>JASUUG010000696.1:0-1290873 GCA_030449905.1 Luvunga scandens
ACTTTGAAAAGACACATTAACTTGTGATTTAAAGGCGCATCCAATTTAGTAACGGACCATGTATTAAAGGGGATGTGATAATTTTGGAGTGCCTATAGAACCTCGAAAAATCAAAAAGAACTAAAAGGTTTTTTCCATGAGAAGAGTGACATAAGTTTTTCTAAAAGAATTTGATTACCCGGCTTGAGCATGGAGAGGGTTTCCGTTGAAAAAATATTTAATGCACTCCGTGGAGTTTTGTGATTGTTAGAGATAATTGAGCGGATTGAGCAGTAGTTGACTTAATATCTATTTTATCAAGGCAGTATTGAACAATTCCCATTAAATACATTTAAGTGTTGACAAGATAACCTGATCATTATCATAAACGCAACTTCATTTCTACATCAGCAAAGCATCATTCTGATGCCCCAAATTCTTAAGACAGGGCCCACAATCTGGAGCGAGAGACCAGGCCAATCTACCCATATGAATTTTCTTGGCATTAGCTGCTTCAATCCAAATTAATTTACGACAAGTTTGTTCAATTTTAGTGATAATTATGTCGGGAGTTTGGTCATTTGCATGGAGTAGATTGGCAAACTTGAATCACAGACTGTGTAAGAGTCAATCTGCTAGCCAGGGACAATAGTTTAGCACTCCGCCCACTAAGCCTATGCTCCACCTTTTCCTATACCCCCCTGATAAGTATCCTTGCTGACACGCTTGTGAAGTATTGGAATGCCTAAACATTTGCGAGATCCTTGGTGACCGAAATCTCAAGTCTATCACCAATTCTTTTAACATCATCAGGCTGTACATTGTAGAGAGAGAAAAATAAGGTTGGATTTTTTCTGGTTATTTCACTTTCTCCCCTTGTAGCACAGAATGTAAATCACTTGGTCATAAGAAGCTTCGGCAAGCAAAAAGTAAATCATCAGCAAAAAAAGATATAAGTAATAGGTATGCCTTTGCAAGATAAACGGATTGTTTTCCAAGGTCCGCTCTGAATTACACTATTGATCCATGGCCGAGTCTCTCAATGCAGAGCAAAAAAATATACGAGGAAATTGGATCACCCTGCCTAATGCCTCTCGAGGGAGAAAAATGTCCGTACATTCACCATTCCATAATATCTGCATCATAGCGGAGGGAGATACAGTCCATGATAATCCGAATTAGCTCAGGAGAGATACCAGCATCATAAAAATTCTCATGGATAAACTCCCAACTCATTTCTATCCTAGGCTTTCCCAAGTCGACTTTGATATTTGACTGGATATTACCTTTCTTACGCCTCATCGTATGAATGATCTCTTGAGCTATAAGAATATTCTTTGTGATGTGGCGGCCAAGAAAACTAGTCTCAGCAGGCCCAATCAAATCCCGAAGGATAGAATTTAGTCTATTTGCCAATTTTTGGTGAATGTCATTTAGATAACAGTGCAGAGACTATTGGGCCTATACATTTGGAGGACGATAGGCTGGTCGTCTTGGGAATTAACACTATGAAAGTCTAATTAATCTTGCTCGGTATGGTGCCGCCATTAAAGACCTGTTAAAACCAGATTACAAACCGAAGCTCCACCGTGTGCCATTGAGGTTGAAAGAACACAACGTGCAATTTGCATGATCTCTTCCTCAGAAAGTAGCATGTTTAGCTGTTCCATTTTAGCCTCCACAACCACTGTATAGGAGATCCAGCTCACTCTTGTATAGAGTTTTGAAAAACTGCACAGCGTAATCCTTAATCCTTTTATCATTGCAAAGCCAGACCTAATTCTCATCTTTAATCATCTCAATACGTTGCGTCTCTTTCTCGAATGGTTTTTATGATGAAAAAATGTTGTGTTTCTATCCACGAAATTTATCCATTTCCTACTGGATTTTGTTACCATAGGATCTCCTTCTGCGATAAAATAATCTTATGATCCTCTTGAGAGGCTTCTAAATCAGAAAGATGTTTGACGAATGCACCTCGAAAACACGTTGTATTCCACCCAGCTTCGCTAATATTCTATTTTTCTGACCAAAGATATCTCCAAAGGTCTCTTTCTTTCACTTTCTAGCATCCTTAGAAAAAATTCTCAGCCGAACTCAAGTAATCTCCATCAACAGTCCAAGAATTGGCAACAAACGAGGGGAACCTATAATCCATTAGCCAGGGCGCAAGAAACGAAAGGGTTTAGCACCATTGGTCTGAGCAGGATTGAGAGAAGCGAGCAAAAATAAGGCGATGGTCGGAGCTGAGCTTAGGAGGATAAAGGATTTGAGGGTCAGTGAACTTCGCCATCCACTCATCATTGCAAATAAAACAATCTACGCGTTTTTCAATAATGTACCCCTAGCCTAAGTGGATTTATGGCCGTGAGAGTGCAGGTTGCAAAATTATTCCAATGATACTATGGTTGAAAGTGTTGGTAAACACCATTAGAACGAGTAGAGCCACATTTTTTACGAAGGGGATAAAGAATAGCATTAAAATTCCCACCCATAAGCCACGGGCCCTTAACTGTACTTGCAACTTCATTAAGATCATGTGAAAGCAATTTTCTAATACTATGAATAGGGCTCGCAATTTTCTAATAGCCGTAACCTAAGAAACAAAGCCATTGGCGTTGGAGACACGAACATGAATGCACTGCTTGTGATTGAAAACAACAATCACATTGAAATCGTCTTGCCAAAGCAGCCAAATGCCACCGAGAAACCCACAGCCTCCACTCTATAAGACCGATCAAAACCGATTTGCAAAATAAACTTCTCTGCTTTTGTACTACTAATTTTAGGTTAAAAAAGAGCCATCATAGAGGGATTATACTTCTACACAAAAGATTTGAACATTCTTCTAAAGCCATGAGATACACTTCGACAATTCCAAAACATAAGAGAAAAGACATTTAATAGTTAAGGGTGATAAATGCGAGACCCTTACTGCTCGAGGCTAGCAGTCTGCTGTTCAACATCCGTATCTTTTCCGTCATCTAAAGAGCCCCCCGAGTCCGATGAAACCATGTCTTCACTATCAGCCATGTAGTCACTATTATATCTCCTCCTAGCAGGCAATTCATACCCTGCTTTCCTTCATCAGGTGGATCCCCAAGAGGATTGGCATCAAGTTATTCCCCTTACCACAGATTGACCGAATAAAGGATTAGAAGTAATGGCCTGGAAAGTGTTCATATTATCCTCATTCGCCTGATTAAAGGAGGCAACGAAATGGTTTAGGGGGTTAAGGATAGGTACACTAATATTTTGGCTTAAGGACATAGCAGGGTTTGCATGTTTTTGCATGGGGGTACAATTGGTTTTATTTAGGTGCATGGTTTGTGGTTCGGGTACGTTAAACATATGAGCGTTGCATAGGGCATGTGGCAAGGAAGTTTGGTTACGTGGGATCCAGTCTTACGGTTAATTTTGGTAGTTCCTTGCATGTGGTAATCTTAGGGATGGCTTTTTTATTTTTGGCATGGTGTTTAAGGTAAATATTCAGTACTGTAGCTTCCTTGTCATATCTTTTGGTAATTCACCATTTCATTGTTGGAACCGATCCTTTGCAGCCCTCTCAGATTCCGTTTCCTTATTTCTTCTAGGCCTTCCTTTCTTAGAAACCAACGTCCAGGAACCATACATGGAAGTTTTGGAATTGTTCCCCGACTATGGCGCGTCTTTGCCTTGTTCATTCATCTCAGCCCTGTTCATTCGTCACTGCCGTAGTGGTATTTCTGAGCATTCGGTAAAAAACATGCCCATATTTCCCACACTCGAAGCAAATAGATGGAAGGCACCCATGTTCAATCTTCTGAATTTTCCATCTAGAAGGAATTGCGAACGAAACAAAATGGCGACCTCCGAGCGAACTTCCCTCTCGTAGCCGATTCGGTAATGTAATCGATTGTCAGAACTTGACCAACAATCTGCCCCAGCATCCTAAGAATGCGCTTGTAATAATAGCGTAATGGCATCCCAAGCAAGCGTATCAAACAACAATGGACTCCATTTGTTTCAGAGGAACTATCAAAAGGTGGATGCCATTGCTGAACTGTCAAGTATTGCCCGAGGATCATCCAGCGGCCTTGGTGAGAGCGTGTTGGAATCACCTTCAGTTTTGAAGATCGAACTAGGAAGAAGTCATTCTCAAGATCAATCACCGTGAAACCTTGCGACATGCTTCACAGGGATTCAAGTCTATTACATAAAGGCTCTATAGCCGATTATCCTCCCAAGTAGTTTAATTATAACTGTACGTTGCCAAGGCTTAACCAAATGTGCATGGACTTTCTGTGAGAAGCAAATCGATGGCATATGTCCATCCTTTTCGATCACAACATCCTCTAACTAAAGTACCAAATCCTCCTCTTTCCCTAAGATCTCCTCTTTTGCCGCTAGATGGTCCTCCATTGTTTTATCTTGGAAGGATATAAACCGAGATGCGGTCTCCTCTCCTCATGGTTCCTTAAACTTTGCCTTTTTCATCGATTGATCATCCTCAACGAGATGATGGCTAGGCTGGGCGAGATCGGGGTCCAATTCCATTTTTAATTATAGCAAATATTTAATTGAGAACTATTTTGGCAATGGTAAGAGTTTGCAGATTCGGCAAAATATTATTTAGAATGTGAATAATCCCACCCAATAAAGATTATTATGATTAAATAATTTCGTTAACATTTCTTTGACCATATCAATCAATTAAAAAAAAATGAAGCTATAAAAGAAAATTTTTAAGACTATTACAAGAAAGTCCACAATTGTTTTAATTGTTTTGGAACTCTGCTTCCTCATTTTGTTAGGTTCTAGCTTTTGTTATGCCTCGCTTTTGTATTAAAAAAATCCACTATTAAGTCTAGAATGAGTGATTCAACATATATTTTAAACATGTGACAATTAATTTCATTAATGAATCAAAAAAAAATCTTAAAGAGAAATTATAAAAAAAAAAAGAAGAAATTTTGCTATTGGGATGCTTTATTTATTTTTTTACCACAAAGGAAAAGTCAGGGGAATTGTTTGTAATTTCTTTTCGATCGCTTGAATCAAGTCATGATGGCTCATGAGCACCAAGAAACACTGCTGCTGCTGCTGCCGCCACCGATGCTGCAACTGTTGCCATTGTTGCTGCTGTTGTAGTTCTTGGGCACCGCAAATGGAATCTCACGTTTGGTGACACAACCCACCCTGAACCCGAGGGTAAGTCTACCTAAATCTATTAAATTGATTTAAAATAATTTAATTAATAAAGATTTTTTGAAAATTTAATAAGGTTTCTCTTATAATTTATTATACCCAAACCTGCAAATTAATAAAATTAACACCCTAAAATAATTTCAAATACAACTAACTTCATCAATCAATCTCCTCAACAAAATATCAAATTACTCAAATATCTAATATAAAAAAATACATATGTTATTCACAATCACCGTAATGTAATAAATTACACAATCCAAAATATTTTAATAAATACTTCTACAACTCTATTATCATCACGTACTATAATTCCAAAATAACTATCATGATTGGCTCATTATTGTCACCGCAAATCTATCTTTTGTGGGGAAAAATATAATAAAATGGAATGAGTATAAAAATCAATGGTAAATTTCGGTGAGTGGATAGTAGTTTTGAAAAATAATCGTCTTAATAATAATTTAATCTTTCTCCAAACAATTTAATCAAAACATCATAAAACTTAAATAAATTTATTTAATTTAAATCATATACTAAAGTAACAATATATATAATACTACATAAAATCAATGAAATCACAATACTTTAATACAAATATTGAATATCGAAAACTATCACCAAACAACTACCCAGGAGAATT
Source organism: Luvunga scandens (assembly GCA_030449905.1). Classification (NCBI taxonomy): domain Eukaryota; kingdom Viridiplantae; phylum Streptophyta; class Magnoliopsida; order Sapindales; family Rutaceae; genus Luvunga; species Luvunga scandens. The sequence goes on from JASUUG010000696.1 coordinate 5,810, forward strand.
AATCTCATCATACCTATACCTCGATGGATGGAACAATGATATACTATCTAGATATCATCATGCCCCGAAGCTACACAGATAGACAGAGAAGTGTCATCTCATATCTCATTATACTTGTGCATGAATAATCTAATCCCTAAAGAACAAAAGCACTCAAGCACATGGCTTAAAGCCTCTGTGTGTACTCGGATGGGTCCAAAAAGGCCTATATCTCATTTGTATCATCTATATGTATCTTAATATCTCAATATCCGTATCTTTGTAATCATCATATCTGTATGCATATGCCCCAAAAAGGTAAAAGCGTTCAAACACACGGCTCAAACCCTCTATGTGTGTTGAATCGGACCTCAAAGGCCTCTCATCTCATTTGTATCATGTATCGAAGGGAAAAATACTTCCTAATGATTTTGAAACAACCTTTTATGCATATATATATAAATATATAATCACATCTGAAATCTCATTTCTTTTTCATTTAACATACCTAAAAATCTGTTTTTCTTTTCTTTAAAATATTATCATGCATATATTCAAAATCAATAATAAAATAATTAATCATACACATTTTTTGTAATAAATACCAATACACAAGATAAAATCATTTTAGAAAATTATCAAATAGGACCCTTTAAAACTTATTTTATAAATATGCTTTATCGTGTTTTAAAATCATAATAACTACAACAAAAATAGATTTTATATATTCCACTTGCGGTGACATTGTTCAAACTCAGTATCGACAACGTTTGAATTTATTCTCATTCATGAATCTCTAATTGAAGGAAATAGCATAATTATTATTCGTAAATATGAAATACAACTAACTTCAAGCAACAAAACTCGCAACAAACATTTATCCACCGATACAACTCCCGTCTATAAAATTATCAAAATACCCTTACATTAAGAAATTACTAAAATGCCCTACTAAAATCTCAAATTACCTAATTGCCCTTAGTCTAAAATTACTAAATTATCTAGTTTAGAAATTATGAAATTATTTTGAAGTTTTGAAATTATCTAATTGCTCTGTCTGTCAATAGTTACTAAAAGTCAACAGGATGGCGATTGAAAAGCTTGGGTTTAATAGTTCCAACCAAGTTGAATCCAATGGTGTCGGCGATGAGCTTCCACACTTCATGATGGCTTTGGATACTACCAAAGTTGTCATCTTTGATGGCGTAATTTGACCATTTAGGTGACGAGACTAGTAGAAAAATGGTAATGGTGGTGAAGAACAAGATCTAGGTGGTGGTGTGACCTAAATCAAACGAGATCGAGCGATGATGGTGATGGTTTGGCGCGACTTTTTGGTGCTTCAAACAACAATGTTTTGGTCAATTTCCCATAATGAGGATGGTAGGCAGCTGATGGCAAGCTCAAGAGCTTTTATTGATACCTTGCTCGACATGTGGGGTGGTGGAAATCACAAGTTACAATGGGTGGTGTCGCAAGTTTCAGGTTGGCTCTAGGTCAAGTTGATAGCTCTCTCTTTTATTTATAGAAATGAATACCCCTTTCTCCCTTTTTATTTAGAAAACTAACACCTCTTTTTTTTAAGTTTAATACAAATTAAACTAATGGTTGTGTTTGGGTTTTCTAGATTTTCATGTCAAAACGAATTTAAACAAATTCAAGTACAACCCATTTATTAAACACACAAAAATTTAATCACCCACACCCATGATTAATGTCTAATAATTGAGTCACATCAACTTACCAATAACAATTTGTAATAAGTCCAACAACTTTAAAATTAATGTCAAAGAGAAAAATTACATCATATACTTAATAATTTTTGAAATCTTAAGTGCTTATGGTACATTTGGTCTTTAATAACTTAGACTGAGCCTCAATTATATGTTATTGCAATTTTGTTGTATTATTACAAGACATCCTTAAATTGGTCTTCAACATGTACCTTTGCTTCAATAATAGGGATGGTAATGGGGAGGGAAGGGGATTGACATCCTCATACTCATCCCATATATTTTGCATATGTTTCCATCCTCCCCATCCTCAATAGAATTGTTTAAAGAAATCTTCTCCCCATCATAGAATAATAACAAACGATCCCCTGAGAGTCCCCGATCTCCGAAACCTCCGATTAATTGATACATTTTCAATATCCAAATTTTGTTTAATCATATTAAAATAAAAAATTTAAATAAAAATAAAGTTTTACAAAATATTTTAATAAAGTTTTGGATGTTATAGCTTTAACTTTTGTTTTAGTTTTTGTTTTATTAGATAAAAGTTTAAAAGAAAAATTTTAGGGTTAATGCTTTTCGAATAAGATATGATTGAATAATAATTCAGGATTATAACTATTTAACTAAGTTTGAAAGTCTCATAATATATTTGTATAAAAATTTTGTTATTTTTATTTATTAATATTTAATATTTATAATTTAAATTTTATTATTTATTCATTAATAATTCTAAAAATTAAAATAAAATTAAAAATTGACACAAAAAAGGGAAAATTTGGGTGGGGATAAGGATTTCAGCTTGTCCCTGTCCTTCTTCGAAAAAGAAATTGAATAAAAATTCGTTCCCTTTCTTTCCTGATTAAAAATCAAGTATAAAATCATCCTTATACCCTTCTAAATGGAAAAAAACCCACCTCATTTATGTGGATATTTCTGCCATCCCTATTCACTACCCATGCTATTAGCCGCCTTCTCTCTTAAATGCCGTGGAAGATTCTGTTCATGTGTCAAATTAGTTAACGAAATCGAATTAAATCATAAAATAAAGATAATCAATTAATTATCAACCACAAACTTAGCATAAATCAAATTTAACCGTAAACTTCACATGAATTCAAACATTTCTTTTTAAAATAGCATCAATGAAAAATATTGAAACATTTGTATACACACATATATAAATATGATTTTCTAAGACATTGGATAAAAAGTCAGATAATTTTAATTTTTTAGGATCATATTAATCATTTTAACAAAGATCAATCTTTAGTAAGGAAAATACAGTTATCCGAATTCTAAAAAACCATCTTATAATTTATTACAGATAAGAGAAGATAATAGCCACTCGGCCTTGGCTTAGTGGCTAGAGTCACTCCCTCACACTGGGAAGTGGTTCGAACTCCCGGTTTAAATTTGTAAAGAAAATTTTATGAATTTAATGTTATAAATTACCTGGAGCATTTTGGTAATGTTTGCTGGCACCATAGATTTTATGAACCAGAAAATCAGGTGTTGAAGGAAAATATGGTGCCAGCACACAATCTTCAGGGCATTTTCTTCTCAATGATTTGCACGCTGCATATCTACTGCTACTTGAATTCCAAGACATTTTTAGATTCATGGGTATCTCCAATATCTTGTCACCAAATCTTTCAAATGATTCAAAGGATCTCTCAATAGTTCTATCAAAAGATTGGCTTGTGATACATAAAGGAGATGTAATCTTGATTTTTATACACTTGCTCAGAATCTAATACTGGTAAGAGAATAACAGCTATTTTCCTTTCTCATGTTTTTTAAAATGTCATCAATCAATCAGTTGACCCAAATTTCATGCCGTGTTGTGACCCAAATTTCTACCTTTGTCTAATGAATACATACATCTCTGTTCTCCCTCTGTAGTGTGATGCTGTTTCTGCAGGGGGTTATTTTCTGAGTGTTTTTCTTTTCCCATGGGATCGTTGGTAACAACGAGTGTTGAGTTCATTGTTGATCTTGTTCTTCTTTCTTTGATATACGAGAGTTAATTTTTTGGGCATCCTGTTGGGAGCTTTTGCCATTGTCCATATGTTCTGCTGCTTCTTATTTTGATAAACCCTCAAGCATCAAATATGTTATTAAATGCATCTATTCTCTCTTGGGCAGTCAAGGTACCCTTTTCAACCTTATGTTGGTGTCTGTTGAATATGTTTTTCTTTGAAAGTTATGTTAACTTATTTGAAATTTTGTTGCAGTTGGGGATGAAGTTTGATAAAGTCAGATCAGAGACAACAGTTCTCCATGTTTTTCCCTTCAACTCAGAGAAAAAGCAAGGTGGTGTTGCTGTAAAACAGGTAATTGTCTCATTCTATCCTCTTCATGATTTAAATTTGATGATGGGAAGAATATTGCTCAGGTTCTTAAAAGTGAAATTTAGAGTAAAAGTTCATTAGTGTGTTTCTTTTTGTATGCATTGCTCCAAAGATAGCTGCCAAGCACTAAATGGTTTATGTTTTAGTTATTTGGAATGGCATACAGACTAGCTGCTTCATGATCACTTATATTTATACTCATGATTTACTCTCAACCTATGGAAACCTTCCCATAGTCAAGAATATGCCCTTTCTAATGCAATGAGTAGGATCTTACAAAACTGCACGAGCTGTTGAGTTCTGTAATAAACAAGATGATTAGTTATATTGAAAATTCTGTCTGTGACTCTGTCATTTGACATAGCTGGAAACTTCGAAGACTTTCCCTATTCATAGTCATCCTTTGTCTTTCCTGTAGCTTCATTAAGCTATTCTCTCCAAATCCATTGCGAGCAGTTCATTAATCTTCATTATATCAATCTCCTTGCTGTTAATTTGGAATTCTAGAGGACAGAGGTAAAAAAAGTTTAAGAATTCAAATGGCTGTGAGTCCTCTTCTCTCTTATAGCATTCATAGAACTGGTGACAACAAATTCTTACTATTATTGAGCTCTTATGAGAGAATTATTTTACTGGTTGAAATTCATACAAGCATTGATTTCATCCTCAAATTTTTAATGACATCAGTTGAAACATTCAGTAACCTTGTTCAGTGAGTAAAGCAAGCAAGATCAATATGTGGTTGAGATGATTTAGGTGTAATGGGTAAGTTCTGTAGGCCATTCTAGAAAATAGAAACATTACCGTATTACCTTTTGAATTAGAACTGAGGAAACTCAAATTAAGAACATAGCTTCGGTGGATCAACGATCTCAGTATAATGCTTATTTAGGAAAATGATGTTGACACTGAGTAGTTCCCACAATATATTATTGTTGTTATTATATTAATAGTAACAGTAACAACACCGCCACTTTATCATGACAGGAAAATGGTTTCAAAGGCCCAGTGGTTCAATATCCATATGAACCATATTGAATTGTAGACTCATTATTTAGTTGCCTCCATCCATATCAAGGTATTGTTTGAGTTCCCGGTATCCTTGTCTTTTGTACTTCTGCACTGCAACAGCCTTGGCAGCTAGGGTTAGCTCTAGTATCATTGCTTATATATGCTTTACTGTTTCTATGTGCCTCCACTAAATTTGTGCAACTCTAAAGTTAGTTTATCCATTGTCATTTCATTTTTGACTCATTGTCATATCATTGTTTGACATATGATAGATAAACTCTGAAGTTCGTATACATCGGAAGGGAGCAGCTGAGATGGTTCTGGCCTCATGTACAAAATATCTCGATACAGATGGTCACCTCCAGTCTCTTGATGGTGATGAGGTTAGAGATAATTGTTATTGTTATTGTTTCCTTTTTCTTGAAAGCAAATTTTAGGGACTTCCCTGGTTGCAGTAGAAACTTTATGAAGTACATTTGAACTTAATAGCAGATGGGCTGTCCTTTAGATTGTCTATGTCTATGAATGGTATTATTTTCAGTTTTGGTTATGTACTTATGTGGTTGTACCAATATGGTTCCACAATAATTGTCATTAGACAAACCTCATTAAGTAAAAATTTTGAAATTATAAGGTTAGACTAAAGATTAAGTTAAAAGTATAATCTATTACTTATGGCATGGTCAAAATGTTAAAGAATACCAGTTTTGTTAGTTGATTTCAACCAAAATGCATTCTTTGCATGAGTATCTACCGGTTGTTGTCATACGTATGTATCCATGTTACTTTTTGTTTGTAAATGATATTGCTCTAATGTACTTTTTTACGCTAGTTTACATTCCTTTTATCTCTTCCACTAATATTATTGAATAAATGTTCCTTATGGTTTTCCTAGGATTGATTTGTCGCTGCATATTGACATAGCGGTTTATATGGTGCTTGTCAGTATTAGCAAAACATACTGTGATAACATGAGGTCTTTTTTGCCCTATTCTCAAGATAATCATGCTAGTCATTGGTTTATTTGCTTGCTTGTTGGACTATCGGTGTAAATTAAATGATGCTGATAATGATGTATTGCATATTCAATGAAGTAGATCCATGAAACATTAAGTTTTGAAACATTAAATAAGCTATTGGATGATGATTTTCCTTAAATTCTTTGGCATGATTTCTTCAAAGTAGCTGTTGATGAAATGGCTGTAAGAAGCTTGCAATGTGTTGCCATTGCTTGCAGATCATGTGAACCGGGCAAAGTTCCCACTGATGAAGAGAGTTTAGATAAATGGACTTTGCCTGCAGATGAGCTTATTTTGCTTGCCATAGTTGGCATAAAGGTACACGTCTTGAAATCATTATCCAATGTAATATAATTTCTTCTCTCAACCTTCAATCATTTTGAATGAGTAATAATCCTATTTATTTGTTTGTTCTGTTTTGGATTGTTGGATATTGTACTTGTCTTGCACTAAACTGCAATATCGTTAATATTGGGAATGCTTATTAGGTTCCTGAGTTCATCCTCTGCATTAATGTTATACTCAGTCATTTTTTCCATAAGGAATCATCTGTTGGTTATTCCTCAAATGTGTCACATCTTTCATTGGATAACTTGAGGACTTTTGTCAGCATATCTTGCTATGCCATTATCTTGTCTCTTATCTTCACATCTATATCTGTCAGAACATTTATGACTTGTGTATGCACATTGTCTCTTGAAGAATCTTTTTCCCGTTTATTGTGGCTATTTTTTTGTCAGATGTATTCTCTTAACTCCCAATTTTACTTCTATGCCTCATGAATCAGCTGTTAATAGAAAATAAAAAAATTGGAAAATGGCTACTCTAAGTTCAGAAGAACTTAGCGAAAGCAAAATGTTGGAGTTTCTGGTGTTGCCTATTTTCTGTCCTTATTTGGTTTCTATGAGATTTACTCCTATTGCTGACATTGTAAGTGTTTCTGCTTTTGAACATTCCAAGATCATTGGAAACTACTTAGAAATGCCTCTAGCTGCTAAAATGCCAGAAACCAGAATTGTAGAATTATAAGGTTCAAAGTGCCTGTTCTTCTGGCAGGGTGGACATCAGTGTTATTTTGCAGTTCCTAGCAGAATTATAATGTTGTATTAGCTTAAGTTTAATCATTTACTCTGTATAATTTGTTGTAGTTTTGTTGATAAGCAGTTCACTTTGGTAAAAAATCTTTAAAAATTCAATTCGTTTTTTCACTGCAGTCAGTGTGGACTTAGGTCCCAACCAGAAGTTTCTTGCTGATCAGCAAAGCCCCTAGCATATCTCATTCATAGATTCTGATGTCATGATGCAAAATATGTTATCATTTTAGTAGAAAAGTTCTTATCACTCTTTGGTCATTGGAAATATTCCTGTTACTACTTTGTTCTGTACTCCTAGGTAAGTTTACATTTTAATGAAAAAGGGTTGTCCTTTATATCTATCAGTGGGTTAACTTGTTAATGTCTCTGAACTCTACTTTGTGCACTACCTTGTAAAAGATTCATCTTTATTTTGGCATAAAGATGTTCTTGATGATATTTATGAAACCCTTGTCGACTAGGTGTCAAAGATGCAATGAAATTGTGCAGAGATGCTGGGGTTAAGGTGGCTTGTTATATTTGAAAATTGGCTTTCAGATTTATCTTTTGTGAATATTCATTCTATTTTATGTCTGTGGATATGGTTTTTTAATCAGAATTTTACCCCTTTTTGGTCAATTTTATAATGCTGTTACTGTCTTTCTCTGTATTCTAATGTCAAATTAAATTGTAGTGATCACTGTTGATTGTAAATCTACATGATCATAAATTTCATGCAGAATGACTGATTATGATCATATTTTTCTGAATCCACAGCTGCAAATGGTCACCGGAGATAATCTTCAGATGGCAAAAGCAATAGGTTTGGAGTGTGGAATACTTGGTTCAGATGCGGAGGCTAATGAGCTTAATATCACTGAAGGAAAAGTATTCCATGCATTATCAGACAAAGAAAGGGAAAAAGTTGCCCGGGAAATAACTGTATGTTCTAAACACTATGAATTATTTATGACATACATCAACTATAGATACAAATAAAGCATAAGTTTTCCTTCTCATCTTGATAATTATGATTCTATAGCATTATCACTTGTGTGTGTGTGTGTGTGTGTTTATTTTGCTTCAAGATAGATAACCTATATAACTTTTGCATCCAGTGTAGATGATGGGGTGGTCTTCTCCTATGACAAGCTTTTGCTAGTTCAAGTGCTACATAAGGGAGGGGATGTTGTTGCTGTGGCAGGAACGGCACTAATGATGCTCCTGCACTTCATGAGGTTTGTTATGTTTATGACTTTTAATTTGTGAGGTTCGGCATTTGCATGGTTTTGTAATACTTGTGAGGATGCATCTGGTAGGTCAATAAAACTAGTATTTGCACAAGCTATATTCCACTACTTCACTTGGAGATTTCGGATGTACTTTTCCGATATTTACACATTAGTAAGTTTAGGGTACATCTACTTCTATATTTTAGAAGCATAGATGTCTGGTAAAGCACTGGGAGAGCATAAGTACTTATACCTCTGCACATGGACTTTTTTATTTAAGATCCATCAACTTGGGGATTATAGGTGCATTAGTGTTGTTTTCCTTTTATGCTTGCTTGTCTGTGCACTCCCCTATATTCTCAAAAGTCCATACCTGTCCATTTGCTTGCATTGGAGATTCTCAGTGCTCATGGCAAACAAGTTAAAGTTACTACTTGATAGGCAATCTAACACGCATCCAGGTTAGGTATCATGTTCGTGGATGAGACATATGTTGTTCAAAGGTGGAATCTGAAATAGTTCAAAGTGTGTGGCATGTGATATGGACAGTTATTCTGATAGTATTAATATGGGAAAGTGATTCACTTATAATAAACAATGACAAATATGATGAGAATGGATGATCAATGGGAAACATTTTGATACATTCTTTGCCTGGAAATTGCCACCATTAGAGGTTATTAGGTTATTTATTTATTTATTTAGTTTGCCTCTTGTGCTGCATTCTCGGACTATGATTCTAGCTTCTGCACCTTTTTTTTGCTCAAATTTCTATCATGTAAACTTGGTGTTTCTTTCTCCAAGCTAATTGTGGTCTTACCTTCTCTATTTCAGGCAGACATAGGTCTTGACATGGGCATCCAAGGTCTGAAGTTGCGAAAGAAAACTCGGATATTATATTATTTTGGATGATAACTTTGCTTCGGTTGTTAAGGTTAGTAAATGTGTTAGAGCCTTTTCTTGGTTGGAAGCTTGATGCTGTTTCATCCTTATTCTCTGGAACCAAAAGTAGTTTGATCTTGTAGCTAACTTTTTACAGAATAATTTTACGATTAAATTCTGTCTTAAGAAAATATCCTCCATTGCATTTGAACTGTGCATGGGTTTAAAATTCCTTACACCCTACACCTTCCTGTTTGCCTTTCAGCGAAAATGTATTTGATATTTGATATTTAGTTCAGTCTTGAGGCTTATGCTCAAGTTTGAGGCAAGTTTATGCTGGCAATTTGAACTTTAAACTTCCACAGGACATGTGATGATCTTTCCAGCAATCTGGAATTTTTTGTTTATGGTTATATATTCGTGTCTTCTCCAATGGTATTGAAGAATTTTAGAGTCTTAAAAGCTTTCATGTTTAATACTTGAAGACTAGAGCTTTGCTTGCTAAGAATCAATAACAAGCTGGATCTTCTTGTGGTTGGCATTACCTGTGATCATTTATACTATATTTGTTAAAGCTTCATAGTATTTAGGCCAATTCATAAGTTTACATGGTATCTGAGTTGGTTTATCCTTGTTCTTTACAAATTCCCATGGACACTAATTCTATTGATTATTGGAACTATAATTCATTCAGAGTGAAGTGTGCTTCTTTTGTTTGATGTTGGATCCATGTGACAACTGTTAATCTGTCCAACCTTGCATGTGAGGAGTGTTAGCTCAAATACTATTGTTTAGGTCCCATCTTCAAGTTTAAGCTTAGGTCAAGTGGTAAATTAACAATACCTAAACCATTGAGTTTTAAGGTTGCTAGTTTTCATCAACTAACGCCTTTGTTGTATGCTTTTCATTTTGATTTCTATTATTTAACTTTAATTTACTCATTTTTCTTATGTTTTCAAATGAGCTTAAAACTTGATTATATGGACAAACTGCAGCAAAAGTAATGCCTTAAATGATTAGAAGACAATTGGTATTGCAAGTGCCTCTTGCTTTATAAATCAGTGTGATCATAACTACTGTCAACTTGCTGCAATAATGTGGTCTCAAAGATGATGATTCCTACAGGAGATAATCTAATTTTAATAAGCCTGGTTTAGTTCAATATGCATTAACATGCATCCAATTTCTATAACAAATAAGTCAAGCATTTCATTCATCAATATGCATTAACTAACATAACACAAATCCTCAATAAATACTGTATTATATTATAAATTTTACTCTATATATATTAATCATTTTCAGCGATAATGAATTATTTTATATGATTTGTAGTTTTTGTGCACTTAAATAGTTCTTTTTTTAAGTTTTTTTTTTTTTTCTTGATAATTTGCATTAATTAGTCCAGTATCAACTAGAACCTAACATTACGCAATTATTAATTTTTAAATCTGTTATATATAAGATCTGACCAATTAATTTGAAAGCCAATGATAGCATATATTGATTCAACATTATTTTTTGAAAAATATATATTCCATAAATATAACAATTGTGTTAAAAATATGTATATATCGTTATTGTACTTGGAAAACGTAATGTTGTTTAATTTTTTTTGGGGAATAATATAGCTGAAAATCGTTAATCTTTAATAATTAACATTCTTCTTTTGTTAATTTATTGGCACTTTATAAAAGAATTGTTAATTGATAATATAATTGAAAATGCTTAATGCTCATCTGCACTGCATTGTGACTATGGATCGGCTGGAGCAAAGTTGGTGCAGCTTGAGAGAGATAAACGTTGATGATGATGACCATAGTCTTGGCAAAATTCAGTTTTGCTCTGTGAATAGCTCATGCTTTAATTCAATCAAATGATCAATAAAAGAAACATCCCAAGGTAAATTAAAGATCATTAACTTCTTTTAATTCTTTCATTAAATTTGGTTCGTTATTATGGATTCTAGCCATAGAATATAAACTATAATATTTTATGGATTTTGGTCCCTATATGTAAATGCAATTATATTATTTGGGTGCATATAGTTATGAGCGGGCTTCATTTTTGCTTTGAAGAAACCACTGAAAAAGAAGAATTTATAAGGTAGGTCAAGTGTAAAACTATACAATTAGTTTATTTTATGAGGCCGGGTCGCCTCAAGTTTAGGTGGATTTAATGATAAAGGTTGAAGATGTCTCAACTCCTAGTAAATGGAGTTGAAGAGAGCAGTTGTATATGGTATACCTAATCCTTTATGATTGCAAAAGTATTATTTTGTGGTAGATTTGGGGTCTATCCAGTATTATTTTGTGATGAAATGTCTATATAATAGTACATAAACACTGAGGCAATATTGAAGAGAAACTATATTGCAACTTTTTGATAGATGTGGTTTTTTGAATGGTCATAACTGCAACTCAGCTACATAATAAATAATACCTTTAGAACAAAAACTGTGAAATTTATGGTTAGGTTCTGTTGGGAAAAGAATTCATATAAGCAATTATAAATTAAGCAGAAACCAACTTTTTCCTCTTTGTGTAGTTAAAACAACATGAGTTACAAATAAATAAATAAGAAGAAACTAATCCAAAACAATCCAAGATACCTAGATTTTTTGGAGCACTTCTCTCTATATATTCAAGAGGATGATCGAGAGAGAATGTGATGCGTGACTTTGAGGGAATACCCATTAAAGCATTAACTGCCCTTGGTTGACTTATATCCGTGCTGGTGTTGATAATTAATCAGAAAATCATGCACAGTACCTTTGCTCTTATCAAAGGTATTATGATCAATCTGGAGTCGATATTCCTAGCGTTCTAGCTACAGTCATAAAATTCTAGAGTGTCAACTTTCCAGACTAAGGCCATCAGTACTGTTGACACAAACTTGAGCATGAGATTGATTCTTGGGATCATGTTCATATGGATCAAAAGGATTACCATTGGTCGTTGGACTTTGATTCAAGGTTATAAGCTTTTAGGGGTGTAAATTTTACACTTGAAAAGTTTCAAAGGTCACTCTAGATGTCTCGTGATTTAGAGAGTAAGTAATGGCTTGCATCATACTTTCTTATATTCTGGGTTCATTATATTCAATAAGAAATAAATGGAAGTTTGCTTTGCTTTTATCTTGCAAAGAGATTGGTTTGTGCTTGTCCCTTCTTTATTTATATATACACTTTTAATATTTTATTATTGCTCATTCTACTATCTCTCACTTAATTTTTTTCTCTTTCTCTTTCAAAATATTATTTTGTTTTGTCCCTTTCCTATAAAACCAAAAAAAAAAAAAAAAAAATAAAAATCATGTACTCAATATATTCCCTCTTTCATCACTTTCCATTTACTATATATATATATATATTTATATATGTAAATAAAGGTTCGGGATATGACTAATTCCTATCCTACTTTTGCTGCAAACATAACTTTGAAATAAATTAGGGCTCGCAAGAATTATCTCATAGGCTTAAGAAAATTAATTGCTTTTATGGGCCACTGTATTTATTAACTACCAATCACGTTAATAAAATTTTTCTCAAAGAAGATTAGATCAGGACAATATTTTAATCTACTCTAGCTAGCACTCTTCTATTTGAAATATGAATCAAGCAACAAATGTAGCATACCTTATTCTAGTATTGTGCTTCTCTAAATATAACCCTCACCATATTAGCTTAACTGTTTTCATTGTACTCATTGTCTCTCTTCCTCTTTTCGTTACAGACAATGGGTAACTTAATCTCAACCTTCTTATTAGCAGACTTATTTGATCGAAGTCTACACGTTGGTGAACAAGCAAAATATATATGGGCTCTCAAAAGTATTCTTAGGGGCTTGGAGACTGAATTGCACGAATTGACTCGAACAAGGGACGATCTGATGAATGAGGTTAAGGTTGCTGAACAACCACCTCGAACCAGACAAACGAACCGGGTCGCTGGGTGGCTTGAAGATGTGCAAAAACTGGAAACTGAAATTAGGGAGTTGCAAGATGTTAAAGCTCAAGAAATGGATAGATTGTATCTTGGAGGTTTCTATTCCAAAAACTTGGTTTCAAGCTACAATTTCCGAAAAAAAGTGGTCGAGTTGACGAAATGAGTGATAAAGAAAGAATGTGAAAAATTTGGAAGCCATTGTTGAGAAGGCACCAGATGGTGCAGCAAATGAAAAACCTGTTGATCACATAGTTTTTTGGGATCTGAATCCTCTCCTAAGTATTTTCTCTCCTTTTTTTTCTATGCTTTTAAAAATACATTGACATGTTTCATTAATAAAATTAAATGGCTAATATTTTATTTTAATTAATTTTTATAGACATCTAAACTGATATGTGACTCTTGTCAAAATTCTTTTCTAACACACATCCTACCTATAAAAGTACAATAGCTAAAGATTTTTTTTTTCTTTTTCGGGAAAGAAAAAATGCAAAACTAATTCTCCTATTAGGATGGACTTAAAATCATCTCAATCTGACTTTTTTAATTGTTATTTTGTTCTGAATAAAACTTATTAAAGTGTGAAACTAGAGAAAACTTAAATGGGAATTGAGATTTTTCATCATCCAATTTTGTGAATTCTAATCTTGATTTTTCATTTTTCATCGTATTGGACGGACTATCCTTCGACCAGGTTCTAAGCCAATGAAACTTGATTAGATTCAAGCAGATTTGCAAAAGGTTTGGCAGCCTCGAGTGCTTTGCACTTAATCCCATTGGCCAGAGGTTTCTTTTTTTTTCACTTAAATGATGAAAAATGATATGAGGAAGATTTGGGGTAGTGGAACATGTGCGCCTTCTTTTTTTTTTTTCATTTTTCAATTTGCTAGAAATCGGCGTGAGTTGAGAGGGAAAGAATTTGGAGGAAAATTCTTTACCAGCGTTCATGTGTGATTTTGGATGTTTAATTAGGTAAAAATTAATTAAAATAAAATTTTAACCATTTAATTTTATTAATAACGCATGTCAATAAATTCTTGAAAATCTAGAAAGATTAGGAGAGAAAATACTTGGGAGAAGATTCGAATCCTTTTGATGGTCAACAATTATTACTTTATTGAATTGAAAATGTAACACTGACCAAGAAAATAACGGGATTTATTTGCTTGTATGGTACCGAGGGAGTTGGCAACGCTACGCTTTTATAAAAAAAGTCAATAACAACTCCTGCCATCAACAGCGTAATTTTGATGCTGTTATTCAGGCGGCCGCGCCAACACTTCAAGATGAGATTGGAAATAGGATTGGCTTTTCAGAAGACAAGAACTGGAAGGAAAAAAGTCCTCAAGAAAAGGCTGAGGACATCTCTAGCATTTTAAGCCGGAAGATGTTTGTGTTGTTGTTGGATGATATATGGGAGCCCATTGATTTAAAAAATTGGGTGTCCCTCTTCAAATGCTAAAATAGTCTTGACAACTCGCTCAGTTGATATTTGCAATCAAATGGACGCTGAAAAGTTGGAAGTGTATAGTTTGGCACATGATGAAGCCTGGAAATTATTTCAGTAGATGGTTGAAAGATCCACTCTTGACAGGCATACCAGTATTCCAGGGCTACCCGAAACCTTGGCAATAGAATGCGGTGGTTACCGCTAGCACTTAAAAACAGTGGGTCGAGCCCTGAAAAGCCAAAGGAAAGTTGGAGATTAGTAACATGCAATTAAGAAAATGAGAATATCAGCTTCTAAGTTCTCGGGCATGGAAGAAAAGGTGTTTTCGCGTTTAAAGTTTAGCTATGATAGTTTGTCTACGGATGAACTTTGTTCCTGTCTTCGGTATTGCTGTTTACATCCTGAAGACTACAAAATTAGTAAAAGGGAATTGATTGATTATTGGATTAGTGAAGGATTTGTGGATTATTTTGATGATGGATGCGATTTTATTAATGATATTCTTGGTGCATGTTTATTGGAGGAAGAAGGCGATGATCATGTCAAAATGCACGATATGATTCGTGAGATGTCATTATGGATAGCATGCACGATATAGAAGGACAAGGAGAACTTTCTGGTTTGCGCTGGAGTTAAATTGGCCGAAGCACCGAAGGTTGAAGAATGGGAAAGTGCCAAACAGATATCTTTGATGGCAAATAGATTTGAAAGCCTGTTAGAAATTCCCACGTGTCCACGTGTCATGACTAGATATTGTTCACAAGAGACTAGGACATCCAAATGACCAAATCCTTAAGAAAGTCTTGTTTAGTTGTAAGAATTTCAAAGGCATGAATAAAAATTCCTTTTGTTCAGCATGTACGGGAACTGGCACAAATTGAGTTACAAATTTGTGTCAGTTAAAACCGAGAGGCCCTTTGAACTTGTGCATACTGACCCATGGGGACCAGCACCGTTAACCTCTAGAGATGGCTACAAATACTACATAAGTATGGTAAATAATTTCACCAGATACACATGGCATTTCTCTTAAATGACAAAGCACAAATTGCAAACATATTCATTAAATTTTAAGAACTAGTTGAAAGTCAAACTGACCACAAAATCAAATGTGTGCAAAGTGACTGCGGTGATGAATTCAAACAACTTAAAACTATCTTGAAACACAGAGGATCAACTTTAGACATCCACGCCCTTACAGCTCTCACCAAAATGGAAGAATTGAATAGAAACATAGCATAATATAGAAATAGCACTTACTTTACGTGCACAATCTAAACCCCTCTTGAAATTTTGGTGCGAAGCATGTAAAACTACTATGTATCTAATAAACAAACTTCTGCCACCAATGGAGGCAACTGCTCAGTTCTTTCAAAAAACTTCTTCAAATAAAACTTGGCTATATGTTTCTTAAGATGTTTGGTTGTGCTCATTATCCATATCTAAGACCTTATAACACAAATAAATTACAGTTTAGGTCTTTAAAATACATCTTCATAGGATACAGCTTAAAGCACTAGAGGTACAAATGTCTTCACAGTTCAGGAAAAGTTTACATAGCTAGAAATGTAACATTTGATGAATTTGACTTCCCTTACGAAGGGATCCTTCAATTACAGCACATAGAGATACACAAGCAAGTCACACACCTCAATACTTTATGCAATTACTTGCTATAACATGTTTGTCATCTGATTTCAACACATTAGCTTATACAGACCCCATTCAAGTTCTATAAGAGCAAACCATAGTCCATGAACAATCAAATGATCGTGAAGAACTGAGTACGAAAACACCAAAGCCACAGACGATTCCATCAAACACTACGAGATCAAAAGCTGGCATATTCAACACTAAAAACATACCTAGCCAAATGGGAACTAAAAGACACTGAATGTTTACCAAATAACATAGCAAGTGCCTCATGAGATGAGAATTGGAAGAATGCCATGAAAGAAGAATTCAATGCTTTATGAAGCAATGAAACATGGGAGCTAATGAAGCCTAATCCTAGTATGGAGATAGTTGGGAACAAGGAAGTGTATAAACTAAAATACAACCCGGATGGAAAAATTGCCACATACAGAGCGAGATTGTTAGCCAAAAGCTATCACCAAACAGAAGGCATTTACTATACTGAAACCTTTAATCCAGTGGCTAAGAGTGCAACAATAAAAGTGGTGCTAAGTATGGCAGTGAATCAAGGTTGGCATATGAAATAAATAGATGTAAATAATGCCTTCTTGAATCGTGATCTAGATGAAGATCTATTTATGAAACAACCTAAAGGATTTTTTGACACCAAACAACCAAGCTTTGTTTGCAAATTGAAGAACGCTCTCTATAGATTGAAAAGGCTCCAAGAGCCTGGTATGAGAAACTCGGTGTAAACTGATTGAGTGGAAGTTCAAAAATGCTGTATCAAATGTGTCTCTGTGTGGGAGTTCAAGAATGCTGCATCAGATGCGTCTCTGTTTTCATATAGGAATAGAAAGAACCTAGTGATAGTTCTTGCGCATGTGGATGACATTCTGATTGTAGGAAGTGACACTAGTGAAATTCATATCGTAATTGACAAGCTGAGAAGTAAGTTCCCTTCAAAGGAATTGCACTCACTTAGTTATTTTTTAGAAATTGAAGTTACGAGAGATAAAGAAGGAATGCACCTCACTCTGACAAAATATATTCGAGATCTGTTGAAGAAGACAAACATGCTTGAGCGTAAAGGCAGTCTGAAATCAATGAGTGCTTCAATTAAGTATAGGTTGGATCTCGAGATTAGAGAAGGCGGAGTGGCGTTTGAGGACAAAACTCTCTACAGAAGTGTAGTGGGAGCATTACCGTATGCCGCATTGACCAGACCAGAAATCTCATTTAGTGTCAACAAACTCAGCCAGTATATGCAAGAACCAAAAGAAATGCATTGGCAAAGGTGTAAAAGGATCTTAAGACACTTGAAAGAGACAAAAAAATTATGGCCTATACTATAGTGTTGAAAAAGAATTAAAGTTAGAAGCATTTGTAAATGCCAATTGGGCTGCTGGCAAAGATGGAGAGTCTACGGAAGGTACTGTGTATATCCAAGAGGCAACTTAGTCGTAGTGTAAGAAAACAGAAGACAGTGGCAAATTCCAACACAGAGGCTGAATATAGAGCATTATCACATAGGGCTTCAGAAATAATCTGGTTGAAATCATTGGTTGGAGAGCTAGGATGTCAAATTGAAGCTGTACCAGTGATTTGGTGCAACAACATGAGTGCCATTGCATTTAATAAGAGGAAAAGTGTATTTAGTAAGGGGAAAAGCGTGCTTGCATTGAAATGCATTGAAAGTAGAAGACAAGTAGCAGACATTATGCAAAAGGTTCTGCCGCATGAAGCTTTTGAATTCCACAGGAACAAGCTTAGAGTCTGGTTACACTAACTACTAAGCTTGAGTAGGGGTGTTAAATATGCAGGTGTAAGAGTTTCTAATTAGATGTTTGATCACTTATCTCAAAGAGCAACTAACTAGTGATAAGGTGATAAAGGGACAAGCAAGACATCACATGACACCTGAGGAGAGCCGTTAGCGACAGAGGAACGTGAAGACAAAGGTGCAGCCTAGCAAAGACAATACATAAACCACAACCATTGGATGCAATCAATATAAACCATAGGATTAAGGGTTTATCTTTTTATGTACAAACCTTCATCTTGTTGAGCAAGAAAACTGAAAACTAATGGTATAAATATACACTTACGAAATCAATGAAGTTGGGCTGTGCATTCTTTTCATTCTTGTGTTAAGTATTTTGCCTTTTTAAGTTTTTTAACTTGACACATTGATGAGCAGCCAAAATGTACCAGCAAGACTAGAAAGGAAAAGGAGTACTATTCTTTAAAGCATAAGTTTGATAATCAACTTGACCATCTGGGGCTTTTCTATCCAAAGAAAATGCTGATGTCACTTAGGGAGGAGCGGGCAATGTTTCAATCAAAAAGGGAAGTTTTTCGGCCGACGTGCGCCAGGACAGGGTCTGCAAGAAGGGAGGAGAAGGTGTCGGAGACGGCGAGAACAAATATCTATGGTTGCCGGGTCCTAGACTTACGGGGAGAGGTGATGGAGGTCCTGGTGGTGATGAGGATGGAGAAACTTTCCACCATTCAACTCTTCTTCTAATTGTTCCATAAAAATCAAAAATAAAATAAAAAATGAATAAAACATCGTTTTGCTATCCCTTGTAATTTCTTTGTTAGTAGTTTGATGGTTGTAATTTCGCGGGAGTTTTATTTGATTAGCATTGTAGCCATAAAACAAGAGGTCTCGGGCAAATTAAACCTGAAGTATAAAGAATAAGTCAACTTTGGCTAAGTCGCCTAGGAGTTTATTCAAAAAATCTGTACAACATAATAAAAATATAATAATTCAAAAAGAAAACGTTTTGATAATGTATTCATATTTCTGTAGAATTTCATATTCTATATCAAAACATCTAGTCAAGTAAAGAAATAAAGCTATAAAAATCCACTAAACTCGGGTTCGGGTTCCTTCAAGGAACAAACTAGTGGCTAAATAATTTAAAATATCAATTGAAAATTAAAATAAAGAATTAAATAAGATTAACCAGACATGTCCTTGTGATTCGTTCTTTCTACCTGGTAAGTGTCTTTCTTTCTCTTATTTAACTTAATTAACCTCCGACAAAAAATAATAATAATAATAATAATAACAATAACTATAACAACAGACCAAAAATTAGATTCAGAAGACATGTATTCTTCTAATAATTAACCGCAAATCACAAGCATTTATTTTGCTTTAAAGCAGCTAGCTCATCAGATCAGACTTCAGAGCAAAGATTCCTGCTCTGAATGATTTGGTGAGACGTTTCTTCTTAATATTCTTGAAACCACTGGGTTGATCAGCTGCCGAATATCTTGCCAAACTGGACTGCGAATGGGAGCGAACAGTTGAGCAGTGTATAAAGAAAATGGACTGTATTTATATCTTTGAGACGATTCAATTAGCCAGAAACTTGCAGAGCTCAGACGGTAACTACGCTCATCCGGGTCTAAAAATAAAGCCCTCGCTAGTCCAAACAGCGTCATCAACGGTCCAGAAGACTCCAACAGCAAACCAGTAGCCGACCCAGAAACCTTGAGATTTTCATAAACGTCCACTATCTCGGTGGTGTCCAGCGCAGTCATCAAAAGCTGAGTCGAGGAATACAAGTTTTTATACAGTGAGTCAAAACAAGCGATAGCGACGAAAATAATGATGGGAAAGCACAAGCCAATTGCACAAACTGTTATAGCAAGAGGCAGATTGTAGGACAAAACTATCCACATTCCGGTCATGAAAGCAAGCAGCATTGACACAAGTCCTATTGGTAACAGGACAATTGCAGCAACAATAAGCTTCATGGGAAGATCTCCGGCATTTTTGTAAAAAATATGGCCAAATGTGAGAACTGCGGCAGTAAGAGAAGTAGTCATGGCTATGGTATCCGTGATGACAAATGCTTTGAAAACTAGATTTGTATCAAGAATTGGCACGCCTTTATCATTATAACCCCCTGGAATGGTGAAAGCTGATGTAAATGTCAGTGTGGCTACCAGTGTTGCCATCACTAAGAGATTTTGAGCCAAATCTTCGTTTTTTGGACCTACAATTAAGTTTGTCGTCGTTGTTCCAGTTCCACCACCTGAACGCCCGTGCCCTTCTAAGATGTCATTTTGGTGGATGGACGGCCTTGCATAGGCCATCTCTAGTGCTTTTATAGCAAAGAACTGCAAGAAGTACAAAGTCCGTCTGTCTATATATATAAATATATATGTATATATATGTATGTATGTATGTGTGTGTGTGTGAGAGAGAGAGAGAAGCACAATAGCAATTAATCATATAGTTTATAAGAAACTATCATAAAGATTATCAAGTAGATAAAAAAAGCACAGATAAAAAAGCCACACACACACATATTTCTTTCTAAAAGGTGGAATAGAATCAGTGTCTTTCATATCTATTTTTGGAGATCACATGGAATATTCACTCACCTTTGACATTTCCACATGATCGTTAGATAACTGAACAATTGCGACAGCAGTCTCCTGATTCTTGTTGGTTGCCCTGATATTCACACTCACATTTCTCGCAAGAATTATAACGATGTTGAAATGATTGTTAATGGCAGCAAGATGCAAAGGGGTATTCCCGTCAACATCAGATGAGTTGATCATATCTTCAATCTCAGGCAGCTTCGAAATAAAAACGACAACATCTGCATGCCCATTTTGTGCAGCAAGATGGAGCATGTTGCGGTTCTTATTATCAAGGAACTCGATGGAGTCAGGGTAAGAGTAGAGAAGGCTTTTCAAGATAGATAGCTTGCCATTCTCGGAGGCTAGGTGGAGAGGACTTTGCCCATTACAATCACGTTGATATCCGAGTGTATCATCTTCGTCTGATAATCGACGTGCAATTTCAAAATGACCTAAGGCAGCCGCATAGTGAAGGGGATTCCTGCTACGCTCATCCAGTACATTGATGAGATCCCTTTTTGCCTCCAGTATCTTGGCCATTACAACTGAATTTAAATTTCAAAACGAAAGGATTAGAATAATATTACTTATTGTACCATTAAATTTCTAATAGTTAAGGTATATTTATCAACATATAGTATCAGACTATACCAATTTTGACACCCACAAAACTTTAGCAAATCATAAAAGTGTTTGTTGGAAATGACTAGATGTTCGATGAAATGCCACATCGAGAGTATTGTGGCGGGGATGACAGAATTCAAATGCTACACAAACTTGGCACCAACAATTGGCATTTTCAGAGAGCACATCAATGGAGCTTTTTGATGACAAGGTTCACGAATGATTGAGATTAGGGCAAATAAGTCGCCTTTTATCATCTTTGCATTTATCTAGCTAGGTGGCCACTAGATTGATGTTGAGACATTAGTAAGAATGTACATTTGGCTGGTATGAATTTCAAGCCCTGCATTTCCATCCTTAAGGGTGAGGAGACCAACTGAAAAATTTCCATTTAGCTAGCAAATCAGTATGAATTTCACATACTGGGAGAGTTAAAAAATCAATTTGGCCATTAGCAATTGCAATCCCTGTTGTTTAGATTATTAACTATAAACAAATGTTTAAACTAGGACTGAGCATCAGATTGAGTTTAAATTAATTCAACCCGATCCAATTCGATCCAAACAAATATAAATTAGATTTGAATTTAACTTTAAATCCGATCATATATAATATATAATGTTTGCAATTCGATCAGATTTAATTTGGATTGGATCGGATTCAAGTCAATTCGAATAATCTGATCAGATTTGCATTGCTTAAAAAAATTAAAAAAATATAAAAGCACAAAAGAAACTAAGAAAATGAAAACAAAAAAAAAAAAAACCTAGTTCCTAAATCATATGAACAATCCCATCCACGACCAAACCAATCCAACCCAATAACACCCACAAGCCACAACCCGACGACACGCACACGGTGACCCACGATGCGAGTGCTACACTCAAGCAACAATCAAACCAATCGAATCCAATCGTAGTTGCAACCCACAACCCACGAGCCACGACCAAACCAATTGAACCCAATCGCACCCACGAGCCACGATGTGACGGCACACACATAGCAGCCCATGACGCCGATGACACAATCGAGCCATGACCAAACCAATCGAACAATCCTAGCTACGACCCACGAGCCATGACCAATTATGTCATATTGCGGAGTTGCTGGTTACATGTGATTATTTTGATTTAATGTCTGTTTTGTGTTTATTTTTAGTTTTTTACTTTCAAATCTTGTTTCGTCATTCATTCTTTCTAGCTATCAATTCAATCCTATGCTATTATTTCATAGATCCTCGGTAGCTCACTTGGAAATTGGGTTGTGATTGGATATGAAAGTCTACTGTTGTATTCACTTTTTGTTAAATCATATTCGGAGAAATTAGGGACGTTAATTACAAATTTCATGAAAATTTTGCAAAATTGACAAAAATGTCCTAAGTCCGAATTCAATCCAAACCAATGAGAATCCAAACCAATGAGAATCCAAACTTATCTAAAATATTCATTCAATCCAAATCCCATCCAAAGTTTGGACTGTTGGGAGATTGGCGGGTGAAGCAGACACACAGATAAAGTAAAATTGAGAAATAATGATTAAGGAGGGACACTAAAATTTACGTAGGTCAGCTTTTAGCTTATGTCTATGGACGAAGATAGAAAAAAAATATTTTATTAGTAAAAAGTAGTTACAAGTATTGTAGTATTTTGTACCACAAACCAAAACTCTAATACACCCAAACTCTAAAAAATACTAAAATTAGAGTTCAAAGATCTAAACACTCGTAACTTACATTTTTGGGCACTTTCACTTGAATTGGAGAAAATGGGATGGTTGAATAGGGCAAGCCATGCTTGAAAATCAACAATGATGGGTATTTAAATAATATAAATTTTCACTCAACTTTTCACTTTGGTGCCAAAGTTAAAAGCTGATGCCTCCCACTTATTCATGTCTCCAATTTACTCAATAACATTATGCCAGCAGTCAAAAGTTACATGCTAGACACATGCAATTGTTTGCAACATAGAATTGTTTGTAACATGCATACACATGTTCAACAATTCTTACAGTAGAGACTTGATTGAGAACTAATCAAGTCTCCACACCATCCATTTTTCTTTACCATTGTCATGTTGTGTACGTCTCTACTAGGCCATAAAAGGATCTACTCCATACAAACTTGTTAGCATTAAATGGCTTGGTTAAAACACCTACAAGGTTCTCTTTGGTATGGATTTTCTATAAATCCACATTTCCATCTTCCATTACTTCTCGAACAAAATGATATTGTACCCCTATAAACTTTGTTCTTGAATGGAAGGCTAGATTCCTTGCAATCTGTAAGACATTTTAGCTATTACAAAACACAAGAATTTTTCTTTGTTTGTGCCTGAGCTCTTCCAATAACCTTTGCATCCAAATCGCTTCCTTGTAAGTTTGTGTAGCTGTCATGTATTCTGCTTCTATAGTAAATAAAGCCACAACAATCTACAATTTCAAAATGCAGCTTACAACTTTTTTCGCAAGTGAAAATACATAGCCAGTAATGGATTTTCTTTTATCAAAGTCTCTTACAAAATCTAAACCTAATAGCCCCTAACAATAAATTATGATCCTCCTTGACATAATGCAACATTCGAGGATCCTTTGATATATCTCATAATCCTCTTAACAATTTTCCAATGCTGTCCAACAAGATTCGCAATATATCTATTGACCACTCCCACTACTTGTGCAATATTTGGTCTAGTGCATATCATAGCGAACATCAAACTTTCCATTGTTGATGCATACGGTACTTGAGACATTTCCTTTCTTTCTGCTTCATTACTAGGACACATACTTGAAGATAACTTAAAATTAACAAGAAGTGAGATAGAAATTGGCTTACAATCTTGCATGTTGAAACGTTGTAAGATTTTCTTCAAGTAATTCTTATGAGAAAGTCAAATCTTTCTGTTATTTCCATCTCGGTGAATTTGCATCCATAAAATCTTATTTGCTGGTCCCAAGTCCTTCATTTTAAACTCCTTAGCCAATTGTGGCTTTAATTCTTGGACTCAATCTTTATTAAAGCCTACTACCAACATGTTATCCACATACAACAACAGAATGATAAAATCATTATCCTCAAACCTCTTATAGTATCCACAATGGTCTGAACTGAGTTTGTTGTATCTAAGGCTTATGATGAAGAATCAAATCTCTTATACCAACACTTCGGCACCTATTTGAGACTGTATAGAGATTTGTTCAACCTGTAAACTAAGATCTCCTTGCTTGTTTCAACAAAACCTTTTGGTTGGAACATTTAAATATTTTTTTCAAGTTCTCAATGAAAAACTATGAATTTCACATCTAAATACTTCAGATGTTGGTCAAATGTAGCATACATTACTAGGATTATTCTTACTATCATAAATTGAACTATTGAAGAAAATACTTCGTTGAAGTCAATTTCTTCTTTCTAAGTATTTCCTTTCACCACCAATCTTGCACTATACTACTCCACTTGATTATTGCCATCATACTTGATCTTGTAAATCTATTTGTTACCAATGACTTTTTTACCATGTAGTAGTGGTACAAGTTCCCATGTCTTATCGTTGTGTGGAGATTCCATGTGTTCTTACATTGTTGTCATCTACAAAGTAATATTTGAGCTATTTAAAAGTTCATGGAAAGTTGATGGCTCTCCATACTTTGTTAGAAGACAGTATACAACAATGATTTTTATAACATACTCCGAGTGTCATACCAGTGCTCGTCTCTCTCGATTTGACCAATCAACTTTTGTAGCCTTAGATTTGATTGGTTTTTGTTCTTCGTGCTCTGGTGCTGCTTTAGAAGAATTTAGATCTTCTTTTTTCATATTATTTTCCACATATATGGGTACAGTCTTTGACTTTTCCTTCACAGTACTATCATCCCCATCTTTCTTTTGTAGCTAATCTTCTACAAAAATAACATTTCTATTGATAACAATCTTATTAGTAGTGGGATCCCACAGAAAATATGCGTTTACTTCATTTGCATACCCCAAGAAGATATATATCTTGAATTTTAAATCCAGCTTTGTTCTTTCTTGGGCATTGTATATTACGTATACAAGACATCCAAATGTATGCAGATAAGAGTAATCAGCTGGCTTCTCAGTCCACATCTTCATTAGTGTTTTTAACCTAATTACTGTAGATGATGACTGATTTACCATATAACAAGTAGTTCTGGCTGCTTCTACCCAAAATGACTTTGGTAGACCAGCAATACTCAATATGGCTATTATCTTTTCTATAAAAGTTCTGTTCACCACTTTGCCAGTCCATTCTATTAAGAAGTTGTATGCCACTATGAATTGTCTCTGAATATCTTCTTGCTTATAATATGCAAGAAACCTGTCGTTTGTATACTCTCCACAACTATCTGTCCTTAAACACCTGATCTTTTTCTTGAATTCAAATTCGACCTGCTCTTTGTATTTCTTGAACAATAAAAATACATTTGACTTTTTCTTGATTAGACACACCTAACATCTCCTAGAATAATAATCAATGAAATTCACCATGTACATTGTAGCTCCTAGGGACTTATCCAATGATTTCCAAACATCAAAATGAATCAAGTCAAGAATGTATTTACTTTTGGCGTTAGATCTGCTGAATTTCAATTTATGTTGCTTATATGTAACATGTTACTTACATGTAACATAGTGCTTGCAAAACAATAAGTTCATATATTTAAGCCCCGAAAGAAACTTTTGCGCAAAGAGAATCTTCAAACCTTGTTTCGACATATGGCCAAGTTTAAGATGCCACGTTATCACCGACTCTTTTCTGTTTGTCGCAACACACACATATCCCCATTGAGCATATATAAATTGGCACTAATCTTTTCTGTTTTCATTAATACAAGCCCACCTATGAAAATCTTCATGATCCTATTTTCCACCTGAGTTTTATAGCTAAGACTATCTATTTGTCCTAAAGATAGTTGATTTTTCTTTAGGCCTTTGACATGTTGTAACTCTTGAATTCTGCAAACTGTACCATCAAATATTTTTATTTTGATAGTATCAACACCAACAATCTTCAAAGCATGATCATCACTCATATATACAAATCCTCCTAAGATAGGTTCATATTTATGGAACCATTCTCTCTGAGATGTCATATGCTAGGTAGCTTCTGATTCTATAAGCTAAATGTCAGATAGTTGTTTTCTGCGTTCTGCAACTATTGTTGCCTCGTTGTATAAAAAGTTACCATCATTTGAGGTACTTGTTACACTCTCTTGAGCATTTGATGACTCAGGATCTCTACCTTTTTTTCTCTTTTGGTTACTCTAACATTTTTTCTTAACAAGCCCTATTTTACCACATTTGTACCACCTGATCTTATTCTTATTTCTCGACTTTCATCTACCATGATTGTGACTCCCATAGAGACCATGTTTCGCTGATCTCCCTCTTACCATCATTAATGCTTTCGCTTGCTATGAACTTACTTGCGTATCTTCCTTGTTCTTGCGCTTATTCTCTTCTTATAATACAGAGGTTGCAACATCATCGAAGAGTCGGTACTCTGTAACGATATTGCTCGTTAAGTTTTATAATCAAGACTATCTATTTGTCCTAAAGACAATAGATTTTTCTTTAGGCTCTTAACATGCCATACCTTCTGAATTTTGCGAACTGTACCATCAAACATTTTTATTTTGACAATATCAACACCAACCATCTTTTAGGCGTGATCATCACCCATATATACAGATCCTCCTAAGATAGGTTCATATTTGTGGAACCATTCTTTCCGAGAGGTCATATACTAGATAGCTCATGATTTTATAAGCCAGATGTCATATAGCTGTTTTCTGCCTTCTGCAACCATTGTTGCCTTACTGTATAAAAATTCACCATCATTTGAGGTATTTGCTGCACACCCCTGAGCATTTGATAACCCAGGATCTTTACCTTCTCTTCTCTTTTGGTTACTCCAACACTTTTTCTTGACATGCCCCATTTTACCATATTTGTAACATCTGATCATATTCTTACTTCTCGACTTTCATCTACTATGATTGTGACTCCCTTTGAGACCACGTTTCACTTATCTCTCTCTTACTATCATTAGTGCTTTTGCTTGCTACAAACTTACTTGCCTGTCTTCCTTGTTCTTATGCCTATTCTCTTTTTCTAATATAAAGGTTACAACATCATCGAAAAGTCAATAGTCCATAAGGACATTGCTTGTCAAGTTATTGATAAGTTGATCATATAAGTCAAGTAGACTTTGAAGTAGAAGCTCTGCACGTTCAATTTCCTCTATTTTATGCCCCAATGTCATAAGTTGTGACAATAGAGTTTCCAAAGTGTTGATATGGTTGGTCACTGATGTGGTTTCCACCATTCGAAGAGTATAAAGTCTCTTCTTCAAGAAGATCTTGTTGTGTAGCGACTTGGCCTCGTAGAGTTTTGTGAAAGTATCCTAAATATCCTTCCTTGTCTTTTCTTCTGCCATACAAAATAACACCCCATTTGCAAGTGCTGAGTGTAGATAAGCAATTGCATTGTTGTCCGTCTCATTCCACTTGTCATCAGTAATTTCTACAGGCCTTTCCTCGATTGCTTCTAAAAATTATTTTTCCTCAAGATTGATCGTATCTTTATTTTCCACAATAAGAAATTACTCCCATTGAACTTTTGCATTTCAAACTTTGCTATCATTTTGTTAATATCTTACACAAGTTAGTGTACCTTCTTGAATAGTTATGAGTGATCACAAGTGTGAAAATGCACACTAGAAAAGTTCCAAAGATAGACTGGTGGGATCACAATGGTCCCATTTAAAATCTAAACTCCTTAGCCTCTTATCACCTTTGTGATAGAACTTTTCTAGACATGTACAAGACCATGCAATTACTTCCACTCACGTCATTATTCCTTGCTTTGCACCAAAAATTCTTGGATTGCTCCCACCATTTTGCGTAAATAGTGTTGTATACGTGAATAGTGTCATAGACATGAATAATACCGTATGCGTGAATAATATCCCAACTCCCGAAAAATGCAACCAATGGCTCTAATACTACTTGTTGGGAGATTGGCGGGTGAAGGAGACACGCAGTTATAGTAAAATTGAGAAAATAATAATCACACAGGGACACCAAAATTTATGTGGTTTAGTTTTTAGCCTACGTCCACAATTGAAGACAGAAAAAAATATTTTACTAATAAAAAAGAGTTACAAGTACTGTAGTATTTTGTTTTACAACCCAAAAACCTAATAAACCCAAATTCTCAAAAGCACTAGAACCGGAGCTCAAAGCTCTCAACTTATACTTTTTGGCACTATCACTTGAATTGGAGATAATGGGATGATTGAAGAAGGCAAATGAAGTCTCTATTTATAGGTCAAGCCATGCCCAAAAAATCAACAATGGACATTAAAATAATATAAATTTTCTCTCAACTTTCACTTTGTTGCCAAAGTCAAAAGTTGATGCCTCTCACTTACTCATGTTTCTTACTTACTCAACAACTTTATGCAAGGAGTCATAAGTTGCATGTTAGCCACATGCAATTTTTTGCCACATAAAATTGTTTGTCACATGTATACATATGTTCAACGTAGATCAGATCAGATTCGAAGTTCAGATTAGAATAAGATCAATTCCAATTATTTGAAATCTAATCAAATTCATCCGAATCCAATTCAAACTCGAAATTGCCTACCCATAAATTTTAAACAAAGATGATATAAAGACTCACCAAAATCCGATTTTATGATGGCACTGTGAAGAAGCGTCAGCTCATTGGGTCCTCTGTGATCAAGAGCGGACGAATTTTCCTTTATCATACAGCATGCGATATGAGTTAATCTTGCATCGATGGCCAAGGAGAGTGGAGACTGCTTAGCTTTGTTTATATAACATATTGGTCCAGGATCCTTTTTTATCATCGTGAATGCCATCTTTTTGTCGCATTTTCTAACAGCATTATGCAGCGGTGTGTTATCTTCTTCGTCTTGCTTTCTCAAAATGTCATCAAATGTTGCAGTGTTACTGCCATTACTGTGAAGCCCCATGAAAATTTTAGCAACGCCAAAGTTACCGGCCCTCGCCGCAACATGCATTGGAGTTTCGGATTTGTGGTTCGGCACACTTACAAGGTCAGGCTGAAGCTCGAGTATTTTCATTACTACGTTCTTGTGTCCGAATCTTGCGGCTATATGAAGTGCCGTGTCACCGTTCTGACTCGCGCCTGGAATGCGGTTTCCGTTTAAATGTGCGAATTCCCTGACTTTAGCTGTATCCCCGCGTCTCAATGCTCTGTACAGTTCATGATCCACCGTTGACTCTCTGTGCAAACAGTATAAAATGAAAGACTTAATCATGTTAGCCGAAAAAAAAAAAAAAAAGATAAAGAAAAATCCTCGACACCCATAAACGTCAATTGGAAAATATACCATCCTCTTATATCAAGTAAACAACAGTCAAATTAAAGATCATCGATTTTCTAAAAGAAGAAAAAAATTAATATATATGAATTATAATTTCTAATCTCATATTTATATGAAATAGCCTTTGTTTTACCTTTTCTTTTTTCAATTTGGAAACAAAATAGTCCAATTAATTAAAATCTCTTGTCATGAGATAAAACTAACTTTCTTCGTTTAAATTTATATTAAAACAATTTGATATTTTTGTGAGCAATACTTATATCTTTATAAGAAGCTTGAGAGATTGGCAGCGATTACCTCTGAGCATTGATGGAAGAAGCTTGTTGCGAGACAGCCATTTCTCATAAGGAAAAAGTAGAATTCGATACAATTTTTGGATTTACAACTCACGAATTGCTGGTTTTAATTCGATTAAAGAAAAAAGACGAAATGTAATTTTTAATATTAACTTTCAAGATCATGACTGGATGCATTCTGTAATCACTGTTATCATGTAATTATTCAATGACCATCATTTCCTAAGTCATGTTCTTAACAATTTTAAAATGCCACTAACCAAGTGGGGCGGGGAGAAGGGTTTACGTTGACTTTCAATATATGTGATTATGAATTGAAGCGGGTGCGACAACAATTAATCATCCTTTAAATTATAAATATTATTTCTAATTTCAAAAAACAAAATGTAAATGTTAAGTAGATACTGTAGATAATTAATTTAATAATGAAATGTTAGGTGTAGAGATAATTTTATAACGGTATTGATGCTACAATTTCTTTTGTGTAAATTGGTTGTTAATTTGTGGTAATTAATTGGTAGCATCTATTTATGAGTAACAAATTAAGGGCTTATTTTTAAAAGGAATAAAGTTTGAAATTTTATTAATTTTAGATCTTTTTTAAAATTTATTTATTTATTTTTTGTAATTTATGTTTGATTGTTAAATATTTATATTTGAATAAAAAAAGTAAACTTTTATGATTTTTTCAGATATAATATTCTAAAAATATGCCAATTAAATATATTTATTTCCTAAATTATAAAATCTAATCTTTTTTTTTATTTGCATGGACATAAATTTCAAATAACCATGTTTAAGATGTTTATTATTTGTAAAAATAAACAAGATGCCACTTATATTAAGATATTTAAAAAAGAAGAAGCTTTTTATTCAGATATTTGTATTCAGACTTCTAAAAAATTTAGACCCATTCAAATTTTAAAAAAAAAATTAGAAGAAATAAATGCTACCTAGATAAATAATACATTACTTGGAAACTAAAAAGTTCATCTGGCATTGCTGTTGGGAAATTAAAGTATTTGGTAAATATTCACCATTGTAACTTTTTTTTATGTCATTGTGATTTTATCCCATAGCCAATTAATCAATTATTTGATAAAAAAAAACTTATAATACATTTACTATTTTTGTAAAAATTATTATTTGAATGCCACATTTATCAAACAGAATCAACTTTTATTTCACAGTATTTATGACTTAAAATTACAACACCACATTGCCAAATAGAACCTAATTTTTTTATCTAAATTTTATTTATATATGCTATTACTCAAAATGCTACCGTAGTAACTGTAAGTCTTAGCTGGTTATACAAATGTAATTTATAGGTAGATTTAACATGCTATTAACTTTCTTTTCCTTCATGTATTCTATCTGCCAAACTTTATAAAATTATTTGAATGAAGTTGTTAGTTGATTTAACTGATAAAATCTCTTTAGTAATTAAAATAAATGATTAGAAATTCAAACTCTGCTAAGATGAATAAGGAAGAGATTTAATTTTCAGCTATGCAGTACTTAATATAATAATAAAAAACATTATATTAATCACTACACTCTAGAATTTCTATACTTTTTAAACTCACTTAGTTTGTTGGTTACTTTTCATTGAACAAGTTTTTTCTTCATTCAACTTAAATTTTTGTTTAATATATAATGAAATCTCATTTTCATTTTTTATTGAGACTTATAGAAAATCAAACTAGCTTAAAGACACAAATTGGGCACCGACATTTAGAGAAAATCAAACTAGATGTTTGTTAAATTTAAGTATTCCAATTCGAATCGTATGCATAAAATGAGTTCATTTTGACCATGTGGATAGGCTCTTTGTACCGGCGAATATTAAATAGAGAAATCTGACTTTTGGAGCCTATTTTCTCGGTAACAATAGTAGAATTTTGTCCATGAATATTGCTTTCTATGATAGGAAATGATCAAAATTCTCCGATTGTTTATTGCACTAGTCAAAAAGGTAATAACATTTACTAAGCTTAGCAACAGTTAAATTAAAGGGCACAGTAATATATCTTTAACAATTATAAAAAAATATTTAAAAAATTCTACAGGTAAAACTAATTTAAATGTTGCTACATGTTTTAGATAGAAACAACAATGTTGAGATATGAAAAAAAAAACATATGCTTTCCCATTCGCATTAAAATTTCATTTTATTTTACAACAAATAAACATTAGGCATAATTTATTGAAAACTCGTCAAGTTAGATGTTTTAATAAACACTTGTCAAATATTATACATTGCTTTCTTTAAAGTAACTTTAACTTCGAACTTGGAAAAGGTTTTGATGGGTTTTAAAACGTGATGAGCAAAGTGATTTATTATTGAAACAACAAAGATTATTTTTTAATCATTTTTCCTTTTCTATGACGCAACTACAAACTATGGTAACTAATCTGTCATAACTTCATGATCAGTATAATTTTTTTTTTTTGGACAATTGGTTTGGTCATGGATTGCGAAAATAAAGTCGTCGGCCATTGAAATATATATCTGTTGAAATTTGGGTCAAATATTTCCGCCAAATGATAATATTATGAGGCAATTTATAAAAATGGCGACCAAAAATGTTGTGGCTAGAAGTCATGTTTATCCCCGGTATAATAATAACATAATATGTTAGATCCGTTTTCTTGGTTTAAACAAATCTAATTAGAGTCACCTTAATTAGTTAATTAATTAAATTACCAAATGTAGAAAATTTGAAGAAATAACACAGAAAGATTTTGCTTGATTCTGACGAAAAGCTCCTACATTTATGAATGTTGAACTGCAAGTGTTTGACGGTTGCAGCTACATACTTGTGTGATGAAATGCCTCACTGATGAAGTAACATATGGCATATCGTTATCATCATCATCAAGTAGAGGTACCAGCCATTAGAAGGCTGTAATAAAGAGTTGATATTAAAGAACCAAGAATGCTCTAGAAAGGAATCAAAGATAAGGTAAATATGTCAGCAAGCAAATCAAGTGACAAAATGTATTACCAGAATCTTGTATGAATTTTAGTAGTGTTGAAAGAATAAATGAGAGCCCTGGATGCTTGACTCTTGTTTTCATTAATGTGATATAAAGAATGAATGATTCAATTTGGAAAAATCACATTTTTACTTATTATCTGTCCTGTGCGTATTGGTTCTCCATTTCAATGTCCTTTTTAATTAATTTTGAAGAATCCACTAAGTTATTAAAGATAAAATCATCGATAATTAAAAAATAATGAAAAAAACGTTAAAATTATTTGAGATTACTGTTAATTGAAAAAATAATAAAAAAATATGTTACCACAATATAATTTTATTACTGTTTGTCGTAGCTGTGTAACTTTACGTGGTAAATATCATTCCCCTAAACAAATTAGTAAAGACTCCATCTTGTATATATTTTTCGCGGTTTTTATGAATCGAACAGTCGTCTTGTTTGGTTTTACTTTTGCTACTCTTGTATATATTTTTCTCCTGAAGATCTGAGTGTCTCTTCTCTTAATACATAATCTCCTTGTTACAGAAGGAAAACGCGGGACAAAGACAATAGCAAAATGGGATTATTTTCGTCATTTCAAAATTAGAGGAAAAAAAAAAACAAAGAAAGAAACGGCTCTATGATATGCAACGGCTGCATGTTCGGCAGTAGAAATTTTAAAATACTTCTGAAATACTATTTCAGTCATATAACAAGTAAATGACGCTGTAACATATATATTTTTACTTTTAAAAACCAGCATGTATGCAATTGATGGTATATAAAATTCAACTATACATGTCAAACATGCATTAATTTATTGTATTAGCTCTCCTGTATTCTAGAATTGCTCGTTGGGTAGACCTCTTTTGAAACCCTCATATTTGATGGTTAAGATCAGCTGCAGGAGCTTAGCTGGACCCTTGCCTAAAGCTCAGTATTGTGTTATCAGGAAATATAACGCTCAAATTTTGCTTCATTCTTTTTGCTTTCCGGTTCCCGGTGATTTACCTGCTATTTCTGCGAAAACGAAGAAAAGCACTTTCTGCTATGTATAACTTTTAGTCATTTTTTTCTTCTCTTTTTAACGAAAATGAAATTTGAGAATTCGTAAAAATGTAAGGGGAAATCTACAAGGACTTTATACATGGAACAAAACGAACCCGCATTGCTACTGGGTTGGTTTAACTTGCTCAGTCGGTCGAGTCCCCTCAGTTGTTCTCCCAACTCACTCAATCAAAGGCCCTCTTTCTCCTTTCCTCTTATCTCTTTCAAGCCTCAGAATCCTTGAACTTTCCCAAAGCCTTCTCTTTGGTGGACTCCTGGTGAAAATCAATCGTCCGGTCTTGGGAATCAGTTAATCGGGTTCATTTCCGTGAGATTTCGGTGACTCTCACAAGCTTCTAAATAATTATTCTAATTTATGCTAGCAGTAGTACCTTTTTTAATTTGTGTTAATTTAATTTTGTATTTTTAATTTTGTAATACGTAATCTAGTAATTAATATTATTGGCATTTTATTTTTATTATTAATTTTTGTGTTCAATATTTTTTTATTTAAAATATTAATATAATATTCAAAAATTAAAAAATGATATAAATAATAACAATAATAATAATAATAATAATAATAATAATAATAACTTAAAATATTTCTCATCAAAATGGCTTGGTATCTATTAATGATTAGAATTGTTTTGATTCTAGAATTGCTAATAACAAGCATGAATCAATAATTATTTGTCTATTTATGTGATCTTTAATCCAACAAATTTTAATCTTATTAGTACTTTTTTTTATTGGGGGCCTTCATTTTTTAAAAATTTTGTTCTTTTGTGACTTTATTTTTTAAAATTTTGTTTCAGGTCTTCAATACAACGAGATATCAATCGAATTGGGAACTTTAAATTCGGTACAAAACATCACCTTTCCCATCTTGCTTCGTAAACTTTTAAATGTTGGTAGGACTCATACATACATACTTACATACACACACACACATATATATATATATAGAGTCATTCTCAAGGCTGAAATTAAATTCAAGACAGATTGATGATTTCATAATTGAGTTTGTAACGTTGAAAAAGTTCATTTACAATGTCTTAAACCCATCTCGAACTTTCATATTGGAATAAAAAAATTTCTTATATATATATATAATTTCAAATTGATGAATAAAAATCCATTGAAATAGACTCTTTCAATCTCGACGATTGACTAATAATAGGTTATTATGATTTCGAGCAAGCCGCTATGGTGAAATCGGTAGACATGCTGCTCTTAGGAAGTAGTGCTAGAGCATCTCGGTTCGAGT
Source organism: Luvunga scandens (assembly GCA_030449905.1). Lineage (NCBI taxonomy): Eukaryota > Viridiplantae > Streptophyta > Magnoliopsida > Sapindales > Rutaceae > Luvunga > Luvunga scandens. Next base: position 41,137 of record JASUUG010000696.1, read on the forward strand.
CCGAGTGGCAGCATAGCATCGTTAAAAAGATATACAAAAAAAGTGCTCTAAGGAATTTAATTTATGATTTCCATTATGTATATTTGAGGTATTCTTGCTTTGAATTTTTTTTTTATGATTTTTTCAACTGTGGAGCGTATATTAACGCATATATCCTTTTCGGTCGTTTCAATTGGAATTACAATTTATTTAACAACCTTCTTAGTCGATGAAATCAGAGGGCTATATGCTTCATCAGAAAGGGGTTTAAGACATTGTAAATGAACTTTTTCAACGTTACAAACTCAATTATGAAATCATAAATCTGTCTTAAATTTAATTTCAGCCTTGAGAAATTGAGGAAGGTGCATTCTTTAAATCGAATGATATTCATGTCACTCGTATTGTCCAAATAGAACGATAAAAGCAGTTTTGTATCTATCTTTAGGATGAATTTGAATACCAAAATCACGATTTCATATCAAATTTTGAAAAAATGAAAGCGGAAACGAGTTTTTGGAGTAAGTCTTTTTGTTAGGTATGGGATACCTAATCCATTTTAATGCTTTATTAAGGGGTTTGTAGTTAATGACTAATCTAGGTGTCCTCTTTCATTTCTGAATTTTTATTGACATGAAAGCGACACAAGATCATGGAGACTAGATTTTTGATAAGGCCTTTAGACTCAAGTCTTTGATTTCTTTTTACGAGTGTTGTTCCAATTCCATGTTCATTTGGATGGGACGAGCTTTAGTGGGAATTTGTCTTTCATCAAAAGAATTCTCATATGGCAAATCAACAAATGTTGTTTTTGATTCCAAAAGGAAGATGGTAGATCGAGATATTTCTTTTTCAATGAGAATTTTAAAATCAGAAATTTTTCTTTTTGTAAATTCATTTTGTAATTGGCTTTCAATTCTTTGTAAACTCATTTTTTACGTAAGCGGACTAAGTCATTCTGTTTTTGATTTGAGTAAGGTATTGATTTGGTTATGGTAAGCGAACGAGGCTTTTACAATATTTAAATTTCTAGTTTTAGGTTTTCAATAAAAGAAAGAATTAGTTTTTGTTTTTTGTTTTGAAGGATATCTTATCATAATTGTGTGAGTATAAGGAGTAATAAGGTTAATAAAAGGAGTTCCTAGAATAACAGTATGATGTATATCATTTGTTAGGATAAAGGAAGTCCTGAATTCAAAACCATTATTATGCACTGAGGCATCAACTTTAGATTTGACTTTTAATTTTAAATTATTAGCTGCAGAAAGTCTTTCATTTGTTTTTTCATGAAATCTTTTAGGGACAATGTCTTTTTTAATACAATTTAAATCGACACCAGTATCAAAAGAGTAATGGTGTCAATTTCAAATTCTTTAGAAAAGATTAAGGTAATCTTAATCAAATACTTTCTTGTGGTAATTTATTTTAAAACAAAAAGAAAATCATTAGGTAGAGATTCAATGTTTTCAAGGTTTTGTTCATTATCACCATCAGATTCTGTTTCTTTATCAGAATTATCTTCTAACTGTTTTTGTAAAAGGAGTTGGATAGTCTTTGAAACATTCTTTTGTTTCTCTTTTAAGTCTTCTATCTCAAGTTTGATTTCTTTAATCTCTTTTTGAAGATCTTGGATGTTAGGAGTTGTTTTCTTTATTTTCTTTTTATCCAGGATTTCAGTAAGATCATAAGTATTCTTTTTAATAATGGGGGCTTTAGAGGTGTCTGCTTTATCTCTTATTTAAGGTTTTTAAAGTTTATCAAGGTATTCTTTTTTTGAGAGCAGGTCGAGATGTGTTTAACTAGTTCAGAGAAAAGTTTTTGATCTTTTTCAACACGTTGATTTTCTTTAAATAGGATTACGTATCGAATCATTTATTACTTAATTCTGAGATGTAATCGAGAATCGATTAAGCTCGTCAATCTGTAGCGCCACTATCTCGATCATAGAAGACTCGAGTTAGAGTGGAAGACTCTATAAGCAAAATTAGCTTTTGAAAGTATCTCTTCATCGAGACCAAGTTCAGGAAGTTTTGTATTCATTTTACAAAATTTCTTGGTATGACCTTTTCTTCGACATTTAAAACATGTGGCTTCTTTATAATTAAAATGGGCTTTTGGTGTAGCTTTAGAATCTTTTCTTTTAGAGAAATGAGGCTTCCTATAAAATTTTGAAGGTTTTTTATAGGAAGATTCCCTAAAATCTGGTAAGGGTCATTTATGACCTTTTGATTTGTAATGTTTTTTGTAAGGTTTTGAAAAACACTTACCATTAGAATCTTTAAATGGAGGCTTTAAAGGGATCGAATAAGCATTTACAAAATCACTAATTTTTGCTTAGATTTTCTAAGCTCTCTTTTTAGACGTTTCGTAATTTCAAATCTTGACATATCTTTAAACCTTCTTTAGAATCTAATTTGGTGAGTTAGTCATAAAATAATGATTATCATGTCAACGACCTTTTTAAGGGTTGTTTTCATGTCAAAAGACTCAAGGTGTGAAAGATCACCATTTTATGTCATAAGCAACAATGAACCAAAGTTTTGATTTTAGCTAAGGATATCTAATTATTTTTATTGGTAAGAAAGATGATTACACCAACCTTTAATTTCACAAAGAATGAGAATTTACAAACTGGAAGTTCCCAATGCATCATTTCAGTGGCATTGTACAAGAATGTTATATTCAAACATACCATCAAAAGTTCTGATTAAATCGTGATTGGTTTAATGCTACAGAGTATAATTGTCTTAAAGAATTGATAGTTTATCAATTTTATGGATCTATAAATATCACCAAGAGGCCTAAATGTGTAGATTCAATTTACTAGATTACATCTAGTTGGTCTTTAATTGCATTTTTTGACTTTCGTGAATTTTATTTTGACCTGGAAAGGATTTTTAAGCTTTTTTTAAATAATCCGATTTTGAATGTAGTTCTATTGTTGATTTTTGGAATTGGTTTTTATCATTAGTTTTGTTTTCCTATATTTAGGTTGCATTAAAAATTAATTGGATCATCTTAAATTTGTCCATCGTTTGTTTTTGGATTTTATAAGGTGAGGTAGTACACCTGTCGATGGTTTGATTGCCTTAATCACCAATAGAATTAGATCTTTAAAGGGATAAAAATTTAAAACCAATCACTTTTGCAAATTTACAAATTCATAAAACTGCATTGTATGTTTTAATCCAAAAGAAATCAAAAAAAAATCTGTGAAAGTTCCTTTTCCCTGGCTCTAATGGTCTTGTTTTTTCAGTGTAAAGTGGAAACGTTTAGTGGTATTCAACATTTCAAACTGTGGAAAACCTAAGTTGGTTTTTTGATTGGAAGGAAGAAGAACTAATTAGTGATATGTAAAAAAATCCACTCAAAAGTATTTTTTCAAAAGCTATTCTAAAATCCATTCCGATTGACATCTAAGTTACACCACCAATTTCATGTACAAATTTTCAAGCATTTTAAACCTAAAAGTTCTGATTAGATATAGAACATTAAATTCAGTTTTCAAAATATTTTTGTTTTAAAAAGATGGTTAGTTATGTTATAAGAAAGGAAAAGAGTTTATAAAATTTCTTATCAACCAGGAGATAAACCATGCAAGTTCACAAGATTTTCATGGTTTTATTTTTATAAGAATTTGAATGAATTGTCTATAAAAAAAGATTGAAAAGGTCTTTAAAAAAAATTTTTTATCATGTCTTTAGAAATCTTTGTAATTCTCTTATTCCATTTCAGGTTTAAATATTCTTTGTCAAGAAGAGTTGATTGCAATCTGGAGGCTAGAAGAATCCATATATGCAAAACTATAAATGACCAAATAGACAATATTAATTTAGGCTAAAAATGGATTCTCAACCAAATCGGGACTTATATCTATAGACAATGGTTTAATCGACATACTACTAGTTTAAAAAATGTTTAATTCACTATAAAGCCAAATGAGATTGCAACTTTATTAAACCAATCTTAATCAAATGCTTCATGAAAAAAAGATTAAACAATTGTTTGATTAAATTCAAACAATTTTTTCCAGTACTGGTGCTAGTGGTCTGTTATTTTAAAATTTTTTGTGTTAAATTTTGATCTTAAAAAAAATGAGAATGCCTTGGAGATTTTATTTGTAAATATAAAAAAAATAAGTTAGTAAATTTTTTAACATACAATTCTATATTATACGTTGATTTTCATTTTGTTTTTAAAATTGAAGTAATTAATAATAATCTTAATAAAGAAATAATGATATTTTTAAAATTTGCAAGAACACGTTTTCAGTATTTAATTGACAATTGTTTATAAAATTAAAATAATCCAAAAGAAAGTTTTCATGTTAAACCATTACAAATTCTCAATTTTTATAAGATTAGATAAGAACCTGTTCAAGTGACTCAAAAGTATGGATCCTTAAATGGTAGTCCATTTAATTTAACGTACAAGTTACTTTGCTGTGACAAGATTTTTCAATTTTCTAGAGTTTTGAATGCATGCGAGATCATTATTGTTGTTGCATTTGAATACTCTTATTCCATTTCAAGTAACTGCTTTTGATTGGGACAATATTAATCGACAATTCAAAAAAAAGAACAAAATAAAAGAAAAAAAACCTACTGCAGTTTCTGTTATTAATGAATCTTAAAAAACTATAAAATTAGGGGTCAATAGGTTAGGATTCCTCAATTAATCATTTTTTTAGAAAAAAAAATCAATTCTCTATTAATGAACTAAACTATAAAATTAGGGGTCAATAGGTTAGGATTCCTCAATTAATCATTTAGAAAATCGTTTTTATCGTCAATCTTATTTATCAAATGAAAGAAAAAAGATTATTGTCCAACTTAATTACAAGAAGTAAATTCACATTCTTTAAAGAAAGCGATGAATTGAATTGCGTTTTTTGCAAATTTGAAGGATAATGGGATCAACGTTTGATTGTGACGGAAGAATGTTATGAAGATTTTCAAAATTTCAAGAAATATTTTCAACAAAATTAAACAATATAGGGACTTTATGCGTAATTCAAGAAAAATCCCTTAAAGGTAGGCAAGAACTAACCTTCAAGCCCACAATCATCCTACATTATTATTTCTCTTTTTCCGGGGTGCTCATTTTTGTTCAGATCCCTTATACTAAAATTTTGTCACCATTATTGAATCTCTAACTCACTAAGTACCTGTTTGGTTTAACTTATTTAATAGTTATAAGTGCGTATTTAATTCTATAAGTTCTTATCATAACATTTGTTGTTGTTTGGTTGTTTTTCTAATAAAACTTTTGAAGTTTAAATAAATTATTTTATCTCTACTAATAAAAGCTTAAATTTTGGGCTTTTAGAGTAAAGGTTAAAAACTTTTTTTTTAAGTGTTAAAATATCTAAAATATTATTTATTTGTTTAACAATCTTATTTTATTCTTTTCATAACATAACTTTGAAAAACTTGACTATTAAAGTAATTTCATAAATTGTTAATAAAAGCTCTTATTGATAACTAAATAACTAAAATTTTTTAAGTAAAAACTCTATTTATAAAAACTCTACTTAAAAAGCTATACCAAATGGAGACTAAGGAAACATAAAACCTTCTTTTTACATCTTTTCTTTTTTTTCTCTTTTATTGGTTTTTTACTCAAAATTAAACATTCAATTATCAATTTACTTTTACAAGCAAATAATCAAAATTTTAGCTGCAGAATTGAAGCAGCGAAGCAATTTAAAGAGGCTTTGTTCGATAGATAGGAGCCAATATAATAGCTGATTTTATAATGAATTGCTTATTTCACGTCCATGTGCATTTTAACAAGGGATAAAAAAGTATGTGCATTTCTTAATTTATTCTTTATTTATTTTCCTAAATATCTTATATCAATTTTCTTTTAAGAATCCTACTCATTTTTTCAGAATCTCGTTTCACAGTGTTGTTCTTGAGGTGGTAGCTAGCTAATTGGTTAATGTAATGTTTGCTAATTAAGGATATCGATTTCTAGCTGTTTTGAATGGGTTTATCGAGAGTAATATTTATTCATTTGAATTCCTTTCACAAAAGATGCTTCGTTAATAAAATTTTACGGGGCTAGGGTGGTACAAAATGTCTTCAGTTCGAACTTTACTGATATGGATGAATAGAGAATTAAGTTGCTACCAGAGTATAATTAAGTTACTTATATGGACGAGGACGACAAGTCAGAAGCCATAAATTTGAATAGGCTAGTTGGAGATAACATAAAACATATAAAACTGAGAAGGATAATCGTAAAATATGTATGCACAAAATTGGTAACTTTTCAATTCAGTCGGCGTGTTATATTTTAATTCTAGTTATAATTTTCATGTATTAAAAAATGAATTTTTTTTTTCAGTGTTTTATCTTTTAAAATTTTGAATGGATTATTTTAATTTTATTTAAATAATTAATATATTTAAATCTTATTTAATTTTGAATTTATTCTGTAATAAAATTATTTTTATATTAATTTTTTAATTTAATTACTTTGTATATTACATAAAATTAAAAATTTTTAATTCACAAATTAATCCGTAAAATAATAAATTAAATATAGATTGAGTTAAATCAGTATTTAATCCACAGACATATAAATTAAATTTTACAAAATTAAATTAAATTAAAAATTTATAATTTATAAAATTATAGATCAAATATAGATTTACGTTCAATCAGTAAACAACTTAGCACCATTTACTAGGCAACGGCAGCGTTTCAAGCTTGTGCGGTGATGTTTGTGGTAAAAGAGAGAGAAAGAGAGCGAGTGTTTTGTAGTCTCACGCTCTCTCCTATGTTCGCCTCTTCAACGTTTTTCTGTACTTGGCAACGACAGCGTTTCAAGCTGTGACGTTTATAGTAAAAGAGAGAGAGTGAGTGTTTGTTTTGTAGTCTCACTTTCTCCTCTCTCGCTTGGTTCCAACTATTTCACCGGGGAAATGCCATCGGAGCTTGGGGACATGAAACAGCTCAAGTCCCTCGATTTTTCCAGCAATAGCCTGAATGGAACAGTTCCGAGTCGACTCGGTGACTTGACTCAGTTGCAGGACTTGGACCTCAGTGACAATCTTCTGTCAGGTTCACTCCCTGTATGTCTCTTCACAAATTTACAGTCTTTGAGTTATCTGGATTTGTCAAATAACTTACTGTCTGGTAACATTCCCCCCGAAATTTGCAACTCGAAAAAGCTCAGTGGCATTTATCTTGGCATAAACCAATTCACTGGGTCAATACCAGCTGAGCTTGGTAACTGTAAGAATTTGACATCAGTGGTGCTTTCTTTCAATGCATTATCTGGTCCGTTGCCTGAGCAGCTGGCCGAGCTACAGATTTTTACATTTTCTGCTGGAATGAACCAGCTTTCTGGACCATTGCCTTCTTGGCTTGGGAAGTGGAACCAAATGGACTCCCTCTGGGTGAATAATAACCAGTTCGTTGGCCAAATCCCACCAGAGATTGGAAATTGTTCTATGTTGAAGTATATTAGATTGAGCAACAACAAGCTGTCTGGTTCCATACCAAGAGAATTGTGTGATTCAGAATCCCTTATGGAGATTAATCTTGATGGGAATATGCTTTCAGAAACTATTGAAGATGTTTTTGACAGGTGTACCAATCTTAGTCAGTTGGTACTAGTAAATAATCTCATCTCTGTTTCCATACCTGAGTATATCTCGGGGCTACCATTGAAGATTCTTGATCTTCAATATAACCATTTCACTGGTGTAGTACCAGAGAGTCTGTGGAACTCGGAGAACTTGATGGAGTTTAATGCAGCCAGTAATCTGTTACAGGGTTCTCTTTCCTGGGAGATAGGTAGTGCCGTTGCTTTGGAGAAGCTTGATCTTAGTAGCAATATGTTAACAGGGCGAATACCTAAGGAAATTGGGAACCTCACAAGTATTCAAATTCTTAAGTTGAATTCAAATTTTTTTTATGGGATTATTCCAATGGAGCTGGAGACTGCATTTCACTTAACACGTTGGACCTGGGAAACAACAATCTCAATGGGTCAATTCCAGAGAAGATTGCAGACCTGGCTCAGCTGCAATTCTGAGATCTTTCTCATAATAATTTATCCGGGCCAATTCCTTCAAAGTCTTCATCCTATTTCCATGAGGTCAATATACCTGATTTCAGTTATAGCCAGAATCATGGAGAGTTTGATCTTTCATACAATATGTTGTCCGGTCCGATACCTGAAGAACTGGGTAGCTGTGTGGTGGTGTTATATCTTCTACTCAGCAATAACCGCTCTCTGGTAAGATTCCTGGATCACTGTCAAGACTAACAAACCTTACAACCTTGGACTTGTCTGGGAATCTGTTAACAGGCTCCATTCCACCAGAATTTGGTGACTCTCTCAAGCTTCAAGGCTTGTATTTGGGATATAACGAGCTTACGGGCTCCATCCTGGAAGCTTAGGTCATTTGAATGGTTTGGTAAAGCTGAATTTGACAGCCAATAAGTTATCTGGCTCAGTGCCAACTAGTTTTGGAGACTTGAATGTGCTCACCCACCTGGATTTAAGCTATAATGAGCTTGATGGTGAGCTTCCTTCATCTTTGTCACACATTCTGGGAATTGAGGGGCTTTATGTTCAGTCCAACAAGCTTTCGGGTCCAGTGGATAAGCTGTTTTTAAATTCAGCGGCCTGGAAGATTGCAATAATGAACTTGAGTAATAATTTCTTTGATGGGGGTTTGCCACAGTCTTTGAGTACCCTTTCATACTTAACAAGTATGGATTTTCATCTAAATAAGTTTACAGGAGAGATTCCTCCTGACCTTGGTAATCTGGTGCAACTGGAATACCTGAATTTTTCAAGGAACATGCTAGGTGGACATATTCCAGAGAAGATGTGCAGTTTGCCAAATCTCTTATACCTGAATTTGGCAGATAATAGATTGGAAGGTGAGGTGCCGAGAAGTGGTATTTGTCAGAACCTCTCAATAATTTCACTCACTGGGAATAAAGATCTCTGTGGGAAAATTATGGGTTCAGATTGCCAGCTTTTGACCTTTGGTAAATTGGCCCTTGTTGGAACTGTTGTTGGCTCTGTTCTTGTCATTGCAATTATTGTATTTGTGCTGCGGTGGCAGATTCAAAGAAGCAACAGGCAAAGTGATCCTGAGGAAACTGAAGAAAGCAAGCGAAACAGTATCTCTGATCAAAATAGAAAGAGTATCTCAGAACAAAATAGAAAGAGTATCTCAGACCACAGCTGCAGCACGTTAATGGAGCATTTGAGCATCAATTTAGCCATGTTTGAGCCAAGTCTCCAGAAACTAACTTATGATCAGACTGTTTCAGGCACCAACAAATTCTGCAAGGAAAATGTTATTGCAGGTGGTGGCTTTGGAACTGTATTCAAAGGTACTATGCCTGATCGGAAAAAAGTTGCAGTCAAGAAGTTAAGCCAGACTACAGGACAGGGTGACCGGGAATTTGCTGCTGAAATGGAAACCTAGGGCATGGTAAAGAACCAGAATCTTGTGCAGTTGCTTGGTTAATGCTCAGTTGATGAGGAGAAGCTACTTGTCTATGAGTACATGGTCAAGGGAAGCTTAGATGATTGGCTAAGAAACTGGGCTGTGTCTCTTGATTGGGGTAAACGCTGCAAAATTGCATGTGGTGCTGCTCGTGGGCTAGCATTTCTTCATCATGGCTTCCAACCTCATATTATCCACAGGGATATCAAAGCTAGCAACATCTTGCTTAATGAAGATTTTGAAGCAAAAGTTTCAGACTTTGGGCTTGCTCGACTGATCAGCGATTGTGAGAATCATGTAAGCACTGATTTAGTAGGCAAAATTGGCTATGTTCCCCCGGAGTATGGGGGAACTGGGATGGCTACCGAAAGGGGCGATGTATATAGCTTTGGTGTCATCCTACTTGAATTGGTGACCGGAAAACAACCCACAGGACCTGAGTTTGAAGATAAAGATAAAGGGAATTTGGTTGATTGGGTGTTGCAGATGATGAAGAATGGACAGGCTGATGAGGTTCTGGACCCTACAGTACTTAATGCAAATTCAAAGCCAATGATGCTTAAAATGTTGCAGATTGCCACCGGTTGCATCTCTGATAATCCGACTGTCAGGCCTACCATGCTTCGTGTACTGGAGTTGATTGAAAATATCATAATGGATGAACCTTCAGAGGAGATTAAAATAGAAAGGGGAGAATCCTCTGGTACTAAGGATATATAGCTGAGGTAAGGTTGTGAGGGTTCCTGCAGCTAATTTAAACATAATTTAGCTTCAAAATTTCTTGATTGTCAGTCAAATTTGTTGCTTGGGAGCTTTGGCATTTTTGCAATTCCTCTGAAAGCTACACAAGAAATCTACTCACATATATTCCTTTTCTTTGGCCATGTGCTGGAGCTTGCTTTTTAATAATGGGTTTCTCTAAAGCTGTTCATCGGTACTTTGTGCTCTAACTTTTTTTTTTATTTGTGGCCTAGATCTGTTGCTGCTAACATGTGCATTTTCATCTTCAAAAAATGCTGAAGCTAGTAGCACTATTTGCTAAAGGCTTTGAAAGTCCACTAATTTGAACTTAATTATAAATTATCTCAACAAAAGAATCCCTTAAAATAAGCAATATTTGCTGAAGCTTTTTATTCTGTTAAATCATGCAGATTGCATACATGGATGTTATTTCGCCTCTAACAGAGTTGCATTCTGCTTTCGGTGGAGTGGATTGAACCTTAATATAAGCAAGCAGGAGGAAATGCAACGATTTTGAGTCCAAATGGACTATCTAAGTCAATAAAGGTAACTGTCAAAATATTTTACTTTGGGAATGTGGATTACTAATTTTGATGAATTGTTACTATTACTCTTTTAGTGCAACCAACTTGAGAAACGGCCATTAATGGTTTTGTGTATTCTGGCTCCTCCTAGCCTGAATTGTGACACGATGAAATCAGGTGGAAGAAACATTTGTCATCAATATCAACCAAGATCACATAAACCTGTTATGTCACATTGCCAAACACATTTGTTAAACCAATGATATAGTTCCATCATAAGTGAACCACTTGTCGATTGAGTCAATTGGAGAACTTCAAGTTACACATGCTTTGCAAATATTACATTTCACCATTTAGGATAAGATTGTTGATACTGTAGACTAATGCGTAACCATTTGGAGAATAGTAAACTGTATGAGGTGAGCAGGAAGATAACTGCACCCCCAGCAACACGATACCTGGTAATTAAGAATATATATAGCAGCTGGCATCTATACTGACTTCATAGATGCTTTAGGTATTAATGGCAGCGATCTTAGTACTGGGAGTAAAAGAAATTTGGGGTTGATTCGGGAGTAGGCAGAGTATCAAGAAGGAATGAACTTTTTATTAGAGTATTGAAGTGCATTTTTCCATTATTTTTTTCGGTTACTTGGTGGCCTTTTCATTTTATACATGTTTAGTTGGTTTGAAATTTTAGAATCTGTTTTATAGTGAAGTCGGGTTGGTAATGATGCAATTATTGATTGCCTACAGCCATTTGGAAAGTCATTTTATATTCTTGAGATAGTGGGGAGAATTGCGCGGGATATACCCCATTTTCTCAAAAATACCCAATATATGTCTTAAATTATAACACTCTTAAATTTTACACATTTATACTTTAAAAAACTGGAGAAAATATAAAATTAACCCCAATTAAATTCTCATAGGACTAATCATATCCTCGAAGTCGAGTAAATAGTCGAGAATATTCAACTTTAACAAAATCATACACAATTAGTATTTCAGCATAAACTCTCGACTTTTCTATATTAGTCGGGTAAATAGTTGTGAATACTCGACTTCAATTGAAATGAAAAATTATTTAGAGAATTCTCGACTAGAATTACTCTTACTCGACATATTTCTCGACTTAATACTCGACTTATTTTACTTCCTTACTGGACTTCCCGCTCGACTAGATACTCGACTTACTCAACTTCCTCACTTCATTTTTTGCTTGACTAGACTTACTACTAAACTTACTCTTACTCGACATAGTTCTCGACTTAATACTCGACTTACATTATAACTTATTCGACTTACTTCACTTTCTTACTTAACTTCCCGCTCGACTAGATACTCGACTTACTCAACTTCCTCACTTTATTTTTTGCTCGACTAAACTTACTACTAGGCTTACTCTTACTCGACATATTTCTCGACTTACATTATAACTGACTCGACTTATTTCACTTCCTTACTTGATTTCCCGCTCGACTAGATACTCGACTTACTCAATTCTCTCACTTCATTTTTTGCTCGACTAAATACTCGACTTCGTACTCTACTTCTTATTGAAAATGTAGATAAATAGTTTTTTTTAAGGATATTTTTGACTTTTTTCACTTTCATGAGGTATATGTTTGTAATAGGGTATAAATTTGATATTTAAGGACAAATGGGGTATATTTAAATAAAAAACCTGAGCTAGTGTGTGTGATTAGGTGATGATAAAAGTTAACTGATTCATTTTTCTTGGCCACAAACAATTAGTCTATTGGGGATCTTACCAGGCATTATTACATTTTTTATTTTCTTGAACAAATGTTTAAAGTTATTTAGGCAAGATTCTTTTTACTAAGTGCAGATGATCAGGTACTTTTTGATTGTGGGGCAGTACAGACAGATGCATCAACTGTAGACCACCTTGCCTAAGTGGAGACTGATGAGGCGGACCACTAGTTAGGGGGAGTCCGGAAGCCAATGGATGGCTTCAGTTTAATCTGATGTTATTATTATTGTATTTATCAGGATCTTCGACATTTCTCAGACCAGAGAAAGTTGCTAAATTCAGACTCTCAGTTAGAGACTGTGCGGATGGACTGTACATGGGTAAATCATCTTTAAAGGTTATTTTCTGGTAGGCATTTATATTTTAGTGAGGCATAATTTGAGGTTTTTCTATTTTCTATACATATTGAGTAAAACAAGACAGGACCTAGCTGCAGGGTGCATGAATTTATTGTACTTGGTTCCTCTTGTTGTTTCGACTTATTCCCTTTAGATGCTGTTCCATTACTGGAGTCAATGGCTCTGTTCACAAGCCATATCATCAAAAAATGTGTAGTTTTTTTTGGTATTATGCTTCGTAACAGCTAATGGCTAGCTGTTGATTCAATATACATGCCTTTCAAGTTTTTAAGTTTTGAATCTCTTTTCATTTTTCATTGCAGGTGCAGTAAGGAGAAGGCAGAAGCTAAATGGTATGATCAAAACTCTTCCAAAATTTGTAAGATTTTAAAAACAGACCATTCTTTTACATTTAAATGTGTTAGTAGGTCAGGTTCATGTTTGTGTTCACTTATAGACATATGCCACTCATAATACCATTCTTTGGCTAGACCATTTTTCGTACTTTACAAAATTGAGTACTGACAATTCCTGAGAATGCAGGAGTGCAAGGGTTCCCCGACTGCTATCAAATTTTGTTTCAAGCGTGTCAAGGAGAGGTAAGGGACAAATGGGAATTCCTGTCAACATTCTTTGACTGCTGTAAGAAATTTCTGTTTTTTATTGGGATAAGTTTCCATTTTTCAGGAATAGAGAAGTTGGCAATGTTGTAGCAGTTCCTGTTGGTGTTGCAATGGGATACGCTTTGGTCTAGCTTGCAAGGAATATTTGCTGCTGCTGATTAGTCTTTCAAGTTTCCCAATTGGCTTCACAGCCATTTTCGACACTTTTACTGGTTGCTGGGTTGTTTTGTGAATTGCAGAAAAGGAGTGAGTGATACATCATTAAACAGAAGCTTTAGAATCTGGCAGATTATGTTTGTAATTTTATATCTTTTCTATTATCAAAAAACAAGAGTGACTAATTTCTTGGCTTTTATATTCTTAGATCAGATGTATAGAAAACTGATTAAATGATTGTTGAAAGAACCGAAAAAATTGGAAAAAAAAATCCTGAATTTTTGTTTACTTGTGTTAAATGCAGCTTGAACACCTCACAAAATGCCAGAGCTTGAAAGAGGAGCTGAAGCAAGTAAATGATAAACATCTCAGTAAAGAAGAAATGAGTTTGATTGTAGACTCCCATATCTGTTTTTTGAGCTAATTTTAATTATGAACTTGAATTGTAACTATGTAGGAACTTAGGAAAGTCATTGATTCGATTAACCCATGTTATGCAACAAATATCAAAGACTTTGAGGCTCAAATTGGGTAATAAGATACAAAGGAATAAACTCATGCATTACTCAAAATGTGGGCTTTTTTGAATTTCTTAGAAGCTTGATGCTTGAAAAAGCCACAAAGTACATTTGCTGATAACCATTTGGGTGCTTTTTCTGTAACACATATATTACCTCTTTGGTTCACAAAACATCATCTTGACATGTATGTTGTTCTCTCCACTCTTCAGTGCTTGTTTGGTCCATCAAGCTACAATTATTGGGATTTCAGTTGAGTAGCGAACCTTTTATGTGCGGATGCCAGGGGTTCATGTAATTAAACCCCAGAGTGACTTTGTTTGATCTGAAAAGCCTACTAAGTCTTTATCACGTATCCCTTTACTTGTACTTGAAATCCATTTTCAGCTGTTATTAGCCTCTAGGGTCAAGTTATGATAATTTTGTATCTTCTATTGTGCAATGGGAATAATTATTTATTGGGTGAATTGCAGCGTTGACGAGCAGCACACAGAGGCTGAGCAGCTTCGAGATTTGACTTCAGCTCAGAATGTCGAAACACTAAAGCCAAAGATAATGAAACTACGGAGAAGGAGATCCTTAAAAGAGAACTCTCTTCTTCTCAAGAGGGCTAGAATACATGTATGTGAAGCTCTAGCCATTGTTTGATTCTTCTGCAGCTGTTTGATCTCGAAACATATGGTAATTCTTCTTTATCTTCCTTTATCGTTTTTTCTTACTTAGGGTTTAGATTCATCAAACTAATAAATTATCCTTTATTAAATTTAGCACAAGTTTCTTTTTTCTTATCCCATCAAATTGTAATTGTCCTTCTCTAAATTTGTTTAGGTACCGAATTTGGCATTTCTTTTCCCAACTTGTCTTGGTGTCTGAGGTGAGTCCACTTCTCCACGCTGCATTTTCATTTTTTTCGTGTCTGTTTGGTTGTTGAGAAAAGAAAAACAATTGAGCGAGTTGAGTTTTACTTGTGTATCAGTAGCATCTGTCCATGTAAATACTATATGTTTCAGTAATTAAATGTTACATAGTTTTGAAGAATTTTGGAGCAATATGCATGTTTTATTTTCACTGATGAAGCTGAATAGAGACACTTTGATGGATGTAGCCTTCCAAAGAACAATCTCTGTTCGGAATCTCTGTTTGGCAATGAGTCTTTGGATGCGAGTTTGTATGGTATGAAATAGCAAATTTAATTGTTTTGGTACCTTTCGTTTTTTAATAGTTATATCTAGCTAATAAATAAACTGTACAAGTAATTTCTTTCACTTTGCATTTGTTAATTTCAGATTTTTATTATTTGCATAAGCTTCTATATTTCAGTTCTTAATTGTATTGGGAGTTGGCTCTAACTTATTTCTTTCTTCTATTTGGTGTGCATGGTCTAGGTTTAGGTTCTTTGTCCGATGTGGATGATTTGACTGCTATATTTGCAGAGGCGGACTCTCTAGACTTGTAAGTATTGTCTATGACATTGGTGTTTGTTTTATAACGGATTTGCATTGCATCTTATAATGCTTGAGATTGTACAAAATGCTAATAAAACATTTCATTGTTGGTCTGGAGATGATCAGATTGCATATCCCTTATAAGTCTCGGATGAACTAAAAGATTTACCACAAACAATGCAGGCACAGATAGTTTATGGAGCTTTACATGATCTTCAGGTTAGGTGCTATCATTCTTGACAATGTCAGTGGCGTCTTTGAAATTTGGAACAAGTTTTATGCCACTTCAACTTTGGGTCCAGGGTCACAAACAATCAGCCTAGGAAAGATATAAAATGGCCGATGCTGCTGAAATTTTAAGGCAAGTTTACGATCAGCCAAGGATATTGTTTTGCCGAGGTATACTTTTACGCAAAAATAATTTTCTAATATAGGTATTGTGGTATATTTTCCATGGTATTTTGTTGGTTATGTTGTACTCATTGTATGATTCTGAAACAAAAAGAACAACTAAATAATAATAAATAAAAGTAACACAATTTAAAAATACATATATTTTTGGCATTTTCAAGGGCAAAATGCAGTTGAAATATGTTTATACAAATAAGCAACTTGCTTAATAATTTTTATTAATTATAAAACTACATAGGATTTTCTTTGGTAAGATGGATGGGAGAAAGAACAGGAAAACAGAAAAAAAGGTTAAGAAGATACAATATGGAAAAAAAATTGAAATTAATGTGCAAAATTAAATGTTTTGGAAAAAAGTCGTAGAAATTAATGTGCAAAATTAAATAAATCTTTTAATGTGCAAAATTAAATAAATCTTTCTTTGATATATTCTTTTCATTAGGTTATATCGTTAACATTGCTAAAGGTTAGGGATGTTAATTTTTCCCGTTGGGATGGGATCTTGCGGGATCCCATTATGTTTAGGAAGGGATTGAGATATATTTTTTTTCCAAAAGAAAATCAAGGGACGGGAGTGAGATATTTTTTTTATCCCATTTGCATATACACAACAGGACCGGGATTGGTAAATTCCGTCCTATTGCCAACTAACGGTGGTGTGAAATATTCTCTAAACTCATTTGCTCAATAAACCCACTATTAAAATCCAAAAATTAAGATTTTATTATATGCACACACCTAAATGCCAATTATACTCCTCACATTATATTATTCTACTAAATAAACTCAAAAAATAATTATGCAACAGAGACTTGACTTCGTTATGGAGTATCCTAGAAGAGAATTCTACTCTAAGACTGAAGAATATAGGCCTTGGTTGGTTTTCATCTTTGTTATTAGTTGAATCGAATTAAATATTTTTCAAGTTGTGTTCGAAAGTAAACACAAAGCAAATATGTTTGATATTCCATTAAGAAAAAAAAAACACTTTAAGACTTAAAAATATAGACGGTTGATTATTGACATATTTTCAAATAATTTAAAATGAATTTAGAGAATAAATTGTTTTTATTAAGTTATGTTAGTTTGTTTATATTTGTAATTTACATTCTAGGTATTTTAGTAATAATATATTTTATTAAAAATTATTTTGTAAAGTATTTTAGCGGGTTCAAATATCTCAACCTTCTAATTGATGATCTTAATTAATGAGAGAAAAAAAGATTAATATATATATATATATATATATATATATATATATATATATATATATATATATATATATATATCTCTCTATATATATATATATATATTTGTTAGAAAAGCTATTAGCCAGCAATAAAAATAAAAGGAACAATACAAGATGAAGAGTAAAATGAGAGAACAATATATTATAGAGTGATTTTATTCATTCCAAAGTGTGTACAAAACAAAGTGATAAACTCTCATTTTATAATTACATAATCATTGCATGAAATTAATAAAGACATTATGAATCATAATTTCTTGTGAGATAATTGGAGTTATAGGAAAGTTAAAGGTTACTAGTGGGAGATAGTGGAGAAATAAATAGATATATATTATGAACATCCATATTTATTTGAATAAATTCACAACACTCCCCCTTGGATATTTATTACAAGAATATGCTTCATTAAAACTTTTACTAAAAAAAACCCTTATAGAAAAAAAAAATTAGTAAAGGTAAAAGAGTACATAAATGATTTTGGAGATATAGAGTTGCCTCATTAAAAACTCACTAAGAAAACCCCTATGAGATAAAAACCTAGTGAGGAAAAAGAGTACAACATATAAAATTCCCTCCAAAATAAATTATTTTCCCCAACAAGTATACTCTCCCTCATCTTGACATATATTTTAATTTGAAAAAAAATCCTTGAGTTGACACATCCCAATTTTGTGTACCAATGTTTTGAATGTCGCAGTTGGTAGGGATTTTGTAAATAAATGTACAAGATTGTCACTTGAACGTATTTGTTGAATATCTATATCACTATTCTTTTGAATTTTATGTGTATAAAAGAATTTTGGTGAAATATGCTTGGACCTATCACCTTTTATATAACCACCTTTAATTTGAGCAATGAATGCTGCATGATCCTCATATAATATTGTGGGGTTATTCTTAATTTCATGTGTATAAAAGAATTTTGGTGAAATATGCTTGGTCCTATCACCTTTTATATAACCACCTTTAATTTGAGCAATGAATGCTGCATGATTCTCATATAATATTGTGGGGTTATTCTTAATTGATGACAATCCACATATTTTTCGAATATGTTGTATAATTGATCTTAACCAAATGCACTCACGACATGCTTCATGAATAGTAAATATTTCTGAATGATTTAAAGATGTTGCAACCATTGTTTGTTTCATTGATCGCCATAATACAGCACTATTACCAAAGGTAAATAAATAACTCGTTTGAGATCAGGCTTTATGTGGATTAGAAAGATATCCAGCATCTGCATATCCAATCGGTGGTGATTTTGATCCATTTAAATAAAATAAACCAATGTCAATTGTTTCACAAAGGTAGCGAAATACATGTTTTACACCATTCCAATGCCTACGAGTTAGTGTATAACTATATCTTGCTTCTAAATTAACTGAAATATAATTTCAGGTCGATTACAATTTGCAAGATACATTAGTGCACCAATTGCACTTAAATATGTTATTTCAGGACCAAGAACTACTTCATCATCTTCTTTAAGATAAAATTGATCTTTTTTTACATCAAGTGATCGTACCACCATTGGAGTACTTAATGGATGAGCTTTATCCATATAAAAATGCTTTATAACGTTTTAGTGTATGTTGATTGATGTAAGAGTATTCTACTTGACAAATACTCAATCTATAAGCTAAGACAAAATTTTATTTTTCCAAGATCTTTCATTTCAAACTCATTTTCCAAACAAGAAGCTATTTTTGAAAGTTCTTCAGAAGTTTTAAAAACGCTTTAAAACTTTTTGAGTGTATGTTGATTGATGTAAGAGTATTCCACTTAACAAATACTCAATCTGTAAGCTAAGACAAAATTTTATTTTTTCAATATCTTTCATTTCAAACTCATTTTCCAAACAATAAGCTGTTTTTGAAAGCTCTTCAAGAGTTGCAATGAGATTTAAATCATCAACATTTACTGTAATTATTGTAAATCTAATTTCAGATTTTTTTAATAAAAACACAAGGACAAATTGGATTATTTACATATCTCTCTTTCAATAAATAGTTGCTTAGGCGATTATATCACATACGTCGAGACTGTTTTAATCCATACAAGGATCCTTGTAGTTTCAAAGAAAATAGACTACGAGGTTTAAATTTGTTTTCTTTTGGCATTTTAAATCCTTCAGGGATTTTCATATAAATATATTTGTATCAAAAGAACCTTACAGATAGGCAGTCACAATATCCATAAGACACATATCAAATCTTTCAGAGGCTATGAGACTAACTAAAAATCGAAATGTAATTGTATCCATAACAGGAGAATATGTCTCCTCGTAATCAATGCCAAGTCTTTGAGAAAAATATTGTGCTACTAATCTTGCTTTATATTTCACAATTTCATTTTTTTCATTTTGTTTTTTAACGAATACCCACTTATAACCAACAGGTTTGACATCTTCAGGTGTCAAGACTATTGGTCCAAATACTTTACATTTCGTAAGTGAATTTAGCTCTGCTTAAATAGCATCTTTCCACTTTGGCCAATCATTTCTATGTCGACATTCTTCCACAGTTTTTGGATTAGGATCCTCGTTGTCATTTGTGATATTAAGAGCAATGGTAAACGAAAAAATATCATTAATAATTATTTCATTTCGATCTTATGATTTTTTTGTACCAACAAAACCAATCATAATTTTATCATTTTGTTTCTCTTCAGGAGAAATTGATAATCCTTCAGTTGTTGGCAAATTTTCTTCTTCTAGGTCAACAGGATGAATACTATTTGATTGATCAATCTTTATTATTTGATTGGTACTCAATGACTCTTCGGGAGTGCTAATTTCATTTTGTAACTTTTCTTATGCTTTCCTATTTTGGGGAATTTTATCTTTTAAGCCAATTGGCCTTCCTCGTTTTAGATGTATTTTACTTTCATTAGTTTTGTCGTGTTGTTCTTCAGAGATCTCAACACGTGCTGGGACATTTTCAACTGGAATATGTGATTCTATTATTTTTCTTGAATCATGAAAAGCATCAGGAATTTGATTTGCAATATTTTACAAATGAATGATCCTTTAAACTTCCAGTTCACTTTGATTTGTATGGGGATCAAGATGAGATAATGATGATGCATGCTATGTAATTTCACGTCATTTATTTATTTTTATTTTTTCTCCCCCTAATGACAGGAAAACTTGTCCATCAAAATAATAATTCACAAATCGTGCGGTAAAAACATCTCCAGTTAAAAGCTCGAGATACCTAATTATTAATGGAGAATAAAAACCAACATAAATTTCAAGGCTTCATTGCAAACCCATTTTATTTCTTTGTGTGGGAGCAATTAGGACATAAACAGCACATCCAAAAATTTTCAAGTGAGAATTATCTTTCTGTTGGCCAAAAACAAGTTGTGAATGTGAATATGTATGATAAGAACTTGGTCGAATGTGAATTAATGATGCAGCATGTAGTATTGCATGTGCCCAACATGAAAAAAGCAAATTTGATCTAAGAATTAATGGTCTTGCAATTAATTGTAGACGCTTAATCAAAGATTCAGCTAAACCATTTTGCATATGAGTATGTGTGACAGAAAACTCAGCATCAATTCCAATAGACATGCAATAGTCATAAAAAGATTTAGATGTAAATTCACCAGCATTATCAAGTTTAATTTTTTTAATAGGAAAATTAAGAAATTTTGCTCTTAATTTAAGATTTGAGTAAGAAATCTACCAAATGCAACACCACGACTAGAAAGTAAAGAGACATGTGATCATTTAATTAAAGCATCTATTAAAACCAAAAAATAACGAAACGGTCCCACAACTTAGATGTATAGGGCCACATATATCCCCTTAGATTCTTTCCAAAAATTTAGAAGATTCAAAACTTACTTTCATTGGAGATGGATGAATTATTAATTTTCCTTGAGAACAAGCAGTATATGAAATTTCAATTGGTAAAAGAATCTTCTGGTTCTTTAATTGATGTCCATGTGAATTTTTTATAATACGACGGATCATGATTGATCCAGGATGCCCAAGTCAATTATGCCAAAGTTTAAAAATTTTTAGATTAGAGAACTTCTGGTTCATTGCAAAATTTATTTCTATTATTTTTATAATTATATGATACAACCTAGAAGAAATAAAAGGTAATTTTTCCAATATATGCATCTGGCATGAAATAGTTGAAGTAATGCAAAGAAATTCAAAATTATCTTCACTAGATGTTTCAATATAATATCCGTTTTGACGAATATTCTTAAAACTAAGTAGATTTTTGTTCAATCTGCTAGAGTATAAAGCATCATTTATTTGTAATTTTGTACCATTTGGTAACATAATATTAGCTCTTCCAGAGACTTCAATTAGATTAACAGAACCGGAATTTGTATTAACATTAGCCTTAGCTAATATTAAATTATGGAAATATTTTTTATTTCGCAGAATTCTGTGAGTTGTCGCACTATCCACCAAACATCAATTTTCATCATTCATCAAGTCATTATTCAAATTCATTGTATACATGCATATAAAATAAGTCAATTGAATATAAAGAATGTTCAAGTAGTATAAAGAAAACATTACAGAAAATATTTTATTAAAGAAAATGAAAAATTACACACCAAATTTATAAAACATTCAAAACAATAAATAATATTGCAATATAAACTTAAATACACCATAATTGTAAATAGACACACCAAACTTTAAACACTCTAGTACTTGTTTTAAAATTTAAACACACCAAATCTTTTAAAAAATAATGATAATAATAACACACTTCAATTTTACCAATAGTACTCTTAATCAATCTTCACATGTCCATTACTAATTAAATGATCAATTTTACTATTTGAATTTTCAAAAAAATTTGAAACATCCAAATGAGTTATATCAATTGGATCTTCATGATCAATGAAATTTGTCTTAATTTATTTTCCTTTTGCCTTTTTGAATGCTTGATAAAGATCAACTAAATGTTTTGGCGTATGACAAACACGAGACCAATGTCCTTTCACACCACATATGAAGCAAACATTTTCATTATCCTTTGGTGATTTCTTTTGTGGATCTTTTTCTTGCTTCTCATTGTTGTTATTCCACTTTAAGTAGTTTGGTCGATATTTCTTGTTATAGCCACCATGACCTTGATTATTTTTGTAACCACGGACTCAGTCACGACCTCGATTAGCACTACAATTATTGGCTAAAGTACCATTCGCTTCAGGGATAGATACAAATCTAGTCAGATGAGACTGATGGTTTCTCAACAAAAGTTCATTATTTTTTTCAGCCACTAAAAGACATGAGATTAATTTATAATACTTTCTAACTATCCGCTCTCGATATTGCTGCTGCAAGAGCAAATTTGAAGCATGAAAAGTAGAAAATATTTTTTCTAACAAATCTGCATCAGTAATCTCCTCTCTACAGAATTTTAATTGAGAAATAATTTTGACTAATGCAGAATTGTATTGACTAATAAATTTAAAATCTTGTAATCGTAAATGCATCCAGCCATAACAAGCTTTTAGAAGTATAACAATTTTTTAGTGATTAAATATTTCATTAAGACACTCTCAAAGGACATATAATTCTTTGACTGTAAGATACTCACTTTTTAATTATTCATGAAGATGGTGGCGAAGAAAAATCATTGCCTTGGCACGGTCTTAGGTTGATGTATTATTATTTTCTTTAATAGTATCTCCAAGATTCATTGTATCAAGATGAATTTTAGCATTCAAAACCCATGATAGATAATTATCGCCAGAGATATCAAGTGCCACAAATTTAAATTTTGCAAAATTCGATATTTTCATATAGCTATAACACAATATAAAAAAATAATTAATTAATTCATTATCAACAAATAAATATTATATATGTCATATAATCACTCGTGGTAATATAACTATAAAATTTTATAATCATCACATTTCATACTATTCACGTCATGGAATAAATTTTAAATCTTATACCATCAATTATGCATATTTTAAGAGATATAACAAAGACAAGTAATATACATGCAACTTTGAGAAGTCAATGATATTGCAAATACAAACATGATAATAATAGTTTATATAACATGTTATTTGTAATGAACGATTATAGTTATATAATAATAAAAATTGCTAGATATAAGATATAAAAGAATTAATACCTCATCAAAAATTTGTGTTGATAACGTGTTAAAAACGTGTTAGAAAAGCAATATATTATAAAGTGATTTTATTCATTCCAAAATGTGTACAAAACAAAGAGATGGGCTCTCCTTTTATAGTTACACACATCATTCCATGAAATTAATAGAGACATTATAGATCATAATTCCTTGTGAGATAATGGGAGTTATAGAAAAGCTAAAGGTTGTTAGTAAAATGTGTTGATAACGTGTTAAAAACTAGTGAATAAAAATTTTATTGAAGAGTAAAATGAGAAAAGCAATATATTATAAAGTGATTTTATTCATTCCAAAAAAAAACAAAGATGAATTCTCCTTTTATAGTTACACACATCATTCCATGAAATTAATAGAGACATTATAGATCATAATTCCTTGTGAGATAATGGGAGTTATAGGAAAGCTAAAATGTGTACAAAACAAAGAGATGGGCTCTCCTTTTATAGTTACACACATCATTCCATGAAATTAATAGAGACATTATAGTAGGAGATAAGTGGAGTTATAGATAAGGTTGTTAGTAAGAGATTGTAGGGAGATCAATAAATATATATTATGAACATCCATATTTATTTAAATAAATTCACAACAGATGAATCTTAATTCATTGACAGCAGCATTAGACTATGAAAGTTTCCGTTCATACAAAATTAAATCATTGATCATAATTTTTTGTACCGAGATTTTCTGAAAAACATAAAAATAATATTCTTTGCCCAAAACATGCACATTAATTTCGGTAATAAGATTACGAAATAAATGGGCATTTAATATTAGAAAATAAACGGAGAATTTTCTTTGACTCGAGGAATTTAATATTAGAAACTAAACGGAGAATTTTCTGCGACTCAACGTAGTTATTTTATAATTAATGCTTTAATTTGCTTGTCGCATATATGCATGGCTATATACACAACCAGATGCTCCCTAATTGTATGAATTTGTGGCAAAATTAAAGATTTTGGCAGTATGGCACTACAAAAGCTTCAAATGGTTGCCCTCGTTCTCTTTCTCGCTTTCTTTTTTGAATTTATTTGTGGTATGTACTCTCTTTTACTTTAGTATTGTTTTTGTTAATGTTATTATTATTTATTGTCATACTTTTAAATACTTATTAAAAATTACCCTTTTAAGATTGTGTTTAAAATTACTTCTTTTGATGTAATTAAAAGTGTTTTTATAGATCATGAAAAGTAATACCAATTTGATTTTCTTTCAATGACTTTTATAGCGTGATCCAGTCATGATAATTACAATGATTTTTTTAATGAGTAGATTTCAAAAATCTTCATGACACTCCTTTTGAATTCTATTCTCCAAAATACCCCATTTTTATTTATAAAATATCAATCGATAAATTAAGATCAATGGCTTTGTTGCTAAATTTCATCCTAAAAAGAATATTTCTTTTCAGTTTTTGTTCATAAATTCATA
Organism: Luvunga scandens; assembly: GCA_030449905.1. Taxonomy (NCBI): domain Eukaryota; kingdom Viridiplantae; phylum Streptophyta; class Magnoliopsida; order Sapindales; family Rutaceae; genus Luvunga; species Luvunga scandens. The sequence goes on from JASUUG010000696.1 coordinate 65,974, forward strand.
CAAATTCTAAAATCTTAAATTATTCTTTTCTGACTGCACAATTTCTATCTCCATAATTCTTAATTCTTAAAAATTTAAAAAAAAACTCAACTAAAATTTAAAATATAAATTAAATTATGAAGTGGAGATGTGGGTGTAAGAAATTATTAAAATTAAATGTTTAATTGAATTTCATTGAAAGCAAAAAAGAGGATTAATTTCTTTTTAATTATTTAAGTAATTTTAATTGAAGAAGGCTGGTTTGATAAGCAATTTAGAGCATCAGAAGCCTACTCGCTTTTGTTTGTTTGTGTCCTCTTGCGCACTGGTACTAAAGAAACAAAGGATATGAGGCAATTGTTGGACACGAAGATCACCAGCATGCTTAACTACGAACGGGCCCAATAAGAAGCCCAGGTGGAAAGGCAAGCCCAATATTGCTTCTACTTTTGACACACAGCAAAAATGGAATCTTCTTCAAGCAAGACTTAATAAACCTACATTTATTAATTTTATTTCTTTTATTTTATTATCCCAAAATAATTGATAAAAAAAGTAGCTAGGCCGAGAAATATGGTCAAGAGTGCATGTAAATTTAAATAATAATAATAATAATAAATATCTTTGTAAACTTATTGATTACATTTTCTAATTAAATAAGGTTATTTTTAAGTTTATATAATATATATTGAGATATACGTGGAATTGTATGAAAAATAAAATTTTTCTACGATTAAAATTTATTAAAAATATATTATAGAAATGAGGTAGTACACGATGCCATCTAAAAGATCTACAACAGAAACAAAACTGCAGAAAAGTGAAAACTTCTCCTTTAATTATGAAGGGGATAGAGACATAGAGTTTGCAAGTTTAGGATGAAATATGTGTAACAAAAGATTGCATCCACAGTATATAGTAAAACGTACTATGTATATGGGAAATAATTATAGACCTATTTGTTAAGTATGTTGAAGATGACATTTAAGTACCTATGTAGAAAAAAATAAAAATGGCTTAGAGATTAATTAAACTGACATACGAACATTAAAAGAAGCTAAAACTATGCTTTATGTATACACAATTTATATGTAAGCATCAAGTGAAAGCAACTAAAAGTGTAAGTGCATGTTGCATATCTAATTATCTACGAAGTTATTAAGAAAATAGTCTCCTAATGGCAAAATTCAATTAAGCAATCCCAAATTCCACCATGATTATTAGAATTTAATAGCTTACCGCTTAAAGAAAAAGAATCCAGTGACTAGTTCATGGGATTATCACTGAAGCTCTTTGGTGGCACCTAGGCATATCTGCATCCTATCAAATTTAGTTACTATGCCAAGTCTAGTAGCTATAAATTAATTAATTAATTTGATGGGTTAGGGATATAAGAGAAGTTGAGGAAGAAACACTTTAAACATAATCAGCAAACAAATAAAAGAAGGAAAAGAAATTGGTTGCCAAATTCCAATAGTTGCAAAATTAATTAACAAGCAATAGAGAGACAATAGTTAATAGAAATAAATATATTTTGCTTCAAAGTAAAAATATTCATAAGCTATGAACAAATAAGCTCAATTATTGGAAAATTAGAGAACAAGAAGGTTGTAGCTCATTTCATTAGAAATTACGAAGGTAGAGTACATTTAACTATAGATATAAATAAGGGTGGTGATGAATTCATTCTCTTATATATGAATAAGAGAGAGTGAGAGAGCAAATGATAGCATTCAAGTTTTCAATATAACATCTAGTTTCTAGAAAGTGTATATTTCTCATTATATAAAAAACCTCACAAGTTAATGATTTTCCAACTTTAAAAAAAAGAAAAAGAAAATTCATACTAAAATTTAATATCTAATATAACATTGTACATTGTTTCAAAAAAGGCTTGCAATTATGTCTTTTAGCCACCAAGCCTAAGTGTAAGAGTAAAGCATTTAACTCTTCATAATTACGGACTTTCTGCATAATACAATTAGTGTTAACTCATTCCAAGTTACTCTACTAAAATAATAAAACATTTACAAGAAAAAGTGACAGCCATTGTATTGATGGATCCAAACACAGATCAGTTGCCAGAGCTGCTGATCCAGGATATTCACAATTGATACTTCTACCAAGTATTTCCCAATCACAAATATTATTGGAAGGTGTAGCACCTAAACCAAAGTGATTAGTGGCTAGAAGAAATAGATAGTACAGAATAAATATAGAGTTCAAGGTAATTAAGAGATGTTACCTCTTAAAGCTCTGCATATTCTCAATCTTTTTAAGGCAATCTTTAATTCATATAATTCCACCCAACTTTGAATTCACAAACCCAGTCTTTACAAAAAAAGGCCTTATATCATTAATTTTAATACCATTTTACTAAAAATATCACCATATTCATAAATAAAAATCACAAGTTAATGCTTTAACCTCTTGTTGGGCTGTGTGGATCTGCACATGGCAGAGGAATCTAAGATAATGTGTATATTTTCCTGAGAAGAAAAAGGAAAAAAAACAGGGAAAGGAAATCAAAAGGAAGAAGTAATTATTCAATTAGCTGAGAAATAATCATGTATCATGCATGTTTTATTGAAATTGATGATCATTTTGTTCATAAAGTGGTAGAGGAATCTAAGAGAATGCGTATATATATTTTGTTGAAAAGAAATGTAAACAAGAACAGTAAGCACCAAGCAAATTCAAGCATATCATGCACAATTGAAGAAATCACGCCATGCGATAATCAATATATATGTATAAGAAAACCAATAAAGTTAAAAGGAGAATATACCATGCAAGCCCAGACCATTGCAATGGTAAAAGATGAACTTCCTGATCCTTCTTGCAGACCAATAGCTACTGCTAGAACCGACACAGTAGCAAATGGTGACTAAGGCATTCCATCCGAATTAAGCATCCTTTTAGAATCCCATCTCTTTTCTTTATACTCGAGCATCTAGAAAAAACATACAGAATAACTGAGATATTATTTCAAAGAACAACTTCTTAATTCCATTAGCCTATACTAATTTTCAATTCAATTAACGTTTATTATATCATACATCCATAATTCTTTGAATTGGAGGTTAATCAAAATCAAAGGCAGTATTTTGGAGCCGCAAGCCCCGATGAAAAAGTCAATCTAATTTTTTATTTAAAAAATCAATTTTTTATGCAGACAAAATATCAAATCAACAAAATTTGCAATATGTAACCAATCAAATAAAGAGAAATGCTGGAAAAAATTAGAATGAAAACGGAGATAATTAAACGGACGGACCAGATCCTGAAGGCCTTGAGGAACTGGGCAAGAGCAAAGGCGAGAAATGCAAAGATCAGAGGGAGGTTTTTAGGGAAGAATAGTGACGACGACGATCGAGGAGAATCCAAGAACGACGTTGCTTGACCACTCCTTACGGACGCTGCATCTCCTATTGCAATCGTCTCAAAAATTATTTTAAATTTTTTAAAATTTTCCTCTTTCTCTTTAACATAATTATTAGATGAGACGATCCCCAACAGTTCGCAATTTACAGTTCCCACAACCACAATCACAAACCCTCCCTCTCCTCTTTCTCTCTCCAACGAGGAATGAATGATGCAACGAACTTCCAATAGGGAAGAGATTATAAATTATTGCATAAAGAAAATAAAATAGAAAACACCATATGCAATGAGAAGACGAATTCCCTCAACATCTTTCCACCAAGTCAAAATAACCACTGTGATAGCCACCGCTTCCTCACTGCTCCACCGCTAATCTTTCAGCGTCACCTTTGAATCTAACCACAATTGGTATCATCAGCCATTAGCAAGCAAATCTCGACTAATCTTCGACGAGAACTCGAACACAGCAGCAGCGGCCCAGAGTTCCTTCAATAATATCTCCAAGGCGGCAGCAACATCTGGGTTTCTAAACAATATTGCTGGTGCGGCGGTAGCCTTGAACGTCCTTTTGATTGAGCAAGGGTTGATTGGCAGAAGATTTGCTGAGGGTTTAATTTTCTAGGAATTTTTTTTGAGTGTGTGGAGCCAAGGGTGATAACGAGTTATGTCATAAACGCAGTGTTTTATTGTTGGAGCGTTTTATCGAATCTTGGCCGAAACGCAGTGTTTTATTTTTCATTCATATTTTATGAGAACAACTCTTTAATTACTAATTAATCTAAACACAGCGTGTTGAATTTTTTTAATAAGATAATACTTTGAAATTTGGTCAAAGTTTGGTCATATTAAAATTTCTACCACTGAATTTTTTATGAACAAAATTTCTATCACAACTCTATCGTGTGCACTGATGATAGATAAAAATTTCTATCATAAATTCATTATAAATTCTTGATATGCTATAAAAAAAATTAATATACAAAAATAGATTTCATAAAAAATTTGTTTGAGCGTCATAAGCCTTGTTTTTTTGCAATAGAAAGCATCTGACAAGTTAAAAGCTCCCCGCCAAATACTATATATGCGGGAAGTTGTGGAAAAAATGTTTCTTTTTTTTTTAAATTTAAATATTATACTTTTAATGATCATTTTTATATAGAACCGTCGTTAAAAATAAGTGATATTTAAGCTTGGTATTTAATGATTGTTATATAATAGAACCGTCATTGTAAATATAATACTTTTAATAATCGTTTTTATATAGAACCGCATTGAAAGTTGTTATAATAGAACCATCATTATAAATATTATATTTTTAATGACTATTTTTATACATAACCATCATTAAAAGTAAGACTATGTTTTAGTTTGGCATTTGACAATTGTTATATAATAGAACCGTCGTTACAAATATTATATTTTTAATGACCATTTTTATACATAACCGTCATTAAAAGTAAGACTGTATTTTAACTTGACATTTAATGACTATTATATTATAGAATCGTCATTGTAGATGTTATACTTTTAATGACCCTTTTTATATAAACTGTCATTGAAAGTAAGATTGTATTTTACTTGATATTTAACTACTGTTATAATAATAGAACAGTCATTATAAATATTAGATATTATGACAGTTCATATAATAATAGTTATCAAATATATTTAATGTTAGTTGTTAAGAAAAAACATCATAATATATGGTTCATTATTTTGTATTTTTATATTAATGTATGCAGGATGTTTCTTGCACGCGAGCGCGCGCGCCGGTGGGGGGAAGGAATCTAAAAATATTTTATGCAAGAACTTTATTTTTCACTTAATATTTATAGAGATGTAATTTACAAATGGTGAAACGGTACAGCCAACTTTAAGTTATTTTATAGAAAAATCATGACAAATCAAATGAACTTTCAATAGATTAATATTCAAATAATTAAACCTAGCCCAATAGGAAAAAAGGGGGAAAAAGGAATTTTTTTTTTTCAGGCTTTGCATCAACACACAAAGACACATTTTCTATTACTGGTAGATTTTCAATCAGCATTAATTTAATTGCATAATTACAATCTCAATCAGCATCTAGATAGTGAATGTAAGTTGATAATCCCACAATTAATTCCATTACACGTAGATTAGGAAATAAATTCCTATATTCATGCAATTTCTATAATCTCTCAAAAATACCATATGAAATAGGTCTATTTTGCAATTATTTAGATATCCCAGATTTTGTATTATTTAATCTATTTATTGTCTTAAGGCTATATTTTGTTTTTAGTTTCACTTTGAACTCATCTCCTGCCATTGAATTTTTTACTTTCTTCTGTTTATAGCTACCATTTCGAAATTAAAAAAATTTGATTTAATCGATTTACTTATGAATAATTGACCAACTTAATTTGTGGATGCAGAAATTTGGTAAACACCTTGACCCTACAAAACGCTTCTCCTACCCTCTAAATTCATGTGTTGTAAAAAAAATTTCACTCTACAACCGCTTGTACTGGCAAACGGTTCGGCCACGACTAAGAAATATGCACCCACAACTAATGGTTAGAGGGCGTTAGAAGTTTTTCCGGTGAAAACCCTCTGACGCTCAAGTCACTAATCGAGCTCTTTCTCTTATAAAAACTCAGATCAGCCCTCAATGGCCTTATAGGCAATTTAATTTAAAAGAAAACGATTAGGGGTCAATGAGAGAAAGTGAGAGAGAATTTTTTTTCTTTCTTACCTTTGGGCTTCCTCCCCTTTTATAATCTCCCTCCAACCTTTGATCATGTCTTCTTTTCTCCCGTTTTAGGCCCTTTCCTTACCGTATGAGGATAGAAGTTTATTACCGAATTTGAGTTTATTGCCAAATAGGAATAGGAGTCTGCTGCTGAAGAAGAATAGGATTTCATCATGTCCGCCTTTCTCGGAAGATACACGTGCTGGTAATCGTTGCTGCCCACAATTCTAGGATTGCTTATGACCATAATGTCTAGTATGTTTGCGATGAGAATCTGCTCGGTTAAATGACTAGACATATAGACTCGTAGGTGGCTCTCTTTTGCAAACTCAATCATCTGCTCAAGGTTTTATGCTCGCAATCACCTCATTGACCATTTGGTCGAGGTGGTACACTTACGACCACAATGATTTCTTGGTCCAGTTGGTCCGTTCATAGTTATAAGGACTATCTCCTGGTCAAGCCTTGTCTGATCTTGGTATCAAGAATACTTCCAAAAACCCCTCCAACCATCGGCTCACCATTTATTTAGAAGGTATCTGGTTGCCCAATTTCATTTCCCAAACATAATTTCTCTTTCATTGGCGTTTTTATATATATTGTGCATCCTTTGCTCCAATTCAGTGACAATAAATCTTAAAGTCACTTACCATTGTGATTTTACTATTATACCCTGAAAACAATTTGGATAGAATAACTCTAATGGATAAATCAATTTTAAGAGTACTATAAAAGACAAATCATTGAAATAACAATTTTGATTGTTTGCTTGTAAAATATAATGTGTATCTGCATGTTTGGTTTTTTGCAATAAGGAAAAATGTTAAAAGTTACTGTTTGGGAGGGAGTTGGGTGCCGATCTGAACCAATAAGCTAATGACACGTGACCAAAGAAGTCAACTAGAAGAAAATCTACATAGTTGACCAAACAAGAGGATAGCTCAACAACGTTAGAGGATACACTCACGAAGAAAGGACAGTTTTGGTAAAGATGCCAATTTCAAGGGGTATAACCAGAACTCAAAAATGGTGCCCAGAACGTCGCGCATGAATAGTGGCATGCAATAGGAAAAGGAATAAATATATACCTTTTTATACTAGAACGAAGGAGCCAGTGAGAGAATAGATCCATTATGCAAGCAATGAGGTGAAGACACGTCAACCCCTTACAACTCCTCACTAAAAAGGCAGCAGAACGACAAGACAAAGGCTGCCATGTGGAACAATTAAGGGATAAAGCTAGCACCAAGGGTTTTCTTGGTCTCCAAGCACACAACTGTCACCACCAAGCAAGAATACCAAAATAACCCCAATTAAGTGGTCAGCCAATGAACAATGGCCAAGTGTTTGGATTTATCAAAATGACCTTTTGGCACACTCAAATAAAGTTCACGGGTAATTCCAAAATGGGTTACCACTTACCTTACTCATTCTTCAACTTGTCATCTTCTATCTCTGGACTTTCACCCTTGAAAGAGCTTTAGGATTTTTACAACTTTGAAGCCATTAAAATTACTACCCAAAACTTGAGTTAAGCATTAGAGTATGGTCATTGGCCACTGACAACTCCAACTCTAACCTTAATTCACTCTATTTTTACATGTTTCAAGGAGTTTGATGGTTCAAGGGTTTAATCTTTGTTTCTCACTTACTCAGACTCCTTCTCCCAATACTAAAACTCGCCTAGTTATCCTTCTCCCTCTTGTGAGAACATACCTCAAACTTAGCATGGTAGCTTCAATTTTCTTTTCGAATAAATTTATTTGTTTTAACCAGGTCCTCCCAAAATCTAGTTAAAACAAGTATCCCAATTTTTTCTTTTTGGTTTCAAGTTATATGTTTGCTAACTGAATCAAGAAATGAATACCCTTGGCCGCTTTTATCATATGGATAGTCTTTTGAATATCTTAATTGAGAATTTATGCACATATGCTCATTAATATGTATGTATGTGTGTGTGTGTGTGTGTATTCTTATCAGTGATCTTCTTCTGTATGGTTCACCAATGGTGAAAAAATTTTAAATCAATGAGATATATCCATTATATTAACAAAAATTACAAGGGATCTCAGCAAGAATATTAGAATAACCCCAAAATGATGAAAAGGATGATTGTGGCTTGAAGGCTGGTTCTTGCAACGCATTGGGCTGGGTTATGCTTAGTCCACAGTCATGGAAGAGCTTCAAAATAACATTCCTTGGGGAAGTTGATTAAAGAATGTTTTGTAAGTTCTAGTTGATATTGTTAATTTTGTAGAAAATATTTTGTAAGATATTAAAAATCTTCATAAAGCTTTTATAGATTTGTCACAGACCTTCCCTCACAATCAGACTCCGACCCCATCATATGACATATGGTAGTAAAATTCATATTTACAAATGGTAATTCTATTCATCCCTTTCTTTATATTTTCTAAAAAGAGATCTAATCATTTTTTTTCCAAGTTTACTCCCATATTTATGGGGAGATTCAACCCATCTAATTATAGGCGATGAAGATTATGAGAGAGAAATAAAAATAAAATAAAAATAACAAATATTATAAAAAATTTTAATAACAACAATTTTAAAGATAAATAGTATAATTAAAAAGTGGAAGTAGATAAAACGATGAATTGAGGGTGTCAAATGTTAGTTCTCAATTGGGCTTTTTGTATTCCAATTTCAAAGCCCAGAACAGATTTTCTGGGCTTGAATTACTGCTGTTGACAATAAAAATACAACAATATCTTTTCCTTATTACCCTAATTACTGTTTTCTTGTACAAATTTTCAAATGAATAAATCATATATCTTTAACTCCCAAAAAGTCTTATACATTTGAATTAATTATAGTTTAAAGTGCCCAAAATTGCTAATTTGTAATTTTCTTTTAAAAGGTGATATGTGAGAAAATAATACGAAGAAAGTTTATTATTTAAGTTTATACAAAAAAATTGAAAATGGATGAGGACATTGACAAAGGTGAGGATTTATTAGTAGAATCATATTGATTAGAATATAAAGTACTTGTGAAGATACAAAAAAATGTGAAAAACTTTGATAACTTGGCATGATTACAAGAGTCATTGGTGTAAAGAATTAGAGAAGAAAACTTATATGGGCTCCAACAGCATTCATCACATTAGCAATTACGCGGTGAATAAAATTTGATTGCTTGGGGTACTATAATTTGTTAAAATATAAAAAATTGATCATATTAAGATGTGAATTTATTAGTAGAATTACAGTGATTAGAATATAATGTACTTGTGCGGATACAAAAAATGTGAAAAATTTTGACAACTTGTCATCATTACAAGAGTCATTGATTAGAATATAAAGTACTTCTGAAGATTGAAAACATGTGAAAAATGTTGGCAACTTGTCGTGATTACAAGAGTCATTGGGTGTAAAGAGTTAAAGAAGAAAACTCATATGAGCCTCCAACAACAGTCACCAAATTTGGAATTATGTAGTGAATAAAATTTGATTGCTTGATGCACTATAATTTGTAAAAATATCAAAAATTGATCTGATTGGGCTAATGAATCGATTATAAAAATAAACAACACTGTATACATTAAAATTTTCATCGCCTTAGATAATATGATTTGCTGCGTGGGTTTCATGTGCATACATTAGATAATTGACCGATCAATTACGTATTTGTGAATTCGGCTAATAGTTATTTTGTTTACTCAAATCTTGCTTTTATTCAAATGGAGAATGCATAATGGGAATGATTCCCAAAGCTTATGTTGTTCTTAAATTACAAAGAACATGTGAGTCTATGCTACTCTCAAATTACAAAGAACATGTGAGCGATGCTACTCTCAAATTACAAAGAACATGTGAGTTATTGATATTTTTATTTTGGTAATCTCATTGGAGTTCACACCTAATCTATATATTTTTTGGGACCCCTATTTTAGCTGATGTCCCTTTCACTGATAGACAATCATTTTAGCTTCTTTGAAGGGGAAGGGGGGTGGGGGGGCAATGGGTTGGAAAAAACCCATTGGTGTATAGTGTAAATCGGTACAAAACAAAGTGGATATCGTGTGATATCAACATTAAGAGATAACTTGAGTTATTTTTAGAGAGAGATCCAAGAGCTTAGCATATCTTAGGTCAATCAGGTGGTTCCCACTCTCTATTCAAACTTATATATTTTTGTGATCAAAAGAGTTTTTGTGATTTAAGGAATGTGTGGATGCCTATCTTCTCAAATATTTGAGGAATCCCTAGCATCCCTAGTCCTTAAGAAATGTGGCAATATTCTAGTGACTATCAAAGTTATCCAGCAACACTTAACACATTTAACAGTCATAATTGGCACATCCTTGAGCTGGCTCGGGACCTTGGCATGGTTACAGGAGGTATAGAACTTGTTTAATTATTATTATTATTATTTTGAAGAGAGTAAAGCTTTCCATTAAGCAAACTTTGACAGCAACAACATGATTTGAACTAAAAATTCCTCCAGCCATACAGAAGTATTCTTATAGTCCAAAGCAACTTTTGCTAGAGTATGCGCCATAGCATTACACTTTCTTGAAGTGAATTGGATTGAAGATCTGCTCTGCCTTCTTAGACGTGCTTGAATCTCTTCAATTGTCCAGCAGATTTCAGACATGCTGCTCTTCCTTTTTAAAGATAACTCCACCACTTATGAAGAGTCGGGCTCAATGATAAAAGGCTCACACTTTGTTTTGAGAGCAACTTGTATTCCAAACAAAACTGCTTCGACCTCCATACAAGCTACCTCTCCTCTATAGCCAACTCTCTGCACTGCTGCAACTAAGATTTTACCCTCTAAATTTCTAATCACTACCCCTAGTCCAACTTTCGAATCAGTCACTTGGATTGCAGCATCTATATTTGCCTTGAACCAACCACTTGGAGGAGGCTTCCAGGAAAGCTGATTCTGTTTTAGCTGATCAGGAGTATTTAGGGTAGCTGGGTTCTTAATTCTCTTATATGACTCCTCCATTGCTGATGCTCTTGTAGCTGTTATCTGAGGGTCTTCTTGCTTGCCCTCTCTAACTGAGTAGTTTCTAGCATACCAAATGGCCCAACATATAGCAATTATTTGACCCAAATCACTTTTTTTCCTTTTTTCGGATAACTCTTGAAGCACACTCAACATATCTTGATGAGCCATACATAAGCTTCATGTCCTCATAAAGCTCTGTCAACTTCCAAACCTTTCAAGCAGCTTTATAATCTACCAGGGCATGAAACACATCTTCATTTTTGCTGCAACACCTTTGGCAAACAGGATTCATCACCACTTTTTTCCTCTAGAGGTTGTCTGCTGTTGGTAAGAAATTTTTTGCAACTCTCCACATGAAGATCTTTACTTTTTCGGGGATCTCATTATTCCAAATGGCCTTCCACTGGGTTTTGGAAGCATCATAACACCCTGGAATATCTAAGTAGTTAGTCTTGACTGCCAACTGATATCCACTTTTAACATAGTAAATTCCATGCTTATCATACCTCCAATCAGTGCATCTTTCTGAGGAGTTTTTAGAAGCGGAATTTTAACTATTTTCTTTGAGATTTCCTCAGGATAATATTGAGCAACCATCTCGTTCTTCCATTGGTTTTTCTCATCAATGAAATCAGCTACATCAGCCTCCGTAGTTAGCCTTGAGGGAGATGTCAAACTGAGGAGCTCGCCTTTAGTCATCCAATTCTTGTTGAAGACTGAAATTTGGTTCCTATTTCCTACTCACCACCTTAGACCCTCATGAAGCAATTGTCTACCCCACAAAATGCTTCTCCAAATAAATGAGGGGTTCGATCCTAACTTAGCCTTCATGAACTCAGTGTGCTTAACATATTTGGCTTTGAGGGTTTTTGCCATTAAAGAGTCTGGGTTGTGCAGAATCCTCCACCCTTGTTTGGCAACCAAAGCTTGATTGAAGCTTGAGAAATCCCTGAAACCTAACAATTTATCCCATCTTGCCCAATGAGTCTTTTTATGAGTTTCCGATGATCCCCACTAGAAATTTGCTATTGCCCTTTTAATGTCATCACAAAGACCTTGAGGAATTTTAAACACGCTCATTGTATAAGCAGACACCGCTTGCCCCACGGCTTTGATCAAGACTTCCTTTCCCCTACTAGAGAAGCGCTTGTTTTGCCAACTGGACAGCTTACTTAAAACTCTCAAGTTAATTTCATTGAAAAAACTGATATTCTTTCTTCCCACCATGGATGGTAAGCCTAGGTACTTTTCATGTTTGAAAACGATATTCAGTCCGAAAATGCCCCTGATTTCCTCAATCTGACTTTGGTTTGCACCAGAGCTGAACAACATGGAGGATTTATCAAAATTGAACACTTGCCCTGAAACAATTCCATAGCCATAAAAAATGTCTTTTAACTTTCTACACTCAGTGCGGAGGCCTGGGAGAAGACTAGACTGTCATCAGCGAAAAGGAGATGAGTGATTGAAAAATCTTTGCTAAACCTCAGGCCGTGTATAAGGTTCTGTTTTTCTGCTTGGCTCAGCAAACTTGAAAAAACTTCTGCACATATTATAAAGAGATAAGGAGAGAGAGGGCATCCTTATCTCAATCCTCTTTGAGGAAGGATGAGACCTTTTACCACTCCATTAATAAGCATAGAAAAGCTGGTTATTAAGATACAATTCATGATCAAATCCACCCATTTAATAAGAAAACCCAACTTTTGCATGGTACATTTTACAAAATTCCACTGAACCTTATCATATGCTTTACTAATATCTAATTTCAGCGCTACTAAACCCTTTATTTTGCCCCTGCATTGCCTAATCTTATTTAAGCACTCATACCTTACGATAATATTATCAGTAATTAGTCTATTTGGGACAAATGCACTCTGAGTAGGGGATATGATATCATTCAAGATATGTTTAAGCCTATTAGCCATAGCTTTTGCAATAATTCTATAGATAACGTTACAAAGGCTAATTGGTCTGAAATCATTCACTTTTCTAGGCTTCTGCATTTTTGGGATCAAAGCAATAATAGTATGATTAAGGGGTGCTAAGTTACCTCCCTCATTCAAGATATGAAGGCGTGTTTTGACCACCCCTTCCTTCACTAAACTCCAGTGCTTTTAGAAAAAGGCTACTGGAAAACCGTCTGGACCAGGAGCTTTCGTTGGGGCCATTTGGGCTAGTGCAGCTTCTATTTCCTCCATTGTGAATTGTTGCTCCAAGTAACTTGCCATCTCCTTAGTAACCTTGGTTGGCATCTCAGATAGAACATCATTGATTTAGGTCGGGGAAGGATTTGTTGTGGTGAACAATTTAGTGAAATGTCCACATATCATATGTTCCAAGTTCTCTGCTTCCTCTACCCACCTTCCATTCTCATCTTCTAACCCGTTGATTCAGTTCTTCTTCCTTCTTGTAGCAGTTTTTGAATGAAAAAATCTCGTATTTCGATCTCCTTCTCGTAGCCAGTCTACCCTCGATCTTTGTTTTCAATAAATTTCCTCATCTATGAGAAAAGTGTCAATCTGATTTTCTATCTTCTAAATTTCCGCTCCATTGTCAAAATGGTGGTACCCATTCTTTATCTCTTCCAACCTGTTAGTAAGCTTCTCCAGCTTCTTTTTCCTTCCTTCAAATTCGCTTCTATTCCAAGCCTTCAATTCAGCTAAGGATGTTTTTTATTTCTTCTTGAACAATTCAACCAGATTACCTCTGTTCCAACTGCATGTCTCCATCCACTTCTTTTTGATAATTTCCTTGCACTTCTCATACGGACTCCTTTTTAATTGTTTGGCTCCTCAATTAGCTCCTCAACCCCTGGAGAGTATACATTTTCAAGGACATGTCTTCATTTGATAAGCAAATTAACTTATTTGATCTCAACATAAGTCTGTATCTTCAATGTAACATATATTTATGTGAACTCAACATACTTATAGTTTTGAAGTGCTTTTCAAATGCATCAAGTGCTTTTCAAATGCATCACTTCATTTAATGAAAAGCACGTTGGTCTAGTATTGTAGTCTATCACTAAGCAGATGCCATCAAGATCAACCACCCACCACTTGTTTTGCTACTTGAAAGAAGATTGAAAATATTTTCACAGTTTTTCAAGATATAGAAACTTAAAGCCATGCACTACACATAAACTTCATACAGAAAGATGATTCCAACATCGATCTCTACAAACACAAACTCTCAAGATCTTTTAGAATTCCAAAAAAACTATCGTTTCATGCCTAGAAAAAAAGGTAACAAATAAGGATTTACTTCAAGTCACCATAGATGCTCTAAGAGCAAATGTAACAATTTTGGGTTCTAAAATTTTGCCCTTCCAAAAGTTATTTTGACTTGGTGTTTCAATTATCAAGAAGAGGTTTAAAGATCAATGGCACCTAGAATTCAAGTTTCAGCTTGATATATATCTCTCATTTTGGTTAACATGGTTGTTTCTTAAAATTTAATTAAGATCATTGACTTTGAATTACTACCATAGGATCCTAAAAGTGATCAGCAGCCTATTTCTTCTTCATCTTCTGAAATACCCAACAAATCAAAGTCTATCTAGATTTAAATGTGCATGTTGTATGAGTGCCAACATTAGTCTCGACAGTGACTTAAAGAGACAAGGATCTTTTCTTAGTTTTTTTTTTCTTTTTTTTAACTCTCTTAGCCTCTCATAATTTAATGAGTGATCAAGATTGAGTTTGAAATTTTGATATTGATAATCAATTTAGCTTTTTTTAAAAATTTTATTTACAAAGCCAATTTTTTTTTTTTACTAGATTTGGAAAACTATAAGAAGCTTGGAGAGAAAATATAAATTGGAGACTCATTTTAGCACTTGTGGAGATTGTTTTGCTGCCTTCTAAGTTAAAAAATATTTACTTGGGTTGAGATTAGAGATCTTTTCTCTCTTAAAATAACTTATTTTAAAATTTTTAATCATAAGTTTGTGAGCAATGTATAAGAATCACGTTGCTGTCGAGGTTTGAACAAGTTATCTTTAGTTGAAAAATATAATACGAACCGATGTCTAAGGGTCTGGCTTCTAAATCAAACAAAAGTTTATCAATAATCAACTCTTGGCGATGCCCAAAAGCTCCATGAACGAATTATTGTGCAAGCAAGCTGCTGCATGATTATATTTCTTATTCGTAGATAGCAATTGTTATAATTGAACTTGATTTTCTTTCAATGACGATTATAGCATGATTCAGTCATGATATTTACAATAAATTTTTATTTGTTCGTGTCCTTTTGCGCCTTGATACGACATCACAAAGAAACATGGGGCAATTATTGGATACGAAGATCACCGGCATGCTTAATTATAAGAAGGCCCAATAAGCAAGCGTAAGTACAGAAGGACCAAATGGAAGCCCAATATTGTTTCGACTCTTATGTTGTTTTTACTTACTGAAGTAGGAGGGGGGAGTGTGGATTCTGCTTACTCTAATATTTACTCATTTATTTAAGGAGGGAAGCATGGGTCTCATTTATTTTTATAGTGTGAAGTAAGATTTTTACTCCCATCTCTTTATTTTTTACCCTTCTTTTATTAAATATAGTATAATTATATTTATTAAAATAAAATAATGTCATATTTACTTAAAAATATAGTATAATATTATATTTATTTAAATAATATTATTATACTATTATTTAATAGTATTACATTTATTAAAAATAATAGTATTAAGCTTATTTAAGTATAATATTATTATATTTAGTTAAAAATAATAATTTATTTAATGTATGTTAAAATTATTTTAAAATAAATTTATTATATCCATAGGGAATTAATAAAATTACTATTTATTTATTCAATTTTAATAGCATTATATTTATTTAATGTTAATAATTAATAATAATAAATAGTTTATTCTAAGAAAATATTAATTTTGTATTATAATATTAATAATAATGTATTATGTGTTACTCTTATCAATAGTTTTTAATTTACATAATTAAAATTAAAATTAATAAAAAATTTTAATTACATTACTAAGAATATTAATAATTATTATTAATTTATATAATTAAAATTAATAATAAAATAAATAGATTATTTTACAAATATATTTTTATTCACTTTGTAATTAAAAATTATAATTATTTAAATAAGAGTAAAACTGTATTTTGAAAAAATTCTCTCCCAATCCTAGACAAAGCAAGCACATAAATGAGACTTTAATTCTTATTCCACACTCTTATTCTAATGTAAATAAATAATATATAAATAATATATTCCTACTCGCACTCTACACTCGCAATTTCAGGAGTCTCACTCCTCAGGATTCTCAATCCTATCTGAGAAGTAAATGCTACCTTAATTCTTAACACAGGAAACCAAGCAAGACTTAATTTTTTTAAAATTTTAATCTCTCAAAAGAATTGGTAACAAAATAGCTAGGTTCATAAATAAGTCAAGGAGTGTATGTGAATTAAAAAGAAATCATAATAATAATTATCGTAAATTTATTGATTAGGTTTTCTAATTGAATGAGGGTACTTTTAAGTTTGTATAGTATGTGTGATCATAGACATGGAATTATATGAAGGATAAAACTTTCTCAAGGTTAGATTTACAAAAAATATGTTATAGGATAGGATGAATTTACCAAAAGTTATTTAAAAAAATTACCCAAGACGGTAATTAGCTTTAGGCTTCTCAAAATTACTTTTGAATCTCCTAAAAGCCTCTGAAAATCTCGTTACTTGTTGACATGAAGGGGTTATGTGACATACTTCTATTGTAAATGAATTTTTTATTATTGATGTAGTTGTTATAGAATTTTATTTCTTGTCACACATTGGAAACACTGATAAATCACAATTTTAAATGATTTAGGTGAGGTACAAAAGCAAGCATCTTCAAGAAAAGTTTGTTTGTTTTTGTCTTTATAGTAAAATCCATTTTTGATGGACAATCTCTCACACAATCAGAATCCTGGGGACAATGAATTGGTAACCCTCTGATGTAGCCTTCAATACTTGGTAACTCAAAGATTGTGGTGCCTGCAAATTAATTATTATTGTTTGAGATCAATAATTCATGATATGGTGAAATGAAATAAAAAGTGAAATGTCCTAGTAATTAACAAAAAAATATATAGATAGAGATACTTGGGACATTGACCAACCGTACATAGCGATCAAGAGAACAATCAAGTAAGTTAACTTAAACGAGACTTTCTCCATTTGTTGTAAGAAGAAAAAGTCATGTGGAAGTTTCTTTGAGGGGGAAAAATAAAATATAATTTGCAAGAACTTTATTTTTCACTTAGTATTTATAGAGACCTAAGACAAATGCTAAATTGGTACACCTAACTTTTAAGTGACACGACCCGCTCCAAACTTTCAGGGCGAATCGGACTAATTCTATATAATCGTTTTGATGTAATCTGATTAATCAAGATTCTGTTGAAAAATTTGACAAAGTCTTTTCTATATTTATCATATAACTAAATCTGCAAAATTATAAATCAAGCACTCCCAAAAAAAATTTCAAATATAATTATCTTCGAACAACTAATCTCCTCAATAAAATACCAAATTATTCAATATCCAATATCAATAAATATATATGTTATCTACAATCTCTAAAATGTAACAAATTATAGAATCTCAAAATATCTCAATAAATCAATCGACAATTCCTAACATCATAACGTGGCCATAATTCTGAAAATAACTATTGCTGTTGGGTCGACTGTTGTACCTGTGACTCTCTTGTTAAAAGGGGGAAATATAATAAAACGAATTAAGTATAAAACTCAGTGAGCTCAATGAATGGATAATAGTTTTTTAACATAATTTTACTCTAAACTAATCAATCAGATCAAAACACCATCTCATTAAAATATCACTAAAACTTAAATAATTTATTAAATTCAAATCATATACTCAATTAATGATATCGCAAATATACTGCATAAATCAATGGAAATTTATAATACTTATAACATCAATACTGAAATACCAAAAACTATCACCAAACAAGTACCCAGAGGAAATAATCTCACCATATCCGGACCTCGATGAACGGGCAATGACGTACTATTTGGCTACAATCACGCCTCGAAGCTACACGGATAGATAGAAAAAAGCCATATCATATCACATCAGATCCGAACCTCAACGGACAGGCAATGACGTACTGTCTGAGTACAATCACGGGGCGGAGCTACACGGATAGATAAAAAAAATATCATCTCATATATCATCATATCTGTGCATGCATAATCTAGTCCCCAAAAAATAAAAAAAATATCATCTCATAAATCCTCATATCTGTGCATGCATAATCGAGTCCCCAAAAGACAAAGTCGCCCGAGTACATGGCCAAAAGCCTCTGTGTGTACGCAGACAGGCCCCAAAAGCCTGTATCTCATTTGTATCATATGTATCTTAATATTAGTATCTGTATATTCATCATACCACATACATATGTCATCTCATCTGTATCACTGTATCTGGAGGGGAACGGTACTGTCTAATGATTTTAAAAATGATCATTATGCCCATATTCACATACCTGTGTACACATATACATAAACATATAATCTCATCCGAAATCTCATCCAAAATCTTATTTCCTTTTTTATTTAACATGTCTTAAATAAGCTTTTCTTTTCTTTAAAATATTATCATGCATATTTAAAATCGATAACCAAAATCATTAATTAAACACATTTTTCATAATAAATACCAAAACACAAATAAAATCCCTTTCTATAAAATTATTAAATCGAAACCTTTAAAACCAATCTCATAAACATGTTTTACCATATTTTAAAAATCTTAATAAACTACAATGAAAATAATTTTTGTATATTCCACTCACAGTTACGGTGTCCGAACTCGGTATCGATAACGTCCGCAAGTTGATTCTCGTTCGCGGATTCTTCGAATTGCCCCAACTATCAACGGTGACTGGAACTCAGTCAACAACGACAGGAAGCTCAGATTTGCTAGTTCTGACCTCGGTGAGTCTAATGGTGCTAGCGGTGATCTCCCATGCGCAGCGGTGACGGCGGATCGAGGTCCCCAAAACTGTGAGCTTTCTGGCAGTTGATCGGCGGCAATCTAGCCGTTTCAGGTGACGGGGTTAGTCAAAAAATGATGAGGGGAAGTTGAGGAACAAGATCCAAGTGGTGGTGTGGCCTAAAACTGGCCAAATCAACGGCGAGGAAAAGGGGTTGAGCCGCGGGTTTTGGAGTTGGATCACCGGAGTTTTGGCTGTTTTCCGGCATCGTTGATGGCAGAAATACATTGGCCAGCAGTCAAGCTTCAGATCGGCACCAAGCGTGGCCGGTGGGGTGGCCAAAAACTCAAGATCGGGCCCAGTCTTGGTCGTAGGTCGCGCGTGTCAGGTCGGTCAACCCTGGTCAACAGCAGCTTCTTCTCTCTCTCTCTCTTTTTCTATTTTAGGAAAGCAAAATACCTCTCTCTCTCTCTCTCATCATTTTCCATTTATAGTAATCGGCATTTTCTCTCTCTATCTCTATTTTAAACTTCATACAAATTAAGCTAATTTCGGACCCCAGTGCCAAAATAAAATTTGATTTCACAGCTATTGAATCGCGTCCAAAATGTCTCAATTTATTGTCGTAATAAAAATTTAAATTGTTCGGACGCGATCAATTTTAATAATTGCGACCGATTACTCGTAACGATTGTAACAATCCGACGTTTTAAAAATTTGCGACAAATATAAAAATAACATCACACTTAATTAAATAAATTTCGGTGCATATGTTACATTAAGTTACTTTGTTTCCTTTTATTCACCACGATTTACTAACAAATTCTTTTACAACTTGTTGCTGATATAAAAAAATTCACAACAAATTGAATAAAGTTGCAGCAGATGAATATCCATATCATTAAAGCTAGCCCAATAGGAAAAAAGAATTTTTTTTTCTAGCTTTGCATTAACACACACATGTGCACAGACATATTTTCTGTTATTGGTAAAATGTCCGTCAATCTTAGTCCATAAATTTCATTGCTTCATTACAATCTCAATGATCAGCTTCTAGACAGGGGATGTAAGTTGATGATCCCACTGTTAATTCCATTTTACGTTGATTAGGAAATAATTTCCAATATTCATGTAATTTCTATAACCTCTTAAAATGCAATATTAAATAGGCCTATTTGCAATTAAATATCCCTGATTTTTTTTTATCAAATCAGTTTATTTTCATAAATCTATAGTTTTTCTACTTGACTTTCAGCTCTTCTCGTGCCATTGAGCTTTTGATTTTCTTTATAGCTACCGTTTCGAGCCAAAAAAAAAAAAAAATGATTCAATCGATCAATTGATTAATAATTTAACTCGTGATATTGACAATGATTTTAAAATTTTTTTTTTGTGTCCTTTGCTCCAATTCACTCACAATAGATCTTCAAATCATTTACCATCGTGATTTCACTGTGTTTATACTCTAAAAAAAATTGAAAATTGAATTTTAAGAGTATTATACTAGAAAAATCATTGCACTAACAATTATTGCCTTCTTGTAGAAGTATAAAATGTGGATCTGTATGTTTCGTTTTGCAATAAAATAAATGTCAAAAGGTGCCCCAATTTTTTTTTCAAGTTCTGTGTCTGCTAAGTGAATTAAGAACATAATATGGGTAATAAAAATTTTAAACAATAATGCGTTTGGAGTTCCCTGGTCAATATAAAATTCTAATAAAGAAACAAAAACTATGTGAATGTTTCTTAGATTGTCACTAACTGGCTGTTTCTTAGATTGTCACTAACTGGCCCTTACCACCAAAACTTTATTAAATATAATAATACTAATAAAAATGATAATGACAATACCGATAAGTTGTTGTTAAATGGCTAGAATAAATTTTGATGTAAAAGGATTTGAAGCAATGCAATAATTTTAGGGAGACGATTGGTGATAAAAGCGGAAAACTATAAATGCACCACGGCTTCACCAATAGTATACTCTAAATGCTACGTTACTTGAAATTCAAATTTTGATCAATTATGCAAACGATTTATCAAGTTATCTCACATTCATCAATTCCAAAATGGAACTGATTGTTTTTTATATAAGAGTACTCATTAAATAAATTAACAGTGCATATTATACATTGTTTGCATGTCTGTGTTTTATGAAATGCAAATATGCCATTTACAAGGCTGTAAATATATTTTTTTCACTTATTTACAATGTTGTAATAAACTATATAGTGCTGATTTTATGTCATAACCATCTTAAGTTTATGATTTAATTACTATTGTCTCCATCAAAACAAAATCTTGATTCTGCCACAGACTAAAAGCACTTAAGACTTTTTCTATTAAAAAAAAGATCATGAGAATAAAAATTTAAGTGAAAAAAAACCCACAATATCATCATATAGACATGGTGAGATTTTCTGATATTCAAATTTAAATTTGGCATGCATGAGATAATTAATGTTGGTGGGATGCTCACTCGAAATTTAAATTTAAATTAACAAAATCTAGATTCCCATTCCTCTTTCGCACTTTGTCGAAGTTTAATTGAACAGTTTAAAGTTTGTTTCTCTCAACAATGGGACATTGTTTGTTTTAATGTGAAATCATTAAGGTTGCGTTTGGGGCAGCTGTGCGCTGTACTCATATATTTTCAGGAGAACTCTCCTAGAAATGTATGGGTGGAGCAGCTGCGCTATGGCAGCGCAGCTGCCCCAAACGCATCCTAAGTCAATGTTTTCGTCAAAGAGAGAAAGGATTTCTCTTCACGTGAGATGCTTTTGCTTTCCGTTTGATAATTCAAGCATTCTCGAGTGCCAATAAGTCTAAGAGAAATTCTCTTTCAAGAAGAATAAATTTGTGGCCTATTGATTTTAAGTAATTATCCGTGCTTTATGGGTTACAACATTTTTGTCAATCCTTAAGCCCCCTGAGAAGTCACGGGTTGCAAAGTTAAGGAAAGAGGAGAGAATCGGACAGTGACTAATTAATAATTGTGTGAAACTAAACCAATTTATTATTGTGGTAATTGTCTTGTTTTATTTAATAAGTTATTTTGCGAGTGTGATTAAACCGATTAATTGGTTCAATTTAATTTAATTTAATTTAGCTTAGCACATACATATATGTATCTTTAAGGCAATCTCTACTAATAATTGGTCATTCTATAATGCCGACATCAATGCCATAATAGATGTGTATCATTAAATTTGAATGAAAAATCTCCATAATTAATTCTAAATAAATATGTAATATGTTACTCAAGTTTTAGGTAATTACTTTTTTTGTTCAAGTTGCATGTTATATTTACTAGTCTTATGTGTGATTTACAAGATTAATGTGTTATTTGCCACTAAATGTTGATTTACAAGTTTCATGCAACATTTACAAGTTTCATGCAACATTTACAAGTTTTTGTTTTGTTTACAATTCTGAAGATCAATTTTACAACTCAAATATTAATTTACTTTATTTTTCATCAATTTACCAATTTTATATATGGTTTACACATTTTTTTTGTTTCATTTTATATTTAATGTCAATTTACAAGTTTTATGTCAATTCAATTTCAGTTCCAGGGTAACAAATGATCAGCCAATGATATTGTTTTGCCAAATGAAGATGAGGATGAGGAAGATGAAGCGGATGGTGAGGTGAGGAAAACGTTTGAGAGAAGGAAGATGATAAATCAGGGGATAACTGATCGTACGATGATCAAAGAGGTCAAAGGATTTTGCGTACCCTTTTGCGTACAGTCAACTACATATACACACGCTGTTTGCATGGTACTTTTGGGCAGCAAATGCGCAGATATATACTTTTAGACAAAAGTAACTTTCTAATATAGGTACTTTGTTCTCCTTCTGGTTGATGCCAGGATATAATTTCAATGAATTTTTCAATGAAGCCACATTTTTTGGGTATTTTGTGGTATAGTTTTTATAGTACTTTGTTGGTTATGTTGTACTCATTGTATGATTCCTAAACAAAAAGAATGATTAAATAAGAATAAATAAACGTAACAAAGAATTTTAAAAAAAATATTTTTTGTATCAAAAAATATATATATTTTCTATCAAAAAATATATATATTTTCAAGGGCAAAATGCAGTTGAAATATGTTTATACAAATAAGTAACATGCTTAGGAATTTTTTGTTGATTACAAAACTAAATAGGATTTTATTTGGTAAGATGGATGGGACAAAGAACAAGAAAACGTAAAAGAAACGTTAAAAAGAGAGAACATGATAAAAAAAAAAAAAGAAATTAATGTACAAAATTAAATGTCATGGAAAAATATCATAGAAATTAATGTACAAAAAATTAAATCTTTCTTAACTATTTTCCCTCTAAAAATTATTTGAACACTCTTATTTTAATAAAATAATTTATTACAACCATCATATGAATTACTATTATGAACAATTTATTATAAGATAATATAACATAATTACTTTGAAGACTCATATAGCACACATATTATTCAACCTATAATCCCTAAAAATTTTATTTCCAACATTTGAATAAAGTGCTAAATCAATATTTTAAAATATTGTGACAACAAGATTTGTGAGACACATTTAATTTTTTAAAAAATAAATAAAATTAAAGTATTTAAAAGGGGTCATATTTTTGCCTTTTGATTAAAAAAAATCGGAATGGAGAGAGGAAGTTGAAACTGAAGCCAAATCAACTGCTGCAACGTGTGGCAGCATCTTCAAATTGGTTCTTCTTCTCTGAAATGACCATTTTTTTAAATTGCTTCTTAATTTTAAAGAATTCAGGATTACA
The DNA here is from genome assembly GCA_030449905.1 of Luvunga scandens. Classification (NCBI taxonomy): domain Eukaryota; kingdom Viridiplantae; phylum Streptophyta; class Magnoliopsida; order Sapindales; family Rutaceae; genus Luvunga; species Luvunga scandens. The sequence continues at coordinate 89,828 of JASUUG010000696.1, forward strand.
AAAATTAATATTTAGGTGGTGTTTGTTTTTAAGAAAGGGGAGGAGAGGAGAGGAGAGGAGAAAAAAAGGAGAGGAGTGGAGAGGTGATAAGAGGACAGAAGTGTAAAAATTAATTGCTATTATTTGGTTTCGCATTAAATTTAAAAGGAAAATAAATTACATATTTTTAATTTGGACAAATAAAACCACTATCTTTAGTGTTAAAATGTTAATATTATTAATAAATAAAAAATTAAACTATGAATTAATTTAATCTAGAAAATAAATTAACAAAAAACATTTAATTTGATATTATATTTTAAATTAATTCATTACCATTTTATAATAAAAAAAACTAAAAATATATAACTAGTTATATATTTTATTTAGTTTCTAAACATGTATGATTATTGAAAACAATAATAAATTAGCCTATTGAAATTATCTTGTTAAATAAAGAATTTTATTTTTTTTAAATTACAGCATCAAGTCATGGACAATAGTTGACTGCTGCCTTCGCCTCCAACCTCCATTGACCACTATCAGTTGCTATTGACCACCGCTATTGGCCTCCATCGACCATCATTTTTTATCATATTAAATACATAAAAATGATCATAAATGGACGATTTACTCATTGAAAGTGTTAATTTGCTAAAAATACATATATAGTTGAAAATATGAGAGTTAAAATTTTCTCAAATATTTAAACAAGATTTAAAGTAAATAACAATGTATATTGGCATTTCTAACTCCATAGAGTTGTAGATAGGCTCATGAGAATTTCATTGCTATCTGTTTTGATGGTGAACTGTGTCTCCGGTGAAACTTTGCTGAGTCTCCAGTGACTGTTCAGCAATCCACCTTACTGCTTTTCTTTGTTTTTTTCAAATAATTTATCCTATTAATTTAAGAAAATAAATACAAATTATTTTCATTTTAACTTATTTGAAATTAATTTTATTTAGAGGACAATATTGAAACTTTTTGCATTCCAATAGTTGACAAATTTGAAATCCTTATCCATTGATAAGGAATACAAATTCTTCAACTTGATGGAAATTGAATGTATTGAAATTCAATTCCATTAAATTTGGTCCAACCAAAGAGTAGAAAGTGGAAAAGAAATCAAATTATTTTCCTCTCCCCACTCCTCTACCCCCAGCCAAACATGGCCTTAAGGTATTCTTTAATAAATAATATTAATAACTAAATTGTGTTAAAGAATTTGTTTACAGCGTGACTTGACTCTATTTGTTTTAAGTGTATGTTTTTATTTTTTTTGTTTGTACTTAATAGTTTTTTTGGTGTTTTGAATGAATGAATTTAAATGGTTTAAATTAAGATATTTTTGACAAAGAGCATATAAAGTAAAACTTAAAATTTTAAATTTAATAGATGAGTGTGCAGAATGATAAAGTGTTTGAAAGTAATTTTTAGAGTATAAATAGCCACCTTTATCTAATTGATAATTTTAACTTAACAGAGAAGAAAAAGACAAAAAAGAATATGCATCTTAAGATTATGAAAGTTTCCGTCAATACAAAATCAAATCGTTGATCTAACTATTATCTTCCGAGATTTTCTAGAAAAAAAAAATTCTTTGCCCAAAACATGCATAGTAATTTCCGTAATGAGATTGCCAAAAAAATAGGCGTTTAATATTAGAAACTAAACGGAGAATTTTCTTCGACTCAATATCGTTATTTTATAATTAATTAATGCATTAATTGATTTATGGCATACATGCATGGCTCTATACATAACCAGATGCTCCATTAATTGGAAGAATTTGTGGCAAAATTAAAGATTTTGGCAGTATGGCAATACAAAAGCTTCAAATGGTTGCCCTAATTCTCTTTTTGTATTTATTTGTGGTATGTACTCTCTTTCACTTTACTATTGTTTTTGTTAATGTTATTATTATTTATTTTGTTATACTTTTAAATACTTGATAAAAGTTATGCTTTTAAGATTGTTTTTAAAATTATTTTTTTTATGTAATTAAAAGTGCTTTTATAATCATGAAGAGTAATACCAATGACTTGATTTGATGCGTAAATAATTTCTAATATATATTTTACAAAATAAACTTTGCCTTGCGTGGCGGTTTTAATTGCTTGAGTGAAAACTTGAAGCCTTACTGTTATTTGTCTAAATATTCTAAGTTCTTATGAAGATGAGAATTTTGTTTTTGAGTGCAGCATATTGACAATTGGATTGATTTTGATTGTTTCTCATTAAAATGGCAGGGTATCTATTAATAATTAGAATTGTTTTGCTTCTAGAATTGCTAATAACAAGCATGAATCAATAATTATTTGGCTATTTATGTGATCCTTAATCCAACAAATTTTAATCTTATTAGTACTTTTTTGATGGCTTCATTTTTAAATTTTTTTTTATTTTTTACTTTAGTTTTAAAAGTTTTGTTTCAGGTCTACAATACAAAGAGATATCAATCGAATCAGAAACTCTAAATTCAGTAAAAAACATCACCTTTCCCATTTTGCTTGGTAAACTTTTATATGTTGATATAACTCTCACACACACACGCATGCACACACATGCACGCATCAGCACACACTCAAAGACACACACATATTTATTAATAATTTTTTAGTCCGGGATCATAAAGTGCGTGAAAAGTCTGAAAAAATTTTAAAACTGTGGAGTTTTAGAGGTTTAAAACTTAAAGCACTAAAACCGCATTGTTTATGCATTTTCCCAAACTTTTTCGCACTTAAATATATATATATATATATATATATATATATATATATATATATATATATATATATATATATATATATATATTTATTTATTTATTTATTTATTTATTTATTTATATACTCATAAAGTTTTTCGCACTTAAAACTTAAACCGCATTGTTCATAAATGTGTACTCTATTAAACCATATACACACATGCACGCATTAGCACGCACTCAGAGACACACATATTTATTAATAATTTTTTAGTCCGGGATCATAAAGTGCGTGAAAAGTCTGAAAAATTTTTAAAACTGTGGAGTTTTAGAAGTTTAAAACTTAAAGCACTAAAACCGCATTGTTTATGCGTTTTCCCAAACTTTTTCACACTTAAATATATATATATTTATTTATTTATTTATATACTCATAAAGTTTTTCGCACTTAAAACTTAAACCGCATTGTTCATAAATGTGTTCTCTATTAAACCATATGGTTTAATAGAGTACACATTTATGAAACCATAAATCTGTCTTGAATTTAATTTCAAAGTGGGTTTTCCATCTAGACACAGTATTAGCTTAATAGAGTTAATGTTTAATTCACTATAAAACTATACGGTTTAATGGTGTGTACTCTATTAAACTATATGACTCTTAATTATGTGTCCATGTCTACATATATATATATATAAGAAAGATGCTTGCATTGAAGAAGGACTATATATATACACATTCCTTCTCCAGTACGAACGCCCTTATTTTTTTAAGCAAACATGTTGTTAAGTCATGCGATTTAATAACATCAACTTTTAATGCACGGTTTAATAAAGTCAACTTTCAATGCTATTAAACCGTATGGTTTTATAGTGTATTCAAAATTAACTTCAGTAAATCGTACAGTTTAACAACATGTCTGTACATAAAAAAATAAGGATGCTCGAGCCCTAAAAATGAGTGTGTGTGTAAAATAATTTTAAGAATATTTTTTTTAACATCTTACTGTACTATATTTTACGTTGATTGCCAGAATCCTGATATTTGTATTTTAAAACGAGTGAAGTAATGCGCATCTAAAAGTCATAATAATCTTTACAGGCAGGCAAGTGTTCAAATAATGATATTCAGATTGTAGAACGCCAACTTTCTCCCTACCCAAGTGGAATTCCAACTTTTGAAGTGGAAGTACGCAACACTTGCGCCAGAGGATGTGACATTACCAGAATTCACCTAAATTGTGTAGGATTCAACTCTGACCACGTCATCGATCCTAAAATATTTTTTCATCCAAAAACTCAAAAATATGTGTCATAAACAACAATGAACTACTAAAGTTTCGAGCCGCAGTCTCCTTCAGTTACACCACCAATTTCATGTACAAATTCTCAATCGCATCATTTCAGTGCATACCTAAAAGTTCTGATTAGATAAGTACTTGTTCATTGAGTAGACTCAAAATAGATCTATAAAGTATGTATCCTTAAATGGCAGTTGCCATTTTACATGTACAAGTTACTTTGCTGTGACAAGATTTTTCAATTTTCTAGAGTTTTGAATGCATGCGAGATCATTATTGTTGTTGCTTATTTTATTTGCAAATACTCTTATTCCATTTCAGGTTTCAGTAACTGCTTTTGATTGGCTTAATCTACATAATCGACAATTCAAACAAAAAAAAATTGAACAAAATGAGAGTTTGATGAAATCAAACAATGTTTTTCCACTACTGGTGCTAGTAATCTGTTATGTTTTTAAATTTTTTGTGTCAAATTTTGATCTTAAAAAAGAATATTTTAATTAAGTGGATTAAATATTTAAATTGATTCAATAATAAAGAAAGAAGCTTGATTAAGCCATGCAAGAAAATGTATTTATATGACAACTATTTATAAAATTTATACGAATTTTATTCATGTTCATGATTTTTTATAAGAGCTAGAGGGAAAAAATAAAAAAAACTAATGCAATTCTCTATTAATAAAATAAACTATAAAATTAGGGTTCAATATGTTAGGATTCCTCAATTGATCGTTTATTAAATCGTTTTTATGGCCAACGTTATTTATCAAGTGAAAGGAAAAAGATTATTGTACAACTTAATTACAAGGAAGTAAATTCATATTCTTTAAAGAAAGCGATGAATTGAATTGCATTTGTTGCAAATTTGAAGGATAATGGGATCATCGTTTGATTGTAAGGGAAAGATGTTATGAAGATTTTCAAAATTTCAAGAAATATTTTCGTTAAAATTAAACAATATAGGGACTTTATGTGTAATTCAAGAAAACTCCCTGAACGGTCGGCAAGAACCAACCTTCAAGCCCACAATCATCCTATATTAATATTTCTATTTTCGGGGGCTTATTCTTGTTAAGATCCCTTGTAATTTTTGTTGATACAAAGTAGAACGCATTTTTTTTTTGTCACATTATTGAATCTCCAACTCACTAAGCAAACATAAAACCTTCTTTTTACATGTTTTCTTTTTTTCTTTTATTTGTTTTTTTTACTTAAAATTAAACATTCAATTATCAATTTACTTTTACAAGCAAATAATCAAAATTTTTAGTGCAGAATTGAAGCAACCAGGCTATTTATAGAGGCTTTGTTCGATAGATAGGAGCCAATATAATAGCTGATTTTTATAATGAACTGCTTATTTCACGTCCATCTGCATTTTAACAAGAAAAAAAAAACATGTGCTTTTCTTAATTTATTCTTTATTTATTTTCCAAAATATCTTATAACAATTTTCTTTTAAGAATCCTCCTCAATTTTTCAGAATCTCATTCAGAGTATTGTTCTTAAGGTGGTAGCTAGCTAATTGGTTAATGTAATGTTTGCGAACTAAGGATATCGATTTCTAGCTCTTTTGAATGGGTTTATTGAGAGTAATATTTATTCATTTGAATTCCTTTTACAAAATATGCTTCATTAATAAAATTTTTCTGGGCTTGGGGTGGTACAAAATTTCGTCAGTTCGAACTTTACTTGTATGGATGAAAAGAAAATTAAGGGGCGATCTGACTATTATTAAAAAATAAAAAAATAACAAGACAGAAAATATGTAATTTTTGTTTTTTTAAGTGCTTCCATGTCAAAGTCTCGACAGCATATCCATGTACAATAAACTTACATTGATATAATTTTGTACGTAGAAAATAGTTAAGCTCCCTTGAATTTATTCTTCGCCTTTATGTTGATGCTTTTGAGAGTGGGTTACGGCTTATATGCTCCCTTGAAGTGCTGCTTCATCAACTTTTTAGCTATTTTATCAGTATGGATCTTTTGTCTGGTGAGTAGCGAATCATATATATTGCTTACTAGTGATTACTGTAATTTTATTCCATATGCAGAAACACCTACAGCAACAAAAACCAAACCTTCATGCAACGTAAATTTATTTAATGGCTATTTGCAAATACGCATTCGTTGACCGATAAACATTGAATTGTCTTTGTCATAAAAAAGAGTTATAATTTATATGCTAATGTTATCCCCATTAATAATCAATGCTACAGGCCTTTAATAGTATTTGGATATAAATTCAATATCTGATTCTTCCTATCATATTGATTTATGAGTGATGTTATGCTTATTTATCATATTGATTTATGAGTGATGTTAAGCTTATTAGTTGGAATCCCAACTGATCTGTCACAAAGAAAAATTATTATTATTTGAATTAAAAATGTTAAGGTTTCATAATTATCTATCAGTTAAACTAATCAGATAATGACACATCATTTATCACTGAAGGTGCTGGGAATTAATTACCTTCACACGTATTTTGATTTTGCGGAGAGCTTGTGACACGCACTGATCTTGGATCTGGCGAGATAAGTACCTGAAAAAGGCACTTCGATGCCCAAGTCAGTTGAGTGATTGAGATTTGGAAGGGAGAAAAATGAAGAAGATGAAGTTGGTTTCTCTCTTCTTTTGTTATGAATAGTCCCCTTTTTTTGTTACAGGGGTCCCTTATTTATAGATGGTGGGTGTCATGGGTTTAGGGTTTTGCTTTGAGCTCTTTCTTTAATGACACGTGTCACCTATCATTGCTATGCACGTGGATGTGAATTTTATCATAAGAAAATAAACATATTTATTCCGGACCTATGATTATTTCCTGACCTATGTTTAATTTCCGGACCTTCTTCATATATTTCGTGCTTCCGTGCTCTATTATGACTTTGGGCATAGTTTCTTCACATCTCGGAATCTCAGACTGGAATGAGTTTCTTTCCGATTTTAATTATCTCCGTATGTTCCCTAGGATTTTTGTTTTAAGCGTTATCTCCCCGGAATAGGTTGAGTGTTATTCTTATTCCGGGCTACTTTTTCTCTTATTTTTTAAATGAATATGTGGCACAATTTTAGTACCTCTAAGATATGGCACCTACACCACTCTCCCCACAAGTGTATTTTAAATAGTTATTTAAAATACTTTTTTTACTTTATTTGGGCCTTTTGACCTTTTAAGGATCCGTTTAAATATATATATATATATATATATATATATATATATATATATCTATCTATCTATCTTTTTTTTTTTTTTGGTGTTTCTTGAGTCACCGACCTTTCCTCTTCTTTTTATTCTTCTATTTTGCTTTTGAACTTTCAAAGCCTCTCTTTCTTTTCGATCTCTCTTTTGCTTCTGCCTGCAACTTTTTGCTCTTACTTTTTGTAAGTTTCATACTTTGTCATTATTCTCTTTTGCTTCCCTTTTTTTCTTCGTCTTTTTCTTTTTCGTCCTTTTTGGTTCCTTTTAGTTCCTTTTCTTTTCTTCGTCTTTTTTTTCTTCTTTTTCGGTTCCTTTCACTTCCTTTTCTTTTCTTCGTCTTCTTCTTCTTTTTTTTTTTTGGCTTTGGAATTTATCCTAATTTTTTTTTGTAGGAATATGGTTGCCCCCAGAGTAGAGAGAATTTCCTTTCATCGATTCGTCGAAAACGTGGGTCTTGGCCCTGATGTTCAGCTAAGAGAACTTGCTGACAACGTTGATATTATGGACCTCGAAATTAATAGGGAGTCAATTTTGCTTTACCGTCAGCAAATTGAGGTATTATCATTGCCTATCCCTCATTTGTTCATGGATTTTTTTGCTCGCTATGGGGTTTCGCCCCTAATGATTAATCCTTGCGTTTTGGTACGGTTACAAGCTTTTGCCACCACTAATTTGGCTCTTAAGGGGTTCCATTTCCTTTTATTGTATGATTTTTTAATATGCTATAGACTTAAATTTTATCGAGGTCCCAAAGATGAAAAGGATTCATGGTTTACTACTATGAGGTTTGAGGACAACGGGGTTTTTTATAAAATTTCTGCCTCAGCAAAAAGAGACCAATTTAGGGAATGGTCACTTAATCGCCCTATAATAGTTACGGGCTACTGGTGTAGGCGGGAGCACATGGAATCTTATGTTCTGAGCTATGCCTTTCGGAAAAATCTCCATGAGTCTGTGTTGCTTTTGGCTTCAGTTCATAGACATATGGAATTCCTGTTATTTTATTATTTGTGTTACTCACCTTCCTCCTCTTTTTTTTTTTTTTTTTTTCAGCTGGGCCTATTGTTGACCCTCCTTTGTTGGATGCTTGGGTGGCTTATCTAGAGAGAAATTTTTGGGGAAAGGATTTTCCTTGTGTTACAGAATTGATTTCGCGTAATTGTTTGAGGCGCGTGGGTCGTTTCAACTATGTTCGTCATGTTGACAGCTTGTGTTTAGGAGGAGGTTATGTTGTTTTCCCCCTTGGGTTGGCTCACCTTTCCGGCAATGCTGAAATAAATGAGGATGCGAGGAAAATTCTTGACTTATATGTGGCTAGCGAATATGAGAGTCCTGATATTCCTCTTCCGGATGGGATTCCGATCGACATAGGGGCTATGGAGCATATACGGGGCCCAAAGTCTCCCCCGTATGGCTCTGCAGAATTATACATCCCTCGAAAGATCGATAAAAAGAAAGCTCAGCTAAAGGAAAAGATTTTAATTGAGAGACGAAGTAGTGGAGCAATCGAGGTTGCTAGGGAGCTTCCTGTGGAGAGAAGTGGCGCTGTTGGGCAAGGGACTTCATTTGGGGGTAAGAAGATGATGACTACTTCAACACAAAAAATTCACGGCAGTAAGCATTGGAATGTTAGTCTTAGAAAGGGGGAGCATTCCGACTCTTTGCGGCATGTGCATAAGGAAGAAACAGACAAAGTTCTTCTTCTAACAAACTCTGACCAATCGAAATTCGATGGTATGTAGGTTCCTTTATTCTTGCTTACATTATTATTATTGTTATTATTTTAAACACTTTTATGATTTCCAGGAAATCATGAGGAGTATTTTTTCCAATCTACTAAACGAGTAGTGACAAAAGAAGCTCATGGGAATGGTGGCAAAGAGTCCTCCTCTATGGGTACGTCGGGTAGGGAAATTTTTTCCACTGTCGAGGAAGGTATTGATGTTCTCGTAGGAAAAAATCCGAGAGGAAAGAGTGATGGTAATGGTTGGGACTCTTTATGACTTTCGTTGTTGATTTTTTATCCACCTTTGTCTGGCTTATGTTTTATTTTTAATTCTGTAGCTGCTTTCCTTCTTGGAACTTCTCCTTCCGAAAGCATTGAGCGTGAAAAGCAGAGCATAGCTGTAGAAGAAGTGGCTCCTACAATTATAAGAACTTCCAAGGGAGGTGCAACTGTTCCGGCTTCTGGCTCAACTAAGGTACTTGCCTTCGAACTTTTGAAATCCAAAGTTCCGAAGCTTCATTGTCCGAAGCGTAAAGCTGGCTCTCGGAATGATCGTGTATCAAAGAGAACGAAATCAGGTGTTGAATTCATTCAAGAAAATTTTTTTGCTAATGATGATTTCCCTTTCATATTTTAATTTGGGTAAATGTTGGTATTTAGTAAGAAAATTCTTTATTTCCCTTTGGTTTTGATTTCAGTGGATATTTCCAACATTGGGGAGGATATGTCTCAATCTTCCGGCAGTCATCATGAATTCATTCTTGCTGGGAAGGAGAAGGTTGTTTTAGATACGGAAGACCCTTCTTTTGCGAAGAAGGCTGCAAATAGTTTACCAAAGGGCCAGCAAATTCTTGAGACAACGGTGGTGCCTGGAGTTTCCGTTGCATCCAAGGCTGGAGAGTCCTCTGGTACTACTTTTCCCCCCTCATTATTGGATGCAATGGTTATGGGAGACTCGTTGGAGGTGGAAAAATTCCTTGGCTATAAGCCTGAGGCAAAGGTGGGGGAGCACTTCACACGTTGTATACAACAATACATGAAGGAAAGTGCCCCAATTTTTTGCTTGTATCTTAGTATGGAATTAAAGATCGCGGAACTGCAGCGTTTGAATGGTGATTACAAGGGATCCGCGGAATCTTACAAGAAATTATTGTCCGAATTAGAATGTGCTAAGTCTAGTATTATGGAAAGGAATTTCCTCATTGCTGAGTTATAGAGGAAGGTTAAAGAGGCAGAGCAGGAACATTCCGAGTTACTTCTTTTAAGGCAGGAAAAGCAAAGGTGGGAAGGAACAGAGAGTTCTCTTCGGGAGAAGTTGACTAAGGAGCGAGAAAGTCGTCGTATTGCTGAGGAGAATTTTTCTGTTGCAAGAGAAGTTTTTGACCAAGCATCCAATGCATATATGGCATTGTACTATCGTCGTGGGTGGCGTGGTGGCCGTTATAGGAATGATGTGAAGCCTCGAGAATTTGACAGGTCGGTTGGTTATGAACCCGGTTGGTCATTGCGTCATCTTGGCAAGGATGTTTCTGCTATTGATTTAAATGAAAAGGGTGGGATAAATTCCGATGATGATGAGGACGGTTATGGAGAAAGTGTGATTCCTGACCCAGATCTAGAAGATGGCGATGAAGGAGGTACTGGTGCCAGTACTTCAAAGGGTGAGGAAGGTGGAGCTCCATGACTTAGTTAGTCCTTCGTATTTGCGGAGGAAAGAGATTATATTTAGTTAGTTTTTTATTTTTTTAATAGCGAGTATTCTTCTTTTGCATTGTTATTTTGGCTTTTCGAGGCTATATAGAAGCGGTAGTCTTTTGTGTAAGACTTATTTTTGTTAAAAAGAAATAGTCCTTCTTTGTTTAGACTTTGGACTTGCTTTATATATAAGAACTTGCTACTGTAATATCTTTACATGTGGAATGACTCCCTTAAGCTCTATGCATGTGTATGTTTCCGTGGAGCTTTTAAAAGTTTTATACACATTTTTTTTTATTTTCACCCCGGAAAATTTAAATTATGCCAAATCTTTAGCAATTTAGGAATTCAGCTTTGAATCATTGAGTCATTGAGTTTTTTTTTTTTTTTTTGGGAATCATAATCTCCTTATGCTTATTGAAAATGACTTTGCTCCGGAAAAATAATTAACAGAATGATTTGAATGGAGGGATCATTTTGTTTTGTATTGGATGGAATAATTCTTGTGTGGGAATTATTATTCCTTAGCTTACATGAAGTAATTCGTGCTACGAAATTAACTTACTTGAACGCGGAACAATCCTTAATCGAATTGAATTATTATTCCTTAGCTTACATGAAGTAATTCGTGCTACGGAATTAACTTACTTGAACGCGGAACAATTCTTAATTGAATTATTTTCATGGAATAGTCCTTTCGAGGAATGCATTTCGGAGTAATTCTTGTTGAGGAATTATTTCCTTGATACACAGAATAATTGTGTTAAGAGTGTATGCTCCGGAATCCCGGAGTAATTTTTTGTTGACAAATTCTTTTGGTAAAGCACGGAATAATAATTTTGGAAATGTATTTTCCTTAATCTCGGAATAATTCTACTCAGGAATTACTGGTAGGATAGGTTTCCTGGAAGAATTATTTGACTTAAGCTTATATGAGATGGTTTTTCCGAGGGAAGTATTTTCCTTAGTCTTACATGGAATAGTTCCTGCTTGAGCGTTATTTTCTTTTGAGTTCACAAGGAACTATAGTTTTGATAGAATGGTGATACCTTGGACAATATAACGGGCTTTCCTGAATAACATCTTTCATTGATGGTCCAAGCCGGAAGCTCGGAATAACATGTCTACATTGGCATAGCCTTTAGGAAAATGAAAACAGCAATTTAAAATAAAAGACAAACAAACAAACTAATGGATTGTAGTAGGAATTGAAGGAGACAAAAGATGCCAAGTGAATTTCTTTCTTAGGCATAGAACTTCTTCAAGTGAATGACGTTCCAAGCAGTAGGGACCTTTTTCCCATCAAGTGTTTGAAGCTTGTAAGCTCCCTTGCCAAGTACCTTCCTGATTTGGTATGGTCCCTCCCACTTTTCCGCCATCTTTCCAGCATTGGCCTCTTTTCTGACATCCATTGCTACTCTGAGGATAAGTTCCCCTTTTTTGAATTGTCGGAACTTGACATGCTTGTTATATAACATTTCAATTTGCTGCTTGTAGGTGCCATATCTTAGAGGCACTAAAATTGTGTCACGTATTCATTTGAAAAATAAAAGAAAATTAGTCCAGAATAAGAATAACACTCAAACTATTCCGGGGAGATAACGCTCAAAATAAAAATCCTAGGGAACCTACGGAGATAATTAAAATCGGAAAGAAACTCATTCCAGTCTGAGATTCCGAGGTGTGACGAAACTATGCCCAAAGTCATAATAGAGCACGGAAGCACGGAATATATGAAGAAGGTCCGGAAATAAACATAGGCCGGAATATATATGTTTATTTCCTTATGATAAAATTCACATCCACGTGTACAATAATGATAGGTGACACGTGTCATTAAAGGGAGAGCTCAAAGCAAAACCCTAAACCCATGACACCCATCATCTATAAATAAGGGACCCCTGCAACAAAAAAGAGGGACGATTCATAACAAAAAAAGAGAGAAACCAACTTCATCTTCTTCATTTTTCTTCCCTTTAAACCTCAATCACACACGACCAAGGCGGGCGTGTGCCTTTTTCTGGTACCCACCTCGCCGGATCCAACATCAGCACATCACAAGCTCTCCACAAAATCAAAATATGTGTGAAGGTAATTTCCAGCACCTTCACTGCTTATAAGTAACCATATGTACTGCGGCTGCGTCTCGAGCTTCATCAACCAGATCTTTTTCCAATGCTACAGAAGCATTGTTGTCAGAGAGTTGGGCAAGTTTAGACCGCAAGGTTGGGAAAGTAGCTTCCGTTGGGAGTATAGCTTTTACGCCGTATACGAGGGAATAAGGAGAGTTCCTTGTTGGTCACCTTTCTGATGTTCTATAAGCCCAGAGGACATTCGGAAACTCCTTTAACCATCGCCCCTTCCGACTTTCCAACTTCTTTTTTAAATTGTCAAAAATGGTCCTGTTGGTGATTTCCGCTTGTCCATTCCCTTGTGGATAGCTACGAGAGGAAAATTTGTGCTCCATTCCGTGCTCCTAACAAAATTTTTCCATATCGAAACTGCTTTCTATTGTCGGAAACAATGATTCGGGGAAGACCAAATCTAATGATGATGTTGGACTTCAGGAATTTAATCACTTCCTTTCCTGTGATACTTGGGTAAGCTGAAGCTTCCACCCACTTAGTGAAATAATCAGTTGCTAGAAGTACGAATCGTACTCCTCCTGGAGCAGGTGGCAATGGGCCTACAATATCCATTCCCCACTGGAGAAATGGCCAAGGACTTGTTATGGAGCTGAGGGATTCAGATGGTTGATGGATTAAGGGACCATGTTTTTGACATTTCTCACATCTGCAAACAAACTCCTCGGAATCATTTCCAGCCTGTCCTTCATGGATTTCTGATAGTACTTCCTACCATTTTTGTTTAGTTAAACATACGAGCAAGGGTCCAGCAAAGGATTTCCGGTAAAGCTCATCATCAATAACTAGGAAACGACTTGCTTTCATTTTGAGCTTTTGCGCCTCACTTTTATCCTCGGGAATTTTTCCGTCTTTGATGTAGGATATGTAAAGATCCATCCAGCATCCATTCTGTTGAATTGATAAGACTTCTCGACCTCCTTCATGTATGGAAGGGAAGTTGAGAGTAGTAATGTATACATATCGGAAATTTGTATAAACACCTCCGGATGCGGTCGTGGCCAATTTGTCAGCTTCTGTGTTTTCATTCCTTGGGATTTGCTGGAGGGTTACACTTTCAAAATTGCTTGCCAAGTTCTTTGCCAAGGCTAGGTAGTTGATCATACGGTAATCTTTTGTGGCGAATTCCCCACTCCATTGGGAGGCTACTAGTGCAGAATCGGTATAGATCTTCAAATGCTTTATCTGGAGCCCAATAGCTAACTTGAGTCTAGCGATGAATGCTTCATATTCGGCTTCGTTGTTGGAAGCACAAAAATTTAATTGGATGGCATCCTCAACAATGATTCCTTCCGGACTCTGTAAGTATAGCACGATTCCGGCCCCATTATTATTGCTGGAACCATCAATAAATAAAAGTCATTCTTCTCCTTCTGTTGCTAAGACTTGCAAAGATTGATCCTCAATTCAAGGTTCACATTCGAGGAGGAAGTCCGTAAGGGCTTGCCCCTTTTTTGAAGTTCTAAGCTTATATTGAATATCAAAGGTGCTCAAACTCATCGCCGCTTTACTATTCCTTCCCACCATATCTGGCTTAGAAAGAATAGCTTTGAGCGGGTAAGATGTCATCACAATTATGCGATGGCTTTCAAAGTAGTGCCAGAGTTTTTCCTTTGCATAGACCAGGGCCATGACCAACTTTTCCGCAGCAGAATATCTTGTTTCCGGATCTGATAAAGTTCTGCTAATAAAAAAGATAGGCTTTTGTATCCCTTCATCTTCTCTTAAGAGTACTGCACTGACTGACACATGGGACACAGCGAGGTACAAATAAAGTTCCTCCCCAAGCTTTAGTGCGGAAAGTATTGGTGGCTGGATAAGATAACCTTTTAATTGTTCCAGGGCTTCGGATTGCTCCCATCCCCATACTCTAGTTTTTCTGGCTTTCATAATTTTGAAAAAGCTTTTGCATTTATCTAACATCCGAGAAATGAACCTACTCAATGCTGCGATTCTTCCTGTCAGCACTTGAATTTCCTTGGCAGTTTTAGGCTCGGTGGTTTCTAGTAGTGCTTTCACTTGAGCTGGATTAGCTTCTATCCCCCTTTAACTAACTATGTGGCCAAGGAAGTTACCTGAGGAAACCCGAAAGCACACTTTGTGGGATTGAACTTCATATTGTAGTTCCTTAGAATGTTGAAAACCATTTCCAGATCTACAACGTGGTCTTCCGCCCTTCTGCTTTTGACTACCGTGTCATCAATATAAGCTTCCACAATATTCCCCAATAGCCCAGCAAAGATTTTGGTTACAAGCCTTTGATAGGTGGATCCTGCATTTTTCAATCCGAAAGGCATGACTCTGTAGCAAAATAAGCCCCTCGGAGTGATGAAGCTTGTTTTTTCCTCATCGTTCGAATGCATAGGAATTTGATTGTATCCACTATATGCATCCAAGAAAGATACCATTTCGTACCCAGTGGTGGCATCGACCCATTGATCAATTTTTGGCAGAGAGAAAGGATCTTTTGGGCAAGCCTTGTTAAGGCTTGTATAATCAACGCAGACTCTCCATTTCCCGTTCTTTTTCTGCACTACAACAACATTAGAGGCCCATTCCGGGTAGTAAACCTCTTGAATGAATCTTGCCTTTAAGAGACATTCCACCTCATCATTGATGACCTGATTTCTTTTTGGAGCAAATCGCCTCTGTCTTTGTTGTACAGGTTTTATTGTTGAGTCAGTTGGTATCCGGTGACATGCAACTTCCGGATCTATTCCCGGCATGTCTTTATATGACCATGCGAAAACATCTTGGTTTCTTTCAAGCACGGAGATGAGACGTGCTTTTTCCTCATGAAGTATTCCGGTTCCAACTTGCACTTGCTTTTCCGGGGCCAAAGGGTGTAGGGACACTGCTTCTAAATCTTCAACAATTGGAGCCTCGTAGTATAAAAAATGAGGCATCCACTTTGGCCTCGGGTCCTGTAATTACTATTTAGCTCCATCCTCCACCACTTGTTGTGGCGAAGGAACTGGTTCCTCAGTAGGTATATGCTCTGAGATAACAAGCTTCCTTTTTTCCTCTGCAGCCAGTTGTTTCTTATTACCCGGAGCGAATTCTGATCCGGAAGTTTCTTTGCAAGGCTTAATAGTAATAGAATAACATTGCTTGGCCATCATCTGATCTTCTTTTATATCAAATGTTCCCCTTCCTGTTATAGAGACACATCGGACCACTTGGTGTAGTGTTGAGGGTACTGCCTTCATGTAATGAAGCCAATGCCTCCCTAAGATTGCATTGTAGGCTGATGGGGCATTAACAACCAGGAAATCGACTAAAACGATTTTATCTCCGGCCTTAACAGGAAGGTTGATAATTCCTTTTGCTATTAGTCTTGTTCCCTTGAAGGCCACGGGAGGGGCATAACACTTCCGCAGGTCTGATTCTTTAAGTCTCATTTTTTGAAATGCATCCCAATAGAGAATTTCTGCACTACTTCCTCAATCAATGAAGATTCTCTTGACTGTGATGTTGGCAATTTCCAAAGTGACCACCAGGGGATCTATATGTGGCATATCGATTCCTTCTAAATCCCTTCGGATGAAGGTAATCAGAGCAAGGTCTTCCGAGATGGACATGATGGCAGGTGGGGAAGTTTGATAATTTTCGCACATTGCATCTGCATCATCTCATCTCATTTCTTTTGTACTGAGCACGCTAGATTTCTCCTCCGGAATCTGATACTGGGCGTCCATGGATTGCCGCAGAGTGTAGCTCGTTAAGAGTCATTTGCATCATTTTCCCGGCAATGTGTGCAATTTCCCCATTCTCAGGTTCTTTAAGGTAGTCATAGATGGAACCATGGATCGCATGAATTGTCCTTTGGGATTTGGGTTCCGACTCAGCATTGTCATCCCCTGCTTGTGATTCTGCAAAACTATCTTCCTGCAATGGGTTAGAGAAACTTTCTATCTCGGAGTTTGATTGGTAAGAGGAGTCTGATTCCGAGATGTCATTACTCTTTTTTGGGCCATGTATCATATGCACAGTTGAAGGTGCCTCCTCTTCTTCCGGGTTTGCCTCAGGGGCGGAAGGAACAGTGGGTTGGATAGTGCCTTGCCCAACGGCCATTTTGTATTTTAAGAGCATGCCTTTTCTCATCATTGCCTCAATTTGGATTCTTAAGGTCTGGCATTCATTGATGACATGTCCCTTATCATTATGGAAGAGACAATGTTTAGATTGATTCTATTTTTCCAAAGGTGCTTTGATGGGCCTTGGAATACGGAATACTCCGGAGTCCTTATTTTCCATCCAGATTTGATATAAGGAAGCATTCAAAGGCTCAAATTGCCTTTCATCAGGTTTCATTCTCTTGCTAGCTTCTTCCGTATGGTGCGGAATAGGGCGCTTGCTACCACCTTGGGGTGTTAAGGGTGGGGCTATGGAGACTTTTGCAGCCATTTGTTGTTGTAAAGCTTCATTATCGTCCAATCTCACATATTGCTGAGATTTCAAGTTGATTAGCTCCATGGTTCTAAAATTCTTTCTGAAGATATACTTGCCATATTCTGTGTTCAAATTCACGGCTTTGGCAAAAGCAGCCGCAACAACTTCTGTATCAACTTTTCCTATCAAGGTCATTTCTTGATTGAAACGAAAGAGGAAGTCTTTTACTCTCTCGTTCTCCCCCTGTTTGAGATTAAAGAGGTGGGATGCAGTCCTAGGTTGCTTTCGGTTGCGGAAGTATTGTGCCAAGAACTATGTGCACAAGCCATGGAAATTTTTTATGGAGTTAGGAGGCAAGCTGCGGAACCAATTCAGTCCTGGTCCGGTCAAGCTAGTAGGGAACATCTTGCAAGGGGTGGCATCATCATCAGTCACGAATGCCAGCTTTTGTTTGTAATAATAGAGATGATCCTAGGGATTTGTTTTTCCGTCGAACTGTTGGAAGTTAGAAGCTTGAAATTTTTCCGGCTTAGGAGCGGAAATGATGCTTTCCACAAAGGGGGTGGCATTAATCTTGAGAGCAGTCATGGCAGCATCATCTGCAGTTGAAGCCATCGAAAAGTTTTTTCCGGAGTCTCCTAGAACTTTTTGAATTCCTTTCTGCAAACGCTCCTAGAACCACTGCTCCTCATTTGTATCAGCTCCTTGCTAGCTTTCTAGGAAATGATTAGTGTGGGTTACTACCCTTTCTGTAGGAGGGCTGAGGTTCCGTTCCCCTCGTTCCGAGGTTCCTCTTGGCTTCTTTGGCTGTTGCTCCAATACAAGGAGTCTGGCTTTTAGCTGCTGATTTTCTTTCTTGGTTTCTTCCAATTACTGCAAGATTTATGCCAAGGTATCATCGGGTGGCGCTTCTCGCCTTTCAGCAGAAACTTCTAACTCTTCCGGTTCTAGATTTTCCTCGAGAGGAAGTTCACTAGAGGAAGCTGTAGGAAACTTGTTCTTAGGAGGTCTAGCCATTGATTTCCTGCATTTACATCGATTTTTCCCTTCATTAGCCTTTTGTTTTGCTTGTTTTTAAACAAAATTCAAAGGTGGCTGGATCTTGGGGAAGAAATTTTAATGAGGAAGTTGTTGTGCTTTTAAGCATTTTTCTATTCTATTTCTTTTGATTGCTCAGGAAAAGTTATGCTATAGCATTTAGAGCTCTTGGGAATTATTATATGGAAACTTGTTCCAGGCTTAAAAAGCCTTCGTCTAAAGAGGAAACAAGGGTAGATTCATAAGGAAAGATAAATAAGAGAAAACGAGGAGTGGGTAATGTCCACTTCCCTCCGGAGTCAGCATCTAACATCATAAAATTTACAAATAATTGTAATAATCAATGCGGAAATGTAAACATTAGATGCGTAAAAGTAATCACTCAGGAGTAACCAAGTAGAGTCAGGAACGTTAGAAAGGTCAGGAATAATTCGTCACTCGTGTTAATATGTTAGATGCGGAATCACAACTGTTAGGTTAGAACATAGAGTTACGTTAGTCCACGTTGGCATAATACCTTGCGTATATTCCCCCGAATAAGGTGGACGCTTGGTTTTGCTTAGCCTTACTCGTGGAAGAATAAATAAGTATCATGGAATAAATGAGATGGCAGGAACGTAAATAAGTTAGTGTAGAAGTCAGGAAATTAGTATAATTAAAAAGAAAATGAAGATAAATAAATTAAAAGATAAATTGGTCTTGGGTTTAGTTTTTAGAGAACATTTTCACCATTTTCACCATCGTTTACTTTTTCTTTCTTTTTTTTTTTCGGGTCAAAGTTATGTTGACCACATGGGTTATTCATCTTCTTTAACCGTTTTTTTTTTCCAGCAAGTTATTTGAAGAAGAGATCTCCATTTTTGCTCTTGAATTTTTTCTTTAATGCCTTTTTAAGCATGTTTGAGGTTTGGGTCTCCCATTTTTCACAAGCTTGTGTAAGTATTCATCCCTTTTTTCAACCACAACCAACTAGATCTAATATAAAAAGATGATTGTAAGGTAGTGTTCATATGGGTTTTAGTGAGAGAAATTTTTTTCAGCCAAGATCTTCCCCACAGACGGCGCCAATGAAGGTGCTGGAAATTAATTACCTTCACACGTATTTTGATTTTGCGAAAAGCTTGTGACGCGCACTGATCTTGGATCCGGCGAGGTAAGTACCTGAAAAAGGCACTCCGACGCCCAAGTCAGTTGAGTGATTGAGATTTGAAGGGAGAAAAATGAAAAATATGAAGTTGGTTTCTCTCTTCTTTTGTTATGAACAGTCCCCTTTTTTGGTTACAGGGGTCCCTTATTTATAGATGGTGGGTGTCATGGGTTTAGGGTTTTGCTTTGAGCTCTCTCTTTAATGACACATGTCACCTATCATTGCTGTGCACGTGGATGTGAATTTTATCATAAGAAAATAAACATATTTATTCCGGACATATGTTTATTTCCTGACCTATGTTTAATTTCCGAACCTTCTTCATATATTTCGTGCTTCCGTGCTCTATTATGACTTTGGGCATAGTTTCTTCACACTTCGGAATCTCAAACTGGAATGAGTTTCTTTCTGATTTTAATTATCTCTGTAGGTTCTCTAGGATTTTTGTTTTGAGTGTTATCTCCCTGGAATAGGTTGAGTGTTATTCTTATTCCGGACTACTTTTTCTCTTATTTTTCAAATGAATACGTGGCACAATTTTAGTGCCTCTAAGATATGGCACCTACAATCACATTAATTGAGATATAAATTAAGTATTCCTACCAAGAATAGCATTACTATTAATTAATATATGTGGAGGAATTAGATTTTTAATTCGACGAGGATCACAAGTCAGAAGCCATAAATTTGAGTAGGCTAGTTGGAGGTAACATAAAACATATAAAATTGAGAAGGATAATAGTAAAATATGTACGCACAGAATTGGTAAATTTTCAATTCGGTCGCTTAGTATTATTATTATTATTTTGGGACAACCGGACAAGGGCCCTCTACCTAGTTCCTTCCCTTGTCTATATACAACCAAATGCTTCTCTCAATTATTTAAAAAAAAAAAAGAACAAAAAAAAAAAAAAAACAAACAAATATGCAACGAATGGTCATCGTCACGATCTAAATAGCCAGATGCTCCCCTAATGTTCAAGCGTTGTACGAAATTTGAAGCAAAAGTTAAAGATGCCATCACTAAAGTCTAAAAGCTTCAAATGTTGCCTTCGTCCTCCTTTTTCCCGTTCTCTGTTTTTGAATTTATTTGTGGTATATGCTCTCTTTCTCTTTAGTATAATAAATTACTAATTATTACATATAGACAATAAAAAATGTTTTATATAAATGTCTATAAATATGTAATTTTTTTTTCAAATTTAAGTCTATTTTAATTACATTCTTATAGTAGTTTAACAATAATATTTACTAAACAATAATATTTACTAAACATAAATAACTTTTAAAACCCGCAACACTTTTAAATCAAATTTTACTAAATGTTTAATTAATTCTCTTCACATCTAATTAGTTTTATAATATAACTAACGACAATTATTTTTAAAGATACAGCATAATCAAATTGGCCATAAATTAAGTGATTATTTATTAGTTGATGGTATTTAGCTTTAGCAATAACTAATGTATTATATATATAGGGTAAATGCTTGTTTAATTTTTATATTTTGACTTATGTAGCTACTTGTTCCCTTTTTAAATAGTTTCGCAAAAGACACTTGTAGTTAAATATGTTACATTCTTACCTTTACTTTTTCTTTACTTTTATACTAATACTCTTGTAATAATATTCTTGATATTAATTAATTTATCTATAAAAATTTGATTAGTAAATTAACTAATAATTATTTATTTATAAATTAATAAATATCAGTATAAAGAACTAGTATTTTTTGTACCTCTGCAACAATTGTTATTAAATAATAATTAATTTATAAATAAATTAATATCAACCAACTTGAAGCAATGTTTAATATTACTGCAACAATTTTACTAATAATTATTTTATAAAACACTAATTTACCAAATTAATTCTAAAAGTAAAATAACAACAAAAAATTTGTGGAAATTTTAATATTACTTCCAAGGTTAATTTGATAGATAAACATTAAATTTTTTTTTTCTTTTGATTAATATCATTAAGAAGGCGAGAATATTGTTGAAAGGGTATTATTATAAAAGGAAAAAAAAAAGATAAGAGTGTAACGTATTTAACAAAAGAGATTTCTTAAGATAATTTTTTGTAATATAGGATCGGCATACATTGCAACGAGTATTACTAACAACACTCATCAGTTTTCGATCCTAGTACCACTTTTCATTATTGCTAATAACATTTTCAGTACCAAACGCTAGTAACAAATTTGGCGTAAACACATTTTAAGACGCAAATATATAAGTACACGGAATATTTATACTAAGCTAATGGGCCATGGCTTGCCTTGAGAATTCGCAACACAAAATTAAAACACGATGAATGATTGGGCCTAACATTTTTGTTCAGAACAGGACAACAAAAGTTTGATTGATCCAAAGACAATTATTCTCATTCAATTAATACGAAGATACAAATATCGCAAAGTGGAAATTGAATACGTACTTAAAGAAATAAAAACCCGTATATATAATACAGTTGTGTGAAATTTTAGGCATTAATTGATGTATTTAGCAAGCGCAATGCGACCTAACAGAGTCTTGTAGAATTTCCTCAACGATGTCTTAATACACAGTTCCTTTATGTATCCAATCATTTGTATCATCATTCATTGAGTTATTCGATAATTGTCGTCATCAAATTGGATTAAATAAATTACACTAAGTTATGTTTAATATTGTCTTATGTTTTCTGTCATACAGGATTAGAGTTAGACTAATTGATTCAACTTAGAAGAAAATTAAATATTATAATATTAATTTATTTTTTAGATATTAAATATTATTTAATTTATAACAGTAAATTAATAAATAAAAATTTACTTAAATTTTGTATGACAAGTCATTTGTAAATTCACACCATAGATCACATGTCGTAGAAAAAAATGCCACGCATATGATAAGTCATGTTTATATTCAGAAAATGGATGGCATGTCATAAGATGGAATTGCTCGATCCAAAGTACAAATTGATTACCAAGTCGTTTATAAAATGGTCACATAGAGGACATTTCGTACGACTTCCATAAATCGTATGACATGTCTTTCATATCCTCTGCACAAGGATGACAATGTTATAAACTAAAGTAGTATGCCATGCCGTTTATAAATCTATAAAATATATGACTTATCAGACAAAAGGAATTATGTATGCATTGTCGTGTTATGTTTATAAACGAAAATGAAATGTCACATCTAAAACTGATTGGATTATTTAAATAAAATTCGTTTAAGTTTAATTATTTTATGTTAGTAAGTATTAATGAATTAATATATAGATAATATTAAATTATTCAAATTATTTATAGAAATGTTTTAAGTTATTTTATGTATAATAATAAATTAGTGACTATTTTATTAAGAATTAAATATGTAAAATTTTTATTTATAAAAATTAGTTTTCATTCAATTAAAGTTTAATTAATTTTTTTTATCAAAGTTAATCAATTCGTATTTTTATGAAAGTAATATTTATTTCACAAATAAATTAAATAATGCAAGAAAATTCAAACTCCTTTTTCTTAACTAAAATATTGATATTGAGTCCAAGTACAAACATAATAAGTGAGTCAATTAGCTTTGAATTCACACCTTCACTTAAACTCAATTCAATCAATAATCTATAAATAAAACTCAATTTATTTTTCGTACAATCTCATGCAAACTTTCACGTTTACAAATAATCATTGGATCCCTCTAAGTTACTTATCTTCAAATCCAATCCATTTGAATTGGATTTTGATATAACATTTCAAATCCAATCCATTTGAATTGAATTTTGATACAACACTTTAAATCCAATCCATAATAGGACAATAATTAATAACAATTTTTTACTTAAATTATTAACACTAATAATTATTTTTATTTATTTATTTATTTAGGGACAAGAAAACGGAGGATGATGCCAATAGAGATGGAAAAAAAGAAGAGTACTTTGGTTCCTTGTGGTGGAGGTGGTGACGGAAAATTTGTTAAGAGTATTATTGATGCGGTGTCATGTTGAAAAGAGGAGTGAATGAGTTTGATGACGTGGGGTCTAAAGAGTGAGAGTGATCTTGATCGGAAAGTGGAGGAAGATAGAGAGTGTGATGGAAAAATAGAAGGTGTGGATTTGGAGATGGGGTTATAATTAATTAATATATTAACAATAATTAATAATGATTTTTTAGTTAAATTGTTAACAATAATTATTACTATTAATTATTAATAAAAAATTAATTATTAATAATTATTATTATTAATAAAAAAAATTAATTATTAATAATTATTATTGTTAATAAAAAAATTAATTATAATGCCTTTTATTGTTGTTGTTAATAATAATAATAATAATCCATTTAAAATTATAATAATAATTATAATTATAATTCATTTAATAATAATTATATTTTTTTTAATTAAATGAAGGGCATTTTAGGAATTTATAAATTATATGGGTAAATTTAATATTCTAAAAATTTATAAAAAAATTTAAAAAAATTTTATAATATTTATAAATAAATTATAAATAAAACAGAGTATAAGGGGCTTCAATGAACTTTTGTAAAAAAACAAAATAAGAAAAAGACCCATGGGCCTAAGTTACGTTAACCGTAACTTAGAGGGATCCATAATCATTACAGTAGATTGTAATAGCTTCGAGTAGCATTTAGTTTAGTCAATAGTTTGTGCTGTCATACATTATAGGAACATAAAATTTCAAAATTATCACGTTCAGGATAGTCTTCAAATGATGTATCTATTTTTAATTATTTTAAACATGATGTTTATGTGCTGGATTGATCGTCTTCAAAGTTATGAATTTGTTCCCTTGTGTTTGTGTGTTGTAATGATGTTCTTTGCTATTTGTAAGACTGAAACATTGATTAGATTTCTCCATGGATAACATTAACCCTTGATGCAAAAATGAGAAACAAGGTATACACAATCTGCCCTGACATAGTCGTACTGACCTAGAATTTATATGTGAATTGTAAGATTGAAGGCTAACTAGATTTCTCAGTAGATAACGTTAACTCTTGATATGAAAATGAGAAACAGGGCATTCACAGCCTGGCTTAACAGACTCAAACCAAACTACAATGCCTAGTTCGATTTGGCTTGGCTCCCCTCCCCCCCCCTTTTTTGTGTAGAAGAAACTTAACTTTCATTAGATCAAACTATTGAAAAAATACATCAGATCAGTTGGATAGTTACCACCCACATTACAGGTTCTACAATATTTAAAGCCATTTTAGCTATAGAATGAGCAGTGCCATTACATAGCCTTGAACTATACTGTATTGTAGCCTGACTTAGCCTCTTTAGCATCTCTTTTATGTCTGCAATAGTCCAGCAGATCTTGGTTTGATTGCATTTCCTTCCAGTTGCTAGCTCAACAATTTCTTGACAATCATTTTCAACTATCAGGGGCACACAAGCAGCCTTTTCCGTAGTTTCAAGACCCAATTTTGCAGCTTCAGCTTCTGCCAAAGCTACATGCCCATTGCATGCTGACATTTTCATGGCTGTAGCCATTAAGTTTCCCCCTGGATCTCTAATTACTGCTCCTAATCCTGCAATCTGCTCTTTCAACTTTGTTGCTGCATCTATATTCACATTAAAAAAAACTTGCTGGAGGAGGTTTCCAGGTTTGATTTGCTAGAATTTCTTGACTTGAGATAGAGTTTTTTCGGGGGGATTTGATTTTTCCTATATGACTCTATTGTTGCTTCAGCTCTTGCATCTGATATTTGTGAATCTTCCTTCTTCCATTCAAAGATAAAAAGATTCCTTGAGTGCCAATTAGCTCAACACAAAGGAATAAAAATTTCCAAACCTAAATTGCTTCTCTTTTGTGCCAAATCTTGTAGAACACTCAGTAAGTCTTGGTTTGCGAGGCATTGCATCTCTGTTGAAAAGGTTGTGATTTTCCATGTTTTTTAAGAAGCATTGCAGGTTATGAGGGCATGAGCAACATTTTCTCCCTGTCTGCCACACTTTGACACCATGGCTGCTGTAGGATTCTCTTTTCCATAGATTTTCAACTACAGGAAGGAGGTTTTGAGTAGCTCTCCACATGAAAATCTTCATTTTTTTCCTGGAAATCCAGCTTCCAAATTCATTCCACTCTGTTATACTCGTCTTTGAGGACTTGGGCAGTCTTGCATCTTCAGTCTAAAAGCAACTTGGTACCCACTCTTAATTGAGTAGTTAACATGTTTATCATAAGACCAAAGAAGCTGATCAGGTCTTAGGATTCTTGGAAGTGGAATCTGTATAATGTGACCTGCATCTTCAGGAATGAAGTGCTGACGAATCAAATTTTCTTTCCACTTGTGTTCCTTATCAATCAAAGCAGATACTGTAGTTCTAGACAGTATCTTAAAAGCAGTTGGTCTAGAAATCCAATTCCTTTTGTAAATTTGCATTTGTTCTCCATTCCCTATTCTCCATCTCAAACCATTATGAAGCATTTGTCTACCCCAAAGAATGCTTCTCCATAAAAAGGATGGCTTGTGTCCTAACTTGGCATTCAAAAAGTCTAATTTCTTGAAGTGCTGGGCCTGTAAGTTCTTTGCCATTAGAGAATTCAGAAAATGAATGAGCCTCCAGCCTTGCTTTGCTACTAGAATTTGGTTAAAGGTAGACAATTCCTTGAATCCAATGTCCCCTCTACCTTTTGATTTGCACAATTTCTCATATTTAGCCCCATGAATGCTCTTTTGATCTCCTTCCAAACTCCATCAGAATCTTACTATTGCCTTTTGAATGTTAGCACATAAACTCATAGGAATCTTGAAAACGCTCATAGCATAAGCTTGTACTGCTTGAGCAACTGCTTTGATGAGCACTTCTCTTCCTACACTAGAAAATAATTTACTTTGCCAGCTCAATATCTTGTTCAAAACTCTGAGCTTGATATCTTGGAAAAAACTCACTTTCTTCCTTCCCACCATGGATGGCAAACCAAGATATTTCTCATGCCTCGACACAACTTGGAGCTGAAAAATGCTCTTGATTGTAGCAATCTTGCAGTTTGAGTGAGTGCTTTCACCAAAAAGTATTGAAAACTTCTCATAATTGAAAATCTGACCTGAAGCAGCTGCATAGCAGTTAAAAATGGCCTTTAAATTAGTGCAATCTATGGTAGTAGACTTTGTAAAGATAAGGCTATCATCTGCGAAGAGAAGATGTGTGATTGATAAGTTTTTGCTAAACTTTAGATCATGGATCAGCTGCTTTAATTCTGCCTACATAAGTAAGTTTGAAAAAGCTTTTGCTCATAGGATTAAAAGGCAAGGGAGAGAGGACAGCCCTCCCGCAAACCCCTTTGCGGTTGGATTATACACTTTGCCACACGATTAATAATAATTGAAAATGATGCCGTTGCAATGCATATCATTATTAGATCTATCCATTTTGGTGAAAAGCCTAGCTTCTGCATAGTGCTTTGTAAAAAACACCACTCCATAGATGCAGTTGAGCCATTGAGTCTTTTGCTGCTTTTTTGAACAAATCAATCACATTTCCACTACTCCATCTTCTTTGATCCATCCATTCTTGTATTACAATTTCTTTACACCTGTCATAAGAGCTCCACAAGTACTCATAATGCATTCGAGGAAAAGTTCTTCTCTTATATCTAAATCCTCTCTTTTTCCACAATAGTCATTAGAATTGGATTACGGCTTGATACCCGTGTTTCC
This sequence comes from Luvunga scandens, assembly GCA_030449905.1. Taxonomy (NCBI): domain Eukaryota; kingdom Viridiplantae; phylum Streptophyta; class Magnoliopsida; order Sapindales; family Rutaceae; genus Luvunga; species Luvunga scandens. Next base: position 116,848 of record JASUUG010000696.1, read on the forward strand.
AATGTTTCAGTTGCTAATTCAAGGAACTTTTTACCTCAAGCCTTATTACATAAAAGAAGATCCAATCTTTCTTCAATCAAAGAAGAGCCGTATCTTTTGTTCGACCAAGTAACAAGATATTCTTTGCTCCCCAAACCTACCAGATCACACTCTCTAATTGCTTTTATAAAATCATGCATCATGTTAAATCTCTATATTCCCTTATATCTTCTCAAAAAGCATTAGAATTTCATTAAAATCCCCAAAGCAAAGCTAAGGGAATGAGGATAGACTAGCTAACCTTTTCAGGAGGGTCCATGTGTGATGCTTTTGACTTGTTTTTGGGTGACGATACACTCCTGTACATCTCCAACAACTCCCATTTTCAGCATACACCACTACATCGATGTGGTGTTTACTAAAAGACTTCACATCAACCTTTAACTCTGAACTCCATAGCATTGCCAAACCACCTCCCTTTCCTATCCTACTAACTTCAAAACAATTTTCAAATCTCAATTCTCTACTCTTCTATTGCATTACGTAGATGTTAGCTTTGTTTCTCACATAAACATAAGTTGACGTCTATGCATTTGGAGAAATTTTCGGGCGTCTCGGAACGCTCGGTCATTTCCCAATCCTCGAACGTTCCAGCTAGTGATACCCATGCCTGTCGGCGGGGCTGAAAACCAGCCTTTGCCACTTCTTTTTCAATATCTTTCATCACCATTTCCCAAACTCCATTAATTTGTTTTTCAACCAGTTCCAATGGAGATTACAGCTTTCTCTTCTTTTTCAATATCGTCCATCACCATTTCCCAATTTCAGCTTCTATTTTGCTCTTGGTGAAATGAAAGCCGCAACCTCCACTGGGCCACTTATTTTTTTTATTTTTGCCTCTTGGCTTTGCCCAATTTGCATCACTTGCAATCCGTTTTATTGTAATGGGCCTATTTGTTGAATCAGCTTCTTTTTTTCTATAGCTCTCTTAATTTTAACTTTTGCTACAGAAACATCCGGCCCATTATCTGTTTCTTTAATTTTAGCTTCCATTTGAGCTGCGTTGGGAGCTACCATCTCCCCCTCTTCACCCCCTCCTTTTTTGCCGCTTTTCAAATTCAGCTTAGTCTTCAAGTTTTGAGGATCCCGCCCTTGCCCTTCTTCATTTGGCTTTCCCAGTTGTAGTATTTGCATCTTATTGATGTTGACCTCGCCATCTGACACTTTTGCTTTTGTCTGCCATTGTCAACCAGTCCCAAGCTTGCTTCCCTTGCATTGAATGCCCCTTCGTCTCTGAGGGTATCTGGTTCTGTGTCTGTCCGATATCCAAATCCGGTTTGCCTGCAAAATTTTGCACCTCTTGGCTATTTAGATTTACTGGTTGTGGTTGTGACCCTTTATTGGAGTTTTCTGGTGCAGTATTCCATTTCTCCCTGCCTCTGCTCTATTTCCATTTTTCAGCTGTGGTTTGAACCTTAACCCATGAGCCATAAGGCAAATCCTCCTTTGTTTGATTTCTATATGCTGCATATTCTCTGTATTGGTGCCCAAAACAACCACAGCAGTAACAAAAGTCAGGCAATTTTTCATATTGGACGGTTATTGGGATTTTCTCTGCTTCATTATCTTTCTTCTTTACGTACAAAATCTTTATTAGAGGTTTAATGATATCAACTGACTGTCTGAGCCTAACAATCTGCCCCATACAATCTCCATTTTCATCTGTTTCGACTTTTACTCTCCCAATGGGTTCACCTATATCTGTTATTGTTTCCTTCTCGATGCACATAATGGGCACATTTTTTAGTTTGTACCCAAAATGACACATGGGTGAAGGTTTGTTGCGATACATCTCCAGTAAGAATGGGTTCTGTGAGCACAACAAGGGCTTGCTCGTGATGCCATGGCCCTCTGGCTAGTACTTTCCTTTGTCAGCTTCAGTTCCGAACTTGAACAAACACACAGTGTCTTCCAAAGGCTATACTTTTATTTCTCTTATGGTTCGCCGAGCTTGCTGCAAGGCTATCTTAATCCCCTCCTTGTTTATTTTTCTATTTGTCAGTACTCTGCCCGCCAGACACCCTGCTGCAATTTGTTCGCCCTTTGCTTTCGGTTTGCTTTTGAGAGAAACATTGCTTTCTCCATCTCCTGTTAGAGCTATGGCTCTACACTTGCGGATCAGCTCTTCTGTGTCCATAACGTCTTTAAGGCAATCTATTTGACACAAACAATTTAAGAAGTTCACCAACCAGTTATAAGTGCTCCTTAAAAAATCTCCTAATCTACTGTAAAAAAGTTTTTAGTTAAAAGAGAAAGAGAAAGAAATAAACAATCTAGAGAGCTATGAATAGTGTTTTAAGACGCAACTTGTGGGTTAAGAAAAAGGGTCATGAAGACACTACCCCACTTCCATTCTGAGTCTTCAGAGAGAAAACTTTAGAAAACTTGAAGCTTTTATCGGCTTTTGATTACAAAATATCCCAATCAAATTGAATTGATTTGAGTACAATTTTAGCTTAAACTGATCCAAACCGATCCCCGCCCACTTCATTGCATGTAATTATCTCATGTCAATAGATAAGTATATAGCGACATGCACATCAAGCTCTACTTATAAAATTAAAGTGGCAGAATCCACTTGGTTAATGTCCAAATTCAAACCTGTATTACTTGGCTGAGTATTCTAGCTCCCAACCAATCAACCGGCGCCATATTCTGGACCCGACCGTAGGCAATTACCACCTTATGATATTTGTAAGAGTAAGATCGCTTCCCAGCAATCAACATCGCCCTTTGCCATCATCAATTACCTTCAGCCTCGTAAGAAAGCAAACAATAGCTGGCCATTGTGTCGCCAGTAATTCCAGTCCTTTTAATTTCTTTTTCAATTTTTTCTCTCTGCTTTTTAATGTTTCAACTCTGCCAACTTGTACAATGTGGTCAGGAATAACAGATTGACTTCACAATGTCTTGGATTGTTAATTATGTGTATTTATGTACAAGATTGCCTGCCTTTACATATAAATGTATATATATGAGTTAATAATTATATGTATAATTAGCCTTTAATTACTTATTATTTTTATATGACAAATGGAGAATTGACAAGAGGGTTTTGATGAGGTTTCTAAAATTGAGAAATAAAAAGTATTTAGATCATTCTAGTTTTGAAAAATATGATTTCAAAAGTTTAGCTAGCTAGCTAGGCCTTTGAGTTTTATTAGGAGACGTTGAGTCTCAATAACTTCAATTACATAGAAAGAAATTTTGTGATAATCAAATCCATAATTTTAAGCCTTCTTTGCAAACTCTATCAGTAATTTTTTGGTGCTTTTGGTGCAGTAGAGACTGCTAGCTAGCTCCAGCGGACTGGGTCTGAAAATATCACTTTATTTATTTACAAATATGTCACCATCTACACTTCCAAAGGCTGCTAGTCCTACCAACGTTACAGTGACTTCTTCTCTAGTCAAATTTTATTTTCCATTAAGATAAAGTAAAACGGATTTTGAAATATTTCTTATTGCAACTTATTAATTTTTTTCTCTTATTTTAGAAACTGTCAAGTGAAGTCTCTTCATGCAAATTACTTTATCAGTCGTCGCATCCATCATTAGCAGCTGCCGCTCCTCTGCCGTCAACCTACAGCACAGCCACCACATCCCCCGCTCCTCTGCGGCGGTTTTAGCACAAAATTGGTCTTACATTTGTGAAGTTGTGAGAGAGATGTGGTGAGACATCATCGTTTCTGATCAAACCACTGGGCCTAAGGCTCGTTGCCGCAAACACCACTCATCACAGCTCTTAAAGCTTTTAGATCCGCCCATCACCACAACTTTTTCGGCCGCCGTCACCGAATTCCGATAGAAGTTAGTAGCCAGCAACCTAGTTTATATTAATAATCTATCTATTTTGTTGAAACGCGTGTCAGCATTCTCGACCGGGGAGGGTGTCTCCCTCTCCGGCTGGTACTGTCTTTTTAATTTTTTAATTTTTATTTTATTTTTCTGTTCTTATCTTGTTTTTTACTTATTTCTATTATTGTATCTGTACATTTGTATTTCTAATTTGGACCCTCTAAGTTACGGTAACCGTAACTTACTGTTCCTTATTTTTTCCTTATTTTATTTTCTTGTAATTTTTCATTCAAATCTCTTATATTCTAATTTATTTATAATTTATTTATAAATATTATAAAATTTTTAAATTTACTCATATAATTTTTAAATTCTTAAAATATCCTCCATTTAATTAAAAAATATAATTTTTATTAAATAAATTATAATAATAATAACTATTATTATTATTTTAAATGAATTATTATTATTATTATTATTATTATTATTATTATTATTATTTATGAATAAATATTATTATCAACAACAACAACAATAAAATTATAATTATAATAATGGATTATTATTATTTTTAAATTCCTAAAATACCCCCATTTTATTAAAAAAATATAATTATTATTAATGAATTATAATTATAATTATGATTATAATAATTTTAAATGGATTATTATTATTATTATTAACAACAATAAAAGGTATTATAATTAATTAATATATTAACAATAATTATTATTAATAATTAATTTTTTTATTAATAATAATAATAATAAATAGTAATAATAATTATTAATAATTTAACTAAAAAATTATTATTAATTATTATTAATATATTAATTAATTATAAACCCATCTTCAAATCTATATCCTCTATTTTTCCATCACACTTTCTTTCTTCCCCCATCCTCCGATCAAGATCATTTTTACTTTGTAAACCCCATGTCATCAAACTCATCTATTACTCTTCTCAATATGACACTGCATCAACAATACTCCCAACAAATTTGCCGTCACCACCTCCACCACAAGGAACGAAGGTACTTTCCTTTGTTTTCTCCATCTCCATTGGCCTCATCCTCCATTTCTTTATCCCTAAATAAGTAAATAAAAATAATTATTATTGTTAATAATTTAACAAAAAAATTATTATTAATTATTATTACATTATGGGTTGAATTTGAAGTGTTGTACTAAAATTCAATTCAAATAAATTGGATTTGAAGATAAGTATATTTACATTATTATTTTATATTTTAATTATTTTGATTATTATTATTATTATTATTCAAAAATTAATTATTATTATTATTATTATTGTTAATAATTTAACTAAAAATTATTATTATTATATTAATTAATTATAATACCTTTTATTGTTAATAATAATAATAATCTATTTAAAATTAAAATTAAAATTAAAATTATATTATTATAATTATAATTATAATTATAATCCATTAATAATAATTATATTTTTTAATTAAATGGAGGGTATTTTAAAAATTTAAAAATTATATGGATAAATTTAATATTTTAAAAATTTATGAATAAATATAAAAATTTTATAATATTTATGAATAAATTATAAATAATATAGAGTATAAGGGGCTTCAGTGAAATTTTGCAAGAAAACAAAATAAGAAAAAGACAGAGGGAACGTAAGTTACGGTTACCGTAACTTAGAGAAATCCTTCTAATTTATTCTCTGTTACTGTTGGATGGTGTTTGGTGCCTGCTGTTCCCAGAGGTGGTTTCCGTAACTGTTGATGGCGCTACCCCAATGGTTGGATACACCTGTGTTGGAGTAGTTGTGTGTGGCTGTAATGGCGTGTGGCTGTAATGGGTTTTGCATCATGGTTTCCCGTAGCCTGGGGCTGGGGCTCGTTGTGGGTTTATCAATAAATCGTCGGGAGAGTAGTTGTGGTTTTTTTTTTCTTTTAGTATATTATTGTCTTTGTGTTAAATTATGTTATTATATTGTTGTTAAAGTAGTAGTTGTAAGTGTAGTTGTAGCGGACACTGCGGTGTCTTCCTTCTTATATTAGAATGTAGTTTTACTTTAAAGATCTGAGTTAGGTAGTTAGGCCCGTACACAGTTCTCTAATAGCTGATGAAACTTAACATGTAAAATTACTCTCCAATTTGGTTATAGAGGAAAAGGCTGTGGCTACTTTGGAATTGTTTTAAGATATAACACAAATTATAACCATACACGTAAAGTAATAAATAGTAAAAAATTTATTATATTTACTCGTACAGTTACAAAGGGAAACTCTATCTTAGAACAGTTTCAATATAGTTAGACCTAGACGAAAATTCTATAGTGAACAAGGGCTAAAGTTTAGGTTATCCTAAGTATTACATTAGAGCCTATTCTAGTATTGTATTTTCTCTATCAATAACAATTGAAAGTAAATTACAAGCCTGTCATACCAAGTATGTCAGTACTATAAAATATTAAGAGCATTAGAATTGAAAATCCATGCCACTTGATAATTAAAATCAGAAGGATCATCGGTCATTACTCAAGCAAATAGTTGTTGCAAGAATTTTATTTTAGCATCTCTACTCACTAGTAAATAGTAATTACAATCCTTTTCCCTTTTTTTTATCATCATTTTGTAATGTTACAACTGTGCCAACTTGTACAGTGCGTTCTACGAATAAGAGATTGCCTTTACAATATGTTGGGTTGTTAATTATGTGCATTTTAAATACAAGATTGCCTTTACAATTCTGGTACTTAAATTCAACTTGCGCTAGGACAAGTGGTCAAGAACTAGGGATGGTAGAAATTTCTGAATTTTGATTGGAATCTCCAATCCCAAGTTAATTGGGACAGCAATTGGTAGATATTTTTTTTAGGCTGGATTTAAAATCAAATAGGATTTAGGTTGAAATTTAGTACATTTAGTAAATCTGTACGGATTGGGGTTCGTAAAATTCTAATTGTATCCTTTAATGAATAAATCCATATAACTATTATAACGTATCACATGACTTAAAATATAAAATTAATTATAAAGAAAATTTAATTTAATAGATCATCTAATGAATTAATGTTCTACCTCTACATCGCTAACTTCCCATATATATGATTGCAATTTAAACGTATATGATTCCTATACTGGGGATATGGTAATAATCCAAATTGAAAAAAAAAATAATAATAAGGGGGTCATTCTCTTCATTGGTTGCTTCTTTAATATAAAATACAATACGTCTTCTTCACAGTTCAATGTGGGGAATACTTCTCTTTATATAAAAGTAGTATTTCACTCAAATCCTAGTAGAGGAATATTAAGATATATTTACTTAAGAGTTCAATATTACATAAACATTAGATATTAGGATGTCATTTCTTGAGAGTGAAATATAAATAACCATCTTTGTTATTTGATAGACTTACCATTATAATAACCATATTTATTTGGAACTTACTCTTTTATGTGAAATCTTTTTTAAAAAAAAAAAAAAAGGAAAGGGGAGATGGACAAGCCCAAATCAATTTTTTATCCCTTCATCACTAAGGCTTGAATCTGAGTCCACACAAGTGAAGGGCGACAAATTACACTGCCAACCAACTCGGCTATGTCCTGGGGGCCTTTTATGTGAAATCTTACTTATATGGAAATTTGATTCTTTTATGCGTCCAAAAATATTATTTGGTATTTTACATAACCTAATCTTAATTAATTCTTAATTAATACCAAAGACTATATAAATCTCTAATAAAAAGAAATTAATTCCAAAGACTAGATAAATCTCTAATGAAATGAAACAAATCCCTAATAAAAGAAATAAATAAATTACAGTATTATTGACACAATGATGTCAATAATAAAAACCCTAACAATCTCCCCCTTTGGTACCCTTGCAGTCAAAACACAAACTAACTAATTTTCTAGTTGTCAAATGGCTTGAGTAGAAGCAAGATAGATCATGAGCCACCTACACCTAAGTACAAAAACAAACAAAGAACTAATCAAAACAAAAATCATTAGTCATTGTTAGTTCAAGATAAAAATCTCCTCTAATAAATAAGTGTTTATGTCTAAGATTCAATTGAGAAAATTAACTCTCCTCCCTAAGTTAAATAAATCTTATATCGATATATTAAGAGAACAATAATGCATATGAAAGAACATAATATCATATTTAAATAAATCAAGATTATATGCAAATCAAGCAAGCTCACCTCTTAGAAAAAGAATAAATAACCTCAATGAACATATAAATAAACTCCTCCTTTATTATTGGAAACAAACTCAAATAGAGTTTAAACAAAATAAAGAACTAGTCTTCCCCTTTCATCAGGCAATAAAAACTAAAATACGTTACTATCCCCTTTTTTGACAAAAGATGTCAAAGGATGATAGAGAACATAAATGAAAAATTGAAACAGCATGCTAAACTAGACGAAAAGCAAAACTAACTAACAAGATGGGTATAAAGCAAAGAAATCAGGGGTAAGAAATGCGCTTAATGTCATTAAGAGTGTGTTCAATGTTTTTTTTTTAAAAGGTAAGGGGGGTGAGCAAGGCCAAATCAATTTTTATCCCATTACCACCCTCAAGGATCGAACCCGAATCCACACCGTGTGAGGGGCGACAGCTACACTGGTAACTAACTCGACCACGCCCTTGGGGGCAAGAGTGTGTTCAATTAGACCTAATAAATCTGAAACCGTCTACCTTTGATCATCCAAGTGCTGAAGAGTAGAGTGGATGGTTTGAAGCTCAAAATTGATAGTGGCCAAATTTAGAAGAGCATTCTTAGTTTGAGAATCTTGATCTTGATCACTAACAACACTAAGGGACTTCAACATAGGAAATGAAATTCTATATAGGCTACCCAAGAGGGGGGGTGAATTGGGTTCTTTAAAAATTAAGCAAATAAAATTACACAACAATTTAAAACTAATGTTTTAAAACAATATAATTAACAATGCTTGAATTTAAAGAGATAAGGGAAGAGAAATCAAACACGTGATTTTTACGTGGTTCGGCCAACCGTGCCTACGTCCACGCCTCTAAGCTCACCGGGCTTGAGGATTCCACTAAGCAAGCCTCCAAGGCTTCAATACACTTACACTTGACTTCAAGGTGTCAATGGACCTTTACAATCAAGAGATTATTCCCAATCTCTTAACCCAAGTGTATCCCAACACTTACAATTGACTTCCAAGGTGTCAATGGACCTTTACAATAAGAGATTAAACCCAATCTCTTAACCCAAGTGTTTCCCAACACTTACAATCACTCAATGATAGAGATTTAATAACAAATAATCTCTCACACACTCCAAATGATTACAATTGAAATTTTAATGTGTGAGGCAATGACATGAAACACAATTGAAGCTCAAAGAAGATTGTTTCTCAGTAGGAAGCTCAAATATCAAAATGTTGGATCTCTCTTGTTTGAATTTGATTGAGCCTTTTTATAGTTGGAGCTGAAAACTAGCCGTTATTGACTTTCTGAGAATAATCGGATCGCCGTTTGTCTCTATCGGTTAGCCGTTTTGAATTTCCAACTAGCCGTTATCCTTTGACTTCAAATAAACGGTTTGCCGTTAACTTTATCGGATCACCGTTTCTTCCAAGAACTGCAAAATGAACTCGGCTCTCCGTTTTTGATAAACGGTTCAAGACTAGAGAACTTCTACTCACTGGAAGTTATCGGTTAGCCGTTTTAAATAAACGGTTCAAGACTAGAGAACTTCTACTCACTGGAAGTTATCGGTCAGCCGTTTTAAATAAACGGTTCAAGGCTAAAACATTTTTTACTTACTGGAATGTATCGGTTAGCCGTTTTAAATAAACGGTTCACCGTTATTTTCGAGAACATGTGAAATGTTCATCACTGTAAATTATCGGTTCACCGTTTTCCAGTAAACGGTTCACCGTTAATTTCCAGAACATGTGAAATGTTCATCACTGTAAATTATCGGTTCACCGTTTTCCAGTAAACGGTTCACCGTTAATTTCCAGTTTCATCATTTTTGAATTTAAAACAAGTGTATTGCTTTTAGAAAATTCTTTTTAATAGCCCCAACACTTTAATCATGAACATATAATTTTTGTTATCATCAAAATCATTATTATAAGATTAACAGGAAAGATTCATTCAATATAAATAGGAAAAGAAATAAAAACCTCATCATTGGCAATTAAAATATAATCCTGAGATGTCAATACATGATGAATCAAGGAAGGGAATGGTAATACATGTCTGTCCCAAAAGGCATCTGCATTCTTGACAATCAGATCAAAAGCCAACTTTCCAAAGTTGAAAGCAATGTGACCTCCAATTAGAAACAAGACTTTAGCAAATAAAGGGTCCATTGTAACATAATTTTCAGTAAGATATGAATTGTGTGCCCAATTCAATGTAAAGCTTGATATTAGAATAAAGCTTGGAAATCAAAACGTCTCTACGCCAAGGAGAATACCTTCCTAAAAGTCGAGTAGCAATAGTAGGCATGTCGAAGGTATTCATGCATTCTTAGATTTTGGTATCATCAAAATCCTTACACCCAAACTGACAATTAATTAAAGGAGAGAAATTCAACATATGCCTTCTCATATGAATTTTATGGAGAAATTCTAGCTTAGTCTTGTCCCCAATATTTTCATTCAAATTGGCATAGAATTCCCAAAATAAATTAGGTGCATGTCAAGAGATATTCTTAATGGTGTTTTCCAAACTAGCAGCATTAATGGATGCTTCAATCTCAAAAGGAATAAACTTAGAAATAGTAACACTATGTTTAGAATGAAATTTTTTTGAAAGCAAGAAATCAAGACCAACACTAAGAGGACGAGTATAGTGCCTTTTACTATAAGCACTAGGAGGATGACTATAATCCTTGGGACGTGCTCATCTAAATTCCCTAGGATCTTCTTCGACTGAATTGGTATGGCCATCATGAGATTCAACAAGATTGTTACGTGAATTAGTGCAATCGGCATGATTACCCCATCCTTATGTGTTGAGCAATTTCAATGTAGCTTCCGTCATAGGCCATGGGTTGTCATCCTTCTCTTCTTCGTGAGCACCATGTACCACATTAATTGGATCAAATCCATGCATGTTTGAATCACCTGGAGCATCAACTTCGTTTTCTCGTTCAACATGCATCTTTGATTTCTTCTTAATGAAACTTGATCTTGTGAAAACCATGCTGCACAGCTAAAAAAGAACTAAAACAAAGAAGTTCTGGAGTTATAGGCTGCTGTTTGGGTGAGAAAGAATGTGAAAAACGAGCTGACCAAGAGCCTTTATATAGAGATGTAACCTTAGACCTTGTAGGAGTAGGAAAGTGCATTTTAAGTAGGAATCAATATTTGTGCTTTCCATAAATAATAAAAGTCACGAAAGGTCATATAATCTTTATATAGCAATAATATCGAAGAATTAAAATTTAAATAAGGATTATATCCATGTAGAATTGCAAAAATAGCAAGTAAGATGCAAAATCACGTTAGAAGGACTACACTGAGAGTCGAGTCAGATTCGGGAAAACTGCAAAAATATAAGCAAGTTTCATGCTCAATTTTGATGGGACAATTACTAAAGGGTCTCTAGAAACCACAAAATACATAAACAGATCTAAATGGGTACGATTCATCAACTGAAAGCCTAAATCCTGAAAAACCTAAAAGTAAACATATATATGTTTTATGCAATCACCCATGCAACAATGACTAAAATGCCCTTTTGATAAATAAAGCACATAATAATGCAATATTTATGTAATAAGACACTATAAAAAAACAAGCTAATATGCAATTTTATAAAATAAAACATGATTTTTGAAAAATTAAAGAGATCAATAATCATCACAACACATAAAATCAAGATAATCAAACTTTAATCACTCAAGCCAATAGAAGATTAGTGAAATTTGAACTTTTATGAGTGTGATACAAATCCATCAAGACTCAATCTCAATTTTTGTCAAAATCAACAACTTTTGTATCAAAAAATCAAATGAACAAGTCAAACTAAACTTACTATCTTGATCTCCAAATTGATCGTTTTAATGTATCATGCAATATGATAAGAGATTGCAGTAGCAAAATTTTTCTTTCTATTGAATATATAAATTTTTAAAGAATTTTCTTTCCTTTCTTTTTCAATTGCAATATGCAAACTTTCACTCTACCTCCTAAGGTTGTCTTTTTTTCATGGTAGTTCATCCTCTTTCATGCTTGCAATATGCAAACTTAGATTATTCAGGGATAGATTCACTTTTAAAAGTTATAGGTAACTATTTTCTAACTGAGGTGTCTGCACATCTTGATATTTACAGTTGAGATAAGAGTAAAAAATTATATAGTCATTGTTCAATCCATTAATCTCAACACCAGAAGTCTCAAAATCGAAAGCTAATTTAGAATCAAGACATCAAAGATAAATGCGCATAAAGATAAGTTCAAATTAAACCAATCAAATATTGTTTCAAGTTTTCAAGTCATCAAATCAAGGCTTTTATGCACATAGTGATTCAAATAAAAAACATAACATGCAAGAACACATGTGAATAATGTATTAACCAAGTCATAAGATGCAAATATAATAATATATATACAAAATGTTATAGACTATGACTACAAAGAACCAACACCTAAAGATTTTCTTAAGGAATCAAATCTATATGCATCCAATGCTCTGGAAAAGATATCCGTAAGCTGATTTTTTGTTTTAATGTACTCTAGAGATATAGTCTTGCTTTCAACTAATTTCGAACGAAGTAATGTCTAATATCAGTATGCTTAGTTCTAGAATGCTGAATATGATTCTTTCAAATATAATAGCATGTGTGTTATCACAATATATAATAAGAATATCCTGAACAATACCATAATCTTCGAGTATTTGCTTCAACTAAAGCAATTGAGTACAACAACTATCAACAACAATATATTTGGGCTCAATAGTAGATAATGAAATTGAGTTTTGTTTTTTACTGTGCCAAGATACAGGACTGTTACCAAGTAAAAACAACCTCTAGTTGTGCTCGTTTTGCCATCAGAGTTATCGGTCCAATCAGCATCACCATCTCCTAGAAGACTCCAATTAATATCCTTAGTATACCAAATTCCATTATTAATAATTCCATTTCCAAAATGAAGGATTCATTTAATAGTAAATAAATGAGATTCTTTTGTACTTGCTTGGTACCTAGCACAAACACCAACACAAAAAAAAATTCGGTCTACTAGAAGTTAAGTAAATTATGTTTTCAATCATACTTTTGTATAGATACCAGAACCATTATCATCTTTTGTTAATCTTAAATTAGTGTTCATAATTTTTCTCATATGTTTGGCCAAATCTAGTCGAGACTTTTTCACCAAATTTTTGGCATACATACTTTTAGAAATAAATATACCATTTTCAAGTTGTTTTACTTATAAACCTAAAATATAAGTTAATTCACCATCCACACTTGTTTCAAATTCATTCTTCATTTGATCAACAAATTTCTAAACACGCATTAGAGATGCAGAACAAAAAACAATATCATCCGTATAAATTTGAGCAATCATAATTCCAAGATTAAGATATTTAATAAATAAAGTCTCATCTACTCCCTCCCTCTTGTAGCCTTTTTCAATCAAGAATTTGGTTAATCTTTTATACCATACCTTAGGAGCTTGTTTTAATCCATATGAAGCCTTTTCCAATTTAAAAACATAATAGAGTGATATGGATTTTCAAAGCCTTTAGGTTGTTCAACATAAGCTTCTTCTTTCAAGATTCCATTCAAGAGTACATTTTTAACATCTATTTGAAATAATTTAAAGCCAATTAAACAAGCTAGTACAAGTAATAGGCTAATAGACTCTAATATAGCCACAAAAGCTAAGGTTTCATCAAAATCTACACTTTCAATTTGTGCATAACCTTGGGCAACTAACCTATCCTTATTTCTCACGATATTATCAAATTCATCTAGTTTATTCTTGAAAATCTATTTGGTACCAATAATATTAGTACGATTTGGCTTAGGAATTAGTGTCCAAAAGATTATGCTCATATTGTTCAAGTTCTTTATGCTCATATTGTTCAAGTTCTTCTTACATAGCTTTAACACAAAATTCATCCAATAAAGCTTGCTTAGCATTCTTTTGGTTCAATTAATGGGGTAAAACAATTAAATCCAGCAAACTTTTCGTATCTCCTTCTAGTTCCAAGGATCTATCTAGATTTCCAATAATAAGATTCCATGGGTGGTTCTTTACAACTCTTGGAAGTGGTCTTTTCTTGGCATGATTATGAATATCAATTTTGATCCATGGTTTTATATTTTCTTCTTCAGTATTTTCTTAAGATGACTAGGAACAAGTATCATTTATCAAATCAATCACTTGACTCTGATATTTGGAGTTTAATTGATTAGATTATTTTTCAATGAGAGTTCGGCCATTTGTCTTTTTATCATTTGAGTTTGAGTTTTCTTCATTCTCAAAAACTTCAGTGATTTTCTCTTCAATGGAAAATTTTGCAAAATCTTTAAAATCGTCAAGAATAACATTGTCACATTTCATAATAGCTTAAGTCCTCATATTATACACATGAAAAGCTTTACTATTAGTAAATAACAAGAAAAAACACCCTTCTCACTTTTGGAGTCGAACTTATCCAAGTATTCACAAGCTTTCAGAATATAACACGTATTATTAAATATGTGAAAATAACTTAGATTATGATTTTTACATTTCCACAATTCATAAGAAGTTTTCTCAGTGCCTAGATGCAAGTACATAAAATTAATAATACAACATGTAAAGACGTTTAGTTAACTTCTTAGAATTTAACATCACACGAGCCATCTCCTGTAAAATTCTATTTTTCCTTTCAACAATTTCATTTTGTTAAGGAGTAATAGGTGCTAAAAATCCATGTGTTATATCATGTCTATTATAGAATTCTACAAAATTATCATTTTCAAATTCTTTTCGATGATCACTTCTAATTTTGCCAATATTCTTTTTTATTTTTCAATCTAACACATAATTTTTTAAACACATCAAATGCATTAGTTTTCTTTTTTTAAAATAAAATCAACCCATGTGTATATAGAGAAATCATCTATGCAAACAAAAGAATACCTTTTTTTTTCTAGCAACACTTTCCACTTGTATTAAACCCAAGAAATCCATATAAAGTAAATCGAGTATCTTAGAGGTGGTGATGTACTGCACAACCTTGTGTGATGTTCTTTGTTGTTTGCCAAATTGACAAGAATCATAGACTCCAGGTTGTTTCTTGTTAAGCTTTTTTTATTCTTTTATTTTTAAAAAGAAAAGGGGGTGGACAAAGCCAAATCAATTTTTTACCCCCCTCCCTACCCCCAAGGCTCAAACCCGAGTCCACACAAGTGAGGGGTGACATATTGCACTGTCAACTAACTCGGCTACTCCCTTGGGGGCTCTTGTTGAGCTTAGATATTCCTTGCACAATTTTTGCACTCACAAGTTTGGTCAATAATTTATAATTTAAATGACCAAGTTTTTGGTGCCATATCTTAGTCAAAAGCAACTTTATGACAGTTAATAGAGAGGATCAATTTATAACAATGATCAAATGATCTAGTTCCTTCAAGTATACACTCACCATTGTCATTAAACACTTGATATTTACTGCTATCAAAATTTACCATTAAGTTATAGTCACAAACTTGACTAATACTTAGGAGATTAGCTTTCAAATCTTCAAAATGTAAAACATCTTCAAGTCTAGGAAAACCTTCAACATTTAAAGTTCTTTTTCAGTATACGACTTTTAATACCACCAGCAAATGTTAAGGCACTATGATCACTGGTCGTGTCTAGAACAACCACCATCAAAGTACCAAAAATTATTAGTACAAGCTTGCAAAGATGTAAATGACAAATATACTTTTAATTTAGATGTCCTAATTCGAATTGGCCCGATAAAGTTATCTTTCGATTCAAGCTTAGAATTAGAAGCATACCTAGATTTATCATATGAAGATAAATTAAATGAAACAACTTTCTTTATGCACTTCATGAACTTAAAGCATCTAAGTCTTATATGTCCTTTAACATAGCAAAAGTACCAAGTAAGAAAAAACCTTTCATACTTACCATGTGAGCTTGATGTATAGTGTACCAAATATTTACCTTCCACTTCATCAGGGAGCTTTGCCATAGGTAGTGGTAGTTCGGTAGTTGATTGAGAGGCTTTATCAAAAAACAGTATTTGAACTTGAAGAAATTTGATTCGAATATCCAAGACCATGATGATGTAAACTAGCTTTTCCCATAGTTAAAATCTGATCAAGTTGCTCCGTTCCAAAATTCATCATTCTCAAAGATTTTTGAGTACTTTATAGCTTTGTCATAATCGCCTTCAATTTTTGTTCTTTTTCAAGAACAGTATTTTGAAGGTTAATTGCTTCACTTTTGAACCTTCACTTTTAACGAAAAAGTTCTGATATTTGAGTTTGCATTTTCTTGCATTTTTTATTCATCTTTAACCATTCTGAATACATGCGATTGTATGCTTCACTCAAAGATCAGACAATGTCATCAACATCATGACCACTTCGACTTTTGGATTATATCTTCATCACTTGACTTTACATTTGAAGTTTTGACATTATTGTAGGAAAGAATTAGTAAATCACAAGGAGGAGGAACATCACATAATTTTGATCTTTCATTATCAGAATCTTCAAGCTTCAACTTCTTATCATGCACAACTAATCTGCAAATAATATTCTCATCATCAATGCTTGAATTTCTCCATGTTGTTTGTATTACTTTCTTCTTTATCAAGATGTAATTAAGAAACTGAGTTTGAATATTAGCGAAACCATCACAAGCCTTACACTAAATACTTCGATTTATATTAGGTTCAAATAAATTGGAATTGGAGGAAAAATTACCTTTTTGTGTAGGTTGTAGCTTTGATGAGAGTTTTTTCTTCTTGTTGTTTCTAAAATTTCCTCGTGTCAAATTTTGAACCTTCTTCGTTAACATAACAAGGGACTTTTACACTTTTTTTACTTTATCATCAACATTATCAACATCACTCTTTGAAGTTGGTATCTCAACATAAAAAAATACTCTTTTTTTCTTTTTATTTAAATTATTAGTCTCAAAAGTTTGAAGTTTGTTAATCATTTGATTTCTAGTCAAGGTGCTAACATCATAATATTCTTTAATATCTATAACTTTAACAAAAATTTCTTCCTCAAAAATTCTTTTGCCAAGAGAAGATTAAGTATTATCATTCTTAAGAAGTTTAGCGTTAAAGTCCGCAATTTCTCCATGTTCATGCATCTTAAAATTCTCAAATTCAGTTGCAAGTATTTGAAGTTCAGAACAATTTACTAAATTTTCTCCTTCATGAGTATCTCAAAGAATGTCCCAAGCTTCCTTGGCAATCATACATGTAGAGATTAAATCATGTTGATTGATGTCAACTCCATTGAAAATAGCATTGAGTGCTTTCAAGTTAACGCCAAATTCTCAAATTTCAACATTAGAATATTCATTCATAGGTGATAACTCTATGAAATGAGAGTAATCATGACACTTTTAGACTTAAATCAAGATTACTTAGCGAGTAAATGACATTTTTTTTAATTGCATTTTAATTATATTTTGCATAAATAGCCGCTCTAGTTTATTCTTAATAAATTGTGTTGTTTTAGAATAATTTATGTGCTTAAATCATATGCTTAATTGTAGGTAACTGGAAGCTCAATTTTTAAGGAAGGAATGCTGTTGTGATAGGCTTACAAAAATAAAGAATGAAGTTGGCTACAAAAGAATTGAAACAAGTCTGGAATAGTAGATGTTGTAGCTATTGTCATAGTAATCGTTGCTGTAGTAATCCTGGAGCATTGACAAAGAAGATTTCGCACAAGATGCCTAGAAGATTGCAATTTAGACTTTCCAAATCTGGAAGATACGTGCCTTAGACTTTCGGTTGCCCTAATTTTCAACTATAAAATAAGCACGCTCACAAGGAAAGAAGAGGGCCGTCAATCCAAAGATAAAAATTGTAAAGAAACAAGAGAAAAACAAAATTCTAGAGCAAGATTTAGGGCTGCATCAGAGGAGAAATTGCAGATATTCATCAGAAAATCATTCTTTTTTATTCTTTTCTTGCTTTCTTGTTTACTATTTAATCATAGGGATGAATTTGATGGCTGAGTTTCTTTTATATATTTTTCTTTCGCAAGTTATAAATTAAATTTATTCGTGGTTGAGTGATAAACAATCTTGATAGTTAATTGATTCATTTTATGTTTGTCACATGTTTGCTATAGTACTTTATTTTGATAATACTTATTTTAATTCATTATTTCGACTGACCACCAATTTAGTGATACTAGCTAAGAGAGGGTCTCAAAAAGGCTTGTTTTAGTTAATTGACTGATTTTATGTTTGTCGCATGTTTGCAATAGTACTTTATTTTGATAATACTTATTTCAATTCATTATTTCGACTGACCACCCATTTAGTGATACTAGCTAAGAGAGGGTCTAAAAAAGACTTATTTTAGTGGAACATATCAGAACAATACTTTGTTTTAGATTGGGTTTCTTGAATTGAGTTTAACTTGATTCCAAAAGGACCATGCTTAATCTAAAATTAGTGATGAACTAGACATAGAAATTCACCTTATAAGGTAATTATAATCTAAACTTGTAATGTTATATCTTATGTCAGCATAATAATTGGTCACTGTTAAGTTGTATTAAAATATAATATATCCAACAAGTAATAGTTAAGGATATTTTAGACTTTTACCTAGTGTTGTAGCATATACTATAGCTATTCCTGAACACGTTGTACAAGTTGGAAGAGTTGCGCATTAAAAAGGAGACAAAAAAAAAGTGAAAAAAGAAATTAAAAGGACTGGAATTACAGAGACAGTCAAAGGGCTGAAGGTAGTTGATGTTGGCAAAGCACGATGTTGATTACTGATGGGTCCGGAATATGGCGGCAGTTGACTGGTTGCGTGCTGGAATATTCATCTAAGTTATGCTGGTTTGAATTTGGACACTAACTAAGTGGATCCTGCCACTTCAAATTTTATAAGTAGAGATTTATGTGCATGTCGCTGTATACTTGTATAATGCATTCAGTTTTGGGTAAAAGCTAGATATCATGCTCTAACGAATAGTCACTTAATTTAAGGTAAGTTTAGTGACAATGTAACTTTAAAAATAATTGTTGTTAGTTGTCCTATAAAAATTATCACCTATTTAAATTGATTATTTATAAAATTATTTTAAATTATTTTATGTGTAATAATAAATTAATGACTATTGTATCATGAATTAAATATCTAAATTTTTTATTTATAAAAATTTTTTGAAATAAAGTTTAAATAAATTTTTGATCAAATTAATCAATTAACATTGTTATGAAAAATAATATTTATTTCAAAAATAAATTAAATTATGCAATAAAACACAAACTCCTTTTTCATAGCTAAAATGTTGATATTGAGAGCCCAAGAAGAAACATAACAATTATCTATAAATTCAATGAATAATCTATAAATAAGACTCAATTCATTTTTTGTAAAATCGCACGCACACTTTCACTTTTACAAATAATTATTACATTTAAATTGTAATAACTTGAGTATCATTTAATTTAGTCACCAGTTTGTGCTTTCATACACTATAGGAACGGAAACCTTCAAAATTATTGCGCCTAGGATCGTCTTTAAATGATGTATGTATTTTTAATTATTTTGAACATGATGTTTTTATGCTGGATTGATCGTCGTCAAATGCAAGTCATTGTCATCTGCATGCATAAATTTATGAACTTATTCCCTGGCCTCGGTGTTTCTAGGTTGGATTTATGTTCTTTTAGAGCAGTAAGATTGAAAATTGATTAAATAAGAAATAGCAAATTCACAATCCAACTTAGGTCTTATTTGTTATTAAGGTATTATACTTTTTAAGTTACAATTGTTATTGGAAAAAAAAAACTTTAACTATGAAATAAAAGAGGATAGTGTGTAGTAATTATGATTTTTAAATAATAATTTTAACAAAAAAAGGTAAAGATATTATAGGTTTTTAATTATATAAGTGGAAAGTGGTGAATCAAATCAACTTAGTTTTCAAACCACAACAGTTAATATTTACTAAACACTTTAATACTGAAGCTTTTAAATATAATTATCTAATTTCAATACCAAACAAGGCTTTAACTAAGTTGAATTATGTTGGAATTTCTGATTTGACTCAGCCCAATTTCAAGCTTTAGTTGGATTTCAATTTCAAAATATCCCAACTCATTTGAACTAATTTAGATTTAGTTTTAGTCTAAATTAGAGATGGTCAATGGGCCAACCAACACATGGCACGATACGACACAAGCACGATAGGACATGAGCATGTTTTGCCAAGGCATGCACGCAGGATAGGCTAGGCTAAGAATTTTAAGCACGTGGGCCTTAAAACATGACATGATTAAAAATGAGATATAGCACAGCACATGAAAAGCCACAATAAGCATATTTTACTGATTAGCTAGCATGCAGCCCACGGGTCATTGATAGCATACGGGCCAAAATATATTAAAGTAAAACTTTTTAATAAAAGTAAATTTAAAATTTTGTGATTTTACAAATAGCTTGAAATTGAATCTTTTAATTATTTTATTAGCATAATTTTTTAAATTTATTTAATTCTTAACTTAAAAAAATACTCTAATTGTTTTATATTTATAATCTATTAAATGAGTAGACAATACTATGATTTTAATAAATAAAATTATAAATATCATGATTTTATAAATGTATATAGTAATATTATTATGGATTATGATCTATAATTCTATTTAAAGTCAAATAAATAACTAAGTTAACCCCTAAAAAAATTATTATTATTGTTGTTTTTGTTGTTGTTAAGTATTAAAAAAAAATTAATACCGTAAAGTCTAACTTAATAGTTAATACTATTATTAGTTTATTATTATTGAATATAAACTTGAGTTTTGAACTTTTAATTCCACTAAGTTTGATTAAAGAGACGTGGGACTCAAAAAAGTAAATACACTCTTAAAAAAAAAAAAAAAGAAAAAAATTATCGTGCTTTGTCCTAAGTGTGCGATGCTAGGCCTAAGGAAAAAAAATAGGCTCGCAATGGCATGACACGATCAACCATATGAATCATAAGGTTAACCGTGTCGTGTCAGCCCTCATGGACCTTCCTTTTACCGGCGCAATTCATTGGCCATATTTAGTCTAAACCAATAGAAACCGATCCATACCCACTCCATTGCATGTAATTATCTCATTCAAAGCCGGTCTACTACTAGGCAAATTAAGCGATTGCCTACAACCCCACTTTTTAAGAATATCCCAATTTATTGAAAATCTATACTACCTAAATAAATAATATAAAGTTCAAAGATTTTATTTACAAAAGGCTTTAGAAAATCCTATAATTAAATTTTACATGCACTGAAAGCAAACAATAAAATATAAATTAATGAGCATTAACATGTGTACCCAATAGAGCATTTAAGTTAGAATAATAAAATTTTGATCAAAATTATAAAAATTTTACCTAAATAAATAATATAACAATTAGCCATTATCATGCCATCATTTTAAATATTTTATTTACTAAGCAGTATCATTCTGTATTTTTACAAATTTAATTAATTTTGCATTGATGTTGTCTATGATTAGTAAATTATTAATTTTAAATTTTCAAACGACTACAAATTCACCTAAGGCCTCAAATACCTTTGAGCCACTCCTAACCTCATGTCAATAAATAAGTATATGACAACATACAGATAATGGTCTACTTACACTTCATTGCATTACACTGATTCTCCAATCAAATATCTTTTGCTATAAATACAAGTAAAATGGACTTAAATATTTCTTGCAACTTTTCTTTTTTGCTTATGGTAGTAAGCTATCTATAACTATCAAAGTGTATAAAATTGGCAAATTCAGGTTTGGATTAACTCGATCGGGTTTCAAGTTAATTGTGTTAGTAGAAAAGTAATCTGAACTCTACATAAACTTATAATCTAATCCAATTAGATCCGATCTGAATATAGTCTGAATTGAATTGGATCAATCAGAAATTTGTGTTTGTGTGTGCATTGTGAGTTGAACTAAATCAGGTTTGGTCTGATTTAATCATGATTCGATTAGATTGGCCAAAACCCAACTCAATTGGGTTGGATTCTTCATCTACATCCAATTAGCTCAAAATTTTAAGATCGAATCGGTTTAGATTATAGTTGTCTACCCCTAAAATTATAGTCTTTTTCATGCATATTGTCTACATAGGCATAACGACTTGTCAAAATACATGCTCCACTTGACATGTGCATCCGTACAAAGCATAAAATTTTGTTAATTAATCAATATTCAAAATTTGAATTTTACAGGAAAAGGAAAACAAATACAATCATATTTTTTTGTTATATAAAGGTGGGTTAATATGATTTATGCCCGTATTAATGTTAGTTTATTACGTTGTTATAAGAAATAAGAAGAGTAAAATCTTTTTTTTTTTTATCAAATTAATTTTTAAAAGGTCAAGAATAGATAAGTTGAAATTCATTTTTTAGCGCCAAAGTAAAATGTTTGTTGATAATAAATTAAATTCAATATAGTACGTACTCAATTTTAAACTCTATATTTTTAAGTTTATAGTTTCCTTCTTTTATTAAAAATATCGAAAATTTAATATTGATTCAAACTTAAAATCAACTCATTTTTTGTTGTTCAATATGATATAATTTAATCCTAAAATTGTTAATAAAAGAATTGAAATAATATTTCTTTATAGGTAGTCATTTAAATCACAATAGTCCCCTTCTCTTTGGCATAATTATTACAGATGTAGTTCTATTAATTTTGTTTGTCATGGGTATTTCTGTCATTTTATCATATCACACACAATTTGGCACCAAAATGCAACACCTTTTATTTACCAGAAATAACCTAGGAGTGCTCTATTTTGGAATTGGTGGTATTTTGTTCATTTATGAATCGTTTCAAAAACTCATTTTCAATTACAGCTAAATTTTTTATTTGCCCTTAATAAAATTTTGATTTGCTCCATTTGGCTTTTGAATAAATTAAAAAAAAACAGATAGAAAATCAAATTTGGAAAATCAACGTAACAGAATAATGTTGGATTTTTTAATCCAGCATTCTTGGATCTTGAATCTAACATTGAGCTTATATGTGAATAATTATGTATTGCAGACTGTCATATAAGGTTAAGCACAATTAAAAGTGATCTGTTAAAGTTTATGGTATTATTAACTTTAATGTATTTAATAGGATGTGGGCTTTTAATGTGTAGAGACCCAATAGTATTCTAATTCTATGATGGGCAGAATTAGGAATACCTAGTGATAACAAGAAACTGTTGTCTATATAAGTGGTCATGGTCCCCAGGTCACATGTTAAGAAAAGAAATCTTTCCATTCTTTATGATATCCCATCATCAGAGAGAAAGCGCAGAGAGAACTAAAAAACTCTCTAGGAGAACGTGTAGACCTGGAAGGCCAACCACAGAACTCTAAAGAAGAACAAAGCGTTAAGGATTCAGGTACGCTTCCGCATAATTTATTATTGATTCTTGGTGATATGACATGAATATTCCTGAGTTATAAGTGATAGTTTTCACTAAAGGTTTTATTATCCCAACAAGTAGTATCAGAGCCTATTCATGTTGAATCATTGAGAATCAAATTATTTTTTATTAATAATGATATATTTGGTGTTCTTAAACTTAATAATACAAGAATTATTAAAATTGTTAAGTTTAAGGACAAATTAAAGAAATTCGGAATAAAAAGAAAAAAGGGAAGGTTTCAAGCATTCAAGCCACTGGCAGCACAGCCACCGGACGCGTCTGGGCGAGGCGTGACCATCAGGCCACGCTGTCGAGCAAGCCACGGCCTCGCGGCTGACAGCATTAAAGGCGGTGGCTTAAAGCCACCACTTCAAAAAAAAAAAGGGCCGTGAGTGGCTTTCGGCCGGGAAAGGTGCGGCCATTTGTAAGCTACAGCCAGAAGGCCGCGGCTAACAAAGAAGAAGCGGCGGTGGCCAAGAAGAAGAAAAAAAAAATTAGGTTTTCAGCTTTTGATTTGGGGCCGGTCTGGACCGATTGGTTCTATTGACCCGAACCGGTCCAGTTTAGAACCGTTCAGCGGTTTTTTTTGAACCGGTCAAAGTTTGACCTGTCAACTTTTGATCGTTGATCGGTCAAAGTTTGACTTTGACCTTTGACCGAACTTTGGCCAAATTTTTTTTTGTTATTTTTGGGTAATTTTAAATTCAAATATTGGTTGGTTTATATGTATTTTGAGATGAATTAATTGAAGCAATATGTCACCAAAATGACCTCTCTTGTGAAAATTAATTTATTTTATAATACAAACGGTTTTGTACATGTAATTTCTGTAAATATTGATCGGCCTAAAGGAAGATCCATATTTAATAGAATTATATGTGCACTTGTGGTAATAAACACGTGATGATTATTCAGTTTTACATGTGAACAATAAATCAGCCCAAAGGAAGATTCATTATTTGACATGTTCTTATTATCAGTGTTTGATTACTGCACCAAGATATTATTTACAAGTTAATATTTTGTCCAAAGATAGAATATTAATGGAGTGCACGGTATCTTGAGATGGGGTTTACCTTTGTTTGAATTTATTTTTATTTTAAGACTAATATGAGCTTATTCTGTTTATTTGTTGTTCTGGATTCAGTTATGTTAGCTGCTAATATTACTACCAACATCAATTCAATTCCTATGCTAAATGGCTCTAACTTCAAATCATGGCAGGATAATCTTTTAATAGTTCTTGCAGTCATAGATCTTGATCTTGCATTAAAGGTTGATTCTCCCCCATCTCTTACAGATGATAGTACCCTTGATGATAAAAGGAAAATGGAAAGGTGGGAGAGATCAAATCGCATGTGTATTATGATCATGAAGAAGGCCATTCCAGAAGCATTCAGGGGCTCAATGACTAAGAAACCAAATACAGCTAAGGAGTTTCTTGCACAGATTGAACAAAGGTTTGTCAAGAATGAAAAGGCTGAAATTGGTACGCTCCTGACAAGCCTAATTTCAATGAGGTATACGGGTAAAGGTAATATTAGGGAGTATATCATGGAGATGTCTCATCTTGCTTCTAAGGTAAGAGCACTTAAGTTTGAACTCTCTAAGGACTTGCTAGTGCATTTGGTTTTAATATCCTTACCAACACAGTTTAACCGGTTTAAGGTGAGCTATAATTGTTAGAAAGAGACTTGGTCTCTGAATGAGCTCATATCACACTGTGTTCAGGAAGAGGATAGGCTGAAAAAAGATAAGGCAGAAAGTGTTCATCTAGCCTCTACCTCTAAGGGCAAGAACAAGGGCAATAAAAGGAAGAAGGATAAGGAAGCTGCAGATACAGTACCTCAAAAGAAACCAAATGATTCAAAAGGTACTGGTTGTTTCTTCTGTGTGGTTGAGAGGCATAAGAAGAAGCACTGCACTAATTATCACGCATGGCGTGCTAAGAAAGGTATGCTTCTTAGTTTGGTTTGCTCTACGGTTAACTTAACTTCGGTACCTAGACACACGTGGTGGATAAATTCTGATGCAACCACTCACATCAGTGTGTCTATGCAGGGTTGCCTGAGTTGCCGAAAACCCAGTGATGGTGAAAGATACATCTATGTGGGCGATGGCAAGACAGTTGAAATTGAAGCAATTGGAAAATTTAGATTAGTGTTAAAGACCAAATTTTATTTAGATCTTAATGAAACTTTTGTTGTTCCGTCGTTTAGGCGGAATTTGATTTCTATTACCGCTTTGGACAAATTTGGTTATTCTTGTTCATTTGGAAATGGAAAATTTAATTTGTTTTATGATTCAAAACTAGTTGGTTCTGGTTCTTTGACAGGCAATGATAATCTTTATATGCTTGATACAATTACTTCATTTAATGAATTCCTGCAATTAAGTACACGAGGTTTAAAGAGAAAGTTAACCAATGAGAATTCAACTACGTTATGGCATAAGAGATTGGGTCATATCTCCAAACAGAGAATAGAGAGACTTGTGTCAGACGCAATTCTCGACTCCTTAGATTTCACAGATTTTGACATCTGTGTTAACTGCATTAAGGGGAAACAAACCAATAAAAGGAGATTTGAAGCCAATAAAAGTTTGGATGTCTTAGAACTCATACATACAGACATTTGTGGGCTATTCCCTACACCTACTTGGAACAGTCAACAATATTTTATGACGTTCATAGACGATTTTTTTAGATATGGCTATATATATCTCCTCCATGAAAAGGAACAATCCTTGGATATGTTCAAAAACTTTAAGGCTGAAGTTGAGAACCAACTTGGCAAAAGAATCAAAAGCGTCAGATCTGACCATGGTGGTGTACTATGGTAAATATGATGGTTCAGGTGAACAATATCCAGGATCATTTGCGAAATTCCTAGAGGAATGCGGTATCGTCCCACAATACACTATGCCGGGTTCACACACTATGAATGGTGTTGCTGAAAGACGAAATAGGACGCTTAAGAACATGGTGAGAAGTATAATTTTTCATTCTAGCTTACCAAAATCACTTTAGGGAGAAGCACTTAAGACTGCAACGTATATCCTTAATAGGGTTCCAACTAAAGCGACTGCCAAAACCCCTTATGAGCTTTGGACATGTAAAAACCTAGTCTCAAGCACTTACATGTTTGGGGATGTCCAGCTGAGGCAAGCCCTTATAGGCCTAATGAGAAGAAACTGGACCCAAGAACGGTAAGTTGCTATTTTATTGGATACTCAGAACGATTCAGGGGATATAAGTTTTATGATCCTACGACTAAGTCGATTTTCGAGTTAGGAAATGTTCGGTTCTTTGAGGATGTTGAGTTTGTCGGGGGAGATACAGTTAGGGACTTTGTCTTTGAAGAGGAATATGTTGATATTCCCATAGGTGTTATTGGCATTGATCAGGGTCTCATTCCTGATTTTGTTTAAGACACAACAAATTAAAACAATATTAGAGAACCCCCTATAGAAGAATCTGTTACAGAAGAACAAACTCTACCATCTCAAAAACCTATACCATTAAGGAGATCCATTAGAGAAAGGAGAAATGTATTGCCAAATGACTACATTGTATTTCTCCAAGAATATGATGTAGATATCGGCGTGATGAAAGATGATCCAATCAATTTCCGTCAAACTATAGAAAATTCTAACTCTCAAAAGTGGATTGATGCCATGAATGAGGAGATGAAGTCTATGAAAGACAATGATGTATGAGATCTTGTTCCATTGCCACAAGGTGCGAAACCTATTGGTTGCAAATGGATATTTAAAACCAAAAGGGATTCGAAAGGCAATGTGGAGAGGTACAAGGCACGTCTTGTCGCAAAAGACTTTACGCAGAAAGAAGGCATCGACTATAAAGAGACTTTCTCTTCAGTTTCTTTGAAAGACTCTTTCAGGATTATAATGGCATTAATGGCGCATTTCGATCTTGAGTTACATCAGATGGATGTAAAGACGGCGTTTCTCAATAGTAGCCAGAAAACTTTATGTCCAAAGACCAAAAGAATATGGTTTGCAAACTTAAGAAATCCATTTATGGGCTTAAGTAAGCATCTCGACAATGATATTTTAACTTTCATCAAGTGATCATCTCATTTGGTTTTGAGATGAATTTGGTCGATGATTGTATATACTATACGTTCTGTAGGAGTAAGTATATTTTTCTGGTTTTATATGTCAATGATTTTGTTTGCTAGTAGCGATATAGCCTTATTGCACGACACCAAGAGATTTTTAACTAAGAATTTTGAGATGAAAGATCTTGGTGACGCCTCTTTTGTATTAGGCATACAGATACGCTGAGATCGCTCTAAGAGTATTCTGGGATTGTCACAAAAGAGCTATATCAAAACAGTTCTCAAGAGATATGACGTACAAAATTGTAAACCAGGTGATACCCTTGTAGCTAAAAGAGACAAGTTTAGTCTCAATCAATGCCCTAGAAATGACTTTGAAAAGAAGGAAATGTAGAAGATTCCTTATGCGTCAGCAGTAGGAAGTCTGATGTATACTCAGGTTTGTACGCGACCAGATATAGCGTATGTTACTAGGATGTTGGACAGATATTGGAAAGCAGCCAAACGGGTCTTACGATATTTGCAAAGAACAAAAGACTACATGCTCATATATCGGAGGTCGGATAAGCTTGAGATCGTTGGGTATAGTGACTCTGATTTTGCTGGATGCCAAGATAGTATAAAATCCACTTCGGGTTACATCTATCTGCTAGCAGGAGGTGTTGTTTCTTGGAAGAGTGCTAAACAGTCTCTTATAGCTTCTTCCACGATGGCAGCAGAGTTCATAACATGGTATGAGGCATCCAACCATGGGATATGGCTACGAAATTTTTTCACAGGGCTGCATATAGTAGATGGTGTTGATAGACCACTCAGGTTATTTTGTGACAATAAGTCGACAGTATTGTATTCTAATAACAACAGGAGCTCGACGAAGTCGAAGTAAATAGACATCAAGTTGCTAGTTGTTAAAGAAAGAGTTCAGAGTGGACAGTTGTCTATAGAGCACATTGGCACAAACTTCATGATTGCGGATCCGCTTACTAAGGGATTGCCACCCAAGATGTTCCATGAGCACACTGCTCGTATGTGTATTATGTTATTTAATGATATTCAGTTTTAGTGGGAGTTTGTGATTTTAGATGCTCTTATAATATAGACATTCTCGGTTATTTCAGTTTTTGGATATTTAAGATTATTTTCTGCAGAAATAATGTTTGGTTTGTTCATACTCTGATTTTAGTATGTTTTGATCTCAATAAGGTTTAAGGTGCACTAGTTGGAAATAGACATGTTAAGATCACCTTGCATGAAATTTCCACGCTACACATCCATATCATGATCCATGTCATTCAGCTGTATTGGTATAGTGACCATTGAGGGTCAAGTTACGATAGATGTAATGAAGGCTGCTTTGATCCTATGTTGGTATAATTAATGGACCGGCTTGGTTATAGATACATTTCGGTAATGACAGTAAAGTTGAGCTCATATGGTTATTTTTGCAAAACATAATTATGAGGTTACACATATAGCACAAGTGAGAGATTGTTGGATTTTTTAATCCAGGATTGTTAGATTTTTAATCCAACATTGGGCTTATATGTGAATAATTATGTGTTGCAGACTTCATATAAGGTTAAGCCCAATTAAAAGTGATCTGTTAAGGTTTATAGTATTATGAGCTTTAATGTATTTAATAGGATGTGGGCTTTTAATGTGTAGAGACCCAATAGTATTCTAATTCTATGATGGGCAGAATTAGGAATACCCAGTGATAACAGAAAACTGTTGTCTATATAATTGGTCATGGTCCCCAGGTCACATGTTAAGAAGAGAAATCTTTCCATTCTTTCTGATATCCCATCATCAGAGAGAAAGCGCAGAGAGAACTAAAAAACTCTCTAGGAGAACGTGTAGACCTGGAAGGTCAACCACAGAACTCTAAAGAAGAACAAAGCGTTAAGGATTCAGGTACGTTTCCGCATAATTTATTATTGATTCTTAGTGATATGACATGAATATTCTTGGGTTATAAGTGATAGTTTTCACTAAAGGTTTTATTATCCCAACAAATACATCCCAAAATTATATGAAAATACTTTTAAAAGGATGGAATTCTTTACGAAATAAAATTTGACCTTATTGCCTATTAGAGGCTATGAAAAAATGCGAAAATTTTCAAACAAAGAAAAATCAATTAAATTTAACAATAAAATTTTGAATAATCCTCGACAAATTCCCAAGGGTTATTTCGGTAATGAAAATTTGTTTAATTGGGAGGAATATTTGAAGTTTTTGACTTTTGATGATGTGGACCAATAAAAAATGAAAATACTTAAATTGAAAGGTTTGGCGGCGTTTCTGGCTTATTTTCAGAGACGGTTATACAAAAGCAAAAGAGAGAGGGAGCGTGTGTTCTGTAGTCTCATTTTCTCAGCTATCTTCATTTCTTGAACCTTTTCCTTTACTCTCTGAAACCTTCGTTCTACACTTCTATTATGTCTCATGCTTTGTTTAAGTTTTGAGGAAGTCTTGTTCATTTCAAAAACTTCGTTCAAAATCCTCAAGTCCTCCCTGCACGGAGCAAAACTACTCGGCATTGTCACTGGGTTGGAGTGAATTGTAGACACTGCAGGGGCGTCTCTCTGATTCTCCAAACTCAGTCACTTAAAGGCCCTGTCTCTCCTTTCCTCTTCAATCTTTCAAAGATCAGAGTCCTTGACCTCTCTGAAAACCTTCTCTTTGGTCAACTCTCTCCTCAAATCTCCAACCTCAAACGTTTGAAAATGCTGTCTATTGTTAAAAATCAGCTGTTCGGTTCCGTCACGAGTCAACTCGGTGTTCTGGCTCGGCTCGAAATCCTTTTTCTCTATTCCAACTCTTTCACTAGCGAAATCCCACCTCAGCATCGGGACGTGAAACAGCTCAAGTCCCTCGATTTGTCCGGCAATGGCTTGAATGGGACAGTTTCGAGTCAACTCGGCATGCATACTCAGTTGCAGTTCTTGTCACTCAGTCATAATCCTCTCTCAGGTTCACCCTTTCCTAGTTACTCTCTTCACAATTTACTCCGAAGCTAAGTTATTTAAATTGTTGTCTTCAATTGAGATTTCTCCACTTTTGTTGATCTAATGCTCTAATTATATACAAGTATGAATAACAAAATTGAGCTCCTGAACTAAGAGCCATTAAGCTTGAGATTACTGCTTAGAGATAGGTTTTTCAAGAGCACAAAAATCATTAACCATAGCAAGGATTCTAGAATTAAATTCATATATGATTTCATGCTCATGCATCTTCAAGTTCTCAAAATCAAATGTAAGTTTCTGAAGTTTAGAACGTTTTACCGTATTGTTGCCTTCAAAAGTATTTTGGAGTATATCCCAAGTAGCTTTAGAAATTAGTTGGTATTGAAACACATCAACTCCATTGACAATGACATTAAGTTCTTTTGCATTATATCTAGAAGCATCAAGTTCATCATTTGTCTATTTTTTAACTGGCTTTGGAGATTCTACTCCATCTTCATCAATTTTGATAGGTGGAGTATATCCAGTGAGTACGCATAGATCTCTATTCTTTGCTTCCAATAAGCATAAATTGTCTCATCTAATATAGGTGGATGAGCCAAAAAGCCTCTCTCTCTTTGCAAACTCATACTTACAAAATAGACCTAAGTTCCAAGAGTCTCACCAAACAAACAGTTAGGTGGCGTTTATTTTTCCGTCTGAAATCTGAATAGATTTGAATTAGTCTGAATTCTGAATAGATCTGAATTAGTCTGAATTCTGAATAGATCTGAATGTCTAAATCTGAATAATGTGTTTATTTTTTTTATCTGAATCTCTGAAAATAAGTATTAAGTTGTTTGTTTTTTAAACTTAAAAATCTAAAAATATATATTTTTACATTTGTATCCTTATTAAATTTAAATGTCAAATAAATAATACACTAAATACCATAATATTTTACTATTTATAAGTAAAACTATATTTAAGTGAATACATAATAATTTTAGAATTATAATATATAAAATATCATAAATTTTAAATTTTATCACTAATTCTCAATAATAGTACATAATATAAGAAAAAAAAAATAACAAAATGATTGAAATAGTTGATTTGTTATTTCATCTCAAAGTTATCTCATGTAAAGATGAGATTATGTAGGATAAATGTTTATGGGTGAGTTTTGGAATATATATGAAAAATAAATTATAAAATAGGGATATTTTTTACATTAGAAATTAATTGACTTAATTCAGATTCTTCTATTCAGCAAAAAGCTAAAAAAATTGGCTTCTTTTATTAAGTCAAAATTATCTGAAAAGTCCTATTAAGTTATAAAAACAAACACATCTAATTAACTTAATTAATTAAGTTAAGTCACTTTAAATTATTAAGTTAAAAAACAAACGCTACCTTAGTGTCTTGCTTTGATACCAATTGATAGAAATTTAAATCTATTGCAGATAGATGTAAGTAATTAAAACCCTAGTATTAATAACTTAACTAAATTACCAAAATATTGTTCACTAAAACTATTCACGAGTACTGTTTATGGATACTATTCATGGGTACTGTTTATTCGCATAAAAAACATAAAATTTTCAAAACAAAATAAATTACAAAAATTAAATGACATGGAGATTTTTGCGTGATTCAGATTAATCAAATCCTACATCCATGAGGCCACACCCAGATGAAAAGTAATTCACTAAGTTGAGATGTTACAATCTATGGATTTACTAAACTTAAGACTCTTACTTACATTTAATCACCATACAGTTTACTCAACCTCAGATTGAATTTGCTTCTCTTGAATAACTGTTACCCCTCTTGATCCACGATCTTCAAGGCACTTTACAAAGTGATCAATAGCGATTCTTCAAATCTTCAATGTCTAGTGATCCAAGATCTACATAGACTCTCCACAAAGATGAAAAGAAATAATTTCATAACAAGACTTAGAATGAAAATAAATCAACACAATATTATACGCCAAATCTAGATTCTCTAGAGAGGAGGCCGAATTTTGCTTCTCTATTTTATGCTCTGTGTTGCCCCCTTCAATTGTGAAATGTCTCTCTTTATATAGGCACTAGGGTTTCACAAAAATTGCAAGTCTTGAAAGATTTGGATTCTTTCCAAATAAGAGTTTCTTTCTTCTTATAATTCCTATGAATTTGAATATGAATATGAATAAATCTGATTTTCTTTTCTTGCTTGTCTCCTCAGAAATTTCTAGAGCATTTCATAACTTTCTGTTTGAACCAACTTTTTCTCATACGCCAATTATATAATCTCATTATTAATTGACTTCCTAAATTAGACATCTAATTAAAATAGAAAACAAATATTCCTAATAAATTAGAATCTCACTAAAATAGGGAATTAATAAATTAATCCATGTTACAAGATATACAATAAATAAAATTCTAATTTAACTAGACATGTCATAAAATGCCAACTCCATAAATAATTGACTCAACAAAAACAATGTTGTTAATTTTTATAATTGATTGCTTAGCCCTATTAGATCAATTTTTGATATATTTACAAATTATAATGCAGCAACCAATCCAATTTTATTTATCACATAACTGGTAATGTGGTGAATATTGTTAGAGGCTCATGTAGGTCTTCTTCTCTAACTCTTTACACCAATGACTCTTGTAATCATGACAAGTTGCCAACATTTTTCACATTTTTTGTTTCCTCACGAGTACTTTATATATATTTTAATCAATGTGATTCTACTAATAAATTCTCACCTTTGCCAATGTCCTCATCCTTTTTTAATTTTCTGTGTAAGCTTAAACAATAAACTTTTTTCTTATTATTTTCTCACAAATCGCCTTTTAAACAAAATTATAGATGAACAATTTTGTGCACTTTTAACTATAATTAGGTCAAATGTTATGACTTTTTATATATGATTTATTCATTCAAAAATTTGTACAAAAAAAAACTGTAATTAGAGTTGAGTGAAAGAAACTGAAAAATAAGAAATAGATATTTTGGTATATTTTATTGTCAGCATTAGAAATTAAGAAAAATAAGAAAAAGAAACTCAAAATTTGTTCTAGGCATTGAAATTGGAATAAAAATGGCCCAATTGAGTAATAACATTTGATACCCTTAGTGGATTGTTTTATCTTCTCCCACTTTTTAATTATGTTATTATTTTTAAAATTACTGTTATTAAAAAATTTTAAAATAATAATTACTTTTTATTTTCTTTTTCTTTCTTTCTCTCTCATCATTATCATCGCCTATAATTAGATGATTTGAATCTCCCGTAAGTATGGGAGTAAAATTGAAAAAAAAATGATAACATCTTTTAGAAAATACAAAGAAAGTAGTAAATAGAATTATCAATTGTAAAAATGAATTTTACTAACATATGTCATATAATGGGGTCAAATTCCATATCTTACAAAATTAACAGTATCAACTAGAGGTCACAAATCATTATTTAATCAACTTTTAGATGTTATGGCTGTGGACTGAGCATAACCCAGCCCAACTTGTGACAAGAACCAGTCGTCAAGCCACAATCAACCTTTTATTATTTTCGGTTATTCTAATGTTCTTGTTGAGATCCTTCGTAATTTTTTATTAATATAATGAATATCTCATTGATTCAAAATTTTTTCACCATTTGGTGAACAATAAAGAAGAAGATCATTGATGATAACCAAAAAAAAATTATTAATGAGCGTATGTGAATAAATTCTAAATTAAGATAATTCAAAAGACGTCCATTTTATAAGAGAGGCCAATAGAGTTACTTTCTTAATTCACTTAGCAACCGTATAATTAACTTGAAACTTAAAAGAAAAAATCGGTTTACCTTTTAACATTTTTTCTTATTGCAAAACCAAATATACAAATGCATATTTTATTTTTACAAGCAAACAATCAAAATTGTTAGTGCAATGATTTGTCTTTTATAATACCGTTAAAATTGAATTATCCATAGAGTTATTTCTATTCAAATTGGTTTCAGAGTATAATAGTTAAATCACGATGGTCAATAATTTTAAGGCTCTGTTTGGTATAACTTTTCAAGTAGAGTTATTTAAGTAGAGTTTTTGTCAGTAAAACTTTTATAAATACAGTTTTTATTCCAAAAAATTAGTTATTTGGTTGTCAATATGAGTTTTTATTAAAAATTTATAAAATTACTTTAATAGGTAAGGCTTTTAAAGTTATGTTATGAAAATAATAAAATACGATTGTCAAATAAATAGAGGATATTTTAGATATTTTAACATTTAAAAAAAACTTTACAGCCTTTACTCCCAAAAGCCCAAAATTTAAACTTTTACTAGTAGAGACAAAATAGCTTATTTAAGCTTCAAAAACTCTACTAGAAAAATAATCGAACAATAAAAAAAATTATAATAAGAGCTTATAAAATTAAATAAGTACTTATGATCATAAAATAAGCCATATTAAACAGGCACTGAGATTTGTTATGAGTGAATTGAAGTAAAGGACACATAAAAAAAAATTGTTGCAAATATATATAACAAATGAATCATGCAATAAAACGTTACTGAAAGAAAATTAAATTGATCAATTAAGAAAATTAAGTTGATCAATTATTAATAAGTTGATCGATTATATATATAAAGCCTTAAGACAATAAATGGATTCAATAATAAAAAATCTGGGATATTTAATTAATTGCAAGATAGACCTATTTCATATGGTATTTTTAAGAGATTATAGAAATTATATGAATATAGAAATTTATTTCCTAATCAACGTTCAATGGAATTAACAGTGGGATCATCAACTTACATTCACTGTCTAGATGTTGATTGAGATTTTAATGATGCAATTAAATTTATGGACTAAGATGGATGGAGATTTTACCAGTAGCAGAAAATGTGTCTATGCATGTTAGTACAAAGCTAGGAATTTTTTTTTTTCCTTTTTTACTTTTTTCCTATTGGGCCAGGTTTATTAATTTGAATATTAATCTGTCGTAAGTTTATTTGATTTGTTGTGATTTTTCTATAAAATAACTCAAAAGTTGAGTGTACTATTTTACCATTTGTATATTACATCTCTATAAATATTGGTGAAAAACAAAGTACCTGCATACAATTTTTTTAGTTTTCTTTTCCCTCAAAGAAACATTCTGCATAACTTTTTTGTCCTTACAACAAATGGAGAAAGTCTTGTTTAAATTAACTTGCTCGGTCGTCTTCATGATTGTTGCATATGGTTAGTCAATGTCTCAAATATCTCTCTCTCTTCATATACATTTTGCTAATTACTAACACATTTCAGTATTTCACTTTCTATTTTATTTCTCCATAATCATGAATCATTCATCTCAATTTGCAGACACCACAATCTTTGAGTTACCAAGTGTTGAAGCCGACACTGGAGGGTTACCAACTCGTTGTACCTAGAGCTGGTAAAATTTAACACAACCCGATTACCTGACACGAACATGACACAAATAAATGGGTATAGGTCGTCGAATTTAACACGATTATTAAATGGATCGGGTCTGGGTTGACACGATTTTTTTTCATGTCGGGTTAGGGTTAAAGTTCTTGACCCATTTACCCGATCAATGACCTGATTATATTTTCTTTTTTAAAATAATTTGCACGTTCTTATCACTAAAACTCAAACGTTAGAGATAATTTTCTCTTTTATTTCTATTTTTTGAAATGATGAATATAAACACACTGTTTTATTTATAAAATTTATTATACATTTGGAGCTTCAATATTATAAATGTGTAAACTATTG
Source organism: Luvunga scandens (assembly GCA_030449905.1). Classification (NCBI taxonomy): domain Eukaryota; kingdom Viridiplantae; phylum Streptophyta; class Magnoliopsida; order Sapindales; family Rutaceae; genus Luvunga; species Luvunga scandens. Next base: position 153,121 of record JASUUG010000696.1, read on the forward strand.
GTAGACATGTATATTTTATAATATCAATATATATATATATATATATATATATATATATATATATATATATAATTAAAACTTCATAATAGTGTAAATGTGTAATATTTTGGTATATATATATATTTTATAATGATAAAGTATGTATGCGTGTATGAATGACAGTGTATAAATGTTTGATTTAAATTTTGTTTAATATATAAATATTAAACGGGTTATTGGGTAACCCGATTATTTTTCCGTGTCGGGTTTGGGTCTCAATATTTTGACACTATTATTAAATGGGTCGGGTTTGGGTCGATCTAAATTTGACACTACACGAAGCTGACCCGACACGAACACAACCCGATGACCCGTTTTGCCACCTCTAGTTGTACCCAAGATTCTGATTGTGTGAGGGATTGTCCATGTAAAAATAGATTTTGCTGCAAAGATGAAAACAAAAAAATCTGCCCTAAAGGGTTTTGTTTTTGTACTCTGCCTAAATCATTATAATTTGTGATTTATGAGTGTATCATGAGTACAACAAAAAATAAAGTTCTATAACAACTATAACAATAATAAAAATTTATTTGCAATAAAGACATTTCACATTATCCTTTCATGTCAACAAATAAGAAGTTGTTTTGAGATGCAATTGGGAGGCTCAAAAATGATTTTGAGAAGCTTAAAACTAATTTTGGTGTTTAGTGATTTTTTTTTTAAATTTTTTTTGGTAAAATCACCTAGTCATATAATATATTTTTAGTAGAATTTAATCTTGAAAAAGTTTTATGTTTTATACAATTTCATATATATTCTCATATATATTATATAAGCCTAAACATATCCTTTTTTAATTAGAAAATATAATCATTAAATTTATGAAGATAATAATTATTATCATTTTTTTAATTTGCACACACATCTTGGCCATATTTCTCAACCTAGCCATTTTCTTATCAATTTGTTTGAGAGAATAAAATAAAAGAAATAAATTAATAAATGTGTTTTTATTTTTTAGTAAGTCTTGCTTGAAGAAGATTCCATTTGCAGTGTCTTGCGCGTCAAGAGTAGAAGCAATATTGGGCTTCCAATTGTTCCTTTTGCTGGTGATTTTCGTATCCAACAATTACCCCGTGTCCTTCGTTGCTTCGGCACCAAGGTGCAAAGGCCAACGAACAAATAAAAGATCATCGTAATTATCGTGACTGAAATAATTTGAATTATTAGAAGTGTTATCCCAGAAAAAGAAATATAATCCTATGGTAACTTGCTTGTATAATAATAAGAGTTGATCGTGGATTAATTTTTATTTGCTTGTATAATAATTTGTTATATATATATATATATTTGAAAAGTTAATTTGCTATCTTTTATTTGAACAAAAGATAACTCGTTCAAATCCCAGGACCAACGTGGTTCTTATAGATAGCTAATTAAAAATTGAAAAACAAGTTATCTTAATTCTTAAGTGAGAGAGAAAAAAATGTATATCAAGTCTCAACTCATCCTAATAGATATGTATGTATAAGAGCAATGGTACAGCTTGTTACTCACAGAGTCTGCTTGCTTTATATTGCAAGTTGCGATTCTAAATGCCAACTTCCTGATTTTATCCATTCATTATCTAATTTTTTTTATTTCTTTAGTTTAATTAAAATGTAAAAGTGAATATAGTTAAAATAAATAAATAAATATGTAAATAAACTTTAAAAGAGAATGCAAAGCAGTGAATTTGTTGGGTTTGTGCTTGGGTCCATCATTTTTGTTTATTATTAAAATAAATGATTTTCTTAATTTAGTTAATTAAAAATTAAAATAATAGTTAAGACAATCGAGATTTTGATTGAGACTTTCAAGTATTCTAAATAATAAATTGGGATAAAATTTTATTTTAAATCTCAACTAATTTTAAATCAATTTTTAGAAATTTATATTGATCTGAACTCTACATGGTTTAGGACAGAATCCTATATTCCAATAAAAATTTGGATAATTCTGCAAACTTAGAGATAATATTCTAAAAATATATAGATTGAACAAGTGGCAAAATAGAAATATCTTGAACAAATTGGATATATGAAAATCAAAGAAGGCATTAAATTGAAAAGACATGACAGGACACATGTGCTTGATGAATAAAAGGGCAATTATCTAACCACCACTCATTTTTTAAGCTTTTTAAAATATGCACAAATCTGTTCTTACTTTGCGAAACTCCACTTAAAATTTACAAAATGTATAATTATTCCATTACCGTCTAAACTACATGAGAGAATTTAATAGAATATTAATATAATGATTGTTTTTCCTCTTTGATGTAAAATTACTATTTCACCACAAGTTAAATGACAAAAAAATTAGATGACTTTGGTGATTCTTTGCAATTTAGCTATTAAATAAAAAATAAAACAAAATAATCAAAATTATAACAAATGAAACAAAATAATCAAAATTAAAATGAAAATAATTAAAAGAATTAAAACCCAAACCTAATCCCAAACTCAATCTAATAACCAAATCAAAACCAAACAATAAAAAAATTAAATTAAAAGAATTCAAGCAAAGAAGTAGAAGGGAAATAAAAGAAAAGCATCAATAGCGACAAGACACAAAGCTAATCTTCATTCTCATTCAAAACAAAACCAATCTTATTACTTACTGTTGGGAAAAGAAAAGAACTCACATAAGTAACTACAAACTAAGCGAAAATAAATTCTTTCTCTCTTTGTATGATTTAAATGGGATGTGTATCACAAATAAATAGGTAGAAAAATAAACCAACAAAATTCAAGTAATAAACCAACCACAAAATGCCGAATTTTAAGTGGGAAATCCAAAGTGAGAAAAATTACGGGACCGTAATTCGATAAAATCTTTCAGTATATTAATGGGATTACAGCAAAAGTTCTTCTCTAGATAATACTATAATACTAAAGGAGGCTAACACCATCAAGAATCTCAATGTTCTTGGCTTATAGTAACATCATAATATTTATCTCTTTAACAAATAGGTATCTCGAATAATAGCCAACGAGACGATAAAATAAAAATCAATGTAGAGAGGAATGCCAGGAACTTACCCTCAAAATTTGAGAGAAAATAGAGTTAATTTTGCCTTCCGATCGCCCAATCAAAGATTGAAAATCTTACTCCCAAATTGTAGTAGTTAGCCATTGTCTTTTTTCTCTCTCTTGCCTTTTTTTTTTCTCCACTAGTCTTTTTACAATGGTAAAACTAGGGCTGCCGCTGCTTTTAAAGCTAAATTTCATGGCAAATTTCATTTGCCCCTTTCAAGTTTCCTTTAATTGCTTAATTAGCCAAGCTTATAAAACTTTGGGCTTAGGCAACCAAAATGAAATGGACCCAACAAATTTCCTTCTCCAAATCATATGGGGAGCACCACCAAGCCTGCTGTTTGCATACAACTTTTTAGTATCTCCTTGGGCAACGTCTTTGTTATCATATCTAACCATTCTCTATTGTGTGAATCTTTTCAAGCTGTAGTTGTTTCTTTTCAAGCACATCTCATATCCAATGATATCTCACATCAATATGCTTGGATTTCAAATGGCTTGTTAAATTATTTGCCAAGTGAATGACACTTTGATTGTCGCAATACACAATATAGCTATCTTTCTTCACACCCAACTCTTGTAGAAAGTTCTTCATCCACAATGTTTCTTTGCAACATTCAGTAATTACAATATACTATACTTCAGTGGTAAATAAGGCAACATATTGCTAAAGTTTGGATTTCCATAAGACTGCTCCCCCTGCAAAGGTGAGCAAATATCCTGATAGAGATTTTCTAGAATTAACATATCCTGTTATATCTGCATCTGTGTACACTTATAACAAAAGTTTGTCACCACCAAAACATAAACATGCCTTGGAAGTGCCTCTGAGATATTTGAGAATCTATTTCACTATTGTCCAATGCTCTTTGCCCAGATTAGAGAGAAACCAGCTTATTACACCAACTACATGAGCAATATATGATTTTATACAAACCATTGTGTACATCAAGCTGCCAACTGCTGAAGCATAAAGAACTCATTTCATCTCTTTTTTCTCTTTCTCACTTGTAAGACAATGCTCGAAACTAAGCTTTAAATGGCCTATAAGTGGAGAACACACAAATTTTGTCTTGCTCATGTTAAATCTTTCAAGAACCTTTTCGACATATGCTTCTTGAAATAATCATAACTTCTTAAATTTTCTATCGTGAGAAATCTTCATGCCAAGAATTTTTTTCGCTGGTCTTAAGTTCCTCATTGCAAAAGACTTGCTAAGCTTTCTCTTAAGATTATCAATCTTAGTAGCATCCTGGCAACAATCAACATATCATCACATAAAGTAAAAGAATGATGAAATCATCATCACCAAACATCTTCACAAAAACACAACAATGGCATATAGTCTTATTAAAACCATGATTCTCCATGAAAGAATCAAACTTCTTATACCACTATCTTGATGCCTATTTCAACCTATACAAACTTTTTTTCAACTTGCATACGAGTTCTTCTTTGCCTTTAACACTAAATCCTTCAAGTTACTCTATGTATATTTTCGCCTCTAAATTACTGTGTAAGAAACTTGTCTTTACATGAAGCTGTTCGATCTCCAAATTTAAGCCAATTGCTAATCCTAGAATAACTTGGATAGAAGACATCTTCACCATAAGAGAAAATATTTCTTCAAAATCAACACTTTTCTTCTTACCAAAACCCTTCACAATTAATCTATCCTTATACCATTGTTGTGAGTTATTTTTAGTCTTCAACCTGTAAACCCATGTGTTCTTCAGTGCCTTTATTCCCTTAGGTAGCTTCACTAAGTCATAAGTATGGTTCTCATTCACGGATTTCATCTCCTCTTGTATGGCTTTAACCTATTCATTTTTATGCTGGTGAGACATTGCTTCTTCAAAACATTGTGGCTCCACTCCATCTGTAAGTATCACATACTCATATAGAGGTTATCTAATGGAAGGCCGCCGTTCTCTAGTGGATTTTCTCAGCTTTGGCTTAATTAGTGGTGCTGGTGATTCTAGAGGTGCTTGCTCAACTGATTTTGCAGGACCATCATTATTATCCTCTTCAGTTCCTCCATGATCATCATGAACTATAAATGGAGAAACTGAAGTTGAAATAATAGGAATCTCTAGAGATGACTGAGATTTATCACTCTTCTCTACATCACCAACTATCTGATCTTCAAAAAACACAACATTTTTACTTCTGATCAATTTTCTTGCCACTGGATCCCATAATCTGCACCCAAATTCTTCATACCCATAACCTAAGAAAATGCATTCTTTGGTTTATTATAAAGCTTCAATCTTTCATCTTTAGGAATGTAAACATATGTTCTAAAACCAAACACTTTTAAGTGTTTATAAGAAATATATTTCTCAGTCCAAACTGTCTTAGGTACATCGCCATCTAATAAAGTTGATAGAGAAAGGTTAATCAAGTCAACTACAATGTTCATACCCATAACTTAAGAAAATGCATTCTTTGGTTTATTATAAAGCTTCAATCTTTCATCTATAGGAATGTAAACATATGCTCAAAAACCAAACACTTTTAAGTGTTTATAAGAAACATATTTCCCATTCCAAACTGTCTCAGGTACATCGCCATCTAATAAAGTTGATAGAGAAATGTTAATCAAGTAAACTACAATGTGCATAACCTTTGCCCAAAAAGATTTACGAAGCTTAGCATAAAGAAGCATACACCTAACCATTTCTTCAATTGTTCTGTTCATCCTTTCTGCAACACCATTTTACTGCAAGGTCTTTGGTACAGTCTTCTCAAATCTAATTCCATGGGATCTGCAATAATACTCAAATGGTCTTCTATAGTCACCACCATTATCTGCCCTGACACATTTTAATTTTCTTCCTGTTTCCTTCTCAACATAAGCATGAAAGAACTTAAATGTATCAAGCACCTGATCTTTAGATTTCAAAGTAAAAATCTATATTTTTTTAGAACATGCATCAATGAAAGTCACAAAATAAAGTGCACATCCTATTAATCTACTTTGCATCATGCAAACATCAGTGTGAATCAAATCAAGTATTTGCGACTTTCTAGATGAAAAAAAGCTTTTAAAAGTTACTCTGTGTGTGTTTCCAGCTAAGCAATGAACATAAGTTTTAAGGGACATACATGCGAAGCTAGGTAGAAAACCTTTTTCTAGCAAGAGTTTCCAACCATTTCTCACCAATGTGACCAAGCCTTTTATGCCATGTCTCATTGTCATAATCTTTTACAACCACATTCACATCTTTTTTTATCTTGGTTTTTATCACATAGATAGTGTTTGCTTTCCTCCCCTTAGCTAACATTAGGGAGCCTTTAGTGAGCTTCCATTTTCCTTCACCAAATTGGTTAGTATAACCATCATCATTAAGCTTGCTTGTGGAGATCAAATTAAAGCAAATATCTGATACATGTTTAACATCTTTAAGCAATAACTTATAGCCTATACTAGTTTTCAAGCAAGTATCTCATATGCCCACAATCTTAGATGCCTCTTCATTTTCCATTTGAACATGACCATAATCACCATTAACATATGATGTGAAGTAATCACAATATGTAATAACATGAAACAAAGCACCCGAATTAATCACCCAATCACTGGTATGGCAAGTGAGATTTATAGAGCTCTCATCATAAACAATACTCATATCACCATCAACTATGGCTGCGGTATCCTCTTTGTCAGTTTTCTGAGCATCACCTTTTTCTTTCACCTGTTCTCTTTTCTACAATCTATACTCTCTTTTAACATGACCCATTTTCTAACAATGAAAGCACTTCATGTTTCTCTTCTATGACTTAGATCTTTCTCTGGGGTTGTCATTGTTCTGTTGGCAGGAATTTATACTTTGGCTTCTCCCCCTCCTTTCTTGCTTTTCTAAAACAAGTGCATCTGACTTAATGGGAACTACTTCAACACTTTTTCTTCTAGATTTGTCGTTTTTTAGTCTATCTATAACCATATCCAAGGTTAATTTCCCATTCGGCGCTGAATTATTCATTGATACCACTAATGTCTCTCAATGATCAGGCAAAGAACTAAGCAAGAACAATGCTTGTAACTCATCATCTAAAACAATTTTCATAGTAGTCAACTGATAAATCAAGCCCTGAAACTCACTAGTGTGTGTAGTTATGCTATGCCCTTCCTTATATTTCAAGTTAATAAGCCTTTTCATCAAAATGGCTTTATTCTGTATTGTCAACTACTCATAAATTGTTTCCAATTTCGTCCAAAGGACATCAGCCCTGGATTCCTTCCTGACATGGGGATACACACTTTGATTAATCCATAACTTAATAGTACACATGACCTTCTGATTTAATTGAGCCCATTTCTTATCATTTGAATCAGCGGGTCTAGCTTTTTCGCCTTTAATGGATTCATGCAAGTCTTTCATACATAACAAATCCTCTATTCTAGAATTTCAAATACCATAATTCCATGACTTTAATTTAATGATGCATGCCAAGGACTCTTCCATGTCAACCACATAAGCAATAGAAAAACACAACCAGACGCTCTAATACCACTCTATTGGGAAAAGAATTCACACAAGCAACTGCAAATTAAGTAGAAACAACTCTTTTCCTCTTTGTGTAATTAAAATGGGATGTGTACCACAAGTAAATAGGTAGAAAAATAAACCAAAAAAATTCAAGCAATAAACCAACCACAAGAGACAGAATTTTACGTGAAAAACTCAAAGTGGGAAAAACTATGAGACTGTAGTATAATAAAATCTTCCACTATGTTAATAACATTACAGCACAAATTCTTATCTAGATAATACTGGAGGTTAATACCATCAAGAATCTTAATATTCTTGGCTTATAGTAACAACCTAATAATTGTCTCTCTAACAAGTGAGTATCTTAAATAATAGCCAATGAGAAGATAAAATAAAAATCAGGACTGGTAGTAGGAGTGTAAAGGCCGATGCCATGAACTTACCATCAAAATTTGAGAGAAACCATAGTTAATTTCGCTTTTCGATCGCCCAATCAATGATTTGGGGGGGAAAATAATCATTTTGTTAAAAAAACTAATAAAATCTTAACGGTCAATAGATGACAGTAGAAAAGTGCAAAAAAAGTAACTTTAGGTGGAATTCAGCAAAAAAAAAAATTTGTATATTTTTGAAAAAGTCTGAAAAAATAAGTGGTCGGTAGATAATATACCATTTCATTTTGATTTTGTTAGTGCGTGGCTGTTAGAGTTAGGGTTAGGGCTGAGCATTTTTCTTTCAATTGAATTAAAGGATTTTCATTTTGATAATTTATAGCATTGAATTTTTTAGTTGATTTGGGGTTGTTTTTATTTGTTAAAATCAAATGACAATTTTGCCTTTTTAACATCAGAAAATTTCTAACAAAGTTTGGATGGTAGTGGACGAGTGCAAATAATGTCAAATATAAATGGAACTAGGGGTGGGCAACTTCGGGTTCGGATCGGGTTTGGATCAACCCGATCGAATTTTGGGTTAATTGGGTTGAGAAAAATGTGATCTGAACTCAACTCGAACATACGATCCGATTCGATTCGATCCGAATATATTCGAATCGGATCGGATCATTTTCTATTGTTTTAATTATATTTTTTTTGAATTTTCAGATCGATCGGGTTGGCTAAAATTCAACCCGATCGGGTTATAACCTTCATACGAACCCGATCCAAACTCAAAATTTTTGGATCGGATCGGGTCGGGTCGGGTTATTTGCCCACTCATAAGTGGAACTCTGTAAAAAAAAAAATTGTTTATTTTTGAAAATGTGTGAAAAAATGATAGTATACACGTCTCTAATCTAGTCGTTTAAAAAAGAGATTGACCCTAACATCCCTCATTCTTTTGGGGACCAGATTATGCATGCATAGATATGATGAGATATGTGATAATATTTTTTTATCTATCCGTGTAGCTTCGGGTCATGATTGTACACAGATAGTACGTCATTGCCCGTCCGTCAAGATCCGGATATGATGAGATTATTTTCCCTAGGTACTTGTTTGGTGATAGTTTTCGGTATTTCAGTATTGATGTTATGAATATTATGAATTTCCATAGATTTATGTAGTATATTTGCGATAACGTTATTTGAGTAATTGAATTGAATTTAATAAGTTATTTAAGTTTTGTGATATTTTGATGAGATGGTGTTTTGATATGATTAATTATTTTAGAGTAAAGTTATGTTCAAAAACTACTATCTACTCACTGAGCTCACTGAGTTTTATACTCATTCCGTTTTATTATATTCCCCCCCTCCCCCAACAGGAGATTTGCAGGTACAACAGTCGACCCAGCAACAATAGTTATTTTCAGAATAATGGCCACGTTATGATGTTAGGAGTTATCAATTGATTTATTGAGATATTTTGAGATTGTATAATTTGTTACATTTCAGAGATTGCGGATAACATATGTATTTATTGATATTAGATATTGAATAATTTGGTATATTATTGAGAAGATTGGTTGTTCGGAGATAATTATATTTGAAATTCGTTTAGGAGTGCTTGATTTATAATTTTTCAGATTTGGTTATATGAAAAATATAGATGGAAAGACTTTGCCGAATTTTTCGACAGAATCCCGATTAATCAGATTACATTGAAAAGATTATATAGAATTAGGCCGATTTGCCCTGGGAGTTCGGGGCGGGTCGTGTCATGAATCTATTTATTTTAATCAATTTAAAAATTGTAGTACAAATACTCATGTGTTAGCACCCTGCACTGCTCACATTTAATTATTAAAGAAGAAAAACTTTAGCTTTAAGTTATTACCAATATTGAAAGTTAATGAGAGCAATTGTTGAATCAAAGTTGTTTGATATTAAATCTCTTTGAAAGTCAATTCGTAATCTAATGAAAAATAGTGCAATAAAGTTAGAAATAATTTCTGATATTTGGCTGCATGTATTTATCTAAAGTTTGTTGAATTAATCATAATGATAAAATGAGATAGCGAAAGTGGAATTGATACTTCATGATGACAGAGCAGGGTAACAAAAGTGGAATTAATAGCGAAATTGACTGCCTACATGTTTAGGTTACACTCTAATTGAAATGAATTAGATCGCGTTCTAATGCAAACGACTCAATGAGAATTTAATAATGTGTTAACTAAGATTAGATTACGCTCTAACCCAAATGATTCTGCAAGAGATTTTGATAGATAATCCAAAAGGGAATTTTAATGAAGTAAAATAATAAAAAGACTTATCTATTTATAATGAAGTAAAAGTTAAGTTAAAAAGACAAACTAAATAACAATTATAATATAAATAAAAGACTAAAACATGGCTCTAATTAAAATAGAAAATAAGAAAATATCTAAAATAATAAAATTCTAAAATCCCAAAATAATGTCTTATATCACACGATAATCTTGAATGTTAAATCCATAATTCTTTATTAATAATGGCATGTTTGTCAACTTTGGCACACCACAAGCTATGTAAAATTACATAAAGCTTACATAGCGCAAGTATAAAATCTCAACTTATACATCCCAAATGGCCTTAATAAAGTTGTTACTTGAAACATATGTATGCATATTTTTGAGATGATATTACAATCAGATAACTATTGATTTGTTCATGTTTTCTATGCTTACTAGTTTTCGAGAAATATCTACTTCGCTTAGATTTGGTAAGGGAGAAAACTATCTCCACTCAATTATTTTTTTAATTGAGGGAGGAATTGAGTCCTCATATTTCAATATGGAAACTTTTGGTCGAGTGGCAAATACACATTTTTCTAATTCCAATAAATAATAAACCAACAAGACGTATAACAATAAACACACACACACACACACACACACACAAACACACACACACACACACACACACACACACCACACACACAGAGAGTAAATTAAGATGAAAATTTTGGCACAAACAAATTTGTTTCCCTCAGGGTCTTAATGGTAAATTCAACATTGGTAGTTAATTTTAATAATAATAATAATCATCATCATCAAAATTTTATAATTATTATTATTTACTAATATGGTGTGGGTGTGACACCCGTCACTGTCAATGGGCTGAGGCTGGCAAAAGTTGAATGAAGTCACCGCTTGTGGATGTTTGGGTAGGGAGCTGTTATAGTACATTTCATGCACTAGTTTTGCATTGTTTACTCTCTTTAATATCAATGTTTTGCACTTAATAATTATGATTTACTTGTGCTTTATTTTTGTAGGTACAATTCTATTGATTGGTGCTAAATTGAGCTACAAGATGATGTTTGAGGATGAATTAACTTCTTGGAGAAATTCTCAATTTCAGAAGAAGTTTGTTAATAAGGCATGGGCGCATGCTGTCAACTGCGAACTTGACATTTTATTTTAACATGTTTTATCTTTTTGTACTCTTGTAATTTTGAATTTAAATTTTAGATAATATTTTAGATATTAGTATCTTTATCCTTTTGAAAAAAACTATAAAAAGGGGAGAATAAAAAGGAATAGAGAGATTAGATTTGGATTATTAATTATTTTTATTTTTTTTTAGGGTTTTCTCTTTTTTCCATGAGGAACTAAACTCATTTTTCTGGTTGAAGGTTAATGAAGCTTTAATTCACCATTACTGTGAGATCTTTCTATGCTTTAATTGTTTTATTACTTTTTGGGTATTTATTTATTCTTTGAATTATTGTCATGATTATCTTTGTTAATTCGATAATTGGCCACTATTTAATTATCAATTTAATCTACTGCTAATTGCAAGATTCATCGTATGAATATTTTGATGTTTGCGGCGAATAACATAACAGTGCATTGTGTTATAGGAATAAACAATCTAATTTAAATGAACCATCGTATGCGTTTGTTAATTAGGATTTAGGTCTCTCTAATTTTTAAGCTGTCAATTGATTAAATTCTATGATTGTATCTGGGGTTGTCTATTGATTAGAGAAATAACCAACGGTCGTACTTTGGTTATCGACTAATTAAGAAGAGATTGGCTATTAGAGTGTCTTAGTAGCGATAACTGATCTATTCATAAGCAGTAATAATTTATAGTTGTATCGATGATCAGTAGTCAAATCAAAGCTGAGTTAATTCCTTCAACCAGAGTTTTTCCATTTTGAATTACATTTTTAATTTGTATTCTTATTAATTTAATTTGATTTTCATTATTGTCAACAATCCCCCAATTTTACATTTTCATTTTAAAAGGATTAAAGTAATTACTAGTCTCTGTGAACACGACCCTACTCAATCACTATACACAATCTTGTTAGAGTAGGTTTTTTTATATTTGCTAGCTTCAACACCCATCAGGAGCATGGAGAACAAAACAATGACGTTCACAATGCAAATTTAGCAAATTTGTGTGTGGTGACCAAGGAGATGATACAGTGTCATTGAGGCTAGAAATTCAAGTTTGTGTCTTAATGAAGTGTGTACTTATTAAAGTGAAAATGAGGAATGTGAATTTCTTCTTCTTTAATGTTTACTTATTTAAGGAAGCAAGTGATATCACACTCTATGGGTTCTATTCATTTTTAGAGCGAGGTGTAAGATTCCACTACCATGAGGAGGTCTTCTTCCTTTTCTACCATTTTCTTATTAAATATAATATAATTATATTTATTAAAATAAAATAATGTTACATTTATTTAAAAGTAATAATATTGTATTTATTTAAATAATATTATTATATTATTTAATAATAATAAATTTATTAACAATAATAATATTAAGCTTTTTAAATATAATATTATTATATTTATTTAATTTTAATAGTCTTATATTTCTTTAATATTAATTATTATTAATAATAAATAGTTTATCCTAAGAAAATATTAATTCTGTAGTATATTTGATAACAATGTTTCATTTGTGTTACCCTTATCAATAATTTTAATTTACATAATTAAAATTAAATAAAAAAATTGTAGTTTACATAATTAAGAATATTGATAATTATTATTAATTTATATAATTAAAATTAATAATAAAATAAATAGTTTATTTTACAAATATATATTTTTATTTTCTTTGTAATTAAAAACTATAATTCTTTAAATAAAGGTAAAATTATAATTTAAAATAATTGACTCCCAATCTAAGACCAATAGACACATAAATGGAATTTTGATTCCTATTCCATACTCCCATTACAATAAAAGAAAATAACATACTCTCACTCTCAATCTCAATCCATGATTCTCGCTCTAATATGAGAAGTAAATGCTACCTAAATGGCACCCAAAGATATCAAAAGGGGAGCAAATCGGCTGATCCATGCGTAAGATCTATTAAAGAAAATTATGGTCGAATCTCATTAGATAGGCCTATTGGCTTTTCTCTAGTTCCATATAGGGATGGCAAAAAATCCCTACAAATACAAGGGCCTGTTATGTTAGAATTGGATGTCGGGTCTGATTTTATCCATGTTTTATAAAAAATTGAATATGGATATAACTTTCTATACCTATTGATTGGGCGAATTGGGTAGGGATATAAAACAGTAATACTTGTACTTACTTACTCCCTTTGACCATTGTCTATTTATTTATTCTTAATATTTTAAAAATTAAAAGTAACAATAAATCAAATAAATATTAAAGTAAAACATTAAAATTCTAAAACGCAGACATTAGTAGTTAAGAGCTTAGTATTTGGATTGACCATCTAATATAATATTGTCCTGGACATTTATTTAGAAATTTTAGTTGTTTAATGTACTACACATTTGCTAAAAGATCTATAATCTTGACCTAATCGGGAACAAATGAGAATAGAATAATGTTGAAATTAAGGTTAGTTGAAAAAGTGAAGGATAGACAAGGAGATGCCAAAATGAAGGTTTTTATTTTCGATCCAAAAATCTAGGAATACATTGATTAAAGTTGAACTTAACAATCATCAAATTATAGTTAATATTTACTTAAAATTGAAAATAATTTTTAAAAATTATCTTAGAATAAAGTGTTTCATGTTTATTTAGAGCTAAATAGTTAAGGTATCATTTTTTCTTCCTTAAAAAAATGATGATGATAGAAAATAAAAGGGGATATAGAGGATGGGAGAAGGGGATGAATATCTCTAATTTATATTGGAGAATCCCTGATCCATATCCATTCAAGCCCATAATGAATAAGTGTCGCTGATAGGAATATTCTCTACCAAATGGATAGAGGTACTTGTATCCACATCCCTACACAATACCTAACCCATTGCCATTTGGTAGTCCCACAAAAGTTCAGTTATTGGATGAACTTGAAGGTCTTATTCATTTTGATATTAGAATGCACTAACAGAGTATAACTTATTTAAAACTCTTAAAAAACCCCTCTTTTCTTATTTATAGCTTTTGCTTTAATGAAATTATAAAAAATGATATAAAATTAAAATAATGTTTTAATTAAATTTTATTATCATTTAGAATAAATTATTAAAATTGTAAACATACTTTTTCATAATAAAAATAATTACTAGGTAACTTATTTCTTCATCGTTTCCAAATTATTTTGGTTTCATCAATATCACATGCTAAGATTAAAAAAAATAGTCAGTGATTCATTATTTGCAAAGACATTTTAGTTTAATTAAATTCATATTTATTCTTTTATGTAATTTTTCATAACAATAGAACTATGAGTGCAAAAATAGGCGTTATAAGGATATTAAAAGGGTGTAAAAAACATTACCCCAAATGTAATACATATTGTTGACGAGCTTTTGACTCTCTATTTTTTTTTTAGCATTTTGGGTGTGATTGCTTGGACCATAAAATATTTTACTTCCTAAACATTGCAGAGATATAGAATGGTATGGAGACAAATTCAGTATTTTTCAAAAATAGAAAAAGTGACGGTCATTTTTTGGATAAAAAAATAAAAATCTTGCTAGAGAGAAAAATCAACTAATTAAATTAAAGTTCCTTATTTGGGCAATTCTAGATTAGAAGATTTAATTTGTTTGTTAATTAGTTCCAAACGTCAAGAGAAGGGAACGTCGGATATATTGATGGGAGTGAAGGAGGTGAGTTGGATGAATGTAATTGGTTATGATTTTGCTGAGTTGACTTTCATTTGAGCTTGTAATTTAGTTTATAAATGGAGTCCCATCTCCAATGTTAGTTTATAAATATGTTTCAATAGGCTAACCTGATTTTTTGTTGGATTATCAGTGTCTATAGTATAGTTCTAGAAGTTTAGGTTCTAATTGTTCTACATTAGTTCCGACTTATCGTCTGAAATTATACCACCACCTGATTGTTGTATTTTTGTGGCATATAATGCAACCATCACGTTTATAATTGGTTTCAGTCTGGTAAAGAAAATTCCATTGTTTATTGTTAATTTCACATTTTGGGTATTTTGATTTTCTTATGTATACTTTTTTTTTTTAATTTTGAATAAAATATATATTGACTCAATGATTTACTGCTGACTTCGTAGATTTTGGCACTTTTGATGATGAGATGCACTCATCCATGAGTGGTTAGGTATAAATATGTCAAGTTGCCCTAAACATATTTTAAAATTTGTATGTTTATACTAGTATGAAAAGCTGCACTCTGTTTAACATTATTTCGTTTTTGCTTTGAAAAAATGTATATAGTATAGGGTGAAAAGGGTGGATTATATTGAGAAACGTTGCAGCATAATAGCAATTTTTATTGCCAACTCGGAACTGAACCTTGCAACTTAATGCCCTTCCCTACATTTCCTACACCTTACCATGTACTAAAATATATAGACAGCATATTTATCATCTATATATAGACTACATTTCCTTTTGTGTTTCTAAGGAAAAAAAAAATATGTTTGTTTTTTTAGTAGGTCGTAGATGCTTCCAGTGTGCGTCAACACCATCATGCAGTTATGCTACAAATTATAACCTCAATTTATAGATAAACGCTTTCACTTATAAAATTATGATTCATTACTCTTTCAAATGTTCGATGTTGATATTATTTTTGAAAAATGAATATTAGATTTGTTTGGGGAATGAAATTGGACAATTAGATACCCTCTAAATAAAGGGTTAGCCGATAGTTGGAGGGCTTTTTGAAAGAATTCTTGATACCATGAGCAGACCAGCTCGGCCAAGAGATCATTGTGGTCGTCGTACAGAGACCACCTCGACCAAAGGGTCAATAAGGTGATTGCAAGCAAACAATCATGGGCATAAGCAGTCCTAGAATTGTGGGCAGCACAGTCACCAGCACATGTATCTTCCGAGAAAGGCGGACATGATGAAATCCTATTTTCCTGCAGAAGTGGAATCCTACTCTTCGATTCTTCTTCAGTTACAAACTCCTATCCCTCTTCGATAATGAACTCCTATCCTCCTACGGATAGGATAGGCCCGAAAAGAAGGGTAAGTAGAAGGGGTCGAAGGTTGGAGGGAGCCTATAAAAGTAATTGAAGGTTGGAGGGCGCGTATAAAAGTAAGGAAGAATGAAGGTAAAAGGAAAAAAGAAAAAAGCTCTCTCTCACTCTCTCTCATTGAATCTTAATCATTTTCTTTTGAGTTAAATTGTTTATAAGGCCATTGAGGGTGGTTTTGAGTTTTTCCAAGAGAAAGAGTATGATTACTAACTTAAGTGTCGAAGGGTTTTCACCGAAAAAGCTTCCAGCATCCTCTAACTGTTAGTTGTGGGTGCAAATCTCCTGGTTATGGTCGAGTCATATATTGGCAAGGATTTCATGGTCGTGGTCGAGTCGTTAGCTAGTCCAAACAGAAGCAGAGTAGGGATTATTCTTACAAAACATGAGATTGAAGGACAAAAAAAGCGTTGTTGCAGGGTCAAAATTCATCACCAAATTTCTACATCAACAAGATTTACAAATTAGCTAAGAGTTTCAACAAAGGATAGAGGCATTAACAGTTGTACCAAGAGTGCTTCTAATTATTGGTAGCAAGAAGTGCTTAGTTATATAATTATGATATTTAAATGTGTTTGTCGTGTACATTTTTAATATATTATTGCTTCTACTGTGAGCTATCGTTTGATAAGATGCATTGGAGACTCCAAGATTCATACTTATTTTTGTAAGAGTGCATTTGTGTATACTGTCAATATTTGACTTGGAGACTTGTGGCTTGATGTTAATCTCTCATTTTTAGTATATAATTTAAACTTTATGGATGGTATCATGACAATTAATTTTAGTGTTTTAATATTGTAATGAGCAATGTTGCATTTTTGTTGTAATTGACTAATATCAGGAAAATGAGATAAAATATTGACAAATAGTCAAATATCACAAAATTATGGAAAAATTAAGCATTACAAATTTGTGACAGCTTACACTTGTCACAAAACAGGCATCCAACCCACATCACTTGACGTGACCGCATCTAGGTGGTTATTTATTTTGGTGACCGTTGCGACCTTTTGTGACTGCACGCCAGAAATACGGTTGAAAAGCATTCGCAACGGTTACAAAGCTTTTGCATTGCCGTATGTGACACCTCTTTGCCGCTACAAAGCTGCCATAAAGGTCATATGTAACCGCAAAATAGCGGTCACATAAATAACTTTTTCTTGTAGCGGGATTAATTAGTTTTAAAATGTGTTGAAATTAGACAAGTAAATTATCATATTACAAAGCTTTGCATTCTGAGCATGGTGAGTAATTAGTGAATGACCGTGAGTCTCCTAAAGAGTGCTGGAAAGATTTGTTCGTCAATCAGAAGATAAAATTATTCATCTCGTTAACAAAACCAGTGACATGATCGCTAAATTAATTTTTTTTTAATGATAAAAAGAAAAACAAACATTTTGGTCCAATTGAAATCATAGATATTGCAACATATGATAATATTTCTCAATTGGGTTTCATTATTGATTATGCTTAAACTCCTTGGTGCTAAGAAATGAAAAGAGCCAAATTCCCATAAGGATGGAATCCTAGGTAAGTGCAGATAAGAAGCTTCAAATCATTCAAATCATGTTCCTCTTGAACTAATTGCTGTGTTAAGAAAGAGATTAAGAACTAAAAAGGTAAAACATAGGTTAATTTTCTTCCAGTAATGTTATTATGTCCTAAGTCAACCAACTGAGTTGATTCAGCTTCTGTTCTTGGGACCGAGTGAAAAATCTTCTGCTTGCAAGGGGACAACAGTGTCCTCAAGTGACTTGGAATTGCAGAATCTATTGCTACCAGAGAAGAGAATTCTATATTCAGAACCACTTCTAGAGATTATGGTTCCCTAACAGGAAATTCACATCAAGATCAATCTCCGCAAGTGACTCCTGAAGGCGATGTGCTCATCATTATTCATTTGTTGAGGAGAAGCTACTAATTTGTTAATAATAATTTGTCCATCAAATCAAATTAGATGTCAAAGAATATCAACGTAAAATCTGTAATATCATGAGATTGCCATTCTTCAAATTTCATATATAGGTCAAATAAATAAATAAAAGCAACTTTATGGATCAATAAGAAGTATCAGTATCTAAGGGACCAAGTGAAAAATCTTTAGGTATAAAATCATCCTTATTTAATTAAGAAATTAAATTATTAAATTTTTAAAAAATTATTATTATTATTATTTACATTGAGATAAAAAATTAAAGAAATAAAATTAATAAAATATAAATATATTTTTTAGTTAGCAATCAATCATGATTAGACAACTTTACCTTTGCTCATTCTTTTGGTTCTTACAAAAGAAATAATTTTTTATGTGTATTATAAAAAAAACGAACGCACACCATTCACAAGGACAATAGATGGTAATGAAATTTTTTTTCCCCTGCTTTCTCCTAATGATAAATGATTAATAAAAAAAAAAATTGTGCACAAAGGTAAACCCGGCAAGTTGACGTGGATGGGCTGAGAAAAATAGTTCAGCCAAGGAATGTCCGGGGCCGCGTTATGCGGAGAAGCATCCTTGGTAACGAGAGATCCATGCCCCGGAAATCCTTCTCGCACTTGTGCGAGCGGCTGAGACACGTGTGGAGCAATGAGTTTCCTCCCGGTATTTGGCCGATTACACAGGCATTCACGTGCTTTCATAAAACAACTCAACGGGGCTTACAATCTTGCGGTTCATTCCTTTTGTAATAAAATGATATAAAATACATTTATTTTATTAATTTAAAAGTTTTACTAATAAAAGTTATAACTACCGTAATTTTAATATTATTTAGCTGCATTTTGAGTAGAGTTTTTAATTATTAAATAAATTATTTTGTCTTTACTTTTAAAAAGTTTTAACATTGGGCTATTTGAGAGCAGAGATTGAAAAATATTTTTAAAGAGTTAAATTTTTTGAAGCACCTTAAAATATTTTTATAATTTATTTTACAATCTTATATTATTCATTTCATAACAAAATTTTAAAAATTTATCTATTAGAATAATTTTATAATTTTTAAAATTATCTTTAATTAACGACCAAATAACATAATTTTTTTGTTATAAAAGCTATGATTATCAAAATTCTACTTATAGAAACTCTATTTAAATAAACTTTGTTTAAAAAGCTATATGAAATGAAGCCTAAAAAACTCAAATGACCGTGTCATGATTTTGTACAAAGCTTCACAAAGATTTGATTAGGATAGAATCC
This sequence comes from Luvunga scandens, assembly GCA_030449905.1. Taxonomy (NCBI): domain Eukaryota; kingdom Viridiplantae; phylum Streptophyta; class Magnoliopsida; order Sapindales; family Rutaceae; genus Luvunga; species Luvunga scandens. The sequence continues at coordinate 172,715 of JASUUG010000696.1, forward strand.
AGATTCTAAATAATGTTTGGAGGAGTACTGTCATGTTTAGTGGTTCTAAGATAATTTTGATGGATTAGATTATTGAGTAGTGATCACATGAGCGATGTCTCTTTCCTTATGAAGAGGGTATCGCATGAGTTTGGCTGTAAAAGAGAGCTGTGGCCCTCACTTCTTACTCGATTAAAATCCTTAAATTATATGACAAATTTTAGTCCATTTATAATTAAACTTAAACTCATACATTTCAAATAAGTTAAATTACGAATATTCATTTCATGATATAAATTTGTATATTTATACTACTTTACAATTACTAATAGAATTTTTTGAGATAAATAATTAAATTTTTATTAGTAGTTTCAATTATCTAATTTTATTCATAAATTATCAATTAGTCCAATCTAATCCTCTATAAATAATTTTGTTCAATCCTATCAAATTCAGTTTTTTTTTTAAAAGGGAAGGGGGGTGGGCAAGCCCAAATCAATTTTCACCCCCCTCCCCACCCCCAAGGCTCGAACGCAAATTCACACAAGTGAGGGGTGACAGATTGCACTGCCAACCAACTCGGCTATGCTCTTAGGGGCTATCAAATTCAGTTTAACACAATATTATTTAGTGATCATATATTCTGTTTAATGCAGCTTTACCAAATGTGAATCTTGCATTCCTCCTATAGGCCAGCATGGCACACATTTGATCTTTTAGTTTTAACCGCACAGACAATCTATATCTATCTACTACCTATTGCTTAGTTGCCCTAAACCTACTTAATTTTTGCAGATATTAGTCAAATATTTCACTACAAACACTGGCAATATGTATATACATAACTAAAGCACTGTTTTTTTATTCTCTTCAGGCAATAATTACTTTTGTTTCATTTTTTTATTCTTGAGAGCTGGGTAATAAATTAATAATGTTTACGCATATGTTTCTCATAACTTTTTAGGAGAAATTCCAGAGGAGCTGGGGAATGTTGCAGAATTGGAGATGTTATGGCTACAAAATAATTTCTTAACTGGAATCATTCCTTCATCCATCTTCAATCTTTCTACCCTATTGAACTTGGGTCTGTCATGTAATAACTTAACAGGTGGTCTTCACTAATAATATGCATGTGTGGCATCTATATAAAATATTTGGCATGGAATCACTACTTATCTTTATAGAATTGAAGATGCCAGCGCTAACAAATAATTTCATAATGAGCATTAGTCTTTCTCAACTTGGGAATCTATCATCACTTCAAAAAATTTTTATCTTGGCTATAACCAGCTCCCCCGTTCTTTCCCTTCATCTCGAGCAAGTCTTCTTTACTAGCTAATATTCATTTTGAATATAATAGATTATTTGATGAACTCCCAACAAATATTTGCTACAACCTTCCTCTACAAAAATTATCTTTGTCAATCAATGATTTCTTGGGAGGCATATCAGAAGCAATTGGCAACTTGACTAAGCTTAAGGAGTTATATCTTGACCAAAACAGACTCCAGGGAAAGTATGATTCTAGACTTTATATTTATGTCAATTTTTTATTCATTACTCGTAGTATTTCATCTAGACCACTAATGCTCATTCCCAGAATAACAGGAAGGTTGATATAAAGATTAGGAAATATTTATTTGCTCGAAAATTAATTGCGTTTAAGCATTTCAATTGCGAACCTTGAAATAAATGTTGATAATAAGTTTGACTCTTTTTTTTAGTATTTGAGAAGAGAAATATAATAGACAAAAGAGGTTTGGATCTTCTCCTAGTCTAATCTTTTCTAAGTTTTGTATAAGATCATGACACATGTCATTTAAGTCTTTCTAAGACTTGGATTTAATTTATTTTAGACTTTCTTTATTAAAATTAGAACACATCGTTTTATTGCCTAATTAAAACGCTGAGTTTAACAGCTCTAAGATTAACGGATGTTCACCCAACAAATTTTGATAACCAATCAAGAGGGTTAGATGTTTTTCTTTTTTCTTTTTTTTTGGTTCTTCTTTTAGTTGTCTTTCTAGGGACCACAATTAAATGGAGAATTAGAAAGATGGAGCAATATTTATGTGTAAAATAAAGTTAAATTAATTGCAGATGATTGCAAATAGAAATTGTATTCAATTGATGTTGTCTACTTCAATTAGCTTCAATTGTTATTGCAGAATACCAATAACAATTTAGCATTCAAATTTAATCTAATTCCATGATATAAACTCTTAAAAGAATTAAGAACTAATGAGCAATGTTTCTTCTTTGCTCAAATTTTACATCAAAAGTCCAAAGTTTGTAATATACAAAGTAGTAGAGAAGAAGAAGCGAGAAAGAAGCGGCAGTTTGTGATAACAACAATTAAGTTTCAGACATTTGTTTGGGCATGAAAACTTATGTTTTGATTTTTAAGGTAAAAGTTCATTTAGTCCCTACATTGTGAAGCTAGTGTCCATTTGGTTCTTGTATTTTCAAAAATACTTCAACACATCTCTACCGTTAAACTGTTAACACCTTTACCATTATTTTTTGTTCCTTTTATAATTTTATCCTCTTACAGTGATGTTTTCCCTTTTCTGGACATTAATAAAAAGAAAAAAGTTAAATTATCAATTTAACTCCAAAAATAAAATAAAAAAGAAAAGAATATATACTAATTTTTGTAGAACACTCCGTTTTAATGTATTTTATTTCAATGTCCAAAAATATTGGTATTTTAATTTTTTTACAATATTAAATATTTTTGGACACACGTGAGCTTCCACAAAAAAAAATACATATTCTTTTTTATTTTATTTTTGGGGTTAAAATGGTAATTTGCTTTTTTTTATTAATGTAAAAAATATTATTGTAAGAGGATAACATTACATTGTAAAAGCAAGCCAAAAAGAACAAAAACTAATAACAATAGTGTTAATTGTTTAACGCATGGATGTTTTGAAATATTTTAAAAAATATAAGGACTAAACGGGCACTAATCTCAAAATATAGAGACTAAATAAACTTTTATCCTAATTTTTAAAAATCCAAGTTCAAAATAAATTTAATCCTAGCTAAAGACTTGAATGACAGTGTCATGATCTTATACAAAAGCTTAGGAAAGATTAGATTAGCAGAAAATCCAAATCTTATATAAAAATTGGAGGAGTACATTATAAAGTTGGGGCACATCTAGTGGTTTCGAGAATAATTTTAAGAGATTAGATTGTTGAGTAATGATCACATGAGCAACGTCGCTCTCCTTATGGAGTGGAGCATTGCATGTATTCAGCTTTGATTCAGACTGATGTGAGTCCCACTTCACATGTCTCCTAATTAGAGTTGGACACATGCAACGTCACTCTCTATAAGGTGGTTGAGTGACACCACTCTCTCAATCAAAATCCTTAGATTAAATTGACAAATTTTATTCCAATTATAGTTAAACTTAAACTTGTATATTTTTAATAATTTTAATTAATATTATGAATATTAATTTATTGATATAAAAATGTATATTTATATTACTTTACCATTTTTAACAAAATGTTTTGAGATAAATAACTGAATTTATATTAGTATTTTCCAATTATTTAATTTTATTTATAAATTAGCAATGAATTCAATCCAATCCACCATAAATAATTTAGTCCAATCCTATCTAATTCAGTCTAATACAATCTTATCTAATCATATATTCAGTTTAATCCAGCATAACAAGTGAGAATCTCTTGCATTCTTCCTTTAATCCAGCATACCACACATTTCATCTTTTAGTTTTAACCGCACACACAATCTATCTACCGCCTATTGCTTACTTGCCCCATACCTTTTTAATTTTTACAGATATTAGTCAGATATTTGGCTGCAAATACTGGCAATACACACACACACACACACACACACACACACACACACACACACGACTAAAGCATTAACGATGTGTCGACCTTCACGAGTGGTTTTTCACTTTTACATTGTGTCAGCGAAATTCTTAAATATTCTTCGTCTCTTCGCCTATTCAGAGGTTTGTCCACTTCACGAGAGGTTTCTTGTATGTTAGTAGTTGTAATTGTGTAGTGTATCGGTGATTTTTTATCAACAAACGTTTGCTTCTTTTTATGAATTATTTATTATCTAAAATAAATTTGAATATAATTGTTTCAAAATACAGGTGAGATACTACATGAAATCGGTAATCGAGAGTGGTTGCCACTAAAATTAGTTGGTGCTGTCCCAGCAACAATCTTCAACATGTCAACAGTCAAATTACTTCAGCTTTCTAATAATTCTCTCTCGGGAAGACTTCCATCAAGCGCAGACATCCAACTTCCAAATCTCGAAGAGCTTCTCTTGTGGGAGAATAATTTTAGTGGCACAATTCCCAGTTTCATCTTCAATATGCTTCTAGGCTCTCCAAAATAGAGTTGCAAATGAACTCATTCTCCGGTTTTATTCCAAACACATTTGGCAACTTTAGAAACCATAAGGGGCTTGGTTTAAATGATAATTATTTGACATCTTCAACTCCAGAATTGAGCTTTCTATCCTCGTTGTCAAATTGCAAGTATTGGGAGTTTTCTAGCTTCTCTAATTTGGAAGTCTTTTCGATGTTCAATTTCAATATTAATGGCGGCATGTAACATATGCACCTTGATTTCTTTAATTAAGTGTATTATGTATTTTTAAATTCGACATTAGTTTTAAAGTTGTTGGATTTGTTACAAATTGTTATGGGTAAAAATGACGCGGTTTTTAAATTGATAGTGTTCGAATAATTTAAATTTGTCAGGACACAAAATCGAGACAATTCGGACGCGATTCAATGACCGTGTAGTCTGATTTCATCTAAGCACTCAAGTTTGGTATTAGTTTAATTTGTATTAAGCTTTAAAAAAAAGGTGTCGATTTCTATAAATAAAAAGGGAGAGAGAGGTATCTATTTCCAAAAATAGAAAGAGAGAGCTGCAACCCAACCCGGATTTGACCTGAACCCACAGGACCCGACCAGGTTGGAACTCGAGATTTCGGCCATCCCACCAACTGAGCTAGGAACCAATCCGAAGCTTGAGAGCCGACCAATGTATCCCTACCATCATCACAATTGGTAAATGGCCAGAACTATAGCGATCTAGCTCGAAAAACCCGCAGCTCAACGGTTTTAACGTCGCTGTGATTTTGCCGGAATTAGGCTGTGCCACCGCTTGGATCTTGTTCCTTAGCTCACCCTGATCATTTTGCAACCAGTCTCATCACCTGAAACTACCAAATTACCACTGAACAACTGTAAGAAAACTCACTGCTTTGGGAGCTCGATTCGTCGCCATTGCTGCACAGAAGTTTACTACCAGTACTATTGGACTCACCGAGGTCATAACTATCAAACCTGAGCTTCTCGTTGCCGTTGACTGAGCTCCGACCACCATTGACCGACAAAGGTAATTCAGTAATTTCACAAACTTAAGGGATACTTTTGTAATTTTGAAACTGATGGATAATTTAGTAATTTTAGGAGGAGGGCAATTAGGTAATTTGAGATTTTAGGGGTAATTCTGTAATTTAGGATATGGTAGAATATACAAAACCTATTTTCTTTATATTTATTATGATTTTAAAATATGGTAGAGTACATCTACGAAATAAGTTTTAAAGGTTCCAATTTAACGATTTTCTAGAAATGGATTTTATCTGCGTATTAGTTTTTATTAGTGAAAATGTTTATGATTAATGATTTTATTACTGATTTTGAATGTCATTAATGATTTTATTACTGATTTTGAATATATGCATGATAATATTTTAAAGAAAAGAAAAGCAGATTTAAAGTATGTTCAATGAAAAAGGAAATGAGATTTCGGATGTGATTACATGTTTATGTATGTGTATAAAATGTTGTTTGTAAAATTATTAGAAAATACCCTTCCCCTCCAAATACAGTGATACAGATAAGATGAGAGGCCATTGGGGCCTGTTTGAACATACATAGAGGTTTTGGACTGTTTGTTTGAGCGCTTTTGCCTTTTGGGGGCATATGCATGTGGTATGATGATTACATAGATACAGATAATACAAATGATACAGATGAGATATAGGCATTTGGGGCCCGTATAAGTATACATAGAGGCTTTGGCCGGTGTATTTGGGTGCCTTTATCATTTGGGGACCAGATTATGCATGTATAAATATGATGAGATATGAGATAACACTTCCCAGTCTATCCACGTGGCTCCCAGGAGTGACTGTACCTAGATAGTAAGTCATTACCCGTCTGTCAAGGTCCGGGTATGATGAGATTAATTCCCCTAGGCACTTGTTTGTTGATAGTCTTCGGTATTTGGTATTTGATATTATAAGTGTTGTGATTCCATTGATTTTGTACAATATTATGTAATATTATTATTTCAGTACATGATTTAAATTTAATAAGTTTATTTAAGTTCTTATGATGTTTTGATGCAATTATTTAGAGAAAGATTAAATTATTTTTAAGTAGGATTATTTTTCAAAAACTACTATCCACTCATTGAGTTTACTGAGTTTTATACTCACCTAATTTTATTATATTTTTTTCCCTTCACAGGAGATTTGCAGGTACAATAGTTGACCCAACAACAATAGATATTTTGGAATTATGGCCATGTGATGGTGTTAGGAGTTGTAGATGTTTTTATTGAGATATTTTGAATTGTATAATTTGTTACATTTTGGTGATTGTGAATAACCTATATATTTTCTCTGATATTGGATATTTGAGTGATTAGGTATTTTGTTGAGGAGATTAATTGACAAAGTTGTTTGTATTTGAAATTTTTTTTTAGTGCTTATTTTATTAATTTGCAAGTTTGGGTATGATAAATTATAGGAGAGACTTTATCGAATTTTCAATAAAATCCTTATTAAATAAATTATTTCAAAACGATTAAATAGAATTAGACAGACTCACCCAGTGGTTCAGGGTAGGTCGTGTCACAACACTCCTTAGGAGATTAATAGCTTGACCAACTTGACAATAATTCGAACGAATCAATTCTGATTACTCTCGACAAACTAAAAAATATTCAATTATTGAGTTTTCAAGATAATCAATTTGAAGGATCAATCCCAAACATTGTATGTCATTTGACTGCATTATTTCAACTGAACTTAAACGGCAATAAGCTTTCTAGATCCATCCCTACATGCTTTGGCAATCTCACTACTCCAAAGAACCTTTATTTGGTGAATCAAAAGTAGTAAAAAAAAAAAAAACTCTATTTGGACTTCAATGAGTTAACTTCTATTCTTTCAACTTTATGAAACCTTAACGACATATTAAATCTTGTCTTTAAATGTTTTTACTGGCCCACTCCCTTTAGAGATTGGAAATTTAAAGGTTTTGTTAAGAATAGATTTGTTGATGAATAATTTTTCAGGTGTTATTCCAACTACAATTGGAGACGTAAAAGATCTACAATATCTCTTTTTAGGATATAATAGAAGGCAAGGCTCATTTCCTAATTCCATTGGTGATTTGATAAGTTTGAAATCTTTGGATTTGTCCATTAATAATTTCTCTGGGGCTATTCCTATATCAATAGAAAAACTTTCAGATTTCAAGGATACAATCTTTCTTTCAATACGCTAAAAGGAGAGATTCCTAGAGAAGGACCTTTCAGAAATTTCTTAAGCTGAATCACTGAGGGAAATGAATTATTGTATGAATTTGTTGGTTCCACCATGCAGAACCAGAATCCACCACACATAAAAGGAAAATGATCCTCTCTTAGGGATTGTCTTCCCATTAAGTACTATTTACAATTGTACTCATTGTGTTGATCTTGAGATATTGAAAGAGAGGAAAATGAATACTAAATGATACTAATATGCCACCAGTAACAACTTGGAGAAAATTTTCATACCTAGAACTTTTTCAAGCTACAAACGGATTTAGTGAAAACAATCTACTCGGCAGAGGAGGTTTTGGCTCTATTTACAAGGTAAGAATTCTATATGGGATGAAGGTTGTAGTGAAGGTTTTTAACCTTCAATATGGAGAAGCATATAAGAGTCTTGACGTTGACTGCGATATGATGAAAAGTATTTGCCATCAAAACCGTATCAAAATCATTAGCAGTTGTTCAATGATGATTTTAAAGCATTGGTATTAGAATACATGTCTCATAGAAGTCTGGGCAAGTGTTTGTATACAAGCAACTACATTTTGGATATTTTTCAAAGATTAAACATAATAATAGATGTTGCATCAGCTTTGAAATATTTACTCTTTGGTCATTTAGCACCTATAATTCACTATGATTTAAAGCCAAGTAATGTATTGTTGGATGATAATATGGTTGCTCATTTGAGTGATTTTGGCATGCCAGAGCTCTTACTCGGAGAAGATCACCCATTAGCTAAAACACAAACACTTGCCACCATAGGCTATATGGCACGATGTTTGTTCCACTTTAAATATCTTTTATTTCTTTAATACTTTCTGATATGTTATTTATTTCTTATGATCTTCATTTGCGCATATTATTGTAAATTATTTTATCTTACTACATAATTGTTGAAATCCATAGAGTATGGAAGAGAAGGACAAGCATCCACACATGGGGATGTTTACAACTATGGGATTATGATAATGGAAACATTTGGCAGGAAGGAACCCATGAACAACAATTTTTTATGGAGAAATGATATTAAAGCATTGGATTAATGATTTGCTATCCAATTCAGTTATGGAAGTTGGTGCAAATTTGCTGTCACTTATCTTCAATTTAGCTATGGAGTGTACTGTGGAATCACCAAAGCAGAGAATCAATAAAAAAGGAAATTGTAATGAGACTCTTAAAAGTAGAGAATCAACTTGTTGCAATGAACACCATGACTATAGAAAAAATATAAATAGATTGAACGTTAAAAACCATGGTTATGAAATTAATTTTAAAAGTCATAGTTAACTTTCACATGAACTTGTTCATAATTCAAAAAAAATTTATGTAATCATATACAAGTCTCATTAATTTTATAATAGAAAATAAAATTAAAGTATAAAAAATATGAACTTGCTAAATCAAAACTTTGATGCTGGAGAGAACGGACATTAGTTGTTGTGGTAAATTGTGGTTGTGGTGGTAATATGATATTTAGTGGCTTACATATTAGAGTGTATGAAAAAATAACACATAATTATCTTTTTTGTTAAATTGTTAATGTTGTAATAGAAACTTTGAAAAATTATGGTGGCTTATTTTAAACTGCTTATAAAAAGTAAACCTTAACTTATTTTTAAAAATTATGGTAAAATAGAAAAAATTATGAAATAAGTAATTTTTATAAAATTTATTAAGTATTATTTTTATAAAGAATTATAAAATAAAAAATTTATTAAATTCCTACTTTAATCCCAAACGGTTAGCCTCCCTCCATATTATGATTAGTCAATGTCTTATTGCCTTCGCTTTCATTGACTTTTGTCTTCTCTTTCGTTTACTTTGCAACTCGTGATTTCTGAGATGGGTTGAGTACTGGCAAAAATGGTATAACCCATAGAGCACGCACAAGTAACTGATGGGCCACTAATTTCTTCATATTGAAAGATAATTTTTGCAGCGAGATTGACAAAAACTAATTCAAGTTAAAAGATCAGAAACGAGTGCCCCTAACAAATACAATTCAAGCCGCAGAATTTTTGTTGGACTTATCGGCACTTGTGAATCCTTGAATCATCAAACGAATAGCAAAAACATTTCAACATCTGTTGTCACGCGGAGAGAAATCTTCTCTCTCTTTCACTCCTCTATTTTATGATTTTTGTCTTTCACGTGGAGAAAAATTTCGGTTTCATCATAAATACTTGGAAGCACTTACGAGTGTCACTCCATTATTAATTAGTCATTATCCGATTGTCTTCTCTTGCATTAACTTTGCAATTCATGACTTTTGAGTCGGGCTAAGGATTGACAACAATGTTATAACTTATAACCCATAAAGCACCCATAAACACTAATTAACGGGCCACCAATTTATTCTTCTTGACAGAGAATACGAAAAATATGAGAGAGAGAATAGGACCATGCAATTAAATTTAAATTTCAAGTGGGCAGTGCCAGTCCCACCATCACTATCTCTTATACCTGTCGAATTTGAACTTGAAAATACGAAAATCTCACCGTCTCTGTGATAATTGATCATTGCCCCGATTGTCTTTTCTTCCCTTGACAAAAATGTAATAACTTATAACCCATAAAACACGCATAAATATTAATTAATGGGCCACTAATTTTTTCTTCTTGAAAGAGAATTTTTGCAGCGAGACCAATTCATGATAAAGATCGTAAATGAGTGTCCCTCTGCATTAAGCCAGTCCTTCGCGTCTTCATCTTAATGCAAGGGGTCCGCGGCTAAAATTATTGCCTCAGTCTTTTTCAACAAATTAAATTATACCTAATATTACTAATGCTTTGCAGTTTGCATTTCGTTTTCTCCTTTGTTTTTATCCCTAGGCTTTTGGTGAAGACCTGAAGGATTGACTTAACGACACCGTCCAGCTATTACCTATACATGCCAATGCCAATATCACATTAACTATTACTTCTTAAAAGACAACATTACCATTGTACAAAGTATAAGCAGTCACTCAAATTGTAGAGAGTGAATATATATATGGGGAAGATTCTATAAATGAATCCTCATCATCTAATACAAAGCCCATGCTATTTTTGCATTCCATTGAGCACTGTTAAATTCTTCCAATGAAATTGATTATTTCTATAAAATCATTCAGTATTGATTTGGACAATTTTCTGACAACTTGTGATGTCCTCAGCGACACGCCAATAACTTTGTTGAATGTGATATCACTGGTTTGTTTGAATAATTTTGAGGATTAGTAATAAAAGAAAAAAGATGCAAAAATATAATTTCAATTTATCCAAAAAATTTGAGTTTCAAGAAATGCAACATTTATATATGTCATGTTACTATAAGAAAAAAATTAGAAATTTTTGTTTTTTGAAAGGTAAGAAATATTTTGTGATACTATCATAATCACGTATAAAAATCGAGTTCTTTTTATTTTTTTTAATTTTTCACTCCTCCTACAAATTTAAGAATTTAAGTTAGTAATTTAATCTATTTAATAAAATTAATATCTCTCCTTGAGTTTGTAAATAGTAAAACTTAATATTATAACCTTTATCCATATTTGCTTCAAACTCACGAGAACAAAATTTTTATCAGAATTACGAAATTCATTATTAGAGGTTTGTATAAAAGTTATGAGGTTAGAAGTCTGATCATAGGGAATAAATTAATATGATGATTATAGACGAAGACTTACAAGAATCATTAATTAGGATTATAAATATCTAGTGTTTCTGAGTGTGGACCTGAAGGACTGACTTAATGCAGCGGGTCCACATAAAATTATTGCAACTTTCGACAAGTTATGAGTAGTCCTTTCACTCCTCTACTTTCCTTTTGCTGCTTCTTCGAAATTTTTGTTTCGTTATAAATATGTATATATTTTTTTATAAGTTCGTTATAAATAGTTAGAAGCACTTACGAGTGTTCTTGCATTATCAATCCAATTAAACCACACACTTTCAATCTAAATACTCTCGTCTCAGGGAAAGAATTCCTTATCTCCGGATGATGATCAGATTTCTCTTACTTCATTGCTTGATTCTTTCCTTCATGATTGGATCAGCCAACACTACTAGCATTACCACAGACCAACAAGCCCTTCTTGCCCTGAAAGCTCATGTAACTGATGATCCAGCCAATTTCTTGGCTAAAAATTGGAACATAAGTAGCTCTGTCTGTAATTGGACAGGCGTCACTTGTGATGTCCGTACTCATAGAGTCACAACCTTGAATATTTCTGGCTTAAGTCTCACAGGCACTATTCCTTCTGAACTTGGGAATCTTTCTTCTCTTCAAACACTTGATCTCAGTTTTAACTGGTTTTCGGGTTCCATTCCCTCCGCTATCTTCAACATGTCTACTTTACTTTCTATTAATTTCACAAACAATACATTATTTGGCGAACTCCCACCAAATATTTGCAATCACATTTCCAATTTGGAATACCTGTTTCTTAAAAATAACATGGTTCATGGCAAGATACCATCCACTTTATCAAACTGCAAACGGCTGCGAGTGATATCTTTATCGTGCAATGATTTTTCTGGGACCATACCAAAAGAAATTAGAAACGTGACAAAGCTTGTGGGGTTATCTCTTCGAGAGAACAAACTCCAAGGTACGATCAATGAGTTTAATTAATTGATGAAATTAATAATGTCTCACTTTTATTATTCCTGTCAGCCAATAATTCTTTAATTCTATGAGTAAATTGATTTTTTATCTCTTGAGGTAAAAACTTTTTTTTGTTTCATTTTTTCTTCTGCTTGAGTGCCTGTTAATAAGTTAAAATAGTTAACGCACATGTTACTCGTGATTTTCAGGAGAAATTCCAGAGGAGCTGGGGAATCTTGCAGAATTAGGGACATTATGGTTGCAAAATAATTTCTTAGCTGGAGCCATTCCTTCATCAATCTTCAATCTTTCCTCTCTATCCAATTTGGATTTGTCATATAATAACTTGACAGGTAGTCTTTGCTAATAATTTGCATTTGTGACATCAACATAAAATATTGGACATGGAATCACTACTTATCTTTATATAATTGGAGATGCCATCGCTAACAAATAATTTCTTAACAGGCATCATTCCTTCTCAACTTGGGAATCCATCTTCACTTCAAACACTTTATCTTATCCATAACCAGCTCTCCCGTCCAATCCCTTTTTTTCATCTTATGCAAGTCTTCTTTACTAGCTAATATTCGTTTTGAATATAATAATATTATTTGGTGAACTCGCAGGTGAGCTCCGGGCAAATATTTGCAACAACCTTCCTTTTCTGGAAATCCTGTTTCTAGACGAAAACAACTTTGACGGCAAAATCCCATCGACTTTATCAAGGTGCAAACATCTACAGACGTTATCTCTGTCGATCAATGACATCTCAGGAGCTATACCAAAAGAAATAGGCAATTTGACCAGGCTTAAGTATTTATATCTTGACGAAAACAGACTCCAAGGTATGTATGATTTATATTTAAGTTGTTTTTTTAGTTATCACTCCGAGTATTTTACCTGGACCACTGTGTGCTTGTTCCTGGAATAGCAGGAAGGTTGATAGAAAATTTAAAAATGTTTATTTGCTCGAAAATCAATTGTGTTTAAGCATTTCAATTGGAAACCTTATAATAATTGTTGACAGTAACTGTTTTTTATAATGATTTCTTTGGAGTCATACCAAAGGAAATCGGTAACTTGACCAAGCTTGAACAGATAGATTTTCAGTTTAACAGACTCCAAGGAGCATCTTGTTATAGTTTATGTTAGAATATTTTGAAGGTTAGAGCTTGGAAAAGTCGAAATTTTTGGATTTGGTCAAAAGTTAATTTAATGTTTGAGCATTTCAACTGAATAAATTGAGAACTGGTCCTCGTTGGTATTTCAGCTAATAAATTTAAAAAATAGGCTAAAAGAAGTTATTTTACCGAAATAATAGTTAAAAAGAGAGAAGTACAGTGCACAATACTATTACATCTATAATTAATAATCGATTCCCCGATGCTTTACTCCACACATTTGATCTTTTAGTAACATTTTCTATCATAACTTCCCGGTAGTGTGCACAATATATATATATATATATATATATATATATATATATATATATTTGCATATATGGGTGGATCAAGTCAATTTTGTTTCCAAATAACAGCAATTAGTGTTTATTAAATATTTTAGCATTGTAATTTAAAAACTACAGCTACCTAAATTTAATGCCACATAGGTCTTAAAACATAGTAAAGCATTGATGGATGAGTGGTAACAAAAGAAAGTTTGTTTTTATGTATTATTTATTCTGTTAAAAAAATCTGAATATAGTTATTCCCAAATACAGGGGAGATACCCCATGAAATCAATATTCTTCTATCGTGATATCAATTCATATATTCGCTATCGTACACATAGAAAAATAAACTAAAAATTTAGTTTGAAAAAAATTCTTATGTTCATATACGTACGATATTACTAATTCAAATTAATATTAAAATTAGTAGTTTCTTTATTTTTTTATTTAATCATGATGTGAATACTGAAATTATTAATGTTTATATTTAATTAATAAGAATAAAAATTTATTAATTTATTAACATTTTATCTATGTGTAATAATTAATCTTAAACTCATATTTAAATAATTTTAATTACGAACACTCATTTCATGATATAAAAATGTATAATTTATTATTTAAAATAAATTTGAATTATTTCTTTCAAAATGCAGGTGAGATACCACATGAAATCGGTAATCTCCATAATATGGAACAGATGTATTTTGATTCTAACAAATTAGTTGGTGTTGTCCCAACTACAATCTTCAATGTGTCAACACTCAAATCACTTGACCTTTATAATAACTATCTCTCGGGAAGACTTCCATCAAGCTTAGAGGTCCAACTTCCAAATCTTGAAGACCTTCTCTTGTGGGGTAATAATTTTAGTGGCACAATTCCTAGTTTCATCTTCAATGCTTCTAAGCTCTCCATAATAGCGTTGGAATATAACTCATTCTCCGGTTTTATTCCAAACACATTTAGCAACTTAAGAGATCTTAAGTGGCTTGGTTTATTTGATAATTATTTAACATCTTCAACTCCAGCGTTAAGCTTTCTATCCTCGTTATCAAATTGCAAGTATTTGAAGTATTTTAGCTTGTCCAATAATCCACTAGATGGCATTCTTCCAAGGACTATAGGCAATCTTTCTCAATCTATGGAAGACTTTCAAATGAACAATTGCAACATTAGTGGCGGCATTCCTGAAGAGATCAGCAACTTGACCAACTTGATAGAAATTTATTTAGGAGGAAACAAATTGAATGGATCAATTCCGATTACGCTCGACAAATTACAAAAGCTTCAATTATTGAGTTTTGAAGATAATCAATTGGAAGGATCAATCCCAGATGATCTTTGTCGTTTAGCTGCACTGTTTCAGTTGAACTTGGGTGGCAATAACCTTTCTGGATTTATCCCTACATGCTTTGGCAATCTCACTAATCTAAGGAAGCTTTATTTAGGCTCCAATCAGTTAACTTCTATTCCTTCAACTTTATGGAACCTTCAGGACATCTTGTACCTTAACTTCTCTTCAAATTTTTTTACTGGCCCACTCCCATTAGAGATTGGAAATTTGAAGGTTTTGGTACAAATAGATTTGTCGATGAATAATTTTTCAGGTGTTATCCCAACAAAAATTGGAGGCCTAAAAGATCTACAATATCTTTCTTTAGAATATAATAGATTACAAGGCTCAATTCCTGATTCCATTGGTGGCTTGATAAACTTGAAATCCTTATATTTATCCCATAATAATCTCTTTGGAGCTATTCCTATATCTTTAGAGAAACTGTTAGATCTCAAATAAATAAATGTTTCTTTCAATAAGTTGGAAGGAGAGATTCCTAGAGAGGGGCCTTTTAGAAATTTCTCAGCTGAATCATTTAAAGGAAATGAATTATTGTGTGGTATGCCCAATCTGCAAGTCCCACCATGCAGAATTAGAATCCACCACACATCAAGGAAAACTGATATTCTCATAGGGATTGTCTTGACATTGAGTACTATATTTATGATGGTAGTGATTTTGTTGATCTTAAGATATCGAAAGAGAGGGAAGCCACTGCTAAATGATGCTCATATGCCACTAGTAGCAAATCATAGAAGGTTTACATACCTAGAACTTTATCAAGCTACTAATGAATTTAGTGAAAATAATCTAGTCGGCAGAGGAGGTTTTGGCTCTGTTTATAAGGCAAGAATTCAGGATGGGATGGACATTGCAGTGAAGGTTTTTGACCTAAAATATAGAGAAGCATTTAAGAGTTTTGATATTGAATGTGACATGATGAAACGTATTCGCCATCGAAACCTTATTAAAATCATTAGCAATTGTTCAAATGATGATTTTAAAGCATTGGTATTAGAATACATGCCTTATGGAAGTCTAGAGAAGTGTTTGTATTCGAGCAACTACATTTTGGATATTTTTCAAAGATTGAACATAATGATAGATATTGCATCAGCTTTGGAATATCTACACTTTGGTTATTCAGTCCCAATAATTCACTGTGACTTAAAGCCCAACAATGTATTATTAGATGATAATATGGTTGCTCATTTGAGTGATTTTGGCATGGCAAAGCTCTTACTCAAAGAAGATCAATCTTTGACTCAAACACAAACACTTGCCACCATAGGCTATATGGCTCCAGGTTTGTTACAGAATAAATATTTTTTCATTTCTTTAATACTTTCTTATTTGTTATTTATTTCTTTTTATCTTCATTTATGCAAAGTATTATAAATTATTTACTATGTAACTGTTGCAATCGATAGAGTATGGAAGAGAAGGACGAGTATCCACAAATGGAGATGTTTATAGCTTTGGGATTATGTTAATGGAAACATTTACCCGGAAGAAACCCATAGATGAAATTTTTTCTGGAGAAATGACATTAAAGCGTTGGGTTAATGACTCGCTACCCATTTCAGTTATGGAAGTTGTTGATGCAAATCTGTTAAGTCAGGAGGACAAACATTGTATAACCAAAGAGCAATGCGTGTCATTTGTCTTCAATTTAGCTATGAAGTGTACTGCAGAATCACCAGAGCAGAGAATCAATGCAAAAGAAATTGTAGCAGGACTCTTAAAAATTAGAGACTCATTGCTTAAAACTGTTAAGGGGTAGACGCATGTGGCACTCAAATTGATTTTCTTTTCTTTCACTGGTAATGAATTGTAATCTTTGCAATGAATATGTCCAATAATTGTGTGTATGGGTATTATCTAACTTTTAATTCGTGGCAATGCTAGGTCTACTTTCCTTGGTTGTTGTGCTCGCACTTGATCCTGCCTTCTCTCACTTTCAAATATTCATTCTAAATTAGCTATGTTTTGGAAGGGAATGGATTTGACACTTGGTTAGCTTGCTGCATCTTATCCAATTCCTAAGGTGATTTGTTACTGTGCAATTTGTGTCCCTTTGATCTTCCATACAAATTTCTGCCATTTGTTTAGTTTTAATTATGTTTATATTTTTTCTATAGGGAAAATTTGGACTTTCATCTACTACAATTAGGTCAGTGTTATTTAATTATTGGTCTTTTGCTTTATGTGTGGAAAATTATGCATATTGTAGGATTTAGAAGGATTGAAAGCTTCAGTACATTTAGTTTTATGCCCATAAGTTAACGTGTATATCACATTTTACGAAAAGCAGAGCTGTAGATTGAGAAATGGACCTTATTACATGTCAAATGACCTAAATACTTTGCTCAAACTAAGGAAGTTATTTACAGTTCCCTTTAAAATCATATTCTTACTTGCACGTAAAATTAAAAAAGAACATATATTACACTGAAGCCCGCAAATGAAATTTTTTCTGGAGAAATGAGATTAAAGCATTGGGTTAATGATTTGCTACCCATTTCAGTTATGAAAGTTGTTGATGCAAATCTACCAACTTGGGAGGACAAACATTTTATGAACAAAGAGCAACGCCTGTTATTTTGCTTCAATTTGGCTATGGAACATACTGTAGAATCACCAAAGCAGAGAATCCATGCAAAGGAAATTGTAATGGGATTCTTAAGATTTAGATACTGGTTGATTTAAAATGTTGAAGAGCTAGACATATGAGAAAATCAAATTGATTTTCTTTTCTTTCACTGGTTATGAATTATAGTCTTTGCAATTGATTCTTTAATTCGTGCCTGATTGCTAGGTCTATTTTCCTTGGCTGTGCCCTCATGTGATCCTGCCTTCTCTCATTTTCAAATATTCATTCTAAATTAGCTATGGTTTGGATGGGAATGGATTTGTCACTTGGTCAATTTGTTGCATCTTATTCAATTTCTAAGTTTATTTGTTACTTGCAATTTGAGTTCCATTAATTTTCTAAGAGAACTCTTGCCAACTTGTTTACAATAATCAGCTTATGTGTATACTACGTTTTGTCAATACCAAAGCTTGAGAAATGGCACCTATTACCTGTCAAATGACCTAAATACTTTGCTAGAAGCTTGAGAAATGGCAAGCCATTTACCATTCTTTTTAATGAGAAAAATAGACCGGTTCTTACTTGCTCATAAAGAGTGATGATGTAGTCACAAATTCTAGTACAAATTAAGTTTATACAAATTGATTTGACATTAATTCACTGGTTGAAAGAAAATATAAAATTGTAAAAATAAATCATATGAGCCAAGATATATTTAATTCAATAATTTAATCACCCCACATCAATTTATATAAAATAAATTTATACAATAATTTATAACTATATTATTACTCGCTCATAAAATTAGAAAAGAAAATTAAGATTATTGATCCACATAGCTATCGTTTACTAAAAGTACATTATAGATATTACACTTAATTTATTTTCCATTTGTAATATGTCTGTAAATGAATCTAACTATTGATATTTTATATTCAATAAAAATATAAAAAGAAAGGCAACTTGAGATTCCGGTTCTCAACTTGAGAAATCCTTAAATTTCTCTCATTAATTTTTCCCTCCTCTCTCTCACCAATCTGATTTCTTCGCTTTTTCATAAGGGAAATCCCTAAAATTTCTTCTCTCTTTGAAATCCATAATTTCTCTCATCCGATTTCTTTACTCATCACCTAAAATCAAATCCATTGTCTCTTTCACACCAATCAACCAATCGGATCCATCTACCCAAGTATTTGGTTTGTATACGAGAGCTAGAGAAAGGCAAAGCTGGCATCACGTCTGTTGCTGCTTTTCCAACTGTCCACCATTATTTCGGTCACACCGTTGTCTATACCATCAGTTCTTCAAAGCTTCACTGCCATCATCCTAGCTTTGGCCGAAATCGTTGCCGCGTGAGCTTCCCGAAGCCATCTGCGAAAACCATCAAAACAAGTTAGTTTTTTTTTTAGTTAATTTTTTGAGGTTTGATTTTTTATTAGGTGTTATTTTTCTCTTGGTATACTAATTTTTTTCTTTTTTGGTTTTTGGTTTTGTTTGCTTGTTTTGAGCTCCGCACTCATTGTTTGGAATACTAAAGACGGTTACTCACTAATTTGGTAAAGATTTACCCATTCAGCTTCTTTTTCTTTTATTGTTATTTTTTTGACCAATCTTATTTTATATGTGTTGATATTCATTATATTACTTTTAATTTTTTTTTTGTTTTTCAGAAATTTTTGTCGATGTTTCTGGAGACTTACCATCATATACTGTTGCTTGATGACTTAATTTAATGCTATATATTGATGCTATATAATCACCAGCTTTTATTTTTAATTGAAACTGTTAGCAATTTTTTGGGTTATTTGTTGATCAGTGGTTGTATGTTTCAATTATCATATTTTTTGATTTTGGGTAGGCTTTCTGGTAATGTCGGGGCTGAGGTTAATACTTGCGAAGGTGACAGAAAGCTTTATTAAGAGGCTAGGAAGTTAAAGCTTGTGATTTAGGTTGGTAACTTTGTGCAATTGATGTTTTGTTAGTTCAAAACTGAAAAGTAAGGTTGTTGGTTTTGCATGTCTAATTTTCCTAGAAAATTGATTATTGAACTGAAAAGATGATAAATAGTTTATTGATTCTGCAGAAAAGTTAAAGATTGTTGGACTGTTATCATAACTTTGATTGTTTCGAAATATGACTAAATGATACCTGATTCGCTTCAATTTTTGAGTAATAAAAGCTTGCTTGTATATTTCGAGTCTGGACATTTTGGAATGAATTGAACTAATAGTTGATTTTTAATGGATTTGTCAAATTGGTCAGCTGCTGTTGGAATTTATCAAAAGCTATGGATGTACCGTGTTTGGTGTTATAAACGAATAATCTAATGATGTCGAAATGAGCTGAAATTTTGAGATATTAAACTTCAATATGTCTATTTTAAATGTATTTTAAATGTGTAAAGTTCCACAGTAATTGACACGACCCGCCCCGCCCCGAACTCACATGGTGAATCAGCCTTGTTTTTAATAAATCATTCGGAAACAATCTAATGAATGAATATTCTGCCGAAAATTTAGTAGAGTCTCCCCTATAATTATCACATAACCAAATCTACAAAAATTTATAAAACAAGCACTCCTAAAATAAATTAAAATATAACTATCTCCGAATAACCAATTTCCTCAACAAAATATCAAATCTCTCAAATATCCAAAATCAGAGAAAATACAAATGTTATTCACAATCTCTGAAATGTAATAAATTATATATTCCGATATATTTCAATAAACATCTACAACTTCTAACTTTATCACGTAGTCATAACTCGAAAATAATTATCATTGCTGGGTCGATTGCACCTGCAATTCTCCTGTGTTGGGGGGATATAAAATAGGATTAGTATAAAACTCAGTGAGCTCAGTGAGTGATAATAGTTTTTGAACATAATTTTTACTCTAAAATAATTAATCCGATCAAAACACCATCTCATCAAAATATCTTAAAAACTTAAATAACTTATTAAATTCAAATCATGTACTCAAATAATGATATCGTAAATATACTGCATAAATCAATGGAAATTCATAATACTTATAACATCAATACTGAATGCCGAAAACTATCACCAAACAAGTACCCAGGGGAAATAGACTCATTATATTTGAACCTTGACGGACGGGCAATGACGTACTATCTGGGTACAATCACACCTCCGAGCTATACTGATAGAGAGGGAAGTACCATCTCGTATCTCATAATATCTGAACCTCAACGGATAGGCAATGACGTACTATCTGGGTACAATCACGCCCTAGAGCTACACAGATAGATAAAAAAAATATCATCTCATATCTCATCATATTTGTGCATGCATAATCTGGTCCCCAAAAGATAAAATTGCCCGAGTACACTGGCCAAAGCATCTGTGTGTGCTCAGACGGGCCACAAAAGCCTATATCTCATCTGTATCATCTATATCTCTGTATCTCAATATCTGTATCTCTGTATTCATCATACCGCATACATATCTTATCTCATTTGTATTATTTTATTTGAAGGGGAAGAGTACTGTCTAATGATTTTGCAAACAATCGTTTATATACATATACATAAACTTATAATCTCATTTAAAATCTCATCCGAAATCTCATTTCCTTTTCTCAATCAACATACTTTAAATGAATTTCCTTTCCTTTGAAGTACTATCATGCATATACTCAAAATCGGTAGTAAAATCATTAATCATACACATTTTTAACAATAAATACCAAGACATAGATAAAAATCAATTTCTACGAAATCATTTAAATCGGTGCCTTTAAAACTAATTTTGCAAACGTACTTATCATATTTTAAAATCACAATCAACCATAATGAAAATATGTTTTGTATATTCCACTCACAATGACGGTGTTCGAACTGGGTATCGACAATATCTGTGGGTTGATTTTCGTTCGCGGATCCTCCTAATTTAAGGAAATAACATAATTACTAACTATAACAGCGAATTATAACTAATATGCTCAAAATGACATTTATCAGCAATAAAATATTCTCAAATTTATAAAATTACCAAAATGCCCTCGACATCAAAATTCATCAAATTATCCTCAAAATCAAAAATTACCAAACTACCCTAAACTACAATTAAAAAAATATCCACAAGTTCTGAATTTATGAAAATGCCCCTAACGACATAAATTATTGAACTACCCCCGAAATCTCAAATTACTTAACTACCCTAATATGAAATTACCAAAATGTCCACTAATTTTAAAATTATAAAATTAACCCTAAAATTTGTGAAATTACCGAATTACCCCCTAATGGTCAACAGAGACTGAAACTCAGTCAACGGCGACAGGAAGCTTAGGCCTGATAGTTCTGGTCTCAGTGAGTCCAATGGTGTCGGCGGTGACCTCCCACGCTCGGCAGCAATGGCGGATCGAGCTCCCTAAAACCGTGAGCTTTCCGGTGTTGATCGGCAGCAATCCGGCCATTTCAGGTGACGGGGTTGGTCAGAAAATGATGAGGGGAAGCTGAGGAATAGGAACCAAGTGGTGGCTCGGCCTAATTTTGGCTAGATCAACGGTGGTGATAACGAGTGGAGCCGTGGATTTTCTAGCTCAATTGCCGACGTTCTGGTCGATTTTCAATGACGAGGATGGTAGGGATACAACCGACAGCTCACAAGCTTTAGATCCGTACCAAGCTTGACAGGTGGGGTGGCCGAAATCGCTAGATCCGACCGGGTCAACGCCGCAGGTTGGGTCGGGTCGGGTCGGGTCAACAGGTCTGCAGCTCCTCTCTCTCTCTCTCTCTTCTTTCTATTTTTGGTACGAATCAAAATGCCTCTCTCTCTCTCTCTCTCTCTCTCTCTCTCATCACTTTCCATTTATAGTAATCGACATTTTTTTTTGGGTAAGCTTAATACAAATTAAGCTAATACCGAACCCGAGTGCCGAAATAAAATCCAATTACGCAGCCATTGAATCGCGTCTAAAATGTCTCACTTTTGTGTCGCGACAAATTTAAATTATTCGAGCGCGATGAATTTAATAATTGTGTCCGATTACCCACAACGATTTGTAACAATCCGACGATTTTAAAAATTTGCAACAATAATTAAAAATAACAACACACTCAATTAAATCAATTACGGTACATATGTTACAGTAATTGAACTTCAGGTTTTTTTTTTTTAAATGATTTTTCAAACTCTACTGCTTTAGCCTTAAACCACTTGACAGAACTGTTCACTTGAGTTTGATCTTATGAAACATTAGGTAAATGATATCAGAATGTCTTGAAATTTTAATATGTTATCGCGTTATATGTGTAAATATGTTCTGGGAATTTTCATCCCAACATATTGAATATTTTAATTTTAATAAATCACCAAAGCTTAGCTATTTCTATGTGAATTAAAAATGCAGTTTTGATTTGTTTTGTTTAATCCTGTGAGAACCTATTTAGAGTTGTCCAAATGGCTTGAAAATTTTATATGTTGTGCATTTATTTGTCTAATAATATTCTGGAAGTTTTCATAATATTCTGAATAGTATTGAATTTTTAAAGAAAATCAGAAGCTTAGGTTGTTGGAATTTCCTGTCAATAAGCTAGTTTTTTGTAACTTTGTATTGGGTCACAGAAATAGTAATAAATGTAACTAAACCGAGCTAAAATGTTATGATCTAGGTGCTTTACATGATTGGATTATATCTACAAATTTGTATAGCAATTGAACCAACCTAATAATTTAAAGGGATTATTGAACAAGGCCTGTCCTTGTTACATGGTCTAAAATAATGCCAAAGGTTCCTACAGATTTCCATGAATTTTATTTGTATGTCATTTGTTATTCGATCATTGAAATTATAGACTTTGAAGTTTGGTTTTATAGATCGGAGATTGACATTTTTTTGGCATGATTGCGAACTTATGTATTTAAATGTCAATTTTCTTTTGGAATCTTTGAGCATGTTTTTCTAGCCTCTTGGATAAATGAGATGTGATGAGAATCATTATGCTTAAAAGTGTATGGGCTAATAGCTCATGCCCTGTTCTTTTCACGTATTTTGTCAATGGAGATCCTGGAAGTAGTTTGCGTGCTATGCTTAGACAATGCTGTGGATGTCAAACTTTTTAGCTCACTTCTTGGATGGGGGTGCGACACAAGTCGACACCTTTTTTGTAGTGGTAGTGGAAGATGATGATGAAAATTAATTCATGTATGGCGTGCACCCGCCAACTCTCTTCTTTACGCATTTTTTACTTTTTTTTGTAATTACAAAGTTTGAGACGCCTTTGTTTATGGGTTTCATTTACAAGCTTTGATGAAATTAAACCAAAATAATTAAAGTGCTATATGTATTATTTGATTTTTAAAATAGAAAATTTACAAATTACCAATTGCACTAAGAAAAAAATGAAAGTTATTTGGTAATTTAAAATTGTCACCATAGTAAATTTTGTTTGAAAAATTAAACAAATTACAAAATAATGAAACAAATAATAATTAAAATGATAAATTAGTGGTTGGAGTAATAATGATCATTTAAATTGTCAAATAATTTTAACACTGAGGCAACATTTTCACATTTTTTTCTTAATAGATGGGGCTTAATTAAACTTAATTAATAACAAAAAGAATATAAAAAAATAATTTTGAATATAAATTATCACTTGAATTGTCAAGAAATTTTGAAATGCAGCATGATATTTTGTACATATTTGGTACATGTGTTAGAAGGTGTGATACATGAAATATAAACTTCAAACATTTGTTGTACCGGTTAAATATTTCATTTGTTGTTAAATAAGCCAGCTAGTTGTTTCATACTTAGTTGTTTCCAAAGTGGAAGACCGCTTAATTCTTTTCTTAACAATTCGGCTAACTGTTTCATTGTTAGCTATTTTCTTGAATACAAGCAATTAACCGCTTGATTCCTTGTTAAATAAGCCAGCTAACCATTGCTTTGCTGGGTGTTTCTGGAGTGGAAACAATACATCGCTTAATTCTTCATTAAATTAGCTGACTAGCCGTTTCATTGTTGGGTGTCTATGGAGTGGAAGTGGAACCGCTAGATTCATTATTACATAAGCCGGCTAGCCGGCTTCACGATTATATGCATTGTTACTTCATCTTCTTCACCCATTTTTAATTTTTGTCTTTATTCAAGACATGGAGCAATTCAAGTGAAATAGGCAACAAGTGAGGTCAAACATGTGACATGAAATTAACATATAAAAATGTCACATAAAACATGCAACATCTAAGATCAAACATGCAACAGATGAGGTTAAACATGAAAACTACATCAACATGCAACAATTCACCTAAGAGATGCAACGATGAAGGTCAAACATGCAACACACACGTGAAACATGAAAAGGGTGAGAAAATTTTCATTTTTTGGCTTTATTCAAGACATGCAACAATCCATGTGAAACATGCAATAAGTGAGGTCAAACATGCAACATAAAATTTACATGTAAAAAGGTCATGTAAAACATGTAACACTTGAGGTGAAACATGCAACATATGAGGTTAAACAATGAGAACCATGTCAACATGCAACAATTCACCTAAAAGATGCAATGACAGAGGTCAAACATGCAAAACACACGTGAAACATGAAAAGGCCGAGAAATTTTCATTTTTTGGCTTTATTCAAGACATGCAACAATCCATGTGAAACATGCAACAAGTGAGGTCAAACATGCAACATAAAATTTATATGAAAAAAGGTCATGTAAAACATGCAACACTTGAGGTAAAACATGCAACATATGAGGTTAAACAATGAGAAACATGTCAACATGAAACAATTCACCTGAAAGATGCAACGACGGAGGTCAAACATGCAAAATGGAGGCAAAGCATGAAATAGGTGGGAAAATTTTTATTTTTTGGCTCTATTCAAGACATGCAACAATCCATGTGAAACATGCAACAAGTGAGGTCAAACATGCAACATGAAATTTACATATAAAAAGGTCGTTGTAAAACATGCAACATCTGAGGTTAAACAACGAAAACCACGTCAACATGCAATAGTTTACGTGAAAGATGCAACAATGAAGGTCAAATATGCAATATGGACATGAAACATGAAACAGGTGGGAAAATTTTTGTTTTTTGGCTCTATTTAAGACATGCAACAATCCACATGAAACATTCAACAAGTGAGGTTAACATGCAATATGAAATTTATATATAAAAAGGTTATGTAAACATGCAACACCTGAGGTGAAACATGTAACATATAAGGTTAAGCATGAAAACCGTGCCAACATGCAACATTTCACTTGAATGATGTAACAATGGAGGTCAAATATACAACAAGGACATCACACATGAAACCGGCCAGAAAAAAACTTTTTGGGGGTATTTAGAATAATAAAGTTGCAAAACACATGAAAATTTTGATGTTAAATATGACGCATCACATATGATGTAAGAAATAAATATTTCTTCTTTATTATATAAATTTTTTTCTCTTGATTTTGACGACAATATATCTTTCTTTTATTTTCTATCTATTATTTATTTACTATGAATATTATTTTTTTCATAATTTCTAAATTAATATATTATTTTAATTTATTTTTTAAAATTTAGAAAAATTGTGCAACCGTTTTGTTTTTAATTGTGAAATGGCAACCAAAGATAATTGGGCTCTCTTTTTGAGAGCTGGCAAGATACCGGCCCCTTGTATAAAACTCTGTTTTGAACACATCATGAAGGGATTCCTTTATGTAGTTATGTTTTTTTATGCTTTCGTTTCACTTAGATTCACCTTGTCTATTCATTATAAAAGTTGCATGTGGAATACTCCATCATAGGATTATATTATAGCTAAGGAAGGACCACGGTTCATTGGCTACACTCAAGTGTAGCGGAGTATATGGATTCAAGAGTCAAGACTATCTTAACGTTGTTCAAGATGCAAGGCCGTTGCTGTGTAACTATATGTGATACTAGCAGGTAAGCTATAACAAATTGCTGCGCTAGCATGAAAGATTGTATATTAAGTTATTAATTAGTAAATAGTCTTAAGGGTTTGTTTAGGTGAGTATGGTCGTGATGCACCACATGGCAATCTCTCATTAGAAAAACCATGGGTTCCATTGCACAACTAGTCCACTAAAAAGCTGCCACAAGGCTCATATGATAGCTTCTTATCAAGTCAATATATCGAACTAATTCATTTTTGTTACTTCAGTTTTTTAACAAATTTGCGAGAGTCTGAGTGATCAATCTACAAGTGTATTGTCAATAGAGATTGCTATAAGGATACATATATGTACGCGCTAAACTAAATTAAATTGAACCAATTTAATCGGTTTATCACACTCACAAAATAAATAAGTAAAACAAGATAACTACGACAATAATAAATCAGTTTAGTGTCAAACCATATCATTAAACAAATAGCAAATCCTTTCTCTCTTCGACGTAGTACACTGACTTTACATTAAAACAAACACTGTCCTGTGGTTTAAAAAAACTTATGTTAAATTGTTTAATTAATTACGTTTTGATAGATGCGAAAGAGGGATGGCACTATCCAATTAAATTTAAATTTCCAGTCCCACCATCATTTTCTCTCACATTTGTCAATTTTAAATTTGAAAATAAAAAAATCTCACCATATTTATATGATGATGTGTAGGTCCTGTGGGATTGTTTCACCTAAGATTTTATCCTCAGGACCTCCTTTAATAGAAAAAGTCTCAAGCGTTCTTAGTCAGTGATAGAATCAAGATTTTCTTTTGATAAAAGCCATAGTGATTAAGCAATAACTTTGTTATGACATAAAATCAATGTTGTAAAATATTTACAACATTGCAAATATATATATATATATATATATATGACAAATGATATCTATTCTTAGAGAACCACATAGCCCATATAAAGCATGACAATTGATATAACAATTCAAGATCAATCCTCCAAAAGTGTCAAAAACCTTCCAAAACATTTGACAAATATGAGAGTTTTCATAAGTGATGACCCTATGAAATGAGAGTTATTATAGTATTTTTAGGTTTAAATCTAAATTACTTAGAAAGTAAATGATGTGTTTTTGATGCATTTTAGTTGCATTTTGCATGAACATCCATTCTAGTTTAATTGTCTAATAATTTAAGTTGTTTAAGATTGATTGGTACTTAAAATATATGCTAAATTGTTGGTGTCTGAAAGCTCAAGTTTTGAGGGAGGAATGTTGTTGCAATAGAATGACTTAAACAATGAGAGAATTAGGTTTCAGAAGAATTGAAACAAATATGAAGTAGTGTTGATGTTATAGCCATTATTGTAGCAATCCTGGAGCATTGCAGAGAAGATTTCGTATGAAATAATTAAAAGATTGCAATCTAAAGTTTCCAAAAATAGAGGGAGCGCGCCACATGCTTTCGGTTGCCCTAGTTTCACTTTATAAAAAGGGAGAATACATACAAAGAAGAAAGAGCAGTCACTCAAGAAAACATACAAAGAAAAACATAAGAAAACCAGAAAAGAAGAGAGATTAGAGGGTTGTAACAGAGAATTACAATAAGCAAGAAGGAATTATCATAAGATCAAGCGGACTTCCACTCTTTCTTTCTTTTTTTTCTTGTTTTTTATATCTATTCATGGAATTGTATTAGATGGTTGAACTTATTTTGTCTATGGTTTTATTGCAAATCATGGACTAAATTCGATTGTAGTTCAGCGATAAGCAATCTCAATGGATATTTGACTGATATAAGTGTGTTACTCTGTATTTGCTATAGCATTTTGTCTTAATTGTACTTGTTTTAATTTCTTATTTTGGCCAACCACCCATTTAGTAGATAATAGCTAAGAAAAAGCCTAAAAAAGGTCTGACTTAGTGGAACTGATTAAGATAATACTTGGTTTTAGATTACGTTTCCCAAGTTGGGATAAATCTCAATTTGAAAAGGGCTATGCTTGGTCTAAAACTATGAAGAACTAGACATAAGAATTCACTTTGTAGGGTAAATAGAACTTAGAATGGGTAATGCTATATTTAATATTGGCATAACAATTAGTCACTGTTAGGTTGCATTAGATATAAGATATCGAACAAACGACAGCTGAGGATGCATACGTGATTCTGCCCAATGCTATAGTAGATACTGTAACAACAGTTTTATAATTGAGTACAAGTCAATGCCATTGAGAGAGTTTGTCCACTCAACTACTCTATTCCCATTAATTCTGTCCTTGTGTTTGACATAATAATTTTCTTTATTGTATTTTGTTTATTGTCATTTTTAGTTATTTAATTCATTAAGTTTATAAATTGCTAGTTTCAATTAGAATAAAACTGCTTTGTTAAGATTGCTGTAGCAAGTCTTGTAGTATTAATCCTTGTAGAGATTATTTGAATACTCATCATTATATTACTTGTTGTGTACACCTGCTCATTGACAATCATAGTAGTAGAATTAACTACCAACAAATAGTTCAACACAAAATCTAAAAATAGAGTTTGACACAAAACACCTTTGGGTAACACATTAAATTATAACCAACAACCAAAGGCATTTGTAAGAACATTTTGAATTAAGCAGTGCAACGATACAAAAGGTTCTAGGTATGTTACACTAACATAAAGTTTGGTTTCGATCTCTGCATTGTCATATGTTTTTATTCATCAAACCTTTTCTTTAATTCAAACAATTATGATAGGGTCTAGGGCTAAATTAAGGTTGCATTTTGTTAATTGAAGCAGAAGAAAGAACAAATTCTGACATACAATTTTAAAGGCAAGTCAATCTCTCCCAAAACTCTTGATCTCTCCTAATACTTTAGAAAACTCATAATAAACCCTAGATGACTCCTTTATCTCTTATTTATACCTGAACATTTCACTTAATATAAGCTTATCAAGCATCATCTTCTTGTTCAAGGGTCGATAGTCAATACAATATCTCTAGCTTTCATATTTTTTCTTCACTAATAAGATCGGGCTTGAAAATGAACTCACGCTTAGTTGTATTATCCCGACCTCCAACATTTCCCTAACTAGCTTTTCAATATCATCCTTTTATATCTGTGGATAATGGTATGCCCGGGCATTAATTAAGAAGGTTCTTTTCTCAACACTATCGCGTGCTCATGTTCCTGTCGCAGAGGTAAGCCATTGGGCATCTAGAAAACCTCTATAGTCGCTCCAATACCTTCTAAATTGGTTCCGGAATAATCATTGATTCCTCTGTCTATCCCCTTCCTAGGCTATGTAGCTCCACTAAAAATCCCTGCCCTACATTTTGAATCGCTTTCATCATGGTTTTAAGTAACACTAAGGTTTTGTTTAAACTTAAATCACCCCGTAGCACTACCACCTGACCACGTACTCAAAACTCTACTATTAATAGTTTCAAATTCACTTTTATCTCTCCCAGCGACTGTAATCACTTCATTCTTAAAATTACTTATGTATTTCCTAAGTCTAGCAAAAGAAAATCCTCCGCCACCTAAATGCTTGGTAAATAGTAAGATCAATCCCCTATATATTCCTTTACTGTTTTCTACCTTCTCAATACCCATGACCACCCTAAAACTGTCGTTTTCCGTCAAATAGAGTCCCAAATGGTGTATTACTTTATTAGACATAAAGTTGTGGGTTGCACCTTTATCTATTAACATAATTACATCCTGCTTCCCTATTCCTCGTTTTATCTTCATTGTGTGATTATGTGTAAACCCCATTACTAATATAAGAGAGACCTTAGCTACATATAAATGAAGATGTTCTTCCTCTACCACCTTTTCTTTCTCGGCTTCTTCTTTACCTTCCTCCCTTATCACACATAGTCAGGACTTGTAGTCATTTATCTTTACATTGATAGCCTGGTGAAAATTTCTCATCACATGAAAAACACAACCCCTTCGCCCTTTTATCCTGAATATCTATCTTGGTGAGGCGTTTCAAAGTCACCCTGGTCATGTGCCACTAACATGATCCCTTTGGAAATCTTTCCATAAATTTGTGTTTTCTAGCCTTTCGAGGGTGTGCTTTGTCACTCTCGCTGAAACCCCAAGGTCTGGGATTTTTATCCTGCTGAGGGTGTGCTATTTCAGTATGACAATTCGACTAAACTACCCACTCTATGGTCCCTTAACCCTTTAAGCCTCAACAAGCGTAGCGTGACTTGGATTTTTGGCTTTAATCCCTTTAGAAAATTCCCTTCCAACACCGTTTCTAAGATTTCCCCTAGACGCCCTGATAGCAACTCAAACTTTTCCCTATACTCCATGACTTTTCTCTCTTAGGTTAGGTAAAAAAACTATTCATGCAAATCTCCCTCTTTAGTGGCCCGAAACCTCACCAACAGTTGGTCCTTAAATTCACCCCACGACCTTAATGGTTGTCATTGTTCTCGACATTGAAATCATGCAAGTGCCTTTCCCTCCAAACACAATGCCACGACCATCTGTTTTTCCCTTTTGAGAGCCCATTGATGGTGAAATAGCACTCTACTCTATACACCCATCCATAGGTATCTTTCTCTTCGAAAATGGGCATTTTCAGTTTCCGTACCTAGAATCAGCCCCCAATTGAGTTTGCCCTACCCAATTATGTACTATCGGTGGTCTCCAACCTCTCGAATATACTCTAGTTTCTGCAAATACCAAAGACCAAGCCCAAAATTCTCTTTTCCCAGCTGTATTTTAGTCATATCCTCTCTCTCTCTTGTAAAAAATCCCCTTTCCTCGTGAACCCCCCCCAAATCTAACCTGTTTAGACTCGCCTCGCTCAAGTCCAAATCCAGACTAACCAAGTTGTGCCTCACTTGTAAACACCCCCGAGTCGCCAAGCCCGATCACCCCGACTCCCGCGCTGTCGCCCACCATTAGTTCCGTGCCATTGGATCTTTTCCTTGCCATACTACCATGGCCCATTAATGCTGCCAATAGTGGGTTCAGGTGGATTTCTTTCAATTTCAGCAACATGGCTTCAAGGGATGAAGATTGTTTTGGAACGTTGTTAAATCTCTCTTCAATGGTGGCCTGAGCGATCCAACCTTCACTTCCAATTTCTCTTCAAGCGCGTCTACCTTCTTCACTACCATTGTCCCAGGATTCTTGCTCTGATACTACTTTGATAAGGCTTAAGGCTAAATTAGGGATGACCTTTATTAATAGAATCAGAAGAAAGAACAAATATGACTTACAATGTAAAAGGTATCTTAATCTCTCCCAAAGCTCTTGATTTGTCCTAATACTTTAGAAAACTCAATATAAACCCTAGATGACTCCTTCATCTCTTATTTATACCTAAACCCTAATTACTAAATAAATAAAATTACTAAACTGCTTATGTCCTTAAAATTAATAAATTGTCTATGTCCTTAAAACTACTAAATTGCCCCTGCCACTTTCCTTTTATATTTGCGCCTAACATAAGTTTTCATTAGTCTAACAAGCTGTTTATTAAATAAGACATAAATATATAACCCTGCCACAAAAAGAATTTGGCCTTCTAATGAACATTGAGATGCTAGATCTTATTTCAATCCCTTGAAGAACTACTAGAACTTTTCGCAACATCCATATTCCCCCAAGCCAAAGACATAAGATACCCTGATTGAATGATATAAATGCCATCCTTCATAAAATTTCATAACACCTTATCAGCCCTTGGAGCACTAGGCAAATAAATTCAGAAAATGGATTCAACATCTATAAGCACAAAATACTCTCACAACAAAAATATTCTTATGATTACCATCCAATAGTATAGGATACACTTTTGTATCAAAATAAGGCACTAGAGACTGCACGAAAAGATTTGAGTAGTGGAATACAATTGTCAGGATAGACATCCACTTGTGAGTTGTGTGACCCACACCCAATATGTCACCAAATACCCCATTCAAGAACACCATGCCCCTATAGAAGACTTCATTAGATACAAGATAACAATTATGACCAAGCTTTAAGGTAAGAAAGACCTATGTTTTGCAGTAAGAATGTTCAGCGTCCAATCTCCAACCTTGCTTAGCCAACATCGCTCTGTTTTTTTTTTCTTCCCCCCTTCCTGCAAAGGAACATCCCTCTATTAAGACATCAAAAATATCA
Source organism: Luvunga scandens (assembly GCA_030449905.1). Classification (NCBI taxonomy): domain Eukaryota; kingdom Viridiplantae; phylum Streptophyta; class Magnoliopsida; order Sapindales; family Rutaceae; genus Luvunga; species Luvunga scandens. Next base: position 205,344 of record JASUUG010000696.1, read on the forward strand.
AAATCCATTGCAAAGCTACAAATCAAAACGACCAAGCAACCAAGCCCACAAGCATTGAAGAAGATTGTGTAAACCAAATAGTAATCTTGAAAGACTAATCATCATCCTTAGCAAGCTATACCAAAAGTGCATCCTATTGCAATACCAACAAAGAGGAACTGCTACAATATTGTCAACTTGAATGTTTCTAAAAAATGGAAAGTAATATTGGCCATGGATATAAGAAACCTCTATAACTTGACAACTTGACTTGACGTCTACTTATCCCAATGAAAAACCATTAGTTGGTTAAAGCAGCCACTGAATGTTGAACAAAATTTTCAATTTAATTTCATTTACCTCTTCTTGCAGTCTTACATACTCAATTGTAAATACTTGATCTTGTGAAGGATGAACGACCAAAGAAAGGTATTATGAGTGGCATATGAGTATAAATGAACAAAAACATGAACTTGACCTAATAACATATTCAAATGTAAAGGAATGTCTGTTTTAAAAAAACTTACCAATTTTCGATGAGCTATTATCTTGCCACTTAGCTTCTGGCTTCTCCTTACTGTCACCTGTAGAGGAAAATCAAAAAAGATTCAAAACTTAAAATCTTAAGAGCTGTGTTGATTCTATCAATTAGCTAGCTTTTAGCTGGTATGCACTTCACATCTTTTGATGATATGGTTTGAGAACAGACCAATTGACTCCAATTATGGAGCAGCATTTGAAAAGGAGAAGCGGAAACAACAAGAATAACCAAATGAAATAAATTCATGCGCCCTATAGCTAGATCCTATCTTGTTTTCACATAGTAATTCACTATCAAAAACATGCCTACCAGAAACTATCCTTTAAAGATGATTTATCACTGGATAGTTCATCCATAGTTTTTAATTGACAGTCTAAATTATAGCAACTTGCTCTAGTAAGAGAAATTTTGAAGATCCAGATACATATAATAATAATGACATTAGGTTAAACTGAAGCCTCCCATTATATATCTTCTAGATTCCCCCTAATACATGCTCCCTCTCATTAGAGTCTCCAATTAGGTAAGGTGGTGTAAAGGTGGGAATATGATTTGATAAGTGCATATTTTTTCTATATTTTATTAATCAATTTCTCCATCTTTTTCTTATTTTGGTCATAAATATTCTAATTAATTTAATTAATTTTTTAAATTTAGTTATTTTATTAAATTATATTTTATTATGTTAATTTTTATCTTAGTTTTTATATTTTGTTATTTTAGGTATATTTTAGGATTAAAGAGGAATTAAATCAAAACATTTAGGAAGAAATTTGCTTGAAAGAATAAAAAAGGGATGAAGAATTTTAATTTAGGAAGCGATGAAGATTAAATTGAAAATAAAGGGGAAACCAATTGATTTTAGGGAATAAATGGGCTTAAGAATTAGAAGCAAAGGATGGCATGTTCACGTGCATGACATTAAATTTTGGAAAGCAAATTGGAAAAAAAAAGGGGGGGGGGGGGAATGGCCATATTTAAGCATGCTCAATGCATTAGGAAATAAAGAATTGAAATTTTCAAGCATGTGCAAGCATTAAGTGGCGTTGGCTAGCTTATTGGTTAATAAGGAAATTGGAATTCAAATCCAAATTGGATTCAGCCAAGCATTATAAGAAGCCAACCATTGGCTTTTGGAGGAAGACACAACCGGCAGCCAAAAAGAAGAAAAAGGGGACTAGAAGCATCCACCAGAAGAAAAGAAAGGGAAAAAAAAAAAAAAAGAGGAGGCAGCCGCTTGAGTTAATCTTTATGTCTGGTTTTATCAACTCTCTTATTCTCAATTTAATTATGTTAGGTTAAATTTTTTTATTTGGTTGAGGGTGAATTTAAAACCCTAAACATGTCATTCAATTTCTGTCATTCAATTGTTGATGTTCTTCTATAATTAACGTTTATGATTTTATTCTTATCTTATTTGAGTGGCTAATTAGATAGGATTTGAATAAATACTATTACTAGATTAAAATTTTTAATCCATAATTGTCTTGATATTTTAATCATTAGTAGCAAATTGGAATTAGTGATTTTAATTGGAGAACATAACCTAGGTTAAATAATCTGAGCTTGTGTATTTATTGCCTAGATCAACCTAATATATTTCTCTGCGTAATGCTTCAATTATCTTAAATTTAAAGAGCTTGTTTTAAATTGTTTAATGGTTAGAGATTAGGTGAAGAGCTTCTTTTACTTAATGACACATTAAGAAAAGATTAAGATTAACAGAGCTTATTATTGTCTACAGTTGATAGTTTCAATAAATTGATGATAGAATTGATATATTATATGCACATTTGGTGGTGGTGAATGATCCTTTAACTAAAGATTTCATCATTATTATTTCTTTCTCCTTTAATTGGAATTTTTATTAAATTATTATTTTCATAGTTTACTTTTTTATTTCTTGCTATTTAGTTAACAATTCATAAAACCCCTTTTTTACTTATAGATGGTTTTTTTCTTTAGTAGATTAATTTATGTTATTATTATTATTATTATTTAAGTCTTTGTTTTAGAGTTGATAATGAATATAACTAGTATAGTCTTCGTGGAATTGATCCTTACTTGCTTTGTACTAGTTGTTTATATCATTAGTAAGGTTTTGAATTTGGTTTAACCTAATGACACTACCATGATCATTGCCTGATTATGATGGAAGCTAGAGATAGGGAGCAGAGCTTGGCATACGAGAGGAAAACTTTCAGTAGAATTCACTATAAGGACATGTGGAGCTCCTATGAGGTATGCCAGAACATAATGAATTCAAGGCATTCATGGCTCAATTGCAAATGTGGAGCAGAGAAGAATTTAGAGATAGGGACCAGAAGCTGAAAGAGTTAATAGGGAAGCTTAAGCATGCGAAAGAAAACAACATCCAGAATGAAAGAGGCAATGAGATAATGAACATTAAGAGACAGATTCAGAGAATGTTAATGGATGGAGAGATGTAGTAGAAATAAAGATCAAAGGATGATTGGCTAAAGGGAAGGGAGAAGAATACCAAGTTCTTCCATGCTAAAGCATCATCTAGAAAGAGAAAGAACAAGATTGAAGGTATTGAAGACAGTTCAAAATCTCATTAAAGTCCCCGAAACGTAGCCATGGGAGAGAAAACAAACCTAATAGCTTCTCAAAAGAGTCCAGGTGTGCTTTTTTTTATTAGCTTCAGGATGTGCATATTCTCCCGTGCACCCTCAAAGATTCCCATTTGCCTTCTGCACTTGCATATCTATATGATGTCTACTGTAAGATGTGGTTTTAACATCAATGTTTGAGCTCCACATTACTGCTAAGCCACCACTCTCTCCAATTCTGTCAACTGCAAAATAATTATTTAACATCACCCTTCTACACACATCTTTAACCTGCCTCGACATTAATTTAGTTTCACAGAGAAACAATAGTTGAGGTTTGTGCAAGTAGAGAATTTTTTCTAGAGCAAGGAATGTTCGGGGTTCGTTCAGGGATTCCCTGGGTGGAGGCTCATACAATTTGTGAATTCTCTGATGGCAAAGAATTTACAAGCCCAACACTTCAAGAAATCAAACTTTTTGAATGCCAAGTTAGCATACAAGCCATCTTTTATATAGAAAAGCATTTTTTTAGGGCAGAGAAATGCTTCATAATGGTTTGAATACAGGATAGCGAATGGAGAAAAAGTGCAAATTTACAAAAGTAATTGGATTTTTAGATCAACTACTTTTCAGATACTGCCTACACCAACATTGCTGTTAGAGACTACAATATCAGCTTTGATTGATGAGGAACACAAGTGGAAGGAAAACTTGATTTGCCAGCATTTCATTCCTAAAGATGCAGATCACATTATATAAAGTCCACTTCCAAGAATCCCAAGACCTAATCAGTCTCTTTGGTATTATGATAAACACCGCAACTACTTAATTAAGATCAGGTATCTTGCGCTTTTAGACTAAAGAAGCCAAACTGCCCAAGGCCTTCAAAGTCGAGTATAACAGAGTGGAATGCAATTTGGAAGCTGGATTTACTAGAAAAATGAAGATTTTCATGTAGAGAGCTGCTCAAAACCTCCTTCCAATAGCTGAAAATCTATGGAAAAAATAGAATCTTACAATAGCCATGGTGTAAAAGGTGCGGCAGACAAGGAGAAAATGTTGTTCATGCCCTCATAAATTGCAAAGCTTATCAAGAAAATATGGAAAATCACAACCTATTCAACAGAGATGCAATGCCTTGCAAACCAAGACTTATTGAGTGTTCTACGAGATAAGGAACAAAAGAGAAGAAAGTCCGATTTGTAACTTTTTATTGCCTTGTGTTGGGCTAATTGGCACTCATGGAATCTTTTTATCTTTGAATGGAAGAAGGAAGATTCACAAATATCAGTGGCGAGAGTTAAAGAAACAGTAGGGTAATATAGGAAAATCAAATCCCTAAAAGAAACTCTATCTCAAGTCAAGAAATTCTAGCAAATCAGGCATATAGTAATTAGAGATTCAGCTCCAACAACGAGTTTTCTTAAGGTGAATGTGGATGCAGCAACAAAGCTGAAAGAGTAGATTGCAGGATTGGGAGCAGTAATTAGAGATTCAGGGGGAAACTTAATAGCTGCAGCCATGAAAAAATCAGCATTCAATGGGCATGTAGCTGAAGCTGCAAAATTGAGTCTTAAAACTATAGAAAAGGCTGCCTGATAGTGGCAAATGATTGTCAAGAAATTGTTGAGCCACCAACTGGAAGGAAATGCAATCAAACCAAGATCTGCTGGACTATTGCAGACATAAAAGAGATGCTAAAGAGGCTAAGTCAGGCTACAATACAGTATAGTTCAAGGCTATGTAATGGCACTGCTCATTCTATAGCTAAAATGGCTTGATAAATTTAAAAAATTTAATTGATTAGAACCTGTAATTTTAAGTTTAGTTCATTGGGTGGTAACTTTTTTATCCAACTAGGCATTGTCATATAAATACATGTTCTTGCATGGTTTAATCAAGCTTCTTTCTTTATTATCGAATCAATTTAAATATATATTCCACTTAATTAATATATTCTTTTTTAAGATCAAACTTTGACACAAAAAATTTTAAAAAATAACATATTACTAGCACCAGTACTAGAAAAACATTGTTTGATTTCATCAAACAATTATTTTGTTCAATTTCGTTCTTTTGAATTGTCAATTAATATTGTATGTAGATTAAGCCAATCAAAAGCAGTTACTGAAACCTGAAATGGAATAAGAGTATTTGCAAATAAATTAAGCAACAACAATAATGATCTCGAATGCATTCAAAACTCTAGAAAATTGAAAAGTCTTGTCACAGCAAAATAACTTGTACATGCAAAATGGCAACTACCATTTAAGGATCCATAATTTATAGATCTATTTTGAGTCTACTCAACGAACAAGTACTTATCTAATCAGAACTTTTAGGTAAGCACTGAAATAATGCGATTGAGAATTGTAGGGTTTTGATTAGTCTAATCCTTCAGCTGAAACAAAATTTTGCCCAAGATCTTCACGAGTTGCAAATCAAATTTGAAGATCAATCTAAACTAACCAATACACTCAAGAAATCAAGATGAATCTAATCAATCACAGAGCACAAATCAAACACACAATAACTACACTGAATTACGTGGTTCGGTCTGTTGATGACCTATATCCACGGGTAAAACATCAGAGCTTGCCTTTTGATTAATTCCAAGAAGAAGATTACAAGAACTCAAGTGAGAGAATTACCGAGCTCAAGAACAAACTTTATCACTCTTAAACTTCTCACTCGAACTCTCTAGATACATACACTAATGAGCTCGGTAACCAAGCTTTTATAGAGAAGTAGCTTAACAAACGAATAAATCCAGAATGTACAGAATTTTGCCACGTGTAAAAAGCACTTAACCATTCAAGCACAAGGTGAAGTAAAAAATGGCTGCCTCAGCTGTCGTTTCAAGCTTAAGTAATCATGCTCCATTCACGTGACTTCATAACAGTTAAAAAATGTTTATAAAAAGCTGCTGTTTATCTCCACAAATATTTGTATTCAGACGTTCAACAAGAATTTGTACATGAAATTGGTCGTGTAACTGAAGGAGACTGCAGCTTGAAACTTTAGTGCTTCATTCTTGTTTATGACACATATTTTTGAGTTTTTTGGATGAAAAAATATTTAGGATGGATGACGTTGTCAGAATTGAATCCTACACAATTCAGGTGAATTTTGGTAATGTCACATGTTGGATATTTAATCTAACATGCTGGATAATTAAAAGATTCTCTAAGAGAATATGTAGATCTGGAATGCCTACCACATAACTCCAGAGAACAATTATACATTATAGATTAAGGTACGTTTCTGCATAATTTTGTTATTGATTCTTGGTGATACAACATGAATATTTTTAGGTGATAGGTGATTATTTTCACCAAAGGTTTTATTACCCCATCAAGTGGTATTAGAGCCACTTTATGTTGAATTATTAAAAATCAAATTTATTTTTAATTAATGATTAAACCTTTGGTGTTCTCAAATTTAATAATATCGAAATTATCAAAATCATTAAACTTGAGAACAAAATTAAGAAAAATAAATATTCCAAATTCAATTTCTTTAAGGCTTAAAGTTTTGTGGCTAGTGGTTGCCATTGTCATTAAGGTTCATGGTTAAAGTATCATGCACGGCTGAGATTTTATGGCCATCACTGCTGGTGCACAATTTGCGCAATCATTCTACTGGCGAGCAATTTCTACTGTTGCAGTGCACTGACTACTCTAAAGAGGAAGAGAGCCAGGTGATTTCTGTTGTTGTAGCGTGCTGGCCGCGCTAAAGAGGAAAAAGCCGTGCGATTTCCACTGCTGCAACGCGTTGGTCGCGCTGAAGAGGACACGACCTTTTGGCCACGCTAGCAGGAAGCTGCGGCTTGGTGAATTCAAACGGCGGCCATGGTCGCCACATGAAGAAAAAAGAACGGCAGCCATGAAGAACAAAGAAAAAAATATTTAGGGTTTTTTTTTTGTTGGACCGGTTCGGTTTGGTTCAACTAAATTGGCCTTTTAAAACCGAACAGCGATCTAAACCGGTCAAAGTTTGATCGGTCAATAATTGACCGTTGACCGTTGACCGAGCAAACTTTGACTCGAATTTTTTTATTTACTAGTATTTTTTTTCTTTCTTTTAATTTTTGGGTAATTTTTGGTGTAATTCTAAATTCAAATATTGGTAGGTTTATATGTATTTTGAGATGAATTAATTGAAGCATCATGTCGCCAAAGTGACCTCTCTTGTGGACATTAATTTATCTCAAAATACAAACAGTTTTGTATATGTAATTTCTGTAAATATCGATCGACCTAAAGGAAGGTCCATATTTAATAGAATTACATGTGCACTTGTGGTAATAAATAATTGATGATTATTTGATTTTACATGTGAGCAATAAATTAGCCCAAAGGAATACTTATTATTTGACATGTTCTTATTATCAATGTTTGATTACTACACCAACATATCACTTACAAGTTAATATTTTGTCTAAAGATGAAATATTAATAAAATGTCTGATATCTTGAGATGGGGTTTACCTTTATTTGAATTTATTTTTGTTTTAAGACTAATTTGAGCTTCTTCTTCTTATTTGTTGTTCTCTGTTCAGTTATGTTTACTGCTAACATTACTGCCAACATCAATTCTATTCATATGCTAAATGACTCTAACGTCAAATCATGGCAAGAGAACGTCTTAATAGTTCTCACTGTGTTAAGGGTTGATCTTGTGTTAAGGGTTGATTCTCTCCCACTTCTTACGGATGATAGTACCCCTGATGATAAAAGGGAAATGAAAAGGTGGAAGAGATCAAATTGCATGTGTATCATAATAATGAAGAACATCATTCTAGAAGCATTCAGGGTCTTAATGCCTGAAAAAGCAACTACAACTAAGGAATTCCTTGTAGAAATTGAACAGAGGTTTGTCAAGAATGAAAAGTCTAAAATTGGTACGCTCTTGAGAAGCCTAATTTCAATAAGGTATAAAGGCAAAGACAAGGGCAACATAATTAATAAGGATAAGGAAGCTGCAAATTCATTACCTCAAAAGAAACAACAAAAGAAATCAGATGCTCTATTAAGCACTAGTTGTTTCTTTTAATAAGCTAAAAGGCATGATTTGGTTTGTTCTGAAGTTAATTTAACTTTGATACCTAGACACACATGGTGGATACATTTTAGTGCAACCACTCACATCAGTGTGCCTATGTAGGGTTATCTGAGTTGCCGAAAACCCAATGATGGTAAAAGATACATCTATGTGGACGATGGCAAGATAGTTGAAGTTGAAGCAATTGAAAAATTTATATCATTGTTAAAGATTAGATTTTATTTGGATCTTGATGAAACATTTATTGTTTCGTCTTTTAGGCAGAATTGGGTTTCTATTTTTTCTTTGGACAATCTGGTTATTCTTGTTCACTTGAGAATGAAAAATTTAGTTTGTTTCATGATTAAAAAATGATTGCTTTTGGTTCTTTGTTAGGTTATGATAATCTTTATATAGCTGATGCAATTACTTTATTTAATGAATCCTTACAATTAAGTACACGAGGTTTAAAGAGAAAATTAACAAATGAGAATTCGGCTGTGTTTTAGCACAGAAGATTAGGTCATATCTCCAAATAGAGAATAAAGAGACTTCTGTCAAATGCAATTCTCGACCCCTTAGATTTCACAAATTCTGACATCTATGTTAACTATATCAAGGGGAAACAAACCAACAAAAGGAGATTTGAAGCCAATAGGACTTTGGATGTCTTAGAACTCATGCATACAGATATTTATGGGTCATTCCCGGCTCCTTCTTGGAATGGTCAACAATATTATTTTATTACGTTCATAGATGATTTTTCTAGATATTGTTACATATATCTCTTCCATGAAACGGCACAGTCCTTAGATATATTTAAAAACTTTGAGGCTGAAGTTGAAACCAACTTGGCAAAAGAATAAAAAAACGTCAGATTTGATCATGGTGGTGAATACTATGGTAGATACGACAGTTTATATGAATAACGTCCAGGGCCATTTGTAAAATTCTTAGAGGAATGTGATATTATCCCACAATATATTATGTTAGGTTTGCCTACTATGAATGGTGTTATTGAAAGACGAAATAGGACTCTTAAGGATATAGTGAGAAGTATGATTTGTCATTCTACCTTAACAAAATCATTTTGGGAATAAGCACTTAAAATTACAGCATATAACCTTAATAGGGTTCTAGCTAAAGCGACTGCCAAAACCCTTTATGAGCTTTGGCCAGGTAAAAAGCCTAGCCTCAAGCACTTGCATATTTGAGGATGTCCAGCTGAGGCATGTCTTATAGGCCTAATGAAAAGAAACTTGACTCAAGGATAGTGAGTTGTTATTTTATTGAATACTCAGAACGATCCAGGGGGTACAAGTTTTATGATCGCACAACTAAGTCTATTTTTTAATAGAGAAATATTTCATTCTTTGAGGATGTCGAGTTTGCGGAGGGATGTAGTAAGGGACTTTGTCTTTGAAGAAGAATATGTTGATATTCTCATAAGTGTTATTGGCATTGATTAGGCTCTCATTCTTAAGTTTGTTCAAGACACAACAAATCAAGACAATCTTGAAGAATCACCTATAGAAAAAATTGTTCCAGAAGAATAAATTTTACCACCTCAAAAACACATGCCATTAAAAAGATCCACTAGAGAAAAAAAAAGTTCAGTGCTAGATAATTATATTGTATTTCACCAAGAGCATGATGTAGACATCGGCGTGATGGAAGATGATCTAATCAATTTCTATCAACTTATGAAAAGTTCTAATTCTCAGAAGTTGGTTGATGCCATGAATGAAAAGATGAAGTCCATGAAGAACAATGACATATGGGATCTTGTCTCATTGCGAGAAGGTGCAGAACCTACTGATTACAAATGGATATTTAAAACCAAGAGGGATCTGAAAGGCAATGTGGAGAGGTACAAAGCATGTTTAGTTGCAAAGAGCTTTATACAAAAAGAAGGCATTGACTATAAAGAGACTTTCTCTCTGATTTCTTCGAAAGACTCTTTTAAGATTATAATGGCTTTAATGGTGCATTTCAATCTTGAGTTACATCAAATGGATGTAAAGACAATGTTTCTCAATGGCGACATTGATAAGACGATCGATATGGTGCAGCTAGAAAACTTCATGTCAAAAGACCCAAAGAATATGGTTTGCAAACTTAAGAAATCCATCTATGAGTTCAAGCAAGCATCTCGACAATAGTATTTCAAGTTTCATCAAGTGATCATCTCATTTGATTTCGAGATGAATTTGGTCGATAATTGTATATACTATAAGTTTTATGGGAGTAAATATATTTTTCTAGTTTTATATGTCGATGACATTTTGCTTGCCAGCATCAATATAGGCTTATTGCATGACACCAAGAGATTTCTACCTAAAAACTTTCAAATGAAAGATGTTGGTGATACCTCTTTTGTATTAGGCATATAGATATACCAAGATCGCTCTCGAGGTATTCTGGGATTATCACAAAAGAGCTATATCAAAACAGTTTTTAAAAGATATGGCATGTAAGATTGTAAACTAGGTGATACCCCTGCGGCTAAAAAAAATAAGTTTAGTCTCAATCAGTGTCCTAAGAATGATTTTGAAAAGAAGAAAATACAGAAGATTCCTTATACGTCGGCAGTAGGAAATTTGATATATGCTTAGGTTTGTACGCGACTGGATATTACATACGTTATAGGGATGTTGGACACATATCTAACTAATCCGGGAATAGACCATTAGAAAACAACCAAACGAGTCTTGCGATATTTACAAAGAACAAAAAACTACATGCCCATATATCGGAGGTCGGATACGTTTAAGATCGTTGGGTATACTAACTCCGATTTTGCTGGATGCCAAGATAATATGAAATCCATTTCGGGTTACATTTATCTGCTAGTTGGGGGGGCTGTCTCTTGGAAGAATGCTAAACAGTCTCTTATAACCATTTCCACTATGGCAGTAGAGTTCATAGCATGTTACGAGTCATCTAATCATGAAATATGGCTACGAAATTTTGTCACGGGATTTCGTATAGTAGATGGTATTGATAGACCACTCAAGTTATTTTGTGACAATAAGTCAACAGTGCTGTATTCCAATAACAATAAAAGCTTGACGAAGTCAAAGTATATAGACATCAAGTTCCTAGTTGTTAAAGAAAGAGTTCAAAGTGGACAGTTATCTATAGAGCATATCAACACAAACTCCATGATTGCGGATCTGCTTACTAAAGAATTGTCACCCAAGATATTTCATGAGCTCATTACTCATATAAGTGTCATGTCATTTAAAGATATTTAATTTTAGTGGGAGTTTTTGATTTTAAATGCTCTTATAATATAGACATTTTTAGTTATTTTAGTTTCTGGATATTTAAAGTTACTTTTTGTACAAATAAAGTTTTTGGTTTATTCACACTCTGATTTTAGTATAGTTTGATCTAAATAAGGTTTAAAGTAGACTAGTTGGAAATAGACATGTTAAAATCCATTGTATGAAATTTCCATGCTACGTATCCACATCACGATCCATGTTATTCAGTTATATTGGCATAGTGACCATTAAGGATCGAGTTATGATAGTTGTGACGAAGGCCGCTTTGATCCTGTGTCGGTATGGTTGATGAACCAGATTGGTTAATGATACATTTCAATAATGATAGTAAGGTTGAGCTCATGTGGTTATTTTTGCAAAGTATAATTATAAGGTTACATATATAGCCCAAGTGGGAGATTGTTGGATTTTTAATCTAGTATTGTTAGATCATTAATCCAACGTTGGACTTATATGTGAATAATTATGTATTGTGGACTGTCATATAGTGTTAAGCCCAACTAAAAGTGATCTATTAAGGTTTCCAATATTATGGGTTTTAATGTATCTAATAAGGTATGAGCCTTTAATGTGTAAAGACCCAATAATATTCTAATTCTATGATGGGCAGATTTAGGAATACCTAATAATAACAGGAAACAGTTGTTTATATAAGTGGTTATGGTCCTCAAGTCACACGTATCTTTTCTATTCTTTCTGACATCCCATCTTTAGAGAGAGAACGTGGAGAAACTTAAAGGATTTTCTAAGAAAATATGTAGATCTGGAAGGCCTACCAGACAACTCCAGATAACAATTAAGTGTTATGGATTCAAATACGCTTCCATATAATTTTGTTATTAATTCTTGGTGATACAACATGAATATTGCTAGGTTATAGGTGATGATTTTCACTAAAGATTTTATTGCCCCTCATCACATCCTCTCGGCAAGTGTTGTGTATTTCCACTTCAAAAGTTGGAATTCCACTTGGTTGGGGAGAAAGTTGGCATTCTACAATCTGAATGTCATTATTTGAACACTTTCCTACATATAAAGATTATTATTAACTTTTAGATGCCCATTACTTCACTCGTTTTAAAATACAAATATTAAGATTCTAACAATCAACGTATAATATAGAATTGTGAGATGTTAAAAAAAATTTCTAAAATTATTATACACACACTCATTTTCAAGTGTCGCATTCTTTTTTTTTTTTAAGTGCAGACATACTATTAAACCATACGATTTACTAGAATTAATGTTCAATACACTATAAAACTATATGTTTAATAGCATTAAAAGTTGACTTTATTAAACCGCATGATTAACAATATGTTTGTATGAAAAAAATGAGGGCACTCACACTAGAAAAGGATTTTATATATATAGTTCTTCTTTCATGCAAGTATCTTATTTACATACATATATATATATATATATGCAAATATAGACACATAATTAAGAGTCACATAGTTTAATAGAGTATTAATTTTTAAGTGGGTGATTGAATTTATTGAAAAAACCATATAATTTTAAATTTTTAGAATGAATTAAACATTGGCTCTATTAAATTAATAGTGTGTCTAGATGGAAAAAAGAAAAAACAAGGACACACCCACTTTAAAACAAAATTCAAGACAAATTTATGGTTTCATAAATGAGTTTATAACGTTGTAAAAGTTCATTTACAATGTCTTAAAAACAAAATTTACAATTTTAAAAAATAAAGTTAATAAAAACAAAATTTTAAAAAATGAAGCCACAAAAAAAAAGTACGAGTAAGATTAAAATATATTGGATTAAGGATCACATAAATAGCCAGATAATTATTGATTCATGCCTGTCATTAGCAATTCTAGAAGAAATCGTATGGCCTAACAATATGTCTGTATAAAAAAAATGAGCACGTCCACATTAGTGAAGGATTGTGAACAATACCATTTATCTTTTTATGCTCCTCTAAGGTGTATAGTTTAAAAGTCCATTTTTTTTTTCATTGTGAAATGCTGATGTCCCCTAAAATACATTAAATTTTTTTTTTAATGTGGACATGGACACATAATTAAGATTCATATAGTTTAATTAAGAGTCACATAGTTTAATAGAGTATACACTATTAAACCATATAGCTTTTTAGTGAATTAAACATTGGCTCTATTAAATTAATAGTGTGTCTAGATGGAAAAAAGAAAAAACAAGGACACACCCACTTTAAAACAAAATGCAAGACAAATTTATGGTTTCATAAATGAGTTTATAACGTTGTAAAAGTTCATTTACAATGTCTTAAAAACAAAAATTTACAATTTTAAAAAATAAAGTTAATAAAAACAAATTTTTTAAAAATGAAGCCACGAAAAAAAAGTACGAGTAAGATTAAAATATATTGGATTAAGGATCACATAAATAGCCAGATAATTATTGATTCATGTGTCATTGTGTGTGTGTGTATAAAAAAAAATGTGTGTGTGTATGTCCTTTTTTGTGTGTGTTTTTTTAATGTGGACATGGACACATAATTAAGATTGTATAGTTTAATGTACACTATTAAGTGTTTGCTTTATAGTGTATGACACTATTGAATGTATGTATGTATGTATGTATGTATGTATTTATGTATGTATGTATTTATGTATGTATGTATGTATATATAGTGATTCTCAAGTCTGCAATTAAATTCAAGACAGATTTATGGTTTCATAATGGAGTTTATAACGTTCTAAAAGTTCATTGACAATGTCTTAAGCATGTCTCGAACTTTAATATCGGAATAAAAAATTTTCTTATACGAGGCAAAATAGGAAAGGTGATGCTTTGTACCGAATTTAGAGTTTCCAATTTGATTGATATCTCGTTGTATTGAAGGCCTGAAACAAAATTTTAAAAAATAAAGTCACAATTTTTTTTTTTTAAATGAAGCCACAAAAAAAAAACTAATAAGATTAAAATTTGTTGGATTAAGGATCACATAGATAGCCAAATAAATAGCCAAATAATTATTGATTCATGCTTGTTATTAGCAATTCTAGAAGCAAAACAATTCTAATTATTAATAGATACCTAGCCATTTTGATGAGAAACAATCAAAATCAATCCAATTGTCAATATAGCTGCACTCAAAAACAAAATTCTCATCTTCATAAGAACTTAAAATATTTAGACAAATAACAGTAAGGCTTCAAGTTTTCAATCAAGCGATTAAAACCGTCACACAAGGCAAAGTTTGTTTTGTAAAATATATATTAGAAATTATTTACACATAAAATCAAGCCATTGGTGTTACTCTTCATGATCTATAAAAACACTTTTAATTACCTCAAAAAAGTAATTTTAAACAATCTTAAAAGCATAATTTTTATCAAGGATTTAAAAGTATAATAAAGTAAATAATAATAACATTAACAAAAACAATACTAAAGTAAAAGAGAGTACATACCAAAAATAAATACAAAAAAGAAAGCGAGAAGAGAATTAGGGCAACCATTTGAAGCTTTTGTATTGCCATACTGCCAAAATCTTTAATTTTGCCACAAATTCTTCCATTTAATGGTGCATTTGTTATGTATAGAGCCATGCATGTATGCCACAAATCAATTAAAGCATTAATTAATTATAAAATAACTATGTTGAGTCGAAAAAAATTCTCCGTTTAGTTTCTAATATTAAATGCCTTTTTTTTTGGTAATCTCATTACCGAAATTAATATGCACGTTTTGGGCAAAGAATATATATTTATTTTCAGAAAATCTCGGAAGGTAATAGTTATGATCAACGATTTCATTTTGTGTTAACGGAAACTTTCATAATCTTAAGTTTCATATTCTTTTTTGTCTTTTTCTTCTCCCTCGAGTTAAAATGATCTACTAGAGAAGAATGGGACTATTTGTACTCCAAAAATTACTTTCAAACACTTTATCATTTTGCATACTCATCTATTAAATTTAAAATTAGAAGTTTTACTTTGTATGCTCTTTGTCAAAAATATCTTAATTTAAACCATTTAAATTAATTCACTCAAAACACTAAGAAAACTATTAAGCACCCAAAAAAAAAAACAACATACACGTAAAACAAATAGAGTCAAGTCACGCAGTAAACAAATTCTTTAACACAATTTTAGTTATTAATCTTATTTATTAAACAATACCTTAAGGGCATGTTTGGTTGGGGGTAGAGGAGTGGGGAGAGGAAAAGAATTTGATTTTTTTTCCACTTTCCACTTTCCACTTTCCACTTATTGGTTTGACCAAATTTAATGGAATTGAATTTCTATCACTACTACAAAAATGGTCTTTACTGACATTACAATAGTGTTAATAATTACTTTTAGTGACACTTGTTAATTGTGTCAGTAATCTGGTAGTCAAAAAAATAGTGACACTTATTTGTAGTGTCATGATGATGGCGTCAGTAATTATTATTACTATAGTATCAACAATATTATGACACTATAGTATTAGTAATTATTGATATTATATTAGTGTCTAAAATTGCTGTTACTATAGTATTGCTATTTAATTTATTTAAAATAATAAAAATTTCAATTGGCTCATTGCCTATCGATTTATTGGTAAAATTGAAAGGCTCCACAAAATAACCGAAAAAAAAACTTGATTTATATTATAAAATCTTTCATTTCATATTTAAATATTGTTAGTACATATTACAAATTTCAAATATTTCAACAAACAAGATATGAGATATCTCACTCTTATAACTGTATAATCTAAACCAAATACAAAAAAAATTTTACCATCCAATCAGATGCCTACTAATTGTGGCTAAATGAGAAGGATAATTGCCTTCACTCTTTCAACATAAGTAGTGCAATTGAGTTATCACACTAGCAGCTTCTCCATTCTCTATTCAATAATAGATGAGTTCGGATACAAGTAAAGTTGAGGAAGAAATACTTCAAACACATTGATCAAATTTGCATATGAAAACACGGAAAAAGAACAAAAAAATTACCTGTCAATTTCCAACCATTATAGAAACAAAGGTTAACAGAAATAAACTTTTGTCATATTTGTGTTTTTGGCTAATTTCCATGTCTAACCATCATGTCCCACATATCTTCAATTGGAAACAGTGGCAGTTGGATTCCAAGTTTTTTAGAATAGGGAAACCAAACCTAGTAAGCTTGTGGATATTTGTATCTTTACTAAATATACATAAATCACTCAACAAAGTATTACTAGGATAATAAAAATAGTTCATACGCATCTCATAATTCAAATACATATATACTTTTAAGTCTATTCACACAATGCAATGCAGATAAAAAATTCAAACTGGAAATGAAAGCAGAGCAAAGTGATATAGTGTGCATTAGAAAAAAACTGAAAAATCATGGCATCTACCATTTCATTTGCAAATTTCAAATTCGCAACATAAAACTCAAACATCAAAACAAAACTTGATTTAATAAGAATAAAATATGACATAATTACAATTAAATTGAGCTTGAGTTACATAATTAAAATTAAAAAAATAATGAAGTAGAAATAGTGAGGGAGAAAGGAGGTACCTTTTGGAGAAAGCGAAAAGCTGAGGCTAAGGAAACGGAGTGAGTCTAAAACTTGAAGCTTCTTCACTTTTCTTTTTCACAACTAGAAATGATTTCTGCTTTTCCTCTTTGTGTTTCGTTTTTCTTTCTTTGGCAGCTTTTACTTTCTTCTCTTTTATTAAATTAAATTATTTTATTTTATTTGACCAAGAAGAAAGTAAATTAAATTAAATTACTTTCTAAGAGTCCAAGCTACATAAGATACATTTCAAAGCTAGACCCTGCGTACAGATCTACTGAATGATTTGTTAGTGACCATGACTTCCATTTTATGAGTACTCAAATTGCATTCTTGCCATTCTTTCAAGCACAAGATATAATTTTAAAATGTATTAGAATTTTTTTTTTTAAAATTTGATTTTTTTTTTTAAGTTACAAACATTGAGATGATGTTTATCCTAATTTGTTCCCCACAATTACAACTACCGTTGCATCTAAATTATTGTGAAATCTATTAATTTAAACTTTATAATTTATAATCTGATTATGGAATGGTTATTTTTATGAATATTGGCTTATAATCCTTCCTTTGCACATGGAAACCATTTTAATTACGTTTTTTCTATAAGATGTATAATACAACTGAAATATCTATAATTTGAAGAAAAGGGAAACTATGAGGAAGAAGTCAGCTCCACCCACAAAACAATAAGAGAAAAGACAACTTTCATCCAAATATATATTAAAAACATATTTAACTCTTACAAATCACTCACAAATTTCTTAGAAATTTATAAAAGTAGTAGCTCAACAAAAAATTAATGAGGGAGAAGATAACTCCACCCACAAACTACTAACATGAGAAAAGACAACTCTAAGAATATATTTAGAAAGAAAAAACAGTTTGTTGGGACTTGAATCCGGACTCTTTAGTTCAAATTGAGAGTTTGGGACCAGTACCCACAATTATTTGAACTAATTAAATGGAAAGCAATTTATATTTGCACCAATTTAACACAAAAATAAGTTTTCCCAAATCCACTGATCATGTCCTAGAAGGCTAAAAAATCATAAAACATAATGCATTATCTACACATAAAGGCCAAATGACAATCTAGATTCGAAATTATATCATCCAGAGGAATACTATACTTGCCCATAACTAGCACTCTGTGATACGACCCGCCCCAAACTCCCAGGACGAATCAGCCTAATTCTATATAATCTTTCTGACGTAATCTGAATAATCAGGATTCTGCCAAAAAATTCGGCAAAGTCTTTCTTATATTTATTATAAAACCAAATCTGCAAAATTATAAATCAAGCACTCCCAAAGAAATTTCAAATATAATCATCTCTGAATAACCAATCTCCTCAACAAAATACCAAATTATTCAATATCCAATATCAAATAAAATACATATGTTATCCGCAATCTCCGAAATGTAACAAATTATACAATCACAAATTATCTCAATAAATCAATCGATAACTCCTAACATCATAAAGTGGCCATAATTCTGAAAATAACTATTGTTGTTGGGTCGACTGTTATACCTACGAATCTCCTGTTAGGGGGGAGGGGAAAAAATATAATAAAACGGGATGAGTATAAAACTCAGTGAGCTCAATGAGTAGATAGTAGTTTTTCAACATAACTTTATTCTAAAATAATTAACCATATCAAAACACCATCTCATTAAAATATCACAACAATTTAAATAACTTATTAAATCCAAATCATGTACTTAAATAACAATATTGCAAATATACAGTATAAATCAATGGAAATTCATAATACTTATAACATCAATACTGAAATACCGAAAACTATCACCAAACAAGTACCCAGGGGAAATAATCTCATCATATCTGGACCTCGACGGACGGGCAATGACGTACTATCTAGGTACAATCACGCCCCGGAGCTACACGGATAGACAGGGAAGAACCATCTCATATCTTATCATATCCGGACCTCAACGGACGGGCAATGATGTACTATCTGAGTACAATCATGCCCCGGAGCTACACGGATAGATTGAAAAATATCATCACATCTGTATCATCTGTATCTCAATACACGTATCTCTGTATTCATCATACTTCATGCATATGTCATCTCATCTATATCAGTATATCTGACGGGGAATGGTACTGTCTAATGATTTTGAAAAAAACCTTTATACACATATATAAACATATAATCTCATCCAAAATCTCATCCGAAATCTCATTTGAAATCTCATTCGAAATCTCATTTTCTTTTTCATTTAACATATCTTAAATCCGCTTTTCTTTTCTTTAAAAATAGTATCATGCATATTCAAAATCTGTAACCAAAATCATTAATCAAACACATTCCTTGTAATAATTATCAAAACACAGATAAAATCTATTTCTATAAAATCATTAAATCAAAGCCTTTAAAACCAATCTCGTAAACCAGCTTTACCATATTTTAAAATTATAATAAACTACAATGAAAAATGAGTTTCGTATATTCCACTCACCGTGACGGTGTCCGAACTCGGTATCGACAACGTCCACGGGTTGATTCTCGTTCGTGGATTCTCCTAATTTGAGGAAATAACATAATTACTAACTATAATCACGAATTATAACTAATATGCTTGAAACGACATTTATCCATAATAAAATATTCTCAAATTTGTAAAATTACCAAAATACACTCAACATCAAAATTCATCAAATTATCCCTAAAATTACATATTATCAAACTATCCTCAATTCTGATTACAAAGATATCCACAAGTTTTGAATTTATAAAATTACCCCCAGAAAAATATAAAATTACTAAAATGCCCCTAACAAAATAAATTACTGAATTACCCTCAAAATCTCAAATTACCTAATTGCCTTTATCTGAAAATAAAAAAATGTCCATAAATTTTAAAATTACAAAAATACCCCTAAAGCTTGTGAAATTACCGAATTGCCCCTAACGATCAACGGTGACCAAAACTCCTTCAACGGCAATGGGAAGCTCAGGTCTGCTAGATCTGACCTCAGTGAGTCCAATGGTACCGGCAGTGATTTCCCACGCCCGGCGGTAACGATAGATCTAGCTCCCCAAAAACCGTGAGCTTTCCGTCGGTCAATCGGCGATAATCCAGTCATTTCAGGTGATGGGGTTAGTCAAAAAACGATAAGCGGAAGCTGAGGAACAAGATCCAAGTGGCAAATTGGCCTAAAATCGGCGAAATCAACGGCCATGAAAACGGGTTGAGCCTCGGCTTTTGAAGCTGGATCGCCAGCGTTTTGGCCTTTTTCTGGTGACTTTGATGGCAGAAATGCGTCGGCCTATAGTCAAGCTTCAAATCGGTACCAAGCGTGGCCGGTGGGGTGGCCGGACGTGGGAGAAATGGCCTGGTCTTGGTCGCGGGTCACGCGAGTCGGGTTGGTCAAACGGGTGAACGGGTTTTTCTCTTTCTCTCTCTCTCTCTCTTCTTTCCATTTTAGGAAAGCAAAAATGTCTCCCTCTCTCATCACTTTCCATTTATAGTAACAATTTTTTTTTTAGCTTAATATAAATTAAGTTAATTCCGGACCCGTGTGTCAAAATAAAATCCGATTACATGGCCATTGAATCGCATCTGAAATGTCTCGATTTTGTGTCGTGACAAATTTAAATTATTTTGAGTGCGATCAATTTTTAATAATTGCGTCCGATTACTCGTAATGATTTGTAATAATCCGACGATTTTAAAAATTTGTGATGAAAATAAAAATAACATTACTCTCAATTAAATAAATTTCGGTGCATATGTTAAACTCTGACTCTTAAACTAAAATAAAGAAAACCAATTATCATTGCCATCTTGAATCAATTCTTCTAATTTTCTAGTTCATCACTAAATTCTCTAACAAAATAAAATATTTAAGATCACCAATACAACTCAAACAAGTTCAATTCATAACCAAATTACAAAATGAAAAATGGACCAACTGATATTAAAAATATCACAAGAAGGTCATCTCAGGTTTCAAAATCACTAATAATTTAAAAAAAAAATCTTGCCTGATTAATTCGACCCAGAACCTCTTTTCTTTTCACAACTTCTTATTTGCTTTCATAAAGCCTAGCTTTAACCAAAAACTTCAACCCAAAGGAAATCAAAATCAGGGTTTCCATATAGAAAAAAATAATTATAAATAAAGACAAAACAAAACCTTTTCTAAGTCATGGGTTCTTTGCATATCAGCCTATGTGGGTCCTGCAATTGATATTGACTTCATCTCTCCATACTGCTTAGTTGGCGAGGACGACAAACTCATTCTCTTCGGTCTCAAAATTAAAAACAATAAAATACCCCTAACAAAATAGCCCCAATTTTTTTAATCAGACTTTCAGACCCCAACTTTGCCCAAGTTCTTCACAACACTTTCTTGGCTTCTTTCCAAGGGTATTTTAGCTCAAGATGGCAGCTCTGAAGGTTGATAGCAGCAGCTTGCGAGGTAGATCATTGTTATAGAGAGAGAGAGAGAGAGAGAGAGAGCTTCCGTTCAAAGAAGGAAGTGGCCGTGGGGAGAGACTTTTTACTCATCAAAATTTTTAGATTTTAGGTTTCCATATACACCTCATTAAAATGACATAGTTTCTAGGCAATCTAATTTAATTTTTAATATTGTATTAACTAAAAATGCAACTTGTGGTCCAATGGTTTAACATTTAGAATTAAAAAGATAAAGTATAGAGGTCTGCAGTTTGACTTTTAGCGGTACAAAATAAATTTTTTTTTAATTACCAATACCTTAATGTCACAGATCTTTAATATTTAATTTAAAGACACTATAGTATTAGAAATTTGTGATACTTATCTGCTAAACACGGAAAATGCCCCAAATGCATGTAATTACTGGTGCTTTTTAATAAAGTGTCACAAGACAAGTGTCAGTAAAAATCATTTTTCTTGTAGTCCATTAAAATTCAATTTCCATCAAGTTGAAGAATTTGTATTCCTTATCAATGGATAAGGATTTCAAATTCCTTATCGACTAGAATGCAAAAATTTCAATATTGTCCTCTAAATAAAATTAATTTCAAATAAGTTAAAATGCAAATAATATATATTTATTTTCTTAAATAAATAGGATAAACTTATTTGAAAAAAAAGAAAAACAGCAAAATGGAGCATTGGACAGTCATTGGAGATTCAGTGGAGTTTCGGCATAATTTCACCGAAGATGCGCTTCACCATCAAAATCGGTACCAATGGAATCCTTATGAGCCGATCTACAATTCTATGGAGTTAGAAATGTCAATATACGTTGTTATTTACCTCAAATCTTGTTTAAATATTTGAGAAAATTTTAACTCTCATATTTCCAACCATATATGTATTTTCGGCAAAATTAACACTTCCAATGAGTAAATCATCCATTTCTGATCATTTTTATGTATTTAACACGATAAAAAATGGTGGTCAATGGCGGCTAGTGGTGGTCAATGGTGGTCGGAGGCGGCGGCGGCGGCGGTAGTCAACTGAAACTTTATTTATGGAGCTTCTATCAGTTTGAACTTTGCATTTTAATTATCATGGCTGAGGATGGTGATTGTCGTTCATCAAACAACAAGTGGCTGATGCCACTTGTTTTCTTCTTCAAAGGCACCGTGCGATATTTAGTTTCTTGCAGGCTTTTCTCTTCTAATAGAGTATATCGTAGTCTCTAAATAGTCATATGATCAATTTGTGAGACTCATTGGTATCTCGATCGCAGTATGCCTCTGAATTCAATTGAACAAAGAAAATGAGGTATTTAATGCAACTTCAGTGCATTCTATCTTATAATCTTTTGGCTGCTGACTTTGTGTAAAGAAAAAATTCAACAACAGGCATTCTAACTCCAAATGATATGACAAGTTCAATATATATTATTGCCTATAACTAAATTTGTTTACAATGGTTACCATCGGTCCCCATATCTTTATTCAGATTTGTTTGGTACGGTAAGTAGTTAAATTAGGATCGATAGAACCCGGTGCCGCGAGGAAGAACGAAGCCTTTCAACGAACAATGGCTTTGGGTGGCAATGAGTTTCGGGATGTCAGTTTCTTTGGTATGAAATAGCAACTTTAATTGTTTTGGTACCTTTGGTCTTTTAGTAGTTATATCTAGCTAATAAATAAACTGTACAAGTAATTTCTTTCACTTTGTACTTTGTTAATTTCAGATTTTTATTATTTGCATAAGCTTCTATATTTCAGTTCTTTATTGTATTGTGAGTTGGCTCTAACTCTTTCTTTCTTCTACATTTGCAAAGGCGGACTCTTTGGACTCTTATAAGTATGTCTATGACATTGGTGTTTGTTTTATAACTGACATGCATTATATCTTATTATGCTTGAGGTTGTACAAAATGCTAAAACATTTCATTGTTGGCATGGAGATGATCAGATTGCATATCCCTTATTATTAATTTGTAAGTCTCAGACCAACTAAAAGATTTTACTATGAACAATGCAGGCACTGACAGTTTATGGAGCTTTACATGATCTTCAGGTTAGGTTCTGTCATTCTTGACAATGTCAATGGCACTTTTGACATTTTGAACAAAGTTTTATCCCAATTCAATTTCAGTTCCAGGGTAACAAACGATCAGCCAAGGATATTGTTTTGCCAAATGAAGATGAGGATGAGGAAGATGAAGATGATGGTGAGGTGAGGAAAACGTTTGAGAGAAGGAAGATGATAAATCAGGGGATAACTGATTGTACGATGATCAAAGAGGTGAAAGGATTTCACGTGAAAGCATTCATGACACATGCTTTTGCGTACATTCAACTAGATTTACACATGCTGTTTGCATGGTACTTTTGGGCAGCAAATGCACAGATATATACTTTTAGGCAAAAATAACTTTCTAATATAGGTACTTTGTTCTCCTTTTGGTTGATGCCATGATATAATTTCAATGAATTTTTCAATGAAGCTACATTTTTTGGGTATTTTGTGGTATGGTTTCTATAGTATTTTGTTGGCTATGTTGTACTCATTGTATGATTCCTGAACAAAAAGAATGATTAAATAAGAATAAATAAAAGTAACACAGCATTTAAAAAAATAATTT
This sequence comes from Luvunga scandens, assembly GCA_030449905.1. Taxonomy (NCBI): domain Eukaryota; kingdom Viridiplantae; phylum Streptophyta; class Magnoliopsida; order Sapindales; family Rutaceae; genus Luvunga; species Luvunga scandens. Next base: position 229,356 of record JASUUG010000696.1, read on the forward strand.
TTTTGCATCAAATATATATATATATATATATATATCATTTTCAAGGGCAAAATGCAGTTGAAATATGTTTATACAAATAAGTAACATGCTTAAGAATTTTTTATTGATTACAAAATTAAATAGGATTTTCTTGGTCAGATGGATGGGAGAAAGAACAAGGAAAGGTAAACGAAACGTTAAAAACAGAGAACATGAAAAATAAATATAAATTAATGTGCAAAATTAAATGTCATGGAAAAATATCATAGAAATTAATGTACAAAATTAAATCTTTCTCAACTATCTTCACTCTAAAAATTATTTGAACACTCTTATTTTAATAAAATAATTTATTACAACCATCATAGGAACTACTATTATGAACAATTTATTATAAGCTAATATAACACAATTACTTTGAACACCCATATAGCACACATATTTTTCAACCTATAATCCCTAAATTTTACTTTCTGCCTACGTGACATTGGCGTTCCTCTCCATCAACCACAACAACTATTCTGTGACAACCTCAGCACATTACATATGACTATCAATCCAGTGTTTCATGCTTGTTCTTAAGCATATCGAAATTGATTACCTTTTTGTCCGCGAAAAAGTTGCACTAAGGGCACCCATTACAAGGTTTCTGCCCTCTACAAGACAGATTACTGATGTATTTACAAAACCACTGCCAAAACAATCTTTCCTTCAGTGTCTATACAAGCTAGGAGTTCACTGCATTCCACCCTCCAGCTTGAGGGAGGGTGATAAGGAAAGAACTCAATCAACAGTGAACATCTTGGAGATAAATTTAGCCGAATGCAAAGCACTATCAAAGGGATTTCCAATGTCTAGATTATCTCCATAAAATATCCTGATTAATTACAATTCTTTTATAAATATTCTTTTTATGCTAGCTGTACATAAATGTCAATAGCTTAGGCCACTTGCTCTTTCAATCTCATGAATAGCCTTGTATAAATTCTTTTTTTAGTTTCAATAAAATTTAGTCAATTCTCTCACACTTTTATTTTCTTTAATTTGAATGGCACAAGCCACGTCAAAATCAAAATACTATCATCGTAGACTAAGATCAAAGTGCCGTCATTAATCCTAACCCAGAGTTCTACAATTGGATAATATAGGATCAACTTCTCTTGGGTGGCTACTTTCGACCGTCCCGGACATTGTTCTAGGCACTATAGTTGACTGTAACACTTCCTATCAATTATGGGCAGCAATTGTAAGGTTTTTCTCCTCTCAATCAAAGACTTGGATCCTTCAGTTGTGTATGCAACTCCAAACACTCAAAAGGGAGGAATGTTTGTGACAGACTATTTTACCAAAATTAAATATATTGCTGATAATTTGTCTGCTACAAGAAATCCTATTGATAAGAAAGACCTGGTGTTATATCTGTTGTCAAGTGTGGGGACTGAGTATGACCCAGTTGGGGTCAACATAACTTCCAGGACTGGGATTCTTCCTTTACAAGAAGTTTTTTGTGTAATGGAAAAAATCCAAACAAGCCAACCAATACTTGTCAAATTTGTGGAAAATATGGACATTCAGCAACTAGATGTTATCATCGTATGGACGATAGTTATATAGGACAAAATCAAGCACCGACTGCATATATTATTGACTCCTTAGAAGGAAAACTGGCCCGTTAATATCGTAAAACTCATTCCTGCACTTTAATAAAGTTCATTAGCTCTCACAAAAAAGAAAACTCTTGATAATTAAATACAACTTTTAAAATTAAAAATTTTGAAAATAAAAAATAGAAAGGCCTAAAGGATAATATAAGTTTATTATCAAATTACTACCTAATCAAACAGTTGCAAATTTTTACCAAACTCTTTACATTTACTCTCATGACTTTGAAATTAAAAGTTTCACAAAACGCTGATACGATAACGTAAATTTGGAATCGATTTATTCATTGAATTGTAGAACAATATAAACCTACAGCAGTTTTATCTCCTTTCGTATCGGCAGTGCTCCGTCAGCATTCTGTCTGTTTAGCATTTTTGTTCCTTATTTGTTCTTTGATATTGTTGACTTATTTTTTGATTTTTCTCTCTTAATGTGCTAATTTCACCCTCTCATTTTTTGTTAAAGACTAAGTGCTCACAGAGAGCACCCGACCGTGGATCGTAAGCTATTCAAGGCATTGAGACAAGGAGATGAAGCTGAAGTCCAAAAATTCAGATATGAAAATCAATTTCAAGGCACAACGCTCCATACAGCAGCTAAATACGGACACAAGACATATAGCTGCTAGATACGGACACGAGAATGTAGTAGTGAAAGTACTCAGGCTTCAGCCTGACCTCCTGTATCAACAGAACCAAAACTCTGAAACCCCAAGGCATATCACAGCGAGGACTGGTAATTTTGGCATCGTTAAAATGTTCATGAATCATGATTCTAGTTCTACTACCATTTTAAGAATGCCGGACGATGAAAGTTACACACCGCTGCATAACGCTGCTAGAAATGCGACTCCAAGATGGTGTTTGCAATGATAAATGAGGATTTTGATCCAATATGTTGTGTTAACGAATCAAATCAGTCTCCATCTTCATGGCCATTGATGCGAGATTGACTTATATCGCTTGCCATATGATTGACAAGAATGGGCTCTCCCTCGGCCACAAAGGACGTAATAGGCTCATGCTTCTTCACAGTGCCATCATCAATTCCGATTAAGGTATGTATGACTACTGCCCCCTTTAAACTAGGTTTCATAATTTTCTTCACTTTATGGAAATTAGGACCCTGATAAGGACCCATGGGTGGGTTAGAATATACCCACATAAACCGACTTGTAAGGAGAGTATGCCCACGAGCTTATTACCCATTTAGGTTATTGTATTTTTCCATGAGGGATATTAGGTCCTAACGCATCTTCTTTGGATCTGAGTTTTTAAATATCCGGATTTCATAATTTTCTTCATTTTGAGCGAATTAGGAACCTTTCTTGATATGAGCATAATGTTGGATTTTTTAATCTAGTATTGTTGAATCCTCAATCCAACATTGGGCTTATATATAAATAATTATGTGGTGGACTGTGATATAAGGTTAAGCCAAATTAAAAGTGATGTATTAAAGTTTTCGGTATTATGGGCTTTAATATATCTAATACGGCGTGGATTTTTAATGTGTAGAGACCCAATAGTATTCTAATTTTATGATGAGTAGAATTAGGAATACCCCATGACAATAAAAAAAAGTTGTCTATATAAGTGGTCATGGTCCCTAGGTCACACGTATCTTTTTCATTCTTTCTGATATCCTATCTTCAGAGAGAGTGAGCGTGGAGAAACTTAAAGGATTCTCTAAGAGAATAAGTAGATCTTGAAGGTCAACCACACAACTCTAGAGAGGAATTAGGAATTAAACATTATGGATTCAAGTACACTTCCGCATATTTTTCTTATTGATTCTTGATGATACAACATGAATATTATGGATTCAAGTACACTTCCGCATATTTTTCTTATTGATTCTTGATGATACAACATGAATATTCCTAGGTTATAGGTGATGATTTTCACTAAAGGTTGTCTTGTCCTAACACATAACTTGTAAAGATCTATTATTATGGGTCTTTTAGCAACAGTGTCATTCTCATTGATATTAAAAATATAATACAATTAGGTATTGAAAGATAAAATTTGAGCAAATTTGAGCACAAAGATATTATTTCTGAATATCTCTTTTAAATATTTGTGATTGTCCGTCCTTTACCTATCTACTTACGCTTTTTGATCAAATAATTTCTCTAATATGGTACATAATAGAGCCAAGGTCACTAGTTCAATTCTCACTATTTGGAAACACTACTCAATTTCCTGAGTTCTCTTGCTTTTCGATCCATCTAGGAGCAGTCTCTTATTTATTGTTGGTTGCTATGTATTTTTTGATGTTAAATCGGGATATGTATAATATCTTAGCTGATGAAATAATTTAAAATCAGTTGTCATTGCCAAGATACTGGAGAGAAAGAGAGACCTCATCAATATACGAGATGGGCATAATAGGAATCCCCTTCACTACGCCGCAGCCTTCGTTCATTTAAAAATTGCACATCGATTATCAGATGAAGATGATACGCTTGCATATCAATTTGACTGTAATGGGCAAAGTCCTTTTCACCTAGCCTCCGAGAAGGGCAAGCTGTCTATCATGAAAAAGCTTCTCCATTCTTACCTATTTTCCAGCGAGTTTCTTGATGGGAGAAAATGTAACAACCTCCATCTTGCAGCACAAAATGGACATACACATATTGTTGTTTTTATTTTGAAGCTGCCAGAGATTGAAGATTTGATCAGCTCACCTGATGTTAATGGGAATACCCCTTTGCTTCTAGCTACCGTTAACAATCATTTATATCAATGTGGTCGACATTCTTGCGAGAAATTTATATGTGGATATAAGGGCAACCAATAATAACCAGCAGACTGCTCTTGCAATCGTCCAGTCTGCAAATTATGGGGAAATGTCAAAAGGTACAATCAGTTTAATTTCTCTCCAAATATTAATAGTTCAATTGAATTTTCATTAGCACTTTATACAAACGCAATTATTTTTTGAAAATGGAGCGAGTTTATAAAAATTGTAGGGAGAAATATAACCACCCTTAAGAGGAAATGATAGAATTCATAATTTGAGGATAATGATTAAAGATTTAGTAAATCAATAGTGAGTATTACCACAATAAGAGTAAATAGTAAAGGAACAAAGAGTTTGAAGTTAACAAAAATATTTTTAATAGCCCGAGGTTGATGAGTTTTGAAACAAAAGATAGAAATTATTAATATATTGAAACAATAAGACGTCCTTGTGGTTTTCTATAACTAGTTTTACAATTCCTAAAATTTACATGATAATATTATCCATCATACGTGTAACTTAATGGAAAATGATAAAGAGACAAAGAGCTAACAAGAACAACGATCACCAGTGTTAATTTAGTGATTTGCTATTCAATCATCAGTACAATAACACTGGTTTATTATTACTTTTGTTAGCGTTAGTTAGTCTTTTTTTCCCCCCTGAATATAACTACTCTATCGTACGATTGCTTGTGTCACACATCATTGCACGCAATTCTTGCTATAAAAGCAGCTAATGGCACAGAAAACATAGAGAACGTTGGTCAGTAAAACTCAGCCAGAAGAACAGTAAATATAGAAACAGATCATCAGTAAAACTCATCTACTAATGGAACAGCAAACAAAGAAGTATTATTAGGTCAAAAGAACGATGAAATAGAAAAAACACTCTTAGTGATCGCAACAGTGATGGCCACATTCACATTCTGCTCAGCTTTCATCATTCAAGGAGACTATAACGATAAAGACATGCCAATTTTGCCCAAAGAAAAAGGTTAAGGCATTTATCATCGCAAATACCATAGCCATGACAACTTCTCTTACTACTGCGGTTTTTGTGTTTGGACAATCTTTTAGAGAAACGTTATGTAGAGGTGATAAGATGAAGATGGTGAATAAAGAAAAGGAGAGTGATAATATGGTGGAGAAAGTGATAAAAGTGGAGAATATAAATGGCCTCCCAAAAATGGAGTGGGTGATGATCTAAAAGATGGAGATAAGAGGAGAGAAGAGGAGTGGAGAGATGTGAGAGAGAGGAAAAAATAGCATAAGAGAGCATGCCCTAACTTGGGTGAATAAAACATTTATATAGTGGAGGATAGTGGTAAAAAGAGTGCATAAAAGTTAAGAATAGATATCATTTTTAGGTTAAAATGAAAGAATGTATTTAGGGCTCTGTCTCATATTTAGGGAGAAGGGATAAGAATATTCCTTCTATACTAAATTTGTTCTTTATCATAAATATCTTGATGTGTCCACCTTAACGCTTGATTTTCAAAGGTCATCCAATGTTATAAATTATGCCAAATGGCATTTTTATATTGCTCAAAGTATTGTGCTCATTTTGTCCTTATACTTCTCCACATATCATTCATTTATTAGTCTAAAAATGTCATTCTAATTTTACCCCAAAGAAATCCTAATTTTCATTTTCTTTTTGAATCATTATTCTTGCTACTTGAATTCTCATTATGGCGTTGGCGTACTACTTTGAGCCATAAGTTACAAAAATCTATTATTATTTTTTAATTAATGTGATTAATTTGTCGGATACTATTAAAGCCCATTTGGTAAAAGCATTGTAGTGTGATCGTGCTCAATGAAGAATTAAGAATGCTATTTTTGGATCTTTCATAAATAATCCTAGATAATGAATTGATGAAGAAAATAATTTTAAGTTTATAATATATGGTATGTAAAATATTTTTTTAAGTTAAAGTAATTATGTTTTTTTTAGTAATTTCATAAAAGGGTATTTTTGTGATAAAAATATTTTATAAATAAATTGTTTCGAAATAATTTTTAGAGTGCGAATAGTCCCACTTTTTTTCTATTCAAACGTAAATATCTTAAAGTCAAACATAAGTTTTAAACAACAAAACAAGTAAAACTCTTAAAAGGTCTGATCAAAAATAAAATTCAGACTTTGCATAAAAAAACAAACAACTCCTTTACATTTATGTTAACTTTATAAGTCTTAGGATTTTTTTTTTTTTTTTTTTTTTGTGGATTTTAGAGTTCTCAAAACTCTATGCTATCACCGTGTAAATGCAGCAGACCTTTTCCTTAATAGGGGATGCGTGCAACGAGGCTGGGTAGCTATGTAAGCTAAGCAAAACAACACTACTACAAAAATTTAAAGGAGTAAGCACTCCAAGATGATGAGTATTTAAAATTTGCTTAGCTTTGAAATGAAGTGATTTTTATTACAAACAATTGGAGGTTTTAGTGCGAAAATGTGTTATTGGAGAAGGAGAATTTTATGAAAAGAAGGTTTTGGCTCCAAGTGATAAGGATTAAGAGTTGTTGTCTAGGCGAAAAAGACTTAAAAACCTTGTCAAATGTATTTTGTGTCGTCAAAATGACTTGTCGTACTAACCTTATACGATGTAAACTTTTTTAGGACAGATAGTTTAAATCGTTTACATGAGAATGTCCAAAATGAAATTCTTACTTTAAAACATGATTTAGCTTTAGGCTATGAATCCTAAGAATATCCTGTTGAATAATTAATATTTAATATTCAGTATGCATGAATTAATTTTGGTTGCAGAATGCAAGCGAAATTTATATCTGAAAATTTACACTCAATGGGCCCTGTTGACAAGGAAAATTTGCCTGAACCGAGTAGCTGGGCCTGTTGCTAGCATGTAAACACTTTGAGTGCAATATTTAGAAGCTCAAGACTAATGATACGTTCAAAAATTAAGTCATAGGTTAAGGATACGTTATCCAAATTGATATATGTAGCCTAAAAATCATTTTTAGTCGATGTCAAACTCTTCATAATGCTTCATATGATTTGACATTATGATCTAAATGTAAATCATCCTATCTTATTTCAAGGAAAAATCTCGGTTTAGTAAAATTCCATCCAGTCATCTAAATAAAAGACAGTTTCTAGTAAACACAAAAAATTAATGTCATCACATTTGCCCATCAATTGGTTGGCAATGAGCTGCTATTGGACGAACACTTATTTCTAACATGTGCAATTTGGTCTGGCAAACCTAATGTGTATAATGATTTTGGCCTAATTGATTTGTCAATTTTGACTGTTTCTAGTGATTGTTTTGGTTTTTGTAAATATTTATTGAAGGGCCAAAAGTCAAGGTAAACCCTTCTGTCTCCCATTTGATTCAAATAGTTAGAAATCTCATTAATGTGAGTAATAAAAATTTTGTTTCTATCAATTTAAAGGGGAGATCGATGCTTTCCGCTTATGTTATTTTATTGAATGCTACATAATAAAGAATAGTTTTTTAGAATAAAAAATTTGACATGTGTAACACTACTCTATTACTAATTGTCTCCCTATAATTCTTATTGTAATGCTTCAAATCTTTTTCCATAAAATTTTATTCTATCCATTTAACCACTTATCATTATTGTCGTTATCATTGCTATTAGTATTATTAAATTTAATGAAGTTTTGATGGTAAGGGCCGGGTAGTGATAATCTAAGAAATATTCACTTTTGTTTTTGTTTCTTCATTCGAAATTTTTTGTTGACTCGGGAAATCCAAACGCGTTATTGTTTATAATTTCAATTACTACTCATTCTATGTTCTTAATTCACTTAGCAAACATAGAACGTGAAACAAAAAATTAGGGTACGTTTTGGCTTTTTTTTTTTTTTTGGGCAAAACTAAACATACAAATCCAGAATTTATTACTTTTACAAGGAAGCAATCAAAATTGTTAGTGCAATGATTTGTCCAGCATAATAATCTTAAAATTGAAATATCGTTATTTGATTCTTTTTTTTTTAAGTATAAATATAGCGAAATCACGGTGATCAATGATTTGAAGATTTATTGTGAGTGAATCGGGGCAAAGGATAAAAAAGAACTCTCTCTCTCTCTCTTTATATATATATATATATATATATATATATATATATATATATTGTCAAATCGATAGATTGAATTCTTAATAAATTGATCGATTGATTTTTTTTTTAAGCCCGAAATGGTTGCTATAAGAAAATCAAAAGCTCAATGGCACGAGATGATTTGAAACTAAAGTTAAAGAAAAAACACTTTAAGAAAATAAATTGATTTGATAATATAAAAATCAGGGATATTTAATTGCAAATAGACCTATTTAATATGGCATCTTGAGAGATTATAGAAATTACTATTAGAATAAGAAAACCTTTTAGTGAAAATCATCACTTATACTTTAGAAACATTCATGTTGTATCACCAAAAATCAATAACAAAATATGTGGAAACGTACCTAAATCTATAACGTTGAATTGCTCTTTAGAGTTATGTGACCGTTGGTTATTTCCCTAATCAATAGTCTTCCGATCATCAATGACCTGAAACATTCTCCTAGAGAATCCATTTTTAATTATTTTCTCTAACACAACGCTCTCTATGTTATTTGCCACAAACATCAAAATCTATACGATGATTGACAAGATGTTGGCCAATTATTTAATTAAAAAGATAAAGATATGTGTAACTTAAAAGCCATAACCACTTATATAGATAATTTTTTCATGTTGTCATTAAGTATTCCTAATTTTATCCATCATAGAATTAAAATACCATTAGGACTCTACACATTAAAAGCACACACTGATTAGTGTTAGAGATTTTTATTTATTTAATCTTTGTTGCAAAGAATATGTCTTGTATTGTCCTAGCCTTTTGGTTTTAGTTGTTAAATCTAATTTGATTACCTAGTCTAGCTTAGTGTTGCAAAGTCCTATTATGGCGCTAATATTCGTTGATTGTGCTTTCTATATAAAGAGCATAATTTGTGAACTTAGTGTGTAGAGTGAGCAATAAAAGTCTTCAATTCAGCAAAAGTTTAGCCTCTTTTTTTTTTAATTTATCATCACTAGAGAATCGAGCCGGATGACAAGATGTAGAATAGAGAGGAAAGAAAGATATGTGTGACTTAAGAGCCATAACCACTTATATAGATAATTTTTTCATGTTGTCATTAAGTATTCCTAATTATATCCATCATAGAATTAAAATACCTTTAGGACTCTACACATTAAAAGCACACACTGATTAGTGTTAGAGATTTTTATTTAATTGTCCTAGCCTTTTGGTTTTAGTTGTTTTTTTTTTCCTTAGTTTCATATTCGTTGATTGTGCTTTCTATATAAAGAGCATAATTTTGAACTATATGGTCTTCAATTCAACAAAAGTTTATAATTATGTTCAACCAATTTTGTTTTTGCAATCCCAATCCCATGCTTTGATGGTCATTATGATCATTGGAGCATCTTGATGGGGAATTTCTTAAGGTCCAAAGAATATTGGTAGGTGATCGAATGTGGTGTGACCGGTGTGGCAGTTGTGATTTCTTTTATAGAAGCACAAAAGACTGAACAAGAGGCACTAAAGTTAAAAGACCTGAAGGTCAAGAATTCTCTTTCAAGCAATTGATCGTTCAATCATGGAATCCATTCTTTGCAAGGATACTTCTAAGAAAATTTGGGACTCTAGGAAGAAGAAGTATGCAAGGGTAATGCAAGGGCAACTTCAAGCTTGTCGTCGAGGATTCGAGGCTCTTCAAATGAAGTCAGGGGAGTCTGTTTCAGAGTATTTTTTTAGGATAATGGCAACTGTGAACAAGATGCGGAGTCATGGAGAGAATTTACCGAATGTCACCATTGTTGAAAAGATTCTTCATTCAATGACTTCTAAATTTAATTTTGTGATTTATTCTATTGAGGAATCTAAAGATCTTGACACTCTTTCAACAGATGGATTACAAAATTCTTTGCAGGTTCATAAGTAAAAGATAACAAAGCAAGAAAATGAAAAACAAGCATTGCAGATAGCAACCAACTCAAAAGGGCGTGGAAAGGGTGGACGGAAACACAAGAATACATAGTAGAGAAATGGAGAAAGTAGAGGTGTTGAGACTCAAGGAAATTGGAAGAGTCATGATGCTCAAAGTTCTGTAGGACACAAATCAAAGTGAGTAGAAAAAAGTAAGGTTGAATGTTATCGTTGTCACAAATACAATCATTATCGCTTAGGATGCCGTACAAATTTAAATAAATATTGTGGGGAAAGATCTAATTTTTCAAAAAATGAAGAAGAAGAAGTATCACTTTTGTAACATATGCACCGAAATTATTTAATTTAGTGCGATGTTATTTTTAATTTTTCGTTGCAAATTTTTTTAAAAGTCCGATTGTTAAAATCGTTACGAGAAATCGGTCGCAATTATTAAAATTGATCGCGCTCGAAATGATTTAATTTTTGTCACGACACAAAATCGAGACATTTCAGAAGCGATCCAATGGCCGCGTAATCGGATTTTATTTTGGCACTCGGGTCTGGAATTAGCTTAATTTGTATTAAGCTTAAAAAAAAATTCTGACTATAAATGGAAAGTGATGAGAGAGAGAGGCATTTTTGGTTTCCTAAAATAGAAAGAGAAAGAGAGAGAGAGAGGACCCGTTGACCCGACCCGCAGCTTTGACCCAGCCGGATCTCGCGATTCCGGCCACCCCTCCAGTCAAGCTTGGTACCGATGTGAAGCTTGTGAGCCTACCGACATATCCCTGTCGTCCTTGTCACCGAAAACCGACCATAACGCCAGCAAACAGACCCGAAATCCCGCGGCCAAGACCCATTTTGCTCGCCGTTGATTTCACCAATTTTGGGCTGATCCACCACTCGGATCTTGTTCCTCAGCTTCCCCCAATTGTTTTTCGACAAACCTTGTCACCTGAAACGGCCGGATTGTCGCCGATCGACCTCCGGGAAAGTTCACGATTTTTGGGAGCTAGATTCGCCGTTACCGCCGCGCGTGGGAGGTCACCGCCGGCACCATTGGACTCACCGAGGTCAGATCTAGCAAACCTGAGCTTTCCGTCACCGTTGGATGAGTTTCAGTTACCGATGACCGTTAGGGGCAATTTGGTAAATTCATAAACTTTTGGGGTAATTCTGTAATTTTAAAATCAGTGGACGTTTTGGTAATTTTAGGTGAGGACAGATAGGTAATTTAAGATTTTTGGGATAATTCAATAATTTATGTCGTTAGGGGCATTTTAGTAATTTTATAGTTTTTCAGGGGTAATTTTATAAATTCAAAACTTGTGGATATTTTTGTAATCAGAATTGAGGATAGTTTGATAATATGTGATTTTGAGCATAATTTGATGAATTTTGATGATGAGGGTATTTTAGTAATTTTACGAATTCGAGAATATTTTATTACAGATAAATGTTGTTTCAAATATATTAATTATAATTCGTGATTATGATTAGTAATTATGTTATTTCCTCAAATTAGGAGGATCCGTGAACGAGAATCAACCCGTGGACGTTGTCGATACCGAGTTCAAACACTGTCACTGTGAGTGGAATATATGAAACCTATTTTCATTGTAGTTTATTATAATTTTAAAATATGGTAAAACATATATGCGAGATTGATTTTAAAGGCTTCGATTTAATGATTTTATATAAATGAATTTTATTGTGTTTTGGTATTTATTACGAGAAATGTGTTTGACTAATAATTTTAGTTACCGATTTTGAATATGCATGATAATATTTTTTTTAAAAAAAAAAAGCAGATTTAAGAGATGTTAAATGAAAAAGGAAATGAGATTTCGAATGAGATTTTGGATGAGATTTCGAATGAGATTATATGTTTATGTATATGTGTACGAAGGTATATGAATATGAGCATAATGATTATTTTTAAAATCATCAGAAAGTACCCTCCCCTTTCAGATACAGTGATACATATGAGATGAGATATGTATATGGTATGATGAATACAGAGACACTGATAATGAGATACAAATGAAATACAGGCTTTTGAGACTCATTTGAGTACACACAGATAATGAGATATAGATGAGATATGTATATGGTATGATGAATACAGAGACACTGATAATGAGATACAGATGAGATACAGGCTTTTGAGACCCGTTTGAGTACACACAGAGGCTTTGGGTCGTGTACTCGGGCGACTTTGTCCTTTGGGGACGAGATTATGCATGCACAGATATGATGAGATATAAGATTATATGTTCCAATCTATCCGTGTAGCTCCACGGCGTGGCGGTACTCAGATAGTACGTCATTACCTGTCCGTTGAGGTCCGAATATGATAAGATATGATATGGCATTTCCTGATCTATCCGTGTAGCTCCGGGGTGTGATGGTACCCAGATAGTACGTCATTGCCCGTCCGTCGAGGTCCAGATTTGATGAGATTATTTCCCCTGGGTACTTGTTTGGTGATAGTTTTTGGTATTTCAATATTGATGTTATAAGTATTATGAATTTCCATTGATTTATGCCGTATATTTGCGATATCGTTATTTGAGTACATAGATTTGATTTAATAAGTTATTTAAGTTTTCATAGATTTGATTTAATAAGTTATTTAAGTTTTTGCGATACTTTAAAGAGTTGGTATTTTGATATGATTAATTAATTTAGAGTAAAATTATGTTGAAAAACTATTATCCACTCACTGAGCTCACTGAGTTTTATGCTCATTCCATTTTACTATATTTCCCCCCCTCCCTCAATAGGAGATTCGCAGGTACAACAGTCGACCCAGCAACAATAATTATTTTCGAAATTATGGCCACGCTATGATGTTAGGAGTTATTGATTGATTTATTGAGATAATATGGGATTGTATAATTTATTTTATTTCGGGGATTGCGGATAATATATGTATTTTATTTCATAATGAATAATTGAGTGATTTGGTATTTTGGTTGAGATAATTGATTGATGAAATTGGTTGTATTCGGAAATTATTTGGGAGTGCTTGATGTATAATTTTGTAGATTTGGTTTTATAATAAATATAGCAAAGAGTTTGCTGAATCTTTCGACAAAATCCTGATTAACTAGATTACGTGAGAAGATTCTATAGAATTAAGCAAACTCGCTTTATGGATTCGGGGCGGGTCGTGTCAACTTTTGATGATGTGTAATTCGAAGGAGGAAACCCACAAGAATTTATGGCATTTAAACACCGAGTGCAGCAATTATATGAGTTGGGAAAAGTCTGTGTTCTCTTATTTGGATAAAACTTATCATGATACAGTAAAATTTAAAGACAATTCTACAATTTCTATTATGGGAAAAGGAAGAGTTTCTATCCAGACTAAATGAAGCTCAACACATACTATCTCTAACATTCTTTTTATTCTAGAGTTAAAGACTAATCTACTTAGTATGGGTCAACTGCAAGAGAAGGGGTACAAGCTTTTCATCAAAGATGGTGTCTGTCAAATTCGAGATGAAAAATTGGGCTTGATTGCTTAGGTCAACATGACCGCAAACTGAATGTTTCCACTCTATCTGCACGACACTGCTCATTCATGTTTCTCAATAAAACTGAAGGAGACAGCTTGGCTTTGATACTATCGTTATGGACATCTAAATTTTGGTGGTTTGAAGACTCTACAACAAAAGAACATGGTTGTTGGTCTTCCACAATTTGATCATCCCTTAGATGTCTATGAAGATTACATTGTTTGCAAACAACATCGCGATCCCTTTCCCAAAAGAAAATCATGGAGAGCAAAGAAGCCGTTCGAGCTAGTTCATTCTTATATTTGTTGGCTAATAAAACCATCATCTAATGGAGGTAAATGTTATTTCATTACTTTCATTGATGATTGTAGTCACAAAACGTGGGTTTTTTTTCTACAAGAAAAATATAAAGCTCTCATGGCTTTCAAGAATTACCAAGTTCTTGTTGAGAAAGAAATTGGCAGCCAAATAAAAATACGCCGCACTAATCATAGAGGAGAATATAACTCACATGAATTTATAAATTCTTGTGAGTCACATGGCATTAAAAGACAACTTACAGCAGTCTATACACCACAGTAAAACGGTGTATGTGAAAGAAAAAATTAGATGATCCTAAATATGGTGAGAAGCATGCTAGGAACAAGTAGAGTTCTAAAGACTTTTTGGCCTGAAGCTATTAACTGGAGCATTCATATTTTGAATAGAAGCCCCACTTTTGCTATTCAAAATATGACCCCTGAAGAAGCTTGGAATGGAAACAAACCTGTAGTTGATCATTGTAGAAATTTTGGGAGTATTGCTTACGCTCTTGTTCCAAATCAAAAGAGGAGAAAGCTAGATGACAAAGGAGAAAAATGCATTTTTCTTGGTGTTAGTGATCAATCAAAAGCTTACAAATTATACAATCCTATCACCAAGAAGATTGTTAGCAATCGCGACGTCATATTTGATGATGACTTTTTGGCCATGGAACAATAACACTGTTGGACAACAAATTTCTAATGATTTTGATGCAGAAAATAAAGTTGAGCAGCAGCACAATGTCTTTGAGCAGCAGCAAGATGAGATTGAACAACAACCAATACTGATCGCTCCTATAGTTCCTCCAAGTCCAGCCATTGTTGAAACAAATAGTGAAGACCTCAATGAGCTAAAAGAAGGCTAGCGTGGATGTCAAATTATGAAGTAACTAGGGCCGACCATTTAGAGGATCCACTTTCACATTTTTTTCTTTTTTAAGATTGTGAGCCAGTAGTTTTTGAAGATGCTGTCAAAGAATTAAAGTGGCAGAAGGCCATGGATGCTGAAATTGCAGCAATTGAGAAAAACAACACTTGGAAGTTAGTGGGGCTTCCTAAAGGGCAAAAGACCATCGATATGAAATGGGTGTACAAGACAAGACTAAACGAAAATGGTGAAGTTGACAAATACAAATCACAGTTGGTAGCTAAAGGCTATAAACAAGAGTATGATGTTGATTCCAAGGAAGCTTTTGCTCCTGTCGCAAGGCATGATACAATCAGACTAGTTATATCACTGGCAACACAAAATTCATGGCCTATCTTTCACTTGGATGTGAAATCAACATTTTTACATGGCAATTTGAAGGAGTGGGTATTTCTTGATCAACCCCCTGGTTATGTCATTCATGGTAGTGAGCATAAGGTGTATAAATTAACAAAGCTTTATACGGATTAAAACAGGTTCCACGAGCTTAGTATGGTCGTATAGAGACTTATTTTCTAAATGAGGGTTTTAAAAACTGTCCTTATAAATATACACTCTTTATAAAAATTGAAGATGGAAGAAAAATGCTCATAGTTTGCTTATACGTAGATGATTTGCTTTAAACTGGAAATGATAGGGCCATGTTTGAAGTTTTGAAGGAGTCTATGATGGTTGGATTTGACATGTCTGATCTTGGATTGTTGCAATACTTTCTTCACTTAGAAGTGGTGCAATCTGCTGTTGGTATTTTTATTTCCCGAAGAAAATATGCTGAACAAATTTTAGACAAATTTCAAATGCAGAATTGTAATTTTGTTAGCACTCCAATTGAAATGAGGCTGAAACTTATTAGAAATCCAGTAGAAAACAAGGTTGGCAACACCCTTAACAAGCAAATTATGGGTAGTTTGATGTACTTAACAGCAACAAGACCAGATATAATGCATTATGTAAGCCTCGTTAACAGATACATGGAGTGCCCAATGGAGACACATTTGCTGGCAACCAAAAGAATTCTTCAATATTTACAAGGAACAACTAATTATGGTTTTGCTCTACAAGAAGGGGAAAATGATAGATTTGTTTGGCTATACAGATATTGACTATGCAAGAGATCCAGATGATAGGAAAAGTACATTAGGGTATGTTTTCATGATGGGTTCAACAACAACTTCATGGTCCTCAAAGAAGCAGTCAATTGTATCATTATCAAATATGGAAGCTGAGTTCGTAGCTGCTGCAACATGTGCCTGTCAAGCAATATAGTTACAGAATATACATGAGGAGTTCTTTTCAAGCAAGAAGGGTCTACTGCCATTTATTGTGATAGCAATTCAACAATAATGCTCTCTAAGAATCTTGTTCTACATGGAAGAATCAAGCATATTGATGTAAAATACCACTTCTTACGAGACCTTGTAAAAGATGGAACAATTGATCTCATTTACTGCAAGAGTGAAGACGAAGTTGCTGATATATTCACAAAGCCCCTCAAATTGGCAGTATTCCAAAAGCTTAGAAGTTTACTTGGTGTTTGTACTCTGGAGAATTCAATTTGAGGGAGGTTTTATATTACAGGGTTATTACAATTAAACTGGATTATTACAACATCAGTTTAAGGGAGGGATTGTTGGAGATTTTTATTTCTTTAATCTTTGTTGCAAAGAATGAGTCTTGTGTTGTCTTAGTCTTTAGGTGTTAGTTGTTAAATTTGATTTGATTACCTAGTCTTTAGCTTGGAGGTGCAAAGTCCTATTTTGGTGCTAATATTCGTTGATTGTGCTTTCTATATAAAGAGCATAATTTGCAAGCTTAGTGTGTAGAGTGAGCAATAAAAGTCTTCAATTCAACAAAAGTTTAGCACTCTTTTTTTTAATTTATCATCAATTAGATACATTAAATCCCATAATACTGAAAACTTTAATAAATCACTTTTAATTAAGCTTAACCTTATATGATAGTTTACAATACATAATTATTCATATATAAGCCCAACGTTAGATTAAACAATGTTAGATTAAAAAAATCCAATAATTACATAACTATTGGAATTTATTTCCTAATCAACGCGAAATGGAATTAATAGTGGGATCATAAACTTACATCCCCTGTCCAAATGGTGATTGAGATTATAGTGAAGCAATTAACTTTATGGACTAAGATTGATGGAGATTTTACCAATAATAGAAAGTGTGTGTGAGTGAGTGTGTGTGTTAATGCAAAGATAGGGAAAAAATTTTCCTTTTCTTTTTCTTTTTTCCTATTGGGCTAGGTTTAATGATTTGGATATTCATCTGTTGTAACTTTATTTAATTTGTTACAATTTTTCTATATTACCAATAAGTTGTAAAAGAATCTATTACTAAATTGTGGTGAGTAAAAATTTAAAAGGAAACAAAATATCTTAAAAGTTGGCTATACCATTTTACAATTTGCATTATGTCTCTATAAATATTAGGTGAAAAACAAAGTTGTTGCATGCAATTTCTCTTTTTCCCTCAAAGAAACATCTAGGTTTTTTTTTATGACAAATGGAGAAAGTCTCGTTTAAATTAACTTTTTTGTTCATTCTTTTGATTGCTGCATATGGTTAGTCAATGTTCCAAATATCTCTCTCTCTTTTTTTTTTTTTGGTTAATTACTAGCACATTTCACCTTTTGTTTCATTTTGCCATTATCATGAATTATTGATCTCAAACAGTAAAAATTAATTTGCAGGCACCACAATCTTTGAGTTACCAAGTACTAAAGCCTACACTGGAGGGTTACCAATTCATTGTACCCAGATTCTGATTCTGTGAGCGATTGTCCATCTAAAAATGGATTTTGCTGTAAAGACGAAAACAAACAAACCTGTCCTAAAGGCATTTGTTTTTGTACTCCTCCTAAATCATTATAAGTTTTGATTTATGAGTGTATTCTATGTGTGATAAGAAATAAAGTTTTATAGTAACTACATTAATAATAAAAATTCATTTTTAATAGAAGAATTTTACATCATCTCTTCCTGTCAACAAATAAAGAAATTTTAAGAAACTTAAAACTAATTATAGTGCTTGACAATTTTTTAAAATAAGTTTCATCAAATCACCTAGTCCCATGTCATTTTTTTAGTAAAATCAAATGTTGAGAAAGTTTTATCTCTAATATAATTTCATGTATATCCTCACATATATTATATAAACCTAAAAATACCCTTATTCAATGAGAAAATGTAATCAGTAAATTTACAAAGATAATTATTATTATGATTTTTTTTAATTCACATAGACTCCCCAACCTAGGTATTTTGTTATCAATTCTTTTGAGATATTACAATTTAAAAAATAAAGAAATAAATGTGTTTTTATTCAGTCTTGTTTGATTTCCTGTGTGTCAAGAGTGGAAACAATATTGGGCTTCCAATTGGTCCTTTTGTACTTGGGCTTGCTTGTTGGGCCATTTTACACGGTGATATGCATATCCAACAATTGCCCCATGTCATTTGTGCCTCGGTACCAAAGGTCCAAAAGAACGAGAACTAATAAAAGTTTATTGCAAATATAATGACTGAATCATGCAATAATCGTCATTGAAAGAAAATCAAGTTGAATTATTACAAGTGCTATCAACGAATAAGAAATATAATCATGCAGTTGCTTGCTTGTATTATAATTTGTTCATAGAGTTTTTGGGCATCGCCAAGAGTTAATTATGGATAAGCTTTTATTTGATTTAGAAGCCGGACCTTTAGATATCGGTTCATATTGTAATTTTAAACTAAAGATGACTTGTTCAAACCCCAACACCGATGTGATTCATATATGTTGATCAAAAACTTCTGATTAAAAATTTAAAAAAGTTACTTTAAGAAGGAAAAAAGAAAATCTCTAGTCTCAATCCAAGTAAATATTTTTCTACATGGAAGGCGGAAGAACAATATCTACAAGTAGTAACATGAGTCTCCAAGTTGGATTAGGATTCTCTCTTCTTCTTTTTTTTCTTTCCTAACCTCTCCTAATTTTTCAAATCTAATATAAAAAAGTTGGCTTAATTGTAAATAAAATAAAAGAAGCTAGCTTGATTGTGAACATCAAAATTTAAAACTAAATCTTAACCACTCATGGAACTATGAGAGGCTAGGAGAGAAAAAAAATAATAATAGGAATAGGAAAAGATCCTTGTTCCTTGAAGCCAGAGCAAAGTTTTGAGACTAATGTTAGCCTTGGCATAGCAAGCACATTTAAATTTGAACAGACTTTGATTTGTTGGGCCATTTTGAAGATGAAGAAGAAATAGGCTGCTGATCATTTTCAGGATCCTACAGTAGTAATTCAAAGCCAATGATCTTAATTAAATTTTAAGAAACAACCATGTTAATTACAATGAGAGATTTATATTAAGCTAAAACTACAATGCTAGGAGCCATTGATCTTTATACCTCTTCTTGATAATTGAAACACCAAGCCAAAATAACTCTTTAAAGGGTAAAATTTTAGAATCCAAAATTGTTACATTTTCTCTAAAAGCCTCTCTAGTAACTTGAAGAAAATCCCTATTGAGTATTAACCATGCTAATGGGATAAATTGTTACATTTTTTTCCAGGCATGAAATGGCAATTTTGTCGAACTCTAAAAGATCTTGAGAGTTTGTGTTTATCAAGATATTTGAATCATCTTTCTATACACAGTTTATGTGTAGTGCATCGCTTTAAGTTTCCATATTTAGAAAAACTTGTAAAATATGTACAATCTTCTTTCAAGTAGCATAAAAAGTGTGTAGTGGTTGATCTTGTTGGCACTTGCTTAGAAAAGACTACAAATACTGTGAACAATGTGCTTTTCATCAAAAGAAGTGATGCTTTTGAAAAGTACTTCAATATTAGGTGTATGTTGAGTCCACATAAATATGGGATTCATTAATGGAGATATAAACTTACGTTGAGCTCAAATGAGTTCATTTGCTTTTAGGTGAAGACATCTCCTAAGAATTTTATAGATTCTGGGGCTTGAGGAGCTAATTGAGGAACCAAACAATTGAAGAGGTTATGCACTTACTATGACCGTGCCAGAGTCCCAACCCAACTCAAAGATGTCTTAGTTATGGGTACTAAATGTATTAGGGTGTTGGTGGTTAATTTTGGAAGCCAATAAAATGGTGTCACGTTTCTTAAGGAGTAGGGACGATAAGGATTCCTCAATAGAGGATAGATCTCGACATGTTCTTTTAATCACAAGAACTCTTTTGATCACAAGAATATCTATGTATGTCTAAAGAGAGAGTGGGAACCACTAAGATTGACCTAGGATATACTAAGTTTTCGGGTTACTTCAATAATTTAAGTTGTCTCGTAGTATTGATGTGAGAAGCCTCCATTATGTTTTTGTCAATTCATGCTATGAATTGTTGGGCTTTCTTCGACTTAGTAACCCCTCTTCAAGCAAGCCCAAACAATTCCCTATTAATAAAATTGACATTAGCTTAAACGATGGTCCCAAAAAAACTATTGGCAGTGGATGGTCTAATGAGATTACCAAAATATAAATAGCAGTAACTCAAATATTGTTCTCTTTAATTTGAGAGCACATAAGCTTTTGGATGATTATTATTGTTATGCATTCACCATTTGAATAAAAGCAAGATTTAACTAAAGAAATGATTATTAGCCGAATTCATAAGTACATAACTGATTGCTCAATTATCTAATGTATACTCATAAATCTCACGTAGTAAATCATATTATCTAAGGCTATGAAATTTTTAATGAATACCATGTTGTTAATTTTTATAATTGATTGCTTTGCCCTATCAGATCAATTTTTGATATTTTTACCAAATATAATGCAGCAACCAATCCAATTTTATTCACCACAACTGGTAATGTGGTGAATGTTGTTGGAGGCTCTTGTGGTGAATGTTGTTGGAGGCTCATGTAGGTTTTCTTCTCTAACTCTTAATTATAATTAGTTCAAATGTCATGTATTCATTCAAAAATTTGCACAAAAAAAAAAAAACTGTAGTTAGAGTTGAGTGAAAGAAAGTGAAAAATAAGAAAAAGATATTTTGGTATATTTTATTGTCAACATTAGTAATTAAGAAAAATAAGAAAAAGAAACTCAAAATCTGTTCCAGGCATTGAAATTGGGATAAAAATGGCCCAATTGAGTAATAACATTTGATACCCTTAGTGGATTGTTTTATCTTCTTCCACTTTTTAATTATATTATTTATTTTTAAAATTATTGTCTTTAAAAAATTTTAAAATAATAATTACTTTTTATTTTCTTTTTCTTTCTTTCTCTCTCATCATCATCATCGCCTATATTTAGATGGTTTGAATCTCCCATAAGTATGGGAGTAAAATTGAAAAAAAAATGATTACATCTTTTAGAAAATATAAAGAAAGGGATGACTAGAATTATCAGTTGTAAAAATGAATTTTACTAACATTTGTCGTCAATTTCTGATTGTGAGGGAAGGCCTATGACAAGTCTATAAAAGCTTTGTGAAGATTTTTAATATCTTAAGACATATTTTCTACAAAATTAACAGTATCAACTAGAACTCACAAAACATTATTTAATCAACTTTTTCTAGGATGTTATGGGCGTGGACTGAGCATAACCCAGCCCAACTTGTGACAAGAACTAGTCTTCAAGCCACATCATCCTTTTTATTATTTTGGGGTTATTCTAATGTTTTTTTTTTGAGATCCCTCGTAATTTTTTGTTAGTATAATGAATATCTCATTGATTCAAAATCTTTTCGCCATTTGGAGAACAGTAAAGAAGAAGATCACTGATGATGAGAAAAAAACAATAATAATAATGATTATTAATAAGTGTATGTGAATAAATTCTAAATTAAGATAATTCAAAAGACATCCATACTATAAGAGACGCCAATGAGGTTACTTTCTTTATTCACTTAGCAACCATATAATTAACTTGAAACTTGAAAGAAAAAATTGTGCTCCCTTTTAACATTTTTTCTTATTGCAAAACCAAATATAGAAATGCATATTTTACTTTTACAGGCAAACAATCAAAATTGCTAGTGCAATGATTTGTCTTTTATAATACCCTTAAAATTGAATTATCCATAGAGTTAATTCTATTCAAATTATTTTCAGAGTATAATAGTTAAATCACGATGGTCAATGATTTTAAGATTTATTATGAGTGAATTGAAACAAAGGACACAGAAGGAAAAAAAAATTGTTGAAAATATATATCAGGAATGAATCATGCTATAAAATGTTACTGAAAGAAAATTAAATTGATCAATTAAATAAAATTAAGTTGATCAATTATTAATAAGTCGCTCGATTGAATCAATTTTTTGATTTCGATGGCGGCAGTGAACAAAAGAAAGTCAAAAACTCAGCGACACGAGATGAGTTAATATATATATATATATATATATATGGAGAGAGAGAGAGCCTTACGACAATAAATGAATTCAATAATACAAAATCTGGAATATTTAATTAATTGCAAGATAGACCTATTTCATATGGTATTTTTAAGAGATTATAGAAATTATATGAATATAGGAATTTATTTCCTAATCAACGTGCAATGGAATTAACAGTGGGATCATCAACTTACATTCACTGTCTAGATGCTGATTGAGATTTTAATGATGCAATTAAATTTATGGACCAAGATGGATGGAGATTTTACCAATAGCAGAAAATGTGTCGATGTGTGTTAATGCAAAGCTAGAAAAAAAAAACGATTTTTTTCCTTTTTTCTTTTTTCCTATTGGGCCAGGTTTGTTGATTTGAATATTAATCTATTGCAAGTTTATTTGACTTGTGATTTTTCTATAAAATAACTTAAAAATTGAGTGTACCATTTTACCATTTGTATATTACATGTCTATAAATATTGGTGAAAAACAAACTACCTACATCGAATTTTTTTAGATTTTTTCCCCCTCAGAGAAACATTCTGCATAATTTCTTCCTTACAACAAATGGAGAAAGTCTTGTTTAAATTAACTTGCTTGGTCATTTTCATGATTGTTGCATATGGTTAGTCAATGTCTCAAAAATCTCTCTCTCTTCATATATTTTTTGGTAATTACTAACAAGTTTCGATATTTCACTTTTTATTTTATTTCTCTATAATCATCAATCATTGATCTCAATTTGCAGGCACCACAATCTTTGAGTTAGCAAGTGCTGAAGCCTACACCGGAGGGTTACCAATTCGTTGCACCCCAAGTTCTGATTGTGCGAGGGATTGTCCATCTAAAAATAGAATTTGCTGTAAAGATGAAAACAAACAAATTTGTCCTAAAGGTTTTTGTTTTTGTACTCCACCTAAATCCTTATAAGTTGTGACTTATGAGTGTACCATGAGTACAACAAGCAATAAAGTTCTATAACAACTATAATAATAATAACAATAATTTATTTACAAAAAGGCATTTCACATTATCCCTTCATGTCAACAAATAAGAAGCTATTTTAAGAAGCAATTGGGAAGTTCAAAAATGATTTTGAGAAGCTTAAAATTAATTTTAGTGTTTGGTGATTTTTTTTTAATTTTCTTTGGTAAAATTACCTAGTCCTAGAATATATTTTTAGTAAAATTTAATTTTGAAAAGGTTTTATCTTTTATACAATTCCACATATATTCTCATATATATTATATAAGCCCAAATATATCTTTTTTTAATTAGAAAATATAATCAATAAATTTATGAAGATAATAATTATTATCAATTTTTTTTATTTGCACACACTCCTTGGCCATATTTCTCAACCTAGCTATTTTGGTATCAATGTTTTTTAGAGAATAAAATAAAATTAATAAATGTGTTTTTAATGAGTCTTGCTCGAAGAAGATTCCATTTGCTGTGTCCTGCGCGTCAAGAATAGAAACAATGTTCGGCCTCCATTTGTTCCTTTTGCTGTTGGGCTTGATTATTGGGCCATTTCACAGTTAACCAGGCGGGTGATTTTCGCATCCAACAATCGCCCCGTGTCCTTCGTTGCTTCGGCACCAAGGTTCAAAAGCCAACGAACAAATAAAAAATGATCGTAATTATCGTGACTGAAATAACGTGAATTATTACAATTGTTATCCAAGAAAAAGAAATATAATCCTATAGTAGCTTGCTTGTATAATAATAAGAGTTGATTACGGATAAATTTTTATTTGCTTGTATAATAATTTGTTATATTTTTTTTGTTCGAAAAGTTAATTTGTTGTCTTCTATTTGAACTAAAGATAACTCATCAATGTGGTTCTTATATATAGCTGATTAAAAATTAAAAAACAAGTTATCTTAAGAGAGAGGAAAAAAAAAATTATCAAGTCTCAACTCATCCTAATACTAATAGATATGTATATATAAGAGCAATGGTAAAGCTGGTCACTCACACACTCTTCTTGCTTTATATTGCAAGTTGCTATTCTGAATGCCAACGTCCTGATTTTATCCATTCATTATCTAATTTTTTTTTTCATTTCTTTAGTTTAATTAAAATTTAAATGTGAATATAGTTAAAAATAAATAAATAAATAAATAAATAAATAAATAAACTTTAAAAGAGAATGCAAAGTAGTGAATTTGTTGGGTTTGTGCTTGGGTCAATCATTTTTGTTTATTTTTAAGATAAATGATTTTTTTTAATTTAGTTAATTAAAAATTAAAATAATAGTCAACACAATCAAGATTTTGATTGAGATTTTCAAATATTTCAAATAATATATTAGAATAAAATTTTGTCTTAAATATCAGCTAATTCAACTCTATATGGTTCAGGACGTAATCTTGAATCCCAATAAATTTTTGATAATTCTGCCAACTTCAAGACAATATTTTAAAAATATATAAATTGAACAAGTGGCATAACTATAAATTCCTTGAACGGATTCATTAAAGAGGACCCTATAAGTTACGGTAACCGTAACTCACAGCCATTTGTTTTTTTTTATATTTTATTTTTTTTCAAAATTTCATTGAAGCCCCTTATTCTCTGCTTTATTTATAATTTATTCATAAATATTATAATTTTTTTAAAATTTATTCATAAATTTTTAAAATATCAAATTTATCCCTATAATTTTTAAATTCTTAAAATACCCTCCATTTAATTAAAAAATATAATAATTATTAAATGAATTATAATTATAATTATTATAATTTTAAATGGATTATTATTATTATTATTATATTATTATTATTATTATTAACAACAACAACAATAAAAGGTATTAGAATTAATTAATATATTAATAATAATTATTATTATTAATTAATATATTAACAATAATTATTATTATTAATTAATATATTAACAATAATTATTATTAATTAATTTTTTAATAATAATAATTATCATTAATAATTAATAGTAATAATTATCATTAATAATTTAACTAAAAATCATTATTAATTATTGTTAATATATTATTAATTATTTTTTAAATTTATTCATAAATCTTTAGAATATCAAATTTATCCCTATAATTTTTAAATTCTAAAAAACCATTTATTTAATTAAAAATATAATTATTATTAATGGATTATAGTTATAATTATGATTATAATAATATAATTTTAATTTTAATTTTAAATAGATTATTATTATTATTATTATTATTATTATTATTATTATTATTATTATTATTATTAACAACAATAAAAGGTATTATAATTAATTAATATATTAATAATAATTGATAATAATTTTTTAGTTAAATTGTTAACAATAATAATAATAATAATAATAATAATAATAATAATAATTAATTTTTGAATAATAATAATAATCACAATAATTAAAATACAAAATAATAATCTAAATATACTTATCTTCAAATTCAATCCATTTGAATTGGATTTTAATACAACACTTCAAATCCAATCATAATAGGGCAATAATTAATAATAATTTTTTAGTTAACTTATTAACAATAATAATTTATTTATTTAGGGACAAGGAAATGGAGGATGAGGCCAATGGAAATAGAGAAAACGAAAGGGAGTACCTTGGCTCCTTGTAGTGGAGGTGGTGACGATAAATTTTTTGAGAGTATTGTTGATGCGGTGTCATATTGAGAAGAGAAGTTAATGGATTTGATGACGTAAGGTTTAGGGAGTGAGAGTGATCTTGATCGGAGGCTGGGAGAAGAGAGAGAGTGTGATGGGAAAATAGAGGGTGTGGATTTGGAGATTGGTTTATAATTAATTAATATATTAACAATAATTAATAATATTTTTTAGTTAAATTGTTAACAATAATTATTACTATTAATTATTAATTATTATTATTAATAATAAATTTAATTATTAATAATAATAATTAAATTAATAATAATAATAACATTAATTATTAATAATAATTATTGTTAATATATTAATTAATTATAATATATTTTATTGTTGCTGTTAATAATAATAATAATAATAATAATAATAATCCATTTAAATTATAATAACAATAATTATAATTATAATTCATTTAATAATTATTATATTTTTTAATTAAATAGAGGGTATTTTAGGAATTTAAAAATTATAGGGATAAATTTGATATTCTAAAAATCTATGAATAAATTTAAAAAATTTTATAATATTTATGAATAAATTATACATAAAGCATAGTATAAGGGGTTTCAATGAAATTGTGAAAAAAAACAAAATAAGGAAAAGACAAATGACAGTAAGTTACTGTTATCGTAATTTAGAGGGATCCATTAAATAATATGAAATTGAAAGAAGGCATTAAATTCAAAAAATATGATAGGACACACAATGCTTGACGAATAAAAGAACAATCATCCATCCATCGACTACTCGTATTTTAAGTTTTTTTAAAAATAAATAAATCTTTTTTTTCTTTGCAGAATTCCATTTAAAATTTTCAAAATATGTTATTATTCCACTGTCTTCTAAACTCCATGAGAGAATTTAACAGAATATTAATATAAGGATTGTTTAGCCTCTTTGATGTAAAATTACTATTTCACCCGAGTCTAAATCTAAATGACAAAAAAATTAGATGACTTTGGTTATTCTTTACAATTTAGATATTAAACAAAAAATAAAATAAAATAATCAAAATTATAACAAATGAAACAAAATAATCAAAATAAAAATAAAAATAATTAAAAGAATTAAAACCCAGACCTAATCCCAAACTCAATCTAATAGCCAAATCAAAACCAAACACTAAACAAAAAAATTAAAAGAATTCAGGCAAAGTAGTAGAAGGCAAATAAAAAAAAAAGGCATCAGCAGCGACAAGACACAAAGCTAATCTTCATTCTCATTCAAAACAAAATCAATCTTGTTACTTATCTGCACCAAATTCAGCCTATTCTCTCTCTCTGTCTCTTTTTTTTCCTTCTTTTAATGGTCAGCCTCTTATTGTTTTCCAACAAAAATTGTAGTCTCATCTCTTCTTTCCAAGGAAAAAAAAAATTGCATTACTTACTCTTCTGAGTCAAATGAAAATTGTAGCCTCTTCTCTTGTCTTTCACTCATTACCAACTTCAATCACGATCAGCCACCCTAGCACCGAGCCACATCACGAGACGCGGGATCGATTAGATTCAGCAGCCCTATTCCTCACTCCACTGCGCCTCGCCACGCTAGCACCAGCACTAGCTGCTGTTCACCAGCCATGCGTCTTTTTGTTATTATCTGATTATAAATTAAATAAAATGTCATTTTGATTTTGCTAGTGTGTGGCTGTTAGAGTTAGGGTTAGGGCTGAGCATTTTTCTTTCAATTGAATTAAAGGATTTTCATTTTGATAATTTATGGCATTGAATTGTTTAGTTGATTTGGGGTTGTTTTTATTTGTTAAAATAAAATGACAATGCTAGATACCATATTTCTTCATTTGGGTATAGAGAAATTTTCAAGATTTTGGGTTAATTACTTCGCACAAAAATAATCAATCAACTCAACAATTATATATAGTGACAAATTTGATTTTATTGACAATGCTGTCCATTGATTTTGTGAAAAGCATTCTTAATTATCAAATGGATGAACTTTTAATCTTTATCATATTTCTACATATAAAACTAACTAGAGTCTGAAATACATTTCTTTTTACCTATGTAGAATGAAATTTATATTAATGCTATTTTTTCCTTTAAAACTTTTTTCAGTTGAGTATTTCAAATTGCAATATTGGTGGATATGTAATTTTGACACTAATTTGAATACTTTCAACTTTCAAAAGTTGAAAATAGATCCTTCAAAAATTGGCTGAGAGACTTGAATCCTCACATCTTCATATAAAATTTCTAACAGTCAACTCCAACACCCCTTTTTATCCTTTCTTTTCTCAATAAAACAAACAAATACACACTCTCTTTTTCTCTCTCACACACGAACACAACAACTCCTTTTCTTTCAATGTGTTTTTAGAATTCATTTTGTTTTGTTTGACGTCCTTAAATCAAAGCTTACCCCATTTCAATATTCACCATTTTGCTCCTTATGAGAACAATTTTATCAACCCTGTCAAGACAACAATTTGTTTTTTTTTTTTTTGGGTTTTCTCGTTGCCATGGGGGCGTCCATGTGTAATAAGCCACCCACTTGTCGCAGCAAAGACTTCTTTGACTCTCCTGCACTCTCTCTAAGCCTTGCATATCTCCAAAACCCTAAATTTTTTATTCTTTAATTTTTTTTTTCCATTATTTGCTTTGCTATGTTATTGTTTAGTAGTTTATTTCATTTTAATTTGTTGACGTGGGTGTTTTGTTCTTGACGAATTATTAACTATCATTAGCAGGCTGGAGAATTCCGAGACACGGACGCTGCGGCGGCGAGTAACGAGGTGGAGGAAGAAGATGAAGGCGGTGGAGGAGGAGAAGGATCATGAAGATCAGATGATGACTTTGATGGAGGTGATCATGATGATGATGATGATCTGCAAATTAAAGAAATGGAAGCGTAGGTCTCCTTTTTAGGTTTGTTATACGTATAGCTTTTTGTACATATTTACAAATTTGTACATACATTAAAAAAAAAAAGTTTAGTTGAGCTAATGGGTTAATGAACTTAGGTTTAGATGAGACATATATGGGGAGATTAAACTTATTTTTAATGTTTGTGACATGCTTAAAATGACAAAGAAACAAGATTATAAAGTTAAAGTTATCTAGCTGACTCAGGATTGTGCGATCCTACTTTATCATACATAATTTGTTTTAATTTCATTACTTGGTTTTATGCGTAACTGGGTATAAAAAACTAGGATGTAATATAAAGTAATATTATCCTTTTACGACTTTAAGTGATGTATATTCAATTTGCATGCATAATTTGTTTGAAGCTTGTTAATTCTATTAAATTATTAATTTGTTTGAAGCTCGTTAATTCTATTATATTAGTTTATAGCTTCTTGTGTTTCTAATTAACTCATGAATTGTAGTAAACTGCAGGCTTTTTAAATACTCACCAGATCCAGGTGAGAAAAAATGGTGGCACCAATTGAGCAAGCAATTGGGCCATGAAGTTGGTTTTCGGAACGCTGGCATTACCCATAGATCTTCCAATACCCGAAGTGTTGAGTGGTTGATGAAGCAAATCAGAATTGAGCAAAACGACATGAACTGCTGGCGTTTTTAGGCTGGACTTGTTGAGCAAAAACGACATGAAGTGGAGCGTTTTGATGAGTAATATAAGTATCGGTTGAAACCACTTTGCCAAGTGCCGTTTTTTGATTTAATGAATCATGAACTTTGCACGTGAGCTAGCGAAGTCGTTATAAGCCGTTATTACGCGTGTATGGCACGTGGTTTTTCTGGGCTTCACTGGGTTCGTTACAGAGCTGTTGAAACATCTGGCTCTGGTATAACAAACAGAAGGAAGCTGTGATCTATATAGGGGGAAGTTGTGGCTTTTATTGGCATCTTCTTGATATGTATGATTAGCTCTGTAAAGCTCTGTAATTCTTCTTGACAATCAATAAAATCTGATCGTGTTGTTTCTCCGTGGATGTAGGCTGAAGCAATTCAGCTGAACCACGTAATTTATCTTGTTCCTGGTTCTGTTACTTCTCAATTTTCTTAGATCGTTTTTTTCAGTTCAATAAGTTTCTTAGGATTGATCTGCGTTTGATTTAGAAAGCATCCTAATTGGTTTGATTAAAGATCTTGGGCTGCAATTTGTGATTGTTTGAGTTCTTAAGCACACTAATTGCAACACGAAGATTTTGGGATCTGTGTGGTGATGCTGTTGTATCTTCAACTTAGCAATATTACAATAACATGCTCTCCGAAAAGATTTGACTTGTCTGAGAATTTGTTAATTAAAAGGTCTCATTCCTCCAGTATTCGGTGAATCTCTCAATCTTCAAGGCTTGTATTTGAAAAATAACCAGCTTACAGGCTCCATGGCTGAAAGGTTAGGTCGTTTGGATGGTTGGTAAAGCTGAATTTGACTGAAATGAGTTATTTGGCTAAGTGCGAACCGGCGGAAGGGCCTACGTACCCACTTGGATTTAACTTATAACGAGCTTGATGGTCTTTGTCACACATTTTGAGCTCGGTCGGGCTTCAAAAACAAAGGTTTAAGCTCACCATCAAGCTCATTATAGCTTAAATCTAAGTGGGTTTGCAAGCCATTTCAAGTTCCCAAAACTAGTTGGAATTGAGCCAGATAACTTATTCCCACTCAAATTCAGCTTTACGAAACAACCCAAACGAGCTAAGGTCTCAGGGATCGAAGCTGTAAGCTTGTTATTTTCCAAATGCAATACTTGAAGATGGAGAGAGTCACCAAATTCTGGTGGAATGGAACCTGTTAAGTACAGGTTCCGAAATAGTAGTGTAAGATGTGAACGATATAGTGGTATCGTGGATATTATCCATGGTGCAACAGATATAAACTCAAAACAACTTTGATATCTTTCAGAAACTTCAATACGTGATTACTATTAATTGAGAGCTTGATTGTACATTTTCCTTAAACCTACAGCAAAAAGAATCTACTGTATTATATACAATGTACTATCAGCAGGATAAGAATATGAAAGTTTCAGTTAATACAAAATCAAATAATTGATAACAATCATTGACTATCAAGATTTTCTTAGAAGCCTATCAAAAAAAAAAAAAAAGATTTTCTTAGAAGAAAAAGTATATATAGTTCGCCCAAAACATGCACACCAATTTCAGTAATATTTTCACACCACATGGGAAAATATAAACAGACCGTTTCTACTAGTTTGAGAATTAAAAACTAATGCTATCTTCATTAACTTAAGTTTATTAATATAATAGGTTTCCTAATGAGTATGCCTATTTAGAGTAATAGGGGATGCTATTAGAAAAATGAAATCTAAATTTTACAGAGCCTAGCTATATATCTGATGTTAAGATCTAAAACTTCGAGAATCCACACAAAAACATAGTTGATTTCGACGGGGTGCAGTTCGCAGTTGAAAATTTACAAGACCACGTCCACTGAATCTCAAACTTTTTACTACAAATTAACCAATACATCAAAACAAAAATTCTGGGAATGAACTGCTTCAAGTACTCCTTACAAATGCACATAAACAAAAGATTTTTGAAATTGTAAAGAGATGATAATGGCGGATAACGTACGTTCGTGAGAATAAATGTGGTCCCATTTTAGAAGGCAAAGGAGCCTCGATTATTCAAGCAGATACGATTTGGAAATCCTACGACAGGTTCTCGGTTCATAGCAAACTGAATTTGTCGAAACTGACATGCATGATCAAAGTCTCCTCAACCTCAATATCAGACTCAGTGTCTGTGTCTGAGGTTACTCCATACAGGTCTTCAACCGCATTTCGTCCTTTAGGTTTATTTGGATCGACATTCAACACACCACCTATCAATATTTTGGAGCTGGTCTAGAAACAAGTAAAATATTTCAAATCTACATGGAAATCAGTGAACTAACAAGACAAGCATTCACCGAAAGACCGGTATCTACCATTACCTGACTAGAAAAATGCGAAGAATGTATCCTCTCCACATTTAATTTCTGCCTTGACTGAGCTGATATGTCCGACCTGCAAATTTCAGCAAAGCATATACTTCATCAGAAACAACAAGGGAAGTGTTGAGTGCAATACAGCAAGACTTGCGCAGGGTATCTATGGGTTGAGTTTGACCCAATATAAACAATTTTCAAGTGCCTTTTTTACCACAAATTATAATTTCGCAATGGAAGCGAAAATCAAACTCTGCTCAGAGGTTTCAAATTTCTGTACATTCTTGAGAATATGCGGAGTACTGCATTATCATTCAGTCAAACAGACAAGTCAAAGTAGTATCGCCCATAATATGATAACAACACTACCTAACGTACCATGTCTTCAATGGCCCTCGGTTGATCAATTTTATCTTGACACACCAACAAGAATGGACGCAGGGTAATGGCCCAGAGTTGATCAACTTTAGCTTGTGTAAAGGCCCTGAGTTGATCAGCTTTAGCTTGTGTAATGGCCCTGAGTTGATCAAATTTAGCGTGTGTAGTGGCCCTGAGTTGATCGACTTTAGCTTGTGTAATGGCCCTGAATTGATCAAATTTAGTGTGTGTAGCGACCTTCAGTTGATCAGTTCACTATTACAAAAATGACTTTTACTTACATTTAACTTAATTTGTTGACACTTCACAAAAAGTGTCAGTAATTATATACAAATACATCATTTTCTGTCTTTAATAAATAAATATCATAAATTATTGATATTAATGTGTCAGTAAACTAAATATAAAAAATACTGATATTAAAGTATCCGATCCTCAGACTTATAAGATTCAAACCTTTTACGTTTGGGTCATAAACCACCGGAACCTATAGAATTATATTAATATATTATATTTAAAAAAGTAACAAAAACGTAATAGCAAAATCAAAATCCCTAAATCTCAATTGAGATCCCTCTCTCCCATTTCATCACGTTTCAATCGTAACTTAGAAACAAACCTACGCTCACACCGCCGACATACCCATAACCTGCATCACTGCTTTCGTCTAGCCACTACTGTCATTGCTCGTACACCAAAGTCTAGTCTCTGTAGCTTTTGCCATCATCAACACTCAATCGTTCGTCACTAGTAACTGCCGTCATCACCTGTAGGCCGTAACAATTTCCAGCCATCATCAATACTCAACCGTTCGTCACCGCTATCGAGCTGCTGCCGTCGCTGCCATTCTGTCTCAATCTCCATTCAAGGTTAGCTTAAATGAATAATTGAGTTAGTTTGAATACAGAAGTTAGTAGGTAGATTAATAGCAACAATCGGAGAGGTTATCATACAAAATTTTTGAAATGTCAAGGTTGAAATTGATCAACTTTTCTGATCTAATTTATCCTAATCTAATTTGTTCAACTTTTTTGTTCGCACTATGTGTATATATGAATTTATACGGTTATTATTACTTATGTAGTGCAATTATTTTTTTTTAAATTTCTTATTTTGCTTTAGAAATTGATTGAGGTATTTTCTTGCTCTGTTACAACCACTCCTTAGAAAGGCTACCAATGTGCTGAGTGGTTGTTTAGAAAACACTTGTTCAATGGCACTTTTAGTGAAGTTTATAAGAGATTATTAGTCGTTGCCTTGTTGATTCATTGTTGTGTTTACTTTATGTGCTTATTGTTTGCGCATTGAGGTGATGAGGTTAAGTAATATGCTTTTGTTTAGTTTTTGAAGTATCAAGGGGTTAGGTATATTATAGAAGATTAAATATTTTGCATAGCGATATGATGAGTTATTAAATTGATAGATTAAGATTTATTTTTTCTTTAATTGGGTATAAGAAACCTTGCCAACTAATATCCCTTTTTGGGATTGGGAGAATTGATTCTTATAACAAAAAACTTGCCTTCTTGATAAAACTTCTTGTTTTGTTTGTTGGATGTAAGATTTATGGTTAAATTAATTTTATGATCTCTAACCTTTTTTACTCTATAGAGTCGAGACATAAAAATTGAAATCGAGAATCAAAAGTTCAATTTTTTTCGTAGCTGATGTGCTCATGCATATGGTTTAAATATGAAATTAATGAATGATTTGATTGAACATTTCAAGTGTGGAAGCTTAAAGAGAATGCTCATGCATCTTGGTTCACATGATCGTCTAATTCATGTTTATCACTTTATAAAAGAGACTTTTCAGAAATAGATGGTAATTAACTCTCCAAGCTATTTACATAGTGAATCTCAAATACTTCATTTATATCTCACCATCTTAATACTATCTCTACTCGGCAGCAAATTCAGAACTTTGGTGAACTATTTTTCTTATTCATACACGAAGGCGAGACTTTGCAAGAAATAAAAGTGCAAAGACAGAGGAAATTGCAAGCTCCAGATGAAGAGTTTGGTAAGGTATAAATCCCTTGAGTTTGTGTATCATGTTTTCCTTATACAAAGTTTATTTCCTTTACTTCGATAGGAAGTGAAAATGTTATATTAGTAAAGAGTAAAGACTAGATGACTGGTCATTTGTTTTTGTAGAGACAGATTTCATGCATTTTTTGCATTATGCATCATGCAATATTAGAACCACCCTTTCTGGCATATGAATGATCTGTAATGTTCAATAAATCTTTACCACATTATTCAATAAAGAAATTTCCTATTATTAGTATCGTTGGTTTTTCTTTTCACCAAGTATGTTATTCATAGTATTACTATGTTTGTAGTTTTTCTTATTGGTGAAAATCAATCTGAGAAAACTCTAATTTGAGTTTTGTGGTTTGGTTTAATTTGGCATATGGGTTTTTCATACTTTTGTTCATTTGGGAAATGAAAGGGAAATTTGCTAGTCTAGGGAGTGATTACTTTGTGTTCAACATAGGAGATAAAATTCTAGCCATTGGATTGGGAACATGGCAAATTGGGGGAGAACTTAGTGTTGAAGCTGTGAAAACAACATTGTTAGTGGGTTACCGAGATCAAGCACCATTTCTTTCTCTTCTTTCTTTTGGTACAGGTATGAAAATACTGCAAAGAAGTTAATTTGTTAATTAGCTTTCATGGTTGGGAGCAATATATATATTACTTATATTTTATATATGTGTGTGTTTGTGTGTGTGTATGTATATTTATATTCACACATTTAGTTGAGAACAACCACTTTCTTTTCTTTCTTCAATTTAATTATTAGTCCACTTCAAACCTGAAAGGATTTAGTAATTGGGAAACCCTTATTTTTTTCAGAAGAATTGCAAAATGCTGTAATTGTAAATTGGGTTCATGTCCTAATAAGCAAACTGATGTGTAATGTTTGACTTATAGTGGCCTTCTATTTATATTTTTCATGTCGGCTTGGTTAATTTCTCCACTAGATGTTTAAATTTTGATAATTTTATTTTTCCTCTTTAAGCTTATTAAATATCTTTTTTTTTTCTTTTTTTCAATTTATGCCTTTTGGTCCAATCGATCATTGTTGAATGTTGGCACTATAACTGCTATAGTGTGTGTTAACTTATTGTATTTGATCACATATTATAGTATTGTTCACTTTAAATTTAGACAATGAAATAGATTACAAAAATATAACTTATGCATGCCAATTTCTAAACACCATTATTTATCTCATCATTATTGAATACTGATGTATTTATTAAGTGTTTTCTTTAATACTTGATAGAATATTTTTGGTGAAGCAACTTGTGGTAATTGAGGGAAAATGAGGTATGAGCTTCAACATGGACGAGCAAGAGTAATAGAAGCAAGTTAAGGAATTGAAAAAAGAAATTGTAGAATCTACATGTTGCCAAGTTAATTACAACCTATAATAATGAGGTAATATATGAGTAATTTATAAGTGTTTTTGCTTCAAAATATCCATGATTAATTTTTTACGGCATACTAATTGATTTTATGCATTGTAGGTGGGAAAAAAAATGAAGCTGCGGATGGATATTGAGTGACCTTGTGCTTTTTGTTATTTTGGGAAACTTAATTTATTAGTAATTAGTGCCTATTGTTTAGAGATTGTCGAAAATTTAATTTGGTACTTATGTTTGTCTTTTCCAAATGGTGGTGTAGTTGAATTGTTTGAATTTAAGTGATGTAATTGGGATGTTTATTATATGAATTGTATTGCAAGATATTTTATATTTAATATTTAATATATTTTGAGTTTTTTTATGGTTGTACAACAAACATGAAAAATATAATTAAAATAAAAATTAATTATTAATCAAAAGCAGCATAACATTATTAAACACTGACACAACATATTTAAAATAACATTAAGAGTTTTTTATATTATCGAGTCAGTTTTTGATACTATGGTCACATAAATCATTGACATGTAAATAGCATCATCAAAAATTAACATCATCGTGTCATTATTTTAGTGATATTGTAGTGAAACAAATTATTGACACAAAAATTGTTGACACTAAAAATTAGTGTCAATGTATTCTGGTGAGAGCATTATTGACACAATTAACAAGTGTCAATAAATGTGATTACTGACACTAAATTAGTATCAACAAAGTACATTTTTCTAGTAGTGCTTGAGCTTGACACCGAACAAGAAAGGACTCAGGTAGTTCTTGTACAATTGCCTTGCCCTCTAGCATGAAATAAGGAAATTCATCACTATGAGTTAACTTGAAGTCAAAAGTTAAACATATATTTTTTTTTTCTAAAAGGAAAAGAGAAGTGGGCAAGCCTAAATCAATTTTTACCTCCTCCCTATCTCCAAGGCTCGAATCTGAGTCCACACAAGTGAGGGGCGACAGATGGCACTGCCAACCAACTCGGCTACGCCCTTGGGGGAAAAATTAAACATATTAAGCTAAGTTAATTTCATCACAAATAAATATAAATTCAAGTACACATTTCCTCATTTTTTCAATATGATCCAAAGTTACAAGCATCATTTTTAAACTTACATCAGTAGATGGAAGCTGAAGCC
This sequence comes from Luvunga scandens, assembly GCA_030449905.1. Taxonomy (NCBI): domain Eukaryota; kingdom Viridiplantae; phylum Streptophyta; class Magnoliopsida; order Sapindales; family Rutaceae; genus Luvunga; species Luvunga scandens. Next base: position 266,356 of record JASUUG010000696.1, read on the forward strand.
ATACCAAAAATGTAAATTTCAGGTGATAATACATGGGAATCCTGAAATGATGAAACAAGATAAGGCAGTAACATCAATTTGGCATAGATAATTAAGCTCGTGCATATATGTATGCGAAAAGATGTACACATGCTTACCTTTCGAAAAATATATGATAAATAGTTACTACATAAGCAGAAGGAAGAAATCACCAGTACGCAAAAACTTTACCAAGTAAGAACTTCTCTGCGAATATCTCAGCAATGCTAAAAGTTCCAGAAGCTGCAAATAGTCAGTAGGCCAAGTATTATCAAAAGTTCATCAAGTGCGAGCACCAATGCCAGATATAGATTTTCAGATCATAGTTGCCTTATCTTTTATTGATTACAAAATTTATCAACATTTGATAAGAATTTCTGCACATTTGTTACTTCATCATTGATGGTCATCATGAATAGATGAGCTACATATTTTCACCCATGCAAGGTCTCAGCATAACTATAACCATAAAGGTAATATTCAATTTCATGACCAACTGATCAAAACGTCTAACAGGAAAACACTTGGGCTAAAAATAATGGATACAGAGGACATTTGGGAATCTATGAAAAACCTCATGTAACAAAATAAGCAAAGGGACAAGCCTAACAAAAATAATGAAAATAAATTATAAAATAAAAGAAAGTTCCAACCTGCCCAATACATAAGCGACTTTTGTTCCTCATCTTCATCTTTCCTCTCAATTGCCTTGAATGTTGAGTAAACTGGTAAAGCAACACCCACAGAGCAGCTGCACAGACACCCAAAAATGAAAAATAAAATAACAAAAATAAAAATGAGAATAAAATAGTTCTCAAGATTATAAGAAAACAATCCAGTAAGCACTTGGACATGCAGACCGGACATTGCCATGTGGCACTGTTACTCATTATAAGGCGAGAACCATGTTCGCCTACTAGATCATTACTCTAAGATTACTCTAAGATTAGATTGATATCTGCGTAACACATTATAATAATATTCGATGCAAGATTTAGCACGCATGATTCACTGTTAATCAAAAAGCAACCAACCTATAGTTTTATTAATTGAAAACACAAACACATAAACACACACAAACATTCTTGTTAATAAGGAGTTAAAAGTAAGTGCATAAAAGCCAAACCAAGCTGTTCGAACTATAATGTTAGAACCAAGTGAGCAAAAGAGCAGCTGCAATCCGACCTGTGAAAAAAAAATGACGGAAAAGACGCATTTTTTGCATTAGATTTTCAATAAAAATGCATTTATTTGAGGTATTTTTTCTTCTGTTAAACGCAAAATTGACCTCCTTGTTAAGCTGGATTTGGAGAGAGCCATTTTAACAATCTTTTGCAGATGATATCTTTTTCTTTTTTCAATTTATTCATAAACCTCTGAACTGTGAAGATGCTGACATTTGTACTTCAGTGAAGTGACTCCTTGGCATATTTTTGCGTGGCAAGCCAGGAGAACAAAACGGTGTCGTTCACCATGAAACTTGAGAAATTTATCCTTAGTGGCCGATAAGATTCGGTGTCGTGGGCCTTTCTATGGTTTTCACAAAGCCCACGTAAATAAATTTTATTTTAATTTTTTATCATGTAAATTCTAAAAATTCTTCAATTTTTTTTTCACTTATTGATGATATTCTGATCAGGGAAGCGATTTCTTTTAATCAATTTAAATATAAAAAAATATAAGAATTAAATAAATATTTAAATCAAAATACAAAAACTAAATGACTTAGTAAAAAATAAAAGTTGAAAGTCTCAAAATTTTGACGCCCAATACTTATCTATTAAAAGAGGTCATGAGAATTAAAACTTGATCGAAACATTCCCATAACATTATCACAGAGACATGGTGAGATTTTCCTATTTTCAAGTTTAAATTCGACAGGCATAAGATATAGTGATGGTGGGAGTAGGCCTGCCCACTTGAAATTTAAATTTAATTGCATGGTGTCCCATTCTCTCTCTCATATTTTTGGTATTCTCTTTCAAGAAGAATAAATTGGTGGCCCGTTAATTAGTGTCTATGCGTGCTTTATGGGTTATAAGTTATAACATTTTTGTTAATCCTTAGCCCGACTCAAAAGCCATGAATTGTGAAGTCAATGTAAGAGAAGACAATCGGATGATGACTAATTAATAATGGAGTGACACTCGTAAGTTCTTGGAAGTATTTATGATGAAACCGAAATTTCTCTCCACGAGAAAGAGAAAAATCATAAAATAGAGGAGTGAAAGAGAGAAAAGATTTCTCTCCACGTGACAACAGATGTTGAAATGCTTTTGCTTTTCGTTTGATGATTCGAGGATTCACAAGTGCCGATAAGTCTAACAAAAATTCCGTGGCTTGAATTGTATTTGTTAGGGGCACTCGTTTCTGATCTTTCAACTTCAATTAGTTTTTGTCAATCTTAGCTGCAAAAATTATCTTTCAAGATGAAGAAATTAGTGACCCATCAGTTAATTGTGCGTGCTTTATGGGTTATAACATTTTTTCAGTACTCAACCCGACTAAGAAATCACGAGTTGCAAAGTCAATGAAATCGGAGACCATAAGACTTTGACTAATCATAATATGATGGGAGACTACGTAGCCGTTTGGGCTTAAAGTAGAAATTTAATAATATTTTTTTTTCATAATTCTTTATAAAAATAATACTTAATAAATTTTATAAAAATTCTTTCATAATTTTTTCTATTTACTACAATTTTTAAAATATAAGTTGAAGTTTACTTTTCATAAACAGCTTAAAATAAGCAACCACAATTTTTTAAAGTTTTTATTATAACATTAATAATTTAACAAAAGATAATTATGTTTTATTTTTCTATACACTCTAATATATAAGTCATTAAATATTATATTACCACCACAACCACAATTTACCGCCGCAACTAATATCCGTTCTCTCCAGTATCAAAGTTTTGATTTAGCAAGTTCATATTTTTTATATTTAATTTTATTTTCTATTATAAAATTATTGAGACTTGTATATAATTATGTAAATTTTTTTGAACTATAAACAAGTTCATGTGAAAGTTAACTATTACTTTTACAATCAATTTCATAATCATGGCTTTTAATGTTCAATCTATTTATATTTTTTCTATAGTCATGATGTTCATTGCAACAAGTTAATTCTTTGCCTTTAAGAGTCTTGTTACAATTTCCTTTGCATTGATTCTCTGCTTTGGTGATTCCACAGTACATTCCCTAGCTAAATTGAAGACAAGTGACATGCATTGCTCTTTGGTCATAAAATGTTTGTCCTCCCGACTTAGCAAATTTGCACCAACAACTTCGATAATTGAATTTTGTAGCAAATCATTAACCCAACACTTTAATGTCATTTCTCCATAAAAAATTTTCATCTGTGGGTTTCTTCCCACCGATTTTTTCCATTATCATAATCCCAAAGTTGTAAACATCTCCATTTGTGGATGCTGGGCCTTCTCTTCCATACTCTATGGATTTCAACAGTTACACAATAAGATAAAAGAATTTACAATAATATGCTCAAATAAAGACCATAAGAAATAAATAACATATCAAAAAGTATTATAGAAAAAAAAAATTAATGTGGAACAAACCTGGTGCCATGTAGCCTATGGTGGCAAGTGTTTGTGTTTGAGTCAATGATTAATCTACCCTGAGTAAGAGCTTTGCCATGCCAAAATCACTCAAATGAGCAACCATATTTTCATTTAGCAATACATTACTAGGCTTTAAATCACAGTGAATTACAAGTGTTGAATGTTAGAAAAAGAAATTCTTTTGGTAAAAATCATCACCTATAATCCAGAAATATTTATGTTATATCACCAAGAATTAATAACAAAATATGCAAAAGCATACATGAATCCATAATGTTCAATTACTCTTTAGAGTTGTGTCATGCGTGGTTGGCCTTCTAGATCAGCATGTTCTCCTAGAGAATCCTTTAATTTTTTTTGTGCTCTCTCTCTGATGATGGGATGTTAGAAAGAATAGAAAGATCTGTGAAACTTGAGACTATAGCCACTTATATAGACAACTTTTCTTATTGTCTCTAAATATTTGTATTTCAGCCCATCATAAAAATAAAATTACTTTTTAAGTCTCTACACATTAAAAGCCTACACCCTATTAGATACATTAAAGCTCAAATTACTGAAAACAATAATATACCACTTTTAATTAGACTTGATCTTATATGACAGTCTGCAATATATAATTATTCGCATATAAGCCCAACATTGGATTAAAGATCCAACAATGTTAGATTAAAAAATTCAACAATCTCCCACTTGGGCGATATGTGTAACCTTATAACTATGCTTTGCAAAAATAACCGTATGAGCTCAATCTTGTTGTCATTACTAAAATGTATCTATAATTAATCCGGTACATCAATCATACCAACATAGGATCAAAGTGACCTTCTTATAACTATTGTAATTTGACCCATCAATGGTCACTATGCCAATACATTGAATAGCATGGATTATGATATGGATGTGTAGCATAAGAAATTCATGCTATATGATCGTAACATTCCTATTTCTAACTGATCCACCTTAAATTTTAGTGAGATCAAACCATATTAAAATTTGAGTGTGAATAAACCAAGCTTTTATTTCCACAGAAAATAACCTTAAATGTCCACAAAGTAAAATAATTGAAAAATGTCTATATTATAAAAGCATATAAAATCATGAACTTTTACTAAAATTATCTTGGCATCTAGCAAAATCAAAGTAGTAAAGCCAACGATCTCAAGCTAATTTGACCTCATATATGAGTATGTAGTCTTTTATTCTCTGTAAGTACGGTAAACCCTGTTTAGCTGCTTTCCAATGATCTAATTCTGGATTACTTAAATATCTGGCTAACATCCCAGTAACAAACGCAATAGCTAGCCACGTACAAACCTGAGCATACATCAAACTTCCTACTACTGATGCATAAAGAATTTTTTGCATTTCCTTCTCCTCAAAATCATTCTTGGGGCACTGATTAAGACTAAACTTGTCTCTTATAACAATAGGGGTATCGATTAGTTTGTAATCTTGCATGTCATATCTCTTAAGAACCATTTCGATATAGCTCTTTTATGATAATCCAAGAAAAGTGTCACTAAGATTATGGTATATCTGTATGCCTAAAAAAAAGTGTCACTAAGATTTTTCATCTCAAAATTCTTAACTAAAAATCTCTTGGTGTCATGCAAAATGTCATCCGCATATATAACTAAAAAAATATACTTGCTCATACCAAATTTATAGTATATGCAATCATCAACTAAATTCATTTCAAAATTGAATGAAATAATCATTTGATAAAACTTGAAATATCATTGTCGAAATATTTGCATGAGCTCATAGATGGATTTATTAAATTTGCAAACCATATTCTTTGGGTCTCTCGACACAAAATTTTCTAGCCGCACCGTATGGATTGTCTTATCAATGTCACCGTTAAAAAACGTTGTCTTCACATCCATATGATATAACTCAAAATTGAAATACACCACTAATGCCATTATAATCTTGAAAGAGTCTTTCAAAGAAACTAGAGAAAAAGTCTCTTTATAGTCGATGTATTTTTCTGTATAAAGCCTTTTGCGACAAGATGAGCCTTTTACTTCTCTACATTCCCTTTTGAGTCCTTCTTAATCTTAAATATCCATTTGTAACCAATAAGTTTTGCACCTTCTGGCAATGGCACAAAATCCCATACGTCATTATCCTTCATGGACTTCATCTCCTTATTCATGGCTTCAATCCACTTCTGAGAATTAGAACTTTCCATAACTTGATAGAAATTGATTGAATCATCTTTCATCACTTTAACGTCTACATCATGTTCTTAAAAAAATACAATGTAGTCGTCTGGCAATACGCTTCTTCTTTCTCTAGCGGATCTTCTTAATGGTATAGGTTCTTGAGGTGGTAGAGTTTGTTGTTCTGGAATAACTTCTTGTATATGAGATTCTCTAATATTATCTTGATCTATTGTGTCTTAAACAAAGTCGTAAATGAAACCCCGATCAATGCTAATAACACATATGAGAATATCAATATATTCATCTTCAAAGATAAAGTCCCTAACTGTATTTCCCACCATAAATTCGACATCATCAAAGAACTGAGTATTTCTCGACTTGAAAACTGACTTAGTTTTAGGATCATAAAACTTGTACCCTTTGGATCGTTCAGAGTATCCTATAAAATAGCAACTCGCCATCTTTGTGTCCAGTTTCTTCTCATTTAGTGTATAAGGCCTTACCTTAACTGAACATCCTCAAATATGGAAATATTTTAAACTAGGCTTCTTGCTAATCCAAAATTCATAAGGGGTTTTGGTAGTCGCCTTTAATCCTGTTAAGGATATACGTTGCAGTATTAAGTGCTTCTCCCTAGAGTGACTCTGGTAAGGTAAAATGACAAATCATTCACCTTATCATGTCTTTAAGTGTCTTGTTTCGCCTTTCAATAACATCATTCATAGTGGGCATACCTAGCATAGTGTACTGTGGAATGATACCGCATTCTTCTAAGAATTTAGCAAACAGTTTTGGACGTTGTTTACCCCAACCGTCACATTTGCCATAATATTCACTACCATGGTCAGATCTAACGTTTTTAATTCTTTTGCCTAATTGTTTCTCAAATTCAGCCTTAAAATTTTTGAATATATTCAAAGACTGTAACTTTTCATAGAGGAGATATATACAGCCATATCTAGAAAAATCATCTATGAATGTCATAAAATATTGTTGACAACTCCAAGCAGCCTTAAGAAATGACCCAAAACTGTTAGTATATATGAGTTCTAAGACGTCCAAAGTCCTATTGGCTTTAAATCTTCTTTTATTGGCTTGTTTCCCCTTGATACAATTAACACAGATATCAAAATCTGTAAAATCTAAGAGGTCGAGAATTTAATCTAACACAAGTTTTTTTAGTCTCCATCTGGAGATATAACCCAATCTCACATGTCATAACCCAGTTGAATTCTCATTGGTTAATTTTCTCTTTAAATCTCGTGTACTTAATTGTAGGGATTTATTAAATGAAAATTATTATCGCCTGATAAAAAACAAGAACCAACTAGTTTTAAATCATGAAACAAATTGAATTTTCTGTTTGTGAATGAACAAAAATAACTAGATTTGTCCAAAACGAAAATAAAAATCAAAGTTCGTTTAAAAGACGGAATAATAAATGTTTCATTCAGATCCAAATAAAATCTAGTCTTTACTAATATGAATTTTTCAACTGCTTCAACTTTAAATGTCTTGTCATCGCCTATATAGATGTATTTTTCACTATCATTGGGCTTTCGGCAATCCAAGTAACCCTGCATAAACACACATATGTGAGTTGTTGTATCAAAATCCATCCACCACATATGTCTTGATATTGAAATTAAATTAATCTTAGAATAAACCAAACCATGTCTTTCAACTCTATAAAAAAAAAACTAGTACCTTATTAATTATTCAATTTCTTTTATTATTTCTTTTAAGGTACTATATCTGCAGCTTTCTTATTCTTGCTTCTTTACTTGTCCGTATACCTTATTGAAATTAGATTTGTTAAGAGCGTACTAATTTATGCCCTTTCATTCTTAACAAACCTTTTTTAAATTTCTGCAAGAAACTCTTTAGCCATAGTTAACTTTTTAGACATAAAGCTTCTAAATGCTTCTGGAATGGCCTTCTTCATGATCATGATACACATGCAATTTGATCTCTCCAACCTTCCTATTTCCTTTTTATTATCAGGGGTACTTTCATTCGTAAAAGGTGGGGGACAATCAACCCTTAACGCAAAGTCAAGATCTATGACTACAAGAACTATTAAGAGGTTTTCTTGCCATGACTCGAAGTTAGAGCCATTTAGTATATGAATAGAATTAATGTTGGCAGCAATATTAGCAGTAGACATAATTGAATAGAAAATAACAAACAAATAAAATAAGCTCCTTTAAGTTTTAAAACAAAAATAAATTTAAATTAAAGTAAACTCCATCTCAAAATACTAGAAACTTGATTAATATTTCATCTTTGGACAAAATATTAACTTGTGAGTGATATCTTAGTGTAGTAATCAAACAATAATAATAAAAATATGTCAAACAATAAATCTTCATTTGGGCTGATTTATTGTTCACATGTAAAATCGAATAATCATCACGTGTTAATTACTATAAGTGCACATGTACTTCTATTAAATATGAGCCTTCCTTTAGACTGATTGATATTTACAGGAATTACATATACAGAACTATTTATATTTCAAAATAAATTAATTTTCATAAAAAAAGTTACTTTGACAATATATTGCTTCAATTAATTTATCTTAAATATATATAAAACTATTAATTTTTTAATTTAAAATTACACCAAAATTACCAAAAAAAATTAGGGTCAAAGTTCGATTAATGGTCAAAAGTCAATGTTAATCGTTGACCGATCAACTATTGGTCAGTTCAGGGCTAGGTTAGTTCAAGTTGACCCGAACTGGATCCTGAACCAACCCCCTATTTTGTAACCGATTATAGTTTGCCCAACTAAAATCCTAAAACAACCTAACCCACTTAGAAAAAACTCTAGTTTTTTTTTTTATCTCATGGCTACTTCTTTCACAACTTGGTGTGGCCTAGCCCTTTCCAGCCGTCTCTTTTTTTTTCCTTGATGTGGCATCCTAGATCTGTCATGCTTGTTCCCAAGGCACTTGAATCCTTAAACCAAATGTGCATTTTTTAAAATTAATCCTTAAAAAACAACAATAATAGCCACGATGTGTTCTACTTTTAATAAGGAAAGTCTAATATAAATTAAATCCAAGTCTTAGAAAGATTTAAACGACATGTGTCATGATCTTATACAAAACTTAGAAAAAGATTAGATTAGGAGAAGATCCATATATTTCTTTTCTCAAATACTAAAAAAAGGATTCAAAGTTATTATCAACATTTCTTTCAAGGTTCGCAATTAAAATGCTTAAACACAATTAATTTTCGAGCAGGTAAATATTTTCTAACATTTATATGAACCCTCCTGTTATTCTAGAAATAAGCATTAGTGTTCAAGGTGAAATACTACAAGTAATGAATAAAAAATTGACATAAATATATAGTATATAATCAAACTTACTCTGGAGTCTGTTTTGGTCAAGATATAACTCCTTAAGCTTGGTCAAGTTGCCAATTGCATTTGATATGGCTCCCAAGAAATCGTTGATTGACAAAGATAATTTTTGTAGAAGAAGGTTGATTAGTGTTAAAATTTGTATGTTCATGAAAGGGTAAAAATGTTATTTGTTCTTATATTATAATTTATATTTGTAATTACGTAACATATCGTGAATTTCTAATTACTTTTCTAAATATTTAATTTTGTGTATTTTTGTGTGTATATTAAGTAAAAATAATAATGTCACGTAATTCGATACTCTAAACAAATGTAGGGATGACAAATTTGAATTCTGAAGGTCTAAGAAATTAGGAAGATCAGCGATATTTGTTGTGAAATAATAAGTTTTTGCCACGTTAAGCGTTGTAAGTATAAAATTATAAGTTTTTACTATGTTAGGTGTGTTAATTGTTAATTGAATGAGTTATGTGTCCTTGAGTAGATTCTGTTAGATTTATGTTTTGTTAGGCGGACAAATGTATGATTATGATGTAATTGGCTTTATTTATGTATGTGGTGTGGATTAATCATGTATTAGTATAAATAAAGAGGAGGGCAACACACCTCTCTACATATTTTCTTCACTTCTTTCCCTTCAAATTCTTCTTCTTATCTCTCTTTGTAATATATTTTCAATAAATAAAATTAATTTTATTTTCAATCTTCAAATACCATTTTCTTTAATTATGCATAATTTAATTTTAATTATTATTTTTTCAATTATACTTAGCTAAATATTAATAGTTATGGGAAGGTGAAACTCTTAGTAAAAAAAATATGATTTAATCAAATTCTATTTTTAATTATATAAATCAAATTATTTTTTATCAAATTTTATCCATATTTTATATTTTGAAATTTTGATTTATTGTAGACAAACATAGAAGTTTGTCACAATCAATTCTTAATATCTTAGTATAAAGTATAACAAAATGGTATTTTGACTTATTGTAGATAAGTTAAATTTTGGCACACTAAGTACTTAATACATAATAAAATTAATAAAAAAATAATTGTAATTTATATAATTAATGTTTTGGACAATAAAATAAAAATAATAAAAATTTATTAAATTGTATTTATTACTAAGAGTAGATTCATAATACTAACTAATTTAATTTCATAGTTTGCTTAAATTAAGTTGTATATATTTAAACTTTTTTTTAGATAAATTAAAATAAAGAAATTAAATCTTTTTTTTATGAATCAACTTCAGACTCACCGAGTTATATTATAACTAAACATTTTTATACTTTGGAGTAAATTAAACACTTTTGAGTCGTGTCGAGCTTTTGCCGCTATTGCCGGGTAAAGGTATTTTTTTTTTATTCTACTTTTTGTGTAAATTTTCATATACCCCCTTTTTCTTTTCTTAAATTTTGTTTTATCCACAAGACCGTTCAGAAATTCACTTTCACCCTAAATATTTTTGTTTTAGGCTCATTCTTTTCATAATTGTAGTTTGACCACAAAAATTATAGAAAGTTTATGAATAGGTCCCTTGCTAAAATTTCCCTAATAATCAAATTTGGACCTACAACTTCAACTTCTTTTGATTGTGTTTGGACTTACTTGGACCTTGTTTGTATTCAATAAACTGAATATTGACTTTAATAGTTGCAATAAAGGCTTAATAATTTGAATTAATCACTTAATTGGCTAATAATTTTTAAAATTTTAAAAAAAGAAAAGAGTCTGCACTTTAATATAAGCATTCATTTTCTTTCTTTTTTTCTTTTAATTTCTATAATTTAATTTTCTCATTTATTTTATTTTTCTTTTTGACATTTACTTTATTAATTTATATGGTCAGTTCAACCTCCAGAATTTCACTTTCATCCCAAAGATTTTTATTTTAGGCTCATTCTTCTCATAATATCATTTTGACCATAAAATTATAGAAAGTTTACAAATAAGTCCCTTGCCAAAATTTTCCAAAATAATAAAATTTGGACTTACAATTTGAACTTCTTTGGATTGTGTTTCGACTTAATTGGACCTTATTTAGATACAATAAACTGAATATTAACTTTAAAAGTTACAACAAAGGCCCAATAATTTGAATTAATCACTTAATTGACTGGTAATTTTTAAAATTAAATTTAAAAAAAAAGAGTCTACGTCTTGAGGTAAGTATTCCTTTTCTTTCTTTTTTCTTTTAATTTCTATAATTTAATTTTTTTATTTATTTTATTTTTTATGTTTACTTTATTTATTTATATGACCGATTCAACCGTCTGAATTGTTAATATTTTGTTAATTTTTTTCTTTATGTTTAATTATTTTATTTATATAGTTGGTTTAATCGTTTATTTAGTTATTTTAATTTCAGTTAATTAATTTTAAATTTATTTTTTTTTTTTCTTATTTTTTCTTGTACATTTATATTGTTTATTTAATTTTCAGTTTATTTTTATTTTTAATTTGTGTAATTTTCATTTAGTTTTTTTTTGTGTATCATCTTTACAACATAACTTCACACACATATCATCATCATTATTGCATAAGACGTTGGTCTTGAACTTCAAGTGATAGATTAATTCGTAGATCTCAATCATCGCCACCAATCATGGATGAGATCCAAGGAGAACTTTTTGGGCCAACTTAATCCTCCAATTAATCAAGGAGACAATCATTCTCAACATAATACACATGATTAGAATCAACCAAGAACTTTAAGAGACTACATGAATCCAACCACAACTGGAGCCCCCTCGTATATAGTTGTTGATATGATTTTCTAATGTATGGATGTCAATGCGCAAGTATCCACAACAAGTAATAAAATGATAAATATTCGAGTATCGTCTCCATAGAGACTGATGCTATTAAGATTGCTACAACAATTCTTATAGTGCAAATTCAAATAGGTTAAACTCTTTTATCAACTAAATTAAACTAAGTAATTTAAATGGTAGAAAATAAAATGCAATAAACTAAATTAGCTCGTCTCACACAAGAATATATTCACTAAGGATGATGTAGTTGAGTGAATCAACTCACTTGATGACATTGACTGTTTTTCTATTACAGTATCGTTGCTACATTAATTACTACAGCACTGGGCAGAACTCTAATGCATCCTCAGTTGTCGCATGTTGGACATCTTATATCTATATGCAACCTAACAAAGAACAGTTGTTAAACCATACAAGACATAGCATTATATGATCAAGGTTCCTAATACCTTACAAGGTGAATCCCTATGTTTAGTTCATCACTAGTTTTATATTAAGCATAACTTAAAACTAAGTATTGTTCTGATGTGTTTTACTAAAACAGGCTCTTTTATGGCTCTCTCTTAGCTAGTATCACTAAATGAGTGGTCAACCAAAATAGTAAAGTAAGTTAAGCACTATCAAAATCAAATGCTATAGCAATCATGCAGCAACTCATAAATTCAATTAATTAACCATAAAGTTTGTCTATCACTCAACCACAAAAGAGATTTAGTTCATGATTTGTGACAAAACAGAAACGAAAACAAGTTCAACCATCATAAACATCATCACCAATCAAAGAAAACAAAGAGAATAGAGATAAAGGAGAGTGATCCTTCTAAATTTCTTGATTTTTTGTTCTTTACGCTGGAAACCTCTGTTAAGATCTGGAATTTTTTCTCTTCTTTGCATTTTTCTTTTTCTTCTCTTCTTATTTCTTATAGTTGACGGCTCTTTCTTTTTTCTTTTGTGTTCACTTCCTTTTATAGTTGAAAACTAGGGCAATTGGATATTTAGGGCATGCATCTTCCATATTTAGAAACTGCAGATCGTTTAATTTTTCTGGGATTCGCGCTAGATTTTTTCTTTTATTGATTGTTCCAGGATTGCTATAGCAATAGCTGTTACAGCAATGGTTACAACATCTGCATTGTTTCAGACTTGTTTCTAAAATACTATCTAGGCTACCCAAGAGGGGGGGTGAATTGGGTTTTTAAAAATTAAGCCAATAAAATTGCACAATATTAAAACTAATATCTTAATCAAAATTAAAAGCAATAAATTCAACAATGCTCAAAATTAAAAAGGATAAGGGAAGAGAAATCAAACACGTGATTTTTACGTGGTACGGCCAACTGTGCCTACGTCCACGCCTCCAAGCTCACCGGGCTTGAAGATTCCACTAAGCAAGCCTCCAAGGCTTCAAAACACTTACAATTGACTTCCAATGTGTCAATGAACCTTTACAATAAAAGTTAACCTCAATCTCTTAACCAAAGTGTTTCCCAACACTTACAATCACTCAATGATAGAGATTTAAAACAAACAATCTCTCACACAATCTAAATGATTACAATTACAATCTTAAAGTGTGAGGAAATGAAATGAAGCAAGTTTGAAGCACAAAGAAAATTATTTTCTTAGTACGAAACTCAAATATCAAATGTTGAATCGCTCTTGTTTGAATTTGATTAAGCCTTTTTATAGTTGGAGCTGAAAACTAGCCGTTATTGACTTTCTGAGAATAATCGGTTTGCCGGTTGTCTCTATCGGTTAGCCGTTTTGACTTTTCAACTAGCCGTTGTTCTTTGATTTTAAATAAACGGTTCATCGTTTATTATTATCGGATAACCGTTTATTTCCAGAAACCTGCAAAACAAAACTTAGCTCTCCATTTTTGTTAAACGGTTCAAGAGTAGAAAAACCTTCTCTTTACTGAAATTTATCGGTTAGCCGGTTTAAATAAACGGTTCACCGTTAATTTCCAGAACCTATGAAATAAACTTAGCTTTCTGTTTTTGCTAAACAGTTCAAGAGTAGAAAAGTTTCTCTTTATCGGATTTTACCGGTTAGCCGTTATAAATAAACGGTTCACCGTTAAGTTCCAAAACCTGTGACACAAACTTAGCTTTCCGTTTGTGCTAAACGGCTCAAGGCTAAAAAACTTTCGCATCACTGTAAATTATCGGTTAGCCGTTTTCAATAAACGGTTCACCGTTAATTTCCAGAATCTTTGTTAAGGAATGATGCAGGATTTTAAAGACAATTTTTCTCTTTGTAAATTATCGGTTTACCGTTTTCCCTAAACGAATCACCGTTAATTTCCAATTTTATCAATTTGAAAAATATTTTGTTTCTTTAAACATATGTATGACTTTAAGTTCATTTTAATAGCCCCAACATTTTAATCAATAACATATAATTTTTGTTGTCATCAAAATCATTATTATAAGATTAACAGTTTCCACTTTTTTGCAACCAATTTCCTTCCTCACTTTTTCAAGTCCATTGCACCACATTCCTTCCTTGCAAATTGCACTTTCAATTGCCTACAATTTAAGCAAATAACATGAGCATACAATTTAATCCAAAACAACCTAATTTATTAAAAATAAACTAACAATAGATAAGGATGCAAAATGCAACTAAAACGCATCATTTACTCTCTAAGTAATATTGATTTGAATTCAAAAGTGCTTTAGATAACTCTCATTTCATAAAGTTATCATACCCCCAAACTTCAACCATTACTTGTCTTCAAGTAATGACAACACACAATCATACAACACATACTTGGCTCTATTATCACATTTGCAAGGATTCTACAACCCTCAGATCATATTCTCAATCATGCAGGATTGCCACAGCAGTTCAAGTCTTAGACTTAGACCTCATTCTATCCAAAGTGTGTGTGTGCCACTTTAATCAACTCAAGAAATGCTGCAGCATTTTGCAACTTCCACACCATACTTAAGGGCAGAAATTAATGCATTAATGTACATGGGCAAAAAAAAATCACAATAAATTCCAACTGTGTTACAGTAATAATTTTTTTTTTTTAACCACAACAAAATTTTCCTCATTGTGTCATTGATTTTTCATGTGAATGTCTATCACTTGTGGTGATATCACCCAATTACTCAACCAATGCACAAATTAGAGTTGCTGTAGCAATACTCATAACATGGAAATTAGAGTTGTTGTAGCAATACTCATAACATGATCTTATCTAAAAACACCTTTGACTCAAGGCTGAGCATGGGGCTCATGAACAGACCTGGTTACTCAACATCCTAGACAGTGGACCAAGGAAATTTTTTTTTGTTGATGCTACAGCAATGCTCATAGCTCTTGATGCCTTTGAACTTAAGTCTGCATATGGGGTGCATACTCAGCTCTGGTTACTTAGCAACTTAAGCCATTGGAGTAGAATTTATTGCATAGCAAGCACAGTTTAATAAAAGCATAAAACAAAAAATTTCCCCTAAACTTGTCTACCCTTGCAAACATGGCTCTGCTACAATATTCTCACAAACCTAATCAAAGCCTAGTGGTAGGACATAATTTCAGCCCTCATATTTGAACTATTCCTACTTGGCAATCATAAAACTTGACACTCAACACTGAATTTATCCTCATTAGGTAGTTTAATCCATACACAAATTTAGATAATAAAGCTTTACACACAAAATCATATACCTAAACAAAACATACATAACATGCACATGATGCTTTAATTGTCTAACATAACCCTCCCAAACTTAAGAGGTGTCGTGTCCTCACATGCACACAAATATAAAAATGCAGACAGACCAAACAAATCAACATGTAAATAAGAAAAGAAAAAGTTATAAACCAACAAAACAACAAAATAAAAAGAGCAGAACAAGTTTTTTATGAAGGCTGAATAATTAAATCTAGTAGGGGAACTCCCTTGTTGTTGCGGAATTATTATAGGCTACTTTAGCATAAGGTCACTTCCTTTTGGAGCTGCTCCTCAAACGATGCTTTGGTGAACTCATTGGAGCAACAGCTAGTTGCTTCTTCTTTTTACTGGATGTTGGGCTGATGGGTGAGGTACTAGCAGGTTCACTTGATTTGGAAGCTGGTGTTTTTGCTAGAGTGGTTTAAGGAATAGGTGGTTCTAATTCTGCTGCTGGTTTCTCCGCAGTGATACTGGTTATAATTTCACGCAAACTTCTATGTGCTTCCTCTGTTGTAGTCACTCTGCTAATGACTTCTTCAATAGCCTCATTTACATCTTTGTCCCATTAGGTTCTGATTCCTTTCTACTATCTCTTTTCCTTTGCCTTTGCTGATTTGTGGTGCCTGTGGTGGTTCTTCTTTATTCTTCTCATCTTCTTCTTCTTCTTCTTCATCTTTCTCTCATTCTTCTTCTTCTACTTCTTCTACTTCTTGTTCCTCATCTTCTGATCTTTGGTCCTGTTTTTCCTCTGCATCACTCTTCTCTTGCTGTTCTGGTTGCTATTCAACCTCAGATTCCTCTTCACTTTAAGTTTCAGCTTCTGCCTCTACCCTTCCTTCAGCTGGAGTAGTTAGTTTAATGATGTTGAAATTGGACTACTGTAATAGTGAGTCCGGAATGTTGGTGTTTTGGCTTTATAGATACAACACAAGTTGATGCTTTTTTGCTTCCAAATATTGTAAATAGGCCCAAAACCTCTAATTCTCCTCCGTTTGTGCTTGAACACACTCCCTTATCATCATGCTGAGGTCATGTAACATGGTGCCAAGGCTCGAATCTGTTTCTATCTCTCGGTGTGAAGATACTACTCAAAGATATGCTAAAGATGTTGCTCGGCCCAGTCTTTGCAGCGATATTCTCCAAGAACTTTTTTCTACTGTTCTCACTGTCATGGCTTTGTTATTCTTGACTCTCTCATCTCTCTATTCAAACCTTACTCCTAACACTCTACATATCCCAATGATTAAGGAAGGAAATACCAAAGCTGTTGATTTTTGTTTGCGGATAGTACACTCTCAAATTTCTTTCTCAATTATTCTTTATACGTCTATGGTTAATCCCTTGATAATGGCATAAAGAAGGACTAACTTATCCTGAGACACTGTGGTGGTGTGTGTTATGGGCATTAATCAGGATTTCAAAAACTTTACCCATACATTTGCTATAAGTTTTAGACCAATTCGGTTAATCACTCTGCCTTCCTCATTAGCCCATGTATTACCCTGTATAGCTATTGTCCTAAAGACCTCTCCCTACTTTGCATTAATCATGTTATCAGCAAATGCAATATACTTACACTCGATAGAAGCAAGTAAACTATAAAACGTATTGATGACATGAGAATTTAAAGGTACCCAAACGTTCCTGACAAAGATATTCCATTATTCTTGCTATAACATATTGGTATAGAATTCCTTTACAATTGGCATGATAGATTACTGTGGGTGTGAACAAAATTACAACCATCCCCTTTATGCTACAACAGCATGTACGATTCTCAAAATACTAGTTGGTTATTTTGGGAACACAAACCCCTTTTTTTAAAGAACTTGCGTGACTTGATACACTCTTTAAATTTATCCTCAGCCTTGTAGCTATAGAAATGAGATGGGTTTTTCAATCTCATGGCGCGAGACTTAAGCCTTACCATTATTGCAGTAATGTACTCAAGTTAGTATCACTGAAAATAGTGAAGAAGATTTGCTAAGTTGTAGCAAGAAGAGTAAGAGTCCTAAACAAAAGAGAAGAGTTATAACACGAGTAAAGTTTGAGAAAGCACAATCTTTAATTTATAGTGCACGGAGAGTAAAAAAAGGAAAGTAACTATTGAGATAAATACGGTAGTAATTTAAAATTGAAAATCAAATCTTAATTCAAAAAGAAAAAGGAATTTGTCACAATTTCATAGGGATTTCAAATTTCCCTTATCCTATTTTATCATTTTACAAACGTTAGCATGTTAGTGAAAATTTAAAATATTTCTTGGCTGCAAAATTAAGGGAAGACTAATTGCAACAGTAAACACTTTTGCAAATTGCTTGTTGGCTCCAATGCTGCAACAATTTAGCATAACTCATTCAAATGTTAATGTTCACTTGCTGTGCATCGTGCTCGAGCCTATACTGTAACAATTTTCTATCTTTTGTACTGCCCCCTTTTGTTTTTTGTTTTCAAATTTATGGAATGAAAGCAAATACAAAAATCAAAGAAATCAAATGCAAAACAACATTAGTGAAAATGAAATAAATAAATAAACTTAAACAATGAATTAATAACAAAAGTAACGCCCAAAATCTAAAATACTTCCCTCATTGGGTTGCCTCACAACTAGCACTTGAGTTAAGGTCTTTCAGTTTGAACATCCCTTAAATGCTCACGCTAGATCTTTGAGAAATAAATCCTCTCTTGAGTTATGCATGGCAACACCAATATAATGTTTAATTCTCTGCCCATTTACCATGAACTATTGACCCGTTCTCTCATTTTTAAGATCCACGGCACCATGAGGATAGACTTTGATGAGTCTAAAAAGACCTGACCATCTTGACTTTAGCTTCCCTGGAAAGAGTTTCAATCTTGAGTTGTAGAGTAAAACTTGTTGTCCTGGAGCTAAATTCCTTTGCTGAATGTGTTAGTCATGCCATTGCTTTATTTTCTCCTTATAAATCCTTGCATTGTTATAAGAAAACAACCTTAACTCTTTTAGTTCATATAGCTGAAGCTTCCAGTGCTCTGCTGCAGCATCCATATCCATGTTAAGTTGTTTTAATGCCCAATATGCCTTATACTCCAGTTCTAATGGCAAATGGCATGCTTTTCCATAGACAATTCTATATGGAGACATGCAAAGTGGTGTCTTATAGGCTTTTTGGTAAGCCTATAAAGTATCACGCTGTCTCAAAGACCAATCCTTTCTAATAGAGTTCACCACATTTTCCAAGATCTTCTTGATTTCTCGGTTGGAAATTTCTACCTGACCATTGGACTGAGGGCGATATGTTGTGGCAATCTTATGTTTGATCTCGTACTTGACCAATGCTGCAGAAAATACCCTGTTGCAAAAGTGAATCCCTTCATCACTAATTATGCCCTTAGGAATCCTAAATCTTGAGAAAATATTTCTCCGAAGGAATTTCACCACGGTTTTTGCATCATTTGTTGGTAAAGCTGTAGTCTCCACCCATTTAGACATATAATCAACAGTCACAAGAATGTATAGGTTGCCAAAAAAAGGTGGGAATGGTCCCATGAAATCTATCACGCATATATAAAAAAGCTTCACTTCCAGAATATTGGTGAGTGGCATCTCATGTTTCTAAGAGATATTCTCCGTCCTTTGACACCTATCACAACATTTAACAAACTCATAAGCATCTTTGAAAATAGAAGGCCAGTAATAACCTGCTTGTAACACTTTGACTGTTGTTATATGGCTTCTAAAATGTCCTCCATATGCTGCAGCATGACATGCCTGCAGTATGTTTGGAATTTCTTCATCAGGCACACATCTTCGAATGATCTGATCCTGAACACACCTTGTATAAGTATGGGTCATCCCACTGATAATTCCTGACATAATGAAAAAACTTCTTCTTCTGTTTGTATGTTAAATTCGGTGGCAACAGTCCACTTACTAAATAGTTAGCAAAGTCTGCATACCATGAAAACCCTGACTATTCCAGCATTTGTGTATGTTGTAGTATCAATAGCTGCTCATCGTGAAATTTTTCAGTAATGACTTGCTAGGACTGAGTGCTTGCATTTACCTCAAATCTTGATAAATGATCTGCCACCTAGTTTTCAGTCCCTTTTCTATCCTTAATCTCTAAGTCAAACTCTTATAGCAAAAGAATCCATTTAATTAGTCTCGGTTTAACATCTTTCTTGGAGATCAGGTATTTGATTGTTGAATTATCTGTATAAAAAATCACCTTGGTGCCAACTAAATATGCCATGAATTTATCAAATACAAACATAACAGATAACAGTTCTTTCCAATGGTTGTGTAGTCGAGCTGAGCATCTGCTAGTGTCTTGTTGGCATAATAAATAAAGTGAAAATCGTGTTCTTCCTTTGTCCTAGCACTACTTCAACAAAGTGGTCATTGGCATCACACATTAACTCAAAAGGAATGCTCTAATCTGGTGCTACAACAATAGTTGCTATTACAATGGCTCTTTTTAATTCCTCAACTCAAAGGCCTTTAAACAATTATCATCAAATTTGAAGGGTCTGCCATGCTCAAGTAACATGTATAAGGGTTTAGCTATCTTTGAGAAATCCTTAATGAATCTCCTGTAGAATCCAAAATGGCTTAAAAACTCTTTATGTCCTTAACTGAGGTTGGTGGTGGAAGTTTATCAATCACCTTTATCTTTTCCTTATTCATTTCAATTACCTTTCTCGAGACTTTATGGCCTGAAACTATTCCTTTTTACACCATAAAGTGGTATTTTTTTCCAATTGAGAACTATATTTGTCTCTTCACATCTTATAAGAACATTTTTTAAATTAAGCAAGCAATCATCATATGAGTCCCTAAAGACTAAAAAGTCATCTATGAATATCTCTAGTGTTTACTCTACCATATCTGAAAAAATTGCCATCATGTACCTCTAGGATATTGCTAGAGCATTACACAAGCCAAATGGTATCCTTCTAAATGCAAAGGTGCCATAACAACATGTGAATGTTATCTTCTCTTGGTCCTCTGGTGCTATAGCAATCTGGTTGTACCCTGAATACCCATCCAAGAAACAATAATACTCCTTTCAAGCAAATCTGTCTAATATCTGATCTAAGAACGGTAAAGGAAAATGATCATTTCTTGTAGCTTTATTTATCTTCCTGTAATCCATATAAACTCTCCAACCTGTGACTGTTCTTGTGGGGATGAATTCATTTTTCTCATTTGCTACAACAGTTACTCCTTCCTTCTTGGGTACACATTATATTGGGCTTACCTATGAACTAGCTAACATGGGATATATGATTCCAACATCCAACTATTTGATAATCTCCTTCTTTACAACCTCCTTCATGATTGAATTCAACCTTTTCTACTGCTCTACTGAGTTGTTGTAACATTCTTCCAATAGAATCTTGTGCATGCAAATAAATCGGCTGATTCCTTTAATGTCTGCCATAGTCCAGCCAATTATTTTTTTATGCTTCCCCAATACATTCACTACGCTTTTCTCCTTACCTGCATCCAAAGAAGATGAAATAATTACTAGTAATATGTCATTGTCACCAAGATATGCATATTTTTAATGTGAAGGTAGGAGTTTTAATTCTAAAACTTGTAGAGACTCCATAGAAGGTACAGAAAGCTTTACTTCTCTGTTTACTAAATCTAAAGATTCAAAATGTCTGTCTACTTTAAATGGTTGCTTCTCTCTAAGCCATGCTATATGAACTGTGTCAGCACTTTCATCATCAAATGCTACAGCCTTAAATTGCATATTACTGCAGCAACTGTCTACCTGCTCAGCTACAACAAGATCTACAACATTGATAAAATTACAATCCTCAATCTTATGAGGACTCTTCACTGCATCCAACACATTAAATGATACTTACTAATCATTAACCCTCATGGTCAATTCTCCTTTTTGCACATCAATGTGAGTCTTTCTCGTGGTCAAGAAAGATATTCTTAAGATGATTCATACTTTTTTATATGCTTCAAAGTCCAATACAATGAAATCCATTAGAAAAATAAATTTATCTACCTTCACCAACACATCTTCAATTTTCCCTTCTAGATAGGCATGAGATCTATCTGTAAATTGTAAAGTCACTGTTGTTAGTCTGCATTCACCAACTCCCAATTACTTAAAAACTGAAAGATTCATAAGATTGATGCTAGCTCCTAAATCACAAAGTACATTTTCACTGTATTTGGTTCTTGTGGAACAAGAAATTGTGAAGTTTCTTAGATTTTTAAGCTTTTAAGGTATTTTACTCTTAAACATATGACTGCATTCATGTGTTAAAGCAACAGTTTTAAATTCTTCCAACCTCCTTTTTCTTTCCAAAATGTCTTTCAAGAATTTCACATAATTATACATTTATTCCAAAGCTTCTACAAATAAGATATTAATATAAAGCTGTTTCAGCACCTCTAAAAATTTACTGAATTGTTTATTTTACTTTTGCTTTTGAAATCTTTGTGGAAATGGTGGTGCGTGTCTAAATTGCTGTGTTGTAGGTAGTTGCATAGGTTGTTTTTCACTTGTTTTGCCTTTTTCTGTTACAACTGATGATTTTGTAGCATCCCTCCTAATAGGTGATGAATTTTCTATTTCTACAGGTGCTGTAACTCTACTACTCTCACCAGTATGTTGATTAATAAGAAGAATAGGCTCTTCTTCATTCTGAACTTCTTCATTCTAAACTTCTTCATTCTAAACTTCTTCATTCTAAACTTCTTCATTCTAAACTTCTTCATTCTAAACTTCTTTTTGAGTTTAAAGAGGCTCACTTATCTTCTTTAGCATGCCTACTAGAATATAAAAATCATTTTCAGATCTCAAATTAATCATCTTGCATTGCTCGTTTCCTTCTCTCCTTGGATCCTCTGTGTTGCTGGGTAAACCTCCCTGAGGTCTGTTGCTGAGTGCTGTGGCAAGTTGTTCAACTTGGTTCTCTAAGTTTCTTAATGACACTGCTTGGCTTTGGACTATTGCCTCATTTTTCACAATATATTCCTTAATTACTGCTTCAAGTGAACTGATCTGATCATGACTGGTGTTCCTTTGCCCCTAATTTTACTGATGAAATCCATGTGGTTGTGCATGTCTGTTTTGTCTATTGGTTATTACAGCATTCTGGTTCTGATTACCCCATGAAAAATTTAGATGTTCCTTCCATCCAGGATTACAAGTATTTAAATATAGATTGTTCTGATTTTGTCTATTAAAGTTCCCCACATAATTAACTGAAGCTAGATTCCCGGAACAGTTATCAAATAAATGACCCTCTTCACAATAGACATATGAAACTTCTGCAACTTAATTAACTATTGCTGAAACAGTGGTTAAAGCCTTCACCATGTTTGTCAATAAAGTTACTTGTGCCGATAAGGCTGTCAAGGCATCAACATTGTGTACTCTAACTACTCTTCTTGTTGTAGCCTACTTAGCTGATGGCCAGTGATAGTTGTTGCTGGCTATTCTTTCCAAAATCTCATAAGTTTCATTGTAAGATTTGGATAACAAAGCTCCATTTGCTGAAGCATCCACTATCAGTCTAGTGTTTGGATTCAGACCATTGTAGAAGGTTTCCAACTGTATACAGCAAGGGATACCGTGATGTGGACATTTTCTTAACAACTCTTTAAACCTTTCTCATGCATCATACAAACTCTTATCTTCCAATTG
Source organism: Luvunga scandens (assembly GCA_030449905.1). Lineage (NCBI taxonomy): Eukaryota > Viridiplantae > Streptophyta > Magnoliopsida > Sapindales > Rutaceae > Luvunga > Luvunga scandens. The sequence goes on from JASUUG010000696.1 coordinate 289,639, forward strand.
ATGGAAAGATATGATCTCATTTCTTAATTTTGCATTCTTAGTGGGTGGGAAATACTTCGGTAAAAACTTATCAGCCAAGTCATTCCATGTTGTGATAGAGTTTGGTGGTAAGGAATTCAACCATGCTCGTGCTCTATCCCTCAAAGAGAATAGAAAAAGTATGAGCCTTAATGCTTTCTGTGATGCTCCAACAATCTTAAAAGCATCACTCACCTCCAAAAACAACTTGAGATGAAGGTGAGGATCTTCTGATGGCAGTCTATTAAATTAACCCACAATTTGTAACATTTGAAACATCACAAGCTTTAACTTAAAAAATTATCTACTTGGACTTCACGTCTAACTACACCCGGATGTATGGCTTGAGGAGCCAACATAGCATAATCTCGAATGGCTCTATATCTGTCATCTGCCATATGAATGATATTATTTCCTGGTTGCCCATAAACATGTTGTCCATTCTGACCTTCTTATGCATTCAATGATTACAATTCCCTTTAGTTGTTCAAATCTCCTATATTTTGTAAATCATCCATTGCTACAACATATTTTGAATTCATTTACTCTCTTCTCAATCTCCTCATGGTTCTTTCAATTTTAGGATCAAAGTGGAACTTAATCTATTTGTCTTTGCGCATGCAATGATTGCTTGAACACAATCTGTCAACAAAGAAAAATAATTAAACAATAACTTCAATAAACACCACAAAAATTGATTTCACAAATCACAATAAACAATCAGTGCGCAAATGTTACACAACAAGTAATAAAATGATAAGTATTTGAGTATCGTCTCTACAAGGACTGATGCTATTAGGATTGCTACAGCAATTCTTATGGTGCAAATTCAATTAGGTTAAACTCTTTTATCAACTAAACTAAACTAAGTAATTTAAATGGTAGAAAATAAAATGCAATAAACTAAATTAGCACGTCTCACATAAGAATATATTCACTAAGGATAATGTAATTGACTGAATCAACTCACTTAATAGCATTGACTATTTTTCTATTACAACACTACTGTTACAGCAATTACTACAGCACTAGACAGAACCCTAATGCACTCTCAGCTGTTGCATGTTGGACATCTTATATCTATATGCAACCTAATAATGACCAGTTGTTAAACTACACAAGACATAGAATTATATGATCAAGGTTCCTAATACCTTACACGGTGAATTCCTATGTCTAGTTCATCACTAGTTTTAGATAAAGCACGCCCCTATTCAAATTTAGTTAACCCAACTTGAAAAACCTAACCTAAAACTAAGTATTGTTCTGATATGTCCTACTAAAACAGGCCTTTTGTGGCTCTTTCTTAGCTAGTATCACTAAATGGGTGGTCAGCCGAAATAGTGAAGTAAGTTAAACACTATCAAAATAAAATGTTATAGCAATCATGCAACAATTCATAAATTCAATCAATTAACCATAAATCTTATCTATCACTCAACCACAAAGAGATTTAGTTCATGATTTGTGACAAAACAGAAACGAAAACAAGTTCAATCATCATAAGCATCATCACAAATCAAAGAAAACAAAGAGAATAAAGATAGAAGCGAGTGATCCTTCTAGATTTCTTGATTTCTTTTTCTTTATGCCTGCAACCTCTGTTAAGATCGGGAATTTCTTCTTTTCTTTGTTGTTTTCTTTTTCTTCTCTTGTTATTTCTTGTAGTTGATGGCTCTTCCTTTTTTCTTTTATGTGCGCTTACTTTTATAGTTGAAAACTATAGCAACTGGACATCGAGGGCATGCATCTTCCATATTTGAAAACTGCAAATCGCATAATTTTTTTGAGATTCACGTAAGATTTTTCCTTCTATTGATTTGCTCCAGGATTGCTACAGCATCTACACTATTTCAGACTTGTTTCGACTTTTCTGCAGCCAATTTCTTTCTTCACTTTTCCAAGCCCATTGCACCGCATTCCTTCCTTACAAATTGCACTCCAATTGCCTACAATTTAAGAACATAATATGAGCACACAATTTATTCCAAAACAACCTAATTTATTGAAAATAAACTAATAATAGATAAGGATGCAAAATTAAACTAAAATGCAACTAAAACGCATCATTTATTCTATAAGTAATCTTGATTTGAGTTCAAAAGTGTTATAGATAACTCTCATTTCATAAAGTTATCAATAGTATTTCCTCTAAAAGCATCACGATTCAATTTCAAACTAGATATTATCCAAATTTTACCAATATTTCATGGTTTAGAATCTGATAATCTATACTTGCATCTAAGAAATTTTGAGGAGGTTTGTCATACATACACAAACCAAAATTATAGCATGAACATAATTAGATAAAGTTTTTTCTTTTTTCATTAAAAAATAAAGCTAAAACTTGGCTACAAAACCTTAGATCTAAATCAATAAGAACTTGGAATAACATGCAATAACGATTTTTGAAACAATTCTTTCCACCTTATAGAACCAATTCTTTTAAAAGGTAAATCACTTCGTTCACACAAAAAAATGGAGAAACATTATACCAATATTGGGATAGATTTAAAGAATTACTTAACATACCATGGTTTTGAAACTTGACGATTGGTCGCTTATTTCTACGAGAGCTTGACACCCCAAAGTAGACAAGTTATAAAAATTATATGTAATGGTAAATTTAGAGATAAAAATCTTAAAGATGCATTGGATTATCTTAACCAATTAGCTGAACATGCACAACATTGGGATACTGTTGAAACTTTTGAATTGACAAATAAACCACGACCATCTATATCCAGTGGAGGATTCCATAACCTTAAGGAAGATAATGATTTACAAGAAAAATTTGCATCCCTAGTTAGGAAGGTTAAAGCTTTAGAGAATAAAAAGAGTGATCAAGTGAAATATGTTGAAGGAATTACATGTAATGTTTGTAGTTCTAATGACCATTTCATTCAAGATTGTCTCACTTTGCCTACACTTAGAGAATATCTATATGACTAAGCTAAAGCCATTACCACTTTTAATAAGTCAAATCTATATTCACAGACTTATAATCCTAGTTGGAGAAATCATCCAAATTTTAGTTGAAGAAATAATAATAATGCACAATCTCCAAAAACACCACCTCCACAAATTTTTCAAAATACTCAGCCTTGCGCACCGTATGTTTCACCACCATAGAAAAATTTGAAAGATACAATGTATTCATTCATCATGAAGCAAGATTTTGTTAACAATCGAAATGCACAAACTTTTTCTGATTTGAAAGATACTCTTACTAAAATTGCTTCTGCACTCACAATTCAAGAAAAAGGTAAGTTTCTAGCTCCACCACAACTAAATCCCAAGGTTTAACAAAATTCACCCATGGACCAAGTCAAGTCAGTTATAACTCTTCCTAGTGGTAAGGTTGTTGATAGACCAATTCCTGAACCTTGCAAAGATGAAAATTCAAAAAGTAAGGAAGGACTAGACAAACTTACACCTAGTGAAGAAATAACCATTGTTCCATCTGAACTATCATTTTTGCAAGCATTGAATAAACTAAGGAAATCAAACCACTCTTATAAGCATGGTAGTTGTGAAATTATAAGTTAGTAGAATGAGTTTGGTGTGGTAATTGTTGTAGAATGAGTTAGGTGTGCTTGAGTGGATTAAGTTAGGCTTATGTTTTGTGAGTGAGACAAATGTATGGCTATGATGTAATTGGCTTTATTTATGTGTGTGGTGTGAATTAATCGTGTATTAGTATAAATAAATAGGGGATGAACACACATCTTTACACATTTTTTTCACTTTTTTCTCCTCAAATTCTTCTTCTCATCTCTCTTGGTAATATATTTTCAATAAATAAAATTATTTTTATTTTTAATTTTCAAATATCATTTTTTTAATTATGCATAGAGCTCAAACTTCTCTATTGCTTCATCCTTGCTTTTTAACAAATACACATAACAAAATTTTGAAAAATCATCGATAAACATAATAAAATATTATTACCTCCCCTCGAAGATATGGACTTAAAAATCACATATTCCTTTCAATTCTTTGAAATGATAACCTTGTTAGTTTTGTCTAAACACAAGATTCACACTTATGTTTAGCATCAATTTGGAAAGTGGGTATATGATTCAATATTCACACTTATGTTTAGCATCAATTTGGAAAGTAGGTATATGATTCATGTTAATTAACTTAGGCAAAGTATTGTTATAATTGATATGTCCTAATCTATTATGTCATATATTAGAAAACTTAAAAACATAAGCAAAAGAAATAGCTTTATTATTCTTTGATTTTAAAACCATTACATTCAATTTGAATAACCAATCAGATATATAATCTTTTTCGACATGCATTCCATTTTTAGAAAAAACTACTTTATATACTCAAACACTATCCAAAATCCGTTCTTGTTCAAGAGTGATCCAGATACGAAATTCTTATGAATTTCTAGCCCATACAAAATATTGTTCAGAGTCAGCCTTTTTTTAGAAGTCATCTTTAAAATTATTTTTCCTTGTCCTTTTATCTCAGATGTGGTTGAATTCCCCATATATAGTTTTTCACCATTTCCATTAGATTCAAAGGAAATAGACATTACCTTGTTTGAGCATAAATGTTGAGTGGCACTAGTATCAATACACCATTCTCTTGGATTGGAGCCCATTAGATTCACTTTAAAAACCATTGTAAAAGGATTAATGTTTAGCACATTTTTTTGAGATATTCTCTACCACATTAACTTATCAATTTCCCTTTAGCTTCAGCATTTTACATTCCAAAGCTTTATGACACATTTTATTAAAGTTGAAGCATTTCCCTTGAAATTTAGTTTGCTTCTTAGAGATCCCTCCTTTTAGATACGGCTTGTTTTTATTGGTCTTCTTATTCTTGATATTTTAATTATATTCCACAACATTGGCTTTAGCCACAGAAATGACACTTTTCTTGTCATTAATTTTGTTGCCTTCTTCAACTTGAAGTTTAATAATCAAATTATCAAGACTCATTTCCTTTCTCTTGTGCTTCAAATAAACTCTTGGAATCATTCCATGATGGAGGCAGCTTTTCAATGATTACAACCACTTGAAAAGTTTCAATTAAATCCATCCCATTGGCATGAATTTCTAATAGAATTATCTACAATTCTTGAACTTGACTTGTAACAACATTAAAGTCCACCATCTTATAATCTAGGAAGTGGCTTGCAACAAACTTTTCAATGCCAGCATCCTAAGTTCTATATTTCCATTCTAAGGACTCCCGCAGCTCCTTGGCTTATTTATTTCCAACATACACGCTGTACAAAAAATTGCTCAAGCCATTCAACACATAATTTTTGCAAAAGAAATTAGAATAATCCCAAGCATCAATTGCACTTATCACTCAGTGATCAACTTCAACCTATCTAGGTCTAGAAGTATCTTCCTTTAAGAATCTTACAAAATTCAAGGTAGTCAAGTAAAAAAACATTTTCTGTTACCATCGTTTGAAATTCTATCCAATGAACTTCTCAAGTTTTTCCACATAAGGAACAACCACAGGTGCAGCAACACTAGTGCCAACATCGGTGCATGAGATAGGAGCTCGAGGGTTAAAAGTTCCAACTTGCTGGCTTATATAAGTTTCCATTTCAACAGATAATCTATTTTAATATTGTGGTGATAATATTATTATTATTTCTTTCAAGTGATATAAGACCACTGACTTTGTATGCAAAAATACAGTAGCTAGGTTTCTAGGAAAGATTAAAAGGATCATAATAGTCTCATTTAAAACCCAGCCTCCTTAGGCATTGTATATAGCCTTGGTGCCAGAACCTTTCTAGTGCACTTAAGCTCACTAATAAGTTTCTCATACACTTATCAGAAATTTGTAATAATCATAATAAATAAATTGAAATGGCAATGATATAAAAAATAAATCTACAATATGTACAAACACAAAAAGAAAATAATAATTTTACTAACCCTAGGCCTATAAAATTACAATGTTCTAAAATAGATTCGCTACCTTCACAACTGTACTTGAATTATATTCCCCAAGATACAATGGATTCTAATAGTGTTGGCAACACAAGCTCATTATTCCTACGAATTTCAAACAAATGTTTAAATTATACCACGATAAATCCTAAAGCTACAATATTTGCTTAAGAGAGAGGAGGAGAAAACCACTAGGATTTTGATGTGTTTTGTAATTGAACATGGAGCCCAATATATATAAGTTTCAAGGGGGATCGGCATTAGCTAACTAAAAATCTCATATAGAATTTTTCCTTACCTTTTCACACCAATGGGTACTTTTTGAGATCCAATTTCTCATTCACTCAAGCACTTATTTGAGCGTTCTATAATTCGTTGCAAAGAGCTCATAGAAGATATTTAGAATTAACCCTGCATACATATTTTTAAAATATATATCTTGCTCAAAATTGACCTCAAAGTATTCACTTTATGCTATTTTACTAACAAAATATATGTATTTTGCTGAAAATTTTTATGTCAAATTACTTGATTAATGTGATTCTTTTTTTCTATTCTTTTATATGCATTAGATATTAGCACAATTTTTTTCAATAAATTTATAAATTAACTTAGGCTAATCAAAAGACCAACATCCGCCCCAAATGCAATAGTGAAAAAGGATATAGAAGTAAGACTTTGGTTCGTTTGAGATTGAGGTTGGGCAGTTGTGGCTTAAAAGGTACAACACCAAAATGTTTGTTAAACACTAGTTGTTGTAGTTTGAAAGATATACTGATATGATTTTTAACTTGTATAATAGAAAATCTATTGTATGTTTAATAATTTTGTCAAAATTATTATTTAAAATTTATATTTAATACATATTACTAACTTTTATTTTATAGTTATAGATTTTTTTTCCACAGTAGTTGTAGCTTAAAAGTTACAATACCTCAATTTTTAACGCATCATTTGAGAACCTTGAGTAATAATATTTTTTAAAGACGAAGATAATAGATAGCATATTGGGATTTATATAAATTGTTACAAGATTTCATTATTGGAGATTTTAACTGCTTATCCTCCTTATTCCTAATTAGGAGATCGTGAAGGAATATGAGTAGTTGACTCCGTGCATGAGTTGAGTTTCCCTAAACTGGCAAGGGTTTCATCATAATGCCATCGTAATAAAGTTGCTTCTGGCTGTTTTCCAGAAATAGGTTTAATCGGTTGGCCTTGGCTCAGGCTAGGCTCAAATATTTTTCCTTGTCAATCAGGCCTATTTTACATACGCTTTGCATGACCTTTGTTTGAGTGCAAATTCTTAAATACATATTTCACTTGCATTGAGCAACCACTATTAATTCATACGCATTGAATATGAATTATTCCACAGGATATTCTTAGGATACATAGCCTAAAGATACAATCATGTTTTAATGAAAGTAAGAATTTTATTTTGGAAATTTGTATATTAATGATTAAAACGACCTGTCCTTAAAAAAAATAAAAATAAAAATCTAAATCTTGTAAAAGTCGTATGACTAGTCATTTGATGAGCCAACATAAATTTGTCTTGTCGTTTATAATTTTTGGCCTAGACGACAACTCTTAATAACTCTCGCTTGCGCCAAAACCAACTACTTTTCTAAAACTTCTCCTCCCAATAACACGTATTCGCACTAGAGTAAAGCCTCCAATTATTTTAATACAAACCCACTTCATTTCTTAGGTGCCTCTGTTTTTTAGCAAATTATAAATCCTCATTGTTCTTCCAGTGCTTACTCTTATTACATTTTTGTAGTAGTATTGGTTTGCTTACTCTTATTCGACTTTTTTTTCCCTTCTGAATTTTAGAGTTCCCAAAACTCTATGGCTCACCTTCGAAGCTGTCCATGCAGCAGACCTTTTCCTTACTAGAGTCAAGGAATGAGTAAATACGTACAAATGCACAGACCAAGGATATGTATTGGGAAATAAACCCCATGAATTATGATATTTTGACTGAATATCTAATTCTTGCAAAGTGCTAGATGTTTTAGATGATCGAAAGTTCAAGATAATGGGTGTTAAGAGAGAGAGAGAGGAAGCTGATGAGACAAAAAATAAAATAAAATAAAATTTATATTTATTTGAATTTCTCTATTATTATTATAAACTATTTGGTTTAAAATAAAACACTCCGATCCTTGATTTACCAGTTATCAATTACACAAGTTACAAGTAATTCATTAATTCTTAATTAAATTTAAGTCTAGCTTATCCTATTATTACAAATAACTTGTTTTATATATAAGTAATAAATAATTATTTTTAATCACTAACTCACTATAAGAGATAAAAAAAATTATTGAACATTTTTTTAATGAGGGCATAAATCGTAAAACAAAATCATTATAAAATTATTCCACAATACTTTAAAGAAAAAGGACATCCACCCCCCAAGGTTTGGGGAAATGATCACCAACACCTCAATACTTTTTTACCATTATACTCTTTACTGCTATTATCCCAAAAAAATTGACTTGAAAATTTATAATAAATATAATATTATATAAATAATGTAATTTATGTAGTGGACTAACAAAATTAAAATATTTTGATAATCTTAAATATGTAAATTATTATATTTATTTTAATAATATATTTTTATTTATTGTATATATTTTAAATAAATATTTGCATTAAATATATTTTACAATTAAAAAAATCTCACATACTAATAATGTTAAAATTATTATTTTACATAGTATTCAAAATAATTTTATATACATTTATTTTAATATTATGATTCTATTTCTTATAAAATTTACTTAATATAATAAAAAATCTAATATATTGGAAAATATTAAAATATTTTTAAATATTAAAAATATTTTCAAATATATATTATTACATATATTTTAATGTTATATTTTTACTTATTATAAAATATTAGGGTAATTGTTTTTGGAGATAATATAGGTAAAGGGTATTATAGTCAAAAATGGGTCTTGGTGTCCATTTTTTAAAACTTAGGGTTGTTGGTGACCATTTCCTCAAACCTTGGGGTGTAATTGTCCTTTTTCCTTCTATTTATTATAAAAATTACTTAATATAATAAAAAATTAATATATTGTAAAATATTAAAATATTTTTAAATATTAAAATTATTTTGAAATATATATATATATATATATTGTATGTTAATGTTATATTTCTATTTATTATAAAATATTAGAATAATTTTGTTTTAAAATAATATATGTAAAAGGTATTATGGTCAAAAATTTTAAAACTTGGGAGTGTTGGTAATCATTTTCTCAAACCTTGATGGTATAAATGTTCTTTTTCCTACTTTAAATTGATTGTCATTGTGTCTATTAAATCATACAAAGATTGATTGTCAATCAACATAAAGATGACTTCAATTTTTGTTAATCAATCAAATTTCCAAATACTATATCAATCATATAATTTTCATTTTTTTATTTATTCATCGATTACATTTTTTTTTTTGGGAAGAATTCAATTGATCATCAATCAACATAAGTAGGTTTCAATATTTGTTAATTAATCAAATTCACAAATACCATATCAATTGTGTCATTTTTGTTTTTATTTATTCATTAGTTATAGATTTTTTTTAAAAAAAGAATTCATTCATTGTAGAAATTGAGCATTTGTGCTTAAAAGAATGAATTTCATGAATTTATGTTTTTCATCAATTATAAGATAAAAAAATTATATATGAAGATTATTTTCTTTAACTTTTCACTATACGTATAAATTATCAAAATCAAAGTAATGCATTACGAAATTTTTATCAATGAAGTAATGTAATTATAATTTAGTGATATAAGATACAATTTTGTTTGTGAGCAATGAAATTTTTTTATCAAATGATATACAAGAAAGAATTTATATAATGTAATTTCTATGCTTTTTTTAAATAAACAGCATAATTAATTATATTTTGTACATATAAAACATTGAATAACCAGATTTTTGTGGCCTTTAATTGTTGTGTTTGAACTAGTTTCTTCTTTTTCCAAGTTATAAATCTCTCCCTAGTCTATTTAATTAATATGGTTTCTTATCCTTGATGGAACTTAAGCTATTTAACCAATAAAGAGTTACATGTACGATAAAAGCTTAAAACCTTTTATTTTATCTTATTTAATTATTATCGGTAATATATTTCGTCCAACGGTCTGCATTAATCCCGCTATCAATGCTGGGATTTTTAGACTGCATAAAGGAACTATTTGTTTTTATACGGGTCATTTTGGGCCCATAGACACGGTGAAATTATAAAACGGTGGCTATCAAACATCATTGCCCTACAGCATTTGTTTGAGGCTCAGAGATCTTCAATGTGGCCCAGCCCGTGGGCAAACGATAACAACATCTTGATTAAAATGTTTTTGAAGAGCATCTTTCGGCTTTACAACTTCTGCAAAACTTTAGCTCAACATAAGTATTTAACAGGACAATCTGGCCGCTGCATTTCAACCACAACTGTCTGGGTTGTGATTGTTAAATACAATCGCGGACAACGTTTTGGCCGTGGCTTCATAACTGAAAAGAAGTTCAGAAAAAAATGAAAAAAAAAACTGTGCCAGAGCAAAAAAATTAAATAGTTTAAAATAGGTGCAAAGCAACAAGGATGCAGCTTCTTCTTCTATTCACATCGATGGTGTTGTTACTCGTGGGATTTCTTCTACTCACAATCTCACACAATCACATTCATGGTGTTATTACTTGTGGGATTGAAAAATTAAAATATGAAATATTAATGATGCTTATTTGTTAAAATAGAAGAAAAAATGGGTATGAAATATGTAAGGCCCATACATTTTTTAGATTAAGGAATGGTAAAATTTGCATAAAGATTGAAAATTAAGTTCATGTTATAAATTTATTCAAATAAATGTGGATGTTCATAACATATACCTATTTATCTTTTTCCCATTAAAGAACTTTTAGGCTTTTCTTTATAACTCCCATTATTCTATTAATTTCGTAGAATGATTTTTTCATTTCATTTCTTTTTTTCAGACATACTTTTGGAATGAATAAAATCACTCTATAATATTTTTCTTCTCTTATTTTATTCTTCATCTGTTATTGCTTTTATTTTTATTTAAAATTTTTTAAACTGACTTTTGTCCTCAATTAAAATATGATTATATTATTGTTATTGTTATTGTTCTTATTCTTCTCATCATTGTTAATAAGAATAATAATCATAATAATGACAATGATAATATAATAATAATGAAATAACAACCCAAATGGACCACAACCACAGAATAAATTACAGCCATGACTACTGAATTGACCAAGACCACAACACAATTAGGGCCACAACTAGTCGTGGTTGTGGTCCATTTAGTGTTCATGGTCCATTATGTGGTCGTGGTCGTAAATTTAATATAGTTATACTCTAACCCATTATAATTACTAATTTATAAACATATCATGAGTGTAGAGGATAACTGTGGGTAGAGGTGGGCAAAATATCGTATCCGACCCGATTCAAAAAATTTCGGATTTAGATCGGATCAGGTTGTTAATTAAATCTGATTGGATAAATTATTTTAAACCCGATTGGGTTATGATCGGGTTAGTTAAAACCCAATCCAATCCGAAAACCTAATCGGGTTGGAAAAAAAAACACACGCATGCCACACAGTCACACACACAAATCACAGATTCACAATACACAACACATTTACAAACAATACACATTATGCAAACACAAACGGCCACGCTCATAGCCTCATGGCACGCCGCCGACGGCCACAGCCACAACTTTCTCCCTCTCTCAACTTCTCATCTCAAGAAGAAAAGACAAGAGCTCTCTTCTCTCATGGTCACGGACTCACGGTTTCACCTCACACAGGGCACATGGCACTGAACAATCTACTACTGCTGCCGCTGCGCGACGAGATCTGCTGCTGCGCTTCCTCCGTGAGTTCTGCTGCTACGCGTCCTCAACGAGATCTATTGCTACGCGTCCACGACCAGTGATTTGTTGCGCTGCTCCAACCTGACAATTGCATCGCCTACTCCAACCCGACAATTGCTGTACGTGTAACCCGATTCCAGTACTCGACTCGAATTTCTCCCCCTTTGAGTTTTGACTTTTCAAGCTAAAGCCTTTAAATCTTTGTCTCTTTGATGGTATATATAGTTACTACATAGCAAATTAACATCTGGTAATAATATATTATAATTACATGTATTTGATTGTTATAATTACAATTCGATCCGTATTTAATCCGAATTCAATCCAATTTTTTGACCCGATCCGATCTGATTTGATATATATTCAAATTGGATCAGATCGAGTTGCGTTTGAATCAATTTTTGTCCAATCCAAACAACCGGAAACCAATCGGGTTGATCCAAACTTGATTTTGCCCACCCCTAACTATGTGTGTATTCTATACTTTGGCCTTAAAAGGCTTCGAATTACCGATATATGCTGCAGGCTAACACAACATCTTGTTCTATTTTATTATATCAACAAGCAATGTGATGTGTGCACTATAATATGAGAAGTTGAGATGAGAACTTGCCTAAAAAGGATAGCAATTTGATCTGAATTCATTTATCCCCGCTACACGATTTGATTCATCATTAGTGTATGCATATAGAGTTTTTGATCTGGACTAAAAACTTGAAACATAATGTACGGTGCAGATATAACAGTACATAAAGCCATATAAATTAAGCAAATGATTGATTGCAGTTATGAGCATAAAAATTAAAAGAAATTTGATTACAAATCAGATACAGCAAAGTTCAAATAATGTACCAGTTTATGATAGGGACAAAAAAATGATCACATAATCAAATTCATTTTCATATCTGTTGAAGCATAATATTATTACAAATATTGAACATTGATTCTTTTCATTTTGAAAAAAAAAAAAAAAAAAAAAAAGAAGCTACATAAATCCTAAATGTAAATCAATATTAACTTTATTAGCTAACAAATTAATGTTGACTATCAATGATAGTTATTAACAACATAATAAATAAAGTTTAGCGTTATAAAATCATTAATCATAGTTTGCCTCTCCTATAAACTAGAGTTATGTTTCTTTTGTGAAAGGAAAATTGAACCCTCAGGAACACAGCCAAGCCAAGCCCTCTTCCAGCTATTGATAATTTAACTAAAGGTTTTGTTTGACCTTGCAATTTAAGCATTTGGCTTTCCCTCTCCTAGTTCTCTTGCTGCTAACAGGAGCATTTTCATCTGCAAAATTAGCTGAGGCTTGTTAATCATTTGAACTTAGTAATAAATTACAGCAAACTTAATTACATTAAATCGTCCTTAATAATAGGTGCTATTTTTTTTTGGGTTAATAATTGGTGCTGAATTTTTTTCCATTTTTAAAAGTACAACAGTTCCTACCCCATTGTGAAATACTCGCACCTTGATATATTCCTTTCGTTGCTTTTTACCGTCAACGTTCCTAATTGATCTTAACATTTAATAAAAATATATGTATATACCTGAACCTTTCTTCACTGCCAGCAGGATAAGATTATAACAGTTTAAGTTAATCAAAAAAGTTAAATCATTTGATCATTATTCTTGACTACCCATATTTTCTTATAAAAAACAAATTTTCTTGTCCAAATCGTGCACATCAATAAACAAAATAGATTTTGCAGTGACTAAGGAAGGGCTACAAACCTGAACTCTATGCCATTTCAATACCATGTAAAATTGCCAATGCTGCTACAGATACTTGCTGCTGCCAAGTGCCATCACTTCACCATTGTTGTTCCTAATTAATGCTCCCAAGCTAGCCCACGATCCTTCTGCATCTGTGTAATGAGGCAAGCTTTCGCAGGATATGATTAAAATAAAGTTCTCAATTCTACAGGGGCCTATCGGATAATAATAAACTTCAGGGAAGAAAACAATTACCTTAATTTCCTTGCATACTACATACAATTGATCATGTGGTAGAAGTCTTTCACTTTATCTTTGCATCTTGAGCAATTATCCTCGACACAACCCCTCTTAAAGCAACAGCAAAAATAAGCAAAACTAATGTGATTATTGAAAAAATTCTTTAGAAAAAGAGGAAAGGAAAAAGGAGAGCAAGATTACCGGGTAGAATTTTAGAGTGACTACATGTCTGAGGGCATGCTGAGATCCATATGACAAAAACTGCAATGTGTATAAATTTATGATCCCGGCTATATTTGACACCATGGAAGCAGCAACAATATCAGAAAGTTCAATGGAGCAAGATGATCCCAAAAATGGGTTATCTACCGACACCACCATTCAATAACGAATGATTTGCATTGCCTGCTCTTCTTACACAAGGGACAAATCCATCAAATAGTGACACAGACATTGTCGTCTCATCAGATAACAAACCCAGCTTCCTCCACATTTCATCAGGTATCAACCCCAGGTTACACATTTCAACTAACTGATTTACTGCCGAGGAAGATGAATGAAATTTAAATATAAATTTAGTTAGCCTGATGGATGTATGGTAGTCCAGTTCAATCCTTGCATCAATGACATCTTGTAATAGCTGTTTAACCATCTTAATATTCCGTTCCTTACAGAAACTAAGGAGCATTACCCTAAATGTGTAGGCATTGGGAGGTAGACCAATCTGCTTCATCTGACTATACAAGATATCCGCTTCTTCAGTCCTTCCACCCTTGAGAAGTCCATGAATAGCAACTGTGTATGATACAACATCTAGTGGGTATTTCTCTACGATGGCTCTCCTAAACAATTGGATGGCCTTGTGACATCTACCAGCTTCTATAAGTCTATCTACCATTACAGTATGGACATGAGCATTAACAGCCGGATTATTCATGACTATCCCTTGGTACACATTAATTGCTTCATCAATCTTTCTTGCTCCACATAGTCCATGAAGCAATCCAACAAAGCTGTAATTGTCCGGCGTAAAACCTTTATCCAGCATGATATTATATAACTCAATGGCTTGATTTGGGAAACCAGCCTTACAAAAGTAACTTAAAAGTGCATTATAGACTACTAGATCTGCTTCCACTTCAAGTCCACAAATTAACTTGGGTAAAAGAGAGAATCTTCTAGACAAACATACGGTAGACAGTAAAGAACAAAATGTATAAGAATCGGGAACTAACTTCAGTTCTAACAAACCATCATACACATCAAGTGCATCATCATAGCTTCCCATCTTAGATAAGCAATCTATTAAAACATTATGAAAAACCAAGTCAGGAGCATGCCCTTCAGATTCCAACATATCCAAAAAACTAAATGCGGTGCTGAACATTTTGCCTTCCATGAATCCCTTAATTAAAGATGTATATGTTACAACATTAGGAGAACAACCATTCTGAACCATCTTCTCCCATAAATAACCTGCCATATCAAGTCTTCTCAACCGGCAAAACCCATCAATGAGTACACTCCAAGCATTCACTGACAACAAAATTCCCGAAGTAATCATTAGACCTAACACTTGATAGGCTTCAGCTATCCTACCTGTTTTGCAGAAACAATTTAAAACTATCTCAAATGTCCTAACAGTAGGATAAAAACCCTTCCTTACCATCATCCCAATGACATCCTTAACATTACTAACATCATTTAACTTGCATAAATTACACAATGCAATCTGAAAACTCAAGAAATTCGGCAGCTGGGTCTCCTTCAGAACCTTAATACCAAGGTCAACACACCTAATCTTGAACAGTACATCCATAACAATATTACGCGCAAATGTATTGGGTGTAAAACCAAACCTAACCATTTCATCAAAAGCCTCGAAAACCATCCCATACATTTCTCCACGCCAATAAATCCTCAACAAAAGCAAGAAAGTTTGTGCCTTTGTTACACACCCAACACGCTCCAATTCACTCACAATTCCCCTCACAGTCTCAAACCTTCCAGTCAAACGACTAACCACACTAATCATATGATCAAATGATTGAGCATCATGAAAGTAATCACGTTGCTTTGCACACCAAATGAAAAAACTCAAAGCAATCAAATCAGAAGGGCAGTTCAATAAAGTTGAATGCACAATATGAGGAGCAAGAATGATAGGAAAATCCTGATGTGTTGTTGCACATACCTTTGGCGATATGATTTGGTGAACTGACTTAAAGGGTATTATCGTCTTCAAGATTTGGCTCCTTTGTGCTGTGTCAAACAAGCTCCTTTTGCATCTCCATAGCATATTGAGCTTTGATAATGAAGAGGAGAACGAATAGAAAATTTTGTAACAATACAAGAAGTGAAGTGGGTTTTAATCAAAGATCCTGAATTTTTTATTTTTTCTCGTTTTGTTTACCGGAAAATAGATTTTTCTCGGGGCCAATTGCAATACGAGTCAGTTTCATGCTGCTACTGAAAGATATCGAGAGGGAAAGAACAGTACCGTACAAGGGTTTTATGAACCCTGCAAAACCTTGAAGATTTATATGCTGCGACGACATCCAAGCCCTTATATTTTTGTGTAAATCACAACGAAGTCAATACATTTTAGTTTTCTTCATATGGATCCTTGTCAATTATTATTATACTCCTCAAAATCTTTTAATAATATAAATGATTTAACTGTTGTTAGGGCTGCGTGAAAACTCTGGTTAGGAATAGTAATGGGCACTATTCGCTGCGGTTTTGTCATTATTAAATTTGTATTCATATAAAATTTAAATTATTAAATTCATCCGCAACCTATTATAGGTTTTAATTTAAAAAAAAAAAATTCACCCACCGTAGATTTTGATAATAATCAAATCTGCAATAGTACTTGATGGATTTTTTGTGCATTTTCACATTTAAAATCACAAATATTAAAAGATACTTTTAATAAAACCTAAAATTTAAATTATATAACTCAATATGTAAATTTATAATAATAACTTAAATTTCACACAAAATACTCATTTCAACCTTAGTCCCCCAAAAAAAGGACCAAGTCCAACACCAATTCTCCATCCAATACCAATTCTTAAATTTAACTATAAAATACACAATTCTATCAAACGGTAAAAATGCTTTCAATTAAAACAAAAACAAAAAAAAAAACTAGTATCCAAAAGTAATAACACAATCATGCAAAAGTATCACCACTACACTTGCAACAATTATCATCTTATATTTTTATTCAATACAAGCTCTAAGAGTTAAGATCTTCAATTCATTTACTAGCATTATTAGCATTCATTCAGTATGATTCTTACAATAATGATTTAAAATTAATATTTTCTAACACTAATACTTTCTAAACACTAATCCAAAGAACAAAATTATAATAATTATATAATAGTCCAAATTATATGATAATTACAAGAAGTACATAATAATCCATAAGTATGAAATAATCTATAGCTATATAACGAAATTAATTTGTGCATAATAATTATAATAAGTATCCAAATTATTTAACTTTTAAAAAGATAATTGAAAAAAATGTGGGTTGGCTGGTACCCATGCGGGTATCTGTGGGTATTTGGCATATACTAAACTCGGTTGTAAGCAAGTGCAAGTTTTTATTTGCAATACCAAACATAACCACAAACCGAAAAATTACCTTGCAACGGGTGGGTTTTAGTGGGCGGGTTTGGATGGGTTTGCGAGTACTATTGTCATTCTTAATTATCTAACTTAAGAGTATAATAGTCAAATAATTTATTATTATTAATTTTTTAAATATATAAGGTTATAGATGATTTAATTTTCTGGACGTAATAGTCAAATTCTTGCACTTCCAAATTTGATTACTTTCCTGTAAAAGCGATTTCATAATTGAATATGTCATCTTACTCAAAAGTCCAAAAAAAAAAAAGGAAGTTTTTTATGTTTAGTAAGTGGATTAATAACACAATATGATTGTCCTCTCTTATAATATTGATAATGTCACTTAAATATCTTAATTTATGATTTATTCCTATATTTGTTCCGATTTCTTTAGCCTTAAAGTTGTGTAAGTGAGCTTCATTATCATTTAACAATGTTGACAAAATTTTAAATCAATGAGTTCTTAATGGTATTAATAAAAATCAATAATATTGGGGATACCAATACTGAATCTGAATTTGAGTCATAATACTATGTGTTTTTTTTCTATTAAATGGTATATTTTATGGTTGGCAAAATTATTTAACTACAATAAAATTAATAAGTACTACATTATTGGTGTGTTTACTAAAATGGAATTAAAATGGACTAAAATTGAAATCGACAGAAATGGGAATAGATTAGAATGGAAATGAGGAATGAAAATCAGAATAAATTATTTATTTAAACTATAGGAATTAGAATTCGAATCGGAATGAATTGAATTGCTATTAATGTGTTATTTTTGTCACGGAATCGAAATGAGTTAGATTGTAACAAATTACTAAAATGTACTTAATGAACTATTGTCATAATTATTATTTTGTATTTTTAACTACTGTGATTATTTATTAGAAATTAATAATAATATATTAATATTTTAATTTTTTAAAATTTTATCATTAATAATAACAACAACAACTAACATTAATATATTAATTAATTAGAATAATGAAATTAATTAAATATAATATATATATATATATATATATATATTTATTTATTATTATTATCATCATCATCATCATTAATAATAATTAATGATGATGATGGTCGTCATAATACTAATAATACTACTATTACTACTACTACCAATAATAATAATAATAAATTCAAAATATATTAATTAATTTGAATACTTGTAATAATTAATTATAATTAACTAATATTAATAATGTTAATATTAATAATAATGATAATAATTAATATTAATATATTAATTAATTATTAGTATTATTATCAATAATAATAATGATAATGATAACGATGACGATGATGAATTGCCATTAATATGTTATTTTTGTCACAAAATCGGAATGCGTTAGATTGTAACAAATTACTAAAATCTACTTAATGAACTATTGTCATAATTATTATTTTGTATTTTAACTAACATGATTATTTATTAAAAAAATAATAATATATTAATATTTTAATTTTTTAAAAAATTTTATCATTAATAACAACAACAACAACTAACATTAATATATTAATTAATTAGAATAATAAAATTAATTAATTATAATAATATATCTTATTATTATTATTATTATTATCATCATCATCATTGTTAATAATGATGATGACGACTAATAATACTACTTTACTACTACCAATAATAATAATAATAATAATAATAATAATAATAATAATAATAATAATAATAATAATAATAATAATAATAATAAATTCAATATATATTAATTAATTTGAACACTTATAATAATTAATTATAATTAACTAATATTAATATGCTAATATTAATTATAATGATAATAATTAACATTAATATATTAATTAATTAATATTATTTTTATCAATAATAATAATAATGATAATAATAATGATGATGATAAATTCAAAATATATAAATTAATTAGAATAATTATATTAATTAATTATAATAATTTTGTAATTGAAGACAAAATGAGTATTTTTAATTTTATAGGGGGCAAAATGGTAATCATGGAAATGAAAGATTGATTCCCACCACTCTCTTGGGAATCAATTTTCTATGCTACATTCCCAAATTTGGGTAGGCCCCACGATTACGATTCTGATTCCTATTTTCATTTTGTAAAGTAAACGCTGTCAATAATGCTGATTCATTTTCCAATCTAAGAAATAAACATATAACTCAAATTAGGACTTAGATATTACATTGTCTTGCATTGTCCAACAAAAATTACACTTGTCAAGAAAAATGAAGAACAAAAATTACAAGGTATCTTAACGGGAGTAACCCAAGTATGATTGTGGGCTTGAAGGATGGGTCTTGCCACAAATTGGGTTTCAATAAGCTGCTAAGTGGATGGTCCTTAAAGCATTGCCTTGGGGGGATAGGGGATTAATTTATTATTAATTTTGTTCAAAAAATTTCAAAAAAAAATTGTTAATTTCCTAAGATGAAAAAATCATGGATATGAATATATTTAGTTTAATTTTTTAAAAATAATTATCATATAAATTTATGTTCTTATTCTTTTATTTTAAAAAAAATAAGGGTGAGTAAAACCATTCATATTTTTGATTTAATAATTAGAATTCCATATTAGATCTTAAACTTGTTAGGATTTTAGGTACATTAACACTTGTAATATAATTGAAGGTGGCCAACCGGCTAGGCAACACGTGGCATGGTATGGGCATGATATGTGTCCGTACAACATGGCACAGCATGAGCATGAACATGGCACGTGACACTATTATATGGGCTGATGGGCTTGACCAAATAGTGCATGTTTTCATCGAGGTGTTACCAATCCTCAAGAAAGCACGTTAGACATGTGGACTTAAAGAAACACATGAATTTGAAAGGAAAAAAAAAGTTGATGAGCTCATGTCGTGATCTATGCTAGACTTATAAAAAAAAATTGGACATGTCAACACACCAATTTAGTAGGCCATGTCATGCCAACCCATAAATTTTAATAGACCTTAGTTTGATATGTCAGCACGGCCTGTTTTAAATATAATTTGAGGTAAATTTAAAATTTAATTGAATATACAAGCATGTGGCCGATTGAATCTCAAAATTGGTACGGATTGATTAAAAAAATGATTAAAAACCACAAACAAAGGACATTTGTCTGCCCATAGCTCACGTGTCGTGTATCCACGTTCAAACCGACTGGCATTTTGTACAAGGGCATACCTACATTCTTTCTTATGCAATAACCTCTTTAAGTTATTTGGACCCAATTGACAAGAATTTCTGAAATGTTGGGGGAGGGGGGGTGGGGAGGGGAAGAATGTACTCCGCATGCATATGAAAGAAGTGTACATAGAGTAAGGATCTAAGAAAAATAAGTGTACGATGTATAAAAACCTTAGGACGATTTGTAGTTTGGAGCTTTATCTATTTTTGAATTGTTTTTGAATATTAGTTAATAAAGGTTGATTTGATGCATGTTGTCACGTATTGTATCATGATCTTATTGGTGATGGCAGTACAATCCCACCAATGAGATCATGACACACATCTCTCGTCTGGCATCATACAGTGTGTGACTGTGTGCATCTAATCATAATTCTTAATTAATGATGCATATTTTGGATTCAAGTTTATTGGACGAATAATGATAGGACTATTTGGTCCAATGGATTGATAAAAGCTTAATGAAAACATATCATAATTATTTCATATAAAAAACAAACTCATAATAGTACATATCTGTCAAGGTGTCAAAATGGTGTGTCTGCCCTACACAAGTATTCTTCCAACATCAAATAGCATTTTTCTTACTACTATACCTCACCGGCACTACCCATTTTACTATATATATCTTATTAAATAAGAGATTCAAATTAAAAAATAAAATACAAAAATATAAAACATATAATTTAATTTAATATATTTTTTAATATAATATATTAAAATATATATTTTTCTTATTTTTATCTTATTCTTACTTTATTAACGGAAAGGATCCTCACTCTCTCTATATATATATATAAAATAAAAGTATTACACCAGTAAATAAGATACACAATTAAAGAGGAAAGGTCGGAGTTCACACGCAGGACTTCACAAAAAAAAAAAAGAAAAACCAAAAAAGGTCAATATTCCAAGTCAGGCCTGCCAGCACACTCACACTCACTCAATTCAACCTCAACGGAGTCGATATATATCACTTCACAGACTTGACGATTCCATAAACAGACTTTGTGAAGAAGAAATCAAGAAACAAGAAAATGGCAGCAGCCACAGAATCAAAGACTGTTCATTCAGCAGCAGTCACTTATGCTTCCATGATTTCACTCCTCACTCTCTGCCCTCCTTTTGTCATTTTGCTGTAAGATTCGTTCACTTCATCCTACGATAAGAATCTGTTTCTTGATTACTTTGAATTATTCATCATGATATTATCTTATTATTATTATTATTATTTTTAATTTTTTTGTGGAAGTTAAAAAAATTGCCTTGTGGTTAAATGTTTATAGATATAAGCAACCTTTGGTTCATAGATCGTGATGTAGATGTGTTTGTAGTAATCAGTGTAAACTCGAACCCGGTAATAGAATCCTGTTATATAAACTGGGTAATTAAGTTCATATTGACTCGTTTAAATTTTACAGCTATAGTTTGAAGTTTGCCACTCCTTTTGCAGATGGTATACAATGGTACATGCTGATGGGTCGGTTATCAAATCATGGGACTATTTGAGGCAAAATGGGCTGCAGGGGTTTGTAGATATATGGCCAAGACCTACTGCTGTTGCCTGGAAATTAATTGCTTGTTTTGGAGCATTTGAGGCTGCGCTTCAGCTTCTTCTTCCTGGCAAAAGGGTTGAGGGTCCGATTTCTCCTACTGGGCATCACCCTGTTTACAAGGTATTATATATATTGTTTTGGTGGAATTTATGGAGTTTTAAGACTTTTTAGCTGCACAAAATTGAAGAGATTTGTTCTATGTTTTAATTCTTCTTGCTTTTGTTTGCAATTGTTGCAGGCAAATGGTGTGGCTGCATATGCAGTTACGTTAATTACCTATCTAAGCCTTTGGTGGTGAGGGAGTTCACCATCTACTTCTTCTTTTCTAAACATTGCATTGTACTGCAAAACTGTGTTTTGTGATGTTGTTGATGGGTTGTAGTGAGTGGTGTTTTTTTTCCCCCTTTCTTCTTTTTGTTGCTGATATTAGAACTTTGCTGTGCACTCGTGCTGATAGATATCACTTTTTTTCTTTGCTTCATTCTTGTATTTTTCATAAATATTTTCGTATACACTCGATAATGGTTTTCCTATCTTTAGTCTGGCTCATGTCTTCTTTGGTTATTGTGTCAAAGTCAAAAGGCTCTCTTGGTTGTTGGTGCTGCTAAGAGTACTTGTTTCCATGCTATGTAGGATATAAATTCTATCTTTGCAACTAATTTAGAAACAAAATTTATGAATGGCTATTTACATGATTGTTCTGATTGTTCAGTATTTTGTATCCTTTTATTTTAGTTTTCATATATTCTGTCTACATCTCTCAGCAGCTGCATTTGTTGTTTTTCAATGGAGTTTAGTTTCTTGTTTCCCCCCCCTCTCCCCCCTCCCCCCCCCCCCGCCCCACCTGATGTTGCTGGTTAGAAGTTGCATGGTTTCTGGTGGAAACATCATCCAATTTTCTACCAGCTGTTTGCTTACCTGTTTCCTCGTGTATTTTACACAGTTTCAATCAGTTGATTTATGCCTTTGCTTTATGCCTTTGCTTTATGCATTCTTCAGGTTTGGAATATTCAACCCCACCATTGTTTATGATCATCTAGGAGAAATATATTCGGCACTTATTTTTGGCAGCTTCATCTTTTGTATTTTCTTATATATGAAAGTAAGGGTTTCAAGTTATGCCAATTGGGATTCCAATTAATCACTGTTTAATAATTTGGCTAATATTTCTGAGACTGATGTTTTGTGTCTACAAGGGTCACTTGGCCCCGTCTTCTACTGATTCTGGTTCATGTGGAAACATAATAATTGACTTCTATTGGGTGAGTTTCCTCGAGCTTTATGATTTTTACATTTGCTTATGTTTCCTTTTCATTTATT
This sequence comes from Luvunga scandens, assembly GCA_030449905.1. Taxonomy (NCBI): domain Eukaryota; kingdom Viridiplantae; phylum Streptophyta; class Magnoliopsida; order Sapindales; family Rutaceae; genus Luvunga; species Luvunga scandens. The sequence goes on from JASUUG010000696.1 coordinate 313,210, forward strand.
ATCCTCAACAACGCTATTTAAAAAGTAGACGTATAGAAGACCAAGAAATAACTATCTCCTGTGATAATTAATGACCAGAGAAAAGAAGTTGATGTCGTTATTAGACTTATGCCAGACAATGTATTCTTCCTCAGTACATATGTATGGTCCAGGCCATGTTCTCAATTTGGTTCTTTTCTTATTACAGGGTATGGAGCTGTATCCTCGAATTGGCAAGAACTTTGACATCAAAGTATTCACAAACTGCAGATTTGGGATGATGTCTTGGGCTGTTCTCGCTGTCACTTATTGTATTAAGCAGGTAGAAGCTCTTTTATATTTCTGTTTCTAGGTGCTTATATAATTTGCAGACAAAGTCATTTAACTGATTGTGTTTGGCAAACTTAAGCTGCTAGGAAAAGTTCCACCATCTATTTAAACTCCGCTATGTCTCTTCCCTCATTCACATGTCCAAAGCGAGACAAAATGAACTAACATTACTATGACTAACTGAATATGCAACTTTTAGGATTTGAACTCTAGATCTCTTGGTCAGATATGCTACGATATTGAGTGACCATTGATCCCAAAATCTTAACTGCTAGGAACACCTTAGAATAGCATTAAACTATTAATTTTTTCTTGATTTGCTTGTTTACCTTTCAGTCCTGTCATCTTCGATACTATTCCAACTGTACATCTTCTTCTTGCATAAGTTGCTGTTGATTTTTTACCAAGAGTTTATGTCCGTCAACACTCAATTATGTTTTGCTAATTTTTTTGTATAAGAAATCTAATTCTTTTTTTTTTGGTTTCTTCTTTCTTTATCCTACCAGTATGAAGCAAACGGGAAAGTCGAAGATTCCATGCTTGTAAATACTATATTGATGCTGATTTATGTTACAAAGTTCTTCTGGTGGGAAGCCGGTTACTGGTGCACAATGGACATTGCACACGATCGAGGTTAACATGTTCTCTAATTGCCTTTGTTCTTCTCATGCTAGTTTTGCAGCTATTGTTTCTTAACATGTGAGCTGAAAGCTTGGTGTGTGCAACTTGGAATATCAATTTGACCTTGATGAGACAACATTTACATAAATTTTTTATGAACTATAGAGGTACAACGAAAGACCATACTGTTGGTGTGATTGTTATTGTTTTAGGATATTCAGAGTTTCTTGCTATGTTGACAAAGCTGTATCTCTGTTTACCTGCTAATGGTATTATCTTATATTACAAATTCTACATTTTCTTATTGATTGATTTATGCACATAGTCTCCTCTGGTGCCTCAACCTTATCTAGTCTCTGAAGCTAATCTACATTTCCTTCCCCCATTTCACGTACTTCTGCCTTTTATGATTGTCAAATATCAATCAATACTTTCTCATGAGTTGACACCTTGCCTCTTCCATGGAGATGAATGCCTTATACCTTAAATAGGCCCCATTTCCCCTCATTTCCCTACTTAATCCTATCATTCATTCTGCCGATTAATTTTCTGGATGACCTCTAGTTAGTAAATGTAACTTCCTTTTCTCTCATAAAAGTTTGATGTTGTGTGCTAGGTCCTCATATCCATTGCAACATGATTGTCATGTGCCGATTAAGAAAAATGTCTGGCTGAAAAGTAAATGAGTAATGAGAGAAAGAAAACGCTGGCTGACAAGTTTTGGATTTTTAACTGCCGTCTAGAAATTTGCGTACCGTGTTGCTAAATTCTAGTAAAGCATTTGAGTTCCATCTTCATTTTGATCATCAGTTGTTCTTGCTTACAAGTTTTTGCTAGATGATTTTATGTTTAGCTTTAAAAAAATAATTGCTATTTCCATTGAAATGATCACTGGTGGTTGTATTTTGAGAAATGAAAGCATAGCGGTTTATATGGTGTTGGGGCTGCCTTGTAAACATCGCTCTGAAAACCTGTTTGTTCAGATGTTTAATGTATTGACTTTTTTCGTTTTTCTCCTCTCTTTTATTTGGATAAGAAAATGTGAGCAGTTTTATTGGATATGATTGCAGTTAACCACTGGCTCTAGCAGATTAGAAAGCTTTTAACACAAGGCTTCTTTTTGCGCGTCTAGATTGGCATCTGCATTTCAACTTCTGGTTTATTTTCAATTATACATAAGCTGAGTGCTATAAAACTGATATGGGGCTGTTCATTGACCCTGGTTATGTTATTATTATGGAAACACTTGTGGAAGACATACCATGATTATCCTTGTTTACCTTTTTGTATCATCTTGCTGCTTCACATATGTTTAGTTTGTTAGAAAATAAATAACTCGAGGATGTTTAAGTGACAGATTCCCACTTGCAGTTTCTTATATACAATAAAAGAAATATATTACTCGTTTATTTATTTATTTATTTTTTCTCTACAGCTGGGTTTTATATTTGTTGGGGATGCTTGGTATGGGTTCCTTCTGTGTATACATCTCCTGGCATGTACCTAGTTAACCATCCTGTGCATCTTGGCACTCAGGTAAGTAGTGTCCTGTTATTTGTTGTTTGTCAAATGTGATAAGGTTGACTTCTGGGCAGTATCTTATTTGCCATATTTTTCTGATAAATAGTGATTGGTTCTAGTATTGAGGACATTGGAATTTCTTTGTCACAACAAGATAAATTTTCCTTTTGATTTTCCATGTATACAGTTAAAAATGGTTTGACCAGTCAGGTTTCATTAAATTAATCAATCAATAGGAATCAGGAGTGTGACTTCTTGTGTTGAACTTGCTCCTTGTGATGGATTGGGGAAATATTGTTGTAGTGAAATTTAATTTTGGATTTGAATGCCTTACCAAATAAAATAATAAAATGTTCACTAATAAATTTGTAAACTTGTGAGATTTTACCAAGTAATCAACGTGTCAAAGATGTTGTTCTGCAGGGTTAAACTATGAATTGTGCAATGTTTGCTAAGTTAGGAATTAAAGTTTGATAAGAACTGGGAAAAAGAAGTAATTCATCATTTCATGGATTGATTACAATGCCTTGGGCCAAAATTGACACATAAATTATATATTCTTGATTCTAATAATATCCAACCTCTTTTGCAGCTTGCACTTTTTATTCTAGCAGCAGGGATTCTTTGCATATACATCAATTATGATTGCGACAGGCAAAGGCAAGAATTTCGTAGAACAAATGGCAGATGCCTGGTTTGGGGCAAAGCACCATCAAAGGTGATTGGTGTTCTGTCACTCAAGATGTTATTTCTGTAATTTAAAAATTTTTCTACTTATATTGGTTCCACATTCCTAAGTATTTTGGAGTTGACTAGTTCTTATACTTTTGCAGATTGTTGCTTCATACACAACATCATCTGGGGAAACAAAACAAAGCCTTCTTTTAACCTCAGGCTGGTGAGTTTTCCATCTTTATGTTGTAAATGAATGTTATACATAGATTTGGTTACTAAAGAGTTTTTCCCCTACATTGTGCAAATTTATCTTATTGCTTTCTAACACACATTATTTTATCTGCTAGCTTATCAACTAGTTTAGATTACCCACTAATTTATCCAAGTCAAGTCAATTCAAACTTTTTGCTTGGGAATTTATCTTCCTATATAATGTCAATAATGAATAATGTTGATGTCTTCTGAAAGAATATCTATATTTGCAGGTGGGGTTTGGCCCGTCATTTCCATTATGTACCTGAAATATTGGCTGCATTTTTTTGGACTGTTCCAGCTCTTTTTAATCATGTAAGCATTTGCAATTATGTAATAGTATTGCTGCTTGAGTATTCGACTCAATATCTTGCTGATGTCACTTGCTTTTTCTGTTCTTCTGCAGTTTCTACCATACTTCTACGTTATTTTTCTTACCATTCTTCTTTTTGACCGAGCTAAAAGAGATGATGATAGATGTCGTTCCAAGTAAGCTGATACCAAGTTACAAACTTCAATTATGATATGTTTTGCACTAAAACTGAATTTTATCTTAAAGCTTTGATGGATAAAAAGTAGAGGCAATTCTTATCGCTTCTGTTTCTTTCACATACACAGAGACAGACAGGACCACTCCACCCAATTTACAAAGTGTTAACACTCATATCACCTGATAATTTTCCCTGCTTAAGCAATAATTATTGGCGGATAATGGTTACTTAAAAAAAAAAAAGGGAAAAGAAAAAATTTATGATACTATTAAGTGCCTATGTAATATTTTGGTACTAGTTGGTTTTACTCGTTAACATTTATATGGGTAACACGGAGTTTAGTGTTTGAAACTGCACATATCGTAGTTTGGTATAGGTTTGGTTTACATTTATATACCATTTAGAAATGAAAAAGTGTGTCCATGTAATACAATTGATTTGTTTCTAAGCATTTCGTGAAAGTTGAATGAAATTTTGATGAGGTCATGCTTGCAGATACGGGAAATACTGGAAAATATACTGCCAGAAGGTTCCCTACCGGATCATTCCTGGAATCTACTGAGACATTTGTCAACATTGAATCTCTGACTGCGACTCATCTCAAATTTCTTGGCCTCTTCATACCAGATGGTTATCTTCATGATTCCATGTACCATTTATCTCCTCCTAACTGTTGTCTTTGACTAGACACTTTCTCAAGTGCTTGTAAGTTTTGATGTGATGTAGGAGGAAGCATTTGGCCTATTCCTGTGATGAGTGCTTAGTTAATTAGTTCCTTGGTTCCCCTTTTGCTGCTTTTGATGAGCTAGGGATGGTGCAATATAACCGTGCATGAAGAGGAGATTATAACTATGGTTCAGATTAGTGCATTTCGTAGAACTGCTATATTGTTTCTGAGTTGAATTGGCTTCTAGTTAGGTGTCATTTCCATTTGGGCATCAAGAGGAGATGGTGTTAATTTGGCTTATTTTGGTCTTTCCTGTAAAGGAATTTAGGTTCATTTGGATCAATTTTATTCAAGGTATGGGATCTAATTAACGTTGGGTTTAAAGATAAAATGATAAAATATAGCTTAGGGGCACAAATTCCCCATTATTCTGTCATAATTTCATCGCTTTTAAGAACAAATTTTTCGTAACAAGATTTTTAGTCCTGTTATATTTACAAAGTTATATGATATTTAAAAGGGATATTATTTACCGACTATATGTTTTTTTAGATTTTTTTAAAAATATATAAATTTTTTTTGTTGAATTTCACTTAAAGTTATATTTTTTTGTAGTTTTTCACTTTCGTTTATTGACCGTTTAGATTTTGTTATTTTTTGAACAAAATGATGTTTTTGTTCCCAAAATATAAAATTACAATTTCATTCTATAACATTAATTAGGGGGGCAAAAATGTTATTTTGTTTAAAAAACTAATGAAATTTTAACGATCAACAAACAGAAGTGAAAAACTGTAAAGAAATATAATTTTAGGTGGAATTAAGTAAAAAAAAATATAATTGTGTATTTTTAAAAAAATTTTAAAAAATAAGTGATTGGTGGATAATTTTTCTATTTAAAATGTGTTTACGCAACATTTGTTACTAGTAATTGAAAACTTAATGGCAGTAACGATTAATGAAGAATGACTGAGTGAGAAAAATTCCAATTGTAGATGAAGCGAAAAGGAAAAAAAAATTGCATATCAGGTATTGAAAAAAAATGGGAGAAAAGCTAATTCCTACCATCACTAAGGATGGCAATGGTACCTGTAAATCTGCATATTCGTCCAAATCTGTCTCTTAAAATTTGTCCGCTGCATGTAATTTTACGGGTTGCGGGCGTGTTTGGTATTATAAATTAAAACCCGCATTAGATTACGAGTGGGTTTGGGATTAACAAAAAATCTTATGGATACCCGCATGGATATCCACCAAACCCGTAATTTTTTTTAAATTATTTTTTAATTTAATTTTAATTGAAGAAATATTTAAGTCTTAAAATATAGTTATATACTAATTATAATTTTGATTGAATTTTCTTTAACTTAATGCATAGATTATTTTAATATTATAATTTTATTCTTTGGATTAATATTTAAAAAGTACTATTCTTTAGATTAAGTATAAAGTACACAAATTCATTAAAAAAAAATTATAAGTTATATATAAAAATAACAATTATGTTGGATTGATGTTGAAATTTTAATTTTTCATTTATATTGGTTAAATTTTGAATTGAGTATGTTAGGTAGAATTTTATGTTATTATTATAAATTTAAATATTGAACATTTACAATTTTAAATATGAAAACTCACAAAAATCCATCGGATACCCGCTGCGGGTTTGGTAATTGTCAAAACCCGCATTGGGTAGGTTTTCTTAAAAAAATAAAAACTCGCAGCGGATTGCGAGTGAATTTAATAATTTAAATTTTATACAAATATAAATTTAGTAATAACAAACCTGATGCGGGTAGTCTCAATTACCATCCCAACCAACACCTTAAAATTTAAGGCAGGAATATTCTCAGTCAGTTATGCTTAAAATATTGGTGGGTGTACTACTGTGCTTAGAGCCACCCAAATTATAATCCTACGTGATATATTAGCTGGTTGGGCCCACATGCTCTCGGCCTCCAAGTGAGATTAACAGTGTGCGAATAGACTTATTCGGGTCGGGTAAATTTTCAGCGCTTCGAACAAAATAAAAGGAAATCGAATTGAAAATCCGAAGGTGTGTTCTGGGGTTCGTACTCCGTAATCGTAAGCGAAGCTCTTCGCTGTTTAAGGTACAAAGCAAAACCCTCTAAAATTTTGTTAGTTGGCTATTGTATTTTGCTTTGTTTGCTTAATTATGAGTATTTGAATCTGGGTTTTTTTAGTTATTTCAAAATATATTATATTGAAGCTCAAAACGTTTGTATTTTAGGCTCTATTAAGTATTGTAAATCTTATAATTCTATGAAAAACGAAACTTTGACTTTCTTTTAGTACTTAGGTTTGAAGATGTAAGGATGTGTTGGGCATTGAGTTGCTGCAGCATTTAATCCACATCGGCTGTTGAATGGAATCATTAATTTTATGAGTACACGTGTGTGCAACATTAACAATTATTGAATCCTTTTAGCTAATATGCTTTCGAGGTTAAGTTGCAGCATTTTCTCAAAAGCTGAGGGAAAGCAGCCTAGTACACTCTGTGGTGGTTTATTCTGTCCTTTTGCACACACCGAGTAGCACTACTCACCCGGAGGCTTGACTATGTTTTGGCTCACTGCACAATCTAATCATACGAAAACTATGAACATACCTGAAGGGTTAGAAATAAAATTGGGAGGTTTACTGAAAGTTTGGTTCCCGACAGGAAAATAGATTTTGAAAAGTTAGGATACTGTTGTAGTCTTTGCTAATGATTTGGGTATAATCAGATAGGAATGTAGGAGAATCAGCCTTTTCAGTTCTTGTTTTTAAAATGGTCTTAAAATTGTATTCCTTTTTTCTTTTTTTTGGGTGAAAATTACTGACTGAAAGCATTTGTATATATATTTTGTTTTCAAAATTGAATAATTGGATCTGGATTGCTTGTGAAATAGGCCCTGAGATATTCCTTCATTTGTTCTTCATAGGCAAGATGTCAGCGTATGATAATGTCGTTGGTGGGAAGCTGAAGCTTAAGGGAAAAGCTTTGGATGTGAAGGCTGGTGGGATGAAGAAGAAAAAGAAACATAAGAAGAATCGTGATCAAATTGATCAAGTTATAGAAGGTGACCTTTCAGCAGGTTGGTAAATCTTTCCTTATCAAAACAAGTAGTTGGTATGTTTAGTAGTTCAATTTCTTATGTCTTATCTTACCCATGGTACCATGCAAATGAGACTTTCTTGTAACCTTCTTTAACTTGGTCAGATTCCTTAGTTCTGATCTGTCTGTCTGCACGCATGTCAACCTAGGTGTTGGAAAAGCTTTGGTTACATTATTAGAGATTTTAGATGCCTTTTAGAGTTTGGGACTTGCCAATGTTGTATTTCTCTAAATGTTACTGTAATATGGATGAATTGACTTCTAGAAATGTTGTTAATATAGTTCAGCTGCTTCCTTTAGCATAAGGTTCACATAATGATGACATCTGATTCTTGTATCAATGCGCCTTGTGTTCACTTTATAATGGTCAATTATTGTGTTTAGTTACTTATTTGTGTTCTCTTTGCTGTGGTTATGAGACCTTCTTTTGGTAAAATTGGTAGATGGTCATACAATCATAATATCTACTACCTGTGTGTAAACACTTTCTGTTCTGGTTAGATTGATTTGTGTGGTGTAAACATACATTTGCTGCTGAAAGTGGGTATCGTTGACATTTTTTGGTGCAACATATATCATGTTGCTATTGTAGCTCACCATGACTGCTTTATGAACCCTGTTTGATTGTTCTTCGCTGCAGGTGGAAGCACAGAAGTATTAGCTGATCCTGATGAGAAAGAGACAAATGATGCTAACAAAGAAATTGGGGAAGAGAAACCTGCTCCTTGTGATGACCATCTCACGCCAGCTGAGAGACGATACATTGAGCAGAGACAGAAACTTGATATTAACAGGTTGGCAAAAGAAGCTAATAAATCTCACCGTGACAGGATTCAAGATTTTAACCAGTATTTGGCAAACATGAGTGAGCATTATGACATCCCCAAAGTTGGCCCTGGTTAATTCAGACGAGATTTTGTATAACCTAGCCTGAGTATTGGCCTTCTTCACTTATTTTTTTTTTAAATTTTTGCATCATGTGAATATATCTGTGTGGGTATACTACATATGTTGTAATATACCCCTCTGTTCTATTTGTTAACGTGACACAGATGATGCGATTTGTGTTTTCTTGCTGTTTTAGAATGTAATTGAAATATTCTGTCCTTTGTTGAATTGGCTTGAGCTTGAAACTCCTCTTCTTTCGGTTACATAAAAATCTGAAGAAAATAGCTACATATATGCATGCATCTGAAGGAGATATTTGTATTTGTTCACAAGATTGTGAGTTTGTACACTTCTAAACTGAAGTGATTGGAAAAGCCATGAAAGTTGGACTTTTTCTCCAGAGCTGTCAATTGAATGGAGTTGAAAGATTGAATTTCTTGATATTCAAGATTACTACTATGTAGACTTTTTCTACGGCTCAAATCAGATGAATTTGATCCTGTTAGTGAAGTAGGTTTCGGTATATTGTTAATAAAGACAATTTAAATGGAGAAAAGTATACACAAATATGAATATTCAATATATAATTTTGACAGATAAACTAATTTGGAATCAACTACTTCGTTCCAGATGGCAAAATTTAAGTGCATACATTACCATGAGATTCACCACTGTATGGATAAATTTTCAACATTTGTGTTCAAAATTTTAATAATTTTGTCAAGATTTTTCACGTTAAGGTTTCAAGTTCAGTTTTGGAGCTTTCAACAGTTTGGTAAGAAGTTCCAATTAACTTTTGGGCTGGTTACCACAAATATTTTTACGGCAGCCAATCCTGAATACATTTGTGCATTGTCTTTAACTTACACAAATTCTAAATGAAAAATTTGCTAGACTTGAATTATTGGTTGTACTTGAGAACACGATTTGTGATTCTGCTGACTTAGAATTTTTCATTGTGCTTGAACCAAATATGAGAAAGGGAGAGGCTTCTTCAAAACTGATTCTTGGCCCCTGGTAACAACTAGCAAGACAGAGAAGTCACATCTTACCAACATTCCCAAAAAGCTTTTATGAATGCTAACTTCGTAGTGGGTTTGCAAAACCTCTTATGCGTTCTGGGTTTCAAAAAAATGTCCCAAGCAAAAGCAGTTTTGTCAACAGCAGCTTCACTTATTAGGAGTATTGCCAATGATATTTTACCCCTGAAGTCCTATACTACCGGTATTCCAGCCTGCATTTGGTTTCCCAATATCTATCTTCTCACGTCACCATTGCTATCGAAGAATTTATGGGACTCACCATAAACCAAGTATTTGAAGCATCAGATTTATACTTAGGTGACAAAACAACCACAAGCTCAGCACAAAGACTCAGGGTAGAGAAGAGCGAGAAAGAAAAGACTTTCGGGATAACTCTCGATCAAAACGAAGAAATGGTTGCTGTTTTTGAAGATGTAACACTGAAATGGAAGCTAATCAGCACACAAGTTCCGCTATCAGTTGAGTGCATAATTCCAAACGCGGAAGATTACAGTGCGTCTCTACGGTCAGAAGTTTGACATTACGAGTTAAGTTTTCACAAGAAACACACAGACACAGTACTCAATTTGTATTTGCCCCACGTTTTGAAAAAGGCAAAGGCAATCAAAGAAGATTGTAATACGGTTAAGCTTCACACAGTTGTGCGTAACTGTTGGGATGAAAATAATGTTGTTCTTAAGCATACAATGACTTTCAAGGACCTTGCTCTTGATTCAGAACTGAAGAAAATGATCGTCAAAGATTTAGACATCTTTATGAATGGCAAAGAAGACTACAGAAGAGTTGGGAGAGTTTGGAAACGCAGGTACTTGCTATTTGGTCGTCCAGGCAAAGGCAAGTCGAGCTTGATTGCTTCTATGGCTAATCACTTGAAATTTGATATCTATCACTTGGATTTAACAGATATTCAGTTCAGTTCAGACATTCAATATCTGCTGCTTACAATGCCAAGTCGGTCAATGCTTGTTATAGAAGATAATGATTGCTGTGTCCAGCTACAGAATCGGGAATCATCAAAAACACTAGCAACGAATCAAGGAGATGACAGGGTGACACTCTCAGGCCCACTGAATTTCATAGATGGTTTGTGGTCGTGGTGTGGTGAGGGTCGCATTATTCTATTTTCGACAAATCACAAAGAGAAATTAGACCCAGCTTTGCTGAGACGTGGACGCATGGATGTGCGCATTCATATGTCGTAATGTAACACCTCTGTATACAAGCAACGTCCATTCAACTATCTGGGGATCAGCTATCATCATCTTTATGAGCAAATTGAAAGGCTGATAATGGACGGGAATGGTACGCCTGCAGAAGTGGCTGCTGAGTTGATGAACAGCGCAGATGCTCAAGTCTCCCTCAAGGGCTTATCATGTTTCTCCATGTAAAGAAGCGAGCAACAAACTAACAAGCTAGGATTCGATTCTATTTCAGCAGACATTTGCTTTTCAACTGCATTTTTCTATGTGGCCGCTTTGTAGAGAATTTATGATTAAAAATCTAAGGATCAATGACAATGATATAAGGATTTGCAATTCTGACACTAAAGCCTGCTCCTTCTAATGATTTCGACTAGTAGTTTGCAAATATGAGTATGAACTTGAACTAATTATGCAGCTTTCATCTGTATTATACTCTTATTTCCTTTGTTGCAGATGATGCAATTTGTTGGTTCTTCAAAAGACTTTGAAGTTCAAAATTCCTTATTTGCGAATGCTAGTTAGAAAGTTCCAAATCAATAGGCAGAGTATCGTATGGGAAGAAATTATTCAAAAAGAGTCGCCTAAAACTCTTGTTTGGCATTCATCAATTTGGCACATATCCCGAAAAAAAAATGTTGAATTCAATCTATTTAGTTTGTTGCATTATCTTGTTCAGTCATCTTTGAATGAGGGAAATTTGACAAGCCCTTGTAGGGACAGACCTCAACATCTCTGCTATTCATCAACTTCCCTGCCACTTACTTCTGCAGGCGTAACATTCACCTCCACGATCAGCCCTTCAATTTGTTCAAAAAAGATTATGATAGCAGATCCCCAGATAGTTAAATCCAACACATGAATGTGCATGTCCATGCGGCCAGGATATCAAACTAGTCTTTACACAACGTAAATTGATATTCTAGGTGGGATAAATTAGTCATTGCAGTTTGAGTAATTTGAAAGAAAAGGACGGGAGGGGATGCTGTGCAAATTTCTCAAAATGTAAAGTCAGGACTGAGAATGTAATAATCATCACTCTGCCTTTTTGAGAAATCAGAATGGCCCTTTTACCTAACTTATTAATACTAATAGTCTGCAGTAAAGGGGCGGCTGAAGTGAAGGGAAATTGTTTCATTTCTGCTTTGAAACCACTTGTTCATCCATACATCACAGTCCATAAGTTTCTTCTCACTGCAGAATCCCTCAGGTGTTATATATACTTTTCTTCCTTTTAATTTTCAAATATTTTCAATAAAATATTCATGATCTTTAAGTTATGATTCTCCTTTACAGGACTATAATGGTGAAAATTGTACTGCCAACAATTTTTTTGCAGGCAAAACTTCTCTTTCAGGTGGTGGTGGTGGCAAGGTCCTGAATAGTGGTCCAAATCACTGTACATTTTATTTTTTTATGATTATGCAGATCATGGTAGCCCCGGCAGGGTTGGTAAGTGACATTGGTATAAATTAAACGATTTTGAATGCTTTAGTTTCTTTTTCTTTAAGCTTAATTAGAAATTTTCATCACGTCAAGATATGTGTGGGTTAATTGTAGGAATGCCTTCTGAAGATAACCTTAACGCCAAAGATCTAATTGACATGTTAGAAAGGAAGCATGAAGCTAAATATTATAAAGGCATCGTAAGTAATTACTCTGTCTTCATGAGACTTCACTTAATTATAGAAATTATTCATGAGACTTAACAATTTTTTTTTTCCTTGGAAATATTGATTAGGTATTTTGCCTTGAAGCCTGTGAATCTGGAAGCATGTTTGATGGCCTTTGACACGTGCCATTATTCATGGAGCCATGCAAGCCATTATTCATGGAGGCATGCAACTGACTGATGAACGTGCTAGAATTAGTTGTTATATTAAATTTATTAGTTTGTGGGTTTCGTTCAATAAATCCATGATGTGCTGATCTTCAGCTTAGTGGAAAGTTGGTTTCCTAATTTTTAGTATTGTTTGTTATTTTTCCAGTATTGTAAAGACTATTATATATAGTCGGCAGTGTCTTCAATAAGGGGTAAGCAGATTGAAAGCCAAATTATCTTTTCTTTCTCTTCTCTTCTCTTCCTCCTCTATAAAATTCGACGTATCAGCCTTCTTACAGAAAATAAGAACATATACATGGCCCTTTCCACTCTGCGATACTCAGGGGTAATGTAACCAAATGTGCCTGCTATATCTCCGCCAACTTGGCTTCCAACTGATCAGACAAGCAAGCCCAAAGTCTACAACTTTTTGCTTTGATATCCCTGCGGATGATTCACGGAGCAAAGAGGTGGTGAAGGAATGCTACCCCAGGAGCAGAGCCACGAGTAATTTTGCAGCATTTATCCCAATTCGTAAACTAGTAGCGTCTCCTGTTTATGAATACATGGTCAAGGCAAAACTTAGACTTTGGCAAGGTAATAACCAAGTAGCTGCAAAATTGCATGTGGCATTGCTCGTGGGTTAGTGTTTCATCATCATGGCTTCCCTTGCATATCATCCACAGTGATATCAAAGCAAGCAGGATTTTGCTCGATGAAGAGTTTGAAGCAAAAGTTGTAGACTTTGGGGTTGCTGGTTTGATCAGTGATTTTGCGAGCCATGTTGACAGTGATAGAGCAGGCACATTTGGTTACATTCCTCTTGAGTATGGGTAGCGGGAAGCCTTCCCAGCGGGAAGACTACTGCAAGGGGTGATGTGTATAGCTTGGTCCGTTGGGTGGAGTACTAAATGTACATATATCTGTTTTTCTGTCTTTCATGTTTGAATATAGTCTATTAAATGTTATAAAGTTATTACTCTGGTGAAGTGACTGTAGTAGCATGAGAACGAAATATCTGAGTATACAATTTACGGAATGAGAAGAAATCATTGTGTTTACAATTTTATTTTCAATTTAGCTCATGTTATTGTGAGTTTCTTTTCTATAGAGTAAAGCTACATTGCCATTGATAGCAAGATTTTGATAGTCTTTATATCTATTAACTTATGCTCAAGTACTGACAATTGCCTTTTTCCAGCCCTTCGGGATATTTTGCTTTGCAACAAGGAAATTGGTTACTGGCGTAACTGCAGATATGTGTGGGAAGTTTGCTCTCTGGATTAAGTTCTTTATTGCGAGATTAGTTGATAATGGTGCTGAGCTGTTGTTTCCGAAATCCTGCAATTTTTCCTGTTTTCTTGAAATGAGGACCTGTAATTTCTTTGGAAGCAGTTTCTTTGTATTGTTGCTTGCAGTACAAAGGTCTGGGTTGCATATGTTTATCGAATATTCATCCTTTTGAAATCAATATAAGCCTGTTCAGGGGTGGGATCTAGTTTGTTTCACCCTTTAGTTTCACTTGAATTTCCTACTTCATGTTTTAGAACTCCTACTGTATCGGGGAGTCCTACTATGCTCATCATTATCCAGCTGGTAGTTATCTCTTTCCTATATATTATAAACACGTTGATGATTCCAATTGTAGCTCCATTTGACATGATGAGATAGTGCTACCAGTTATGCTAAAGCATGATCAGAATAAGGTTATAGGAAAATGCAAAGCTAAGTTTGGCTAAGAGGTAGAAAGAATGTTGAGCATTCTTGGGGAATAGGTGAATAAAACATCTTTGGTTGCTAATAAGCGGTTGCCTAGTTCATTATTGGAAAGGGTGGGGTTGTGAAGCTAGTAGTTCAAAATTGTGCAGTGCTCTGGATTATTTCTAAAATGGTGTGTTCAGTTTTGTTATGATATATTCTTCTATTGGGGTTGGGGCAGTCGTGGTTTGTCACCTAACACAATGAAATTGATTTTTATTTTTATTATTCTTGGTTTTTCCAACCAAGAAGAAGATGCTCTAATCATATGTATATGATTGTAAAGCTTCAATCTCTTTCGGAACCTCCTCTAACCACACGAGAGGTTTCGAAATAGACCAGGCCATTTTTGCTATACAATGAGAAACTGAATTACAGGATCTAAATGCATCGACCACCATATGTTGATTAAGGGGAGGCCTAAGGCAAATGCAGGACACAACAGCCAACTTGGATGTGCTTTTGATCAAGCTGACAATGGCTTGTGACGCATTTTGAGTTTGGACTAATTAAAATAGAAGATTTCTCAAAATTAATCACCTGCCCTGAGGCTGCAAGAGTATTTGTCAAGGATGCTCTTTAGTTGTGCAAACTCTCTTTCATCTGCTTGAGCAAAAATTAAGCTATCATCAGCAAAAAGCAAATGCTAGATAGATAAACCTGTCCAAAGCGAATTCCATGAACTAAGTTGGTGTGCTCCGTACAGTAGAGCATGCATGAAAGTGCCTTTGTGCATAAAATGAAAAGATGAAGTAAAGCTTTCACAAGAAACACAAAGGTAAAGTACTCCATTTGTACTTGCCCCGTGGATTGGAAAAGGCCAATGCTATCAAAGAAGTCTCTGCCATATGGTTATGCTTGCATGAACACTGGGCTGCAAATAATGTTGCTCTTAACTTAATCATCCGATCACTTTCAAGACCCTTTCTCTCGATTCAAAACAGAAGATGATCATCGACGATTTATTAGACGTCTTTCTGAATGTCTTTCGAAGAGTTTGAATGTCAAATCCTGGGAAAAGACTATTTCGTAAAAGAGTTTGGGATTTATAGTTTTCTTTGTTGGCTTATTGCAGAGGATGCATTTGTTTGGTCATCAAAAGAGCTCAAAGTCTATAATGATAATTATGAACTACTTCTTTCTAGAGATTTATACAAAATTTAGAATTAAAATCTTAAAATAGCTGTAATAAATTAGCAACAAATAGTCATATGAGAAGAAATTGTTCATAAAGATTAGTTATTTTACATCAAAGAGATCAGTTGCCAAAAAAGTGACTTAATTAGAGGCACATTACTGCCCAAAAAAATTCTACAATTAGTTTCTGTCCTGTTAGTTTGTTGCTTTATATTGTTGAGTCATCTTTGCATGGAGAAACTTGGCAAGCCCGTTAAGGGAAACTTCAGCATTTGAGCTCTTCATCAACTCACCAGCCACTTCTGCCGGTGTAATATTCACTTCCTTTACCAGCTCTTCAATTTGCTCAAAAAGGTAGTGATGGCTGAGACCCAGATAGTTGAATGCAAGTTGTTTAAACACAGAAGTGTTGCAATATGACATATGAATGTGCATGTCCATGCGGCCAGGTCTCAGCAATGCTGGGTCGAGTTTCTCTTTGTGGTTTGTCGAAAAAACAATGATGCGACCCTCACCACAACAAGACCACAAACCATCAATGAAATTCAATAGTCCTGAGAGTGTCACCTTGTTGTCTCCTTGATTCGTTGCTTGTACTTCCGATGATTCTCGATTCTGTAGCTTGACAGAGCAATCAATATCTTCTATTACAAGCATTGATCGGCTTGGCATTGTGAGCAGCAGAAACCTGAGTTCTGAATTGGATTGGACTGAGCTTAAATCCAAGTCATAGATGTCAAATTTTAGTTGATTAGCCATGGCTGCAATCAAGCTTGACTTGCCAGTCCCCGGAGGGCCATATAGCAAGTACCCGCGTTTCCAAGCCTTCCCAATTCTTGTGTAATATTCTTTCCCATTCATAAAATTTTCCAAATCCTCCGTGATTTCCTTCTTGAGCTCTGAATCAAGAGCAAGGGTCTTGAATGTCATTGGATGCTTAAGCACGATGTTATTTGTATCCCAACGCATATGCATAACTGTATGAAGCTTTACCACATTACTTTCTTCTTTGATTGCTTTGGCCGCCTCCAGAACATGTGGCACGTACAAGTTGAGTACTACATCTTTATGTTTCTTGTGAAAACTTAACTCATAATGTCTAACTTCTGATCGAAGAGACGCATTGTAATCTCCCAGGTTCGGATTTCTGTATTCCATTGATGAGGGAACTTGTGTGTAGATTAATTTCCATTTCAGCGTCACATCTTTAAAAACATCAAACGTCTCTTCATCTCTATCGAGGGCTATCTCGAAAGTTTTTTCTTTTTCGCTCTTTCCCACCCGGAATCTTTGAGCAGAGATGGTGGGTGCCTTCTTACCCAAGTATAAATTCGCTGCTTCAAATACTTGGTTTATGGAGAATCCTTGGAATTCTTCGACAACAATGGTGAGTTGAGAAGAGAAATATTGAGAAACCAAATGTATCTTGGAATTCAAGTAGTTGTAAAGCTCAGCTGGTAAAAAATCATTGGCAATGCTCCGAACGAGCATGGCAGATCCAGCAAGTGAAGCTGCTGTTGACAAAACTGTTTTTGCTTTGGACATTTTTTGATACCCTGAAAGAAATGACTTGCGTAGATAAGTGCTTCTCAAAAAATATGCTTTTGGAATGTTTGGTTTTTTGTGAAGATGGGTAGGCAAAGATAGTAATGCTTTGCCTCTTTTGCATTTTTTTTTTCTAGCAATGCTCATAGAATTTATAGAGAAAAATTAAAAATATTAGACTTTTGGGAGAAGCCCTTGTGGCGTTATAGACTTTTGACCTTGACAATCCTAACTCTTTTACTTGCAGTCCAAGGATCATAGGAGCAGCTCTGAGCTGGCATTTCAAATAAACACTTTCAATTAGAATCGGTCTTGAAGAAGCTTCTCCCTCTTAATGGGGTAACGAATCTTTGTGGCAGTCATTGTTGAAGAAAAATAATTAAATCAAAATAATTGAAAAAAGAAGCTTAAATCAAATCACGAGTTTTTCAATGCACAACCGCAATCTGCAAGTGCATACACATACATTTTGTCTACTATTATAGCAATATTATTTATGGAAATGCATTAATATATTTACTTATCACATTAGTCATTGTTTCAAATTCTTTAAAAAAATTATAATCCTCGTCATTTATCACATTGGTTCAAATTCTTAAAAGTTTGTGTAAAGTAAAGTGAAAAATTGTAACCCTCGTTAACTACACAATTAGAATCCAAAATTTATATTACACATAAGTTCATAGATGATGTGATATTATCACATAGTTCCATTACAATAATTAGTTATTAAATCAATTTAGTTTACTTTGGGTGAAAGGGTAATATTGTACTTACATGGTTGAAATACATATTTTGTGTAAGTAATAACATCCACCTATCAAATGATGACACATCATATCCCACATCATTTTTTATACAAATTATATATCCCAACTATGTATGCGCAGCATCACTTGCAACCAAGGTTCATTTTAATACCAAATATGATGGTTCTGGAAGATTTGGCAACTTAATTGTATTATTCTTTCATTTCCCTTTAACGAAGTAAGTTATTTCTTAATAATTACTTTGTATATGATCCTTTGCCCAGCTATCACTTGCAACGGTAGTTTAAAATTGCCATCACAAATTTTGAATTCTGAATTTTTTATAAAGTCTATTGAAATAATCATATTTTTTGAGTACTATCTTTTGCCATTGAATGGTTTTCAAGATTTAACCACTTATTGCCCACTGTATCCATTTCTGAGTCGGCCTCGGAATGAAGAGTCATAATTTGACTGGTATGGGTCACACACGTCTTACATTTTTTCTAGTAGTTCAACCAATTCTTGCAAAACGCTTAGATTGCCAGGTCAATTTTGCCTCAACGGCCCTTGCTAAAGAAGGAAAATAGTTGTCAATTTTTCCAAGTCATGGCCAGAAGTTATGTGCCACTATAAATTCCGTGAGGCATCTCATGCAAAGTGCAAGAGGAGGCTAAGTCTTCACAAGCACTCCGAAAAGCACTGTTTTTTATTTGCATTCCATAGTTGATGGTTCCACTTTCAATGGGCCAAAAATCAGAAAATGCCGAAAGTAAAAATAGTTTTGTCAACAGCAGCCTCACTTTCGGAGCATTTCCAATGATCTTTTACCCACAGATATCCAAAACTACTTCTATTCTGGCCTTCGCAATCTTTGTTACCATATCTCTCCACAAATCACCATTGTTATAGAAGAGTTCCAAGGGCTCTCAATTAACGAAGTGTTTGATGCAGCCAATGTGTACTTGGGTTCCATGACAACCACCAGGTCAGCTCAAAGATTTCAAGTGACGAAGAGCGAGAAAGAAAAGACAATTGGCATAACCCTCAATAGAAATGAAGAGATAGTTGATGTTTTTGGTGATTTAAAGCTGAAATGGAAATTTGTCTGCAAACAAGTTCAAGCAACAAAAAGCAGAAATTTGCACCTACAGGATACTAATGCAAGACTGCGATCAGAAGTAAGACATTACGAGCTAAGTTTTCACAGGAAACACAAAGATGTGGTCCTAGATTTCTACTTGCCGCATGTTTTAGAAAAAGCGAAGGCAATCAAAGAAGAGAACAACTTGGTTAAGCTTCATATGGTAGAGTATGACTATTGGGATACAAATGACACGGTTCTTAAGCATCCGATGAACTTCGACGCTCTTGCTTTGGATTCAGAGCTCAAAAAGGCAGCCATGGAGGATTTGGATAACTTCTTGAATGGGAAAGAATACTACTCGAGAATTGGGAAAGCCTGGAAACGAGGGTACTTGTTATACGGCCCTCCAGGCACCGGCAAGTCTAGCTTGATTGCAGCCATGGCTAATCACTTAAAATTTGACATCTACGACTAGGATTTAACGGATGTTCAATCGAATTCCGATCTCAGGTCTCTGCTGCTTAGCATGCCTAGTCGATCAATGCTCGTTATAGAGGATATCGATTGCTCTATCACGCTACAGAACCGGGACTCGAAGGATCAAGCAGGACACAATCAAGGAGATAATAAGGTCACACTTTCTGGACTGCTCAATTTCATTGATGGTCTATGGTCATCTTGCAACGAGGAACGTATCATAATTTTCACGACCAACCATAAGGAGAAACTAGACCCTGCACTGCTAAGACCTGGTCGTATGCACATGCACATTCACATGTCGTATTGTACAGCTTCTGTATTCAAGCAACTCGCATTCAACTATCTGGGGATTTCTCATCATCATCTTTTTGAACAAATTGAAGAGATGCTAGTGAAGGTGATTGTTACGCCTGCAGAAGTGGCGGGAGAATTGATGAAGAGCAAATGCAAATATGCTGAAGTTTCCCTTCAGGGGATTGTCAAGTTTCTCCATGCAAAGATGACTGAGCAACATAAAGTAACGAACTAACGAAATAAACTGAAATAAATTCCGCAGCACATTAGGCAATTTCTGCTTTATTAACCATTGGGGAAAACAAGGGTAGAGTGAGAACGAGAACAAGTGAGGGACTTCAGTTTTAGCCATTTAACAAAATCAATACACATAAGCGTCACTCAATACACACCTTATTGCATAAATACGCAAGGATTGGACTTGGAACTTTTGTCGCTAGACCAAAAAAGGAATTGAGGGAACTACCAAAAAAAAAGTACATAATAGAATCAAATGTACCACATTGCAACTAGAAGGCCAAACAAGCACTGCAAAGTGGCATAACATGGACCCACCAACATTTTGGTTCTCCATTCAATGGAACATCGAGAATCCAACTGTTGTTACTGTAAGGATCAGAGATGCCACTGGGACTACAAGCAATCTAGCTTGACACTTTCAATCATCGAGTTTCATCCTCCAGGGTGCGGAAACCAGCGGTCAGATCCTCGTGCAGCTTTTTGAATTTTGCAACCAGAGCTGGTTCTCCTTCTGCTGGGTCCTCAAACTTCTGTGATCTGCATTACCATGAATCAACAGATTATGACACTGCCATTTGAATATATCAAATACCCTTTTTTTAAATTCAATTTTACATGAACTAGCAGAACAGTTTACGTACACTAATCTGTAAAATAGATCTCCCAGCCGGTGCTTGATAAGGGTGTAAGTTATCTTCTGCCCATCCATACCAGCTCCTTTCTCTACGGCCTACAGAATTAGATTCAATTTCTATTATGTAAAAACCCAAAAGAACAATCTCTGAGTCATAAAATTTCACACTTACAAAAGGATTAAACAAGACGTCTCTTTTCCAAGCCTAAAAGACAGCAATCCAGTAACCAACAGAAACATATATATATATATTCACTTGTATTGAATAATGGAGCAAGTTAAAGCATATGCGTATTTCCTTTGCTTCACCAGAATCTTTTAAAGACCAAAAGGAGCGTCATAGAATCTGGAGATATTGGACTTTGAGGAAGATGAAATAAAAAGTTTACCTGATTGGCCAAGTTACAGAAATGGATAATGTTGCGCATCATCCAAACAGACTTGTAGAAAGGGCAGAACTTATCATATCTGTCAAAGAAAACCAATTAAAAAAGGGCATGTAAGAAACAGGAAAACTACTAATGACAAGTGAAACTAATATACCAAAGAAATAAGAATATCAGAAAAATGGATGCTGCAGACATTAAACACTTAGAAACTAACACTTACGGAGTAAATGCATTCTGAGCAAGATAGTCCTCCCTCAAAAGCTTAGCAGTCTCTAGCGTAATCTTATCTCCTTCAGCCAAAGCATCCTTTCCGACAAGCTGACAGCAGGAATATACATAGAGATTCAGATATAAAGAAAAATAGGAAGTGCATATCTTTCCACACTCTTCTTACCTAATGGTACAGAATAATAGTATCAGTGGTTTAGACACACAAATCACTTTAAATATATGAAACCGAGGGGGCAGATTGGTCTAAATATATTTTGGGAGATATCCATTTTCCCAAAGGAAACCACAGAAATTTAGCATATATGATTTTCTAGAAAGCTAACAAGTGTTGGATAGTATTAGACTTCATCTTCGCAAAAGCTTGGGGATTATAAAGTCCTATGATCACCATATAACACTTGCTTCTAAGCAAACACAAATTTCTAGACATTCAATATTCTTCATATCATTCAGGCAAGGGTAGAAGAAAAGAGGGACAACAATCTGGCATATCTATTGCACCTAGCAGTTCTCTCTCATATGACTTTGAAACAGCAGAGAAAACTGCGAAAGCTTAAAGACCAATGATAACATACTTGCACAATTTCATTCAGGTCATCTTCTCTCTGCAGCACTTCTCTAGCCTTTGTCCTGATGTTAATAAAATCCGGATCAAATCGCTCATAGAAAGACTCTAATGCCTGAAAACATCAAAAGCAAACTAGTAAATACATAGTACTTTATCTACACTGACAATAGGAGTCACAAAGCTTTACAAAGAAAAGATCTTCAATATAACATAAATTATTAAACAACAGATTCAAGAACTTACTGATGAGTACTTCGAGTAAGAAATAAGCCAGTTTACAGAAGGAAAATGCTTTCTCTGTGCAAGTTTCTTGTCCAGACCCCAGAAAACCTGAAAAAAGAAATTGAAATTTGTAAAAAATTTGTTCAGAAGAAAATTAAGGGAATCAATACAGCAACATCCATATGACAGTGACACACTCTTGCTAGGTACGTTGGATATGCTGAGTATCATCATCATCATCATCATCATCATATCAGCTGGGAACAATGACGAAAGTTGGAAACAAAGATCCATTAAGACTAGAAGTCAATTTGGCCATCACAACAATTTGGTGCACTCAAGTACCAAACATGAGGCGTACAATGAGACAGCGAACACTTTTTGTTGCAGCTTTAATAAGATAATTTGTTTTACGTCTTTTCATGTGAAAATACACAGATAGGCAACTTCATTGTTTACCTGGACAATGCTGAGTGTGGCAGATGTTACAGGATCTGAGAAATCTCCTCCAGGAGGAGAAACTGCGCCAACAATTGTGACACTGCCAGTACGTTCTGGTCCACCAAGACATTTAACTTTCCCAGCACGCTCATAAAATGAGGCCAAACGTGCAGCCAGGTAAGCAGGATATCCACTATCTGCAGGCATTTCTGCCTGCAAGAAAAATCAACAAAGATATTGGTAAATAGTAGTGTCAAAATGTACATTCCAATGTGCCGTGCATACAAAGAACGCCAACGCAGTAGAATACAAAATGTACAATAGAAAAAACATTAGATTGCAATCGTTCTTAGGTTTTCGTAGCAGGGCATTTCAACACCATGTGCCAATTCATTATTCAGATACTAATATCTATGCTCTTAGTTGCAGCAACATCTCCTTGCACTTCTGTCTCTTAAATAAGCATCATGATTTTTTTAGCAGATAGACAATTCTCTACAAAACCCCTATTTAACTGCATTTATAATGAAACATATCATAAAACTTCAATCTAGGAGAAATCCACCAACTAGTCAGCCATATCTCACAGGGCTAGAATG
Source organism: Luvunga scandens (assembly GCA_030449905.1). Taxonomy (NCBI): domain Eukaryota; kingdom Viridiplantae; phylum Streptophyta; class Magnoliopsida; order Sapindales; family Rutaceae; genus Luvunga; species Luvunga scandens. The sequence continues at coordinate 336,190 of JASUUG010000696.1, forward strand.
CTAACTGTACTATTATCAACCATGACATTGAGCTGCAGGCACCCGCAACTATTATCCATGCATTTAACCAATCAATGTATTCATTCTACATCAGTCTTTGATTGTTTTGGAAATTGTTCCTACAGTGACATTTCCCTCCCTTCGTTTTTTGCTTTTTTCATGGACGTCTACATTACAAATTACAAATGCACACACTTTTCATCATTCGTAGACTTTTCACTTTTTTTAACCAAAATAATAATAAAATTAATTAAACAATAAAACAAAATAAATACATGTGAAAAAACCTTGTACCGTTACCATGCAATAACTTATTGTCCAAGACCGAGAATTGTCCCACATATATGAAGCACACTTTTGCAAAGCCATCTTTTGTTTTCTCAACAAGAATACAAATACCAAACATTGTTAATTCGTGGCGACCTTTTTCCCAGTAAAGGGACTTACCAGCCGTCCTGAAATTTCACGCAATGCTTCTGCCCAACGAGAAGTTGAATCTGCCATCATGCTAACATTGTACCCCATATCTCTGAAATATTCAGCTATGGTGATTCCTGCCAATTCAAATTCACATAGGTAGAGAAGAGTCAACATGATGCCCAACATAACAAGACTCACTTCCAGTGCATCTTAAAGTATCAGTAATGGCAAAACTTTCAAAAGCTCTTAACTACAAAGGCATTTAAAAGGCGTGTTCAATAATCTTTGATAAAGAATCCATATGTCAACAATTTTACATGGTTGACTGATTAGGTTTTACCTGTATAAATTGAAGCCTCACGAGCAGCCACAGGCATGTTAGAAGTGTTGGCCACAAGTGTTGTACGCTTCATAACAGATTCTTCACGGCCATCAGGCAATGTCATTGTCAATTGAGGAAAATCCATAAGCACCTAATTAATTGATACCTTGAATCAAATTCTTCAAGAAAATTAAAAAAAAAAATGAACAATCAAACTAAGACAAATGCTACCTCTGCCATTTCATTTCCTCGCTCCCCACAACCAACATAAACAACAGTATCAGAATTGGAGTACTGCATGTAAATGGAACAAGTCATGTAAGTATACACTTCGTTACTCAGAAAATTTATCAATAAATCAACCAATCTTCCTTTTATCATAAATAATGAAAGTAAGATCATATTGCAAATATGCCAAGTTCACCTTAGAAAAAGCTTGACTAATAACAAAGTATAAACTTTGTTACTCAGAACATTTACCAATGACTCAACAATCTTCCTTTTATCATAAATAATCGAAGTAAGATCGTACTGGAGATATGCAAAGTTCACCTTAGAAAGAGCTTGACTAATAACAGTTTTGCCACAACCAAAAGCTCCAGGAATGGCACAAGTCCCACCAAGAACTGAAGGGAAAAGAGCATCAAGAACACGCTGACATGCAACGAGTAGTCAGGTCAGCACATCTTTCCAAGACAATATTCATAGATGATGCAAACACTATATTTTCTCTAAATCAGTTACCTGTCCTGTAAGCAGTGGGGTATCAGCAGCAAGCTTTGATGAAACAGGCCTTGGGGTACGTACAGGCCAAGCCTGCAAATGGTCAAATCACAAAACAATAATTTAGAAATTTGTAGTCATGCAATCATGGAATTAGGCTCTGGAATAGTAATGATTAAAACAGAGTTACATACTTGAAGCATAGTAAAGCTCTTTTTGACACCTTGAAACTCAAGCTCTAACACGGTATCCTGCAAATATGCAAAGATCAAGTGAAAACTCATGAGAAATGATCAATAAATTGCACCAATCACATATCCTCACTTTTTCCCTTCTTTCTAGTTTCATGGACTGCATTAACAAGATAGGAAGCACATGGAGGCTTGTAAAACAAATGATTTAATCTCAGATTCCTAACATCACACTTCAGGCCCTGCATTCAGTACCATTTGTCACTATTTTCTCATCCTCATAAGGCCCAAATCACCTCTTTAGACCATCCTCATTCAATCCCTGAAGTTTCAATGTTTGCAGATATTAACTACAGAACATACAGTTATAATAAATTAGGAAATAGTGTTTGCAATTGATTAATGGAACCATGATATCATCATCATAGTCTCAAGAATTAAAACGACTATGACTGGCATGACAGAGTCGAAATAAGCAGTCACAAAGCTAGGAGAAACCTTCTCCTTTGGGGAAATGAATAAATATCAGCTAGAGAAACATCCTTCAGCAGATAAAAGATACATCCCTCAAATAGAATATCGTGAACTCAAAGAAAGAACGAGTTGTGGTATCAATAATGAAGATATCAAAGATAGAATAAAAAAAACTACTAAATGAAGTTAACGAGACAAACCTTTAGAGAATATTGACCAGCAGGTGCAACGTATGTAACTTTTCCCATGGCATCAGGAGGAAGAGCAACATGGTGCTGCATAAGACTGTTCTCAAAGACAGTCTGCACATCCAAAGCCATCCAGCCAAATCTTAGATGAAAATCAACACTACGAGAAATGTACATCATTTCAGAAGATAGTACAAACAAATTTCAATGCCAATAAACTTACAGCATATAAGTCTCCACCGGTTAGAAGATCTCCCTCACCTGCAATCAGTAAATTGGATAGCATTTAAGCAATACTAAATAAAAAAGAAAATCACCAGTAATAGTCAATTATGGCCTAAAAATATAATTAACTTTTCATCCATTACCTATTTTTTTAGGCTGAAATTCCCAAAGTATATCTTTATCAAGGGCTGGGACAGACACACCACGAGGGATATACACATCACCAGATCTTATTGCAATGGTTTTCAAAGGCCTCTATCATAAATTTAAGAACCTCAAATAGATAAGCATAAAAATCAAATCCAAATCTGCATTTATTAATCTAAAGTATTTATGATTATATACGTGATTTGAGCTCAAGTTCCAGTCAAACCTGAATTCCATCAAAAATATTTCCCAATATTCCCGGTCCCAGCTCCACTGAGAGAGGCTGCAAATATCAACATTCACGTGTTAGCTAATGCAATCACCTTACCACCCAAAAAAGCAGGAAAAGAAAAAAAAAATGAAAATGACCTTGTGTGTTCGTAGAACAGGATCATTCACCATCAAGCCAGCAGTTTCTTCATAAACTGAAATATAAAAGGATTATAAATTTTCTTGTCAATTTCAAGTAAATTTAAGTATATACGATGAAAGAAGAAAACGAAGATAGAATTCAACAGAGAATAGTGCCGAAGACAACATAACGACAAAAAGGAAGACAAATATCAAAAACAGGGGAAACCTTGGATTGTAGCAGAATCTCCTTCCAATCGAATGATTTCACCAATCAAATTGTCATGTCCAACACGGACTAATTCATACATAGCAGCGCCATTCATGCCATCTGCAATGACCACTGGTCCTGACACCTGTTCAAAAACATTCAATAAGGGGAAAAAAATACAGATAAAAATACAATATATGTGCTAACCCATGTAGTTCTTGAATTTAGATAGCATAACAAACTCAAAACAAAAATCAGTACTGTTCACTGAAAACTGATGACAACTATATCAACGTATAAGAAAGTAGAGGCAATAAAATTGGAACCAAATATCTGAAACTAAACAATAATTATCCTTCCATATGCAAAAAAGGATTTCTAGACAGAGAATTAACAATTGAGACCAACTGACTTCAACCTGATCACTTTTTTAACAGCGAAATTCTGAATCAGGCAAAAAAGAAAAAAATTCTATTAGTTAATCTACCTCGGGCCTACTCTCATAAGTGCCAGTAAAATCAAATAACTAAAATTTAGTTAGTTACGAATTTAACAATCAAATGCGATACTAAGGAGTACTGAAGTAAATACTGAGTGCTCATACTACTTTTTGTCTCGTTGAGTCAAACATATAATTTAAAAACAGAGTAAGTCATGTCAGGGCGCCTTAATAAATCTTAATTATCAAAAACACGAGTTCAAAAATCCATGAAATTGATTCAGTCCAAATTCTACTTCAAATAGAAAGAAAACAGATCAAGTGAATGATCAAATAAACGCCTAATAAAATCGAAACAGATCAAAGAACAGTATATACACAATTATAAATCAGTTCCAAATCAACTGTAAAACCAAAATGACGACAGATCGTAAAAGATAGAATTTTGATATACCTTCCGAACATATCCGTACTCGCTCTCTTTCTCTTCGTCTTCGAATGTGGTCAATCGAGCTCCGTAAACAGACGGCATTTTCTCAATTCAGTAAAACGACAGCGGATTTGTTAAGAGTTGATTTAAAGAAATAATTAAGCTTCAATTCTGCGATCCGATTGATTACAGAATCAAAATCAGATTTCTAGTTACACAGATCGATCAAAGCCCCTAAGGGTTTCAATCGAGCGAATTCACAGATGTGCAGCAGAGAGAGAGCCAGAGAACGTGGAGTCGCTCCTGTGATTGTGATGAAGGGCAAAATTATTACGCAGTAAAAAGAAAATGGATATGTAATTTGTAAATGGATTGATTTTTTTTAAAATGTGTGAGGAGGGACTGCTCAGGTGCGGGCATCCACTGTTAGTTTTTAGACCTCCTTTTTCTTGGTTTTGGTCACTCAAAGGAGACACGTGTTTTGATTAGGATGGGTTGAAAGCCGGTATCATGACGCCGTGCTTGGGTGTCGTTTTGCACGTGGTGACTGAGTTTTGATGTGGGGTTCTGATTTTACCACGTAAAATTGGATACCGCCAAGGTTCGTTAAAAGCAAAATCTCTCGCAAGCCCCTTATATTTTTAAAACTTATCATACAATTTTATTATACGTTTCCTAAAATTCTACATTCATTGTGTTTAATTCTAAATAATTATCTTATATTAAAAAAAGAAAATAATTAGGCTTTAAATTTTAAACTAAATAGGTAGAGTTATTTTATATTTGATTCAAGCGTTCTAAATATTGGCGTATTTGAGAAATAGTTATAATTTATAATTAGATCAGTCTTATCAATCTCTAGTGAATCTTATATTCAATAAATAACATTAAAAAAATCTGAAAAAAAATATTAAGTAATTTCTCTCAGCATAATGATAATCAGAACCTAATAAGTAAATGATGTATAAATAAGACAATTGATTGAATCATACAATATTTCATTTGTAACATTCGGATAGATGTGTGAATTTTATTTTGTTACATCAATTTAGATTTTCATGATTCGAATTAAATTTATGTTGTGGTTAAGAGCTGAGTTCGGTATAACTCATTATTATTTATGCCGTGCCTTGTTTGCGTTGATTTGTTATTTTTTAATTATGAAGTAGAATAGTCGATTTCTTCACGTAAGTCCGTGGTCCGTGGAGAGTGAAAATGAATATTGTCACGTGGCCACGAAAAAGTTGTTGAATGGATGGGAAACGAGCTAAAAGGTTATGTGGCACATGATGAGCGTGACCTTACTTGTCACCACCTCCTTTATTATTAATTTAGTATTAACTAATTTTCTAATAATTGCCCAAGTCATGTGCCCCAGGAAATTGCCTTACTTTCTTGTTTCTTCTTTCAATTTAATTTTATTAACGAAAGTGTTGGTAAATTATGCCAATTACCATTGAGTTGACTCTGTAATTAACTAAATTAAAGTAGTTTTTCTTTTAAAGAAAATGTCCATTTCAGCCAGACAAGAAAATCGAAGTTTCTTTTTACACCTATTTTATACAAGGCACAATTTATGACATGATTTTAATTTAAAGTGAGAAAGATTGGGAGATAATTTTAAATATTCCCTATATTTTGAGGAATGGAATAAGAATTTTTATGAAAAACTTATTTTTTCTCTTATTATTATTTAGAAACGAGGGGAAGGATAGATATCAATTTTTAAAAATGTTCTAATTTAGGATCCGACTTTATTAAAGTCTAAAAAAATTATTAAATTATATAATTAATAGTATAATGATATTATTAAATCATATAATTTAATTGTTTTCTCGTATTTTAACAAAATCGATAATCTTGAACTAAATCAGTATTCATCAACTTTATTATGCGTCAGTTTTCTTTTCTCTTGTAAAATCCATAGATGTAAAGTAAGATTATTTTTATTAAGCATAAATTATTGACTATGCTGGAGAAATTTTTGTATGTTAAAAATTTTATTTTTTTATCACGTATAATTTTCAAGCTTATACTTAATCGGCTCTCATATGAGAATAAATTTTATTTTTATTATCTGTAAGATTTTTGAATTAAACTCTAAAAAAAATTAATATACTATAATTGTATTGATTTAGATGTAATTTGAAAAGAAAAATATATACATAAAAAGATATTAAGAAAGAAGTGAAGGGAACACTTTCTTTGAAGCTTCCTCAAATCCGTAATAATGTATCCATAAAGGACACTCGTCAAGATCCGACGATGACATTTGTGAGAAAAAGATGCAAAATGGAATAAGCTAAAAAGAATGAAGAAAAACATATGATTCCCGTAAAAATTAATAATAATAAAAAAGGTTGTCATAATAGACAGTGTAATTTTTTTTAAAGGATAAGGTTACGTCTAACGTGAATTGTTATTAATTTTTAGCATTAAAAAATAAAGGATAAATATAAAATAATTTAATATTTCACACTACTAAAAAATTATATGAATTTCTTTTTTTCTTTTGTCTACCGGAAGTTTACCTAGTACGTCACTTTTCATTTTTCTATTTAACACTGTTAGAGGATAATTTAACATAATATTAATAAAATAATTATTTTACTTATGAATATAAAAATTATTTAATCATAACTAAATGACAAAAAAAATTCATTTTATAAGTATTGAGATTAATAACAACTACAAAATTAATTATATAAACTCTTCATATAAAATCATTAAAATCATTATCTTAACTAATTTACGTTGTAAATGAGGAACTTTTACTCTCCTTGTTGAATAGTCAATCATAAGTATGTCCGTGGACGGTTGAAAATATTGTCACGTGGATTGGGATGAGCCACGAAAAAGTTAAATGGATGGGAAATGAGCTGAAGTTTAGGTTGGCCGTTGCGAGTGTAATCCATAATTTGTCACTACTGGGGATGGTATTTAAATCTTGATCTGAAAAAAATTTAAATTTGTATATTAAAAAATATAAATTCGAATATACAATATTTAAATTTGTACGGATTCAGATATGAATTCAGATACAAGTGTATTCACAAAATTGGATATTCGGATCCGAAAATTTTTTATTTTAAATCAAAAATTAAATTTTAAATATATACTTAAAATTAAATTTTATTTGATATTATTAAGTAAATTATTGAATTTTATTTTAAATTAAGAATATATATATATTTATTAAAAATTAAATTTTATTTGTAAATTTGTGATGTTGTTGTATGTTATTCATGTTTAATTATTAATTTTTGAATTATGATTGAATTTTATTTGATATTATTAGTTGAATCATTGAATTTTTAAATTATATATTGAATTATTTAATTTTAATTTTTGAAGATTATTTAATTTTAATTTTTGTGGATCCGATCCGGTATTTTTTTGCGGATTCAAATATAAATATGTAAATCCGGATCCAGATCTGGATGCACATACATCTGAATCCGGATCCGAATTTAGATTTTGCCATCCCTACTACATCCTTTATTATTATTAACAAATTTTCTAATAACCAAGGGCTAAGCTCTGAAGAAAATTCTACGGGAATCAAATTTTAAATTCTAATTTTAATGTCCTAAGAAAAAATAAATTACGATAAGCCAAATGATCAACCAAAAAGAAAAAATAAAATAAAAAGATGCTATAGGCAAAAAATTACTTTCTAATAAAAAGATCCAGATCCGGATGCACCTACATCTGAATCCGGATCCGAATTTGGATTTTGCCATCCCTACTACATCCTTTATTATTATTATTAACAAATTTTCTAATAACCAAGGGCTAAGCTTAGAAGAAAATTCTACGGGAATCGAATTTAAAATTCTAATTTTAATGTTCTAAGAAAAAATAAATTATGATAAGCCAAATGATCAACCAAAAAGAAAAAATAAAATAAAAAGATGCTATAGGAAAAAAATTACTTTTATAATTCATGAAGGAAGATAATTACTCAGTGAAAGAGCCTCCACCAATACAAAATTTCCAAGCCTTAAAGTATAGAGGCTATCAAAAGAAAATAAAAACTTCAATAGAAATCATCATATCTGTAGAGAGAAAAAGCTTTCTCAATCTAAAAATGTGTTGGGTCCATCACATTTGGGTGGCTCAAGCCCAAACTTTATAAGTTTTGGTAATTAAATAATTAAAGAAAATTTAAAAGAGTTAGATGAAAATTTTCATTAAAACTAGGTTTTGAAAGCAGTATATAAAAAAGAATAAGGGAAAAAGAAGAAAAAGATGAGAGAGGGAGAGAAAGACAGTGGTTATTTTTGCTTTTGGGGGCAAAGATTTTCAAATTTCGATTGGACGATTGAAAGGCGAATTTATTTTCAATTTTTCCCAAATTTAGAGAATAAGTTTCTATCATTGCCCTCTACAGTTTTACTAGTCTTGATTTTTATTTTATCCTCTCTTTACCTGTTATTTAAGATACCCACTTGTTAAAGAGACATATATTAGGTTGTTACTATAAGTCAAGAATATTGAGATATTTTATGTTGTTAGCCTCTAGTATTATCTAAACAAGTATTTGTTTTGTAATCTCATTAATATAATGGAAGATTATATCAGACTGCGGTTTCATAGTTTTTTCCGTTTTGGATTTTTTATATAAAATCTGTGTCCATGTGGTTAATTCATTGTTTTAGATTTTGTTAGTTTATTTCTCTGTCTATTTATTTGTGGCACACATGCTATTTTAATCACACGAAGAGAAACAATTTATTTATACTTAATTTGTAACTGTTTATATGAGTTCCTTTCCTAATAGAGTGGTTTTAGAGCTTAGATTGTGTGTTTTTTTATTACTTGTGTGATTGAGATGGAGAAGTCCTTGACATGCATGATTCAATTAAAGTTATAGAATTATAGTATTTGGAAGTCTAGAATGGAGGATTTGTTATACATGAAAGATTTACAATATACCCATTGAAGATGAAGAAGCTAGACTCACCGATTTAGATTATAAGAAATGAGCTCAATTAAACCAAAAAGTCGTAAATACTATTAAGTTATAGATTGTTTAAAGTGTGTATCACCATGTTGCGAAGGAATCTAGGCTTATGTTCTTTAGAGTTAGAGGAAATTGGAAACAATTTATAAGCAGCCAATAGTATAGAATAAAGCTAATTTAATGAAATAACTTATTAACTTGAAATACAAAGAGGGGCACAATATAACTGAATACACTAGTAAATTTTAGGGTTTTGTTGATCAATTGACTACAATGAAGATTGTTTTAGATGATGAGCTACAAGCACTGTTGTTGCCTACTTCTTTGCGTAACAGTTAGGAGATATTAGTGGTGTCAGTAAATAATTTAGCTCCAAACAAGAAATTAACCTTAGATATGGTTATAAATAGGTTGCGAAATGAAGAATCTATAAGAAAGAGTGTTAAAGCAGTTCGCTTTGAGTCACATGCACTTGTTTCAGAAAAGCAAAAAAGGTGGGGGAAAAGGCAAAGTAGAAATTTCTGCTAGCAAAACAATGATAACCCAAGAAAAAAATCTAAAACCTAGAGGAGAAATGTCAAGTGTTTTCATTGTCAGAAAATGGATCAAATTAAAAGAGAGTGTAAATTGTGGAAAAACGAATAAGCGAAAGAAAATGATGATGCTAAGAAAAATGATAAAGAGAACATTGCAACCATAGTTGATAGTGATATGGGTATTGTTAATGATGAGAGCTCTGTAAATCTCACTTGTCATACTAGCGATTGGGCGATTGATTTTGATATTTCGTTTCATGTTATTGCACATTGCAATTACTTCACGCCTTATGCTAATGGTGATTGTGGCCATGTTTGAATGGGAAAATGAGAGGGTATCCAAGATTCTGAGCATAGGAGATATTTGCTTAGAAACCAGCGTTAGTTATAAGTTGTTGCTTAAAGATATAAGACATATACTAGATATTCACCTTAATTTAATTTATACTAACAAGTTTGATGACGATGGTTAGACTAACCAATTTGATGAAGGAAAATGGAAGCTCATCAAAGGCTCCCTAGTATCGACTAACTAGAGGAAAATGAACCCTTTTTATGTATTAAAAACCAAGACAAGAAAGAATATGTGAATGTGGCTGTAAAAGATTCTGACATTGAGACATGACATAAAAGGCTTAGTTACATTGGTAAGAAAAGGTTGGAAACTCTTACAAGAAAAAGATTTCTATTCAGCCTCACAGGTACGTTCCTCAAGACTTGTGTTTATTACTTATCTGAAAAAAAAACATATAATAGCTTTTAAAAGCTTTTCTCTATCTAGAAAGTCGCAAATCCTTGATTTAATTCACAATGATGTTTACATGATACAAAGTAAATCAATAGGAGGTGCACTTTATTTTGTGACTTTTATTGATGACTGTTCTAGAAAAATGTGGGTTTTTGCATTGAAATCTAAAGACTGAGTACTTAATATGTTTTAGTTCTTCCATGCTTATATTGAGAGAGGAACATGAAGAAAATTAAAATATTTTAGGGTAGATAACAATGGTGAATATAGAAGACCATTTGAGTAGTATTGCAGATATCATAAAATAAAACTTGAGAAGATTGTACCGAAAACCTCTCGGTAGAATGATCGTACAAAAAGGATGAATAGAACAACTGAAGAGAGAGTCAAGTGTATGCTTCTAATGTAAGCTTCCTAAATCTTTTTGGGCAAAAGTAACACAACTTAAAAGTAATTTTCAACTCCCAAATATAAGAATGTCTTGTTATATTATAGTTCGGTAAGTCCGAGGTTGATCCATATAGAAAATATTTAATTTGTTTATTTTATTTTATTTAAAAATAAAAATAAAACTTGAATATATCAACTTAATTTAAGTGAAACTATGAAATTGAATTAGTTAGGGGTATGGATCCATTATTTTTTGAAAATAAAATTTAGTAAATTCCTTTTGCCATTTTTATTTAAATTTATTGCCCAAAAGATTAATTTTATAAATTATTATTATTTTTCCATTAATTTTATTATGGATTAAGTATTTATTGTGCCAAATTTAATTTGTCTACAATAAATCAAAAAACCATTTTACCACACCTTATATTAAGACATTAAGAATTTATTGTGTCAAACTCCCGTATTTGTCTACAATAAATCAAAATTTCAAAATATAAAATATGTATAAAATTAAATACCAAATAATTTAATTTATATAATTAAAAATAGAATTTGATTAAATCATTTTTTTACTAAGAGTTTCACCTTCCCTTAACTATTAATAGTTAGCTAAGCATAATTGAAATAATAATAATAATAATTATTATTATTAAATTATTCATAATTTAAAAAATGATATTTGAAAATTGAAAATCAAACTAATTTTATTTATTAAAAGTATATTACAAATACAGATGAGAAGAAGAATGTGAGGGGAACAAAGTGAAGAAAAGGTGTAGAGAGATGTGTTCCCCCCTTCTATTTATATTAATACATTATTAATCCACATCCCACACATAAATAAAGCTAATTACATCATAACCATACATTTATCATACTAACAAGACATAAACCTAACTTAATCCACTTAAGCACACATAACTCATTCCACTAATAATTATCACATCCAATATAGTAAAAACTTATAATTTCACAATTACCACACTTAACGTGGTAAAAACTTATAATTTTATAGCAAAAGTCGAGGATTTTTCTTGACAATGAAATAATTTCTAAGAACTTCAGAATTCAAATTTAACATCCGTGAATTTGTTTGGAGCCTCAAATTGTGTGAAATTATTATTTTTACTTAATAAACAAAAAAAATACACAAAATCAAAATTTTTTAAAAATAATTAGAAATTCACAATATGTTACATAATTACAAACATAAGTTATAATATAAGCATAAAATAACATTTTTATCCCTTAATAAACATACAGTTTTTAACACTAATTAAAAAGCTATGTGCACTACAATGGACTTGATCAACCTTTCTTCTTCAGCTATATTAGATGGTGATGTACCTGAGATAGTTTGGATTTGAAAGATAGTTTCTTAATATTAAACAAATAAAAAACAACAATTTAAACTAATATTTTAATAAAATCAAAAGCTAATAATTTTAAGAAATTAAAAGGATAAATTTAGTTTTTAATACTTAAACAAAATAAAACTCCACACAACAATTTAAATTAATAAAATTTTAATAAAATAGAAAAAAAGAAAATAATTTTTAATAATTTTTGCTTTGAAATTAAATTAGTATGTTTTATTTTAATTAAGTATTTTATGAAGGGGATATCATGGTCATTTCACAATAAACAGAGATCGATGAAAAAAAATAACTTTTGAACTCGTGGTTCGAAAACCTTAGGAGGAGCATAAAAAGCCATGTTTATATATGATCGTTCACACATACTGATGACGGTTGATATATACGATATCCAGACATTTCATCGCTTCATCATCAGAGGCCGACGCGGCTCGATGCGACGTGGCGGTATTTGATTGGACAAATGATGTGGCATTCCACTAAACTTATCGACCAAAAATGTCCAAGTGACGTGGCAACAATGTTAGTGGGAAAAAAAAAATATGCGGTACATGCATATACAAGAATAACAGCCGCGATGATGTGTTCTATCCAATAAAAACTTGCACGTGGCGCAATCAAGCGTCCAAATTGTTTTAATCCGATGGCCATGATTTACTCGGTGTATCTATAAAAGGGGCTCCCCCCTCAATTTGACACCCCGAATCCATTTTTGAGCTCCATTTTCTCGTAATTCCATCTCCATCTTGTATTTTCTACGTATTTTAATAAAATTTCATTTTACCTCTAATTCAAATATGAAGAAGCTTGGGTTGAAGGTGAAGTCTCAACATGCTCCATGGGCTTAATTTGGTAAATTTACTTTTCCTTCCCCTTTAATTTATGTGGTTGTTTTGACTTTTCGTAGACATATAGTAATAATCCCGGAATCACTGGAATAACCGCCTCCTCAGGCAAGGTTAAAGACCAAATTAGAGTGTGGTTTATGATGAGTACAAATTTAAACAATACTAATAATGAATATTAACAATGTGTATCCGGAGATCCAAGCATTTCATTTTAATAGTTTATTCAATGACTTTAATTTAAATTAATACATTGCCTAAATAATTGTCATTATAAATCCAATCACCCACTAAAAAATTAAAACAAGCAATTAAAATCCACCTCCTCGTGGGATCGACACTCGTCACCATTGATTTATTTTTGAGTTCAATAAAATTTGCACAACACTTACAATCACTCAAAAATAGAAATTACAAATAAACAATCTCTAACACAATGTGTATTGTAATCAATGAAATCTAAAAGTGTGAATTAATGAAGTAAAAACAAGTTTGAAGCTCAATGAAGATTATTTTCTCAGTAGTAAGCTCAATGACAACTCTTTGATCTCTATTGATTTGAATTTGATCAAGTTATTTTATAGTTGGAGCTGAAAATTAGTCGTTGTTAACTTTCCAAATAAGATCTTTGTTTTGTTCTAGTTTATCGTTTTGATTTTAAATAAGCGGTTTAGATTTTAAATAAACGGTTTATCGTTTGCGGTTATCGGATCGCCATTTATTTCTAAAATCCTACAAAATAAACTTAGATTTCTGTTTTTGCTAAACGGTTCAAGATTAGAAAATTTTTTCCTTTCTGTACATTATAGGTTCACCGTTAGTAATAAACAATTCACCGTTAATTTCTAGAATGCTCTGAAATAATTTTAAAGACTAAATCTTTTCTGTAAATTATCTGTTCGCCTTTTATAATAAACGGTTCAAGGGTAATTTCTAGAATCTATATTTTGATAATATTTTGTAGAAAAATAATTTTCCGACTCAAGTTAACAGTCATTAAGCTTCTTTAAACATGTTTATGGCTTTAAGAAATTCATTTTAATAACCCAAATATTTTAATCAAGAACATATAAGTTTTGTTATCATCAAAATCAATATTATAAGATTAACAGGATTGAGAAATATAAACACTTAAAAGTGTTTAGTTCCAGAGCATATGTTCACATTCCTAAGGATAAAAGATCGAAGCTTGATGATAAAGCCAAAGAATGAATTTTCTTAGGATTTGGGCATAAGGAATTTAGGTACAGATTATGGGATCTAGTGGCAAGAAAATTGATCAGAAGTAGAGATGTGTTTCTTGAAGATTAGATAATTGGTGATTATTGTATGTTTTCTAGTGCTATGGGTGTCAATATGCAAGTGTACATAATAAGTAATATAATGATAAATATTTAAGATCGTCTCCACATGGATTGAGATTATCAAATTTGCTACAGTAATCCTAACAGTGCAATTTTACTTTAACTGAAAATAAAACAAATAATAAAACTATAAACTACTTAAATTAAAAATGCAATAAAGAAAATTCTCATGTCATACTCAAGGATGAAACCAATGGAAATGGAGTAGTTGAGTAATCAAACTCCTTTAATGGTTTTAACTACTTCAAATTTTAGGTTTTCAAAAGATTCTCTGAAGTATCATCAGCTGTCACTTGTTAGATATTTTATATCTTGATGCAACTTAACAGTGACCAATTGTTATGCTGACATAAGATATAGCATTATGCGATTAGGTTCTAATTACCTTATAAGGTGAATTCCTATATTTAGTTCATCACTCATTTTAGATTAAACATGACCCTTTTGGAATCAAGTTAAACTCAACTCAAGAAGCTCAATCTAAAACCAAGTATTACTCATATATGTTCTATTAAGACAAACCTTTTTGAGTCTCTCTCTTAGATAGCATCACTAAATGGGTGGTCAGTCGAAATGATAAATTGAAATAAGTATTATCAAAACAAAGTGCTATAGCAAACATGTAGTAACATATAAAATTATTCAATTTACCATCAAGATTGTTTATCACTCAACCACAAATAATTTAGTTTAATCACTCATTTTAGATTAAAATGACCCACAAAAGCATTGAAATGAAGTTAAACTCAATTCAGGAAATTTAAAATCTAGTAGTCAATTTGTTGTAACAAAGAAAATTAACTGTGGGAAAAGAAATTAATAGGAATCAATTTAAAAATATGATAAGGTTACGGAATCCACTCTCGGATTTCAAATTATAATTATAACAACTTTCTTATATTTGTATATTTGTATATTTGTATTTATCTTATTAGTTAAGTAGTATGCCATTTAATTCTTAACAAATCATTAATGTGATAAATATGGGACAAAGTACATAATATGCTACAACTATATTAAAGTGTTAATATTATGTCAAAATACCATATAAATTAGAAAAAAAATCTAGATCTCTAAATTAACATGACATAAAAGAAACTAGTAAAGAAGAAAAATACACAAAAAAATAAACTTTAAAACATATAAAATTATTCAATTTACTGAGCTTTCTTTAAGATTGTTTTTCACTCAAAAAACAAATAATTTTATTTAACAAACTTTTGAAATATATTACAAGTAAATTGATAACACAAGAAAAAGAATTCTTCAGCTTCAACCCCCTAGCTTTCTCTCTTTTTCTCCCCGCTCTTTGGCTTCCTTTTTTCTTCCTACATCTGTTTGCCTTTTATAGGCAAGCATGCAATCACTTTTCATTGTTTATTTTATTTTATTTTATTATTACATTATATATATATAAGGGTGTGTTGGTCAGGTGGCTACCATTATTGCTTCTTCTGCTTCTTTTATTTTATTATTTTTTTTTTACATCTCCTCAATAATTTAAAACCTAAAGAAGTAGTCAATTTCTTTATCTTCTTTATTTCTAAAATATTTACAATAAAAAATTAACATACTACAAATTAATTTTAACATAAAAAATTAAAGTGTTAAGGAAAAAAGAAATTACTATAGTGAAAAATAATAATTTTAAAAATATTTTAAGTGTTAATCAATAACTTACGGGAGAAAAATAAATAAAAGAAATTCAGCTATCAACTACATCCTAATGATTAAATAGTAAACAAGAAAATAAGAAATGAGTAAAAATTTCAAATTATAATTATAACTTAAACTTTATGTTTTTCTCGTTGTTATTTGTATATTTGCTTATTTTATATTTGTATTTATCTTATTAGTTCTAAATCACAATCTTCTAAATATCTAGTATGCCATTTAATTCTTAACAAATCATTATTAATGTTATCTTTAAATCACAACAATATGGGCTTTCGATTACCTATAATTAAGCATATATTGTATGCACACAAATTATTTTAAAACAACACAATTTATTAAAAATAACCTAGAGTGGATATTCATGCAAAATATAACTAAGATTCAATAAAAATATATTATTTACTCTCTAAGTAATCTTTATTTAAATCTAAAAGTGTCATGATAACTCTCATTTCTTAAAGTTATCAGTAATGTAGAGAAAAGTGATTAATCACAATTATCTTCAAATACTCTTATTATTCCAGCTTTAGTTTTTTCACCTATAGCTTATGATGATAATTAGGGAGCTAAAAAGGATAATAATGATGGTCTAGCAGAACCAATTTAACAAGCATCTACACCAAATTAAGATAAATGAGAAGATCCACTTAGAGAATAAAAGATAACTGAGTAAAGAAGAAAAATGTCTCACCAATATAAAAATAAACTTTAAAACTGAAATCCTTGAATGAGAATAATTAATTTAAATGCCCTTGAAGAACGAATGGGTGTACAGGTTGAAGACTAAAAGCAACTCACAACAGCCATACAAGGTTAAATTAGTTATGAAGGGTTTTGGTTAGAAGAAAGGCGTTGATTTTGAAAAAATATTTTTTTAAAGGAAGATGGAAGAACTCTAGGATTATGCTTAGTTTAAATTTGGAGATTAAACAAATAGTTTATATGACTTCGAAGAGAAAATATACAAGGATCAATCTAAAAGATTCAGTGTTAAAGGTAAGGAAGAACTCATATGCAAGTTAAAAAAAGTTTATATGGGCTGAAACAAGCACCAAGACAGTAATACAAGAAGTTTAATTTTTTTTATGGAGAATCATGGCCTCCGTAAGACTGTGTGATCATTGTGTTTTTGTGAAGAAGTTTAGTGATGATGATTTCATCATTCTTTTGCTTTATGTGGATGACATATTGATTGTTGGCTAGGATGCTCGTAAGATTGATAATATGAAAATAGAGTTTAGCAAGCCTTTTATAATGAAGGACTTAGAATCGGCAAAATAGATTCTTAGAATAAAGATTTTCTCGATAGAAAATCAAGGAAGTTATGGTTATGTTAAGAAGCATATGTTGAAAGAGTTCTTAAAAGATTTAACATGAATAAGGCAAATTCTCCACTTGTGGGCCATTTTAAGTTTAGTCCTAAGTATTGTCCTACAAGTGGGAAAGAAAAATAAGAGATGAAATGAGTTCTTTATGCTTTAGCAATTGGTAGTTTGATGTACGTCATGGTTTGTATAAGACTAAATAAGTTAAAGTGACATTCACTTGGCAAAGAATTTGACGTAGCATTTAAAATCCAAGTATATTGATGTGAGATATCATTGGATACGAGACATGCTTGAAAAGAAAAAGTTACAGATTAAAAAGATTCACACAACGGCAAATGTGTCAAATATAATGATAAAATCATTGTCCAAGGAGAAGTTGAATGCAAAAAACGAGTTTGGTATTGTGGCCCATATGATTTAGAGGGGAAGATTTATTGAGTCCATCTTATTTGGGTAGCATAAGCTCAAATCTTTATAAGTTTGGGTAGTCAAGCAATTAAAGAAAACTTAAAGGGCTAAATGAAATTTTCCATTAAAATTAGGTTTTGAAAGCACTATATAAAGAAGAATAAATGACGGCTAGCAATAAAGGAAAAAGAAGAAAAAGATAAAAGATAAAGATAAACAGCGGTTGTTTTTGCCCCATAAATCTCTCTTTATCTTTCTTATAAGAATGGCAGATTGTGAAGTAAAGTCATTGTTTGTTCTCTAATTTTAATTCCTGTTGCAGATGATATTTTAGATGAAGCTTCTAATCTTTCTCACATTTATCGTCTATTTGATAAACCTCTTGTCAAAACTTTTATATTGATAAGTAAACACAAAACAATCCAACTATGCTAATATTAAAAACAAACTTATATTGATCAACAAATAAAACATCAATACCATATTTTAAATATTAAAGAATATACCATGCCTTTAAAGATAAAATATTAACAAAGCTAATACAATTTCACCACTTCTTACAACACCAAGACGGTTGTGCATGTTGGTGTTGGTGTAGGTGTTGTAGTTGTTGAGGGACCACCTTGCTTAAGTAGGTGTGTTTGTTTTTATCATTAAGGAGCAAACACCATTCAATCTTAGAAATGATGCATTTGAGCTTGAAACTACTGCCAAGGTCTTTTGTTGTGTCTAAATATTATGAATAACATACAAATTCATTAGAGGATAATGAAGTAGGTGTTGGTAATTGGAAAATAAAAGACATAAATTGATTAACACTATAAAAGAATAAGCTTTACTATTATTGTTCTAGTGTTCTTGCTTGTATTAGTTAAATTATGAAGGCAGCATCTTCTGCTATGCCTTTGCACATATATTTTTTACATAAAACTGTGAATTTTCTCATGTGGTATAGTTTTTCACTAGGCTCCCTTCTTCTATAAGTCTTGGGCCTATTAGGTGGTTTGTATACATTGTGGGGTAGGATTTTATAAGCCTTTATATGTGGTCACTTAGACTTGTTGACAGAGGATAAGTGATGTCTAAATAACATTTTAGGAAAGCTTATTTTGAGAAGCAAAAACATATAGTTTATAAGTAGCCCTTACATGAGTAATACAAGACATTACATGATTGTATAATAACTAATTTTCCATAGCCCACAATCATAAATACGATCCTTTACATCAACCACATAAGACTTTTTATTATTAACTACATAAGACTTGTTATTATCCTCAACTTGAAATAACACCTCACTTGTTAGTATAACACAACAAAACCTACCAGCTTAAAGTATTTTGATCATTATATTGTTCATTGTTTCAACAAAAGCATCTTTATTTGTAGCCCTGACAGCCTTCTAGCAGTTATCACTCAGCTCTATATTGGAAAACCTTTGAGTTAACTTGGAAATACATGCCTTGCACAGTACCTATTAAGGTAAAGAAGTGATTTTAATATCGCAATATTTCTAAATTAGATCATATAAAACTATATTTAAAAAAATAATATAATTTTCTCTTAAATTACATTAATAAAATCGATCAATTTTTACACACTTATTTTGTGATTCATAAAACTTCAAGTTCAAAGCATTGAAAATATGTTTCTACCTATCCATTATCAAGGTTAAGTGCCTTGAGTCAGTCAAATACTCTTTCAAATCCCCCAAGAATCATGTTCAGATCTTAGTATTCTCAGATTCACATATACATGCTGTTAATAGAAAGATCCATTAGTTTGCATTAAGTGTAACAGCTAATAATAATACACCCTCAAATTATCCTTTCAAATGACATCCACCAAGACCAATAAATAGTCTATAGTCCTTAAAACCATCTTTAACTCTTAGGATTTGGAACCTACACTAACCAAACCAACATATGTGCTTGATTTTGTACTTTAAGCATTGTTAGTAAACTTGGCATTTGTTGTTTTATGATGTGAGCATAGTCCCTAAGGTCCTTGAAGCTTTAAACATAGCCTCCACTACTTACCTACTTACTAACTCTAAAATTTCTGCTTTAACCTTATAAAAATTTTGTGGAGTGATGTCAACTGTATACATTTCTTTAATGTCAATAATCATATGATCCACAGAAAATGAAAGATCAATTATGATTTTGTTCTGGCATTTCCTGACAATCCAAACAACTATTGCCTCTAGGTTTTTCATGATCTCTTACATGTATGGATATTACAAAAACTTCTTATTTGTAAGCATTGACCATGTCTTTGTAGTGAAATATATATATTGATAGCCTTCTTAAATGCAAAATCTTGAGGGCCTGTGTAAAAAATTTCATGTTTTTACAACCAATTCAACCTTAAGCTCCATTGTATATATACTATCCTTGAACATTAGATCCCCAGTAATAAGACATTCTACCAAACAGATGTTCATTATCTAATGATAACATTAGACTAAAATCAACATTGTCATTTTTATAACCCCCTAACAAGCCATTATATCAACCATCAATACCATCATCATCAATTTTATCACTACCTTCATGTCTTATTTCTTCATCATTTCCATCATTTTCTAAAATAAAAATAATCCTAAGCTTGAAGATGAGGGAAATTATTCATTACTATCTGTGTTAAAGGATCAACAACTGAGGAATTTCTATTTAACCTTTTCTTTGTTGGTTTAGGCTTAGTTTGAACAAAGGGACATGATTGTCTCCTCTGCCTTTACTATACATTCTTTTAAAAAGCTCTTATCTTAATAAAAGTAGTTTTTTTTTATTGGTAAGCATATGAGATGATTTCAGTATACTAGTTGTCCTTTGGGCCTTGTTTGACTTCTTTATAGTTCTTTGAGATTGTTTAGCATTAAGTCTATCTGATATAGACAAACTAATAAAAAAAAAAATCTAACTGCATATATTAGTAGTGAATATGCCCTATAGTCATTATTAGTTCTCTGTGAGAAATCTTGTGCAATGAGTTGTGCTTTATATCTAATGACCTTATTTTTTTGTTACATTTTTTAACATATGCTCATTTATATCCAAAGGGTTTAGTGTTTGGAATAAAGGTCCAAAAACATTAGTTTGGCTGAAGAAATCAATTCTACAAATATTGCTTCTTTCCATTCAGGTAAAATATATATTACTCTAATTTATCAACGAATTGGAATTCATTATCATCATTTTTTAAATTCATAGCTATTGTAAATGCCAAAACCTCATCGATGATAGTTTCTTTATAATTCTACACCTTTTTGCGTATAGTACAATTTGTACAATTTGCAAACTTTTCTTTGTTTTAAACCACACCAAGGACTTATACCACATATGATCAGATGGTAGTGTCACTGTAAGAAGGCAATTTATAAAGGAGTATTTTTCACTCACTGTTTGACCTTTTTTTTAAACAAAATACTATCTTTTTACACTAAGTGGTCTACTTTGCTTCAAGTGTCAATAAATGATTCATCAACTACTTTTCAATCAAAATATTTAGTAAACAACTACCTCGCCAGGTACATTTATAGTTAGTATATATGACTTAGCCACTTTGAATGCATCTGAAATGTATTTGGCAAGTGATTTGTAATTTGCTATAAGTGAATTAATCTCTGCACTTTACTTTCATTGTGTGATACAAGAATTTAGATAAGACAATTTTGTCACTTGCCATGAAAACTCACAGTCATGATCATATATGGCAACTATTTCTCTTTTAACTGAGAAAATTTTGTCTCATCAAAATGATAATTTGTAAAATGTGCGATAAAAAAATCACCGATAAAATAGATAGTAAGTCAAAATTGACATAAATCCCTAAACATTGTTGAGGTCCCATTTTAGTGCATTGGGAAGTGCAACAGATGCTTATACAACACAGTAAAAAATGCACAAATTAAATACATCAGGTTGATGTCCTAATATCAATTACAATGGCGAATATTGATGATAAGTAGAAGGCTTCAAGTGTATCAATGCCACAATACGCAAATTTATATACCTATCCATAAGTGGTAATTGCGTATGTAATAACAAAGTGCTTGCAATTACCTAATGGCATCTGATGAAGGATTTTGCCAATCCATTCTGACTATGACATGTGGTACTGAGTGCTCTACATCAATCTTGACTAACTTATAGTAGTTGTCAAAAGCTTTAGAAGTGAACTTATAGCATTATCTAATCATGTAGTTTTGATCCAATAATCAAGAAACTATGCATGTAACCCAATAACCTGTAAAAGTAATCTAGCAAATGCAATATTACATAGAGATAAAAAAAAACAAGTGGCCATTGTATAAATGCATTAATCAAGACCATTAAAATAACAAAATGGACCACTAGGTGTTAATAGGTCTAGATATATCTTGTATTTTTTGTGAGAATGATGGAAATTTAAGACCAATCTAAGAAAAAGATGGTCTAATTAGTAATATACCTTTAGAACAAGTTCAATTATTCTCATTGGATAAAAGAATCTTTAAATCTTTTAAAGGGTGTTCATGAGAATTTTCAACGATTCTATGTATCATTGTTGATTCAAGGTGACCCAAGCTTGAAAGGAAATTAGCCACTCATAATTTAACTAAGGGTAAAATCATTTTATTAAATCGTAGAAAATAAAAGCTATTAGAACATAAAAATTTTTAGTTTATAAGTTAATCACGTGGCCTCGGATCAAAACAATTTGGACGCTCGGGATTGCGCCACGTGGCAAGTTCCTATTGGTACTTTACATTTTTTGATCCACTAATATTGTCGTATAATATAAACTGGATGAGAAAGCTAAAAGCTTCTTTAATCTATGTGTTTGGCCTAAGAAAATAAAGTAATACAAAGATATTTTGTATTCTTCTAATTTATTATCTCCATATGAAGCTTATTTCGATGAATATCTTCGAAGCTTAAAAAGTTTCTTCTAGACTTAGATGAGAACAAAGTATCATGGATACATAATTCCATAATACTCACTAATGTAAACATTGCTCCTAGAGCCCTTAATTGGGTCTATAGAATCTAAGATAGTATTTGCTTTAGCTTCAAATAATTAAACTCATAAAGTATTTCTTATTATAAAGAACAACATGTGTAGTCATATTGTTGTCTGAACATACCTCTCCGTCATGCAGTCCCTTTTGTAAGCTATATTTTTTCACAAAAGAAAAATATTTATTAGATTATATTATAATACAAAAACAAAATAGATATAATCATGTTAATAAAACTTAAAATTTAGAGGAAGATTTTTAATTTGTATGGATATGTCCATCACCAATAGAGTCACTTTGCTTCTCTTTGGGATCTGACGATTTCTGTTATAACCACCATGAGATCAACAACCATTCTGACTGTGTCTATGACCACGGTTAAAATCATGACCGCATCTTTGTTTCTCACAGTGGCTACGTCAAACAGTATTCGTTTCGAGCACTTATTCGTATCAATTCAAGCAACGGCTTTGTACAAGTTGAATGAGCTTGATTGTGTTAACAAAGCCTATTGCTTCTGGATGAATTACTGACGCCCACGGCTTCTAGACGAATTACTAAGATGGCTTTTAGTTGAATCTTAGAATCGAGGCTCAATAATTTTTTATCAACAATATTAAGGGCTTCAAACTCGAGCCGCGTTGGATTTGTCATCTTATGCAGGCTTTCGGATCTCAAATATATGGCTCATATGTGTGGAAGAGTATTCAAATTCATGTACTCTTCTTCTTTATTCGCAAAGGCTTCAATCTGAATTTTATATGCTTTATTCTTAATTTATGCTTCAATGTATATGCTTTGTTCATGATTTATGCTTTAGTTGTAAGCTTCAGGCTCGTACGCTTGGGTCTTTACTTGTAACATTAATATAAAATAAACAAAGAAAATACAATAACTTGCCTCATTTTCTAATGTGAAAAATCCAAATTAATGACAACTACGGATCATAATTGTAAAGATAATTTTATTAATTAAACATATAAAATAAAAAGTAGTTGATAAAATACTTCTTATGCTAGAACAAACTCGTGCTGATATCGTGTTATAATTATTAATGAAGCTTTTAGGCAGGAAGTAATTGTAACTTTAATAGATACTATAGATGATATAGACTTGAGGGAGGCTAGATGAAATAAGTCGAAAGAAATATGCTAAACTCACGGCTTTGTTTCATAATTCGATCAATTGCATTACATTTGCTGGTTATTTATAGTAAGACAATGGCGAAAATTAAAACACGTCAACCTTAAAGCTTGCATTGAAGTTGCATTTGTTGTGTGCTACAGGTGAGAAAGTCATTGTGTGGATCCCTATAATTTCAACCACATGATCAGATATTCAGAAGTGATTACAGGGTTGGTGCATACGTGGGATTGGTGTAGTTAATGCAATGTAATCTCGTGTTCGGAAAATTTTCTCATTTAAATTATGGTGTGTTGTAATACAGTGGTAGGTGAATTATGTTATATTAAATGAATTCAAGGGGTCTTGTGTAATATGATAATGTTCATATTAATTTTTTATTTTTAATTTCTTTAATAAAAATTATATAATGTTAAACAAAATAAAAAACTCAAATATGTTGCTGCTGGCAATAGTCTGATAACGGCCAGCCGTGACTTGTGGTGGTGGTAGTGATTTAGGAGGTTTTGGTGGATAGCCGCACTAGTTTACGAATAAGTGATATCCCAACAATTGTTTATTTTATTTTTTTTATTTGACTATGAATTCTCTCAAAATGCACAATTAAAACAAGTAGTAATTCCATTTTTAATTTTTGCTAAGACATAAATGATTAGATATGATGTCGGTAGATTGGTAAAAGTCACGAGTTTGTTGTTAGAATCATGTCATAACATTTTGATTATCAATTTCATAATTTTTAGGATGATTTATAATCTATTTACCATCGAATAGGAGAATATTACCTCACTTGGAAAAGTATGAAAGGTGGTATTTGCATCCTAAAATACATTCTAAACACTCATATTTTAACAAAAATTTATATTACTAATATAATTCTAATGTATCTGTTTTAGTAATTACCTATTTCTAATTTTATAAAGAATACTTCAATTTCAAATTAGTATTCTTATATCTCCCTAATATTTGTAGGAGTAGATTTCAAGCTAACTATTGTTGGATAGATTATTGGAGTGCACAAAAAATATATGCATCTAGATGTCAGGTAAATTTCAAAATATAATTTAGCCGCCAATGTAACAACTAAAAAATAATATTTCCAACAATTATTTTATCTCAAATCCAAATTACTTTCAAATTACTTAGTTGAAATTTCAAACTTATTAGTCTATTTTATTATGGGTTGGACTATTAGCACCCTTTCAGAACTATTTTACAACCTGTTTCTGAAAATATGCCATTAAACAACTAAATAAATTTATCATTTCACCAATTATAACTTATTAAGAAGTAACAGAAAGGTTTATGTGTAGTTTCAAATTTACAGCAATCATTTTTTATGTGCTAACGATTTCTGAGCAATGTTTAGCCCATTTCAAATGAACTTCGTCTATCTCAACCTGAGCATGTATAATCTTTCCATGGAACCGATAATTATAAAATCAAAATTATCAAGTTTCCATAACAATGCAATGTATTTGGCATAAACCAATCGTATGATATTATTCATCACTAACTCACATAATTCATTAGTAAACTAAAGTCTATTATAATGTCTTTCATGTACCTCAAGACATAATAGCCACACTCTACATTTTCTTGTTGTTGAGGGCTCTATTCATTGTTATAAACCAAAAAGATAATTATAAATATCTTTTATTTTAGACTTAAAGTGATAGACATACAACATTTAGTTAAGATAATCTGTTTTACCAACGTAGATCTCATCTTAGAACCATAATTCCATCTTTTCTTACAATCCTTAGCTAAGAACAGTGTGATATCGGTATATGATAAATTACAGTAGTTAAGTATCTAAAATATATTAAAAAAAGTGAGAATATGAGGATGATGAAATGAAAAGGAATACAGAAGATTTAATTAGCTGTTCTAAATAAAACACTTCTTTTTTCATCACATCAAATTCAACTTGAACCCAATGGAAGCTAAAGTAGAAAAAGGCAAAGAAAAGAAAGGAACAGTTATGAAAGACAAGCAAAAATGAATAAATAATAAAAAGAACACTTAATTACAGTTTGAAAATTCCAGAGCTGGGATTGTATAGCTTGAACAAGAATTGTCCTTTACAGGCTTTGTTCAAGCACTTACAAATGCCTTCTGCTTGACTGGGACGGGAAACGTCTTGTACTTGTCAAGGATGGGGTGACACAAAACCTGGACGTATGAATCCAAATGCTCTTTTTCTTTATCTTTTTTTTTTTGGATAACTAAGTAATTCAGGAACCTAAAACAGTTGAGGTGAAACACCAAAACTTACCATAAGATAAGTATTGCAATACCATATAAACTAATTCAATTTTAAAGAAAAAGCAAAATCCTTTGTGCAGTGTATACTTCAATAGCATTAACTCCTATCACTTGCATCATCTTCATCGCATCGCATTCCATCTTCCCAATATGGGTCACAATACATTCTAGCTTAAATACATCATCATCAGTCTAATATTTGGAGTCTTCCATATTTACTTGAGAGTTATTCGGAATCAATTTCTCTATTTACGGCTAATTTCTATTTCTTTAAGACTTTGCCTAAGATTTTTAATAAAACTCTATCCAAAATATTGGCATATTAAACACAAGATCTCAACAGTAGCATTCCACTTTCTCTGACACTGATGTATACTCGTTACAAGTTAATGCACAAAATTTCCCTAAATGACGCATGTTTCATATTTTGGGCATTCGTGCATTTTCTATCACGAAATTTCACATAGGTGCAAGCATATTGCTTCCATGTATGATCAAACCTGCACGTCTATGGGTGTGTTAGATTTGCGAGGCCTGCTGTGTCCATCGCCTTGTTGTTTGAGAACACGACACTCTGCACGCGTAGTGCGTTTTGTACTCAAAGCGAGAGATAGTCAATGTTAACCGGCTAATCAAGAGCATCAGATTTGTATGAAGGTTTCCATTTATAAAGATTATGTAACTATGTAGAAGTCCTGATTGTAGCTGAGCATGTGGGATGATTGTTACCTTCTTTGTCAGCTTTGTGATGATATGTTTGTATATTTATTATACAGAGCATGGCGCCTAATAATATTTGTTTTGGAAAAAATTTCTCTTTTTATGGCTAATTTCTAATGTCCGACTTTTTTTCTTTGGTTATAGCGTCTCTGTCGTCATCAATATCACGCGCTCATCTAAATTATTAGCTTAATTTTTTGTCAGGTTGGCTAATTTCTAATGTCTGACTTTTTTTCTTTGGTTATGATTTTCTCCCTCATCTAAATTATTAGCTTAATTTTTATTATGTTTGCAGCAGGAAGAGCGCAGAGCAAAATTGAAAGTCAAAATTATCTCGCCCGGGTTTGGGATTGCTTTTGACTTTCGTAAGTTGACGTTTTATTTTGTTGCCCGTAACAAAATTGAAAATAAAAAATTTGCATGAAATCAAGATAGGATTGTAGGGGAAGGATCGAAAATTTGCATAAAAATTTGCATGAATAATCATTAAAACGACGCCCATTGTCCCGGTTAGCCAAGTCTAACACTAATTAAACAGAAAAATAATTCAATATATCAATTAAATAGATAAATAAATAATCAATAAATAACGTATTTATTGAATAAATAAAACATATTTTAAAATTTAGGAATCCCAAAATATAAATTCCTCATGGATTTATGTGGGAAGTATTCTAGTTTCGATTAAGCAATATGTGAGGAGTATAATAAAGAATTGCTTATAATAATGGAAGAAAGTCAAAGCTTAAGAAAGGCAGAGGAAGTATTGAGATAAACTTAGTTCTCATTCACAATTATAAGTGAAATGTTTACAAAGGCTGGGTGCGGGGTGCCTATTTTTTAGTAAACGAGTGACCCATCATTTGTCGTGGCATTTGGATTGAGCATGATAGCCGTAGGTTTGCTTTCACCGAATTTTTGCTCATATCAGATTCACAATTATTTCAGGTGTTTTAGTGATTATCATCGGATCTATCTCAAAATTGATTTAAACAAATAAATTTATATCAATAGGAATGTTGAGCTAATAAAGAATTTAGGTGTTTTTCTTGTGATGGTGGAGATAAATGGTAGAGCTGAGGCCATGTAGGTGGTTTATTCAGGTTCTTATATGAGGGACAATAAAGAGAGTTCAGTGGGCTCAAGGGAGTTCATATAAAGAAGAAGAAGAAGAAATTGGACCTTAAAATCTGAGTAGTCACTTGAGCTCAAGAATACTTCGTGTACTTGAGTACATTCTGGAAAAAGAAGAAGAAGAAGAAGAAAGCACAATGCGAAGACAGCCTCCGCCTCTGGGAATTTGCAAGGATTATGTGTTTTTGGATTTTACCGAACTTCTCTACCCATTTGAGTTGGCCACGGGCCAATAGCCTCCGTCCCTCCCCCGCCACCTGAGCGAACGGAGCGGCGGAACGATGACGACGTCGAGTTGACGGCGGAGAAAGACTCGGTTGCTTTTTCCCTCTCAATCTGAACCGGGTGATGTTTGACTTTGGTTATCTGTCAAAATCTCTAAATTTGGGTCAATGGGTGATTTTAGGAAAAAAAATCAATTATAATAACTTTTCATTAAAAAAATATAATATATTTTTTTAAATTTTAACCGGTTAAATTTTACTTTTGAAAATTTTTTTACCGGTTGTAACCGGCTGAAAATAAATAATTAAATATTTTTATTATGTTGTAATTATTGTGTGCCATTGTAAAATAATATTTTTTTTGTTTTAGCCAGTTAAATTTTATTTTTGAAAAACAATTAATGAGTCTATAATATGTTAAAAAAATAATTAAATATTTTATTATATTATAATTATTATGTACCATTGATTTAATCTAACCAATACACAATAATGACGAGCAATTATTATTATGATTTTAATCAAGAAATTATAGAATTTTCCCTTAATTAACTGTGGTTGTCCAAATGCCTCATCATTCTCTTGCTTAACAACAAAAATTGGTCCTTCTATTTTAGAGTCAGCAATCCCAAACAGAAAGCCAACTTGAAAAATTAAATTTTCGGGTAATTTAACAGAAAACCTGTTCAATTTCCGTTTCTAGCTCAGCTCACAACCAGAATAACAGATTCTCAAATTTTTGTTATTATTAGTATTATTTCGATTAATGGAATTTTTCATTTTAATAATCTCAACCGAACGAGGAGAATATTCTTAAGTAAAAAGAAAACGGAAACACTACAAGCCAGAGACACATTCCGATAATAGAGATCATGCATGTTTCACACAATGTTCTATATAAATAACATTTCTATATTTTCTATCATAATCAAAACGTCTACAATCTTTTCATTTTCCAATTTCTTTTCCTTTATTTGAAAAAAAAAAACAATTTATTTCTTCTTTCGCTATCAATGCCGAGGGGCTTAAAATGTGCCATTTAGTAGTATTATTGATTTTGATGTTTATTCAAACACTAACAGCTTGCAGAAAAAAAAAGTGCAAAACAATAATCTTATTCACAAAGAATTATTAAAAGACATTTAAAACAAAAAAAGAAAAATTGTTATTTGTCTTTTGAGTACTAGTTTGCATCATTGATGAATTGAAATTATTTTTTTTTAGTGAGAAAAGGACGATACCACGTTTGGTTTCGCAAAATGGATACAGAGACCTCTTTATTATTAAAAGATTTACATATATTCCTTTCCGAGACAAATCTTATCATGGGTTATGTGAAAAATAGGGTTGGGCAACTTTAGATTTGGATGAATTCGATTGGAATTCAAACGTTCGGATTGGGGAAAAAATCCTTCAGATTCTAGTCTAAATCTCAAATCCGATCCAATTCGAAATAAATCAAATGAGATTTGGATCCGATGAATATTTTAGATAAATTTAGATTTGGATCTGTTCAGATTTTGATTCATATTCAAATAATATTTGTCATTTAGTGGGCTTGTGGCGGTTGGGATTATTTTGTTGGGTTGCGTCCATATTGGCATCGTGGGTCTAAAAAACAAGAGAAGCATGGCCGATATTTTGAAAATTGAAATTAGGTTTTCACTTCCAATTAAGGAGTTTGCTTTGGAGCTTTTACAGTTATTCGAATTTTTTTAATGAGCAGGGCAATCCAATCGATTTATTGGTAAATTTTATATTGCCCTTTTGTGAATTGACTATCTTCAAATTATTTCCTTTACTTTTGAAAACCTTAAGTTATCCTCATTTTTGTTAAAAGGTATAGGAAAAACAGAAAAAACAACAAAAACAGGAGTGGGTTGATTCCAAGATAGCCAATTCACATATGGAGGTTATCTGAAATCCATCCTATGACGAAATGGTTTATGTATCTTAAACAAGAATTTATGAGATCATTTTTTTAAGTGGAGGGATTACATGACCATTTTGGTAATATATGAAGATGTTGCTAGACTTTTTCTTTATACTTAACACATAAAAAAAACCATTCAAAAGATCTCATTAATAATTTTGTTAAACTAACCTTTATATATATATATATATATATATATATATATATATATATATTCCTGTTTAACTTTGGAATTTAGAAATGCATAAAACTATAGATAAAATTTCTTTTTTAATGGTTGAATAATTTTTCTGACATTCATTCCAATGTGCAGATGCATATTGAACTATTTGTTTTTTATCATTATCAATTTGTTTTAGAATACCTCCATAACCTAAGTCTGATGCATCAGTTTTGCACATTGGAATGAATGTCAGAAAAATTATTCAACCATTAAAAAAGAAATTTTATCTATAGTTTTATGCATTTCTAAATTCCAAAGTGATCTATTAAATCAAAAATTTTTACTTAGAATTGATTGTAAAGCTGCAAAACATGTTTTGGAAAAGGATGTTCAAAACATTGCATCTAAACAAATTTTTGCACGATGGCAAGTAATTTTAAGCATTTTTGATTTTGATATTGAATTTATAAAGGGAGACAGAAATTCTGTTCTTGATTTTTGTCCAAATATAAATAGAATTGCAAAACCTTTGCATGACCGATTAAAGAAAAAACCAGTTGCATGGACAAAGGAACATACAAAAATCATAAAACAAATAAAGAGCATTGTTAAAGAAATTTCATGTTTATTTTTGGCTAATCCTACTTTACCTAAGGTTGTTGAAACTGATGCATCAGACTTAGGTTATGGAGGTATTCTAAAACAAATTGATAATGGTAAAGAACAAATAGTCAATATTCCGACATTTGGAATGAATGTCGAGAAAAATTATTCAACCATTAAAAAAGAAATTTTATCTATAGTTTTATGCATTTCTAAATTCCAAAGTGATCTATTAAATCAAAAATTTTTACTTAGAATTGATTGTAAAGCTGCAAAACATGTTTTGGAAAAGGATGTTCAAAACATTGCATCTAAACAAATTTTTGCACGATGGCAAGCAATTTTAAGCATTTTTGATTTTGATATTGAATTTATAAAGGGAGACATGAACAGAAAACCTAACCACAGACTTTAAACCAATAACTTTTTAAAGTTTGTGATTTGTAATCACTTCAAAGTTCACACACACTCCACGATTCCTGGTCTTATTGGTATCAGAGCCAAGGGAGAGTAGTGGTTACCACTGATGAAATAATATTAACTTTATTGTTGTAAATTTTAGTAGGTTGGTGTTAGGTACGTGGCGTTGTTAAACCAGATCGATTATCGACTTAGAACAGATCAATAGTCCGACGTTCGGGTGTCCGGCCGATATACCACGAATAATCTTTTGGGCTTTACAAAAATTAAACAAGCATTAAGGTTGGGCTAAATCATACACGCACTGAGATCCTTTGAAATGGTTTCGAGTGAAGGGGAAGAAGATATTTATTTTTTATGACAGGGATCGATATAGGGATCTAGATTCATACAAGAAAGCTTTAAAAATTTAAAATGCAGAAATTTAAATTGCGAGAAAGCATAAAATTAATTACAAACTTTGCTTTAAATAAATTACACATAAACTTTAAATTAAAATAATTAAAAGCTTACATGAATCGATTCTTTAGAAATGAGAGAAGAAGAAAATTGAAGAAGGAAATTGATCTTTCAGACGAGTAAATTATTTCTCGGATCCCATTCCCAAATCTTGAGAGAGAGAGAGAAGCTAGATTGAAGATAGAATGAAAAACTAGATGGATCCCTCAACCTGGAGTGAATAACTATATACCCAAAATCCAAAAAGTCAACATAAAATCTCGCTAAAATACAATCTCCGATAACAAGTGGAAAGTGCTACAGTTCTCCTGCTCGTGTGCTTTGTAAAAGCCGGTAAACACGGGAGACAAATGCTTTGAATAAAGATAAGAGAATCTTATCCCCTCAGCTTTTTTCTCGTGGTGAGAATAGTGAGTGAAGGGGGATAAAGACAAAGAACGTCAAATGACAAGATAAGGGAAGAAAGTAAAATATTCTACTTTTTTTTTTTTTTTTTTTACAAGACTTTAAATTTTTAATAGATATATATATATTCGATCGTATTTTAATTAATGTATTTTTTTATATATTTATTTCACTGGGATCTATAATTAGCATGGACATACAATTACAAAATCACCTAAAATATAGTCTCTCTCATTGTAAAAAGAGTAATGATATATAACTCTTCAATTTATCTCAACAGCACTCACTTTTTATGTAATTCATTTTATTTTTAAAATTACCCTCATTAAAAAATAAAAAAAGATTTAAAAAAACCTTCTTTACTCCCTTTCAAGTACCACCATCACCAAGATATCATTACTAGCTTACCACCGCCACCCACGTATCTTCGTTACCACCAAATCCATCCTCAGCATGACTTCATCACTTTGGCAAGCTAGAAAGAATATTAACCTTGAAGAGCTGCGAGAGTTGGGTTCAGGAACCTTCAGTAGTGTTTATCATGGGAAGTGCAAAGGCACTAGTGTTGCAATTAAACGAATTAATGATAGATGTTCAGCTGGAAAGCCTTCAGAAGAGGAACGCAAGGTCTGCGTCCTTTTATTCAACTTTAAAAACTCCAAATATTTTTGCATTGCTTCCCGTTTATGATTTTGCTTGCTGACTGTTTATATTCATTCAATCAAATTGATGACTTCTGCAGTGAATCCATTAAGTTCACGGATTTGGCACCATCCAAATATTTTCATTCCACGGTGTTGGGCATGATGGTCCAAAGGTTCTGTGGCAACAATTGAAGTGTGTACGTGTGATAAAGAAAAGAACAAAAATGAAAGACTATTTATTTTTATTTCTCTATGGGTAATTTTGGAAATATAATGAATTAATTCAAAATTGGGGGCTAAAAAGATAAGTTGAGGGGATCAATGTGCCACCGTTCTTATTCAGCAATATTTTTAACAATTGAAGGTTTCTATTTCAAATTCTCATTAAAAAAAAAACAAAAAAAATTAATTTTAATATATTTCTTCAAGTTTTGATATACTAAATACCTTTTTATTTTAAAAAATAAATAATAATTCTTTTATACTCATAATTATTTAATAATATTAAAAATCTCAATATTTGAGGTTTAATTACGATACATCGTATATATCAGTTGGGTTATGTTTAATAAGTGACTTGCTTATAATATGTGTTTAACATTTATTGATTTCTCTCATTACAAAAGTACCATTGAATGCTGATTGTTTTTATCTCTTTTACATTTTTAT
Source organism: Luvunga scandens (assembly GCA_030449905.1). Classification (NCBI taxonomy): domain Eukaryota; kingdom Viridiplantae; phylum Streptophyta; class Magnoliopsida; order Sapindales; family Rutaceae; genus Luvunga; species Luvunga scandens. The sequence goes on from JASUUG010000696.1 coordinate 369,742, forward strand.
CCTTAAAAATAAAAGTTGACGTGACATCAACATGTTTGTAACCATTTTAAATCATTTAAAAAATCATATTTACCCTTAATAAAATATATTTCTCCATTATCCTTTTAACGTTCATGATGAAATGAACTATTAGAAATTTATAGAAACACCCATGTGGTTAGAAAAGAAAAATCATAAGAGGTGAAACTATCATTCTCCTTTATCGTTTTAAAAGTTGTACTTTAAATTTTGTGGTAAACAAATAACGAATTTTTGTACTTCTTTTTATCTTCTTAATTTACTTTATTTTTTCTTTAGTACTAGACTTTTGTACGACTTTGGAGCAAGGAAGGTAGCTTTATTCGGATTCGGTCCAATAGGTTGTATACCAGGCAGTATTGCAATGTATAGCAACGGTTCTTCAAGCGTAAACTACATAAACAATGAAGTCCAAATATTTAACACGAAGCTCATATCTCTAGCTGATGAACTGAACAACAGCCTCCAAGATATCAGCAAAATCAGAATTAGTATACTCAATGATCTCAAACTAATCTAATCTTTAGTATGTGAGTATGTACTCTTTTATTTTTTGTAAGTATTGAAAAGCTTGTTTTTAGGGATATTGAAAATATTTATCCGATTTAATCGAACTTGTGCAATGCAGGTAAAGTACTGAGAACGAGGCCAAGCTAGTCTCAGACATTACTTGACAACCCTATGTTTATAAAAAAATATATAAATATTGTAAAATATATATTATTTTAAATAATTATATTTATTTCAATTATCAATTACATAAATTTAAAATTTTAAACATTTAAACTTCATATTTTCATGTCTAATTTCATTCAAATAGATAAAAAATTATAAAATTATAAAATAAATTAAAAAGATACACATATAGTATTATAAAATATAAAATCTAGGCTTAAAAATCTAGATTAAGAAACCTAGTTTGGCCATCTAAAAAACATATCCGAATTGGGTCTGGGCATTACCATACCAGGCCTAGATCCAAGTTTTGCCATCCCTACCGGTTTGGTTCCTTTCCAATGGTCTACTATTAGATTATTTAAATATTTGTCCAACATCCTAATAATGTATGCAATATCTGGTAGCGAATAAACTTAAGCACACATCAGACTTTCTACTACTGATGCATAAGGAATCTTTTATATTTTCTTTTTCTCAAAATCATTCTCAAGGCATTGATTGAGACTAAACTTGTCTACCTTAACCACATGAATATTATTGGTTTGTATTTTACATATCATATCTCTTGAGAATTGTTTTGATATAGTTATTTTGTAATAGTCCTAGTACACTCTAAGAACGATTCGGCGTATCTATATGTCTAATACAAAAAAGGCATCACTAAGATCTTTCATCTCAAACTTCTTAACTAGAAATATCTTGGTTTCATGCAATAAGCATATATTTTTGCTGGCAAGCAAAATATCACTGACATACAAAACTAGAAAAATATACTTACTCTCATAGGACTTATGATATATGTAATCATCAACCAAATTCATCTCAAATCCGAATAAGATAATCACTTTATGAAACTTAAAATTCCATTGTCAAGATGCTTTCTTAAACCTATAGATGGATTTCTTAAGTTTGCAAGTCATTTTCTTTAGATCTCCTGACTTAAAGTTTTCTGGTTATACCGTATAGATTATCTCATCAATATTGTCACTAAGAAATGCTGTGTTCATGCCCATCTACTATAATTTGAGATTGAAATGCACCACTAATGTCATTATGATCCTAAAAGAATCTTTTGAAGAAACTAGAAAGAGAGTCTTTCTATAGTCAATGCTTATTTTCTATGTAAAGTCCTTCGAGACAATACGCGTCTTGTGCCTCTATACAACGCCCTTAAAATCCCTCTTGATTTTAAATAACCATTTGCAACTAATAGATTTTATACCCTCTAACAATAGGATAAGATTCTATAAGTCATTATCCTTCGTGGACATTATTTCCTTATTCATGGCATTAATCTACTTCTAATAGTTATAATTTCCCATGGCTTGATGAAATTGATTGGATCATCTTCCATCACTTCAATGTTCACTTCATGTTCTTAAAGAAATACAATAGAGTCATATGGCACTATACATATCCTTTCTTTTATGGATCTCTTTAATGGTATAGGTTCTTGAGGTAGTAAAGTTTATTCCTTTAAAACAATTTCTTGTATAGGGGTTTTCCAATATTGCCTTGATCTGTTGTATCTTGAACAAAGTTAGAAATAAGATCATGATCAATGCCAATAACACTTATGGAAACATCAAAATATTCATCTTCAAAGTCAAAGTTCCCAATTGTATCTTTCCTCGTAAACTCGACATCCTTAAAAAACTAGGCACTTGCAGACTTGAAAATGAACTTAGTCGTGGTATCATAAAACTTGTGCCCCTTAGATCGTTTTGAGCATCTAATAAAATAATAAATCACCATTTTTTAGTCCAATTTCTTTTCATTAGGCCTATAAGCCTTACCCTAATTAGACATCCCTAAACATACAAATGCTTTAGACTAGGGTTCTTACTTGTCTAAAGTTCACACGGAATTTTGGTAGTTAGTATAATTGGAACCTTGTCAAATATATATACTGAAGTCTTAAACGCTTCTCCCTAGAGCAGTTCATGTAAGGTAAAATGAAATATTAGGACTGGGCAAAATTGGGTTTGGATCGGGTTTAGACCGATCAACTCGATTAGGTTTTGGGTTGGTTAGGTTAGATAAAAATTCATCCATATTCAATTCGACCTTATAATGATTTGGATAAGATCGGATCAAGTTAAAAAATTAGGTTGAGTTTGGATTGGATCAGGTTCAAATTAAATATAATTCCAATTAGGTTCAGGTTAATTAACAATTAACAAAAAAAAATACAAAAATTTTCTTGATTTTATTATTAAAATTTAATAATACATATATCAACAATAACCAATTACCAATTTAACATATAATAGATAATATATTACCATTAAAGCTTCAAAAAGAAAAATTTGGGTTGCCACCTTGTTGTTGGTGGGATTGAATAGAGCTTGAAGGAACTTGGTGGTGGGGCAACGTGGACTAGCAAATCCAATTGGCATTGGTGGTGACTGTGGACAAAATCAAGTTGCTGAGTCTATGTCTGTGCAGTTTGGGTTGTGCTGTACTAGTGGCCAGCTATCGCTTGCTTTTCCGATATGTATATGTGTTTGAAACCGTGAAAAGTGGTGAGTACTTTTTGATCTTGAGAAGTTGAGTCCCTAAAGTTGAGTGAGAAAGACCATTGGCTCTATGTGAGTGTGTGTGTTTGTGAATTCTGAAGGTGAAGGAAACTGTACACGTGATGCGTGCGTGGCTCTTTAGTTATAATTTTCATTAACTTTTTTATTTTAAAGACAACCTGATCAGGTTTTTGGATCGGATCAGGTTGGCAAAAATGCATCTGATCAGATATTGTAAACAATTTGATCCGATCCAAACCCAATATTTTTTTAATCAAGTCGGGTTAGATCGAATCGAATCAGATAAAATATTTTGCCTAGCCTTATGAAATATCATACTTCTCAATATGTCTTTAAGCATCCTGCTTCATCTTTCAACTACACGATTCACTACTACAGCTAGATCAATCATTTTTTATTCTTTTGCTGATTAGTTCTCAATTTCAACCTTAAAATTTTTTAACATGTCCAATGACTTTGACCTTTCATAGAGGAGATATATATAACCATATAGAGAAAAATCGTTTATGAATATGAATGTTATAAAATATTGTTAATTATTCTAAGCAATCGTAGAGAATGGTCCGCAAATATCTATATATATGAGTTATAAGACACCTAAAGTCTTGTTGGCGTCAAATCTCTTTTTACTAGTCTTTTTCCTTTATAGAGTTAATACAAACATTAAAATTTGTAAAATATAAGGAGTCTATAATTTCATCTTACATAAGTTTTTCTATTCTCTATTTGAACATATGACATAATCTTTTGTACCATAATGTAGCTGAATTCTCATTAGTTAATTTTTGTTTTATACTTCATGCACTTAATTGTATGGATTCATTAAATAAAATAATTGTATCAACCAAATAAAAATTATCAGAACCTGACAAAGATTTAGAACCAACCAATTTTAAATCATAAAACAACTAAATTTGGCATTCTCAAATGAACAAGAAAAACTAAATTTGTCTAAAGTAAAAATAGAAATCAAATTCCATCTAAAAGACGGTAAAATAAATATCTTATCAAGATCCAAATAAAATCTATCCTTTAATAATAATCTAAATTTTCCTATTACTTCAACTTCAACCGTCTTGTCTTTGCCCACATAGATGTATATCTCACCATCACTTGGCTTTCAATAACTCAGGCAACCATACATTGACACATTAATATGAGTTGTTGCATCACAATTTGTCCACCATGTGTGTCTAGTTACCAAAGTTAAGTTAACTTTAGCACAAACCAAATTACGAAGCATACATTTCTTAGCATGTCATACATGATAGTTGGTGCACTATGATTAACAATAAAAAGTGTTCATTTGTTAAAGGCTAAAATTATTATTTTTTTTTCTTACAGTGTTGATTAATGCGCTTATAACTTATAAATTATCTTAATACTCGCCTAATATAATTATATGTTAAATTAAATTGTAGTATGTTAATTTTATATTGTAGATAAATTTCAAGAATAGTGGAGAAATCAGAACCGAAAGCAGGAAACAAAGAGGCTGGATTGTATTAATAATAAAAAAAAAATAATAATAAAATAAAGAGAGGGAAGAGCTACATGTTGCCTATAAAACGAGAAAGGTAGAGAGAAATAAGGGCAAGAAAAAATACAAAAAAAAAAAAAAAGAAGTCAAAAGAGGAGAGGAGAATTAGAGAAGGAGATGGAGGTAGCATATAAAAGAGAGCTAAGAAACAGAAGATTTAATTTCCAAAACTTCTTCCCTTTTCTTTTGTATTTAATTTTCTTGTAATTTTATTTTGGAAGTTTGAATTTTAATACATAAATAAATTTATTTTATTTTTAATTTAGCTATTTTAATTTTAATAATGTGCAATTTAATTTTAACAATTATTTCTATTTTAATTACGCTTAGCTAAATAATAGTAGTTAGGTAAGGTGAAATTCTTAATAGAAAAATATGACTTAATCAAATTCTATTTTTAATTATGTAAATTAAATTATTGTCTATTTAATTTTATCCATATTTTATATTTTGAAATTTTGATTTATTGTTGATAAATAGGGAAGTTTGACATAATAGATTCTTAAAATCTTAGTTAAAGATGGCTAATGGGCTGGGCGGCATGTGGCACAGCACGGGCACAACACATGTCCGTAAAGCATGGTATGACACAAGCACGTTTCGGTAAAGCACGTGGCACGACACGAGACACGTGAGCTTGGTTAGGCTTAGAATTTTAGGTATGTGGGCCTTAAAAGCACGCCATAATTAGAGATAGGCTAAAGCATTGCAAGCGAAGAGACATATAATAAGTATGTTTCACTAGTGGGCTAGCATGTGGCCCGTACACCATCAGTAGCATATGGGCCAAAATATATCAAAGTAAAATTTTTTAATGAAAATAAACATAAAATGTTATGATTTTACAAATATCTTGAAATTAAAATTTTTAAAATATTTTATTGGCATGGGCTTTTAAAAATTAATTTAAGTCTTACTTTTAAAAAATATTCTAATTGTTTTATGTTTATAATTTATCAAATGAATAAATGAAATTTAAATAATTTCTTTGAATATTTTTATATTTTGCCCTCTTGAGTTTATAGATTTATATTAATCATTACTATGATTTATGAAATTAAATTTATGCATTGTTGTTTTATAGTTTGTTATTGTGAAATTAAATATATAATTGTGAAATTGTGATAAACTGATAATAAAATGTTAATTATTCCCTTAGTAAAAGTTATTGTTGTTATAAGTGCAAAGGCTGATGGGCTTAAACAAAGCAGGCCAAGCACATGGGTTTGAAAAAGCATGCCAAGCGTATAGGCTTAAAAAAAAGTTGGCAAGCGTTTTTGGGCACAACCCAAGCACGGCATGTGTGGGCTCGTACCGTGGGCTTTCTCAGACGTAAAAGAAAAAAATTGGACATGATATGGCATGTTCTATTTACTTGACGGGTTGTGCCATGCTGGCCCATGGGCCCTAGTGGACCTAGGTTGGCACGGCCCGTTGGCCACCTTTAATCTTTGTATAAAAGTATGATAAAATAGTATTTTACTTTTTGTAAACAAATTGAATTTTGGCACTCTAATTATTTAATCCATAATAAAATTAATGAGAAAATTATAATAATTTATACAATTAATCTTTTTGGAAATAAACAAAATAAAAAAAATTATTAAATTATGCCTGCTACTAAGACTGGATACATAGCCCTAACTAATTTATCATATTTTCACTTAAATAAAATAGCGTATATTTGAATTTTATTTTTAGTTCTTAGATAATTTAAAGGAAAATACAAATTAAATTTTTTTTTCTATAAATCGACCTTAAACTCACCAAGTTATATTATAATAAGACACTTTTATATTTGAAAATAATCAACACTTTTGAGTCATATCACAATGCTTCTTTTTATATCCTGCAACTCTATAGAAAAAACAAACATTACCTTGCGGATCACCCTTTTTTTTTTGTTATTTCTTTGAGGTGTTATATCTGCAGCTTTTTTATCCTTCTTTCTTTTCTTTTTTCTCTCAATCGTCACAACCTTTATGCAATCAGGCTGCAGCTTGCTTTTGCCCAACCTAAAACCACAATGCCAATGGTAATTCTCTCTCTTTATTTTTTTTTATAATGCGACAAACATGTCAACCACTGTCCTTTTGGAATAATGTTCAGTCGTGGTTGTTCTTGTGAGGCATAGCTTAGGCTACCCAAGCCAGCAATGTTGATGCCTGTGGCACTAGTTTAAACTCAATTTATTCAAATCCAAATCTATGAATATCTTTTATGAGTTTCCTAATTTATTTTCTTCGTACTAGAGGGCAATCACTAATTATTCTCAATGATTCAACACAAGAAGGCGCTAATACCACTGGTTAAAAAATAATTCTTTGTGAAAACCATTATATAAAATCCTTAGAACATTTATGTTGTACTACTAAGAATTAATAATTGAATATGCAAAAGCATAGTTGAATCTATAATGACAAATTGCATTCCAGAGTTGTATGGTTTGTCTTTCATATCAACACTTTTCTTAGAGAATCTTTTAACTTTCTTTCTACACACTTTTTTATGATGGGATGTCAGAAGAGAATAGAATAATATGTGTGACTTAAAGACCACAACCACTTACATCGATAACTATTATCTTTTAGTATTTCTATTTTAGGCTATCATAAAAATAAAAGCTACCTTTAAGTCTTTACATATTAAAGGCCCCCACCTTATTTGATACATTAAATTTTAAATTACTGAAAACCTTAATAAATCACTTTTAATTAAATTTAACCTTATATGACAATTCGCAGTATACAATTATTCACATATAAGCCCAAAGTTAAATTAAGGATCCAACAACTTTCTCTTTTAATATGACTTCAGTGATAATAAAACATCATTTTGGAGGGTTTAATATTATATACTAGTTAATAACAAATAAAAGATTCAATGAAATTTAACAAAATAGTAAGGGAAAAAAATGTTGAACTCAACAAGGTAGCTACCCACGCTCTTCTGTGGGTGAGTGCATGTGTTAGGTAAATGGTGCTACATTAGTTATATCATTGCATTTATAAAGCCATAGTATATACCATGCATGTTTGGTATAGGGGCCATGGTAACTTTTTGTCTATTTTGTTTAATATAGTTTTCTTTTCTAATTAAATTTCGTTCTCAACTTTTAAGATTATTCTTAACCCTATATTTAATTAATAATTTTTTTAAAGTGGTGAATCCACATGATATGAGAGCCAAATTTTTTATAAATGCTACTTTTAAATTCACTTTTTATTCTCAACTAAAACTTTTAAAATACTATTGGAGCAAAATTTTGCTCAATGTACAGTAATTGATTTTTGTTTCACAGTTTTTTTTTAAATAAAGCTTTGTGGCCTATTTTCTCCTCGAGGCGAGTGTTTCAAATCACGTGTCTCCTTGTGGCTAATTGTTTTCTAAAAAGAAATAGTTGTCAAAGGGGACAATTTCTAGAGAGAAAATCTAAAATGAGTTTGACTTAGTTTTTATACTCATTTTATGCCTTTTTCATCTTACCTTTAGGGGGGGTTTCTTGGCCTTTATATATTTAACTTGAAGCATAAAGTGGAGTTATTGTAACATGTGTTATTTTTATTTTGACATGTGTCAACAAAGCCTATGTATGAAGACACCTATCAATATATGTGAAGATTTGTTCGTGACAAGTCTTAGTTGGACACTTGTCTTGATTTTAGGCCCTTAAGCTTGAATTCAGCACTTATGTTAGTTCCTTACAAAAAGGATTGATTTTGCAACATTTCTCCTATAAGGGAACTTTATACAATTTTTGCCTATAAGTACTTAGAATCTTTACAAGAATGGATCGAAGGCATTTTTATCAAGATTTGCCCTATGCATATGTAAAATTTTGCTTGTAAGCATTTTCCTTAGAATGTTTGCACATACGCACTTTAAAGTGTGTGCCTATCAGCACATTCTGTAGAATATACAGTAGCCTGTAGGCTCATTCCAAAAATGTGTGTTTTCCCATAGACATATTTCATAGAATGTGTGTTTGCCTCTAGGCATATTGGTAGAAAGCATGTTCGCTTATAGATGCATTTTGTAAAATATTTATTTGCCCATAAGTGCATTTCGTATAATGTTTGTTAGCTCATAGGCTTATTCTGTATAATAATTATCAACCTATAGGTATGTTATGTAGATGTTTGTTGGCATGTAAGCTCGTTATGTGGAATATAATTTTGGCTTGGAGACTTATTATGTGGAATATGTGTTTGCCCATATGTACATTCCATAGATTATTATTGGCCTGTAAGCTCATTTTGTAAAACATATTTTCGCTCATAAGCTCATTTTATAAAATGTTTGGTAACCAATAGGCCCATTTTGTGTAATGTTTATTTGATTGTAGACGTATTCCGTAGAATGTTTGTTGGCCTATAGGATTATTCTATAAAATATTTTCTATATAACTAGGTCATTTTTGTAGAGAAAAGACCTAGGTCATTTTTGTAGAGAAAAGACCTAGGTCACTTTTGTAGAGAAAAGACCTAAGTCATTTTTGTAGAGTTATGCTCTTAAGCATTTTGTCGATTCTTACCTTTAGGCAATTGACTCAAAACTTCCTAAGTACCTAAGTCATTCTTGTAGAGAAAAAACCTAGGTCATCTTTGTACTTGGACATTTTGTCGATATCTACCCTTAGACAATTTACCTAGAATAATTTCTAAGCACCTATGTCATTCTTATAGAGAATAGACCTAAGTAATTTTTGTATAATCATGCTTTTTTGACATTTTGTCAATATTTGCCCTTAGGCTTTTACGTAAAAATATTTTCTAAGGAGCTAGGTCATTTTTTGTAAAGAGCATACCTAAGTCATTCTTTGTAAAATCACGCCATTGGCATTTTATCGAAGACTTGCCCTTTGGATGTTTAACTTAGAAATATTTTCTAAGTTCCTAGGTCATTCTTTGTAAATAATTAAACTATGTCATCCTTTGTAAAGACAAAAAAAGATCTAGCTCTTTCTTTGTAGAATCACACCTTTATTGCTTTGTCAAATACTCGCCCTGTAGGCGTTTTACTTAGAAATATTTTCTAAATGCCTAAGTCATTTTTGTAAAGAATAGACATGGGTTTTTCTTTGTAGATTCATGCCTATGGCGTTTTATCGAAAACTCATCTTTTGGGTGTTTTACTTAGAAATATTTTCTAAATGCATAAGTTATTCTTCATAAAGAATAGACCTAGGTCTTTTTTTGTAGAATCACGCCTTTGGCGCTTTGTCGTCTCTTACCTTTAGACACTTTACCTAGAATTCTAAGTACCTGGGTCGCTCTTATATAGAATAGACCTCGGTTATTTCATGTAGAAAGTTTTTTATTAGACTTATATTTTTTGTAGGCTTTTTGACATCTCGTAATTTGGTCTAACAAATACTTGGAGTTGGCAAAATTTGATACGATTATTAAATGAGTCAAATCCTGGTCAATACGATCTTTTCCCGTATCAGGTTAGGATTAAAGTTCTTAATCTATTATTTGATTAATAACATGATTATATTTTCTATTATAAATCAATATGTAGGTTCTTGTCATCAAAATTCAAATATTGGACATAATTCTCTCTCCATTTTTCTAGGGGATGAATATATGCATGATATTTCATTTATAAATTTGTATATAGATTTAGAATTTAAATAGTGTAAATGTGTAAAATATTAATGTATATTTTATAATATCAATAAACGATATATATATATATATATATATATATATAAGGGGAAACAAATGTTTGATGTAAATCTTGTTAAATATATAGACATTAAGTGAGTTATTAAATAACTTATTTATTTTTCATGTCGGATTAGGATTTCAATACTTTAACACGATTATTAAATGGATTATGTTTAGATCGGCTCAAATTTGACACTATATAAAGCTAACACAATATAAACACGATCCGGTGATCCGTTTTGATAACTCTACAAATACCATTAAAAAAAAAAAATGAAAGAATGCTATTTAATTATAAACAAAACATAGAACATTGAAACAAGGGTGACAAAGTTACACTCAAAATGATGGAAAGATGAGTATTTCTCCCATGTTCCGTGAGACTAAGTAAAACCCTCCAAATCATGTTTTTTACTGTTACTATTTTACTATTTTGCCCCTATTCTTAAATGCTAACCAACTATAAAACATGAATCAAGCACAACAATGATTATTCTTACGTTCCAAAAGAGTCCGTATCCATGAATGCTTCATTGGCATGCAGTGGTGCGGTGGGCTCCAAAGTTGGTATGTGCCTGGCAATGGTATGTCTTCATCAAATATTCAATGGCAACAACATTTTGTTTGTTGGTTGTGGGCACATATAATAAAAACAACATCTTCTTTCTTTTGCAAGTGCTTGCAATTTAAGAGCACCCGCAACATAATGGCTACCGTTAAAACTTGATTTTCACAATCTTACGTACCCATTAATAAAGTTTTATAATTTAGTAAGAGTATGTTGAGTATTCAAGCGTGTTTGTTGACTGAAATTATAATTTTTAAATTTTAAAAGTGAGCTTCATTAATAAATTTGAACTCACCGTGCTACTAAATTAATAAACAATATATTCACTAATTAAGCTCACTCTTATAATTTAAAAATTATAATTCTGCTCAACAAACTTACTTAAATATTCATCATACTCTTATTAAACAAAATTATATAATGACATTCATATATGATCCATTAATAAATGTTTAAATTTATTTAACCAAAAGCTAAAAACATGTTTAGTTATTTTACACCGAATATGGACAATACTCTCAATAGATTATGGGCTAAACTTTATGCCCTTTTTGGGATATTTTTATCTACACATAGAGGCTGCATATCAATTTTCTTGCCGACCAATTTTTGAACGCCTTAGAAGAACTAAAGGTTGAAATACTCCGTGTTAATAAAATATGAATTCATGCTCTAGTCGGTTTTTTTTATATCCAAAAAAATTAATTTTGTTTTAAGCCTTTCAGCTGACCAAACGACTGAAAGTTATAGTAAAAAAATTTCTGTTATATTATTATATAAATATTTTTGGTAGCTTATTTACAAACAAATGTAAAATGCTTGAATCATTTTATCTGAATGAGTTTTGAATATCAAAATTTAAGGGCGGGTTTATCTAATAAATGGGTGTAGTGAATATTTTGATAGATTCAAATAATAATCTTACCATGATTTATACTCTTAAAACATTTAAATTTTATAACTAACATTAAGACTTGAGGCAAAATAATCAAATGATCAATAAAGTTAATATCATCATAATAGCAGGAGTTTTTGACTTATTTTAAAACATAATGGAAATTTATTTAATTTCACCAATAACAAGGGGTATTGCTCATTTTTTCTTCAAAATGATGTTGTCTTGGATGTATTTTTATCAATGATATTTCCACACTACTATTTGTTTGAAGTCACCTACTTCTAAAAAATATTTACAACAAACTCATGATATTTTTAATAAATACAAATTAACAATAAAAATTTTATAATTAATCAAATAAATACTTCTTATAACTTTTTTCTTACTAAGATTTCTTTGACCATCTTTGGCTATTTTACTTTAAGATAAATTTTATTTAACTATTTTATCCTTATTGTCTAAATTAACAAAATTGCCTTAAGAAATATGTGTTCAAGTGTCTAACTATTTAGTTATTTAATTTTGCGACCTATAATTTAATGTTTATAAATGAAATATAATAGTTTTTAACACCCGTATATGTAAAGTAATATAAATTTGACAATATGATTATTAGTATGAGTATTATCGATAAAAAAAATTATGTTAATTTAGTTGTATATTAATAAATCGTACTATTAAAGTAGTATTGACACATAATTTAGAAACAATTAATTTTTTTATAAAAATAAAAAAATTGAAGTTAAACAATATAATAAAAAAATCTAATTCACAAAAAATAAATTAAGATAGATTTAATTAGTTAATTATCTAAAATTTTTCTTTATTTGATATTTCTAGAAATATGATAGATTTACCAAAAAAAAATGTAAGTGCATGTTTCATTAATTTGTCATTTTTCTATAATACTAATTCACTTCCAACCTAGGGATGATAATGGGTACCACCTGTTATAGGTTTGTCATTACCAAACTTGCACCCATAAAAAAATTTAAATTACCAAATCCATCCGCAATCGACTACGAGTTTTATTTTCTTAAAAAAAAAAAAACCCTCTTGCTATCAGTTTTAACAATTACCAACCCAATCGCAACCTGTAGCGAATTTCTTTTTGGGTTCCCGCATTTAAACTCAATAATATTTAAAAAAAAAGGCTTTTAATAAAACATAAAGATTAAATTATATAATTCAAACTATAAATTTATAATAGTAGCTTAGAAATTTGTATAAAAAAATATTGTCAATAATATTAAGAAATAAATTTAAGCCTTTCACCATCGCTACAATCAATGCCTTACTCCATCTTTTAATCAATATACAAATATTGTCAATAATATTAAGAAATAAATTTTGGATAATTTCCTTTACCAATTAATTAAACAAATAAAAATCTAATTTTAGTAAGCAATCATTAGGTTTGAAGCCATTAAAGCAAAACAAACAAAATTAATCAAGCAAAAATAACAAATTAGCAATAATAAACTTGAAAATTATAAAATTTTTAATTATTAAAAGCTTATTATATATTTACACACACACACACATATATATATATATGGAAGGAGCAAGGCATGAGACTGCAATGAGTTAAGTTTGGTTTAGAAAATAGGAAGAGTAGGTTATGAATAATAACTTTAGCTTACATATATTTATGATCAATTTTTTTTTTGTGTAATTTTTATGATTAAAATTTAAATTATAAATAATTAAAAAAAAAAAAAGAATTCAGGTCATGGGTATCCACCTAATTTTTTCTCAATACTAAAGCTACCCACTACTTGCAATAAGTTTAAATTTAAAATACCAAATTAGCCTACAACTAACAAAATTATCCACAGTAGATAGATTTCTAGGATGGGTTTATGGGTTCACAGTAAAATTTATCATTCCTTTTTTTTATTATTATATGAGACTAATGCTCAGAATATAACTCATATTTTATTGGGACCAATTGTATTACATAAATTCTTATGAAGTATTGCACAGATTTTTAACCCTATCTAATAATCGAGAGATGTCTACTCCACTCATACTTCGATAAGGGACAAAACTACTTTCACTCAATTACACATTGTAATTAGGAAAAAAAATTACCTCACAATACTTTTGTGGAGATTCGAACTGCTGCCCTGGCCGAGTGACTAAAATTTTATCACTCCTATTCCCACTAAACAATGCCGCGTGTAAATAGTAATCACATGATATAGACCATAGTACAGGTCCCATTATTTTGTTTGGCATTGGAACTTATACGAGAATGATTTTGATTTTGTGTGGAATTGTGAGGTAGTCTAATATTGCCCTGTTCTGTAATAGAGTAATAAGTTTTATTATGAGATTAGCAGTGGTTTCCACAATAAGATCACTAAATTTAATACTAAAAATATCAGTGAGTTCTACTATAAGAGCTCCTGATTCCCACATGACAAAATTAATAGCACAGCTTCACACAAACGCTTTTCAATTTATGCAAGTCTCTGTGCCCCCACTAGCTAATTTCTCTTTTTTGTTTTTGAAGTGTTGTCCAAAGTAGGGTCACCACCAAGCTGGAAAAGGGAGACGGCCTCTTGACTAACAGCATTGTGGTCTTCCAATTTCTCTATTTTGAAATCTTATCTTCAATAATCGGTACATTTGGCTGTGCGGAGCTTTCTAAAATCTTAGTTTTGTCACGTTTATATTTAAAACTGTGTATGTTTCAAATTTAATTATTCATATATTATTATCTAGTAATCACTAATTATTAACAGTGGGCAAAAATACTGTTGTCTCTAAAAAATAAACCAAATCATATGGCTTGAATTTAAAATTGAAAAACGAATATCGAAAAAATTAAAAGTTTAAGAAAATTATAGTTTAAAATAAAAAGACCAAACCAAATAAAAAATTGAAACAATTTTGATTCAAAATATTATTTCTAAAAAAAAATTGATGACCTAATTTGATTCAGTACTAAACCAAACCGTTGTCCACTCATACTATTTTTAACTATGTGTTTTGCTCAATACAAGGTTGGATTATAGTATGGAATCCAATAACTAGGAAATTGGGTTGTAATTAAAAAATTTTAAAAACAATTGAAGTGGTAATACTATATTAATTGAGAGTTTGGGACTCCAATACTATAATTTTATTTGAGATTGAAGTATTGTGATTTTTAAAATTCAATTGTTTTAAAAATATATAAATATAAAATAATAATTAATAGTATATAGTAAATATAATTTTTAAATAATAATTTTAATAAAATTATTAAAAATATAATAAGTTTTTATCATAAAAATAAAAAATTAAATTAACATAATTTTTATATTATAAGAGTTAATATTTATAAAAAATTTTAAAAATATAATTTTTAATGTATAATTATTTAATCTCAATTTCATACATGTGATATTTGATATTTGATATTTGATATTTGATGTGATTGATATCAACACACTTTCATTTTTGCATGTGATTGATGGCGTCAATTTAATGCCAATAAATGCCCTATCCTTATCATTCTCTATTATTACTTGATTGTTATAAAATAATACCCAATTCCCACTTGTTATCATACACACTGTGAGGTGCCGCTGATGGTTTTTCTGAAACCATCTGCAAAATTTAATTTTCAAAAGCCATACTCTCTGTGACACCTCTTTCTTATTTTATTGTTGAAAAAAAAAAAACAACTTCTACATTTTTTTTCGTAATGAGAAGGCGGCATAAACATTGGCATCTGATGGTAATGATTTTCGAATTGTACTTCAAATGGGTTAATGGAGCAGAGCAAGTGCCATGTTACTTCATTTTTGGAGATTCATTATTTGATAGTGGCAATAATAATGATCTTCCAACAAAGGCTAAAGCAAATTACCATCCCTATGGAATTGATTTTCCTGGAGGTCCAACTGGAAGATTTTCAAATGGTCTAAACATGGCAGATGTTATAGGTATATATATAATATATAGGGTGTATATCATCTACTTCTTTCTCTTTATTACATACAGTTTCATGAAGCAAATTATTTTAATTTAAAACTTCTTGTTGCAGCTCAACTTCTAGGGTTTGATGGTTTCATTCCATCTTTTGCGAGTGCAAGAGGTGAAGACATTCTCAAAGGTGTAAATTATGCCTCCGGAGGAGGGGGAATTCTAAATGAAACTGCACGAAAAAACCTAGTAATTCAAACACTAACACTCCAAAAATAACTTGCACCAGGAATCTGAACGATTTAATCATATATTTCCTGATATGTGTCGCAGGGATTTGTATGGAGTATGAACGACCAGTTACTAAATCACCAAATAACAGTATCGCGGATTAAGAGAACACTAACAAGAGATAGAAAATCAACTGCAGAATATCTGAGCAAGTGCATATACACAGTTGGAATGGGCAACAACGATTACATTAACAATTACTTGTTGCCTCAGTTTTATCCTACAAGTCACATTTATACACCAGAGCAATATGCAACTGTTCTTGTTCGACAATATTCTCAGCAATTAAAGGTCCTTTCCTCTTCTCCTTCCGTTCTGCAAATGTAAGTAACAAGGTTTGCATTTCTCTGTTTCTTCAAATTAACTTCTAATCTTCTTTGGTACTAGATTTTGTACAACTTGGGAGCAAGGAAGATAGCAGTATTCGGATTAGGTCTTATCGGCTGTACTCCAGGCAGTGTTGCTATGTATGGAACTAGTAATAGTTCTGTATGTGTAGATTCCATAAACATGGCAGTCCAGATTTTCAATAACAAGCTCATACCACTTGTAGATGAACTCAACAACAATCTCCAGGATGCCAAGTTTATCTATGTGGACATTTTCAATATATCTTCTACTCCAACATCTGGTATAAAAGTTAAACTTTCATCACCAGAAAAGAACATAAAAATTATAAATGATCACTGATTGATGTCCATTTCAGGAAATTCGGTGATTAACACTCCTTGCTGTGAAGTAGCGAATTTAACAATGAATAATGCCAGTTCAACTTGCATTCCTTTCGGTACTTCATGTCCAAATAGAGGTGAGTATGTATTCTGGGATACAACGCATCCGACTGAAGTTGCCACTGCTGTTCTTGCTGGAAGATCATACAGTGCTCGACTTCCTTCTGATACTTACCCGATTGATATTCGTCGCCTTGCTCAACTCTAGTCCTGTATAGCAGAAATCAAGAATAATTGGATCCTCAAAGGGGCCATCTTTATCAATTCGGAACCATTTTTCAAATTGCTGCAAAGACAATACTTTTGTTGTAGTGAAACTTCAGTGGAGTACTGAATAATCATTACTTCCTTATGATTTGAATAAAACATCAACAGAAATTACTTTTCATTCCCATCAGCTGGCAATGGAGTTAACTTTAGCTTACTTGTCAGGATGACTAAGCTTAATCCATTGACTGTATCACGATAAATTGACAAAATACACCCAAGTCACCAAATAGATCATCAGAATAGTACAAAGGATGATGTACGACTGAACACCATCGCGAAGAATACAACAGTTTGCACAATGAGACATGAAATAATGAATTTTTCAAAGGCAATGTCAGAGCAAATATAGGAGCAGAGATAAGCAATACCCAAGTCTAATACACGAAGTCTGTCGGTATAAAACAAACGAAAAAGCGAGGTCAGACAAGAATGAGTGTACAGATAAAGAAAATCTATACCTTTTGCGAAACCTCAACCAAGGTCTGTGGAATGCTCTTGTGGCCATGTTAACCTTGATATCATTCCCAAGTTTCTCCTCTGTCAATCCATTTGTTTACTCTACCGGCCTCTAAAGCCCATATAGGTTAGTCTTTTTGTTAAATGGGACTTGAGAACATTTTAAGGAGGAAAATGCAAAAGCATGTATTCAACTAACACTAAGTAACCTTTACCAGCCTAGGTAGGAGTATTCTGCAGAGAAGAGTGTTGTCTGCAAATTATTAAATGCACTCAAGCCATTGAACTTATCAATAACCATTTTTTAAATTCTCTTCCTGGAAGCTGAGGCACTTGCTTCCTTAGGAGTCAGTTTGCCCAGCAATTTTTTTTTTTGGCTTGACAAATAATGGAATAAAGAAATAGTCACCAGACTAAAAGGTTTAATTAGAGTTTATTCTCATTATTTTCAGTGTTTGTGCTTGTGTGCTGGGTTTGATTCATATTATTTGGTCACACACTTAACAGAAATATAAATGCTTTTTGAACAGTTGACAAGATCACACAATCGCACGATAAGAGAAACAAACTTCTAAGAATGTGATCCTCTGGGTTCCAACTGCATTGACAAGGGTAATTATGGAACATATAATAACAGCTCACAAAACCCCAGCTTCAGAGACCAGAGAGTTGCCAGTGATTAACAAACTAAGTTTGTACTAAGTTTACTCCATCACCATTTTCGTTGAGAGGTCAGAATGACAACAAACAAGAACTCAGCAATTCATCTGTATTACATTTAAAATATGTAAACAACTAATTATTCTTATCAACAGAAGCCATAAGCAAAACACAGTCAGCAATTTGCTTGATATTGTTTTCTTCTTGGCCTGTCAGTGTGTTTAAGAATTGGTTGCAGTTCAAACGCTGAAGGCCTCAACTTTATTTGGAATTAAAGAAAATGATATGATACAATCAGATGGTAAACATCCCAAGTTGAGCAATACTTGTGCATCTTGAAAATTAACCAAAAGATGGTAACAATTATGTTCTTTGATGTTTTTCTAAATGAATGAATTACTTTCAAAATGGAATATAAACCTACTCAAATAAGAATGATTATAAGGTACCTTTGGACTACCAAAATAGATTGCAACCTTCAAGCTTTTGATACTAGCTTGGTCAGACAAATCCATGTCCTCCACAGCAGTACTATCTTTCCATCATCACAGCCAACACAAATAGCAGCATTCCTGAATAACCCCAACCTGCAGCATAAAAATCTCATAAATTACTTACCAACAAAAAAAATATTTGGATTACTGCAAAGTTGTGCTAAGAAAGTAAAATTGACATCTACATGTTACTCCAATCAATGTTGCCCTTTGGCAAATGGCATATTAATTAGCATAAATGTTCGCACAAAATTATCAATCTGCAGTGGAAACCAAAAGATGCAAGGTGGAGGACCCACCTGTTGCTCTGGAGTAAAAGTTATGATATAATGAAATTTCAAGTATTCTATTCATCAAGTACCGATCTCAGTTGTCAGCAAAGCAATCTGAAATCTACAACCACATCACCAGTTTAGCTAACATTGATTTCTAAGAAACTTAATATAATTATAAACAATAACAATGAAGAAGAATAGGATAATATCTGTGTTAGCATAGATAGACACCAAGATAGTGACGGATGTATCATATCCATGCTAAGATTGTATACAAAGTGGGGGATATCTGAGATAATCCAAAAAATCTAGCACTTCCTAACAAAGTAAATTCAAATGGCTCAGAAGCTACTTCATTGAAATGTGTTATTGCTTTTTGTACCAATCTGATTGGCTTGTCAATGTTTCACTTTCTGCTCTTTTATAGGTAACAGTGAGTGTTGTTTGTCATAATTAATTTAATTAGTTTCTGTTAGATCATTGCACCAAGTTCAATGAAATATGCATTCATGGTGATTTACATTTTTTATTGTTCTCTAGTTTCTTCTGCTTTCAATCATGTGCCTCTCTGCTATAACCAGATGAGTCAGTAACTTAGCATTCCAGAACATTACTAACAAGGCTAAAACTTGATTCCAAAACTTTTTTACCTTTTATCTAATGACCACGAAATGTAAATAGTAAAGTTACTCATTAGATGTAAATTTAGTCCTCCCCAATGTCTAAGAGAAATGAAGACTATTATATGATGCCATCAGGTGAAATTGGTTTAGGTTGTGAGGTCCCATAAATAAACACCAACAAAACATGAAAAAATGTCAACACCTGAGACAGGTTAGTGAGGAATGGTACCTGATAGATACATTGATTGGGATCCACTTCGTCCTCAATAGAACCACAAACAGTTTTGTATACAAAATGTTATTGTTATACCACACACACACACACAGAGGTATGTGCCAAATCACAAACGGGCAAGATTAGTGAGCCAATAAATTTAATTGCATAATTAAGCAAGGCAGTTTATACCTCGTTTCCAGACTCCAGTCTCTCAGAACCAGAGCTAATGATGGGTTGCAAACAATGAAAGAATGGTGCGCCAGATAACATCAGGCCTCGACTGGAAATCAGCATCCATATGGCTCCCTAGTTACGGCACTTAGTGTGGCTGCTTTTCTTGCTTTCCTTGAGATCTTAATCAATTGGCAAGCTCAGTACTTAATCACACCAAACATCACTTATCTACATCTTGGCAACAGCAGATGGATCCTCATTAGTCCAATCGTCCTTTCCAATAACGCTCATTTAGGAGCATAAAATCTGGGCCGCTTTCAACTTCCCCTCTTGTTTGAGGCCATTTGTTAGCCCATTGTAAATACAAAATTTGGGAAGAAACCATCTTCAAACATTTCACAGTACCAAACGTATGCTCCACCAAAATCCTTAAGGTTGCAGTGTCCCTTGACCGGTATGTTTTAGGTATCCGCTTTAGGGATCAATCCCTTGACCTTCATTTCATTCACAGAAACTTTTACCTCAGGCCTTCTCCTAGTTGCCCAAAAATCAAGCTATTGTAGGTCATCTTGTCAGGACAAATTCCCTGGTCCACCATCTCACTACGCAATACAAGTGCCTTCTGGACATCTCCTAGCTCTGCATAACAGTGAATGAGTGCACTATATTTATACACCAGTAGATCAGGAACCAAATTAATCTTCAACATTTCACTGAATAATTTCTCTACAGTTCCTTCATAAATCCACTAAGTACAGGATGATAAGTCTTCAAGCTAGGTTTGATGCCCAACTTCTTCATATTTTCATACAGCTCGAGACATTTTGGGGAGCTTCCTAGACTGGAATATCCAGAGATCAGTTAGTTATATGTAATCACATCAGGATTAAGACCACTACTTGTCATTTGGGGAAGCATGTCTTCAGCTTCCATTACCCTTCCCCTTTTGCATAGCCCATTAATGACGGCGTTATAAGTTACAAGTGTTGGATCCATTTCCCTTTTTTCCAGCCCATCAAAAAAACTTGAAAGCATCTTTAATCCTCCCCACTGTGCAGCCACCATCAATGAGGATATTATATATTTGGGCATTAGGAAAAACCCCTCTATTTTCAATATCCCTGAGGATTATTTCGCCTTCAAGAAGCTTACCGTCTCTGCATAACCAATTTATGAGAGAACCACAGGTTACAACATTGGGCTTTATCCCACTATTTTCCATTTCTTCAAGAATCTGAAAGCAGCCATCAAAATGGCCCATTCGTCCATACCCATCAATTAGGGTGTTATTTGTCTTAACATTTGAAGAAACACCCTTCTCCAACATTCTCTTTACTCATTCCCTCTGCCTTATCCATCTCTCTCAATTCACAAAACCTGTCAATCAAAGTATTGAAAGTAATGGAATCCGGTCTCAACCCACAATTTTCCATTTGTTGAACAGCCAACATAGCTCTATTCACATCACCTGTTTGACAATATCCATTCACAATTGTGTTAACCAAAACTTCATTCAGAACATGCCGTTTTCTATTTCTTTCCCGACAATCTCCTCTGCAATTTCCACCTTGCCTTCTTCACACAACACATCCAACAAAATGCTACAAGTATAACTATTAACCTAAATCCTCTTCCACTCAATTCTTCATACAAAGCCATCACACTCTCCCCATCCCCACACTTGGAATGCCCATCAAAAAGCACGCTATAAGTAAAACCATAAGGCGCGAACCCATGAGCTTCTATTTCCGTATATAGGCTCTTCGCCTTAAAAAGCCCAGCGAGTAACGAATTAAACATACCCAAACGCACCTCCACCTTGTCTCTCTTCATCCTTTTCTCTCAAAGCACTAACCTTTTAAACTCGCCAACTTTACAATACCCATCAACTAACGTAGTATAAGTAACCCTCGTCGGCATCAACTTCCTCTCACACGTTTCATCAACACAGCTTCGCCGCATCCCAATTATCCCTCTTTGATAAGGATCAAGATCCTAGTGTGTTTTTCTTTAAGATTTTATTAATTTTTTAAATTTAATAAAAAAATTAATTTAATTATAAATATAATAAATAAAATTAATTTAAAATTTAATTTTAGTTATTTATTTTCACTATAAGATATTAGGAGGAAAAAAACACTAAAAAATAATCATTGTCTCTTTGATAAAACCACTTATCAAGATATTATGAACAAACATATTAGCCTTAGTCCTACTCTTCTCCATCCCATCAAAAATCTCACAAGCCTTCTACAAATCACCAACCTTCACGGCAGCAACTGCTTTACCATACGTAAATTTATCAGGCCAAAACACCTTACAAATAATCTCATTGAACAATTCGAAGAGCTCCTGGTTTGGTTTGGTCTGATTTTGCCGAAACAAATCGAACTGAACTAAAAACTTTAATTAAATTTGGTTTGATTTTTTACTTTTTTATATAGTTTCTAGTTGGTTAAATTAATTAAATTTACAATTTGGATCGCATATAAATAAAGTTATATGTTGTCTCATATGATTTAAATACCTTTTTTGTTGTTCATTTTTTGTGCCAAATAATTGAGTCAAATTAATTCGCTTTAGTTTTTAAGCTTGGTTCGAATCCTTCCAAACTAAACCTCTTAGAATCTTATAATAGTGGCAAATAAAACACTCTAATAGCATTGGAGAGAAAAAAAAAGGAGGGAAATTTATAATAGCAACCATAAAATTTTTGTAAATTATAAAAGTAACCATATAATTTTTTTTCTATTAAAATTAGCCAAACACTACAATTTTGGACCATAGTATCTTTGTTATTCTCATCCAAATTTTTTACTCACGGAAGCATTTCTCCAAACAAGATTCTCACCAATCGCCGACACTGGAGAAGATCATCGACGTCCATCATCAGCGGCCATCTCGAGGGCTCATGTCCAACAACATCAATCCCACCAAAATCAAGTCCAATAACATCGAAGACATCTAAAATCAAATATTGAAGTTCAAAAACCCTAGGTTAGAAATTTGAAATAAATGTTTTATTTTGTTCTTGTGTTTTGTTTTATTGTGTTGTGGTTGTGTGATGTTGTTTTGATGGTGGTTGTTGTGTTCGAATTTGGATGGGAGGTAGAGGGTTGCAGGAGAGGAGTGATTTTGGTGGAATGGAGCTTAGGCCATCGCGAGAGGCTCGCGCACAGGCTGTCACCCAAGGCTCTCTCTCAGGCTGTCTCGCGCAATGGCCCTGGCTATCGCTTGAGCCTCGCACGCAACAGGCTGGCTATCATCGCACAACACACAGGCATAGGGACTGTGTTTTTGGGCTACGGAAGCCCGTCGCCCGAAAGTTTGTGCTACCTACTGCTGGTCGCAAAAAAATGCATCGCCTGTGTTGTGTCATTTTATTCTCCTCGCAAACAATGGGAGTTGTGGTTTTTGTGAGACGTGCTACTTGTCGCACAAAATTTTGAGAGATGGATTCTCGTCACACAAAAACATAACTTCTATGCCTATAATTTTTTATGCCCGTCGCACACAATTACTTGAGATGGGAGCACCGCGCTCTCTGAAATTTTGTACGATGAGCTGTTTGTCGCATAAAATTTGGGGTGACAAGCTTTCATCGCACAAAAACATAGCCCTTATGCCGTGTAATTTTTTGTGCTCGTCACACACAATTACGTGCAATAAAAGCACCATACTCTCTATGTTTTCGTGCGACGAGATCCCGTCACAAAAAAATTTATGCAATGAACTGTTGGTCACACAAAAAAGCAAAGATTGTGTGATCATGTTTCTGTTGTGCAATTTGTGTTAATAAATTTTGTTACGTTTTTTTATTATAATAAAGTTGTGAATTTTAATAATGGATAGAAATTTCATTTTGTTATAGATACATAGTAAAAAAGAGTTTGGCAAAATGTAATCCGCCTAGCCCGAGGAAGGATCTAGGCGTGATGAAGTTAGGATTTGATGATCATTTCCTGGGACGTATTACAGAGACATCAAAATTTAAAAGCATCGTCGAAGCTATCCGGAGTAAGTTAACGAAAAAATAATTATCGTTATTAAAGAATGATATTTTCGGGCACTTCATGAATTTGCAGAGTTATGCATTCAGTGGTGTTATAATCCACAATTTATTGCTTAGGTAAGTGGCACATAATGAAACCAATGAATATTAGTTTTGGTTTCAAATAGGAGAGCATTTAACACGTTTATCAATTAGGGAGTGGTGTTTAGTTACAGAACTCTTTAGTGGTGAAAACATCATACCAAAAAATTCACTAGTGCATTATAGGTTACTTCATCAACATTTTAATGGTATGTTTAAAGACTTGAAACTCAAACAATTGGATATTGCTTTTGTCAATTTGAACTTTGATGTCATGGATGACGTTGAAGCCTTGAAAATCACGTTGTATTACTTTACCAATAGGGTACTGAATGGTAGGATAACAGTCAGGCTGATTTCCAATTGATGAATTACATTGATGATGTCGATCACTTTCGAAGTCTTTCATGGGGTCGTATATCATGGAAAATAATATACAACAGTATTGATAATGTATTAAACCAAAATGCTAAGAAATTTAAGGCTCAGCGCAACAAAGATCCTTCTCATAATATTGAGAAATACAATATCTACGGCTTCAATCATGGAGTCCATGTGAGTTGGAAAAAAAATTTAAGTTCATATTTGTACTTATGTATTCACGAAGTAATTTTCTTTAACTTTATAAAGTAAAGTAAAATTTTTTTTAAGTGATTGAGAGGTTGCCATCAGAGTGGGCTGTGAAAATAAGAAAGAAGATTCCCCACATATTAAAATGGAAGGCATTTTGTTATTCAAAAATAAGTTATGTGGTCGTACATTCATATTTTAATGACACAACACTTGTATTGTAAGTATTATATGCATAAAATAACCGTTAATATTATTAAATACTATATCATTATTCGAACATAAAATTTCGTCTACTCTACGGCAGAGGAATGTTATACAAATTATTGAACAAAATGCAAAAGAGAAGGCAAAAGATTATTGGAAGACTGTAGAGGATAGTATGTCATACGTCCCAAAATGGGTTCTTAAAGTAGGTATCCTTGAGTAATTAATTTAAATTATTATTGAAGCTCAATACACTTACCAATTATTTTTTATTTTTTATATATTTTGTGCAGCATGATTCTATAATCAATGCACAGCCTATTCCAAAGGAAGTACAGGAGCTTCAAGAGTATATGATTGGAACATATGAGCAACAAAACTCACTTAAGGGCGATCCTGCTACAACTGACGGTGACGATCGATCACATGACTCTGATAACTCACAAGAGTTAGAGGTTACATCCTCATCAACGATTATTTTCATTTATTGTATAGAAGTTAATATATGCCTTTAACACAGTCTCGTTTTATTTGTGTATGTTGATAACAGTCAAGGACAAAGTTCTGTAACGACTATTTCATTAAATGGATGAACATGATTGATTGTAACATTTTTTAGCTGAAGTTGACATTTGAGGCAGAGCGCAAAGAATAAAAGAGTTTAGAAAACTCGTCATGTGACTTTTTGGTTCAAACAACAAGGGTAAATCTAAGTGGTCATACAACGATTCCCCGATTAAACGCTCGTATACAGTGAACAACTTTATTGCGTTGTATTTTATTATTCTTTACCTTCTAATCCAACAGGAGTTTAATATATTTATATTGATTATTTGACAGACCTTAGATGGCCATGGATATTAATGATATTAATGATCGTAATGATTACAGTCCCTAGTCATTGTACATCTTCTACAGGGACCTAAGTGGTGATAACATCAAAATTTTCACGAAGGCACCATCGGGCATAAGTAAGTTCGGACATCCATATCGGCCGTCATATATGATTAATATTTCTTACGTGATTCTGTCTTTCAAGAGAGGGTGGAGCATGAATCCTTTACCTACAATCGAAATAATGGACCATGAGATTGATGAAAGAACGAGTATGAATATAAATCCATTTAGAGGACTAGAAAATCTAACACAATTTCATGAGTTCGATCAGTGGTTTGCCAATGAAATCACAGTGGATCGCACAATCCAACAATCATACGAATTTTTTTAAATACTGTGTAACCATGCTTCACTTGGATGGCTAAGGGATGAGGTAAGTATTGTTGGGTTTTATTTTTTCAAATACTTTGTACTTTCTTCTATTATAAATGGACACTCTATTTTTTTTTTCATCTACAGCATATCCATGAGTATTTCTGGTTGATTAGTGCAAAGTAAAGACAATACCCAAATGCTTTACCTTAACGTGTCACGCACACAGATACCTTTTTTTGGGTAATGAGTTCAGAAAGCTTACAATAATTGATTTTATATTATATCTCTTAATGTCTTCAGTCCTTTTAACAACTTTGATTCCATGTAATATATCTACTAGGTGTTCTTGAAGCAATTATGGAACGACGGTGACTGTAATGTAAACTCATTACAATATATCTACAACTCAATAGCTATATTGATGGGCGGTCGAACGTCATGTCCAAACGGTTCATAGACGTCGATATGGTAAGAATTACTATATAATCTTAATGTTATCTAATTTTGTTTGTAATTTTCTAAAATTCTGAGTTTATGTTGACTTAAGTATTCATTCCTGTGAATCTGGGTGGTGATCACTAGATAGTAGCCCGAATGGACCTTCGTAAGAAGAATGTGTGGATTTATGACTCGTTAGAAGAATATCGGGACGATAAAACATACGAGCATAACTTCAAGCCACTTCAAGTTGTTTTCTCTTGATGGCTAGAAGATGTTGGATTTTATGACATCCGACAGGAGCTACGGAGTTCCAACCCTTTGAAGGTGAAAGTAATGAAAAAATATGCCACAACAAGAGTCTAAAAATGGAGATTGCAGGGTTTTTTTTATTGGTGTTTACAATATATTTAATGTTTGGGCTCAGATTTGATTTTAGTGGTAGTCATGGACAATACTTTAGGAAAAAGATTGTTGTTAACATATTTAATGATGATATTACACTTTAAACCATTGTACTCATTTGAATATTGATGCATGTGGAATTTTTCTTTTGTAGAGATAATTAAAATAATATAATTGAAATTAAATACCTTAGTAGATATAATTTTACAATGAATAAAAAATAAACGTTCAAAACACATAAGTATCTATCATGATACAATTAGTTTCGATTCGACGCAATGAAATTTATACATTTCTTGCGATTATGCCCCACTTCATTGAACCACCCACATCTTACAGTTTTCTGTTTACATCCTCACCAATAGAGGGTATTCTGAGCTTAGGATGATGACTAGATGGTGGCGCTTTAACTGGTGGGTTAACTCTTATTGTTTAGATTTCCTTCGGAATCTTCTAATCTGTCATGTCGCCAACTGGCTCAACTAGTTTTACATAAGCCATCGCTAATGATTCCTTGGTGTAAAAATCAGAATAAAGACTGATATAATTCACTTGTACCGTTAGGCAAGTAGCAAATGCATGTGCACGGACAAGCTAATTAAGTTGGAATACTCTATAGGTGCAAGTCGTCACGTATTTCAACTATCCCCTCATTAATACCACCATCCAAAACATGGAATTGAAACTGGGACACAGGAGGAACAATCATTCTTTCGACCATAGTTCTCCTGTTAGAGACTATTTCATCTGCCCATGTTGTTAGACGAGTACTCATCGATTCAACCATAATTTTTCTATCATAAAACTATTGCTGCATTATTTTTCTAAAGTAATCAATAAGATGAGTAATCGAAAATACGGTTATCTCATGAAAGAATTTACGCTCTCTACTGATGTTGGTGGTAAGAATATTGTACCTCCGACCATCAAACTTAGACCTTGTCCAATTACATGTGCCCACATTATTCTTTAAATAGTCAGTTGCACTTGCGCGGAGCTACCACAACCCCTCAAGTTGTTTTTTAAATTCTTCATGTCCATGCGTTTTTGCTACGTTTATAAAAAAAAGTTCAAATTTATCCCATACAGCTTTGGACACCTTGAATTTTGACTTTATATTACCTTTCAAATGGTAAAAGTAAACTCCATGACCAACAGTGCGAAATACTTTCAAAATAGCTCTCTTAATGGCAGTACATCGATCAGATATAAACACTAACTCCAACTTATCGCCAACCACTCCATGTAATTTCATCATAAACTATTCCCAAGCATTATTATTTTCGGAATCCATGACCCCAATGATTAACGAATACAATTGATTGTTTCCATCTAGGCATGTTGCCACAAACATGCTTTCATGATATAACCCCTTAAGAAGAGTATTATCTACAAGCAATCGATATAACCCTTTTAAGAAATTTTATTATCTCGCAATCTATTGTAGAATAGATTAATGGTGACGAGTGTCGATCCCACGAGGAGGTGGATTTTAATTATGTGTAGAATTAATTTTCTGAGTTGGTGGTTGGATTTATAATGACAATGAAGTAGGCAATATATTAAATCATTGGCCTCAACATGATCGCTTATTATTCATTATTAGTACCAATTAAATCATGAACTTCCACTCATCATGAAACCCTTGATAGAAGATCCAAGAGATAAATCAGGGAAAGAGTATAGGAAATTATCATTTTCCAGTCCAACCACATAAATTAAAGGGGAAGGGTGAGTAATGGTACTTCAATTCGTTTGCTTTAGTCAAAATGGGAATTTTATTAAAATACGAGAAAATACAAGATGGAGATGGGAAGTCCAAAAAGATTTGTCGAACTTTTATAGATAAACCGAGTTTCCTCGGATTAAACTATTTGAAGACCAACTTCCTTTATGGAACACATCCCGATATGTACCATACACACATTTTTTTATGATAACTGGACATCCGTCAACATTTTTTCCTATTTTATAACGCCACATCATCATCGATATCATTTGGAGTGGTCAATGCCACATCATTTTTCCAATCAAATGCCGCCACGTCATCGTATAGTTCGTCATCGCATAAAGTGCCACGTCAAGATACGATATAAGTGAGCGTGAACAAGGCGATTCGCATGACCGTATCGTATATATCAACCGCATCAGCCGTATGTGTGAACAAAGATCAGGTATATGTATAACCATTTTTTTTTTATGCTCCTCCTAAGGTTTTCGAGACCGTCCCCGAGTTCAAAAGTGCTGTCCGTTTTTCCATCTGATCTCTCGTTTATTGTGAAATGACCATGATATCCCCTAAAATACATAAAATACTTAATTAAAATAAAACATACATAATTAAATTACAAGGGACTTAAAGACATAAAAATAGGGATTTGGAGTGTAAAATGATGATTTTCTCCATTATAAATACACACTTTCTAGTACTCAACACCCTTGATAGAAGATCCAAGAGATATAAAGCAGTATAAGAAATTATCATTTCCATCCTGTTTGAGGTGATTAATGGTACATTCATTTGCTTTAGTCAAAACGTAAGAGTACTTAGAAAGTAAGTTGTACGACTTTACAGGATTCTCTCATACTATTTGAAGACCGAACACCATTGGCCAACACCTTATTATAAAAAAGTGTATCCATTTTTCTAAATAAACTTGTCTGCGATGATATAACTAATAACCCCTTTTCACTAACCACGGAACATTTTGCTCATTCGAAACTCTTGTTGCTCGGATACGTCATTTATATGACTCTGAAGAACACTGGGCCTCGAAGTGTATCGTTGTGGAACATATGATATTGAAATCAAACTTACCCTTCAAGGCAACTTTGTGCAGTTCTAGTTTAACTCATTTTTCTCAGCAAACAACTTTCCCATACCAATATCATCATAATTGCAATTTCTAACCATATCTAGAGCAATCAAGTTTGAAGGCAAAACTGGAGCAAGACTTGCAAAGTGGTCAACTATTGTCCTTCTTCTTAAACGGGCCATCGAATGAATGGGTCGGTTGTCTCTGTTATTAATGGAAATATCACTCGGATCCTCATCTTCATCATTAGTAGGAATAATAGAAGGACTAACACCCCTATCATGATCTGAACTATTAAAATGACTATCTATTGTACTATTATATAGTTCCCTACAAACATTATTTGCATCTGTGTTGCCGATGTCATCAATAAGATCATCATTATTGCAGAAATCATTATTGTAGAATGGAGAGTAACATTGTTCTGACGGCATTGTTAATGGTAATTCCTTTTCTTTAACATTCGTTACTGTAATGTCATTATCATTAATGGTGTTATTGTTGTCATGGAATGGAGAGTAACGTTGCTATAAAGACAGTGTCTGTGGTAATGTCTCTTCTTCAATATTGGGACCAGAGATGTTTGCTCTAGAAGAAGTTTTAGTTTTTATAAGTGGCTCACCATTTTCGTTCTGAACTCGAGGAGATGTGGTAACAAATATAGGGATGCATCCGTAATTGACCACATCAAAAGCCATATGTAATACAGCCTTGATCATTTCGTCATTAAATATATCCATAGATAGTGAACATATATGATACATTATGTTACTAGACCTCAAAGCTATATTCATCGTGATATTCCATTTATTACGATATATCTATAAAACATCATGAACTCTTGCCACAAATTGATCAAATGAACAATCTTTCTCAACAAAAAAAGTTATATTATTGCCATTCACGTACTCCATTTGCCCATCCGCTAACTTCTTCCACCAACCGTTGTAACAAAATTAAAGAACAACTAAATCCATTAAACCTGAAAAATATTTAACTATTGGGGAGATTGGCAAAAAAGTTATGAGTTTTATTTGTCTCGTCACAAGCTTTGAAACGGTATATTATACGCAAAAAAATGAACACATGTAGTCAAAATTATCACCTAAAAAAATGTAGTCGTCGCACATGCTGTATTTTTGTGCGACATGCTTAATTTTGTGCGACTGACTGGGCGACAAGCGCCTGTCACATAAAAATACAGTATTCATACTTATGTGCGACAGGCGTCTGTCGTCCATAATCTGGGTTTCGATTCTCATTCAAGTTTTTACCCTTTTTAATTTTTTTTTTATTTCTCAACTCAAATAGATGTACTTTAACAAATTACATTACTTTATTAAAAAAATAACAGCATTTACAGTAAAATCTACATCAATTTTCAACTTAAACACTAGCCTTAAAACATTAAAAATCCATATTGTGTAAGCACATAAACTAACTTTTAATATGTTCTCAAAATAATGATTTTATGCTTCTGTTATGTTGAAAGTGTTGAGATTTATTGAGAGTTTTGAGAATGTTGAGATTTTTTAGGGTGTTAATTGTGTTGAAATGTGTTTAAGTTAGTTTCTTGATTTGAGTTGTGAGAATGGTATCATTTGAAAATTTGAAGAAAGTAATAAGGGTAATTTCATCAAACACTTAAGTTTTTGGTTAATTATGATAGAAAAAAGTTTGAAGAGTTAATTTTGAAAAATCTAAAAGTTTTTTTGACTATTTTTGCAAATTTCCCAAAAAAGTATCAAATTGTAATTTCGATTATTTAAATGGATGGTAAATAACATATTAGCATTTCATCATTTGATCTACGTAATTTTACGGCCATGCACCCAAATGATTAGTAGCAATGATCCCAATCCAAATCTACTTTGTTAACTTAACCGCCCATTAAAAGTCCAACTTAAAACTTAAGTTTGAGAAGGTGATTCTTACGACTAAAATTAGACCTTATAAACACACAAGTATTTAAGTATTGAACATTTAATAAATGAATAAACTAACAAAAGACAATTCCGGTAAATAGCATTCCACTGCTATCAAGGCCGGCCCATTTCATTTGCTAAGATCCTTGGATTTTTATTTTTCAATTTCAAACATTGGTGGAAAAAGATATTTATCTTTTTATGAGTCCCGGAAGGAGTAACCTTATCCTTTATTTTCAATACTTTTTCTTATAAAAAGTGAGTGAAAAAAAAACAGCGTCTTTTATGACAATTTATTTGTTTTTCAGTTTTTTTAATGGAAATCTTACCCTTTTCTCTCTTAATTTTTTGGGTGAGACTATTTAAACTTACAATTTTTTTTTTTACATCCTCTTTTTCATTAAAAATTTTATTTTTAGCTAAATATTTTTTAAAAAATACTTTATTAACCCTTTCATCTCTTTTCTTTTTTCAATTTCATAAATTCTGATCAATTCATTCAGATATATTCTTCTAGTTACTAATAATTGGTATCATTAACTAAGAGAAACAAAACACACAAGTAAAAATGAACATCAACAAATTCTTATCAGCTATCAAAGTTAATAAATATCAAGAAAATAATTTTTACTAAACACAAAAGCGAATGAATATCCAAAAAAAAAATTATATAGAAAAAACAAGACAGAGTGATTATGATATACTAAAAAAGGCCAAAAAATGAATTTTAAAAAAAAAAGTGAGATTTGGTGTTTAGTTTAGAAATATAATTGTAAGGTAGAGAGAAAGAGATTAGTAAAAGCTAATTTTAAGATTTTTAAATTTTTAATTTTAAATAATGAATTTATTTTTTAAAATAGGTGTAGAGATGAATTTGTTGGATTTAAATAGCTCTACCCTTATTATTATTAATTTTTTGGTGAAGCTATTTGAACCTACCAAAATATTGATTAAACCCAATATTTAATAAATTTTTTAATTACTAAAATGTCCACATAGAAAATGACTATAATAGACAAGACTATATAATTAAATTAAATAAAAAAATTACAGCTTTTCTCCGATATTCTGTATTATTCGATGTACCGTTTTCACACTTTCTATGACTTTTTTTAACCCACGGATTAAATTTGTTTTTCCTTATTTACACATTTGTTAATGGAACGAAGTTTCAATGAATTTTTAATACATTTGGATAAAAGTTTATTGCTAGTACAATTCCTCTTGACTTCCACCATCTAATTTCTCATTTCCAATATCTTTGAATAGGACAACGAATCTTCTTCCCATTTAGAAGCTGCAAGAAATTTAAAAAAAAAAAAAACTCATGCAAGAACTGTTGCAATTACTTGAATTCTTTATTTATTATAAATGTATTTGTAATTTTGTTATCGGTTGTTTATTTAAAAATTTTTAAGTGTATTGTTCCAAATGCACGAAATATCAAGGGGAAAACAGCTACTAAAAATAAAAAATAAAAATTTTAAGAATTTGGGAGAAAAGAGTGATGGGAAAAAGTCCAGAAATAAAGAAGAAAAGAATGAAGAAATGGAGAAACAATGTGGAAAGAAAATGATAAGAGAAATTATGTTAATTTAGCGTAATAAAAGTATTTTGGGTATTAAAATGGGTTAGTAAAGGAAATTGCATATTTTAAATTTTACAAATGTGCTTATTTAGTAAATAAGTTTAGGAAGTAATTTAATGAATTTAAATTGCTTCACCCATTTTTTTAAGCTTATTCCATTTTACATTTTTTTTTCCCTCACAAATGTGCTTGGTGGATCTTGACATGTATCCTTTATGGATCCATATCATGGATTTGAAAAAGCTTTAAAGAAACTGTCCCCTCCACCTACCCCTTCTTTTTTTTGATAGAAAAGCTTAGCTTTCACTAATTTAAATTTGAGAAGAGATACAAAAGATGAGATGGACAATTATCCTTGAACATTATTTTTTCTGTAATGTTTAAAGCCATTTTGGCAATTGAATGGGCAGTGTCATTACAAAGTGTTGCAAGGTGGTGTTGCTCAGGCCTTTTAATCCTTAAATGTTTGAGATGGTCCAAAATATTTCAGTTTTGCTATATTTCTTCCTATAACCAAGTCCACAACTTCTTGGCAATCAGATTCAATTATCAAGGGCATACATGTAGTAGTTTCTGCAATTTCAATTCCCGGCTGAATTGCTTCTATAGCAAGCACATCTCTATAGATCCTATCTTGTTTTTAAGGATTGCTACAAAGTTTCCCATAGAATCTTTAATCACTACTCCTGAGCTTGCCACATGATTTTTTTGCCTTTGTTACTACATCTACATTCACTTTAAAACACCATATTAGAGGAGGTTTCCAAGTCTCATTTGTTGAGCAGCTTTGGCTTCAAGAAGATGGACAGGAGGATTTATTTTCTCGTATGATTCCACAATTGCTTTTACTTTAGCTAATGATACTTGAGAATTTTTTTTCTCTTCCCTTCAAAGATAAAAAAATTCCTTGAATGCCAATTTGCCTAACAATGTGCTACATATAAATTCCATCTTTGTCTTACTTTTCTTTGTTGTCAAAGCTTGAAACATACTCAATAGGTCTTGGTTTGCAAAGAATTACATTTCATTTGCAAAGACTATGATCTTCCATGTTCTGTGATGCTTTACAATTAAAAAAAGCATATGAAGTGTTCTTCTCTTGCTTGCCACATCTTTGACACCAAGGTTGTTGCAAGATTTTCTTTTTACCAAAGGTTCTCTGTTGTTGGAAGTAGATTTATGATGCCCTCTGTATAAAGGTCTTAACTTTTCTCGTAGATCAAGCTTCCATATCACATGCCACTCTAATGGATTTTTGTTGGAATGTATTTGGCCAATAGGGGAATTTAAGTTTTAAAACAACCTGGTATCCGCTCTTCATAGAATAATTATAATGTTTATTAAAGGCCCACAAAGGTCAATCTAGTCTTGGACTTCTTGTTAGCATTGTCTTCAAAATTTGGTTGTAACTTCAAGTATAAATTGTTGCCTAATTAAAATTTTATTCTACTTGTGCTCCTAATCAATTAGCAAAGAAACTATGATATCTAAGGGCAAAGTTAATGATGACATTATCATGAAGGTTGAGGATCTATGAATCCAATTAATGTTATAGATCCTTACTTATTCTCTATTTCTTATCCTCCATCTCAATCAATGATGAAGCACTAGTCTATCCCAGAGAATACTCCACCAAATGAATGATGGCTTGTACACTAGTGTTGCATTCAAAAAGTCTTTTTTTTTTTTTTGGAAATATTGAGCCGTTGAACTATTGCCATTAGAGAATAAGAGAACTGAAGCAATCTCCACCCTTGCTTAGCTACTAAGCCTTGATTAAAACTAGATAAATCTTTGAATCCCGTTCTTTTTTTTTTTTTTTTGGATTTGCATATTCTCTCCCACCTAGTCTAATAAATGCTTTTGTGACCTCTTATTTTAGTTCTACCAAAACTAAGCTATTTCTCTTTTAATGTCAATACATAGCCGCAATAGAATCTTGAACACACTTATAGCATAACAAGGATTGCTTGGGCAATTACTTTGATTAAAACTTCTCTTCCTCAGGAGAGTTGTCTCTGCCAACTGGGTATCTTATTAAGCATTCTTTGCTTGATATTATTAAAAAAGCCCACTTTTTTCCTTTCCCACCATCGATGGTAACCCAAAATACTTCTCATGTCTAGAGATAATGTTGACCTAAAAACTACTTTTAATTTCATCAATTGCTTGGCTTGGGAGTTTCCACTAAAAAATGTGATTTAGCTTTGTACAATTTTCAGTTTTTGCCATTGTAAATACAAGGTTATCGTCCACAAAGACTAGGTGAGTTATTAAAAAGTTAGTGCTGAATTTTAATGTGTGGATCAACTTCTTTGATTTTGCATGTCTCAAGAAATTTTAAAAGGTTTCTACATAGAGAACAAAGAGATAAGGAGACAAAAGATAGCCTTCCCTTAACCTCCTTTGTGAGTAAATCATTCCTTTTGCTGTGTTGCTAAAAAAATATTTCAAATCAATCCATTTAAGTGAAAAGCTTGGTTTCTTCACTACATTTTAGAGGAAACACCACTCAATCCTATCATATGCCTTACTTATATCAAGTTTTAAGACCATAAACCATTTTTCCTCCCTTTGTTAAGCCTGATCTTGTTCAAACACTGATAACTTATAACTACGTCATTCGTAATGAGTTTATTAGCGATGCAAGCACTTTGTGTTGATGAGATGATGCTACCTAACATCTAGTGCTCTTGAAAAAAGGCTACTCAGAAGCCATCTTGTTCAAGGGCTTTGGTTGGGCACATTTGTGGCAAGGTTATTGTTATCTCCTTTACATAAAATGGTATGTCCAACTCCTTATTCATTTCTCTTGTTATTTTGGCAAGCATATCTTATAATACATCTTCCATTTGAGCATGAGAAGTGTTTGTTTGTGGTGAATAGATTTACAAAATAGTTGCAAAATATTCTTTCCACATCATCTTCTTTTTCTATCCAATTTCAACTTTATCTAAGATTCCTTAGATTTTATTTTTTCCTCTTTCTAGATGATGTTTTAGCATGGAAAAATTTTGTATTTATATCCTCTTCTCTTAACCAATTTACTCTAGATCTTTATCTCCAATATATGTCCTCTTCTAAAAGAAGGGCAATAATATGCTTTTCCGGTCTTTTGATTTGCTCACCATTTTCATAATGCTGATTATGCTATTTTACCCTTTTTAATTTATTGATCAGCTTTTCCAGCCTTTGACTTTGATCTCCTAATTCTTTACTCCAATGTTAGAGTTAAGCCATTGATTTATTGGTTGTTTTTTTTTTAACATTTAACTACATTTTTATTGCTCTACCTTCCTTTCTCAAGCCACTCTTACATCATAATTTCTCTACACAAGAGGTCCACAAATCTTCATCCTACACTTGAGGAAATGTCTTTTTAGTATATCTTAAATCCCTTCTTTTTTCTACCACAACCATCAAAATAGGGTTGTGATCTAATGTTCATGTCTCTAGTGTTTCAACAACTAATTAAAAAAAATGTTGCCTTATTCTTTGTTGCCTAACAAATGATCTAATCTTTCCTCAATCAAGCAATGCCTATATCTTTGATTAGACTATATCATAAGATGCCCTCTACATCCCAAATCCATTAGATTGCATTGTTTAATAATATCTCTAAAATATTGTATCATGCTAACTTCCATATCATTTCCTCTTATTTTCTCAAAAGGTCATAGAATTTTGTTGAAATCACCAAAACAAAGTCAAGGTAGAGAGGATAAATTGGCTAACCTTTTTAAAAGTGCCCATATGTGATGCTTCTTACTTATTTCTAGGTGCCTATAAAAATGTGTACACCTCTTATAGCTTCCATTCTTACCATAAACCACTATATTAATATGGTGTTTATGCTAAGACTTGATATCCAACAAATCTGAGTTCCACATCAAGGCCAAGCCCCCTTTCTCCTAGATTTGCTAACATTAAACAATTCTTGAACCTCAATTTTTGACTTTTCTCTTACACTTGCCTAGATGTTAACTTGGTTTCACAAAGAAACACAAGCTTAGGCTTATGCATTTAAAGCAATTTTTAAGCTTTGCAGCCTTTTTGCCGTGATGGGTCCATTTTGCGTTTCAGTCTTCTTTTCTCCACTTTTCTTTTCATGTCGTGCTTGCGCTTTCCATTTTCTGCGTTTAGGCTTATATCATGAACACAATAAGCCCATTAACGACCTCACTGTTTTCACTTTCTTTTGGGGTTAAAATTGGACATCCAATTTCCCGCGTCACTTTTCGGCCATTAATTTTTCCTGCTTCCTGCTTCAGCTTTGCTTTCAATTTTTGAGACTCCCGTCTTTTTTCTTCATCAATTTCATTACTTTTTTCTAGCTTTTAACCCCTACTGATGTCAACTCCACCAGCTACCATCCTTAGTCTTTGACAGCTTTCATTCAATCTCTTTACCTCCTTACAATGAATGCACCTCTATATTTGGACTTTCCCGAATCTGGGTTGCCCCAATATTCAGACCTAATTTTTTTCAACCTGGTTTGAGGCTTGCAGCTCTGTGATTTAGAACGTAGGTCCCCGTGTGGATTTGGTGATTTATTTCCTGGGTGTTCTGATGCTGTATTCTATCTTCCTCTATCACTTGCTGCTTCAATCTTTCAGCTTTGATTTGAACTTTAGTCCATGAACCATACAGCAAATCTTCCTTAGCTTGATTTTTGTATGCTGCACATTCTCTGTATTGGTGTCCAATACAACCACAGCAATAACAAAGTTTTGGGAGCTTTCCATATTGGCTGGATATTGAAATATGATCTTCATCTTTTTGGGGCTCACCATATATATCTTCCCACATATCTCAGCTTGCCCCTCTACTTGTGTATCCTCTTGTTCCTCCATTGTCTCCAACAGTATGACTTTTGTTAGTGGCTTAGTGATATCAACTGATGCCCTAAGCCGAATGATCTGCCCTATAATATCTCCGTTAGCATTTGTTCCCACCTCCTCCATTCTCCCAAATGCTCCACCAATCTCTATTAATATTTCCTTATCCATTCATAAAATGGCCACATTTCGTAGTTGTACCCAGAATTATGTGTATGTAAAAGACTATTTGGAGATATCTCTAATAGCTATGGGCCCTGCAAA
This sequence comes from Luvunga scandens, assembly GCA_030449905.1. NCBI lineage: Eukaryota > Viridiplantae > Streptophyta > Magnoliopsida > Sapindales > Rutaceae > Luvunga > Luvunga scandens. Next base: position 408,121 of record JASUUG010000696.1, read on the forward strand.
CACAATGAGAGCATTATTAAAATGTCATGGACCACTTGTCAACCAACGCCTTTTATCCACCTCTGTTCTAAACTTAAACATGAATATATTATCCCCTAATTTTTCTATTTTGACTGTTCTGATGTTTTGCCAAGCTTGTTGCAGAGTTTTTTTTAGGCCCTCCTTGTTAACACTTCTGCTTGTTAGCACTTTTCCGATTAAGCACCTCGCTGCAATTTTTTCTCCTTTAGCCTTCATTTTGCTCCTTAAAGATACTCTGTCCTCTCCCTCTCCTGATAAAGTGATCGCTCTACGTCGTTTGATTAACTCTTCCGTATCCATGGCCACTTGTCAGTGCCATCTTCAGTGAATAACGGATTAATTTCACCTACTTCTCCTCTGGCTTTGAACTTTGTTTGCCATCCAACTAAACTGGTATTGAATAGTTGAAAAATCAGTAAACGATTACTAAGGATAAAAGGATCCTTTTAAACTAACTCGCGGGTAGAAATAAAGAGTCATAAAGATTCTAGCCAACTTCCATTCTAAATTTTCTGAGAAAACCTAAGAAGAAAGAGTTTACATGAATCTGCCCCTTCTTTTCTTTCTTTGTATGTCTTTGTACTTTCTTTTAGAAAATATTGCATTAGAATCAACTCGACCTTTCCAATACTGACTCAATAAGAGTCGAAATCAATACAATTATGATATGTCAGATTATTTTCGAACATACAATTATGAAATTTATACATCATAAAAGTGAAATCTATTGGCATGCAAAGAGCCTATTGGGCATAAACTTGAAAATTACATTAGAAAAGAAAATCACACTTTGCTTTACGCAACATGCCCTTTTGTGTGAAACTTGAATAAGACCGTCCAGTGCCTAGCCCTCAGGTGGTGGGATAGTTCATTGCATTTGTTATGTGGCTAAGTAACGAGTTTTTAAATAGAATTATTAGTAGATAGTATAATATTATTCTCTTACATTGAGAACAGATACAATTACGTAGTTTAAATGATGAAATTCTAACATATAATTTGCCGCCATTTAAATACTTAAATATAAAATTTCACACATTTTTTTTCTCTCCTAGTATTGAAAATCGACTGCGGGTGACTGGTGATTGAGACGTTCAGCATTTTATTCTGTAACTAATAGACACACTCAAAATATAAGCAAAACTTATTAAAAAAGCGGGGGTAAATCAAAGGAAAAGAATTATTCGGCGTATGATGTGTATAGGCACATTTAGTATACACTTGCGAAGAGACTCGTGTCCTTTTCACTTTATTTTATTATTTTATTTACATTTTTTGTTTCATCATCACACAATATAATCTAACCTTACATGATATTTGGAATTTTGTAAAAAAAATTAAAATAATTATAGATGTAGTATTATAGCTTTCTTTTAATCACATTACGATCTACTACTAATATTATTTTTTCAAATTACATTAAAACCTGCCACTAATATTTATAATAAAAATTTTACCAAACCTTCTAAATTAACTTCATGATAGTACAGATCGAATGTTTGGACAGATTCTCAGGAAGTAGCCGAATTGATAAACAATAGAGGGAGCAACTTCACAGAAATACACTGGATAATAGAGGATTTCGAGGCTTTTGAAGTACGACATATCCCTCAGGTTTGTAATGTGAGTGTTCACTCTTTAACTAAAATAACCATTGAAAACTCTGTAACTAGTGTTTGGAAGGAAAATTTCCCTTCTAACATTTTGCATGTATTCACTTAGTTTGAATTAATAAAAGTTTTACTTTTCCATTAAAAAAAAATGAGTTTAAAGTACTTTAAGAGAACGAAGCACCTGCTTACTTTGAATGTTTTGCTCAAGAGCGTTTGGCTAATATTATACTATTCTCAAAGGTAAGACTTGATACTTTAAGTTCGGCTTAGAAGGATTTAAAACAAAACTTCAAAACCAAAACCAAACAAACTCAATTAGTTTGGTTTCGTTTTTTGGTAAAAAAATGGATAAAATAAAAGTATTCATATCATATGAGATAACACACAATTTTTTTTATTTGATCCAAACTAAACCACATCAAACTAAACTGTAAATTTAATTAATTTAACCAGATAGAAACTATAAAAAAATAAAAATCAAACTAAATTAAATTTAAATTTTCGATTCAGTTTGGAAAAACCAGAACAAATGCCAAGTCATACTAAGAATATGTATAACATGCCTAAAATACTAAAATAAAGATAGAAAATCATTTTTTTCAAGAAATAAAGTAGAGTAATTAGCTGAGAACTGAGAGGTTTAAGTTTCTCTCATTTGTTAATCAAGCGAAGGGTTTTAGGCAAAACAATAACGAGCAGAGCTAGGGAGAAGCCAATGGCAAGGCAACTGCGTCATCCTCCCAATTTCCCGCCCATTTTCCCTCCCTCTCTTTCTCTTTCTCTTTCTCGTTCCCTCTGCACACAATCATCAAACAGCAACCACAACAGTCACAGAGACCAAGAGCGCAATGAGCAAGTACGGAAAATCCGAATCCTCTTCCAAAACAACCGCCCAGAAGCCGCTCAGAGCCTCATCAAGTCCATCGTCTTATCAAACGCTTCACCTTTCGCTTCGCCCCACGAGCTCTTCTCTCTTTTCTCCGTCTCCTCACCTTACTACAAACCCACCTTCGCCAACATCCTCTTGTCGATTCTATCATCCGCAAAGCTTCCCAGCGAAGCCCTGCAGCTTTACTCTTCCATCAAAGCCGACGGTACGCGTCTCTCTTTGGATTCCATTAATGTCTTGCTTGAATGTTTAGTGAGCTGTAATCAGTATGACAGGGCTCTTGATTTGTTTGATGAGATTGTTTGTATGGGGTTTAGGCCTGATAAATTTACGTATGGTAAAGCGGTTCAAGCCGCGGTGAAGGTTGGTGATTTGAAGAGGGCTTATGAGATTTTTGATGGGATGGAGAAGGGTAGGACTAGGCCTAATGTGTTTGTTTATAACGTTTTGATCAGTGGGTTTTGCAAAGAGAAAAAAATTAGGGATGCGGAGAAACTGTTTGATGAAATGTGTCATAGGAAGTTGGTGCCGACAAGGGTTACTTATAATACGTTGGTTGATGGGTATTGTAAGGTCGGGGAGTTTGAGAAGGTTAGTGCTTTGAGAGAAAGGATGAAGAGAGACAAGGTGGAGGTGAGTTTGGTTATGTTTAATTCGTTACTTGGTGGGCTTTGTAAGGCGAAGAGGATGGAAGAGGCAAAAAGCGTATATAAGGAAATGGAAGCTCATGGGTTTGTGCCTGATGGGTTTACTTATAGCATGCTTTTTGATGGGTATTCCAAGTGTGGCGATGGGGAGGGTGTCATGGCTTTGTACAAAGAATTGAGTGGGAGAGGATTTAGGATTAATAGATATACTTGTAGCATTCTGTTGAATGCGTTATGCAAAGAAGGGAAGGTGGAAATTGCGGAGGAGATTGTTGGGAAAGAAATAGAAAATGGGCTTGTTCCTGATGAAGTTATGTTTAACACAATTGTTGGTGGATATTGTCGAACAGGTGACCTGAACAGAGCTATGTTGGCTATTCAAAAAATGGAAAATCATGGGTTGACTCCGAATTGCATTACTTTCAATACTTTGATTGACAAGTTTTGTGAGTTGAGAGAGATGGATAAGGCAGAGGAATGGGTAAAGAGAATGTTGGAGAAGGGTGTTTCTCCAAATGTTAAGACAAATAACACCCTAATTGATGGGTATGGACGAATGGGCCATTTTGATAGGTGCTTTCAGATTCTTGAAGAAATGGAAAATAGTGGGATGAAGCCCAATGTTGTAAGCTATGGTTCTCTCATAAACTGGTTATGCAAAGACGGTAAGCTTCTTGAAGCTGAAATAGTTGTCAAGGATATGGAAAATAGAGGGGTTCTTCCTAATGCTCAAATATATAATATGCTCATTGATGGTAGCTGCACAACGGGGAGGATTAAAGATGCTTTCAAGTTTTTTGATGAGATGGTGAAAAGGGAAATGGGTCCAACACTTGTAACTTATAATGCCCTCATTAATGGGCTTTGCAAAAAGGGAAGGGTAATGGAAGCTGAAGACATGCTCTGCCAAATAACAAGTAACGGTCTTAATCCTGATGTGATTACATATAACTCACTGATCTCTGGATATTCCAGTCTAGGAAGCTCCCAAAAATGTCTTGAGCTGTATGAAAATATGAAGAAGTTGGGCATCAAACCTAGTTTGAGGACTTATCATCCTCTACTTAGTGGATGTATCAAGGAAGGAATAGTGGCTGTAGAGAAATTATTCAGTGAAATGTTACAGATCAAGTTGGTTCCTGATCTACTGGTGTATAATGCAATCATTCACTGCTATGCAGAGCATGGAGATGTCCAGAAGGCACTTGTATTGCATGGTGATATGGTGGACCAAGGAATTCGTCCTGACAAGATGACCTACAATAGCTTGATTTTTGGGCACTTAAGAGAAGGCAAGCTGTGCGAGGTAAAAGAGCTTGTCAATTACATGAAGGTCAAAGGATTGATTCCTAAAGCGGATACCTACAACATACTGGTAAAGGGATACTGCAACCTCAAGGATTTTGGTGGAGCATACATTTGGTACCGTGAAATGTTTGAAAATGGTTTCATTCCTAGTTTCTGTATTTACAATGAGCTAACAAATGGCCTCAAACAAGAAGGGAAGTTGAAAGAGGCCCAGATTTTATGCTCTGAAATGAGCGTCGTAGGAAAGGATGCTTGGACAAATGAGGATCTATCTGCAGTTGCTAAAATGTAGAAAAGTAATGTTTGGTTTGATTAAGTACTCAGTTCGTCAATTGATTAAGATCTCAAGGAAAGCAAGAAAAGCAGCACGTTAGGTGCTGTAACTAGGGAGCCATATTGATGCTGATTTTCCAGCCAAGGCCTGATGGTATCTGGCATACCATTCTTTCTTTGTTTGGAACCCATAATTAGCTCTGGTTTCGAGAGTCTGGAAACTAGGTATAATTTGCCTTGCTTAATTATGCAATTAAATTTATTGGCTCACTAATCTTTTCTGTTTATGATTTGCTACATACCTCTCTTTCTCTTTCTGTGTGTGTATAATTGTAACATTTCGTATACAAAACTGTGGGTCTTTTGAGGATGAAGTGGGTCCCGATTGTTGGATCTATCAGGTCCCATTCCTCATTGGACTGTTCCAGTTCTTGACATTTTTTTCATGTTTTGTTGGTCTTTATTTATGGGACCTCACAACCTAAACCACTTTCATCTGATGGCATCATATAATAATCTTCATTTCTCTGAGACATTGGAAGGACTAAATTTACATCTAATGAGTAACTTTATTATTTACATTTCATGGTCATTAGATAAAATTAAAAAGATTTTGGTAACAAATTTTAGTTTTGTTAGGAATGTTCTGGAATACTAAGTTACTGACTCATCTGGTTATAGGAGAGTGGTACATGATTGAAGTGCAGAAGGAACTAGAGACCATTAAAATCGTAAATCACCATGAAAACATAGGTCATTGAACTTAGTACAATGATCTAACAGAAAAAGTAATTAATTAATTGTGACAATCAACACTCACTGTTACCTATAAAAGAGTAGAAAGTGAAACATTGATGAGCCAATCAGTTTGCTACAAAACGCAATAACACATTTCATTGAAATAGCTTCTAATCCACTTGAATTTACTTTATAAGGAAGTGCTGGATTTTTGGTACAAAAAGCAATAACACATTTCATTGAAATAGCTGCTAATCCACTTGAATTTACTTTGTAAGGAAGTGCTGGATTTTTTGGATTATTTCAGACATCCCCCATGCCATATGTAATCGTAATATGGATATGATGTAACCGTCACTATCTAGATATCTATATCTAGATATCTATCTATACTAACACATGCATTATCCAATTCTTCGTTATAATTGTTGATAATGATATTAAGTGTCTTAAAAATCAATGTTAGCTAAACTGGTGATGTGCTTGTGGATTTCAAACTGCTTTTCTGAGAACTCAGATCGGTGCTTGATGAATAGAATACTTGAAATTTCATTATATTACAATTTTTACTCTAGAGCAAGAAGTGGGATCCTCCACCTTGCATTTTTTGGTCTCCACTGCAGATTGATAATTTTGTGTGAACATTTATGCTAATCAATATGCCATTTGCCAAAGGGCAACATTAATTGGAGTAACATGAAGATGTAAATTTTACTTTCTTAGCACAACTTTGTAGTAATCCAAATATATTTTGTTGGTAAGTAGTTTATGAGATTGTTATGCAGCAGGGTGGGGGTATTCAGGAATGCTGCTCTTTGTGTTGGCCGTGAGGATGAAAAGATAGTAATGCTGTGGAGGACATGGATTTGTCTGACCAAGCTAGTATCAAAAGCTTGACGGTTGCAATCTATCTTGGTAGTCCAAAGGTACCTTATAATCATTCTTATTTGAGTAGGATTATATTCCATTTCGAAAGTAATTCATTCATTTAGAAAACCATCAAAGAACATAGTTGTTACCATCTTCTGGTTAATTTTCAAGATGCACAAGTATTGCTCAACTTGGGATGTTTACAATCTGATTGTATTATATCATTTTCTTTAATGCTGTACAAACTTAGTAAGACCTTCAGTGTTTGAACTGCAGCCAATTCTTAAACACATTCACGGGCCAAGAAGAAAACAATATCAAGCAAAGTGCTGACTCTCTTTTGCTTATTGCTTCCGTTGATAAGAATAATTAGTTGTTTAGATATTTGAAATGTACTACCGATGAAGTGCATAGTTCTTGTTTGCTGTCATCCTGACCTCTTTAACAGAAATGGTGATGGAGTAAACTTAGGACAAACTTAGTTTGTTAATCACTGGCAGCTCTCTGGTTTCTGAAATTGGGGTGTTGGGAGCTATTTTTATATGTTCTATAATTACCCTTGTCAATGCGATTGTAATCCAGAGTATCACATTCTTGGAAGTTTGTTTATCTTGTCATGTGATTGTGTCATTGTTTGTTTCTCTTATCATGTGATTGTGTGATCTTTTCATCAGTTCAAATAGCATTTATATAAGTGTGTGGCCAAATGGTATGAATTGGACCCAGCTCACAGACACAAACACACAAAATAATGAGAATAAACTCCAATTGAACCCTTTTAGTCTGGTAACTAGCTTCTTTATCAGTTATTTGTCGTGCAAAAAAAAAAAATTCTGGGTAAACTGACTCCTACGGAAGCAAGTGGCCCAGCTTCCAGGAAGAGAACATAAAAAAATTGTTATTGATTAGTTCAATGGCTTGGGTGCATCTATTAATTTGCAGACAACAGTTTTCTGTGCAGAATACTCCTACCTAGGCTTGTAAAAGTTAACTAGTGTTAGTGTAATTCATGCTTTAACTTTTTCCTCCTTAAAATGTCCTCAACTCTCATTCACCTCTTTGGGATCGATCTATTTTCAGGTTGTGTTTCTGCATCCTGTGTATGTCATGTTACAAAAATGACTATCCTTTATGGCCTTTAGAGGCTGGAAGAGTAAACAAACGGATTGTCAGGGGAGTCAATTAGGGATGCTATCAAGGTTAGCATGGCCACAAGAGCATTCCAGAGACCTCGATTGAGGATTCGAAACAGGTATAGATTTTTTCAACTGACTACTCATTCTTGTCTGACCTTCCTTTCTCATTTGTTTCTATACTGACAGACTTCATTTATTAGACTTCGGTATAGCTTATCTCTGCTGGTAAATCTGCTCTGACATTGCCTTTGAAAAATCCAATATTTCATATATCATATTTTGCAAGCTATTGCATTCTTCATGATGATGTCCAGTTTTACATGATCCTTCGTACAATTCTGATGATCTATTTGGTGACTTGGGTCTATTTTGGATAGTTATCATGATAGAAACAGTGGATTAAGCTTGGTCATTCTGACAAGTTAAAGTTAACTCCATTGCCAGTAGATGGGAATGAAAAGTAATTTCTGTTGATGTTTTATTCAAATCATATGGAAGTTATGATTATTCAGTACACTGAAGTCCCACCACAACAAAAGTATCAAAATGGTACTGAATTGATAATGGTGGCACCTTTGAGAATCCAATTATTCTTATTTGTGCTATACAGGGCTAGAGCTGTGCGAGGTGACGAATGTAAATCGTGTATGTATCCTAAGGAAGTTGAGCACTGCTTAATCTTCCAGCAAGGACAACATTGGCAACCTCAGTCAGATGCGTTGCATCCCAGAGAATGTACTCATCTCTATTTGGACTTGAAGTACTGAAAGGAATGCAAGTTGAAACACCGTTATTCATCGTTAAATTCCCTACTTCACAGCAAGGAGTGTTGATCGCCGAGTCTTCAGAAATGGACGTCAATCAGCGGTCATTTATAATTCTGATGTTCTTTTCTGATGGTGAAAGTTTAACTTTTGTGGCAGGTGCTGTAGTGGAAGAAGATATATTGAAAATGTCCGCGTATATAATTTGGCATCCTGGAGATTGTTGTTGAGTTCACCTTTAGGTGTTATGAGCTTGGTATTGAAAACCTGGACTGCCATGTTTATGAAATCTACACATACATAACTATTACTGGTTCCATACATGGCAACACTGCCTGGTGTACAGCTGCTAAGACCTAATCTGAATATTGCTGTGTTCCTTGCTCCCAAGTTATACAAAATCCAGTACCAAAGAAGATTAGAAATTAATTCGAAGAAACAAAGAAATGCAGATCTTGTTATTTACATTTGCAGAATGGAAAGAGAAGATAAAAGTAGCTTTAATTGCTGAGAGTATTGTCGAACGAGAACAGTTGCATATTACTCTGGTGAATAAACATGACTCGTAGGACAAAACTGAGGCAACATGTAATTGTTAATGTAATCGTTGTTGCCCATTCCAGCTGTGTATATGCACTTGCTCAGATATTCTGCAGTTGATTTTCTATCTCTTGTTAGTATTCTCCTAATCTGCGATATCGTTATTTGGTGATTCAGTAACTGGTCGTTAATACTCGATATGAATTCCTGTTGACGTATCAGGAAAATATATGATCAAATTGCTCAGACTCCTGGTGTAAGTTATTTTGGAGTGTTAAAAGTGTTTGAATTATTAGGTTGTTTCGTGCAGTTTCATCTAAAATTCCCGCTCCTCCGGAGGCATAATTTATACCTTTGAGAATCTTGCACTTGCAAAAGGTAGAATGAAACCATCAAACCCTAGTTGAGCTTCAACAAGAAGTTTTCTAAATAAATTAATTTGCTTGATGAAACTGTTATGTGATAAAAAGAAAGAATAAGATGCTATAACCCTATATTCCTATGGCATTTGCAATGTTTAGACCATTCGAAAATCTTCCAGTTGGGCCACCAGGAAAATAAATTCCATGTGGAGGGTCGTTTGCTTTAGCCTCCGCTGGAAGAGCTTTATTACTGCCATTGTCAAATAATGAATCTCCAAAAGTGAAGGAACACGGCGCTAGCTCTGCTTCATTAACCCATTTGAAGTACAAGCTCAAAATCATTACTAACAGATGCCACTGTTTACGCTACCTTGCCACTGCCAAAATAACGTAGAAGTATATATATATTTTTTCCTAATAAAAATAAGAAAGAAGTATTTTAGAGAATATCGCTTTTGAAAAAAAGAAAAGTTTGCTGATTGTTGGAGAATAACCATGAATGGCAATTTATGGTGAGTATGACAACAAGAGGGGATTGGGTCTTATTATATGATAATCAAGTAACATTAGAGAATGAGAGAGACGGGGCCTCATTTATTGGCCTCAATGACATGTAAAAATGAACGAGTGCTGCTATCAATTGCTTTAAAAACTGAAAAAGAGTAATGCTCGATATCTTTGTATTTCAGTGTCATTTGTTACGGCAGTACCCTATCAATGACAACCTGATTTCCTTAATACCCCCTTGCAACTTACGAAATTTACATCGAGAAATAAAAATTCATTATAATAATATTTATTTTTATATTTTTTTCAAATTATATCTGGATTTCCTTATCATGACAAAATTGTAAAACTAGTAAACTACAAAATGAGAGACAAAGATAATTCCAATGTGAAAGAAAAAAATAAGAGACAAAATCATCAATACATTACGAAATAATTCCAATAATCCCACCAAAAGAAACAAAACCCAATAATATAGAAACCTAAGCTATGACTACAAATTTCACTGTAAAATTCTATCACGAAAGAAATCCAAACCTAGAAATTCAACAAAAAGGAACCCAAAAAATCAAAAACCCTACAATTAAAGATATAAAACCTTAAATTAAATTATAGAGGCGGCAGAGACGGCGACAGCTTCAAACGGTGGTGTTGATGGTTTCGCCCAGCGGTGGAGGCGACAGTTTCGAGCGGTGGCAGGTCACGTAGCGTGCACCATTTTGTTGTTGCCGATTCAAGACGGCGGCAGATCACGCCGGCATGCAGCAGTAGTGAAAGGCAAGAGGAAGAAGAAGGAGAAGGAGAATAAGAAGAAAATAAAAAGAAGAAGAAGAAAGAATGAAGGGAAAAAAATGCGGAAAGGGTGAAAGAGAGAGAGAGAGAGAGAGAAGAAAGAAAGGAAGGAAATTTTTTTTATATATTATTTTAATTTTTTACAAAATTATCATTTTATCATTTTCCTGGATAAGTTAACAGTAGATTTGATAGAAATGGCGGCACGGCGCACATGGTTAAAATGATGTGGGCGCACGGTATAAAATATTGAACGACACTAAATTACCCTTAAATTTAAACCATGTACAGTTATAAATGTAAACGTGACAAAATTAGGATTTAAAAAACTCCGCACCGCCAAATGTACGGGTAATTGAAAATAAGATTTCAAAGTATGATTAGGTTTAGTTAATTGAAGCCAATAAATCAAAGTCGCTGATGCCATTCTGGACAATACTTCAAAACAAAGAAAGAAATTGTCAAATGAAGGAGAAGCGTACGTGCTAAGTTGCAAATTAACCAGAGTGGGCGCAAGGACTTAAATAAATTGCTAAAAATTTGTGTGTGGCTGTCTTATTAATTCTGTCGCGTGCTAAAACATTAGATTCCACAATCACTGATATTTTTAACATTAAATTTAGTGGTCTCACTATAAAATCTACTGTTAGCCTTATGATAAAATTTACTGCTCCATCCCGTGACACGACGGAGGAGTGCTGTTAAACTATATATCTTGCAATCCCACAAAAATTGTTCCCATATAAATTCCTAATTCCAAACAAAAATAATGGGACTTGTGCTGCGGTCGATATCAAGAGCGTATGGTTACTATTTGCATGCAGGCATTGTCTTGAAACTGAAGTAGTGTTATAGAAACGTGATAAAATAATGAAACATTTTGCGTTTTGTAGCATTTTATAATGAACTAGAATCTTATAAAATAGTGATAAAAACGGGATATTTCTACCGAAACTTTTTTTTTTTTTTTGGTTTAAATCCTACTTACTCTAAAACATAATTACAAATAATGCATAAATTTTTTAAAGTATTAAATAAAGAAGAATTTTAGAGAAATAATTAATTGAATGTGCTTAGTTTATTTTGTACGACTCAATTTTTTTATTTTATTTGACTACTAAGATTATTTTAGTTTAAGTTTAAATTAACTATTTTACCCTTATAAGGTAAAAGTATCAATAATTTATTTTAACTTCCATCTTTTTTTAAAAAAAAATTTATACATAATTCATTTTTTTTCTAAATTATGTGTCAATACTGCATTAATACTATGATTTACTAATTTATAATTAGACTAACAAAATGTCTTTATAGTAAAATACTCATATAATTTATCAAACTATCAAATTCATGTCATTTTCATGTAGGGTGTTGAAAATTATTAGATTTAATCTAAAAATATTGGATTATAGGTCAAATTAAATACCTAAACTATGAGATACAAGAACATATATTTCTATGGTAATTTGGTCATTTTATATAATAAGAGTAAGATAAATAAAACTTATGTTAAAGTAATAGTTAAAGATGGTCAAAGAAACCTTAGTACGAAAAAAATTAAGGCAATTATCCACCGACTGCTTATTTTTTTGACTTTTTAAAAAATACACAAATCTTTTTTTCTTTGCAGATATTCATCTAAAGTTTACAAAGTATTTCAGTTGTCCATTGCCATCTTAAATTTGTTAGAGATATTATCAGAATATGGATGAAATGATAAATTTACTTCTAAACATAAAACGACCATTTTCCCCTAACTAAATGACCAAAAAAAAAAGTTGAAAGATTGCAAAACAAATTGAATTATTTTCAAAAATAAAATAAAATAAAATTTATGTAACTTAAATTAAAAAATATACCAAATTGAAATCATAAAATTTTTTTAAAAAAATGGCAACAAGTAATTTACTTTACCAACTAGATAATAAATATAATGTAGCATCTAATTCAACCAAACTTACAATCATACATATGTTTAGACTTACAAACAACCTGAATGCAGCCAATCAATTGAAATTTCAAAATCCCTAACTTAATTGCAAAAAACATCTCAAACCCTAACTCAATAGCCGTTATAACTAACAAGAGGCAAAAACAAAAGCATGAAAGATTGTTAGCTTGCCGTAGCTAGAGAACATTGATGGTTGATGATGGTGACATGATGCTGGTTGTGTGGTGTGGTGGAATGAGCACTGAGCAATGAGAAATTCCGCAACTGTTGCCGCAGTGGAGACTTGGCAGTGCAGTAGCTGCTGGGGAGTTTAAAGCCTTGGCACGGTGGTTAATGATTGTTGACGGTGAGTTGATCAGCTTTAGCCAGCAATTCGAATAGAGCCCAAAAAAATTACAAGAGATATGCAATGATTAGTCGAGCGGTGCTCTTCAACATCTTAGTAGCTAAGCAAGCAAAGACCAAAGAAGTTCCAATTATGTGGATAGATGATAATGAGGAGGGAATCCTGTACCCCTATAAAGATGCTCTGGCGATAAAGGCCCATGTAGCGAGCAGAGAGTTTCAATTGAATACTTGTCGATTCAAGAAGCTCGGTGGACATCCTCTTTAAATCTACACTCGATGAGATAGGAATTGCTGACTTAAGGCTTGAGCACACCAATACCTCTTTAAAGGGATTTGAATGGGGAAGACTAAATCCTATGGGGGTTATGGAGTTACTGGTTACTATAGCCTAGAAGCCGTTCAAAAAAATGATGATGGTAGACTACGTTATTGTCGAGGAGAACAATCCATACCAAATAATTTTCAAAAGACCATTCTTGAGAATCAACCCATCAGTCATGTCCACCCATTATCTGGCTCTCAAGTATCAGGTGAATGGAGTAATAGGTATGGTAAAAGGCAATTAAAGAATAACACCCACGGAGCTGCTATACAACGGTGGCTAAGGAAGCTATACAAATCACCTTGTTGGACACACGAATAGATTCAAGCAAAGACAGGCAGGAACTAACTGAGGATCTAGAAGAAGTGAGGATGAAGCAAAACGATCTTGGAAAAGTTGTGAAGATTGGCACAAGCTTGGGGGAAGAACTAAAAGAAGATTTGATAGGTCACTTGCGAGCACACTTTGATGTATTTGCCTGGTCATATAATGACATGTCGTGCGTTGGTCTTAGGGTTGCATACCATAAGCTTGCCATTCGTAAAGATGTAAGGCCAGTAAAACAAAAGAGGAGGTGTTTTAACTAGGAAAGATATGATATTGTTAATAAAGAAGTAGAGAAGCTGTTACGAGTAGGGTTTATCAAAGAGGCGAGTTACCCTCAGTGAATATCCAATGTGATCTTGGTAAAGAAGGCTAATGGAAAGTGAAGAATGTGTGTAAATTTTACAAATCTCAACAAGGCATACCTAAAAGACAACTTCCTGTTGCCCAAGGTTAACCAATTGGTCGATTCTATAGCAGGTCACTGTTTACTTAGCTTCATGAATGCATTCTCGGGTTACAACCAGATACCAATAGATAAGTAAGACAAGGAATATATGGCTTTTATTACTAACCAAGGGCTGTTTTGTTTTATTAAAGGGTGATGCTGTTTGGCTTTAAGAATGCTGGGCCAACATATCAAAGGTTAGTGAATAGGATTTTTAAATCATTGTGGTAGGAGAATAGAGGTGTACGTGGATGACATGATCACCAAATCTAGAAAAACCAAAGAGCATATGAAGCACCTTGAGGAGGCTTTTGAGCTTTTGAAGAAGTACAGGATAAAGCTTAAACTTGAGAAATGTGTATTTAGGGTAAGTTCAAGAAAGCTTTTGGGATTCATAGTTAGTCATAGGGGAATTAAGGCCAATCTAGAGAAAATAAGGGCCATCGTGAAAATGAAATCTCCTCGCACGCCTAAGGAGATGAAAAGCCTCACGAGAAAGCTAGCGGTGCTGAACATATTTATATCCCGTGCAACTAATAAGTGTAATGTCTATTTTTAGGCAATGAGGATGGAAAAAAAGATAGAGTAGACGGGAGAATGCGAGAAGGCATTTCAATAATCGAAGGAATACCTACTCAAGGCTTCGTTGCTTTCAACACTTAGTGAAGGAGATAAATTGTACTCATACTTGGCAGTATCTAAGTGGGCCACGAGCATAGTTATAGTGAGAGAAGAAGCAGAAGTTCAGCATCCAATGTATTATAGTAGCAAAGCTCTGCTCAATACGGAAACCAGATATTCAGAGACAGAAAAGTGGGCAACAAACTAGAGGGAATAAAAAACCCTTTCTTGAATTCAATCGGGGGATAGCAAACACACTAAGGGGGGAAAACTTGAATTTTTACAAAAATCTTGGGGGAATTAATAAGGAAGAGGTTCAACTCTCTCTCTTAATTTTTTATTTTTCTATTACATTTACTTAAGATTATTTCTTCATGAAAACCAAAAGTTACATATTTTGTTTTTTCTATAAACCTATAAACTGACTTGAGAATCGGAGGGTTTTCAGCGACTGTTATTATCTTTTTTGTTTCAGGTGTTCATGAGTTATTTGTTAGTGGTCGGAAGGCTTCCTTGAAGATTGGTAAGTTGCTTCCCCAACAAATAAATTTAATGCTAACGCAAAGATTTGGTATCCAGTCACTTACTGACTAGTTCAGTTTTCATCGTCAACATTTGACGCCGTTTGTGAGGAACAATTCAAAAAGCCATCTTATTGTCTCTATCAGTTTTTCATCTGGCCAAAGCAAAGGCAAAATATTATCATGCACGAATGGATGAGCTCACTCAAACAAGGAAGCCAATCATGGCTAGATGGAATGCTATTTGTGAAGGTTTTGACTTATTGATCTTTTTAAGTATATTTTCATTTAAACTTAATTTTTGATTGCCATGATGATTAGTTTATCAAATGTAAGATGATTAGAAACTCTTTAGCAACATGCACGTATGCTTCCATAGCGTGCATGATATCTTTGATGAAAAAATTGAATATTATCTCTTGGAATTTGCTGATAATATTCTCTTATAAAATTAGCTTACTAGAATAGGCTTCATTCATAATTGATTGAGTAACAATTAGCTTTGTTCTAGGTACTTAGATTTGTAATACGATTGCCATCAATATTTTGGTGACATATTTATATTCCTTGACTGATTACTCTCATTTCATCGAACTCTAGACGTAAAGTCTGTCCGAAAGAATAATTTATTTGTAGTATTATCTATATTCAAGTCATTGAACAAAGGTTACTCACATAGTTAAACTTATTGATGATAAGCATTAAAAAAAAATCCAAAGATCTTTTGTTATAAAGTTCAGTTCACTACAAGTTGGTACAGAATTATTAAAACTTAAATAAGCTTACACACCTAAAAGAAGAGATTGATGCTAAAATTGAACGCTAATCATGTCAGAAATTCTAACAATTTTATGTCTTGAAATCTATATGAAAACATGCATGTGCAGCCTTTATTTGCGGTTGTAGTATTTACTTATGAATAATTTATGAAATAGGGATAGATTATGCTTATTAAATTGAATGGGCACGTATAAGGGCTAATCGTATAAGTTATTTAACTTAATATTCTTGAAACTTGCTCAGAACAATTTATGAAAGAAGAGTTGTAGGCTAGCATTGAGAAGCCAAGAAAAGTTTATAGATGTATTAATATTTTATGAGGCACAAGGAAAAGTAAAGATAATCAATCAAAAGTTAAAAAAAAAAAAAACCTTGAAACCTGCTTCAGGTAAGGCATAAATCATGAAATTGACAAAATTTACTTAAAGTTACTTAAGTCAGTAAAATGTTAAAAACCTTAAAGCTTGCTCTAGGTAAGATGCAAAACATTAAATTGACAAGAGTTGCTTAAAGTTGCTTAAGTTAGTAAAGGGTTAAAAGCCTTAAAATCTACTCCATGTAAGTCATAAAACCTTAAAATGAGTAAAAGGTTAAAAGCCTTGGAATCTTACTTAAAGTAAGGCATAAAATCTTAAACTGTCCATACTTGCTTACCCATGGCGTGGTCAGCAAAGGAAGCAAAATGAGTTGCTTAAGGTTTTAAGTTTCTAAAAATTATAAACTTTATAGTTTTCAGTCTTGATTCATTTTACTTTTAGACTAGGAGACTGGTATTTGGGGGATAAAATAGAGTGACCACAATAAGGTGTTTACTCAAACGTTATTGCGCTCTCTTCAAAATAAAAAAGTGAGCAAATAGTTAATAGGATATTAAGAGAAAATTCTAGTGTCTTTAAGTAGATCATCTCAACCAAGAGATTATTTGGTGACCTTGAGCATATCAGCTCAACTAAAAGATTATTTAGTGACCTCGAGCACATCACCTGGACTAAGAGATTATTTGGTGATCTCGAGCACATCATCTCGATCAGGAAGTTACTTGGTGACCTCGAGCACATCACCTCGATCAGGAAGTTACTTGGTGACCTCGAGCACATCACCTCCACTAGGAGGTTGTTTGGTCATCTTGACCATATCACCTCGACCAAGAAGTTATTTGGTGACCTCGTGAAGATCGTCTTGACTAGAAGGTTAATTAGAAGCAAGACTCAGTTAAAACAAACCACCACACATCTCCTCGAAAAAATCAGGATGCGAATTTGATCCATTAATGATTATTGCCAGGACCTAAGGTTGTGGGTTTCAGGTGTTTATAAAACCCTAGAAAAATCACACCATAGGGGACTCTCTTTCTTTCTCTCTTGGACTAGCAACTCATTGAATCATTTTCTCTCTTTACCATTGCAAAATTTCTCTTTCTCTTATAATTTCTTTTTCTTTAAGATTGGTTATTTTCTATTCTTTTCCCTTAAATTTACTTAAAAGCTTTTTGTTTAAAACAATCATAATTAAGCCACATGAATTGTGGCATGAGTTTTTCTAAACAAACCTAGATTACTGACTTAAGTATCGAAGGGTTTAAATTAGAAAAACTTCTAGCGCCTCTCACCATTCTTTGTGATTTTAAGTGCTTGTACATCATTAGCTTATGGATTATCTACTCATGGTCGTAGAATGTTCTTAGATATTAACAAGCTACTTCCTCAACAAATAAATTTAATGATAATGTAAGGATATGGTATTGAGTCACTGTTTTGGTGTAGATTTAATCTCTTAAAGTATTAGTGTCAATGCGCAAGTATACACAACAAGTAATATAATGATAAGTATTCAAGTATTGTCTCCACAGAGATTGATGCTATTAGAGTTGCTACAACAATTAATATGGTGAACATTCAATCTAATTAAATCAAATCGTTTATTAACTAATTAAACTAATTAACCTAAATGACATAAAATAAATTGTAATAAAATAAATTGACATGTCTCACACAAGAATATAACCAGTAGGAATAATGTAGTTGAGTGAATCAACTCATTTAATAGCATTGACTGTTTCTCTGTTACAATACTGTTGCTACAACAATTACTACAGCATTGAGCAGAACTCTAATGTATCCTCAGCTGTCACCTGTTAAAATTCTTATATCTAAATGTAACCTAACAATGACTAATTGTTGTGCCATCACAAAATATAACATTATGTGATCAAGGTTCCTAATACCTTACAAAGTGAATCCCTATTTCTAGTTCATCACTAGTTTTAAATTAAGTACGACTCTATTCAAATTGAGTGTAATCCAACTTGGGAAACCTAATTTAAAACTAAGTATTATTCTGATGTTCCACTAAAACATGCCTTTTTGAGGCTCTCTCTTAGCTAGTATCACTAAATGAATGGTCAACCGAAATATTGAATTGAAATAAGTATTAACAAAACAAAATGCTATATCAATCATGCTACAACACATAAAATTCAGTCAATTAACCATCAAGCTTATTTATCACTCAACCACAAATAAAATTAGTTCATGATTTATGACAAAACAAAAATGAAAACAATCTTAGCCATCATATACATCATCACAAATCAAAGAAAACAAGTATAATAGAGATAGAGATTAGTGGCCCTTCTAGTTCTTGATTTCTCCTTCCTCTCGCCTGCAATCTTTTTATTCAGCCTGGAATTTTTCTGTTTTTTGCTATTTTCTTTTTCTCTCAGAGTTATTTCTCGCGGTTGACGACTCTCTTCTCTCCCTTGCGTGCATGTTTCTTTTATAATTGAAAACTATGGTAACTGGACGTCTAGGGCACTATTTTTCAAATTTGAAAATTGCAAATCGTGTATTTTTTTTTTTAAATTCGCATGAAATTTTCTCTTTTGTTACTCTAGGATTGCTACAACAACGGGTGCTACAGCATCTGCACAATTCTAAACTTATTTCCACTTTCTTGTAGCCAAGTTTTTCCTTCCTTTGGCAAGCCTATTGCCCAGCATTCCTTCTTTAATATTGTACTTCCAATTGCTTACAATTAAGCACATGATCTAAGCACACAATTTATTTTAAAGTAACTTAATTTATTGAAAATAAACTAAAATAGATAAGTATGCAAAATATAACGAAAATGCAATTAAAACATGTCATTTACTCTCTAAGTAATCTTGATTTAAGTCTAAAAGTATTATAGATAACTCTCTTTTCATAAAATTATCAGTCACTAACCAACTCAATCCGATTTCGGCATCAACATTAATAAAAGGATTGACATACATACATACATACATATAAACGTGTCCATATTAAAAAAAATAAGGGCACCTATATATATATATGTTGTGCGGTTTAATAGAGATAATTTTCAATACACTAAAAAACTGTGTAGTTTAATATTATTAAAAACTGACTCTATTAAACCGCATGACTTCATAACGTGTCCATATGGAAATAAAAAATTGAGTGCACCCACACTCTCAATCTTTGTCTTTTGGACATTATGATTCAGATCCCGCCATCAGTTTTTAAGATATATAGCCTACAAAATTCTTATTAATTATTGTGATAACAATATTGAAGTGAAGCAACAATAACCAACTAGATGAAAATTGAACTTGTTTTGGACGACAGCAGGGTTTATTTTTTTAAACATGATTTTGGCTTAATTCGATTTGAATTTTCTTAATTTTTGTATCAAATCTTGGCTTCATTATTTCTAATTGTATATCTCTTGTACGATCTATTTTATAAGCATTTTTCAACCCTTCTTTAAATATAATATGTTGGCATTTTTTTTAATATTGGCCCATTTAGTGTTGCGGTTGAAATGCTATAAATATTTTATTTTATGCATTTAGACAAAAATAGTGTTTATTAGTTTTTTTTTAAAAGCTCTCTTTTCATAAATTTTTCCATTTTGATAATAGTCTTTTAAAAAAAGTAGGGAATTATTTTTTATAAGCAACTTATTAAATAAGTCACTACTCTTTTTTAAAGTCCATATTATAACTTTGATATTTTAAAAAAATAACAATTATGTCTTATTTTTTCATAAACTCTAATATATAAATAAAAAATAATTTAAAATTATGCTTATTTTAATTGTTATATAATAAAATAGTATTTTCATGATAAAATTTACTAAATGCATATTTTTTGCTTTTGAAACTCACAACAGTCACAACACAATTTACTAAATATTGAATTAATTTTTTAATCAGCAGCTTATTTCACCTACATAGGATAATTAGTTTATTTCATCAGCTACTGCAATCCTAAACTAGCATATCTTAATGAAACCCCTTTTATTGAAAAAAAATTAAAGTAATCAAGGGTGGGATTCTTTGAACTTGCCAAACTACTCACTAAATTTATTTACTAATTAAACTTTGAAAGATTAAGTTTTACTCTATAACCTACCTAAATATCCAACATGCCCTTAAATAATTAATTAATTACATCAAGAAATTTTACTTTCTTTAATACAATGGATAATTAATTAGGATGTTAAGTTCCAAATATTAAATAAAAAATCAAATAAATTATAAAACTTAATTAACAGGTGAGCAAGAGTGTGAAAATCGATTTTTAACACGAGTCATTATGTTGCAGGTGTTCTTACTTGCGAGCAATAAATTAAGAAAAAAAATTAGTTATTTGTAGATGGGCTGACTAAACAGAAAAAACCAAAGCCTGATTCATTCAGAATGACGGTGACATAAAAGTCGCCACACAGGACCGGCCCCGAAGAAAATGCTTTTTCCATTATATGTGTCCAGTCATATATATTATGAAAATATTTAAATTTTATGGGTAGCAAGCATTAAGATTAAGGGCAAAATAGTAAAATAATAATGGTAAAGTCCAGGAGTTTGGATTATTTTAAAATTAAAATGAACAAGAGTATTTCACTATTTTGCCAGTTTCATTTTGAGAGTAATACTCATTTTTCCATCATTTTGAGTGTGGTTTTATCAATCTTTGGTCAATGTTCTATGTTCTGTTTATAACTAAATAGATTCTTTTTTTTTTTTTAAGTGGTACTTAAAAAGTTTTAATTGAGAATAAAAAATGATTTTAGAAGTAACATCTATAAAAATTTTGGCTGTCATATCATGTTGATTTATCACTTAAAAAAGATATTGATTAGATATGGCGGTTAAGAATAACCTTTGAAGATGAGAATGAAATTTGATTAAAAACCTAGAACAAACTAAAAATATAAAAATACAATTGCCCCTATACAGAACATCCATGGTACGTATCACTGATTTAGAGATGTAATTATATAACTGATACAATATAATTTGTCAAACACATGCACTCAGAAGGAGGCATGAGTAATTGCCTTTGCTCAGTTCACATTCTTTTTTTCCCCCTGAATATTATGTCAAGTTTCACTGAATCTTTTATTTGTTATTAACTAGTACATAATATGACCCCCCCCCCCCCTCCCAAAAAAAATAATAATAATGTTTTATTGTCACCGAAGTCATATTAAAAGAGCAAGCAACTAACCGAAATCAAAGGAAAGACGCTTTAAAGAAGTATTAACTCTTCCTTGAAGTTTCACTACAACAAAAGCAATTTGAATTCAACAAATTAGGAAATTAAAAGCAAGCAATTAACCGAAATCAAAGGAAAGGCGCTTTAAAGAAGTATTAACTCTTCGTTGAAGTTTCACTACAACAAAAGCAATTTGAATTCAACAAACTAACAAATTAAAAGAAATGGTACATTTTGATAGTGATTCTCTATATAACTATAATTAATCAATTAATTCTTTTTTACATTAATTAGTTAGTTAAATTAAGCTTAGCCAGGTGATGAATATCAATTGGGTGAGTATCAAAAGGAAGTTGAGCATTGAATGATCTTTCAGCCATCATTACATAGGCAGCCTCGGTCGGATGTGCGGCATCGCACGGCATATGCTCACTTCTGTTAGGGCACGCAGTCCCCGATGGAATGCGCGTTAAAACACCGTTATTCGCCGTTAAATTCCCTACTTCACAGCAGGGAGAGGAGTTGATCACTGAAAATTCAAAAAATGAATAATGAACATCTATTAGAAATCATATACATTCACGTTTTAGGAAAATAACACCTTGGTCCTTGATATTTCATCCCTAGTGTAAAACAATGACAAGCAAATAGATAAATAAATCTACTGTTGAAGGGGTAAATGTGACGTTTTAACAAGCAAATAAACTAATTTAAATTCGAAGAGGTCTTAGATAAGTAAATTGAGTGACCGTTCGAGTAATGATAAATTTGTTAATAAGAACTTCAGTGGTAAAAGCAATATCTAAAACGGACCAACGTGTCGTTCGCCCTGAAAAATAAAATTATGAAAATGCGTCTAACGGTTACTTTTTGTACCCGATGCTGGAATACTAGATGATACACTGGAAATGTTCACATAGATGAATTTGGCATCCTGGAGACTGCTGTTCAGTTCATCAACTAGTGATAGACATTTGGACTTCATTGTGTATGTAGTCTACACATGAAGAACGGTTGCCACAGATGGCAATACTGCCGGGTGTACAACCGATAAGACCTAATCCGAATAGAGCTACCATCCGTGCTCCATAGTCGTACAAAGTTTAGTACTATTGCGAAGAAAAGAAAAAAAAAAAAAAGGAACAAGAAGAAGAAGTTAATTGAGAAGATAAAAAGAAGAAATACAAAAATTTGTTATTTGCTTACCACAAAATTTAAAGTACAATTTCTAAAATGATAAAGGAGAATGATAGTTTCGTCTCTTATAAGTTTTTTTTATTAACCACGTGGGTGTTTTTATATATTTATAATACTTCAAATTGAATAATACTTCATTTCATCATGAGTGTTAAAACTTTAATGGAAGAATATATATTAGGGTAAATTTGACCTTTTAAATGATTTAAAATGGTTGCACACAAGTAAATGTCGTGTCAAGTTTTATCTTTAAGGATAAAAAAGCAAATGAGCTAAAAACAGTTAGCATTTAATGGTATTTCGTAATGACTGGAACCGAGAAGTATTAAATATTGTAAGCAACCCTAGTGGTGAATATGATGTGGCAGATCTCCAGTATTATTGAATAACTGTGAGCATAAAACCGAGCATCCATTTTTTCCAATAAAAAAGCGTTTCCTCTATCAAAAGCTGAAGAAATATATCAAAATTAATATTTTTGTTTGTAAAAAAAAAAAAAAAAGGAGAGAGAATTTGAAATGAGACCTATAATTGAAGAGAATATTGCTGAATAAGAAAGGTCGCATATTGATCAGGCGTATAAGAACCATTCGTTGGGTAAAACTGAGGCAATAGGTAATTGTTCATGTAATCGTTGTTACCAATTCCAACTGAGTATATCCATTTGCTTAGGTGTTTGGCAGCTGATTCTTCACTATTTCCTAATACTTTTGCAATGCGAAAGGCTATATTTTGGTGATTTTGTAACCGCGTGTCCATGCTAATCACGGATACATGTGAAATAAATATATCAACAAAATACATTAATTGAAGTAAGATCAGACAAAAAGAAAAGTTAGTTTAACAAAATTAGTAATAAGATCATTTCAGTATAGTGACATTCTCATGTTTTGGCAAAATAATCACATAAAATTTATTTTAGGATACATAAACCTTCTTTTTTTATAGGGTTAATTTTGAATTATCGCCTCGTAAATTAATTATTTCTAAATCAACCCCCTCACCTGTAAAAAACCTTAATTTACCTCTTATTTTTTGTAAAAAGGAAAAAAAGTTCATCAACCAACCCCATTTTTCCCTTGTCTATCTTTAAACAAAAATTGAGTAACTTGAGATTTTACAAAATAAGGAGGATAATTTGAAAATAGTTAATCAACAAGGTAATAATATACTATTTACCTTTTTTTCACATGACTCCAAGGTAAGGTTTGTCCCCAAAAAGGAATACCTGTAACCATTTTTTTTTTTTTTAAAAAAAAAGAGGTCCTTGTGAATACTTTGTGAAACCATATATTCATTGTTGTTTTCTCGCTAAAAACTAATAATTTTAATTCATCAATTATGCGAATAGTACTTGAAAGAAAAATAACAATTTTCTTTGTTATTTTAAATGTCTTTTAATAATTCTTTGTGCATAAGATTATTGGTCTGGCACTTTTTTTTTCGGCAATATTGTTGTTAGTGTTTGAATAATTACTAGGTTGTATCGAGCAGTTTCATTGCGAATTCCAGCTCCTCCAACGCATAATTTTACACCTCTGAGAATTTCTTGATCTTTTGCATTACTAGCATCGCAAAAGATGGAATGAAATTCTCAAACCCTAGAAGTTGAGCTGCAAAATTGAAGAAAAAGATTTTCAAATTCACAAACCATAAAAATGCAAACAAAATATATCGTCGGCTAACTTAAATTATAATAAACAAAAGAAGAATAAGCCCCTAAGGGCGTAGCCGAGTTGGTTGGCAGTGCAATCTGTTGCCCTTCACTTGTGTGGACTCGAGTTCGAGCTTTGGGGGTGGGGAGGGGGCTAAAAATTGATTTGGACTTGACCACTTCCCTTTCCTTTAAAAGAAGAAGAAGAATAAGGTACCTAAAATATCTTCCATGTTTCAACCATTTGTAAATCTTCAAGTTGGGCCTGTAGGAAAATCAATTCCATGAGGCAATTTGCTTTAGCCTTTGTTGAAAGAGCATTGTTATTGCTAGAGCTGGTAAAATTTGACACGATCCGATTACTTGACACGAACATGACATGAATAAATGGGCATGGGTCGTTGAATTTAATATTATTATTATATGGGTTGGGTCCGAGTCGACACAATTTTTTTCTATGTCCGGTTAGGATTAAAGTTCTTGACTAATTTACACGATCAATGACACGATTATATTTTCTATTTTGAAATAATTTACAGATTCTTGTCATCAAAACTCAAACATTAGAGATGATTCTCTCTTTTATTTTTATTTTTTGAAAGGATGAATATAAACACATTATTTTATTTATAAAATTTTATATACATTTAGAGCTCAATAGTGTAAATGTATAAAATATTGGTAGATATGTATATTTTATAATATCAATATATAATATTATTTACGTATATATAATTAAAACTTCAATAGTGTAAATATATAATATTTTTGTAAATATGTATATTTTATAATATCGATAAAATATGTATGTATGTTTGTATGAATGACAGTGTGTAAATGTTTGATATAAATTTTATTTAATATATAGATATTAAGCGGATTATTAGGTAACTCAAATAACAATTGAGTAACTTGAGATTTAAGTTAAAAAACTCAAATAAAAGGTTGAAAAACCTTGCATTACTGAAATATATATCTGACAAGAAAATTAATTAATTTTGTACCTGTTTAGATAGAAGACATTATGTCGTAAATGTTGATGAAGATAAATTTGGCATCCTGGAGATTGTTATTGAGACCATCCACTAAAGTTTTAAGCCTTGTATTAAATAATTGGACTGCTGTGTTTATGAAGTTTACACACGAAGAACCACTATTGGTGCCATGAATAGCCATGTTTGCTGGCCCACAACCAATGGGAGCTAATCCGATTAATTAGGGCTACCTTCTTCGCTTCATAATTATATAAATTCTAGTAATAGAAAGTTAGGGGGGAAAATAAGTTAAAAAAGAATTCAAATACTCTCTTAATCAATACAGGATCTTGATCCTTATTTTATGTATACTGTTGGGTCTTACTTTTCAAAGGAAATTCAATGGTATTTCTGTATGACCCAACTTAAAATTTGAATAAAATCGGCATGCAATCAGTGAAAATTAGAGAATAATTCAGTAGATTTTAATATATATATATATAAACAATGCTTTGGTTAATTTTATAAAAATAAAATACCTAACTGGATAATAAGCTAAAGCTCTCGGAACTAAAAGGAAACTTTACTTTTTTGTGGTTGAAGAAGAAGTATAAAAAATGAGATTCAAGAAGAGATAAAACCTTTAATGGCTTAGAATATTGCTGAGTAAGGACTAGGGCACATTGGTCAGGTGTATATAGGCGACTTGTGGGGTAAAGTTGAGGCAACAAGTAATTGCTAATGTAATCGTTTGTCCCCGCATCACAAAATGTTCTCGAGTGGAGGCAAGGAAGTTCTCATAAAAGCAGTAGCTCAAGCTGTTCCTTCACATGCCATGAGTGTTTTCAAGGTTTTATGTGAGACATTCACAGAGCTATTTGCGAAATTTTGGTGGGGATCAAAGGAAGACAAGGAATTCACTGGACTAGATGGGACAAGTTGAGCAATGCCAAAAGTAGGGGAGGGTTGGGATTTAGAGATTTCGCTCGCTTCAATCAAGCAAAGGTGGCCAAGCAAGGGTGGCGCCTGATTCAATACCCCAATTCCCTGGTTTCTAAAGTACTTCAGGAAAAATATTTCAGAAACTCATCCTTTTTTAATGTGAGAGCTGGCTCCAACCCATCCTTTATTTGGACGAGCATCGCATGGGGGAGGCACGTCATTAAGAAAGGAGCAAGGTGGCGAATTGGGAATGGCAGCAACATTCTTGTGTATAAAGACAGCTGGCTACCAAGGCCAGACACTCCAATTTCACCTCCAACGTTGCCAATGGAAACTACTGTGGCCGAATCGATTGATGATGAGGATAAGTGGGACGTAGCCAAGCTGAACCAGTCTTATGCATGAAGATACAGAGGTAATACTCAAAATTCATTTTCCAAGAAATCAGAAGGAAGATGAAATATTGTGGCATTATGACAAATGAGGAGAATATTCAGTGAAAAGCGGCTATCCGATAGCTCTCAAAATCAAAGTTCCAAACGTATCCAGCAGCTCTGAAAGCAATTCTAAAAGGTGGAATGTTTTATCGTTCCTTCAGCTACTTGAAAAAATCATAATTTTCATGTGGAGGGCAGCTAAGAATCTGTTGCCAACTGCTGGAAATTTGTGGAAAAGAAACTGTTTGAAAGAACCAATCTGCCAGAGGTGCAGCAGGGAGGTGGAAACAGTCAGCCATGCCCTTTTGGAATGCAAAGCAACAAAGAAAATATTGCTTCATGCTCCTTTTTTAGTTTAAACTGAAAATGTTTCAAACTAGGATATTCTCAGCTTTGTCTATGATTTGTGTGATGAAAATATTGCAGCAGAGCTACCAAACTTGACTAGTACAAATTCAAATATAGTAAACAACATGGCAGCATATTTGACACTTGTTAGTGTTCTTGAGGTTTAAAGTGGACAGCCTTATCTCCTGGCGTATCATTAATTCAGGCTTTTTACTTTTGTATTTATCAAGAATTCAAGATCAAGACAAAGATAAGTATTGTGCTAAACTTGATCTCTTTTTTGACTTATCATATTTTCTGTAAAGCACTATAAATGTAATGCTCATGACATGAATAAAATACAACAAAAAAGGTGCTTTATTTCTTCTCCAAGCTCGTCTTTTAATTTCAAGTTGGTATTAGAGCATAGCAAGTTTTAGTTCTGCAAATTTAGTCAATATGAATGCTGTAAGCCAAACACCACAAACTTTCAATTTTTCAACTCCTGTCAAATTGGATAGACAGAATTTTATGATATAGAAGTCTCAAGTGCTACCTTCCATTCGTGGCAACAATCTTGAAGGCTTGATTAATGGAGTAAACCTTATACCCACCAAATGCAAATAGAATAGGGATAGCAATGGGCACCACCCGCAGCGAGTTTGTCATTATCAAATTTAAACATACACAAATTTAAATTACCAAACTCACCCGCAATCTACTGTGGGTTTTAATGTTTGTAAGAAAACCCATCTATTGCGAGTTTTGACAATTACCAAATCTGCAATGGTACTTAGTATTTTTTGCGAGTTTCTATATTTAAAATCACAAGTGTTCAATAGATAAATTTACAATAAAACCTCAAATTTCACATAACATGCTCAATTTTAAATTTAACCAATGTGAATGAAAAATTAAAATTTAACATCAATCCAACACAAATTTTCAAATTTAAAAATAAAATACACAAATCAATTAAAAAAAAGCCAAAAATTAGTATCTAAAAATAAAAATTACATTTCATATTATCGTTCGACACAAGCTCCAAGAGAAGATATTCATTTCACTCAGCACCATTAACACCCATCCAACACGATGCCTACAATAATATAATTAAGATTAATATTTTTCAAAGAATAATACTTTTCAAATACTAATCTAAAGAACAAAATTATAATAATGAAATAATTCATGCATTAATTTGTGGTGTAGTTATCGACAATCAAAGTAGATAACTTACTGTCAATGTTCCACTCAAGCAAACATGACACCAAAGTTTCAGAGAATACCTCAGCAGTATGTGGACATAGCACATATAAGAACCTAAATTTTTTAAAAAAATTATAAATATCATGCAATAAGTATAAACATTTAAAAATGAAATAGACTTAATAATTGAGTGTAGAAACTACCTCATAATATGACTTTGCAGCTTCCAATTATCATCGATAAAATGTGATGTTATAACCATAAATCTCTCTTACTGGTTACTAGAAGTCCACATATCGGTAGTAATTGCAATTCTACTCCAATTTGAGCCCTCTCGTAGCCATAGATTTTCAAGATATCACTTTTTAGTGTGTTACGAGAGAAAAACTTAAACATTGGCGGGAGAGAACCAACGAACCTTTTAAAAGCCCAAAGTTCAACTATACTCAGTGGATACTCATGAATAATTATCATATTTGCAAACTATTTCCTAGAAGTTTCTTGATTAAAAGAAAATATGGATACTTTACATTTTCCACTCTCTTTCTTAGCTTGTAGTTGCTTTTGACTTGATTGAGCTGTATGGTTTGACTGCATAAAAGACAACCCTGCATGAATGCATAAATGACTAGTGCCATTTTTACGCTTCGTACTTAATTTCTTATTACAGTAGTTGCAAACAGTTATAAATTCTAATTTCCCACCAACGTTTTGTCTTTTAAAGTGCTCCCAAATATCACTAGTCAATTTACCATTTTGCTCATTCTCACCAGAAGCAATATCTTTTTCATGTATTGGAACTAGAGTTTGGGTTGAAGCTACCTCAATGTCTGCAAGTTCTTCTTCACATGTTATTGGAGATTGGTTTGAAGCTATCTGAATTTCGATTCTTGTTGTTGTTAAAGCATTGTCACTGAAATCAAAGGCTTGCTCTATCTTTTAACTTAAAATTTTCAATAGATTTTAAATCAATATACAAGAAAATTGATTTCAAACCATATCAAATTAACAAGCTAATCGAAAGTACAAAATTATTTATGCTGATTTTAAACAAGGTAAATTAACTTATATGAAATTAACATGTTATTTTAATTGATTTTAAATGGTATCAAAAAGTCAAAAGCACAAAATTATGCATATAATATGCTAATTCTGAACAAGCACCTTCCACGACCATAAAATCAACTCAAAAGAAATTGGTATGCTTCATGTGCGGATACATTTTTCAATGGCTATTATAATCAAAATTTTTCAGGTTCTTAATTTTTATTGTGATGGAACTAGATATTGGATTAGTTGACATATATAAATAGCAAAAATGAGATGAAAAATTAGCAAGAGAATTCGACTTAAATTATTTATGCTTAGTCTGACTATTTACAGAATCAACTTAAAAGCAACAAAATTAATAGATTGATGAAAATAATGGATTAATCAAGTACCTTTCACAACCACTAAATTGGCCGCAACACAAACAATACAGAAATTTGGTTGTGGTAGCTATAATAGCACGGCAAGTCATTGTTAGCAGTGAAGGGAGTTGGGCAGTGAAGAAGTGAAGAATGAAGATAAAGATGAGAGATGGGTGCACGGCTACAGAAGCTTTGAAGAAAGAAGAATTGAAGATAGAGATGAAAGCTAATGGATGCGCGACTCAAGGAGAAATGATAAGTCTGTTTAGGCTTTAGTTTTGTTTAGGTAATTAGGTTGACTTATGACTATGCCTGTTGCTACTTGCATTTATTATATACAGTACATGTGTTTTTAATTTTTTTTGGCTATTTGGCATTATTTTCTTTATATTTTTTATATTTAAATATTTTTCAATTAAAATAAAATTAAAAATATTTTAAAAAAAGTGACATGTGGGTTGGTGGATATCCATGTGTGTATTCGCTAGATATTTAGTTAATACCAAACTCACTCACATTTTAGTGCGAGTTTTAATTTGTAATACTAAACTTGCTCACAACTCGCAAAATTACCTGTAGCGGGCAAGTTTGGGCGGGTTTGGGCAGGTTTGTGGGTACTGTTGCCATCCTTTAAGTAGAAGAGGATCAAAAGGTGATGATTATCGAAAATCTAGAGTATATACAATACAAAGACGAGATCAGCTTTTACTTAGCTGGCTTCTATCCACTATGACTGAATCAGTTTTAAGCACAGTGGTGCAATATGCAACCTCTTTTGAGGTTTAGAATGCTTTGGAAACATTTTTTAAATCTCAATCAAAGGCTAGAATTTTGCAGCTTAAGATGCAACTTCAAACCATGAAAAAGAATGCTATGAGCATGAGTGATTACGTCAACAAAATGAAAAATTTAGCTGACAATCTTGTAGCAGTTGGAAAATATGTTATTGAAGATGACTTAATTTCTTATATTATTACAGGTTTAGGAATTGAATATGACCCTGTGGTTGTAAACATTACAGCCAGAACTAATGATTTACAACTCTCAACTGCTTCAAATCTTAAGCCTAAAGGCGGTTTCAATGCAAATTTTGTAGAAGCTTCTTTTTACAAAAAGAAAGTTGTAGGAAAAGGCTTTATGTCAGGAAGTTTTAAAGGTAATGGATGTGGCAGAGGCAGAAGAAGAACCAACTTTGGCCGTGATGGAAATAGGCCAACTTGTCAAATATGTGGTAAATATGGACATTCAGGATATCAATGTTTCTTTCACTTCGATCGAGGGTTCTGTGTAAGACAAGAAGCAACAAAAGCAGGTTGGATCTCTACCTATAGCACTTCCTACTACAAAAATAGGCAATGGATGGTATTACGATAACGGTGCAACACACCATGTCACAAATGATTTAAACAATCTGCAACTTAAGTCAGAATTTAAAGGAGATAAGAAATTGGTTGTAAGTAATGATAAAACTCTAGCAATATCTCACATTGGTAGTGCATTTATTTATATTCCAAACCATAAACCACTGTTGCTTAATGATATTTTATATGCGCCTAAAATTACCAAGAACTTAATTAGCATTTCAAAATTGCTTTCTGATGATACGCTAATGCTTGATTTTTATGGCAATGTTTGAACTGTTAAGGACAAAGTTCTGGGGAAGAAGTTGTTGCAGCAAAAAACTAAAAGACGCTTATATCAGCTACCACTATTTCCAAGACAAACCATTCCATTAAAAACAAAAATTGTTTCCAATAAATCTTATGAGTCTTCTCTTCTATTTAGTTCTTTCAATTCTAGCTCAATAATAAGTTCTGTAAATGAACAAAAATTTATTTATGATTCAAAGTTTAGCAATTCCATAAATCTTTTGCATAGAAAGATGAGACATTCTCATCTTACTGTACTGAAACAAATTCTATTATTGTGTAACATAACAAGTCAGTTAAACAAAAATTTCATTCTTCAATTCGGTGATGCATGTCAACAAGAAAAGAGTCATAGGCAAACTACGAAAACATCAAATAGTAAAGCTTTAGAACCTTTAGAACTATTGCATCTTGACTTGTGGGGACCTGCACCTTTAATGTCTAGAAATGGCTACAAATATTATTTAAGTATCATAGATGACAACACACGTTTTACATGGATATTTTCACTTAAAGTTAAATCATAAGCTTTTGAAACTTTTAAATATTTCAAGGTTTAAGCTTAAAAACAAATAGGAAAGAAAATCAAAGGTTTACAAACTGATGGTGGAGGAGAGTTTCAAGCATTTACAAACTTTTTAAAAGAACAAGGTATTATCCATCGAATTTCTTGCCCACATACACACCATCAAAATGGTAGAGGAGAGTGAAAATGCACATCGTAGAGACTGGTTTAACACTTTTAGCACAAGCTGGCATGCCACTTACATTTTGGTGGGATGCTTTTCAAACATTGTTTGTTTAATTAATAGAATGCCTACTTCCATCTTAGAAAATAAATCACCATTTCAAATGCTTTACAATAAAATGCTTGATTATTCTTTTTTAAAGTTTTCATATGTGCTTTATTTCCTTATCTTCGAGTTTACAATAAACACAAATTAGATTTTCGATCATATAAATGTTTATTTTTAAGCTATAGGATAGCTGATAACTTTATGAAATGAGAGTTATCAATGGCACTTTTGGACTTAAATCAAGATTATTTAGAAAGTAAATGATATGTTTTAGTTGCATTTTAGCTTAATTTTGCATATTTATCTATTTTTAGTTATTTGTAATAAATTAGGTGATTTTGGAATAAATTGTGTGTGCTTAGATTATGTGTTTACATTGTAGGCAACTGGAAGTGCAAATTCAAAGAAGAAATACTGGGCAATGGGCTTGGAAAAATGAGAAAGGAAATTGGCTGCAGAAAAGTAGAAACTAGCCTGAAACAATGCATTGTGTAGCACCATTGCTGTAGCAATCTTGAAACAACAGAAGAGAAAAATTCACGCGAATCTTAGAAAAAATCTACGATTTGCAATTTCCAAATATGAAATATGCGTGCCCTAGGTGTTTAGTTGCCCTAGTTTTTAATTATAAAAGGAAGCGCACACAAAAGAAAAGAAGAGAGCCGTCAACCACAAGAAAATAACAATAAAATAAAAAGAAAACAACAAAGAGAAGAGAAATTCAAGGGCTGATAAGAAGTTGCGGGTGTGAAGAAGAAGAATTAAGAAATCTAAAAGGATCACTCGTCTCTATCTATATTCTCTTTGTTTTTTTAATTCGTGATAATGTATATAATGGCTGAATTGGTTTTATTTTTTGTTTTGATACAAATCATAAACTAAATCTATTTGTGGTTGAGTGAATGATAAGCTTGATGGTTTATTGACTGAAATTATTGTGTTACTGCATGACTGCTATAGCACTTTGTATTGATAGTGCTTAATTTCATTCACTATTTCGGCTGACCACCCATTTAGTGATACAAGCTAAGAGAGAGCCACAAAAGAGCTTGTTTTAGTGGAAAATTTCATAGCAATGCTTGGTTTTAGATTAGGTTTCCCAAGTTGGGTTAATTCAATTTGAATAGGGCTATTCTTAATTTAAAATTAGTGATGAACTAGACATAGGGATTCACTTTGTAGGATAATTAAGAACCTTGATCGCATAATGCTATATCTTGTGTGATTTATCAACTGGTCATTGTTAGGTTGCATATAGATATAAAAAATCCAACAAGCGACAGCTTAAGATGCATTAAGATTCTACCCAATGCTATAGTAATTGTTGTAGCAACGGTATTGTAACAGAAAAAACAGTCAATACCATTAAGTGAGTTAATTCACTCAACTACATTATTTTTAGTGATTACATCCTTATGTGAGACGTGTTGATTTATTTTAGTGCACTTTATTTTCTATCATTTAGATTTCTTAGTTTAATTTAGTTGTTAAAAAAAATTTGATTTATTTGAAATTGCACCACAATTACTTGCTGTAGCAATTCTTATAGCATCAGTTCCTGTGGAGACGATACTCGAATACTTATCACTTTATTACTTATTGTGTACACTTGCACATTGACACCTATATATTAAAAAATCACCCAACAACAGCTCATAAAGGTTATAAGTGTCTCCACAAGTCAAGAAAAATTTATGTGATACGCCATGATGTCTTTAATGAATCTAATTTTCCCTTCAAAAGTGATCCTTCCTTCAAAATCTCAACGAGTTGTTCAAACCATGATTCTATTACACTCGCTCATTTTCCTATGGTTGCAGGATTTGAAAGTGCTAAAGCTGATAAGACCTTCTCAGTTATTCAAACAGTAGACTCTGTACTAGAGTTTGTTCATGACACAACAGTCATAGATCAAGCATCAAGTCAAGATGAGGAAACCAATTTTGAATCCAACACTAAAAGCCCAACTAGAGAAGCCAACCTTAAATCAAACACTGAAATCCAAGAAACTAAGAACACCACACAATCTTTAACTATCTCTAAATCTAATAGTCAAGAAGCCCGATAACACAACCTCTCAATCACCTAGTTCATCTCCTCAATTACAACAGCCAACACATATACGATCCACTCATTCAATGATCACTCATTCCAAGGCCGACATCTTTAAACCTAATATTAGTCTCTACCTAACAACCTCTAATACCAAAATAAGTGTACCTGGTAGTGTTAGTGAAGCTTTGCAAGATCAAGATTGGCGTAGTGCTATGATAGAAAAAATAAATGCTCTGGCTAGAAATAACACATGGTGTTTAGTACCACCTACTTCTGACATGAAAATGGGTTTTCCAAATAAAACAAAAGGCTGATGGCTAAAGCTGACATGAAAATGGTTGCAAAAGGATTTCATCAGACACCAGAAATTGATTTCAATGAGACTTTCAGTCATGTTGTTAAAGCTGCAACAATTCGATTGGTGTTGTGTATTGCTATGATGAAAAATTATGGTGTAATACAATTGTATGTGAACAATGCCTTTTTAAATGGAGACTTAGTTGAAGATGTTTATATGATGCAACCTGAAGGCTTTGTCGACAAAGCAAAACCAAATCATGTATGTAAATTGAGAAAAGCATTGTATGGGCTTAAGCAAGCTCCCAGAACTTGGTTCAAAAAACTTAAAAGAGCCTTGGTTGATTGGGGTTTCACAAATTCTAAATTAGACATATCACTATTTATCTTGCAGCAAAAAAGAGATATAATATTTGTCCTTATTTATTTGGACAATATTTTGATGACGGGAAGTAAAGAAAGTCTAGTACAACAAGTCATTAAACGGCTTAATTGTCAGTTTGCTTTAAAAATGGTCGGACAATTAAGCTATTTCCTTGGTTTTAAAGCTCATCGCACAAAGAATGGCCTACATCTTAGCCAACACAAATATATTTGTGATCTTTTAAATCGCACAAGTATGGCTAGCTGCAAGGAAACATCTACTCTTATTAGGTAGCACTGAAACTTTAAGCTATAAGTGGTAAGCAATTTTCCAATCCTACACTATATGGTAGCATAGTCGGAGCCTTATTGTTTGTAACTATCACTCGGCCTGAAATTTCTTATGTTGTTCATCGTTTAAGTCAATACATGCAAATCCTTTACAGTCACATTGGCTTGGATGTAAAAGAATTCTTAAATATTTACAAGGAACAACTGATTATGGTATTTATTATACTGCAAAAGGAAGAATGACGCTGATAAGCTATACAGATGCAGATTGTGCAAATAATATTGATGATAGAAAATCAACTGGAGGTTACTGTGTTTATCTTGGCAACAACTTAATCTCATGGAATTCAAAGAAACAAAATGCAGTAGCAAGGTCTTCAACTGAGTCAGAGTATCGAGCACTTGCAAATACTATAGTAGAAATTTTATGGATTCAATTTGTGCTTAAAGAGTTGTAAGTTCCATTAGCCAATGTTCCAATTATTTGGTGTGATAACACTGGAGCTGCCTCACTTGCTGCCTACCCAGTTCATCATTCAAGAACAAAACATATAGAGATTGATATTCATTTGGTGAGAGATATAATTTCCAAAGGTGGAGTGGAAGTCAGATATGCCTCTAGTGAATATCAGCCTGCAGAAATATTCACAAAAGGTCTTCCCAGTGATAGGTTTCAACGGCTGCGAGGCAAGCTACATATTCTTCCCAGAACATTATGCTTGAGTGGGGATGATGAAAATATTGTAGCAAAGCTACCAAACTGAGTAGTAAAAATTCAAATATGGTAGACAACATGGCAGCATATTTGACACTTGTTAGTATTCTAGAAGTTTAAAGTGGACAGTGTTATCTCCTGGCTTATCATTAATTCAAGCTTTTTACTTTTGTATTTATCAAGATCAAGATAAAGATAAAGATAATTATTGTGCTAGACTTGATCTCTTTTTTGACTTATTATATTTTCTGTAAAGTACTCTAACTGTAATGATCATGAGGTGAATAAAATATAACAAAAAAGGTGCTTTATTTCTTCTCCAAGCTCGTCTTTTAATTTCAAGTTTGTGGTTCACTCTAAAGAGAACCGATATTGAGTTAATGATGATAACTTATTACTAGGTGGTGTGGCATGCAAGAAACAAATTGATTTTCAAAAGCAAGAAGATTGATCCAAGAATCTCAGCAGCTAAGGCTGAATCAATGCTAGAAGCACATCACAGAGTTAGGAAAATAGGTGCATCACATGTACACAATGTCAAAATTGATAAGCAACAGAAGTGGGAGCGCCCCCAAAAAAAAAACACGTTTTTAGAATTAATGTGGATGCAGCTGTAAACAGCAGGGACCAAATATCAGGCCTGGGAGTAATTATAAAAGACTCAAATGGCAAGGTAGTTGTTGCTTGCATCAAACAAGTTCAAAACTAAAAGAGAACGTGAGCTTTGCAGAAGCAGAAGCCATTGAGTGGGGCTTGTAGGTGGCAAGAACTGCATCTCTATCTTCTGTGATCATGGAAACAGATTGTAAAGAAGTTGCTGAATTATTGAACAACACAAAGGGTAGTAGAACATGTATAAGTTAGGTAATTTCATAAATACAAGATTAAAAAAAAAATGACTTCAAAGAGGTTAAGTTTAGACATGTCCCTAGAACCTATAATGTCTGTGTCTATTCCTTAGCAAAACATGTTGTACAAGCAAATACATCTGCTATCTAGTTGGAGATAATACCAACAAAGATATTGAATGTATTAAATAGTAATTATTCTTAGGTGCAGATGTTTACATTTTTTTTAATGCCGATACATTATTAAATCATGTAATTTAAAAGAGTTAGTTTTTAAATAAACTATAAAATCGTGCGGTTGAAGAGAGTTAAAATTCAACTCTTTTAAACCTCACAGTTTTAAAATGTGTCTGCATGAAAAAAAAATGAAGGTATCTGCATTAGAAAATGACTATTAATTAAACAGTGTTGTTTGATCTAATGAAAGGTTTACTTTCTTCTTAAAAAAAAATCATTTGTCCCCATTGCAACTGAATAAATGCATTTGCTCAAGTATTTTGCAGCTGATTCTTTATCTCCTGACATGTTCACAATGCTTGACACTATATTTTGATGATTTAATAACCGACTGTTCATATTAATTCGAGCACCCTGTAAAAATATATGAAGGAAATTCAGTTTTACATTTAAAAAGAAAAAAGAAAAGTTACAATCCGGAACCAAGCATTATAATTATGATAGACATGAATAATGGAAAAATAATCAAAACCCTTATTTTTTTTTTAATTCGAAATTGTTGATTTTAATTTCCTTTGATGGTCAAGACACATCATAAAGCCTCCCGCCGTTAAAAGGATTCGGTTAACTTTTAATTTATTTTTGTCTTTTAGTATTGAACCACTTAAAATCAGACTACGATTAAAAATTTACACGTAAAATAATTAAAGATACAAAAAAAAAATCAAAAGTTGAAAAAAAAAATCTTTTTAACGGTAAGGGTATTTTGATGAATTTTGAAATATGAGGAACAAGAGGGTTTTCACTATTTCATACGTTATGTAATTATAGTAATGGGGCCCTCAGATAATGCAATATAAATTTATATAATTAATGTGAAAGGCATATGAATGTTTCATTTACTAGATGTTGTCCAGTCTCATCACGAATTCCAGAACTTCCAGCTGCATAATTTACACCTTCGAGAATGTTCAGGCCTCTTGCGGTTGCAAAAGAAGGGATAGGATTATCAAACCCCAGAAGTTCAGTTGCATGAACAAATTTCAATCAAATTTTAAACAAAGTTAATACAATAGAAAGAAAATAATTATAGATAGGAAAATTATTAATGGAATACAAGCAAATAATTGGATCAAACTAAACGTTGACAAAATTAAGTTAATAATCATTTAGGATCCCAAAATAACTTATTTTGCTTAAACTTCGAGAATATATAAGAACCTAATTACGTTCATGTAACCCACAGAATTGTGCATGAAGAAATAAGAAGCGAAGACCTAAAATATCTCCCATGTTTCGCCCATTCGAAAATCTTCCCGTAGGCCCTGCCGGGAAGTCAATCCCAGACGGCAGGTAATTAACTCTGGCAGCAGTTGGCAGGAAATTGTTATTGCCATTGTCGTATAGTGAAGCTCCAAAAATGAAGTAACAAGGAACTTGTGCTAGTCCATATACCCTAATTGACAACTTGAAGAACAATAAGAATAATAATAGTACTAGATGCCACAGTTTAGGCTGCGTTGCCATTGGCAGAGTTCAAAAAATTTATCAAGAGAAAAAAAAATACTTTAAAATTCAAAGAGGTTGCAGTTGAGACATTGGAGAGAGGAGATCTAAAGGGTTGCTTATGAAGTGAATCCAAATGGCGATGGCAATGTTTACAAATCAGAAAAAGATTGCAGTTGGTCTGATGCATGTTTTCAGATAATAAAATTGTTTATATAATAATACGAAAGGACAAAAAAATTAGGGCCCCCAAGGGCATAGCCGAGTTAGTTGGTAGTGCAATCTGTCTTATGTGGACTTGGGTTCGAGCTTGAGAGTGGAGAGGGGGGTAAAAATTGATTTAGACTTACCCACCCTCCTTTCATTTAAAAAAAAAGACAAAAAAATTAGGAAATTTGAGCAAGTGGGAGTAAAATATTATCCAAAAAGAAAAATTAAAAAAAAAATGTGAATGATGGATGCTATTAATTATTAGCATTCATCACCTTATAAAAGAAAAGCAGTAATAGCATATCCCTCCTATTATGGCAATGACGACATTAGTTTGAATTAAAACTTCAATAAGTGTTTTAAAAGTTGTCTTTTCCTCAACAATATTTGACTCTGGAACATGGCAAAAAAAAAAAAATTGGAGCTAGAGAAATTAATAACGCCAAAATGGTTTGATGAAATTTTGATGTCACTGGATTTTATTGAATTCAAAATCTGAGATATTAACTGTGAGTTCGTTTATGACATGGTGTGCAGCTATATAGAACTTAGAAAATGAGAAACTTCAGCCAAAAAATGTTGTAGTAGTGTAGAATAAATATTAATTTAAATCAGCTACCAACTTT
Organism: Luvunga scandens; assembly: GCA_030449905.1. NCBI lineage: Eukaryota > Viridiplantae > Streptophyta > Magnoliopsida > Sapindales > Rutaceae > Luvunga > Luvunga scandens. The sequence goes on from JASUUG010000696.1 coordinate 447,083, forward strand.
AAAGAAGCAATAATTAATTGAAGTCATGCATATGTATAACTGTTTTCTTCTTATTTATTAAGTGGTCATCACTTTTGATAATGAGACTTGTGAGTAAGCCTATGCGAAGTCACGAGAAAATGAACGTATTTTGATTGCAACGAACATGCCATTTGGATATTAGAATATTTAAAGGTATAGATGAATTAAATAAGAAAAATTTTATAATGTTATAATAAAAATTACGGTATCAGTGTGTAGTTATCGTGTACCATTAAATTAGATTAGTGGCACACAATAATTATAATATAACAAAAAAATTAGATATTTTTTTTCTTCAACTGATTAAAATTTGAAAAATTATATATATTTTTAAAACAGAATCTACAAAAGGCAAAATAGAATCATAGTATAGTCATAATTTGAAGGTGACAGAATTGAACCTAAGAAGCCGCTGCATGTCGAATCTAGTATTTACAAAGCGATTGGCTTTGCTAGCTGACCCGGGTTGTGTTTTCCTCGATCGATCCTAATATCGAGCTATAAAGTGGTTTGACATATTTTCTGCTCATTTAGCCATCCTCTTAAATGAATGGAGTATGGCAGTGACTACATTTTGATAGAGTTATAAAATCTTGTATAAATTTATTTTATACAAATTAATATAGTATAAATTCATTACTTGAATGAAATTATAAAATAATAAAAAAATAATATGCATGGGCCAACAATTATTTAATCCAACTAAATGAATTATGTTACATTAGTTTGTAGAAAAGAACTTTATACAGGAGTTTGAATGATATGATTATTTATATCCAAATCAATTTTATATTTATGCTTCTTGCTCTATATTCAAATTCAATGGAAAAAATAATAATAACTAGGGGTGACAGAACCAAACTAAACTCGAAAATTTATCGGTTTGGTTTTATTTTTTAGGAGTCGCTTTTGTATTTTTCTTAAAAAACTGAATATTTCGGTATGGTATAAAATTGAATACTCCAGTTTAGTTTTTGTTCAAAATTTTAAATTCGAAAACCAAACTGAAAAATCAAAAAACTAATTTTTAAATTAAAGAAATGCCAAGTGGTGTTCACGAAGGGCAGAACCGGATTGATTCGATTCAGTTTTCGGTTTTAGTTTCAATTTGATTTTTTTAGTTTTGGTTTGGTTTTTGATAACTAAAAAAACTGAATGGATTAATACTGAAACCAAACCAAAAGGAAATTTTCAAACCGAACCAAACAACAAATTTTGTGTTTATTCCAAAACTAAACCGTTCCAAATTGGTGTCCACCCCTAATAATAATGATTCATAACTATTTTAGACAAATAAAAAGAAAAATTAAGGTGCAAACATACTGTAGATCCGTCATGAATTTATTAGTTAAATTCCTACTCTTTGAATCTATTATTATCATTTGAATCTGATACTATCTAAAATTATAAAATACACAAAAATGTTTTCAAATACTTTAATAACAATGCCAATAGTTCAACTCTCTAACCAATTTCACACTAGATTCGAGTTGGTTTAACCCAACTTACCCAAAATCCTCGTATGACCATTATTTTACTCAATTTTCTCTAAAATTTTCAACAAACTTACCTTGATTGAGTAGAAACTCAAAACTAAACTAATGAATCTAAATTCTAATTAAGTGTGAAATGAAACAAAAATTTTGTAAACTACATATAAAACTAGTAAATTAAAATAAAAATGGATAAATTAATGTTGAAGTGATAAATTAGTCTTTAGAATTGTAAAAAAATCAAAAACTTAGAAAAATAACATAAGACTTGTAAATTGGCATTAACTGTGAAATGACCAAAAAAATTTGTAAACTATACATACAACTAGTAAATTTAAGGAAAAAAGAGGTCAATTAATGTTGGAGTAGTAAATTATCTTTAAAATTATAAAAAAATAAAATAAATTTAGAAAAATGACATAAAACTTGTAAATTGATATTAAGTGTGAAATGAAATAAAAACTTTGTAAACCACACATAAAACTAGTAAATTGAAATGAAAAAGCAATAAATTAAAGTTGGAGCAGCAAATAGGTCTTCAGAATTGTAAAAAAATCAAAAACTTAGAAAAAGAACATCAAACTTATAAATTGATATTAAGTATGAAATGAAACAAAAATTTTATAAATTACGCATAGGACTAATAAATTGAATGAAAAAAAAGATAAATTAATCTTGGGTGGTAAATTGATCTTTAGAATTGTAAAAAAAATCAAAACTTAAAAAAATAATATAAAACTTGTAAATTGACATTTGTATGAAATGAAACAAAAATTTTGTAAACAACACATATAAAACTAGTAAATTGAAGGACAAAAGCGTAGGTGATTATAAATTTTGGTAGTGTTACCTTCGAGAAAATCTCACCTACTGTGCTTCTTGTAAGCACCTTGGTCACATTGCTAAGGCATGATATGGGACTAATCCGAGAATTGGTCTCCAACGGCAAAGCGCGATACCTAACAAAGCGAAAGGAGTCCAGAATTTAGCTGCAGTCTAGACTTCAAATCCATTAATTGAGCCTCCAATCACTCTAAAACCCACAGATGGAGGGTCTTTGCTTATAAGGAATCACCTACGGGGACCTGATTCGATGATACAAATGCCCTTGCTGCTGAGGATCCGACTCCGAATCGCCTACTTGAGGTCTGGGTTGAGGATCCAAAGGCCTGTAGGGAATCCGCAGGCATAACTTCTTCAGATTCAGCGGGCAGATACCTCATAGATGGTCATGGGCTTCAATACCCATAATATTGACATTAAATATGAAATGAAACAAAAATTTTATGAACCACATATAGGACCAGTAAATTAAAGTAAAAAATGGTGAATTAATGTTGGAGCAGTAAATTAATCTTTAAAATTGTGAAAAAACAAAAATTTAGAAAAATGACACAAACTTACAAATTGACATTAAGTGTAAAATAAGTTAAAAATTTTGTAAATCACACATAAAACTGATAAATTGACGTTAAAAGTGGAAAATTAATGTTAGAGTTATAAGTTAGTTTTCAGAATTGTAAACAAAACAAAAACTTGTAAATATTAGATAAAACTTGTAAATCAATATTAAATGTCAAATAACACATTAATTTTATAAATCACACATAAGATTAATAAATATAACTGCAAAATGAACTAAAAAGGATAATTACTTATTACTTAGGTAACTTATTATCTATCTATTTAGAATTAGTGGTAGAGATTTTTCATTCAAATCTAACGGTCTACATCTATTTCGACATCAATATCGTAATTTTAATCACAACATTATAGAATTAACCATCAAATAATTGCATGATAATCGACCATTTTTTAACTGATGAAAAGGTCGTCAGTTTTTGTGATAATTATAGGAGTGTTTCCTAATAAGACTTTTAGAGACTGAAAAATTCCTTTAGCAGAAGATAGGATGACAGGGATGTCTTTTAACAAAAACTTTTTCAAAATCTCTATACAAATTGAGAGTCCACAAAAGTCTTTCTTTCTTACTTGAGGGGATGATATGAATCAAATGAAGACCATGATAGGAATAATATAATCAAGCTGATCATCAAATGAAGATTTATTATGAAATACAAATTAATGAGGATCACGTCATAAAAGATTCTAAATATCTTTCTCAAGCAATACACTTATGGGCCAAAATCTAGACAATTAGATCATGCAAATATGACAAGTAGCATTGACAATAATCACGACATGTATATGTCAATTATCATGGCTAATTTATGACGAAATCCTCAATTTATGATGAATGATTATGATCGTTTTATGTAGTTTGTATTCTTATATAAGTTGGACATTTGAACCTATCAAATTTCTTCGCTTTTATACTATTCCTAATTAAAAGTCGTCACGGTTACGGCGATTATGGAATACGTAAGATATAAAAATTGTCCGTTTTTGTAGATTTGATTATGTTATTTTATTCTCTTTCGATCGCTGTTATAAAGCCACCCTTCCTGGGATTTGAAATGGTTTATGATTTTATTCATACATATCATCAAAAGAAACTAGCTTGGAATACTATTGATCAACTGTTCCACGAACAAAATTTTGAGCAAAAAATATTCGTCTCACCACAGTATTAATTATTGCTATTCAACAAGCGATAATAACTTTCATTAATTTATTTTTTTCCTACTGTAAAATAAAGAGAGAACAAATGAATAACGCAGGATCCAATATTGAGGTTTTACTACAAGAAGAGCATAATCTTTTGCAAGAATGTATTCATCTGTATTACAAAAATGGAAGCTGAATCAGGCGACGAATATCAATTGGATAAGTATCAGTAGGATTTAGGGCTACGTATGCTCTTCTGCCGGTGATCACATTGACAGTCTCACTCGGATGAACTCCATCCCAAAATATCTTGGCAGATCTGATAGAACAGGAAGTGCTAAAAGGAATGCACGTTAAAATACCATTATTCATAGGGAGATTGGCCACGGGACAACATGGGCTGATTATCGTTGTTACTAAGTCATCTTGTATTCCAACTGATGCGGCAGCAAATAAAAGATCGTATGCATTTATATAGATAAATCTGGCATCCTTGAATTGGTTATTTAGGTCATCAACTAGGGTTCTAAGGTTTGTATTGAACAGCTGGATTGCCTTGTTTATGTAATCTACACATATAGAACCATCTGTGCCATACATTGCCACAGGGCCTGGTGCACAGCCAAGAGGGCCTATGCCAAATAGGGCTATCTTCTTTGCTCCATAATTATGCAAGGTCTATTAACCAAAAAAGGAAAGAAAATTTAGAAAGAAATTCTTAATAAAAAAATAAATATTCATGAGAAAAAAAATTAATGTGAAAAGAAATAAGGGAGAATGATACTTTTATCTCTTTTAGAATTTACTTTTATCAATTGGGTTCTTGTATAAATTTATTTTGCATAAACTAATGTAGTCCAAATTCATTGGTTAGATAAAAATAAATCATGTGAGCCAAGAGCTAATTCAGCAAATTGAATTATACATCAATTTATATAAAATAAATTTGCGCAAGAATTTTATTCATTTTTTTATGCATTGTCTTGCTCTTAGTGTTAAAACAATTAGAAAAAGAAAAAGATATATGCCCACATGCACTATTAAAGGGGTAAATGTGATAATTTCACGTACAAATTGATATTCAAGAGGCTGTGGCTTCTATAAATCATTTGATTAAAATATCATATTTATCTTTCAACAGCGTGTTTTTCCTATTATCATATATTTTTAACACATGAGATCAAGAGATGAATTTTAGTATTAAATTTTGATGAGGAACCTAAGTGATAAAACAAAGGTTTTAAGAGAGACGAAAGTGTTATTCAAAAATTAAGTTAACAAAGAGATGGAAGAGGAAATAGGGACCTTTAATTTCTTCGAGTATTGTTGAATAAGAACTGTGGCATATTGGTCAGGCGTGTATTGACGACTTGTTGGATAGAACTGAGGCAATAAGTAATTGTTAATGTAATCGTTGTTGCCAATTCCAACTGTGTACAAGCATTTGCTTAGATATTGAGCAGCGGATTCTTGATCTCCGAGTAGGCTTGCAATGCGAGAGACTGTAGTTTTGTGATTCTGTAATTGACGGTTCAGGCTAATTCCAACTCCCTGTAAAATTTGATGAGAAGAAAATAAACGACTGTTTTTTTTATTAGTACTTCAAGAAAATTCGAGCCATTTTGTGCAGGCAAAACATCAATTTTTTTTTCTTATTTGAATTTTACTTCATAATGATTGGGAGAATCAAACCTTCCAAATTCCAACTTACAGATAGAAATGGAGACTAACCGACTCAACTAAAGAGTTTCTAGAAAAAAAAAATCATATATTATTATTATTCCGCTGAAAATTTGTTAAGGCTTAGAAAATTAGGTCACAAAGTCAAGGTTAACTTTTCTCTTGTCAAGTTAAGATCCATTAGGTATTGAAATGTTGCGACTTTATATTAGGGAAGACAATTTTTTTTATTCATAAGATCCTATCTCATTTGGTCTCACTTTGGGATAGAATTGGACTATATTTTTGTCTCAAAAAATAAATGGACGGAAATGAGATTTTTTTTTATCCCAATTGCATAAATGAGACAAAACTGGAATTAAAAAATCCTATGTCATCCTATTCTATTGCCAACCCTATTTTATTTTTTAAAAAAAATAATTATTATGAAATAAAAATTAATTGTGTTTGGTAAATATGAATTTTAGTCAACTATTATTTTTTAAAAAAATAATAAAAATATTATAAGTTTTTAATTAAATTAATCAAAATCACCTCGGTACAAAAGATACAACTTTAAGGTATGTATGATGAATACTTTTCAATTATAACTTTCAAGCTACATCTCCCACCACCATTACCCAAGGGATCCTTGATTAGATTGTTTCCCACCTATGGCCCTCCATCTGTATGGGAGGTCCTAGCCTCTAGGGATGCTCACGAATTGGATTTTATGGATTAAACAAGAATCCATATTTGATCTATAATTTTGTGGATTATAAATTTTCAATCCAATCCAATCCATGAATTGGTGAAATTCTATCAAAATCCAATATATACACCTACAGATTGAATACGGATTTAACTCAATTCATATCTAATCCATTATTTTACAGACTGGTTTGCAGACAAAAATCTTTTAATTATGTCCAAACTACAAGCTAACTACATAAAAAAACTTAATATAAAAATAATTTTTTGCCCACCAAATTCAAAATTGAATAAGATTTAATAAATCAATTGTTTAAATAATGCTAGAAGATACATTCAAAGTTTCAAAATATAACACAAAAAAAATCGCTTTTGTTTAGATCAATACATGAAAATTAATTATTTAGAAAACTATATTTGTTAATTTAATTTAATTTAATATTATTATCGGATAAGATATAATATGGTGTTAATGTAACTATATTTAGCTTATTTATTAGTAAGTATTAATGCCACATTTATAAGTTTTATTTTTTTAATTAAATAAATATTTTTATTTTTTTGGTAGATTCATGAATTTTTGTAGATTTACAGAAGTAAATCCATATCAATCTACTGGCTGTGGATTTTTAAATTTTCAATCCAATCCAATTCATCAATCCACAAATCAAATTTTTACAGATCAGATTTTTATGGATTAAATAAATTGAGCGGATCAGATTAAATTCTGAACACCCCTATTAACCTCCTAGGTCCCATAAAAATGTGAAATGGTCCTCCACTCTATATCAGAGGTCCTAGCCTCCAACGTCCCACCAAAAATTATATCGTGTGTATAAAAAATATTGATAATAATTTTAAATCTAAAAAAAAAAAAGGTATCGATATATGGGACTTTCTTTTTATTATTATTTAGTCTGAGGGTGGCGGCAACCGAATCCCATGTGAGTAGACTATGTGACTTAATTGTAAATAGTCTTTTTTTTTTTTTTTAATTTTGGTAAATCATTTTTTTAATTTATTTATTGCCTTAGTTTATATTATTTCTCGAGCAAACAACTTTAACTGTTTACACTTTTTCAAACCCATCTTCAACTCACTGTCAGATTTAAGATGTTTTATATCACTTCTATCCCTTCACAAAAGCATCCGATTTTTTGTCAAGCTCAGTGCACGAAACTATCAGTGTTTTAAAGCTAATTAAAAAGAAATCGACGCTTTTCTTCTTATCTATTATTGTATTGTTGCTCAAGCTCATTATTTCTACGCTCTATTATATTACCCACGGTTAGTTTAATAATGTTGTCTTACTTGCCATGAATCTGTAGAGATATTTTTTGAGATGCACAACTATTTCTTTATCTCCATCTAATGACACGTAAAGGCTTGGCTATATGGTTTTGAAGAAACCTTTTTAACTAATTCGAACTCGAACCCTAAGAAAGAAACTAATTTGGGCTTTTCACAGTCTTGAGTACAACTATTATTGTATCTAGTTAAAATACCTAGAGGCTCTTAGGAGTTTGACCAAGCAGTTTCAGATTTTCTTTGATTAGTTCCTTGTGATCGAAGTAGATAAAGGCTAAAAAATTAATTTTAAAGTTAGCCTACCCCACGTTACTAAATAAGGAAAATAATTTAAATATCTACAGTGATGGGTCTCTATGTCATTGCCTACTCTGTCTCTATTTGAAGACACGTACCTAACAAAACCTAACAATATTTATCAGAAAGTGAGCGTCTGGCAGACAAGAATATAAAGGCGGTAGGTCTCAACGGAAGCCCATCTTGTTGGAACTACATTAATACTCAATACAGTATTCTTCTCAATATAATACTTCATAATAGTCTGTTAGTAAATAAAATGTTGTATAGTTGATTGTAAAGAGAGATATAGCAAATTTAATATAATTAACGAAATGGAAAAGAGCTGGTGGATGTTTTAATTACTAGATTATTCCGTCCAGTTTCCTCACGAATTCCAGCTCCTCCAGATGCATAATTTACTCCTTTCAGGATTTCCTGACCATTTGCCGTCGCAAAAGGTGGAATGAAATTGTCAAATCCAAGAAGTTTAGCTGCAAAGAAATTAAAATGGACTCCGGCTAGTTATTTTTTTTCTTTTTTTCAAATAGTTGAAAGTGCTTTTGGGTACCTACCTTTTGCTTGGCTTAAATATTAAACGTTTATTTGGGGTAAACAAGAGACATACATACTTAACAAATTAATTTAAAATGAACATTATTTCTATTCTCCACTTCTTATATACTACATATTTTAAAATACTTTAAAGATACCATATCAGTTACATTACAGACAAATAATGTTATGATAAATATATATTAAAAAATTGTTATGTAAATTATGACTATATTAAATTTAATTACACATGTCATACACGCATTAATTGATTATATTACTTTTTATATATATTATAATTCCTCCTTATATACATCTAGAATTCCTTCTTATATACGTACATACATTTGTTTATATGTTAGTTTAGAATTCTGCTCTCACTAAAATCCGCAGCAACTCAATATGGTCAAACTCCATATCTCACAAGGATAATTAGGATATTGTAATTTAGGACATATAAAAAGAATAAGCACAGGAAATGGTTATTGTAGAAAGGTTAGAGACTTAGAGGCCTATTTAAATAATACTGAAGATTTAGGGACCTAGATGATAAGATCCACAAAGTTATTTCGGAAATTTTCAAAAGTTAAATGCATTTACGTGTTCAGAGAAAGAAGGAGATCGTACTTATAACGTCCGGCATGTTTCGACCGTTGGAAAATCTTCCGGTTGGCCCTCTGGGGAAATCAATTCCGTACGGCGGATAATTGGCTCTAGCTCTTGTTGGAAGATTGTTGTTATTGCCATTATCATGCAATGAATCTCCAAAAATGAAATAACAAGGAACTTGTTGCACTCCATTTACCCAATTTGACAAGCTCAGAATCAACACTACTAGTAGTAGGAGTAGCACTGAACAGCATATTTTAGGCCTCCATTCCATTGAATGATAAAAAGAAAATAATAATAAATAAATAAACAAAACTATGAGCTGAAATATATACCCAAAAAAAAAAGAGGTAGTTTCTCAGAATTACTAGGGGTTTGATAATGAAAAAAGAGATTGTTGAATATACGAACAAATGGAGTAGAGAGTTTGATGAATTATAGCAATGGAGCTGAAATATAAGAGAATGGTTTTATATAATATCATTAATTGACATCCATACTCCAAACAAAAAGTAAAAGAGTATTTGGACCATGCAATCAATGATGATGAGTCGGGAATCTGAAACTGAAATATCAATAATTTTTCCTTGAGGTATATGCTTGGCATTGTTGTTGTTGGTTGAAAATATTTTAAAACTACAATAAATGAATCGGTGAGTTGCCTTTAACAAAAAGGCAGCAATAAAGCAAGGAATTAGTGTTAAGAGAACCATGCTAATAAAAAAAGTTCAATTTGATGATCGATGATTTGCTAAATAAAATTGCATATACTTGTCAGACGGTTATCGCGAAATTAATATTTGGGATATGGGAGACTGTTATTAGTTATGCTTAGGTGGCGTTGGGAAAAAAGAAATTACTGCTTTTAAATTATCATTTGTCTCGGTTAAATTCTCCTAATTTTACTATTTAAAATTTGGGTTAATTATTCATAGATATACAATATGGGTCTTTTGAATAATATTGAAAAATGCTAATTAAATAACTAGTTCAAATCCTAGTGAATAAAGAGTGTTCACCGTATACGACGTTTACCTAATGTAATAATGAAAGAGGAATTAGGTATTTCTTTCAACAGCCTAGGTGATAAGGAAGAGAGGATACCATGTTAAGTTACTTTCTATATGCATTGACCCCCAACATGCTGCATTCGGAAATAGATAAGAGATGGCGAGCGTGGGAATAATTAGAAGAGAAAGAGAACAGAGTGATTTGAGAGTTAATTAAAAAAATGAAGCAGTTTTTTCAGTATCATGCATCTTCTTACTTAAATAATTGTTTAAATTTTTGTGGACTACAACATTTGATAAGGCATTCTTAAACATGAATAATTATATTCTTAAGATTTTCTTTTATTTGGTATAATAATTTTAAAGAATTTTGTTTGGCAAATCATTGTTTGTGTATTAAACTAAAAAATGTAAAAATTGTTAAAAAAAAAATTAGAATGGTCGGTTCAGGTAAAACAGAAATGATTATAGGTAAGTTTGAGTTTTCATTGTTTGCGCAAATAAGTTCATGGCTAAATTAGGTGAGCATAATTTTACACGACAAGAATAAAACACAAAATTATTTAAAAACGACCTATTAGGTCTACGTCCGGTAGTAATATAGGCATTGTTCAAACATAGCCGGCGTATTGCCATTATAACAAAAAATGACTTTTAACAGCAGAGAAATGTGTTGTCAAACAGTTATTGTGGCATAAATGAATGCACAATTGACTCATGAGACGTAGAAAATCCTTTAGTTTTTTACGACATTGATTTAATGCCATAAACTTTGCTGTTAAAAAAAATGCGACAAAAGATTTTTGTCATTGATGGTCAGTTTAGCGGCAACAATTGCTCTCCTGTTACAATTAAAATAATGAATTCTGTTTGCAATTTAACAACATACAGTGCTTAGCTATAATAATCTGCTTTGCTTTGAAAGTGTCATTGTAACCAAATTATATTGTGAAAAAGAAAATAAAAGTACAAAGGATTTTCACAAGATGAGGCCAAAATATAACATTATTTAGGATAACGTTGATCTAGTCCACGATCTTGGATTTTATTAAAGTTTGAAAAACAATTTAACCATGTGATTTAATAGTAAATTGTAATTATATTATTAAACCACATAATTTAATAATTTTCTCGAATTTTAACGAATTCAGTATCCTAAATTGAAACATTCCTATTATTTAGGATATCAATATCTTTGTTTTTAGTAGAAAGATAGAACAAAACCAATTAATAAAATAATTGATCATTACTATATAGTAATTTCACTCACACACATATATAGCAGCAACATTTGTCTGCATCCTTTTGGGCAGAAAGCTCCCAAGTTGTAGCCTTGAGCACGACACTGTCCTCTACAAAGTCATTGGAGGTGCATGGCTTTGGTATATTAGACTTCGTTTGGTATAACTTTTCAAGTAGAGTATATTTGAGTAGGGATTTTGTTAGTAAAATTTTTACGAATAGAGTTTTTGTGTAAAAAATTTTAATTGTTTAGTTGTCATTGAAAATTTTTACTAAAAATTATAAAATTATTTTAATACGTAAATTTTTTAAAGTTATATTATAAAATAAATAAAATAAAATTATTAAATAAATTAAGAATATTTTATATATTTTAATATTTAAATCAAAAAATTTTCATCTCTATTTTCAAAAATTAAATTTTTACTAATAAAGAAAAATTTTAAGCTTTTACTATTCCCCATAATTTACCATTGAAAATGCAAGACGCATGTCAGAAATATGCTTTTATTTGTCTTCAATGATGTATTTAATTTATTTAATAATTTTTTTGATAATTTTTTTCAAGCATCCTGACACACGTCTTCTTCATCCTCTGAAACTTCTTTCTTGATTCTCTAAAACCTCTGGCCCAGCCTCGTCTACTCCATCCCTATCATCATCTTCATCCGACAAAATAATTTACTATAAAAATGAAGAAATTTTTATCATTAAATTATTAAATCAATAAGTGGTACATCAATGTGCTATATTTGAACAATCACTTTGTATAAACCTTAGCATAACTACTGTAACCAAGGTCTGCTAAAGAAGCTTAACAAAATATGAGACTTGAGAGATGGATAATAATCATCATCAGTGCAATATTCGGTATGCAAGAGCAAATATGCGATATTTGGAGTCGTTAGCAGGAGTTGGATTCTAATTTTAGCAAGTAATTACTACCTTCAGAAGATTTATGCTCTTGCAATAAATCTCGTCCATCAGTTAGAAAACCTAGGTCAGTTTCCATAGACTTGAAAGTTAAAAAAAGAAAAAAAGCTTTAAAGTAAAATGAAAAATTAACAATCTGTATTTTCAAAGATGGTTCTTGTGCACTTGACTTCCCCAACAAGAGCTCCATTATTCTTTTCAACTTCTTCATGTCCTTCTCAGTAACTATAGTACAATGATGAATGCAAACAAGGAGCATGAAACAACTGCTTCCTTCTCAAAGTTATTGCCTGAATTGTTGGGATAATAAAATCTTTAATTAAAACTATCACTTATAACACATGAATATTAATGTCATATCACTAAAAATTAATAATAAATTATACGGAAGCGTACCTGAATCCATAACGCTTAATTCCTCTCTAGAGTTGTGTGGTTAGCCTTACAGGTCTACACGTTCTCCTAGAGAGTCCTTTAGTTCTCTCTGCGCTTTCTCTCTAAAGATGGGATATCAGAAAGAATGGAAAGATTTCTCTTCTTAACGTGTAACCTGAGGACAATGACCACTGATATAGACAACAGTTTCCTGCTATCACTAGGTATTTCTAATTCAACCCATCATAGAATTAGAATACTATTGGGTCTCTGCATATTAAAAGCCCACATCCTATTAAATACATTAAAGCTCATAATACCATAAACCTTAACAGATCACTTTTAATTGGGCTTAACCTTATATGACAGTCTGCAACACATAATTATTTACATATAAGCCCAATGTTGGATTAAAGATCCAACAATGCTGGATTAAAAAATCCAACAATCTCCCACTTGGGCTATATGTATAACCTCATAATTATGTTTTACAAAAAATAATCATATGAGCTTAACCTTACTGTCATTACCGAATGTATCTATAACCAATCCGGTCCATCAATTATACCAACATAAGATCAAAGCGGCATTCGTTATATCTATCGTAACTTAACCATCAATGGTCAATATGCCAATACAACTGAATGACATGGATCATGATATGGATGTGTAGCATGGAAATTTCATGCAAGCTGATCTTAACATGCCTATTTCCAGCTAGTCCACCTTAAACCTTATTGAGATCAAAACATATTAAAATCAGAGTATGAATAAACCAAAACATTATTTCTGCAGAAAATAATCTTAAATATCCAAAAACTGAAATAACCAAGAATGTCTATATTATAAGAGCATCTAAAATCACAAACTCCCACTAAAACTGAATATCATTAACTAACATAACACCCATATGAGCAGTGTGCTCATGGAACACCTTGGGTGACAGTCCCTTAGTAAGCGGATCTGCAATCATGAAGTTTGTGCCAATGTGCTCTATAGACAACTGTCCACTCTGAATTCTTTCTTTAACAACTAGCAACTTGATGTTTATATACTTCGACTTCATCGAGCTCCTGTTGTTATTGGAATACAGCATTACCGACTTATTTGTCAAAAAATAACCTGAATGGTCTATCAACACCATCTACTATACGCAGCCCTGTAACAAAATTTCGTAACCATATCCCATGATTGGATGCCTCATAACATGCTATGAACTCTGTTGTCATCGTAGAAAAGGCTATAAGAGACTATTTAACACTCTTGCAAGAAACAGCACCTCCTACTACCAGATAGATGTAACCGAAGTGGATTTCATACTATCTTGGCATCCAGCAAAACCAAAGTCAGTATACCCAACGATCTCAAGCTTATCCGACCTCTGATATGTGAGCATGTAGTCTTTTGTTCTTTGCAAATATCATAAGACCCGTTTGGCTGCTTTCCAATGGTCTATTCCTAGATTACTTAAATATCTACACGACATCCTAGTAACGTCCGCTATATCCGGTCACGTACAAACCGGAACATACATCAGACTTCTTATTGCTGATGCATAAGGAATCTTCTGCATTTTCTTCTTTTTAAAGTCATTCCTAGGGCATTGATTGAGACTAAACTCGTCTCCTTTAGCCACAGGGGTATCACCTGGTTTACAATCTTGCATGTCATATCTCTTGAGAACTGTTTCGATATAGCTCTTTTGTGACAATCCCAGAATACCCTGAAAGTGATCTCGGTGTATCTGTATACCTAATACAAAAAAGGCGTCACCAAGATCTTTCATCTCAAAATTTTTAGTTAGAAATCTCTTGGTGTCATGCAATAAGGCTATATCGCTACTAGCAAGCAAAATGTCATCGACATATAAAACCAAAAAAATATACTTACTCCCACAGAACTTATGGTATATACAATCATCGACCAAATTCATCTCGAAACCAAATGAGATGATCACTTGATGAAACTTGAAATACCATTGTCGAGATGCTTGCTTGAGCCCATAGATGGATTTCTTAAGTTTGCAAACCATATTCTTTGGGTCTTTGGACACAAAGTTTTCTGGCTGCACCATATAGATTGTCTCATCAATGTTGCCATTGAGAAACGCCTTCTTTACATCCATCTGATGTAACTCAATATCGAAATACGCCACTAATGCCATTATAATCTTGAAAGAGTCTTTCGAAGAAACCGGAGAGAAAGTCTCTTTATAATCAATGCCTTCTTTCTGCGTAAAGCCTTTTGCAACAAGACGCGCCTTGTACTTCTCTACATTGCCTTTCGAATCCCTTTTGGTTTTAAATATCTATTTGCAACCAATAGGTTTCGCACCTTGTGGCAATGGGACAAGATCACCAATCCATTTTTTAGAGTTAGAACTTTCCATAGCTTGACGAAAATTGATTGGATCATCTTCCATCACGCCGATATCTACCTCATGTTCTTGGAGAAATACAATGTAATCATCTGGCAATGCACTTCTCCTTTCTCTAGTGCATCTCCTTAATGGCATAGGTTCTTGAGATGGTAGAGTTTGTTCTTCTAGAACAAATTCTTCTATAAGAGGTTCTCCAATATTATCTTGATTTGTTGTGTCTTGAACAAAATCAGGAATGAGACCCTGATCAATGCCAACAACACCTATGGGAATATCAACATATTCCTCTTCAAAGACAAAGTCCCTAACTGTATCTTCCCCCGCAAACTCGACATCCTCAAAGAACCGAGCATTTCCTGACTCGAAAATCGATTTAGTCGTGGGATCATAAAACTTGTATCCCCTGGATCGTTCTGAGTATCCAATAAAATAGCAACTTACCATTCTTTGGTCCATTTTCTTCTCATTAGGCCTATAAGGCCTTGCCTCGGCTGGACATCTCCAAACATGTAAATGCTTAAGACTAGGCTTTTTACCTTTCCAAAGCTCATAAGGGGTTTTGACAGTCGCTTTAATTGGAACCCTATTAAGGATATACGCTGCAATCTTAAGTGCTTCTCCCCAGAGTGATTCTGGTAAAGTAGAATGAGAAATCATACTCTTCACCATGTCCTTAAGCATCCTATTTCGTCTTTCAGCAACACCATTCATAGTGGGTGAACCCGGCATAGTGTACTGTGGGACGATACCACATTCTTCTAGGAATTTCGCAAATGGTCCTGGACGTTGTTCACATGAACCATCATATCTACCATAGTATTCACCACCACAGTCAGATCTGACGCTTTTGATTCTTTTGCCAAGTTGGTTCTCAACTTCAACCTTAAAGTTTTTGAACATATCCAAGAATTGTGCCTTTTCATGGAGGAGATATATATAGCCATATTTAGAAAAATCGTCTATGAACGTCATAAAATATTATTGACCATTCCAAGCAGGTGTAGGGAATGACCCACAAATGTCTGTATGTATGAGTTCTAAGACATCCAAACTCCTATTGGCTTCAAATCTCCTTTTATTGGTTTGTTTTCCCTTAATGCAGTTAATACAGATGTCAAAATCTATGAAATCTAAGGGGTCGAGAATTGCGTCTGACACAAGTCTCTCTATTCTCCGTTTGGAGATATGACCCAATCTCTTATGCCATAACGCAGCTAAATTCTCATTGGTTAACTTTCTCTTTAAACCTCGTGTACTTAATTGCAGGGATTTATTAAATGAAGTAATTGTATCAAGCATATAAAGATTATCATTGTCTATCAAAGAACCAGAACCAACAGTTTTGAATCATGAAACAAACTAAATTTTTCATTTCTAAATGAACAAGAATAACCAAGTTTGTCCAAAGCAGAAATAAAAATCAAATTTCGCCTAAAAGACAGAACAACAAAAGTTTCATCAAGATCCAAATAAAATTTAGTCTTTAACAATAATCTAAATTTTTCAATTGCTTCAACTTCAACTGTCTTGCCATCGCCCACATAGATGTATCTTTCACCATCACTGGGTTTTCGGCAACTCAGGCAACCCTGCATAGACACACTGATGTGAATGGTTGCACCAGAATCTATCCACCATGTGTGTCTAGGTACCGAAGTGAAGTTAACCTCAGAACAAACCAAACTAGGAAGCATACATTTCTTAGCACGCCATACGTAATAATTAGTGCAGTGCTTCTTCTTATGCCCCTCAGCCCCACAGAAGAAACAACCAGTACCTTCTAAATCATTTGGTTTCTTTTGTTGTTTCTTTTAAGGTGCTGTATCTACAGCATCCTTATCCTTCTTCCTTTTCTTGCCTTTGTTCTTGCCCTTAGAGGTAGAGGCTAGATGAGCACTTTCTACCTTATCTTTCTTCAGCCTATCCTCTTCCTGAACACAATGTGATATAAGCTTATTCAGAGACCAAGTCTCTTTTTGACAATTATAGCTCACCTTAAACTGGTTAAACTGTGTTGGTAAGGATATTAAAACCAAATGCACTAGCAAGTCCTCAGAGAGTTCAAGCTTAAGTGCTTTTAACTTAGAAGCAAGATGAGACATCTCCATGATATACTCCCTAATATTGCCTTTACTCGTATACCTCATTGAAATTAGGCTTGTCAAGAGCGTACCAATTTTAGCTTTTTTATTCTTGACAAACCTTTGTTCAATCTGTGCAAGAAACTCCTTAGTTGTATTTGCTTTCTCGGTTATTGAGCCCCTATATGCTTCTGGAATGGTCTTCTTCATGATCATGATACACATGCAATTTGATCGCTCCCACCTTTCCATTTCCCTTTTATCATCAGCGGTACTATCATCTGAAAGAGGTGGGGGAGAATCAACCCTTAACGCAATATCAATATTAATGATTGCAAAAACTATTAATAGATTCTCGTGCCATAATTTGAAGTTAGAGCCATTTAACATAGGAATTGAATTGATGTTGGCAGTAATATTAGCAGTAGACATAACTGAATAAAGAACAATAAACAAGCAGAACAAGAACAAGCTCATATTAGTCTTAAAACAAAATTAAATTCAAATAAAGGTAAACTCCATCTCAAGATACCAGGCACTCCATTAATATTCTATCTTTGGATAAAATATTAACTTGTAAGTAATATCTTAGTGCAGTAATCAAATACTGATAATAAGAACATGTCAAATAATGAATCTTCCTTTGGGCCGATTTATTATTTACATGTAAAACCGAATAATCATCACGTATTTATTACCACAAGTGCACATATAATTCTATTAAATATGGATCTTTCTTTGAGCCGATCAATATTTGTAGGAATTACATATATCAAACCGTTTGTATTATAAAATAAATTAATTTTCACAAGAGAGATCACTTTAGTGACATGTTGCTTCAATTAATTCATCTCAAAATACATATAAACCAACCAATATTTGAATTTAAAACTTACCCAAAAATAACCAAAAATAAAATCGGTCAAAGTTCGATCAAAGTCAAAGTTTGACCGATCAACGGTCAATAGTTGATCGGTCAAACTTTGACCGGTTCTAAAATGGACCGGTTCAGGTCAATTGAACCGACCGGTCCAGACCGGCCCCAAATCAAAAACTGAAAACCCTAATAATTTTTTTTTCTTCTTTGAGAGGCGGCTATGGCTGCCGCTTCTTCTTTCTTAGCCGCCGCTTGACTGCCAGGCCGCGGCTTCCTGCTGGGGTGGCCGAAAGGCCGCATCCTGCCCCCCTTGTTTCCTTTTTTTTTTTCTTCTTATAGCCGCCGCTTCTTCTTTCTTCATGCGGCGGCTATGGCCACCGCTTGACTGCGCTAGGCCGCGGCTTCCTGCTGGGGTGGCCAAAAGGCCGTATCCTCCCCCCCATTTGCTTTTTTTTTTTTTTTCTGAATTTCTTTAATTTATCCTTAAACTTAACAATTTTAATAATTCTTGTATTATTAAGTTTAAGAACACCAAATATATCATTATTAATAAAAAAATAATTTGATTCTAAATTATTCAACATGAATAGGCTTTGATACCACTTGTTGGGACAATAAAACATTTAGTAAAAACTAGCACTTATAACCCAAGAATATTCATGTCATATCACTAAGAATTAATAATAAATTATGCGGAAGTGTACCTGAATCCATAACGCTTAATTCCTCTCTAGAGTTGTGTGGTTGGCCTTCCAGGTCTACACGTTCTCCTAGAGAGTTCTTTAGTTCTCTCTGCACTTTCTCTCTGAAGATGGGATATCAGAAAGAATAGAAAGATTTCTCTTCTTAACGTGTGACTTGGGGACCATGATCACTTATTTAGACAACAGTTTCCTGCTATCACTGGATATTTCTAATTCTGCCCATCATAGAATTAGAATACTATTGGGTCTCTACATATTAAAAGCCCACATCCTATTAAATACATTAAAGCCCATAATACCATAAATCTTAACAGATCACTTTTAATTGGGTTTAACCTTATATAACAGTCTGCAACACATAATTATTCACATATAAGCCCAATGTTGGATTAAAAATCCAATAATGCTGGATTAAAAAATCCAATATGAATCACATATTCCTTACATTCAAGGGATTGACATGTAAGCTTGGAGGATGCAGTAAAAAATTTTCAAGCAGATGCATATTGCTAAGCAAGCCACATCACATCCCAAAAACAGGAAGTCATTTGAATAGCAAGGACGGACTACAGCCCTGTTTTCCACCACCAGCCTAAATGGGTCTAATTGAATCTACAAGGCATACGCTTTGAATTAAAAATATGATCAAATAGAAGTTTTGGTTTATTACCATATTTAACACCATCAAGATGACAAGCTTCTTCACTGTAATCAGAAAATACCTCTTGTTAGGAGGTGATACCTGCAGAGTTTGTATGATAGAGTTCGGAAGCATCGGTCCCCAAGTTCCAGTGAATCTACAACCTTATTCGCATTGTTCAAATGACTGCAACTCCATTTGGATATGCTCTTCCAATATTCATGGAATTTTATTAAGTTCATATCCAAATACCATAACATTACTGGGGGTAACTTTGGCGTATAAGTTGTAACATCGGTACATATTGGAAACACAATAATTTAATTTGAATATTTAATTCAATACTACCTAAAAGAAACTTTTCTACGAGCTCTTTTCCTTCAAAAGTGGAGAAATGATTCTTTTTTTTTTTTGGGCATCAACATTTTGGCTGGGAAACTGTTTAAATATCATTTTTGTGCAAATCAATAAGTTGGGGCATTAAATGGTCAATTAAAGTTTTTCTCATACGATAATACTATCGTTCATCCCAATATTTGTTTTTATCACATACATTATTTGAAGAGTAGGATACATGCATGTACGCAGCTCTACTCCAATATACATTGAATTTATTTAATTCTCTGCTTGCATCAGAAGTAATAAGATCCAATGACTAACTATTCCATAGCTGTTATTTGATAATGTCACATCATCTGTCACGAATATCAATTACTACAAAAACTTTGTATCTCTGCCCTGTAAACGTATCATCAGTGTAATTTGAAACCTTAAACATCAAAGCCGAGCTAGGTGACGAATATCAATCGGGTAAGTATCAGTCGGAAGTAGGGAAACGTACGATCTTCCGGCAACAACCAAGTTTGCGGCCTCGGTCGGATGAGTTGCATCATAGAAAATTTTAAGAACTCTTACAGGACATGGAGTGCTGAAAGGGATACATGTCAAAATACCATCATTATTTGCTATATTGGCAACGGGGCAGCATGGAGTTGGTCCCTGTAAGCCAGCTAATGGACCTGAAGAGATTCCATAAACATTTACATAGATAAATTTGGCTTCCTGGAAATTGTTATTGAGGTCATCGACTAGGGTTTTAAGCCTTGTGTTGAATTCTTGAACTGCCTTGTTTATGAAGTCTACACATAAAGAACCATTTCTGTCGTATGTAGCAATGTTGCCGGGCGTACAACCAATTGGACCTATTCCGAATAGGGCTACCTTCCTTGCTCCATAGTCGTACAAAGTCTAGCACACAAGGAGAGAACCAGAAGTTGAAAAGAAATAATGCAAATTCCAATGTACGACAATCTGAAGTAAAATATCTGTTAAGAATGTACTAGATACAGAATTTTAAGATTGGAGGTAAGGATCCAAATAATAGTGTTTAAGTTTGCCTGATAGTTTCCCTCATCTACAAGGCTCATATATATGGGAGTGTTGCGTGGATGCAACACAGGAGGCCTTCCACTTTGCAGTCGCAGAACTAAGATTTTGCACGGTCGTGAGGAGAGATTTCAAAGTATCTTTATTGTACTACCTACGCATGTATGTCATACATACTTTAAGCAAGTATTGTAGATATTTTAGAATCTATGACTTCTAAGTTATAAAAAAACATTTCAAATGAAGATAAAATGTCATTTCTATCCCTAACTTTTGAGTCAATTACTTAGTCAGTCCTCATATTTAAAAAACGAAAAATGTTCTAAGATACCATCAAAATTATTTCTGTAACTATTGGATCCAAATTTTTTAGGATGTTTTTTGCTCCAGTATAATTTGAAATTCAAACAATACATTAGCAATCCGAATGGCAGTATTATAAACAATTAGCAATTAATGATATGAATGTTTTGATTAGTTTTTGCTTAAATCTCATACCAACAAGATGTTTCAAAATTTTCCTCTTAAATGACCGATCAATATGAAATAAAAAGAAGAAGAATATATACATATATATAGGTGCAGACATACTCATTTTTTTTAATGTGAATACATTGTTAAATTATGTGATTTAATAAAGTTAATTTTCAATATACTATCAAGTCATGTAGTTTAGTAGCATTAAAATTTAACTTCGTTAAGCCACATGGCTGCATGAGAGAAAAAAAAAAAGGCCGTCCACACTAAAAAAGAACTGCGTGAGACACACACACAGAGATATATATATATATATATATATATATATATATATATATATATATATATATATATATATGAGGACAATTGAGATAGTAACCTTTAATTGCTGAGAATACTGTTCAATGAGTAGTGCGGCATATTGGTCTGGCTTGTGGAGGCGACTTGTAGGGTAAAATTGAGGCATCAAGTAGTTGTTAATGTAATCGTTGCTGCCCATTCCCACTGTATAAATGCATTTGCTCAAGTTCTTTTGAGTTGATTTCTCATCGCCCAGTAGGCTTACTATGCGAGAGACTGTTGTTTTGTGATTAAGTAATTGCTTACTAAAGCTAATTACAGTGCCCTGCCAGAATTTTTTTTTTAAAAAAAAAGAAAGTATAAATAAGTACATTTGACGAGCATATTAATAATTGTAATGTATTTCAAACTTATAATATTTCTTTTACCCAGGCACTCAAGTTACTGAATTGTCGCATGTATCATTTGCATAAAAAAAATAAAATTAACTCATTAATTACCGTCGATCACTGAATCAATGACTGTTAGGCATGAGAAATGAGAATAAATTTTGACTATTGATCTCATGACAAATTAATTGAACACAAATCCTAATTTATTTCATAAAATGATAAGACATACTTTTAACAACTACATTAGAGAAAGATATAAATTTATCTTAACGCTTAACTTGATCGTTTCAGGTATAGCCAATATTCATTAAATCCTAATTAAATGTCTTTCTCAACCAACACCATCTATAAGCCAAACGAAGGCAATTATCTCATGCATGTATGACAGGTATCATTATCATTAATGACATTCATATAAGTAAAAGTACCATATATAATTAATTTGAAAACATCAAATTATGGAATAAATTAACAATAAATATATAATGAATGATTATTTTCCTTTTATGTAATTGTATTCTTGTATAAATTGGACATTTGATCCTATCAATTGAATAAGAGTGAAATATATCTGTTTCTTTACTATTCTTGAAAATTTTCAAATAAAACGATGTAAACCTCTAGTATTTATATTTGTTTTATTCACACACACACACGGATATATATGCAAATAAAATTTTAGACAAGATGGGCATATCATCTCATTCATATATAAATATACACACATGACCGTAAGTGTATATGTTACTAGTGTCATTGCGCTTACCAGGTTTTGTCCCGTTTCATCCCGAATTCCAGCTCCTCCAGATGCGTAATTTACACCTTTCAGAATTTTTCGGCCACTGGCAGCTGCGAAAGATGGAATGTACTCAACAAACCCTAGAAGTTCAGCTGCAAAAACAAGATGACGCCAACTTCATCATCAATTTGAATGTGTGTATTCATGCTTCTAATTTGTACACTAGTTATTAGAACGTGATGAAACATCAGTTATTAGATTTGATTTATGGCACAAAAGAGAAAGAAAGAAGAAGACCTGTAATATCAGCAATGTTCCGACCATTCGAAAACCTCCCCGTTGGCCCTGCCGGAAAGTCAATCCCATACGGCGGATAATTGGCCTTAGCCTTGGTTTGAAGGGCATTGTTATTGCCATTATCGAGTAATGAATCTCCAAAAATGAAGTAACATGGCACTTGTTGTTCTCCATCAACCCTGCTTATAATTGACAAGTTCAATGTCATCATCAACACTATTATTAGTGCTAGATGCCACGTCTTTGGCCCCATGGTCATGCTCATGACCCAGATCAGAACAAAAATAAATGTACAGAAATTCTCATGACCCAGATCAGAACAAAAATAAATGTACAGAAATTATTGAAGTTGAGATGTATAAGAGAGTACGACTTTGCAAGTCTATGGAAAGAAGTATAATAGAAGTTGGATATCGAATCTTTTGAAATCAGAAAATAATATTAATAATATTATTGTAGTGGGTTGATAAAGAAATATTGGAAAAAATGATGTATAATTAGGCCAAAAAATTTGTTTTAGTAGTCAAAGATAAACAATATGAGTTGGTTTAAGGGGAATAAATTAAATTATAGCCAATAATTATTGGGGAAAGAAAATGATGCTTTGGGGACAGTGAAGATCTGGCTCTATAGAAAAGTCCAGCTATGTATTTCATTTAGAAAGTACCTTTATGAAACTCGTTGCAGCTTCTTCTTGTTTGTTTATTCATTTTAGACTTTTAGTTATTTTAATATGAGAGTATTAATTTCAAATAATAATAATAATAATAAGATGAGAGTATTGACTAAGAAAGCTAGCTAGGTAGCCAGCCCAGCAGGACAAGAAATTTCAAAAAAAATAATTTTAATATATGTTCGAATGATGTAGGAGTTGGCACTAATTTTTTTTTTTTTAGGGTGCAAATAATCAGTCATCTAATGATCGGATGAAAATCAACCAGTCGACTCAACTTTTGTTGTGTTCTACGAATCCTTCATTTGAAGGTCGCTGTCTAAGTTTCACACATTTTTAATAATATAATAGGAAGGACGACGCAACATGCATCAAGCACCGGCGGTCTACTGGTAGGATAGTAACCGACCATAGCATAGGCCCGGGTTCGACTCCCGGCTGGTGCACTCTTGATTGAGCAATGAAGATAAGTCACAAGTAATGGATGGGTCCATTACGACTCTCCGATAACTTGACGACAGCAAGCACCGTCCGAGCTCTAAATATTTTTATTTTTTTAGTTTATATCTGTTGCATTATTAAATCATGGGATTAAATGCAACTGTATCCAAATCTAATCAGATCCATTTCAATTTATTTATATTTTCATCCACTTCAATTAAACTCGCTTGAACATGTCAAACACAAACATGCCCTTCGGGGGTTTAGGGCCTTCGTTCTCTGTTAGCCCTAGTCACATGGCTTCCATTTGTAAGGCAAGGTCCCTTAAGTTGGCCTAGCGATGGTTTATGTATCGTAGACATTATTAGGGTTTACTCATACCTTTCGTACAACAATCTATAAATAAAATTATAAATTAAAATATGACAAATGATATTTGACCTCTTAATTCATCTCATTAAACTTAAATTTTTAGTTATATTATTTATTTTAATAATGACTCTTATTAAAATTAAAATATTTTTTCTTTTCTTTTCTTTTCTGTCATTTATTTGTCTCTTTCAAACATCACATTATCTCCATTGCCTATCAACCTCACCAACAAGTTCATTGTCAATTTGTCACCATTACTATCACACAAAAATGTATCTTCATCACCATCAATCCATCAATATGTGCTACACATGATGGATTTTATTGTTGCATTTTGTTTAAATTTTTTGAATAATTGGTAGGATTGATTGTAGAGTTGTATGATTGGCACCCTTCTAAAATCCTCTTAAAACTCCTTTATCAATAATATTCCATTTAATGCAAAAATTACCCTTATTTATGATTTGTTAATCTTTTGATTTCCTAATATTTTCTCGATCCTAAACTTATTTTACAGTCTTATTATATCAACCTCAACACAAATAATTTATGTGGATATAGACTTCTTAATAAAAATTAATGAATTAGATTCAACATCTTTCTAATTACGATGTAAAAAGTTTTAGTACGAGTATGAAACAAATCCGTGAAAAATTATGGTGAAGATAAAGAAGAAAACTCCAAGATTCAAACAATTTATTTTAAAAAAAATAGTGAGATTTTCTTTTAATTTGCTTGATGATGAATTGCTAATTTAAGAAGTACACATGAGATAACAAAAGCTACTGAAACTAATGAAGCAGAAGCAGAACGTGCTAAAGTAAGCTATTAGAGGTGTACAGGGTGCCGTGGCTACCATTAATGAGCATTTAGAAGAAATCAAATATGTGATTGTTGCACTCGAAGATGAGTGATTAAATTTCACTATTGATATATCCTTTTTTTCCTCTCGGCTAGAAAGTCCCTTCTAATAAACTAATAAAGCAAAAATGTGGAACAATCAATATTGTAGTTTAATTTTGCTTGAAAAATTGGATTTGTTAGAACGAATAGAATATGTTAATTAATGAATAAAAGAAAAATACAGAGAATTTGAGGGAAAGATTTTGATGAGAAGAAAATAAAAGAGTTTGAAGAGAGATAAAGTTTTAAAATAGATGAATCAGTATTTGTTTTTATCTTCAAATGTAATTGTAATAGAAAAAGGGTTTTAGAGGAATTTGGAGGGGGCCAGTAGCCCAGTTCTTATTTTAAGGCCCAATAAAAGTGCAGTGTAACATATGCGACCTTTCTTGTCTTTTATTTATTTTGCTTGGGCTAAAGCGTAGAAAGCCCAATCATTCTTTGTAAATAAGCCCGAAGAGAATACAATAAGACGAGGGAAAAAAAATAACTATTTTTTACGCGGGAAGCCATGGGCATGAAAGAAACAAAATGGGAAAACTATTATTCATACTGCTTCTATTCTTTTGTAGAGCTCCTTTCAAGCATCTTTCCGCCATCTTTTGTAGGATGTATTTTTTTCAAAGTACGAAAATGTTATTCCGAGTCAATACTGCAAATAAATGTTTACAACCAATTCCTCTAAATTTAAACATTGAAAACTACATCTAACTTCACCTAAGTCTTCTTTAAAAACAACTTTATTTAACCTTTTCAATAGTGATAATTTTGCTAACTACATATTTCTTTCCCATATACTCAAGTGTATGACAACACATTAATCCAACTAACTCTTTTTGAAATTCTTTAGACTTGGATAGCATGCACCCCTCTTGAACTTATTTTTTCATCTCAAAAATAGTTATACAAAGAACATGTTGGAAAAAAGACCTTTTATCTGCCAAAGATTCCTTTTCAACCTTCTTCTTAGTACATTGTCATATTGCTCAACAAATTGCTTCAATGATGTTTTTAAGTTAAAAAAATCCATCAAAAAAGACATTCATATTCTTACTACGCGAAGTGGTTGGCATTCCTACCCAAAAGCTCTCTCTCAAAAAAACAAAGTACCCAACGATGCCTCTCGTAATTTAAAATACTTAACTATTACTACCACCCAAATCAAAATTTAAAGGCCATACAAAAGAAATAGAATGATATTCATTGTAGCCACCTAACTTTTCAGGCATTTTTTTAAGTATATGTCACAAACACTATCGATACTTAGTGTTAGGAAAAATGCATTAATAACCTTTTGCATTGCTTTGTCTTAGTCAATGGTGATCCCAATACTAGTAACTATGGACATGCATACTAACCATGTCCTAAATAACTATGTAAATGTCTCAGTGTCCTCATATGAAATCAATTTACATCCTAGCAAAATATATTGATCATGATGATTAACTCCAATAAATAGGGAAAATAGCATGTTAATGTTGTTTGTTAAATAAGTAGTGTCAAATATAAAACATCTCTAAAATGTTTATAGGCTACCCTACTTCTCGGATGTGCGCAAAAAAATATTTCTCAATCAATTCTCCTCATTCAAGTCTATACTAAAGAAAAACCCTTTATATTTTGATTGCATTTTTGAAAAATAAATGTGAATTGCAATAGCATCTCCTTCCTCAAGTTGTAATTGCCTCATCTTGTGAAATAAATTTCTACAATCTCTTTCTAAGAATGAGATGTTGTCATGTCCAACAATCTTCAACAGCACAAGAATTGAAATTTTTGTTGACTCTCATTCTTGCTTGATCATTGTTTATAATCCGCCTTATTACTCATGGATCAATGAACCGATTGCATTGGAAATACTTAGTCATGCTCGGACTCACTACATGATTATTCTCAGGATCCAAAGTTTGAACTTCCCATTTTCCTTCTTTGTTTACGTGACCTCCAACACTAGCATGAAAAATCAATTTTTCCAATAAGTTGAGGGTTCAAGATATTACTCAAGATATTACTAAGTGTGCTTTTAAAACTACCATTTCGCCCACAAACAAATGTTACATATCTTACATTCTTATCACTCACTTTCTTACAAGTCTTAATTTCTAAACACAATTACTATTGTCATTTCGGTCTTCTTAGCTTCTTAGATGCTCGATATATCTATCATTACTCTTTTAAAATACCTTTTAAAGAAGCCAAATTCCACCTTTGCTTGTCCCAATATTGGAGTTCCTTATCACAAATGTTAAGCAATCAAAAACTTCTTCTATAGATTCAACAAACAAAAAGGGTTATCACAGTTTTTTTTTCTTTTTGGGTTCAAATGAGCAGAATATTATTTTATTAATAAAGAAACAATTACAATATTTTCAATTTTTTTTAATATTTAAAAATGTTAAATTAATTTCATAGACTAACTCATCTGTGCAAGCTCAGGCTACAATAAGTTTATGGGCCTTTGATCCAGCCTGGGCTACAAGCCCTCTAGAGTTTCAATCAATTCATTTTGTCTACCTCGCGCTATCTGTCCATTGATGCTTCCCCCTTATCTTCAATCTCTCTTGTGCCCTAGAACTTCTCCGTATTCCATGACTCACCATTTCCTTTTACACACTTCACTCATCACTCAATCCTCTTCCTCCACATTCTCCACATTCTCCACACTCTCATGCTCGTTCAAACCCCACAAAATCCCCATTATAACAAACAATCGAAAAACAATACCAGCAACAGACAGAGTCATAGACTTTGGCAAATACAAAGGCAAAATGCTAGGCACACTCCCTTCAAGTTACCTTAAATGGGTGTCCAAAAACCTTCGTGCCCAAGACTTTGAACATTGGGCTATGCTAGCCGACCAAGTACTTCGAGACCCTGTTTACAAAGACAGAATAGAATGGGAGTTTGCTGAAAATGTGTTGAGGGGAAACAATAATGAAGTTATGAAAAACAAGAACATGGCAACAAATGAGAGTTCAGTGTCTCGTTTGTTGGAGTTGAGCCAAAGATTTGGTTGGGATAATGAAGATAAAGTTGGGTGGAGTAAGGTTAATTTTGAGATTTTGGGGACTAGCAAAGGTGGAAGGATTCCAAGAATCTTGGAAAGGAAAGTAGGGAAAGAGAATTTGAAAGTGCATAAAAAAGAAAGATTTGGCGGGTTGTTATCAGAAAATGAAGAGAGGAGGAGGGAGCGGAGAATGAGGGTCAAGGAGAAGGTTAGCAGGGTTAAAATTGGAAATGGGAATGGTGGTGACGGCGGCGGTGGATTGAGTCTTATAAGTGAGAAAAGAGATCAAGATTTGACTCTGGAGATTCACAATCCTTTTCCAGGGAGGGAAGCACTTTTGAAGAAAGTGAAGAGTAGGAAGAGATTCTTGTAAAAATTTCTGAAAGTGTATCGGCTAATACTAATTTTGATCACAAAATTTTGCTATTGTTATTCCATTCTTCTATAAGATTGTAAATTTTGCCCGCTCATTGTTATTATTACTCTTTACCAGATTTAGTTTCGCAACACTGGAGATAAGGGGTTGTGGAACCCAGCTACTAGTTCAAACTAATTACAAATGAATAAATTCAAACTTGAAATACTTTCCTACTCAAACCAATTACAATATACATCGTTTGAAAACTCTTCAAATATTGCTTTTTTCTTCAACTAAATAAACCAGTGTGCAACAGGAAATAGCATTTCTTGGTTTTTGCACATTTGACTTTGGATCAGGTAACTGCATGCTGTCAATTCTGTTTGTACGAAATATTGAACTCCAGTTAAGAAATCATCTGCAGCCAAATGATAAGGATCAAGTTGGGAAAATGAACAGGGTACTAAATGGTTAGGATCCAAGTCCACAGGAACTTTTCGGCGCCCGCTATTCCAGGAAAGCTTATAAAATATAAAATTCCTGAAGTTCATCACTAACTTTAGTACAATTACAGATTGAAAGGTAATCCCAAAACAGGCACAAACTTTGGACGGGTTTCACCTCCAGGCCAACCAATGCCACCTCAAGCAGGGCTGTGATTCTTCTTCAAGCCGCCTCAGTCCAACATCGTTGTATTTTACAGCTTACTACAACTTGTGTCTGGACAACCATGACTGCAGTATCTTTGCATTGAACAAAGTTCAGTTTGAAGAACAAATTTTCCCTGCAAGACCAGATACGATTATGCTCTTGAAAAACTCACAGGAAACAGTTTCTACCATTCATGCAAATCGTGAGCAAAAGTTAACTGGTCAAACAGACCATACTTAGAACCTCCATTATGAGCAGCATTGCAAAATTTGGGTGTAATCACCCAAGCAGAAAAAATGATGCAAAGAGTCAGGCCATAACAAATATGTGATAATAATGCCAACAGAGAAACAACTAAGGTTGTTGAATTACCAGTAGCTAGTACCCTAGTTGTAATCAGTAAAAAGCCCTGAAGTCTCAGAGCCACAACACTTTCAATGTGGAATCAAGATTGGCAAGGCCAAGTAATTCCACCCATTCACATTAAATAGCTAGAGGCTGGCTGGCCTTTCGAGCTTCACTTGCCCACAGCACATAGTCTGCAAAGCAGGATCGAAACAAAGGGATTTAGTGCATGTAAAA
Source organism: Luvunga scandens (assembly GCA_030449905.1). NCBI lineage: Eukaryota > Viridiplantae > Streptophyta > Magnoliopsida > Sapindales > Rutaceae > Luvunga > Luvunga scandens. The sequence goes on from JASUUG010000696.1 coordinate 477,103, forward strand.
ACTGAATAAACACCATACCCATTGAAATCAACAGAAGGGGAAACAAGTAGTTAAGGCTATGAAAAGGACTAAGCAGCTGCATCTTACATATTAGACCAAGCAAGCAACCAGTAATTTGTGGCATCTCACAATTGACAGCCATATCTACATGATGCACTCCACTAGTGATAGTAGTAAAGACAAACAGAATATATTATCAAGCCTTGAACTTGCTTGAAGTGGTTTAACTGTCGGATATACGGTCACACGAGCTGCTCCAAGCATAAAGACAGAAGCATGTATAATCTAGAGCAGTGCTATATATCTTAACCCTGGGAAGCTTGAAAGCACAAAAATGTGAACAGGAGAACATTAATCAGCCGTAATGATGTCAATATGATGCAATGACAAAATTAATTTCTTCCATCTCTTGCACGATGAAAAGAAGATGTTCTTCAAATAGATTCTAGTTCAACACCAAGATGAACAACTTATTAAGACGATGGCTTTTCAACATGGCTCCAAAAGCAAAATCTTTTTCTTTGAAGACTGCAAAAAGCTGTACCCTGGGTTCTTTCTCAAACTTCTCTCTTCCATTAGCTTCCGTGTTTTCCATGCATTATCCCATGCACCAGCTGCAGTATATATGTTTGATAAAACAACATAGTTAACTGACTTCTGAGGTTCCATATCAAAAAGATTCCTGGCAGCTAATTCTCCAAGAGATGTATTGCCATAAATACTACATGCCCCAAGTATGGCACTCCAAAGTGATGCAGTAGGCTTAATGTTCATCTGAAATATCATATTATAAGCTGATTCTAACTGACCTCTGCGTGCTAACAGATCCACTACGCAAGAAAAATGCTCAGCCCGGGGTAAGATTTTGTATTTGTTAATCATATCAGTGAATAACTCCCATCCTTCGAGGGTCAATCCAGTATGACTACAAGCAAATAGCAAAGACAAGAATGTAACATCATTTGGTACCATTCCTTCATGTTTCATTTGCTTATACAGTTCAATTGCTTCATGTCCATAGCCATGCTTCGCATATCCAGTGATCAAGGAAGTCCATGAAATCACATTTTTCTCCCCCATTTCATCAAAAGCATGGTTAGCATCTGCAATTTCTCCAGATTTTGCATACATGTCTATGAGAGCATTTCCAACCCCTGCATCATAGCTTGATTGATATTTGAGAGCCAAAGCATGGATTTGTCGTCCCAAGCTCAGCGATACCACATTGGCACATATGTTAAGCATAAGACATAATATAACACCATCAATTCCCATTTTCTTAAGAATCATGTCTTTGAAAAGATGAAAAGCCTCTTCACTATGGTTATAATCACGAGCAAACCCACTGATCAGTGAAGTACAGCATATAATATCTGTCTTTAGCATGCTTCTGTATAGCTGGTAAGCACTTGTTATACTTCCATGCTTTGCATAGACATCAATTAGTGATCCAGTCAGTTTATTAGATGACTCCAAACCTAATTTGATGATCAAATCATGAATTTGGCTGATCTTCATAAGTTCAATACCTCCAACAGAAGCTCTTAAAACACTCCCCATGGTGAAGCAATCAGGTTTCACCCCTAATAAATTTTAGCATTGAAATGGCAACATAGAGAATAATTAGATAAAAATATACCCTCAACTATGTCAAGCACGAAACAGGATAGAGTTTCCCCAGGAAAAAAAGAAAATGGAGTAAAAGAAAATGGGGGGAAAAGACACACTAATATAAAATAAATTTCAAAAGGATTTCATACATCATCAATAATGTCTGTACTATTCTCAATAGAGAATAAGATTTGGTGATAAAATACATGTGGTAAACTTCAGAGTAGACAATCCATGCTTTTGTGGCTGCGAAATATGGAAATTATCATACTCACAATATGGTAATTAAAAAAGAAGAAAAGAAAGAACAGTGAGAGAAGACGTCAATGAGTTCAAATCACGGCAGTAATCAATGATTTTCCACAAAGCAGAATCAATTTATAGTAACACAAAACAGGTACCCCTAAATGCACATGTTCACAGATACAAAAAAAAAAAATAAGGTCTCATAGTAACTATATGCTTCTAAGGTATGGAATTAACTCTATCTTTCATGAAATAAGCATTTTCTGAAAACAAGCATAAGAGCTCCTCAAAACAAACTGTCATCACTATACTCTAGTAAACTTTCAGGATTCTAGCGTTTAATTTGAAAAGGAAAGGCATAAACAAAGCTAAAAATATTGTAATAGTGAATGAACTCTTGTTGGACATATGAATTCAAAAGGTTCAATACCAAAAGCAACGATACCTTGTCTCATCATTGATTGAAACAACCAAAATGAATCATCATTAAAACCTTGCATAGCAAGTCCACCAATCATGGCATTCCAAGAAACCACATCCTTCCTTTCCATTCTCTCAAACAAAATCCACGCATCCTCAATCCATCCGCACTTGGCATACAAGTCAAGCAACGCACTATTGACAAACAAGTTCTCCTCAAATCTTCCTTTCTGAATACCCCCTTGTATCATTCTCCCACCCTGCAGCCACCTCATCCTTGTACATGCCCTCAACGCGCTACTATAAGTGAACTGATTAGCCCTAACACCAGCTCTAAGCATTGCCGAAAACACTAATAAAGCATTCTTATCATATCCGTTCTGGGCATACCCAGAAATCATTGCTGTCCACGACACAACATTTCTTTCAGACATTCTATCAAACACATTACGCGCTGATACTACGTCGCCGACTTTTCCATAAAAGATTATCACTTTGGTGCTTAAATGCAAATTGGATTCATACCCATTTATTATAATGTGGGCGTGAATCAAATGAGCTTGTCTTTCAGCTTTTGTGTCGATGCAAAACTGTAGTAATGGCATGTACATAGAAGGGTCTACGAGGGCATCAGGGCATGAAAGAGTAAATTTTAGAGCCTGTTTTAGTTGCCCAGTTTTCACATTTGCACGTACAATGTTCATGATGCATTTTTTTTTTGGTTTATCACATTTAATAAGTAATATTTGTCATGAAATTGGAGTTTTTTTTGGAGATTTGATACGAAAACGCAAGCCCTATTGGACGTTCTGTCGGCTGTCTTGCCCATGAAGCAGATTTAAAAAGCAGCTTCGGTCTCCCTTTTTTTTTTTTAATACTAGTTAGACAATAGAGTATTTACAATAGCAGCCATTGTGATAGATGAATACAATGATATTTATAATCAGATATATATAATTGAGATTTACAATATTACATTAAATTCTTCATTAAACACATAACCAGACAAATAATCCACCTTACTAGGATGTCACTACTCCACTCATATTTTACAAGGGAGATAGCTTTTTTATAATTTTTCTTATAATCATACATAATTGTGAGGTTGAGCCACTGTGGAGGCTCGAACCCTTGTGAGAGCATTGGCTTTGCCACTCAGCCAAAGACCGAGTGACAGCTTCAATCTCGTATTTGAATCATAGCAGTTAGGTCCTGAAACTTGTGCTTTTAAAATTTTTTAGGAATTTCTTTAATTAAAATTGTTACGCTCTACAAAATTCTCAAAGTTCTGTAAGCACGGCCCACAAACTTGTATCAATTAAAGGTATCCTTACACACACAGACATAGGTGTTCAAAATTCAATTCGATCCACTCAATATGTCTAATCTGTAAAAATTTGATCCATAAAAATCCGATCAATAAATTAATAAATTAGATTGGATTGAAAATTTAAAAATCCATAATTGATGGATTAAATATGGATTTACTTTTGTAAATCCATAAAAATCCACGAATCGCAAAAAAATAAAAAAATATTTATTTAATTAAAAAATTAAATTTGTAAATATGACATTAGTACTTCTTAATAAATAAATAAGTTAAAATATAATTACATTAATATCATATTATATTTTATCCGATAATAACATAAAATAAAAAATAATTAAATAAATAAATATAACTTCTTAAATAATTAATTTTTACGTATTAATATAAACAAATGATATTTTTCCTTACGTTTTCTTTTAAGAATACATATGGTTTCATCTTTATTTTTTTAGTTAAGTCACGTTTTTTCTAAAAGTGCTTGTAGTAATTCTGGGAAAAAAGTCTTTATTCATTATTCTATTAGTATAGCATTAAATAGTAAATATTTTATACTAGCAGTTTTACCATACCATACTATACATGTGTGTTATACTTTAAAACTTTAAATGTATTTTTTAGTTTTATTCAAATTATTTTTTTATTTAAATCTTATTTAATTTTGAATTTGATCGATAGTAAAATTATTTTTGTATTAATTTTTTTATTAGTTAGTTCATATATTAGAAATAATTAAAAAAATTAATCTGCAAAAAAATATGGAAAATTGTGGATTGGATATAGATTAGGTCAAATTCGCATCTGATCCGTAGACGTATGGATTAGATTTGGATTGAATTTTACCAATCTGTGGATTGGATTGAAAATTTATAATCCGCAAAATCGTGAATCGGATATAGATTGATACCCAATCCATAAAATTTGATCTGCGAACACCCTTACACATAGATATATATATATATATATCTTATCATCTACTTTTAATTAGCGTTTATATTTTGAATTGAAGTAAAAATCCTAGTGATGGAAATCTTAAAATTAAGATCGTGGAGTGAGAGTGAAAATAAGTTATTAACTTACATTGCAGTGTAAGTATGGAATTAAATTGTTTCAAATTATAATTTTGCCCTTATTTAAGTAATTATATTTTTTAATTACAAAATTAATAAAAAATATATTTAAAAAATAAAATATTTATTTTATTATATTTGTAGATTAATAATAATTATTAATATTTATAACTATGTAAATTATAATTTTTTTAAATTTTTAATTTTAATTATGTAAATAAAAAATGATTGATAAGAGCAACATAAATAAACATTATTATTAATAATATAGTACAAAATTAATATTTTCTTAGAATAAAATATTTATTATTATTAATTACCAATATTAAATAAACATAATACTATTACTTTGAAATAAATATAATAATATTATGTTTTCAAATAAAAATAGTATATAGTAATATTATTAATTCTTTATAAATATAATAATATTATATTTAAATAAGTTTAGTATTATTATCTTTAATAAATATAATTTATAAATAATTTAATAATATTATTAAAATAAATAGGATATTATTTATTTTATTTTATTCAATATAATGATATCACATTTAATAAAATAAAGGTAAAAAAGAAAGATAAAGGAGTGGGAATCTACTCCAATCTCCCCTCATGAGAGTGGAAACTTTTAAATAAAACGTGGGCCTACGGAATGAGATTACTGTTATTCTCTTAAATTTGTAAATAAATACTATTGTGAGAGCAATTCACACACCTCACTCACACTCTAATAAATAAATATATTGTTAGTAAGGAATGCTTTATTTTTAATATGGTAAAGACCAAGTTAAAAGTTAGAAATTATGAACTTTATTTTCTTTGTTGAATTTTTTCTAATAACATCAATTAGCCGTTTTCAAAACATAAAATGTCAAAGATAACAAGATAGATTTTTTAGGGAATATTTCAACCATACATAAAAATCAGAACAAAATTAAAAAAAAAAATAGCTAAAACATCTAATACTTGGTTACAATTTACAATCCATTGAGATATAACGAATCTGAAATTTTTGCTTTACTGTTAGTAATTGTTGGACTTCCGAAACAAGCTAGAAAAGCTTAGTATTTTGCCGGCCTAAAACAAGCTAAATAATACATAATGGGTTCGACTCAACCACTATTGGACATAAACTAATCTCTGTAACAAGTTGCAAATTATAGGTAAATCTAGTTGTGGGATAAAAATAAAAGGCTGGATTACCCTGTTTCATACAAATTTTATCGATATTAAAATTTAGTTTAGAGACTTATTTGATATAAATTGAAAACTTATGCTTACTCCAGAAATCACAACAAAATAGAGATCGAGATGTCATTTTATTGTTCATTGATTTTTCTATTGAAAAAAATGATAATGGGTGGGATATTTCTATCAGTTATTTGTGTAAATTCACTCCACTTCTAAAAAATATTTACAGTAAGTTTATAGCTATTTTTAATAAATATAATACAAAAATTTATACAATTAATTGATTAAATCCTTTTTATATTTTTTTTCTTATTTAGGTTTATTTGACCATCTTTAATTTTTAAAATTTTTTTAATATAAGTTTTGCTTGATTACTTTACTTTTATAGCATAAAACGACCCAAATGCCTTAATAGATAGGTGTTCTTACATCTAATAGTTTATGTATTTAATTTTGAGAAGTATACTATAACTTTTCTTAAATGAAATCTAATAACTTTTAATATTTTGCATGAAATGACATAAATTTAATTGTTGGATAATTTACATGAATATTATATCATAAATATTTTTTAATTTAATTAAAGATTAGTAATCATTCTAATAAAATAGAATTAACACATCATTTAGAAACAATGAGCTTTCTACAAAATTTTAAAGAATATTACAGTTAAAGTAAATTTTTTATACTTTTACCTTATAATTGTAAAATTAAATTTAGGTTCAAGTAATCTTAATAATGTGGTCAAAAAAAGTAATCTTATTAATAAAATATAATAAAAAATTAAATCAGAAAAAAATAAATTATGATGAATTTAATTAATTACTAATTTTTTTAATTTGAAAATCTTATATTAATGTGAATTTTTTTAATTATTTCTACAGGAGTATTGAATTTACAAAAATTTATAGGTGCAATGATAAATGCCATGCCATTAAATTAATTAATATTTATTTAATTGCCTCACGTGGTGATCACATCACATAGCCTCCAAGGCTTCGTCGCACACCCTCTTCTATCTCTCCCTATCGAGTTTCACGAACTATCTTTGGAGTGTCAGCTCAAAACTGAAACATTTGTAATTTTCGTCTCAGGTCAGTAGAATTGCATTTTTCCATTCGTTACTTTATTTAATCTGTTAAATATTGATGGGTGTGCATTGAATTCATGTGCTATTACTCTGTTTAACTCTGCCATACTTTAGCAAAAGAAGAAAAAGAAACTATGTTGTTGGGTTATAAGTTTGCTGAATTTAGATAGCTAAGGATAAAATGTAACGTGGGTTTGTTTCTTTTTTCTTTTTAAGTTGTTTTTGGTGATCAATTTGACAATTTTCAGCTTCTTTTAGTGAAATTTAATAGGTGTTTGGTATCTTATTGTTTGTGGGTGTATATAACTTATATACTTTCCATTGGTTTCTCATTAACTTGACGAGCTTCTTGATGATATACGCTTGTAATAGTGTTCTCCTCATTCACAGTTTCAATGCGAGTTCTCACTGAATTTTTTGGGGTTCTTTTTTAAGAAAGTTATTATTAAATGATATATGAAAATGGGTACCTTGAATATTGTGAATGTGTAGCTTAGGGAACCTTAAACCCCAACGGCTTAGTGTCTCACACTAATCTTCTTTATACTCTTTTCTGTCATTTTGAGCCATTTCACATTAAATATTGCTATCTTGTTATATTATGAAGCTTTCTACTTGCACTATTGTAGTGCATTTTTGCCTGTGAACCATCATCTTGTTGATGGTTGGTTTCATCTTTCAATTTCTCATTATTTTGTACAAAGTACTAATCAATTGTTCCTCAAATCCCTTGTCAAAGCATTTCACTTTCTGCTTTTAGTCTACGTAGTTTTATTTTTATTTCTTTGGTGCACACTAGAATAAGCTGCTTCTGTTAGGTCTAGCGATTTCGTTTCTAACTTTTGACAAGTTGTGGTAGATATATTTTCTGTAATATTCCTTAAGGAGTTCGTGGAAACCCTGTTTTCCAATTTGTCATTATCACACCCAATGTGGTTAAATTTCAATCATTTTTGTGAAATTAAATTTCTTGATAAAATTGATACATCGAAATTGCATTCTCAAAAATGTAAATACAATTTTCATCATTATATTGGGCTAGAACTGGTATGGCAACAAAATAGATGCCATAAAATTAATGTGAGGCGTATAATGAAGTCGTAAACTTGAACCATACTTCAGTAAAATGACTCCAATTTTCTGTGAACCAATATTGTTGTGGCTGTTTCAGAGTGATTAATTGGTTGCAGAGTGTGTGTTTATTGCTTTTGCAGCGATTGGCCCAATGGACTTGCGGTAATCCTAGTGCGTCTTACTTTGTTTCCTGAGAATACATTCATTACCAAGTAAAGAATTGCATAAAATTCTTAAACAATTGTACTATTGTTGAATGGAGAATCTTCTATCTTAGTTGAGGATAATTGGTCTGACATGGATCAGTGGAATAGCTGTCATGTTGCAACCTAAAAACATGGAAATGTATTATTCAGCCATACATTTCTTTCTGAAGAATTGAAGGCTTGTAAAGTTTTCAGATAGTAGTCTCCTTATATAATCAGTTTTAAGAAATTCTGCAAACTAAAGGCTTTTAGTTATCCTGTATTGGTTAACCATCAATATGGAAACTTAACTCTTCTTTGTCTTGTGTCATGTCTAAAATTCTTGTAACAAGGTAACATTTCTTCATTTCTCTTTGATATTTTGAACTTTCAGCTTTGATGACTATTCATTCCAGAAATTTTGTTTTTTAACATTGTTTCTTATGTTGTTTCCTCTTCTCTTTGTTTTTTCAAAAAATAACTGCAAACATTTGGCGCTCGCTATGCAGAATTGGAATGACAGATAGGATTGGTCATGACACTTCAACATTAGCCGATAGCTCTACAGGAAAGCTTCCTGATCATCTCCTGATAGAAATTTTCATCCGAGTCCCTGTTTCAGACTGGACTGAAATCTCTTGTGTGAAAAAGCAATGGGCCAATCTGTTTCAAGGAGAATGCCTGTGGCAAGCTGCTCTTGTCAGGACTTTTCCCTTAGCTGGCCAAGCTAAAAGGTGGCCTGGTCCCATCCCTAGAGGGTTAAGCAGAAGGTACAACCTAATTATTTCTTCCTTCGGCCCTTTCGTCCCTTTTGACCACGCTCTCTCCCCTCCCCCCCCACCCCACCCCCCCCACAACCCCTCCCCCTCCCCAGCTTCTTAATAGAAGAAATTTGCTCCGTCTTTCACAATTGTGCACTCTGGGTAGTTGTTACTGCATATGAAATGAATTCTTCATAATTAAACAAAGGGATAAGAATATACAAGTCCCAGGCAGTTTATACTATATTTATGTGGACTTATGACACAAACTGGGATTTCAATATATGTATATCAAAACTGGTCTTCTCTTTTTAATTTGCCATTTTGATTTTGGTGCCATTCTAAGTCCTACTTACTATTTTCAGGAGATACATAGCTTTACAAGTTAGTAAACAGATATTTTCCCTGGATGGCGAGATAGATGAGATTGTGGGCCATGCTTATTTGTTTCTGAAAGAGCAGCTTGAACTCTCAACCATGCCACCTCCTTCAGGAGTGCTTCATGGGACAATTATTGGTATGTTCTCCACTTCCTCTTTCCTCTTTCTCTTGTTTCCAATTATTGGTATGAATGATACCTTTTGCTTCTGTGTCATTATATTTGTGATTGAGGAATCTTTTGTTCTGAAGAGTTTTCACAGCTTATGCATTCTCAGTAATGATACTTCTTTGGATTTTAACAGATCAATTTATTGCTTGTGGCAAATCGAGAGACACAGCACATGAGCTTGCTTCACAAATCTGGCTGGCTGTTCTTGACAATTTGGAGGAAAATGAGCAAACATTTCTCCTTCTTAAGCGTCTCGCACTAGAAGGCGATGTAAGCTGCCATTTTGAAACCCGCTTTATTAGTTACATGTTTCTTAAGACTTACTGAAACTATGTGGAAACTAACTGATAGTCATTTAAACATCCGCAATGCATGCAATCGTAAGTTTAATGCTGAATCTGGAAACCCACAGAGATGACAAAAGAAAGGCCCCTTTGCTATGCTTTACTGAAGAAAGGACCTAAGATAGAGCGACTTTGCTTAGGTTTCTTCCTTTTTGATCATCGCTACCTGCAACTTCATATAACAAAAACCATAGGAGAAATTTATTTGACTTTCTCTAAGGTTTGACTTACTTACCTGTGGACTTCTCTGTTTTAGAAAATAGGACCTAACAAAACCCATAGGACCTAAGAAAGCCCCCTTTGTTATGCTTGACTCAAGAAAGGACCTAAGATAGAGCAATTTTACTTAGGTTTCTACCTCTTTGATCACAACTACCTGCAACTTCATAAAACAAAAACCATTGGAGAAATTTATTTGACTTTCTCCAAGGTTTGACTTTCTTACCTGTAGACTTCTCTGGTTTAGAAAATTGGCAACACCTTCTTTTGCCATTCAAAAATTTTCACTATAAAATTTTTTTAAAGACCTCTCATGAAGTTACAGACAAGGCAGAACTTTTCCTTTTTTTGAAACCAGGATATCAGCCTGTAATTAAAACCAAAAATCAGAGAATGCAATTCAAGCTCTACCTCTTGTTTATTTTATCTAGAGATTAGACAAACCATATGTGATTTCCAGTAATACCTGCTTCCTAGAGCATGTACAAAAGAAAAAACAGATTTAAGCTTGCAACGTCATTACTTATTCCAATGCTTCTATGTTATATTCAGGTCTTTCTTCCATATCCATACTCAAGATCAATTCAAGTGCAATGGAGAGTGTTCGAGAAACTCTTCACAGATTTTCGTGACTGCTTCAATCAAGTGGACTACTATGATGTATTGGCATGTGCAAAGAACAAGTTTCAGCCAATACCATCTTTATGGTTAGGTTACTAGTCTGCCTCAATTTTTGTACAGACAACAACACAAGCATTTGTATATATGATTATAGCTCTTCCACAGACAGCAGGTCTGGCAACATGGCAGTAGCATAATGGAGTGGAGACCTTTTCTCCCTCCCTCGAGAAAAAGAAACCGTATATGTCTGCTATTAATCAATGAATGATTGGGGAAGTTCCCCCAAAAGTTGTGGCTGTGTTCATAAGTTCCCACAAGTGATACCCATCTAACCTTTTCTTCATCTTTGTAGAATAAAAATACATTTCCTGTTTGGACTTTTGGAGGTCTGTAGAAACTGTAAAAATGTATCAGTTTTGCTGAATTTTTTTTTACACACCAGAGGAGAGTACTAAAGTTGAATTCTAATAAGCAATACTGTGACTAATTTGATTTTGATACAGGGGAGATGAGTTTTTGCAGTATATGCTGTCTCTGGTAGGCAAATGCTGTTCTTAGGGAGCGAAATAGTTGATTCAATCAATGTCTGTGTTTAGTATAAATTTATGTAAATTGATTCGTACCTTTTCAAGTTTAACTATGTACTGATTGTTTCTGGATTTACACTCCACATTGTTAGAATTAGAGTTTATTACGGGGTAGTCGTAATTTGTAAAGGGTAAGCTTCGTACTTGTATATGATTTATTTTACCTTCTTAAATAATAAATAATTATATTACATAAGGATGTTTTTCTGCTAAAAAAAAAGAATCATTTGATAAGGGTGAGTTGAGAAAAATGATTATGTTGTTAAAGACTTACTAAAAATTAAAAAGAAATTCTACTCGCACAATGAGAATAAAAAATTCTACAATAATTAATATCTCCTCCCTTCTCAAAATTCTTCTATAACACACAAACTTGAATTTTGGTGACTTTTTTGAAAGTGAATTTGAAAGTATGTTATCAAACACTTCACTTAAGTCTATAAATATCACCAAAATTTGTCCAAATTTGGTTCTAAATTCACATGGTTGCTAATTCTTATTTTCGTATAATTTAGGTAGGATTAAATATTTTATTTTTATCAAAATGTCCTACCAATATCAAAATTTTATTAAATAATTTTTTTTTTAACTTGAATTTGATCTAAGATTCAATATTAAATTTTTTATTCAATAATCTATTTAAACTAGTATTTAATATTAAATAAAAAATATAACAATTATTTGTTTACAATAATATTGAATATAAATATTAAATTTAACAATTAATAATGCAATTTAAAAATAATTATACTATTTAAATAATTATTTTAGCTTCATTAAATTAATCCAGTGAGGGTTAGTTCACTTAAGAATGTTTTAACTTAAGAATGTTTAACCACATAACATTTTCTTACATATCATTTTACTACAAAAATTTTATGAAATTTATTTTTTCCAAATTAATATTTTAGTTTTTATCATTTTACCACTAAATTATTAACTCCATTAATAAATTACTGATGCCATAGGAATATTTTAGAAATTTTAATATATTCAGTATTTTAGAAATTTCACAAGATATAATATTTATAAATTTAACAATTAATATTTTAGATATATAAAATAATCAATTGATAAAAATATTATTTATTTGTATAAAATTAGTTTTGGATTTTTTAAATTTAGAGTGTTAAGTTATACTTACACAGTTTATGAGTAAAGGAGTTCTTTATTATAATTTTTATTAAAAGTTTTATTAACTTTAATAATTTGATAGTAAAATAATAAAAATTAAAATATTAAGCCAAAAAGTAATTGTAAACAAATTTAATAATAAATAATATGTCATAAAATATTTTAAGGTCAAGCAGTCATATAAGGCCTCTCTTAAAGAACAAAAGCCTCTCCCTCGTCTCTGACTTCATCGCTTCTCTTTTCCCGTTCTGAATTTCTCCCGTGCAGCTAGCTTAACAGCCTAAACCGGCCAACGTAACGCCGGCCGCCGCCTGTACCACAAGCTGTTTGCCACCAGGTATGCTGATAAACCCCGACCCACGTGCTGTTGTTTTATGAGCAGTGTTTCTTTTAACTGCAAATATTGTGGTGCTTATAAAGAGTTTGACGAAATGCCAAAGTGAAGTTGAAGCCTTATAAATTATGTCTTGTTTTTGTTTTTTTTTTTGTTCCGTTTATCTGTCCTTATTGTTTTATTTTATTTTATTTTATTTTATTGTCGATAAGAAAAGTAGCCCTTTATTCGAGTTTTCATGGTAAGACTTTTTCTGACGTTAAAGCAAATTCAGTCGATGTCTGTTAGGGATTGAGGTGTTGTGTTGTTATGGCTTTTGATCCATATCTGCTGCATGTGAAATGGAATCACTAACTGTTAAATAAAAGTGGGTGTTTACCAAACACTTAAATTAAGTAGAAGTATGGAGTTATAAACATTCCCTTCTTTTGGTTCGATGGAAAGCACTTCTTCTTTTGTTTTCTGATATTTACTTCTTGGGTGTTTATTTTGGGTGAATTATGTAGAGGTGCAGTGTTGTTTTGTTATAAAACCATCAAAAAATTATAATCCTATTCCATGCATACAAAGGTGGATGGGATCATTTTGCTGCGTATAAATCATTGATATTGATTATTCTGGTTCTCCAATGTTGGTCTCATGCTTGGTATTTCATTTTTTCAGTTCCTTCTCACCATTTTGAATTAGTGCAGCAGCTTGAGAAGCTGTAATGGGCTACGCACAGCTCGTTATAGGCCCTGCGGGCTCTGGAAAGGTTAGTTTCTTTATGTAACTGTCCTTAAGCTGTACATTGTGTTTTTCTGGAGAATGGTTCAATATTTGGATCTTCTATGCAAAGGTTACATGTCATGGTTGTATGCTTTAGTGATTAAATGTGTTTTTCTTTTTCCTTCCCTATCAGTCCACTTACTGCTCTAGTTTGTACCGACACTGTGAAACCGTTCGGCGGACAATGCATATTGTGAACCTGGATCCTGCTGCAGAAAATTTTGACTATCCTGTAGCCATGGGTAAGTTTTGTCCACCTGTTATTGCTTGATTTCTTGGTAAAATTTTGGCAAAATAATCTATTTCTATAGTTTCAGAGCATTCATCTTTCGCTTTTCTTTTGCAGATATTAGGGAACTTATTTCTCTCGAAGATGTTATGGAGGAACTTGGATTGGGTCCCAATGGTGGTTTAATCTATTGCATGGAGTATCCTCTCTGTTTGTGTTATTCCTTTGTTAGTTGCTTTTGACTCAATGCATGGGAGTATCCCTTGAAGCCTGAAGAGAGGGATAAATTTTACTTAAATATTTGGACAATGTTTATTCTATATTTTTTGTTCATGGATATGAATGACCTTAATCCCCTTATTAGACATTTAGAAGATAATCTGGATGATTGGCTGACAGAGGAGTTGGATAACTACTTGGATGATGACTATCTTGTTTTTGATTGCCCAGGTATAAATTATTTGTCTGCACATAGGCATGTATGTTAATTCCATATATTTAATGTACTGTTGAAATTAATTGATCGAAGAGAGGACTAAGAGGAGGGTAGGTTTTTATTATGCAAATGTGATTACATGAGACAGGGGCTTCTACAAGTTAGGCTCTTCACTTGCTGAAATTGTGGATCATACTCAAAACTGTCTCCTAAAAAGTAAAGATGGCAAATGAAATTTACATTAATCTCTTGCTGATTTGCTCGATGCTTATAGTTTATGGAGAATTCCCTCTACTGCCCATGTGCTTTAGCTTCTGATTTAATTTTCCATAAAGTATGCATTCCTTCTTCAAGAATATTAAGTTAAGGAGAACTTGGAACAATATTGACTCGTGCTTCCCCTTTTCACTTCAGTTGGAATATTCTTGTGGCTTCTTTCAGCTTATTTTTAGAAATGCATCCAAGTTTTCTACTAGAAAATCTATTTTTAACCTCATCCAATCGTAAAACTTTTACAGGCCAGATTGAACTTTTTACGCATGTGCCAGTTCTTCGGAACTTTGTGGACCATTTGAAGAGTAAAAATTTTAATGTCTGCGCCGTTTACTTGCTTGATTCACAGGTTTGTCTAAGATTTAGAGCACTCCCACCTCATATTATATGGTCCTATTTATGCTCACTGTTGCGCAGCGTGCTTATAGTTTCCTTTTTCATGTGAATTAGTTCATCACAGATGTCACCAAGTTTATAAGTGGGTGCATGGCATCTCTTTCTGCAATGGTCCAGCTCGAATTACCCCATGTTAATATCCTCTCTAAAATGGACCTTGTGACAAACAAAAGGGAAATTGAAGAGTAAACTCCTTAATCTTTGCTGATTTCTCAATCTTGTATAGTCCTGTTTTAATGTACCTTTTCTGCTTTCTAGTGTATGTTTTTTAAACTGGTGTTTGTATCCTTGCTGCTCTTAGCTACTTGAATCCAGAATCACAATTTCTATTGTCAGAGTTGAATCAACGCATGGCTCCTCAGTTTGCAAAGCTAAATAAGTCTCTGATTGAGCTGGTACGTATTAAGCAATGGAAAGTCGAATATCTAATTTATGTTTTATCTATCAAGATAAATTTCCATGAATTTATGTCAATAGCGGAGAAACTTCAGTACTTACGTTGACTTTTCATATCTTTTGTGTGGTCATGCCTCCAATATCTTGCAAACCCATTAGTGGTTCTTTTTTTTTTTGGGGGGGTGGGGGTGGGGGTGGGGGTGTGTGGGCGGAGGGGCTCAAATACTGAGTTGACTTATGGCTGTCCCTACCTTTTTTCTTTCTGAATACTGATTTGAATTATGGCTTTACCTAATTACTGAGCCTATGTTGTTTGATGATACCCTACTAGTGATGCATGAACTGAATTTCCATTTGGATAAGTTATGGCACTGAACATTTTGTCTGACATATTGAGTTGTTGATTGTTATTGTCATTGGGTTAATTTGATCTTCAGTCATTTGAATATTTCATCTTTTTCCTTTCTGTCCAATCGGTGGGAAGGCTATATAACCATACACTATGCCATACAGTTTCCCTATTGGTTGTGTAAGTGTATTTTGTTCTAATATCTGCTTAAATGGAATGTTCAGTATCTATTAAGTTGTAATTTTGAGCTTCCAATGACATGTCTATTTTTTTTCAGAAATAAATCTGTACATCTCTCAGAATTGATGAGTATCACTTTGATTTCTTTTAATTTTCATATCATTTTTGTTGCATTAGGTGGATGAGTATAGCATGGTCAGTTTTATGCCTCTTGACTTGAGGAAGGAGAGCAGGTATTTTCTCTAGCTTTCAAGCATGGTTTGGTGTTTGTCTCTCTAGATTTTCTGCAGCTGTGCAAAACATGAGACGTTATTCCTGAATTTCCAATTCAGCTTACTGAGCCGACATCAGGGCATGAAATCGTTAATTTGTTTAAGCTTAAAAATTGAAATAGAAAAAATGAGAGAAGAAAATAAGGGAAAAGATGTGGAGTTGGAAGGGTTTGGGATGATATGGTATGCATAATTTTTCATGTTTGCTTTTTCCACATATCCACGGTTTTTATGTTGCAGCATCAATGCAAAACTGCTCAGCTCCACACTTCCTTCTGTTAGCTTTGTGATTATATGTTTGATGATTGAAAAACAGTTAATAATTGATGATCATATATTGTCCCGGATAATGAAGATGAGTTACA
Organism: Luvunga scandens; assembly: GCA_030449905.1. Classification (NCBI taxonomy): domain Eukaryota; kingdom Viridiplantae; phylum Streptophyta; class Magnoliopsida; order Sapindales; family Rutaceae; genus Luvunga; species Luvunga scandens. Next base: position 493,534 of record JASUUG010000696.1, read on the forward strand.
GCTAGGGTTCAAACATATCTTTCCCAGACGCGATTGTTATCACTGGGTGATTGTTTCTGCTATTTAAATGAACTTATTACCCAGGATGGCCAGAAAAAGAAAAACAATTTACGTAGTCTCTTCTGCGTTTATCTTTTCAAACCTGATTCAAATTTGCTGGTTTATAATTTGCTGTAAGCTCAAAACTTGTAGGGTCATTCATTTCATTGAATTGGTTAAATTAAGAAACTAAATTGTTTTGTTCATTGGCATTTCATATAATTGATGAGCAATGTTGACCTGTTGTCTGTTTCAGTATAAGGTATGTGTTGTCTCAAATTGACAACTGCATCCAGTGGGGAGAAGACGCGGATGTGAAGATTAAGGATTTTGATCCAGAAGATGACGATGAATAGCCTCATTCACGGCTCGAAAAAGTTCAAAGTGTTTGTCTATGTTCCCTTTGGATTAAAACGATGACTCGTGTAGATATCTTTACAAAAATGATGGGAAATTTTTATCAACACTTGGATGAACTTTTGACTGCTAATATCTTCACTCATACAGTAGGGTAACTTTTAAGACTGAAATTATGATATAAAAACAATGAAACATGGAAGTTAATTGTATTGAGACAAATTATCTAAGAGCAGAGGGTGCTGTGAACTTGTGTTGCTACTGGCTTAATGTGATTGTGCTGAAGTCTTTTTGCTTGATTGTTGTAGCCTCCACACTTTCTCTTCTTTTCTGGTGGGCTTTTTATTTTAATTTTAATAATGGAGTATAAAATGCAAATGAAGTCTTGTGATCTTAAATTTTGAAACTTAAATTTTTATTGGGTTTATTTCCTTGTACTACAAATTAATTGGGAGTTTGAGCATCCAATGGTAGATTTAGTTTCGGTCATTCAAACTTTGCACTTCTGTTTCATTGTATGCAAACTGAGCTACAAATACATACATAAATAGATAACGTGCCTGTTTGGTATAGTTTTTTTAATAGTAATAAGTGTTTATTTAATTACAAATTTTTTTTTTAAAATTTTTATCGTTATTTGATTGCTTTTTTAGTAAGTTTTTAAAGAGTAAATAAATTATTTTGTCTCTATTAGTAAAAGTTCAATTTTTTTTTTCAAGAGTAGAGATTAAAATTTGTTTTTAAATATTAAAATATCTAAAATATTTTTTTTACTTATTGAACAATTTTATTTTATTATTTTCATAAAATAATTTTAAAAAATATTTATTAAAGTAATTTTATAATTTTTAATAAAAAATTAAATTGACAACAAAATAACTAAAAATTTTTTGATAAAAATTCTACTAATAAAAACTCTATTTAATTAAGTTATATATGTAAAATTATAGCAAAGGAAGCCTATATATGAAAAAGTGTCACGCGCGTATTACAAAAATTTTAATGATTAACTGTTTGTTTAATTTGCATTAATTGATGGCGAAGTTAATAAATTATTAGTAGTAGAGTATCATAATTTCTATGGTTGAAATCACGTCAAAATATTTAATAAGATTTATAACTCAAACAAAAACGCCCAAATCTAAAGAGAATATGATGTGGTTGCAGGTGAAAAATGAAAAAACGGGCGTATTGGATTTGATTTCATGAGGAGAGACATAAAATTGAGGGTTCTTTTAACTTGTTCATTCAGTACTCATGCACATCATGTTCTAGGGCACAATGATGATTTCTATCACTATTTTCCATAAACAATGTGTTTTGCATTTCTAATATTAAATATTTAGTAAATTAAGAATACTTTTTGTTTAAATAAAAAACAGAAACTACTATATCCAAATAGAGTAACGCAATTTGCATATAAAATTATACAGTGACCATTAAAAGCAGCAAAAATAATGATACATTTAGACATAAAATTGCATACAAAATTGCACGTGACCACTAAAAATAAGAAATATTTCATTAAAAAAAAAAACTCATTCGCTTTATTAATTTTATTACAAAAAATTGCACATGACCACTGGAGATGAAAAAAACATTTCAATGGAAAATAAATTCATACACTATATTAATTTTGTCTTCATGTACATGGGTCTCCATTTTATTTATCCCATACAATTTTATGTGTAAGTAGCATTACTCAAGCCAAGTAAAAACGACAGGCTTTAGATTTGACTCATGCTGCGCTCGGTGTGTTCGGTTAACTCCTCGTAGCACCTTTGTGGCTTGTTGGTTAATAATAAGCCGATACTGCCAATAACGTTGAGGGCATCAATTTGAACCAACCCCTCGTGGGTGTTCTTTTCTTTTCTCTCTCTCTTTGTTTCTTTCTTTTTTTTTCTTTTTTTTTTAAATAAAGAATATGAAATAAGAGTACATTTTTTCTTAATATTGTCAAAGCAATTGAATTTTCAAACAAATTTCGTAGATTTTTAGATTTCAATAAATATGCGTAATCCAATAACTCAATAGACCTTCTATTGTAATATCTTTGTAGTTAGTAAACATTTAAAAATAATAATTCCCATTAGCTTTAAACGGATGGGATGCTATGTGCTTAACTCACCTTGGATTGTGATCAATTATTTATTGAGTGGGCTTTATGACGCCCATCAATATTCCTCATAAATTCCCTTTTTAATTGAAGTTACTTCAATAAGCTAACACAATTTAATTCATTTTTTGTTTTTAATGAAAGTTCAACTAAACATTTAGATAACTTATTCTTTCAACAAACTTTTTACCCCCATCACATTTTAAAATTCATATTTATATTTTAATTTTCAATTATTTTTAATTCGTATTTATTTTTTAATTTTCAATTGAAAAGTACTTTTTCAAAGAAAATTATAAAAGTTTAAAGTTATGAAAACATAAATTATATAATAAGAAGAAAAAAATTTTGAGATAAATATGAAATTTTAAGATTTGTGTGCAATTTATGGCCTTGGCCCAACACATTATTTGTCCACTATAGTAAATCCTATATTTCATTATTCCTTTGATGGAGAAAAACTTATGTGGATTGGGTGTACCATGTCAACATGTTGATATGCTGCACTCATCAATAAAATCCTATTATTTTGGTGGGATTTTTTTTTTTTTGGATAAAAACCACCCAGAGATAAAGGGATAGACGAGACCCCTACTTGTAATATAAATTAATAATGAAGCAAATACATAATAACGGGGATATAAATCAAAACCTTCGAAAGTAAATGTAAATACACAAGAATAAAAATAGAAAAATAAAATCATTAAAAGGAGAAAGAAAGCCATTAATGCTAGTGTCTGACATGAGAAATAACCTATGCATCCAAATGAATAATATCAAATAAGCCTGCAAGAAGATTCTGAGAACACAAAAAACACTAACCAGCTCAATGAGTGTAGGTCCAATTAGCCAAAAAATCAATAATAGAAGTAACCTCGCAAAGCACATGCCTAACAAAAATAGGAGAGAAAGATGTCAAAACACACACTCGATGCAACGAATAAGCATAATCCCTGCGAACAAGACCTTAAGAATGAATCCAAGAAACGACCATGATTGAGTCCAACTTTACCTTTAAGCACAAAGTAACAAAGATAAACAACAAGCTCCAACCCCTCACAAACAACCATAAGCTCAACATAAAGAAATCCATTGATGGCCAAGAAAAGATTCAAAAGCAACTAAAATTGCACCTCGATGATCTCGAAGAATACCACTCGAAGCAGTCATCCTAAGATTATCCTTAAAGCAACCATTCACAGTTAGCTTGGCAACCCCAAGAGGCGGCCTCATTTGAGAAACTAATCAAATTGGCCTTTTGGGTGGAGCTATAACTCGTAAACCCTCCATAATCTGATAACCTAAAACTCCTCATAATTGGGAAAGCTTAAAGCCAAAAACAAAACTAGCAAGCCTAAGATCCGATATCACCTGATAGATAATCTCATTAACAAAGAAATTTTGTGAATCAAACTTGAAAACATTACAGGCCTTCTAAGCTTTCCATAAAATAAAGCAAGACAGGAGGACTCGAAGATGACTCTGAGAAAAGGCATACAACCGCCAATGAAGAAGCAAAGCATTAGGGGAATAACACTCTCATACCCAAAATCTATTGAAAATGAAACCAAACCTAGCTCTCGCAGGTAATAAATAAATAAGTGCCAAAAAGTCTCAGCGACCAGACCATAAACACACCGAGAGACCATGCAAAAATCCCTCAAGGCATCATCAGTAGGCAAAAACTCATGCAACAATCATTAGAGAAAAAAAAAACCTGAGACGGGATACGCTACTGCCAACTAACTGAAAAAAAAAGTTATCCTTCGGTCTAGAACAATGCACAAGCTCCCAAGTCATTCACAAAATGAAAAATGCCATCAAAGGCAAGATCCTATCGAATCAAATTTGGCTCCCCACTAGAAAGAAGAACCAATGAAATTTACTCAATAATAGAAAAGGGCAATACATCATGGAGCTTACCCTTATCCCAAACTATAATAAAATGAAATTGGCACCATAAAAGTTGTTGGAGGATTGTAAATGACCAAAGCACAAAAGCTCAACCAATAATCAAACTAAAAGTTACACTCCTTATGACAATCAACTAATGTATATAAGGCCTAATAACATACCGAATCGAGTAGAGGTGTCTCTAAAAAGGAAAGACAAAATATATAAACTAAATCAGACTTAGATGTTTAGCTACTTAAATTTTATATAAGTAGCCCATAACAAACTCTGTTCCCAAAAAACCCACTAAAGCTTGAGCATAAAAGCCTTAGCCATATCAGTTACCTAGTCTCAAAATCATCCCATAAGAACTAGATGAATATTCTCCCGGATCATATTATCAAAATGAGAAATTTAAAGCGCCTCGTAAAGATCGAGCACCCAAGATAAATGAACAGAAGCTGAGACCATCGAGAACAAGTGACAGAATGGACAATAACCTAGCGCGAACCAGAAGCAAAGCCTTTAATATAGAAACGACCCTTGGCTTGACTAATCAACTGCCTCGAAACTATCTTATAATAATATAAAAAATCTATAAGCCACTGAAGGCTCGACCGACTCCCATTTGCAAAAATAACAACATCATCAACAAAGCTCAAATGGGAGACAATAATAAGTGCAGTAAAACAATATCACACAGAAGGATAAACAAACTTGGGGAAAGAGGATGACCCTACTTAAGACCTCCTTGAGATTGGAAAAATCATGGCTGACCCCATTCATCAATATTGAGAACCAAAGCCTAAAGATAGCTCGCTGAATCAAAGAAACCTATCGTTCTGAAAACCTAAAACACTGCAATATCTCAATAATAAAATACCAAGACATCTAGTTATAAGCCTTAGCTATATCAAACTTTAACATTACATTGTTCCCATTTGGTACAATGGTTGAGATCATAAACTAACTCTTAAACTAAAAGCACATTATCATGAATCACTCTGTTAGGGATAAAACTACTTTGAAAAAGAGAAATAATGCGAGATAATAGAGGGGCCAATCACAACAAGCAACTTGGTTAGAACCTTGTTGCTCACATTACATAGACTTATCGGTTTGCCAAAAAAGCTGAAAAGGGCTTCTTAGGAAAAAGGACCAACAATATACTCTAAAAACCTCTAGGCATAGTCAAACGCTTGCAATAATCAAGGACAACCTCCAATAAATCATTGCTAATAATATCCCAATAAGATTGGCAAAATCGATTGCAGAACCCATTCGGATCTAAAGCACTATTATGATCAATAGAGAAAACCACCTGCCTAACTTAATCCATATCTAACTTCTTTAACAAATCCAAATCATCCTCCACAGTCACTAAAGAAGATATAAAACCAAAGTCAGACTGCTAAAACTGACTAGCACCACCTGCCAATGATCTATGAAAAAAATCAACTACAAAACTAGCAATGGTAGATGGCTAAGAAATCCAGAATAAGCATCTTGAATCCGATGCACATGGAAAATTTTCTCTCAAAGCTGGCAAGGTCGGACAATTTTGCATAAAATGGTCAGTAGAATTTCAAATATAACATGTAACATCTCGAGCAGACTTTACATGATTATTCTTTTTGGACTCTTAAACTTCAACTTTTCTATCTAAAGATGCAAATTTAGCTTAAAGACCATGGTTTTCCCTAAGGTTGTACGTGCCTCCACCAGATAGGGATGATTTAGGTTTACTCGATGACTCATAAGACCCAACTGTATTCCAGTATTGTGCATTCTCTACTATATAGTCAAGATAATCTAATGTATCTTCAGGACTTTTATATCTAAACTCACAATTACACATTATTTCAACGACTTATCTACTTTTGGATGTTAGTCATCATAGAAATAAGACACAAACCTCCATGTTTCAAAATCATATTGTAGGCAAATGTTAAGTAGTTCATTGTACATATCCCAACATTAGTAAAGGATTTCTCCTAGAGAAATGGCCATGTGACCACTACATCATTATCACTATTTATTTTTTAAAAAAAATATTTATTTTTATTAATTACATCTCCTCAATAATACATTCCAATGGCTCAAGCAATTCTTCATTTTTCCCACTTTCAATTCTAATTTCCTCTTTATTTCTAAAATATTTACAATATAAAAAAATTAATATACTGTAAATTAATTTTAATATAAAAATTTATTAAGGGAGAGTTAAAATAATTTAAGAATAATGAGCGCAATAATTAATACTGTAAGTGAAAAATTGATAATTTTAAACTTATTAAATGTACACGTTTTAGTGTTAATTATTATACATGTAAGTTTTTATTATGTTTATTAGTAATACATCAATTTATTAATTTTATATTAATTTACTTGTTTTATCTTATATGTACAAATCATATGTTTAATTTTAAAAATTATATTTAATTTTATACTTAATGTTAATTTACAAGTTTTATATTACATTTATGAGTTTTTATTTTATTTATTAATAATACATCAATTTATCAATTTTATATTAATTTACTTATTTTACCTTTTATTTATAATTCTTTTGTTAAATTTCTAAAATTTACATTTTATTTTATAATTAATATTAATTTATAAATTTTATATTTTATTTATATGATTTATGTTTAATTACGATATTTGATGGCGTAATTTTAATAACGAGATCATTAAATGACTTATTTTCCTATTAATAAAAGATAGAAGGGTAATATGGTAATCTTTATGGCCATAAATCAAAGCCCTTATGTTTGCGCGGCATTTTTTAAGTGTGACCAAGAAAAAGCAGCGATGAATGCTTCTTCTGACAATATTCTCTGTACGATGCTCCCTGTTTGTCTTGGGCTCTGTGTTCGCAATTTCTATTTTCCAAATAAAACCAAAACCTTTAGTTAAATTAATTAAAATGAATCAATAACACAGATTTCCCATGATAATTAAATCAATTTTTAACCTTAATTACTCTCTAATTTTTTATCAAAAAAATGGAGGAAGAAAAAATGCATGTTTTATGGGAAGTGGAGACCTAAATTGAGAATATGAAACCCATTGACTGCACTCGATTCATTTAAAACGTTTTCATTGTTTCCAACACCTCACTGTTTTGCACACTCATCAACACTCATTGTGCTTTTTTGGCCTTTTTGAGGAAAATGATTAAAAAAAAGCCTCTTTCCAAGGGTTGAATTGAATTCTTCTTAGGGTTCTTACATTGCCCTTTACTCAATTGATCTTGTCAGATTTATTCGGGTGCGTTATGGTTTTGGTGTAAAATCTTGTTCTGGGTAGTTGTAAAATCACGGAAATTGAGGGGGAGTTTTAGGGTTTCTTCTTTTGCTGCTTAGGGTAATATTGATCAAAATGTGGGTTTGAGGAGTGAAATGGTGTGAAAAAACTGGTTAAAGGTTGCATTTTTTTAGTATTTAGTGTTGAGCCTCTTTTTTCTTTTTCTTTTTTTTTTTAAATGAGTAAAACTTCTCGATCTACTTGGGTTGAGCTTCTAGAAGTGACTGAAAAGAGCAAGAGTATAGTTTGCTTGGGGTTGAACTGTGATTTTGAATTTCATTAGAACTTCCCAGTTAAGAATGTTGTGTTATGGTGATTCTTAGTTGCTGAAGCATATAATCTTTAGGAAAGATTCTGAATCTACTGTTCTGATCCAAAAAAGCTCAGTTGGGGAAAAAAAAAGAGAGAGAGAAAAAGATCATTTTTTGAAGATGGATTTGTTCAAATTTAGGAAGTTCAGGAAAGTTCACAAACCAGAACCAGAAAAAGATTTGGAGGATGAGCCAGTGCCTGAACCGGAGGAACAAAAGAGAGATAATGGTGGTGGCAATGATCAGGACAACTCACCAAAGACGGACACTAGTAGTGATTTTGAGGATGATGATGATGATTTTATAACAAATGAGGTGAAAAGGAGGCTGAAAGAGCTGAGAAGGAACAGTTTTATGGTCTTGATTCCTGAAGAAGAGTCGTGTGCCGAGGAGGAAGAGGATGAGGAGGAGGAGGGTGAGACAAGCTCCTGTGAGTGGAGAGATGTGGAAGCTGAGGGAAGGCAATGGTGGGGTGGATTTGATGCCGTTTATGAGAAATATTGTGAACGGATGCTGTTCTTTGATAGGATGAGCTCACAGCAGCTCAATCTTGCCGGTAATTGTTGGTCTCTTTCTCTTGGTTTAGTCTTTAATTGACTCTACAGTTGTTGGATGCTTGTATCTATGAGAATGAATGACTACTGCATTTTGCTTGCAGCATGTGTTTTGGTATGGATGTTTAAGTTGGGCATTCTAATTCCCATTTATTTGATTCGACCTTTCTTAGGAGAACTCCTTTTTTTTTTCCAAAGATCTGTTTGAGCAGATAGGATCTGGTCTGAATTTTTGAGCCCTTGAAGTCATATCTAGGAGCTTCATAACTCTTTTGGAACACCACAGATCATATTAGAACTTAAGAGCTTTTGATGTCTATTATTTCCAAATCAGATTGCAAAAGCATAACAAATAAGAAGTTAAAATTTTTAAAATGATCTTTCAGAAAATGGTGGCCGCATGACTACTGAGTAGCCAATGCCTTTTCAATGCCTGTTATTTTTTCCTTAGGTTGTAATACGCAGCAGATTGGACACAATCTGTCGGATAATGGGGCTTAATAGAGAGTGACCAGAATTTCTACTTGTTATGATTTCATCTATATTTTTTATACAAATAAACTTCACATTTTGTTATAGGACCCCAAGTTCCTTCAACTCCATCTCCGAAATCTGGATCAAAAAAGCTTGCATCTCCTTTTCGCTGCCTTTCTCTGAAAAAGATGGAAGAACCTGGAGAGGAAACCGAGCACCTTCAGAAGCCTGAGAGTGATCCTTCTCATGATATTGAAACAGTTTATGTAGCTCAAATTTGCTTAACTTGGGAAGCACTTCACTGCCAGTACACTCAACTAAGCCAGCAAATCTCATGCCAACCTGAAAATCCCACATGTTACAATCCCAGTGCTCAGCAGCTTCAACAATTCCAGGTTTTGTTGCAAAGGTTTATTGAAAACGAACCTTTTGAACAAGGTCTCAGGTCTGAAATTTATGCTCGTGCCAGGAGTGTTTTCCCAAAACTGCTTCAAGCTCCAAATATCCTAGGTAAATCTTATTGGATGATTCAGATTCACATATAGATAATTTTATTTTTTCTTTTGACTTTATCATGGTCATAGTTTCTGCACTAGAAACCTCCTCCTGCCAATGACTATATTTTGTATCTTTTCAATCAAATACAGAAGTGGTGGATTTGGTTTCTGCGTTTTTGCTGGAGACATAATTTGCTTGGCTCATCCTTTCAGGTTCAGCTCAAAAAGGAAAAGAGCAGGGGGAAGAAGAATCAGATTTTGTGGTACTTGCTTCTGATCTTATCAAGATTTTAGAGAGCACAATGCTGACTTTCCGCATGTTTCTAAAGATGGACAAGACAAAGTCTAGTGGTGTTCTTAATCTGTTTGGAAATCATAGCCAGAATGCAACCCCTTTTCATCAAATTCAGTCTTCTCTTGAAAAGGTAAGGCTCTTTCGTTGAGACATTTTGGGTTACAACTTCATGGCATGACATTCTTATCAGACTTAATTGATCAAGAAGTCTTCTCAGGACTCCCAGTTTATTTACCTTAGCATTCCTAGTTCTGGATCATTTTGTTGGTTTTGTTACTTGTCCAGCTATTTGCTTCAGAGCTGCTACTGTATGCATGTCCTTTATAAAACTCCCCTCTTAATTTGTGGTGTAGCGGTGTCCCTGAGCCACTATTTATTTCTTTCTTGGCTTGATGATGGAGCTACAGTGTATGCTTCATTGACGGTACACAAGAAAGAATTATAATTAAATCCAATCATCGAAGGCATGTAGAACATTGGTATTGGGGTATTGATTTTGGTGGATCTTACAATGCATGGTATTGCAAAAGTTCAGTGCAAGGAATATGAATTTCCTTGTTGCTTAAATATAAGGAAATTTCTGGGTTTCTTGTAGAACACTATTCCCTTTCTTGTAGTACAAGAAAATATAGATATATCAATAGAAAATGCCTTTGAAACTTAGTAGCAGGGCATCCTTGCCCAATCTTCTATTGTTTGACTCTTCAGACCTACTGATAAACGCATTTTATTGACCAACTTGTGGTACGTCCGTGCTTTTTCCTGTTTGAATAAGGTGATTATAGCTGCAACAATTAAAGTTATGAATTTTTTGTTTCATTTTTCATACACCTGTTAGTATTTGTAATGGATTAGACCCTTATGTCTTGCACCACTAGTATCAATGACTACTTTCATGTTTCCCATTGGAAACTGTTCTTATAATTGTTTTTAAACTTCTGACAATTGACCCGTTGTGCCGCAGAAAGAAATGCGGCTGAAGGAACTGCATAAAAGGAGTAAAGGTGGGAAAAAGAAGTCCTGGCCTCAAACATGGGATGGTATTCAGCTATTGTTTGGCCTTGTTGATATCAAAGTCATGTCAAGAGTTCTTAAAATGATGAGGGTCACTAAGGAGCAGCTCTTTTGGTGTGAAGAAAAGATGAAAAAGTTAGACTTATCAGATGGTAAGTTGAAAAGAGATCCCTCTCCTATCCTTTTCCCTTGTTGATGTTTCTATGGTTAAAAATTAAACAAGCCCGTTTTTCGGAAACCTCTCATCTAGTTCATTCTTCCTTCGAATGCTATTTGGGATATTTGTCTGAGGATCATTCGTAAACCAATCTCTGATCTACATGTACAGATCAACAGACAGTTTCTAGGTTTCTTGAGGGTAATGTTTACCCATGCCTTAAACTATGCAATCTCTTGATTTGCACCATCTTTGGAAAATGTTTTAATTTTGACACTATTCAGGGCCCTTGCGGAAAAAAAATAGGTGGAAGTGAATATTAAGCCGCTACTTTGGGTAAATGTGGCTTCTTGTTGTCCAAAGGTTGTATCAACTTGTCAAATATTGTCATTTTGTATCTCATCAGCTGCAACCATTTTGTATTATTGAAGTTGCAGGGAAAACTGTTGATGTTTTGTGAAAAGTGATTTCCAAATGTTTTGTGCATTTGTCTTCTTTATTATTTTGGTACAAGATCTGTTGAATTGGTGTGGGAAGGCAATGTCAACTCCACTGCAGGTGAACTAAGTCAAATTAAATAGGTTAGTTTAATTTAGATTGAGTGCTAAGCTAACACTAAGCTCATCTTTTTGTTAATTTTTAGAAATATACAATTGGAACTATTGGTAAATAATATAAAACTAATTAAATTTCAATTGTATATTACTATATATGTATGTGTAGTAGAAGATTAAGCAGAGTTGAGTTCAACTCAATAATGAATCCAAGTCCAATTCAATATGGGATGAGCATGCACGGAAAAAAAAAACAGAATTATGGTTCATGGATTATTTGATCACAACAATTTTTTGATATGGGTCAATTTGCTTTCAAATATTTGAAAGACAATCAAGAATGAAGCGTTAGACTACACAATCAATGAGTGGTTTGTAATAAACATGAATATATGGAAATACAATCAATATGTTTGAAAGAGAATCAAGAACGAAGTTGACTACACAATCAATGAATGGTTTGTAATAAATATTCAATCAATTAGTGGTATGCAATAAACATGAATATATAGTAGTACAATTAATATGGCGTTTCCCAATAATAGTTAGACAATCTTAGGGTAAAAAACAAGAGGTGTTTGATTAAGGATCAGGATCCTCTCTTTATTTGATTTTCTTCTAAGTAAATTTTATTAATATGATTAATGGTTAATAAATTAAAAAGTAAAGATAGTTAAATCTTAATTATATATTAAGACTAAAATGAATGTGGTACAAGATTTGTAGAAGGCCAGTAATGCTCAGATTAAAAGAGGGTCTTATTCCATTTGATTAAAGGGAGAAGTAATCTCAAGAGTTTGACACACGTTTGAATTTATGTATCTTTTTTTTTTAACCCCTAAATTTTTTAATGTCCTTACTTTAATAATTATGTTTTCAGACTAGTATCTTATAAGACAAGATGGCAACCAAAACAAGTAAAAACAATACTAAGACGATGATTTGTGCACCTCAGAATATTTTAAGATCTTGCATGCAAGATAAAGGTGAAACGATCTTAATTAGAGGGATTAACACTCACGACAATTCCTAACGAGGGTCCTTTTCACCCAAATTTATCTTTAAAAATAGACTAGTATCCTTTGTAATCATGTATTTCTCGGCTAATGATATTGCACTATTCTATTTCTCCCAAGTGAACGTGACAATTATAATGTGAATATTGGATCAGGTCAATTACAAAATTATGTTTTCCATTACAAAATTGTGTTTGAAACTATAAAAATCTAGAAAATTTAATCATCCAATTTGATACTTTGAGATTAATAATGTGTACTCAACAATTATCTCCATAAATGATGTTAAAATAAACTATTTTTTTATAATTTTTTAGATAATTTTCCACTAGAAAGACAAATGTCTTGTTCTCACAAGAAAACAAGATGAAGTCCAAAAGCCTCATCACATGCTCCTTTACCATTGGGTTTCTTAATTTCTTCTACGTTTCAGTAGTTTTTTTTTTTTTTTTTCAATTCATTCATTACTTGACTATGATCTCAAAAATAATTTTGGATGAAAAAAAAATTTGGCTACTAAATATACATTACATCAATAATATTATGGTTAAATTATGGTAATTTATTACTCCTTCTAACGAATCTTTATAGCTACTAACTACTAAAATTTCTTTTATTTATAAATTCAAATAATGTTATCTAATATAAATAGTAATTAAAAGATACTAATGTACAATGCCCCTTATTACATAAAAATATTACTATGTTGTAGCTTAATGTAGTCAAATACAATATAACTCTATGGCAATAAAATCAACTAAATGCACTCCAAATGCACCCATAATAGTAGTTGAATTAAAATAACATGACAGAATAGGAGTATTGTGTTGTAATACTTTCTCTAAAAGATCTTTTGAGGTTAGATAACACATTTATGAACATAAGAAGAAAGTAACTCACTATTTATAAAAAAAAAAAAAAAAACTTGTAAACAAAAAGAGAGTATAGTATTAAATAAAATTTGATAATAAATTTAAAAAATCCTAATATTTATTGTTTAAAAAAAACTTAAATTAAATATGATAATAGTTCAGCTTCAGAGTAGAGAACAGGGGTATAACAGAGAATAAAAAACTTCTGAATATAAAATATATAGCGTAAAGTGCTGAACAAATTGTGCTAGTGAATCCATGTAAAAATTAGCTTGATATTTATAAAAACTTTTCTAAAAAAACAGATGGACTTGACCGTGTCTTTGTGGTTTTATGGACCCCATGAAAATATAATTTTATCTCAAATATATATATTATACACATGTACTAAACAAGAGTAAATCTATAATAAGAAAATTATTTACTTCATTAAAATGAGGGACAAGTAAAAAGATAAATAAATACAGATTTTAATGTACTGTAGCATAAAATATATTGTATTAGAATTTTCTTTTATTAGTTTTTAACTTTTGTCCCTTATTTAAAAAAAAAAAGAGTTCCCTTATCTTTCTTAAACTAAAATTTTGAGTTTCTTAAATAAATGTAAATGCACTAAATAATGAAAAAGAGACAAGGGGAAAAAAAAAAAGGAGGTTATAATTGAATTCCTGTTACAGTCTTGTATTAAATTTAGATGATTCTTTTTTTTATAAATTATTTTTCTAAGAAGATAAATGTTCAGAATTGCTGTTCTCGTAACTGTATATTTAATCAGGGATAGCTAGGTAGTTGATGTTCTAACCGTAAGATACCTTAATAATAGGAGTCTCTCAGCTACAGCAGCGAGTGCTTCAATATTTAGAGCAGAACTGAATGTTGAATTACATGAATCTGGTCTGGGCATTCTTACAAAATTGAGTTTAAGTTCGGAGCAGAGGATCAGGCTTAGGCAGCCCCATATTATGAGGAGATCTACTACGGATAACATTTCTCATCTGGATATATTTTGAGGGGATCACATCACAAGAAACTAAAACGACAACCATTCTTGTCATTGTGATGTTTTCTAAAAGTACATATACAGGCAGCCGATTCTTTTATTTTCTTGTTTTTTACGTTCATTTGACTTGTACTTTTGCATATCCATGGGCATAACTCTCTTTTTCATATGACAAATAAAATTGAGGTTCATGTCCATTGTTGTGTTTATTTCGTTAATGATGTTGATTCGAAGGCATAATGAAAGAGAAATGATTTGTAATCATACGTTCCAAAACCGTGGCACTCGATTGCAATAATTAGATAACATTATAGGCAATAGTGACACATAATATGTGAATTAACTAAGAATGGATTGAAGTACGTTTATCCTACTATGTTAGCTACTTCGAACAAATTGGGGATTAAATGCTAATGGTTTAGTAACAGTTGAAGCACAAGTTTGCATATTTCTATACACTTTATCTCATCGTGTCAAGAATTGCACAATTGGTGGTAAGTTTTACCAATTAGGCGAGACTATTGACAAATACTTCAACTCAATTTTACCAAGGGCACCATAAATTGTATCATAGAATTGCATTGATGAGAGATGGAAGATGTTCAAGGTATATTGTCAATTATTTATACTTGATTATACTAGTGATATATAGTTTAATCCTAATAATTTTTCATTAGTTTTATATATGTAGAATTGCTTGAGGCATTTAATAGAATTTATATTAGAGTTTGTTTGCCAAAAAATGACAAGTTAAAATATTGAACAAGAAAACATGAGATTGCTACAAATATTAGGATATTTTTTGTGAGTATGAGAGTAAAGGTTGAGTTTGATTACGAAGTACTTATTTTTAACTTGACAATGATGATGCGTGTCTTGGATTTTTTAACACAACCCAAATTATTGGATTATATTACAATTATTGTATTACTTTGTTATTTTTAAATATCGAATTTAATTTTGAATACTATTTTTCAATTTAATAACAAATCTTTGAATCATATCAACGATACTCGAGAAATCTTTAAGGGTTATTCATAAGGAATTTTTATTTTACTTTATTTTAGTATATTTTAGGGCTCATATTGCATTTTTTTTATGTTAGTTTGGTTATTTATATTTATACACATAAATACAGCATAGAAATTTTTTGCCAAACAAATTTGAACACCTTAAAAAACTAATAATAAAAATGTTCAACTGTAATGAACTATATTTATATTCATATTTTTTTGGTGTTTTATATCCAAAAAAATAACTTCTGATTTGAATTCATCGGACGAATAAAAATTGAAATACTAAAAATTTATAAATGAAAAGTTCAAATGTATTATTCTATACATTTTAGCGTCCAAAGTTGTAATTCTGTTAGGGGCAATTTGATAGTTAAAAATTAGTTTCAAATGGGAGTTTGGGGATATTTTACTAATTAAAATTTGTTTTTTAAGTGTTTGACAATCCTTGGAAACTTGGCACTTGCTCTGCACGACGCTGCACAAGCCAGAGAGATCTTAAGATCCTCTCTTGCGCTGGCAACGAGGCTTTATGGTATCTAAGACTTAGATCTGGGCACTTACTATTGATCTCTAACCGCCCTAATTTTCTAGGATATTTTGTCGTTCATATGTTCTATTGCATTATAACGATACTTCACATTCTCGTAAAGAACTTTTAGCAACCATTGCTTCCATAGGCTTGCCATGAAAAAAAAGATTCACGAAGTTAACAAAAT
The DNA here is from genome assembly GCA_030449905.1 of Luvunga scandens. Taxonomy (NCBI): domain Eukaryota; kingdom Viridiplantae; phylum Streptophyta; class Magnoliopsida; order Sapindales; family Rutaceae; genus Luvunga; species Luvunga scandens. The sequence goes on from JASUUG010000696.1 coordinate 509,724, forward strand.
TAAACTAAATTAGACATTTCTTCGTATCATCATATTAGCATAATCTTTGCCACTGTGTATCAAATTTTGACATTTGAAATATAAGAATTGGATGTTTTGTTTTAAGTATAGGGATCAACGACCGATGTTCGATATTTAATGTAAGATTTTGACTTAAATTTAGACATCAAAATCTAGCCATTCATTTGCTTCAATCCAAGGGTTAAGATCATTACGTACGTGACATTAACACTATTAAATATATGAATCTAAAAATAGAAAAGCTGAGGCGGCATATTAAAATTAAAAGAAGAAAGGGAGAGAGAGAGAGAGAAGAGGAATCTTGACTGTTGATGTACTTCATTTCTCAAGGAGATGATATCAATAAAAGGTTTTCTTTCTGTAATGAGATTATAGAGAATACTACTTTTACAAATCTCTAGAAAATTATCTTACATGCACAGAGAAGAAAATACAAAAGAAACAAAAATTTTCAGCAAAATGAGACAGGATTTTGAGTTAAAATAGCACGCACACACATGCACACAAAAATTATATATTATCGTTCTAATAAAAGATCTCTTACTTTTTATAAAATAAGAAACAATAAAAACACATACTTCATATGCCCATGTGTGTGTCTAGACAAAAGACTTAAAGTAAGATTTTTGAAACTATACAGTGATGAATTTAAATGGTTTAATGTCCATTTTCCTATCACCAATTAATTTTCAAATAAATATGATAACCTTTACTTCAAAATTCTGTATTTAAGTGTGCTAAAGCTGGAGCAATTCAATGATGGATGATTTGTTAGAAAAGTGCAACGAACCCCTTCAAAAATCTGTAGTTAAACATACGTGTTGAAGTTGGAGCAATTGAATGTTGGGAGACATGGGGGAAAATTGCTATAATGATGGGTGATTTATTGGAAAATTATTATAATTGTCTCAATCTAACATTTTATGAGCAGTGATATTTATCCAACTGGTATTAGAGGGGAAAAAAAATCAAATACATGCTACTATAAAACCACAAGAATTTGGCTTAAATCTAAATATTAACTTCGGATCATTTGTTTAGTTTAATCCAAGAATTGAGATAACCGTTATCTGGCATTAAAACTCTATTAAAAATGAAAAGTTAATGTGCCATATTAAAATTTATGGGCTCTTATTTTTTTTGACTTAATGACTTAATTCACTTAACTGCAATTAGTTAAGTCATTATTCATCCCCATTCTCACAAATCGTCTTCTTCCCAAAGAAATCAAGACTCCATAATTTTGTTAACAAAATATTCCTCAAAGCCAACATATCTCTAATTCAACGTCAGGTAAAGCCCACTGTTCATCTCCACTTCAGTTCATCTTTGTCGTCGATCTCTTCGATTCCTCCATTGCTTTGCCCTTCTTCCCCTCAGCTTCGGCCTCTCCAATCAACAAACAATCAAGTCATCTGACCTTAAGCTCGACCGTGGGTTAATTGATTATTGTTGCTAACTTCAGTTTCAACCATAAAGCATTTCTATTTGCTATTGTTTCAGGTGAGTTCCTGTAAATTGATGAATACTTTCTTTACATTTTACGGTTTCTTGTGGAAATTTTCCTAAAATTTCTACCTTAGAGAGCTGGTAAGCGCCGTACTTGGTCAACTTTTTTTTTTCCTCTTTTTTGCGTGAAGAATAATTTCAATTTCCTTTAAGACTTTCAAGAATGGAAATATGCAGAATCTATATAAATTAATATTCGATAAATTAATAATATCTATTATATAATAAATCTTTACATTCCCGACTTGGCTAATGGATTAAATTAATAATTTTAATAAAATAATAAAATAATAAAATAATATTTTTTTAAAGAAATCTTACATAACTTTGTGACCCCATTCAAATCATAAATTAATATTTTGATAAAATTAAAACCATAGTTGACTACGATATTTTAATTACATAAAATATAATTTTATTGTTACTTATTTATATAAAAATATAACTCTTTTGTTGCTTGCTTTTTTTCTAAAAAAAATTAAATTTAGTTGCATCTTGTCCCTTTTTTTTTTCTTATTATATTTAGAAATTATGGAGTTGATTTCTCAAATTAGAATAAGAAATTATCAAGTGTTGTTAATACTTTCAGTACTTCTTTGTGTGTAACAGGCTCTAAAGTTACTATATCATCCTCGACTTCTTTTTCAACAGTTAAACTTAAAAGCTCTAAACTTACATTACTTTTAGGATAATCCAAGAGGTAATTCACATCGTAACCCAATTCCTTGATTGTTGTCTTAAGTTTGTGAATGCCTTCTTTATCTAAGGAATCATCTAAGTTCTCAAAGACCATTTCTTCTACAAAACAAATTTTGCAATGTTGAGAACAATTTTTTATTTTCTGCACTTGAATATTTTTTGTCCCATCTAAGTTTGCGAGATTAATTGCATCCAAAACATTTATTTTTTTTTGGATTGGTTTGCCCCAATCCATAGTCTTCCAAAATTCTACAGTAAAGTTGGCCATAATAATGCATCTTGAAAGCTCTTATTATCCCCATCACATGGTTGGATTTTTTATGTATGTTAGGTGGCAAGTAAAATAGCTCAATATTTTGTAATCCTTCAATATTTTTTGTATGGGTTGGACAATTATCTATCACTAAGAGAAATTTTCTCCCTTACATTTTTCTATCAAGCCATCGAACATATGCCTCAAAAAGCATCCAATCATCTATAAACTTTTGTTGGCTCGGTATTGACAATTCAAACTCTTCAAGTGTACATTCTTGAAGCAATGGGGTTTTGCATATTTTCCAATGATCGATAGAGGAAATTTTACTGATCCATCCTCATTACAATAGATGACAAATGTAATCCTTTCTTTGTCTTACATTTTTCCATCAAGTTGCTTTGTTGTAAGAGAGTGATCTGCTTGTAACCTATAAAACAACCCTGCTTCATCCACATTGAAAACATCTTTCATGGCAAACTGATATATTTTTTCCCTTATGGACTCTAATCGCTTCTTCATATCTTGTGTATCAGTTGATCCACTTTCCTCGATATGACGAAATGACTTAATACCATGTCTTAAGTTGAACTTCTCAAGCCAACTCAGAGAAAAGTCGGATCCTGAAGTCTCTTCAGGGTTTAATATTTTCATAGTCTCTCACGCCTTTTCCAAGATTAGCTCTCCTATTATATTCATACGATCTTGATATTGAAGAAACCACTGATAAACAGCCTTCTTCGTGTCTGGATTTTGATGGTTTGTGCCAATTAGCATGACCACCTTTTGCTAAGTCAACCAAAAGATATTATGATGATGTTAACTTTCAAGTGAAATTTTTCAAAAACCCATTGCTACAGTTCCTTTTGCATGCACGTGGGGTGCTCTTTACCACACTCAGCATGATTACACATCTCATCTGTCATGGTTGATTTTCCAACACCTTTTAAATGAGAAATCATTGTAAATATTCAAGTAATTTAATATGAAATAAAAGAAGACTTATTGTTTATTTATATAAAGATTATTTTTAATCAAATTCATTGAACACATTTAATTAAGTTAATTAACATGAATACTATTTCATTAAGTAAATAGATGAGTTCAATTTATTTATTGGTTAAATGATTAGTTAAATACATTGAACATAACATGAATTAAATTATTTTTAATCTAATTCGTTGATTATTTTTAATTAAGTTAATGTAACATGAATATTATTTAGCTAAGTAGACACGAACAATGTACTTATTATTTTGGTTTATTAAATTTATAGTTTAATTCATATTCAATATTGATAAAATACATTGAATGTTTAGTTATTAAATATATGTTAATTAAATTATAATAACTGTGTAAATTAATAAATTATTAATTTATCAATTATTTAATATCTTTTTTAATTAATAAATTTTATATGACCCAATCCGATTAATTTATAGAGGTTCTTCTTTAAAGAAATAAAAGTTATTGCTAGTATAATCTTGTTGCGGAAGGAAGCATAACAAGAATCAAATACTCTCTTTCTTCATTAAGTTTTAATAAGTCACCTCAGCCTTTTTTTCTTTTCGCCCTTTAAGTCTTATTTTTAATATAATTTTAATGCCACATAAATATAATCAATTATCTCAGCCCTCAGATTGGACTAAATAAATGACTAGATTTGATGTTTAGATTTAGCGCATTTCCCATAAGGACACTCCAAAATCATATTTTATCCCCACCTTCAAGAGTGTTTGTTGGAAATAACAGAAGGCTAAGATTCATTAAGCTTTATTACATTTTGTTTCAAACAGACGCAGCTCATATTGAGTGGCAGGAGTACTTAGGGTTAGATTGGTAACTCTATAGCGTTTTAAATAATTGTTGTTAATATTACTATAAAAATAATCATCTATAAAGAGCATAAATTAAAATGTTTAGTAAAATTTATTTTTAAAAGCGTTATGAATTTTAAAATTAGTCATATATATTTGATAAATCTTAGTATTTAACTACTATAAGATTGAAATAGACATAATGTTGAATAAAATTTATTTATACTTATGAATATATAATGTTATTTATTGTGTATATGCAAATAATATATACATAATAAAATGGTTAATAATAATAATCTCTTTAAATTTAATGATTTATTCTTTAATGAAGTGAAGAAAATTTTGGGTGTTTAAATATATGTGAGGATAATATGGAATTGTATTAAGGGATTATTTTTATGAGATTTAAAAGTAAGATAAAATTTAATTTTGGTGTTTGAATTTTTTTTTTAGAAATCCCTTTTGGCAAAGTCACCCCATTTTACACTAAATTTAAAAAAAAAGGAGTAATTTTTCAAAATTGTGATTTTGAGAATTAATTTTATACTTGTTACAATTTAATATATATTATAAAAATCCAAAATTATCCTTATTAATTAGGAAATAACTTTAAAGAGATTGTTATTAATGTATAAAAAATATTTATTTTAGTTATCAATTATTATATATATGCAATTTTTTTTTAAAATGTGTTTATAAATGTGTCAATAAATTTTATATAATATTATGTCAAATTTAGGTATTTATATTTTTACAGCAGTTTAACAGTAAGATTTATTAAATACATACGACTGCTTTTAAAACTCACAACACTTTTAAAATTAAATTTTACCAAATATTTAATTGATTTTTTTTACAGTTGATTATTTCTATATTATGGCTAACAACAATTATTTTAAAAGTTATAACATTACTAAACTAGTCCGAAATATAAAATTAGTTCTCAAAATCAACATAGCTTTTAAAATCTGTCATGTAATAGGATGATTTTATCAAAAATAATTTTTTTAAAAAAATTTTAGCAAATATTAAAGTTTGCTTGTAATTTTTTAAAATCGTTTTTAAATTTTTTAAAAATAATCCCAAAGTGGCACTTAATGCACTTTTCCATTTGAACTATTTAACTCTCATTATTTTATTATAAACGGAACTTCAATTGTCCATTTTACTTTTTTAAACAACTTATTTGAAAAACATTATTCAATACGAAGCCTTATTTTCAATCTATAATCGTTAACTCTATAATGAATTCAGAGCCTGTCGCAGCTCTCTCAATTATTCTTTCATGCCGCGGTAAGTGACTTAATTTCATGATAATACACAAGTCAGTTATAATTTACAACATTCTAACAAAAACGTAAACAATTATTAAGTGCAATTTTAAATATAGTTATTTTTCTATTATTAATCAGTCGTTTGATGCAATTGAAAAAGGTTGTGGCATCGCATGACTTATTATTCGTTGCACTCCCCACCTAACATTATTATGTGTGTGTCCTCGAGTCTTATTAATTTGCTAATTATTTTTTAGAATCTTTAGCGTTCGCTGTTGAACCTCAGACGTTGACTAAAAGGCCACAGTCAACTGATCCGACGGTTGACTTTCAGCCACGTAGCGATTTTCTTTTTCCTTCATAGACACGGTGCCCCTACTTCCTCATGCTGTTAACATGTATGAACTATAATTATCAGGTCACTTTACAAAATTACCCCTCCTCTCGGGGCAAACCAAAACAATGTAGAGGAAATATAGTTTAGTTTCCCTGTAAAGTGTAAACCCTTATCATTTTTTAGGGTAATATTGTAAATATAGTTTTTAGTATTATTATAGTAATATTGCTTGATTGCACATTTGTTTATACAACCAAACCAATATGGAGAAAATAGCATTACAAGGCTGTGACAGTTTAAGGAAACAATGTAGCATCGCAAATGTTGACACGTGGACCGTACCTCCACTTATATGCCATCAAAACCTCAAGGGATTGTTTGGAACTTGGAAAATTGGAATGATAATTAATTGAGTGTTTTTCTTTTCCTTTTTCTCTTTTATAGGATGGATCATCATAGACTAAAATAGTATTTTATCAATCTCGTATTTTTATTTAATTTTTAATTTTTTTTATTTCATTGATTATTTCTTTTAAGGATAGAAGATGGACAAAACCCCAAATTAAATCGGATTACCATTTAAATAAAATTATTTTGAAATCACTCAATCAAACATTTAAAGAGTACTATTGAATTTTCCTTCTTTTTATTATTTTATTTTAAATATAGAGATAAGTGTATGAAAAATCTTACATAGCAACTAATATTTATTTTATGAATTACAATTACTTTTTAATATATTGATTAGCAAGAATGTATAAAAAGTATGAAATATGAAGGACATTTTATAACTATAAGTAGATTATTATTTTAAGATGAAATAATTTAAAATTATGTATATTAAATATTATTAACAATTATACAATAGTGAAATTTATAGGTGTTAAATTGTTAATTGGTGCAAATAACGACACATTTTTGGTGATAAAATTGTTTAGGTTTCAAGCCCACTAATATAAATAGAAAGGAATTAAAAATAATAAAAAATTCTTGAAATATAGAAAATATTTTTAAAAGAAAATGTTATAGTTTCTGCGAAGAGTTCTTATTCTAGTATAATTCTATTTTTTTTCAAAAATGGTCATGTCAAATATATATTTATGCATATATATGGGCTATGTGTGTGTATAATTCTCTGTGACTATATCTTTATTTTAACAAAGTAATGATGCTACTGATAAATTAAAAAAAAAACATATTTTAATATATTGAAAGACAAAGAAAATATAATCTCCAATGTATAAAAATATATGCTTTTTTATATTTTAGTGTGTATTCTCACTTGAACAGAGTAAGATGCACACACTAGAGAATAGTTTTGTGTGTGTGTGTGTATATATATATATATATGTATGTATGTATATATGTATATATTCCCAATAAATAATCAACTGTTTGCACATAAAAAACAAGTAATATATGAATATTATTACGACATTATTTTGTGACTTTTAGTATATTAGAGTTTGTGCTTTTTAATTTTTTAACCCTTTCTGTATGAATGTTTCATGCAGATGTCCACACATGAAAACAAGTATGTATATATTCTCTTGTGAGAATATTTTTATTTTAACCATAAAATGATATTATTATTAAATAAAAATAAATAATTTTTAATGTATTGAATTATATATATACACGTACAAGTAACCTTTCGTGGTTTCATTCTGAAACATTTAGCCGAAAAGGGAAAAGCAAAAATATTCCAAACACAGCCCGAATAGTTACAAAACTGAGTTGGTGTCATCAATTATGTGTCGGACTCCTCTTGCTTTGAAGAACCCAACAAACACGTGTACAAGCCTGACGTGTACTAAAGCTTCCTGTGTAGACGAAACCACCTGTTTCCTTTTCCGAAATTACAAAATTACTCCTGGGTATATTCTGAAATTAACCTTTAAGTCCCTGATTATTTATGAAATCATAAATAAAGATGTAAATAAATATTAAGAAATAAAGGAGTACAAAGAAATTTTTTATTAAAATCCTAAATGAATTAAACGTTTTGTGTTTACTCATTATTTTTTTTTAATTGCATATTTTGTTTTCGTTTTTTACTTAAAAATGAAAATAGATTTTTATTGCTTATTAAATTTAAATGTCAAATAAATAGTATAACATAATTTTTATTTTATAAGATTATAATTTTGAATTATAATATTTACAAATCACTAATTCTCAATAATAGTATAATATAAGCCTAACAAAATGATTGAAATAGTTAATTACAACAATTTTTTCTCGTCATGGGTGAGTTTTGGAATATGTATCAAAAATAAATTATTAATATTTTGACATTAGAAATTAATTGACTTAATTGATTCTTCTAATATTCTTTTATTAAGTCAAAAGACGCGAAAAGTCATATTAAGTTATCCACTTGTAATTAACTTAATTAATTAAGTTAAACTTTAAGTTATTAAGTTAAAAAAAACTACCTTATAACTTACATTTATAAGATTATAAGAAAATTACTCCTAATTAATTACAACAATATATTTGTGGAGGATTTGAAAGATGTCTACTCCACTTATAATTGGTAAAGGAGAAGACTACCTTCACTACATTTAACAAAGAAGAAAATTACTCCCACAATATATTTGTGGAGGATCGAACTGCTACTCCTCAATCGCATGTTGGTAATTGAGTTTGTTAGTTTTCTTATACATTAAAGTAATAATTTACTCTTTGTAATTTTAATACCAAAATAACAATTGTGATTATTATAAATACAAATTGAAATAAAAGAAATTTTAAATTAGGTAACTACCTTTCATTGGACTTATCAAAAATCTATTTATTATTATATTAAAAGCAAAATCTTGTCATAAACTGATTATTGAAGAGATATACTATTATATACATACATAAATTGATTTGTAAGTGATCCTTTTGTATTGGGTCTTGGGCTTAGAAGTGATAAGCCGCCAATACTTCACAATAGTGACAAAATTATAGTTCATTTTCATATTTTTTAAACTATTAAAAGTTTAGAGTAACAAATTTAGTTTTACAAATTTTTTTGTGCTACTTACTCAAAATTAAAATTCTAATATTTTTGTCTAAATATAAGTAAATATTTTTTAGATTACAATAAATACGACATAATTTTATGAATTAAAAAAATATTAACATGATATAATTAATTAAATAATTAGTGATGTCATAAAGAAATTTCGCTGTTAAAATTCTAATTTTGATATAGATAATGTTAATGAACCAACAACACATTTAATTAAATTGATATTTTGATCATCTAAGACCAACCCAAATCAACTATGTTCGTATTGTACATGTGTCTGATTGTAAATGTAGACTATTTCAAATTTATGCTAGAGGTTCATATAAAAACAATTAGAAACTCCCTCCACTCTTTATCATTTTAACAAAAATCAGAGACCCGAATGTTAATGATCACACACTTGATTACCTATTGGGATTCTGTCATTTCCACATTAATTAAATAAACTTGTAATATTTTTTTTATTTAATTAATTTAATACAAGAAAGAAAATTACAGAAAAAGAGGTCGAAAACTTGAAGCCGGGGCTACACTCTAATGGTCTAATATCATTTATTTATTTTGATATATTTGTAAGAGAGACATTTGTTTCTAAACATAACCTGATTTTAGTTCCTAGTATTTCCAGAAGTCTTTAGAGAGTTTTGGTCTCCAACAGAATTGGGATTCTCTGTGTCTCTGTTTCTGTTTCAAATATCTAGGTTTCGTCAGGTTTTGTTTCACTGACCCCCCACTCTCTCTTTGTTTATTTATTTGTGTACCCCTCTAAATGTATTTGTGTATGTATATGTTTTTTATTTTTTATTTTATTTGATTTATGCTTCTGATATGAGTGTTAGTGAAAGCTGATTGTTGTTTGTAGCAATAGTCTGTGGCTTTGAGATTAGTGGGCTCTGTTTATTCTTTGTTGGTTTCAGGTTTGGGAATTCCGTTAAGGGGTCTTGCTTAGTATTAAGAAAAAGAAAATGATTTTTGTGATGGAGGGCTTCAGCTTGGTGTAGAAATGATAAATTTTTCTGGGTTCTAGTGATTTTCAGTGGATTTTTAGTTGTGTATATTGAACATTGAGGTGAGAGAACTTGAATGTCATTAGTTGTGAAAGAAAATTTTGGCTCAATGTTGGGCGGAGTAATATGTGGAGTGTTTTTATGTTACGAGTATTGAGGATATTGGCTTGGAGTGGGGATTGAGTTTGTTGAAACAACTATTTTGACTGCCTTGGTTTTGTTGTTACCAGACTGACCATTCTTTATACGGGAATAGTGTAAAAAATGAATATGGCTGATAATACGTGTTTGCAATTAATGGAGATGAATTGACTTATATGCTTGCTTTCCCTTAAAATCATGAGTCAGTGATTGAAGTCATGCAGATACATTTCCTTAAGCCTACTGACTTGAAAGTCACAACTAGCTACATGGCATTTTGCCTGCCATGTCCAGCATATGTTGTTTGTTAGGTCAGTGACGTATATATATGGATTGCCATATGTCCTGAATAGATGAGAGTGTGTTTGTCTTATTCATGACATTTTTTTACTAATTTAGTTTATCACATACTTTGAGAGGACTTGATAAGCAATTTGAGTTATGGTTCAATGATAGGATTGGTGGTGGTTAAAACATTTATGCAATAATATCTCAAAACTTTTTGGAGAATGGAAATGCCGATTCGTTTTATATGCATGGTTGCAGTATTTTCTTTATGAACCTGTATGTCAATTTTTATTCCATTTCCAATGAGTTACTAGGTAATGGATGTGAATAATCAATTGATTTAGACTATTATGCATCTTTCATATTGTTGACTGAGCTTAAGTGATACTGAACTAGTTTCCATTTTGAATCATATGAGGAGACTTATCTAGCACTATATATGAGTATGATTATAAAGACGAAGTTCCATTTTAGTAATTTTATCCATTCTTATGAGCTACGATACATATTTGAAATAGTCATAAAAATATGACTTTTACATGGATGGATTATTGATTTTTTATCATCACTGCACACATGATATTTCCGTTTATTCTTTGTTGTTCTATCAGTCTCACATCTGTAGCAGCATTCCCTGTCAGAATTTATTGGTTTTCCTGGAAACCACTTGTTTAAGTATTAATATCGATTAGCTAATTGTGCTATTATATTTTCATACATCCTACCGCACGATGCAGGATGTGTGCAGACTCTTTTGATCGTTGTGAATGGTGATTTCTGCTTGTAGAGTGACTTTAAATTGATGAATGCTTGTATCAACCTGGCTTAGTTGCATTGCTGGAATTAATGTGAATGTCCTTGGTTCAGGAAAAGAAAATAGGTTTCTTGTTATTCTGTACATAAAATGGCAACTGAGAGCCCTATGATAATGGTAGAAGGTGGTGGTACTAGAAACTGGCATTCTTCCAAGGATTCTGCAGTGTTTGGTTCCAGATTTAAAAATATGGGAGCTGAGGAGTTGGGATTGCTTCTGAAAGGGCAAAGATTCAGTGGAGACCAGACAGACATGATTCCTAGTCGAAGTGGTAGTGCTCCACCAAGTATGGAGGGGTCATTTGCAGCTATTGGGAACCTTCTAGCTAAACAGAACTCTGGTATGAATGCAAGCTTGGAAAGTTTAAGCAATGCTCTTGGAAATTATGAATCTGAGGAGCAGTTACGTTCACATCCTGCCTATTTTGCGTATTACTGCTCTAATGTGAACTTGAACCCAAGACTTCCTCCACCTCTTATGTCACGTGAGAATCGGAGGTTGGTACGCCATATGGGTTCCTCTGGCAGCAATTGGAGGTCGAATTCTGTAGACGATATTGGCAATGGAACGTTGCATTTGTCTCGAAGCTGCCTTTCTACCCATGAGGAGGAGCCAGAGGAGGATACGTCCCCAAGAAAAGCTTCTGAAAATTTTTCAGAAATCAGTTCTCCCTATTTTTCAGGACAGAAATCAACTTCGTTGGTTGGGCGACATAAAAGTTTGGTTGATTTAATACAGGTAATTTGATTAAGTATTGTCTATCTTTTTTTTTTTTGCTTGCTTGATGTTTAGCAGTAAGCTTTTGTTTGCTTAATTTGTAGGAAGATTTCCCTCGTACCCCTTCTCCTGTATTTAACCAGTCTCGTTCCTCAAGTCATGCGACAGAAGAGCTAATTGATCTCGACGTTCACGCTATTTCATTGGATGTTTCTTCTATGAATATTTCAGAGGGACCAGAGTCAAATGGCTCTTCTGATATTCATGTGGATACTTGTGTTATGGACCCACAAGATATTGCATTGATATCCAACAACGGTCCGGCAGCAGTGTCTTTTTCTAGCTCACCATGCCCTGATGGGACAGGGACCTCACGGAACCCACGAATTGATGGTACGAACTCTAAAAATGCTGGATTGGAGGATGCTGCATCAGTTAGTGCTGCTTCTCACTCAGATGTCTCCCGAGCAGACTCTAGAATGAGAAAGAAACAAGAAGAGCAGAAATATCAAGGAAGAATTATGATGCAACAGTATCCATCTGCACAACAAGGCTTCCAGTATCAGGTTCAGGGAGTTCAGGGCCAATCTGTTTCACTGGGAATGAATAATGCACATAATGGTATGGATAAGGATTCCTATGGTCATGCTAAATTCTCTTCTTTTGAGGCCCAGCCATCAATGAATTCACCTGGTCTCACTCCCCCCTTGTATGCATCAGCTGCTACATATATGCCGTCAGGAAATCCGTTTTACCCTAGTTTTCAGCCATCTGGTCCGGGTGTATATCCTCCACAATACAATGTGGGTGGATATGCTCTTAACTCTGCCCTTTTCCCACCATTTGTGGCTGGATATCCATCTCACGGTCCAGTTCCTGTGCCGTTTGATACTACTTCAGGCTCAAGCTTTAATATTCGAACTACTAGTGCTTCAACAGGGGAAGGCATACTGCATATTGGTAGTACCCAACATCAAAAGTTTTATGGACATCAAGGTCTAATGCTACAACCTCCCTTAGTGGATCCTCTTCATATGCAATACTTTCAACATCCTTTTGGAGATGCATACAATGCTTCAGTTCAGCATCGGTTGGCATCAAGTGGTGTTAATGGGGCTCAGGCGGATCATTCCTCAAAGAAAGAGCCAATTGTTGCTGCTTATATGGGTGATCAGAATCTTCAGTCTTCGTTAAATGGGGTTCCAAGCATATCAAATCCAAGAAAAGTAGGAATGCCTCTCGGTGGTTACTATGGAGGTCTCCCAGGCATGGGGGTTATGGGTCAATTCCCAACTTCGCCTATTGCCAGTCCAGTGCTTCCATCATCGCCCGTTGGTTCCACCAGTCAACTAGGTCTGCGACATGAAATGAGGCTTCCTCAGGGTTTGAATAGAAATACAGGAATATACTCTGGATGGCAAGGGCAGAGAACATTTGAGGACTCTAAAAAGCATTCATTTCTTGAAGAATTGAAATCCAGCAATGCCCAAAAGTTTGAGCTCTCTGACATAGCAGGGCGCATAGTTGAATTCAGGTACCTTGTATAATGAGTTTGTTTTGCGTACATCTGTACAATGTGATTGTAGTACCATCTTCGATGTGAAGATTAATATTCAAAGCATTTTTACTTCAGTGTTGATCAACATGGGAGTCGATTTATTCAGCAGAAGTTAGAACATTGCAGTGTTGAAGAAAAAGTTTCTGTTTTCAAAGAAGTTCTTCCGCATGCTTCAAAATTAATGACTGATGTTTTTGGGAATTATGTTATTCAAAAGGTATACTTTCTAATTCTTCTAAACAGATTATCTTGCTTAACTTGTGAACTCTGATGGTGGCATGTTACTGATTGTTGGATTTCAATTTTAATTGCAGTTCTTTGAACATGGAAGTCCTGAGCAGAGGAAGGAGCTAGCACAAAAACTTGTTGGGCAGGTCTTGCCTCTGAGTTTGCAGATGTATGGTTGTCGTGTGATACAGAAGGTATGCTAGGTTTCTTATGATAAATAGTTTTATTTAGTGGTACATTAATGTCCTCTAGTGCATTCTATTTCCTAGTGGTTTTAGATCTATAGCAGTCTTATATCAGAGAAGATGGTACTAACCATCCCATTATTAGCCAGTTTGGTACTGGCTTCATTGTTGGAGAACTTCAAGCCTTATGTTTTAGGCCTGCAGGTGTTAAATGATTAGAAGCCTTCGAAGCAAGTTTGAACTTTCAGATGTATCTTCCCCAGAAGGTTAGCCAATCAATAGACCACTCGTACATCTAGTCTTTAGGAATGGGCTAGAATCTGTTCTAACCCCACCCCTTTGCCTATCAAAAAGTAAGAGGATCTTTGGAGGAGCTAGATATGAAGATCTCAATTTTTGTGGGATAAGGCTTATTATGATATTGTACATTTTATTTTTTTTCAAATAATACATAAATTTAAGCCAAACCGCTCCCCAACCTTGGTACTTGTGAGATTTGGATCCCTAATCTTTTGTAATACCAAAGAAGTTTTACCAGTTGAACCATTGAGCACCCACAGATAGGACTCGTTCCTTGCCTCACTTTGGCATTAGTTTTAGTTCAAGAATATTTCCGTTTGTCCTTCACATATACAAAAACTGGGAAGCCATTGTTAGACTATTTTATTATTAAGTTTTATTTCTTCTTGTTCTGATTCTATTTTTGTGGGCTTCTGGTCCACTTGCTTGTGTTCTTCTTCTTGTAAATAGGTTTCTGGTTCACATAAAGATTACTTATTTCATTACTGGGAATCATTTGTTGATAGACTAATTGTGCATGTAGATTATTGTCTCAGATTTGTTCAAATTTCAGAAAATATTGAAAAATACTTTATGGCAATTCAATTGTTTTTTATGGCATTTTGTCTAGGGTCTTGGAAGTTATATGCAATAAAGATCTCTGATTTTTAGTTATTCTTTGTGTTTATATTGTTCCTTTAGTTTTTTCTTGATCATATTCTTCTTCTTAATGTATATTTAATGCCATTTTTGCTCTTGCTCTAGAATACTTGTTTGTTTTTCACTTTTATGTCGTTTGGGGTTTTGGGGCGTGGGGTTGCATTATGAAGTCAGTATACGCGTAATGAATCCCAACAATAGCCATGTATTATTTCATATCAAGTTTTAATACCAACACTTTTATGAGTCTTGATCATTTTTCCTTGGATGTTTGCTCTAGGCCCTTGAAGTGATTGAGCTCCATCAGAAATCACAACTGGTCCTTGAGCTTGATGGCCATGTTATGAGATGTGTCCGTGATCAAAATGGAAATCACGTGGTACAGAAGTGTATAGAATGTGTCCCTGCAGAGAAAATTGAGTTTATTATTTCTGCTTTTCGTGGTCAAGTTGCCACTCTTTCTACTCATCCATATGGTTGTCGTGTTATTCAGGTAATACATCTCAATTTTTTTGTTCTGAATCCTTCAGTTTCGTGTATGAGCATAGGAAAGATTAAGATCCTAGTATGTGGCCATTTTAGCTGCACAATAATGCATCTGGTTTTCAATAGAGAGTTCTGGAGCATTGTTCAGATGAGCAACAAGGTCAATGCATAGTGGATGAAATCTTGGAATCTGCCTTTGTTCTGGCTCAGGACCAGTATGGCAACTATGTCACCCAGGTTGGTATTGTGTGGTTTGTGGTTCTTGCTTAATTCTTTTAATATGGGCTTATAATGTTAATTGTTTATGAATACTCAATAGTTTTCATATTAAAAAAAATGATGTTAATTGTTTATTTCCTCTGAAAATTAAAAATAAATATCAAAACCCTAGAGTCAGCTGTTACTTACCGAGCTTAGAAACTATCTTTTAGAGTATTGTATTTTGTTTTGATTCTTGATCCTAAATATATATAGTTTGTCATTCTAAACCTGAACCACCTTTGACCTAGTTGATCAGCAAGCTCGTCTGTATGGATTGGACCTGTAGATTTTCTTTAGTTATTAGCAAAAAGATTTTATGATGTAGAAGATCCTTCATCAGTCGATTCGTGGATCTGCGATAAAATTGTTTCCATCCTTAGCTTGTATAAAAGATGAACTAATAGATAGTGAAAATCAGTGATGTATAAGTGTATACTGTCTCAAAACTGACCGAAAGGTAAACTAAATTACAAAATTATCCCAGCATCCCTTCCTAAAAGAAATGAGTGAAGAAGAATTTTGAATCCTTGAGCTTCTTAGGAATAGAGGTTGACGAGGAAGCTTGTAATTGAGATTGAACTCTATCCCTCAAAAAATTAACATTCCTCACAATAGTCTTAACAAATCCTTCTATCTCGTTCCTGCCAAATCATCCAGGAAATTGCTAAAACTGTGCTTTTCTGCAGCACTTTACACCCCTACCACAAGCTTGTAGGCCTTCGGAAAGCATAAAGCTGTATGAGATTTGGATGACCCGCATTATTTTAGGCGATTGGATTAGTTTTAACCATAGAACAAGGATCATTCAAAATCTAAAACAACTGCACCATAATACAAAACTAAAGTTTGTTATGATTGCTATATAATTTGTCCTTTATGAAATGGGACATCTTAGAGAAGATCTCGGGCCAAATGAAAGAACAAAACTGCATAGAAGAAAGAAAACCTATAGTTTGTTGACTTTTCCTGAGAAACAAATTATTGCAGGATACAAAAGATGTCTTGCTCTCTTATAGAAATCCATTTTCTCAGTTCTCAGTGGAGGTTAGGTGAGGATTTCTGGATTATTATTGTGGTTTTAGCCATTTGTCTGATGGAAGAAAAACAATCCAGGATCTTTTGAAAAATCTGAAACTGATGCTTCCTTTATTTTTCTGGATCTTAAATTGGTGGTCTTATTTGTGGCTCTAACCTGGCAAGCAACTTTTAGATATATTTGTTAGTCTCACCTTCATATCTTGTGGGTGTTTGCTTGTCATCAACCTTTAGAAAGATGTCTTTATGGGGTCTTTTGCCCCTCTTTGTTAGTGTGGATTGATAATTTTATGCCTTTTCTAAAGGACATAGTTTAATGGCTCTTATTCCTGTATCATCCTTAAATTATGTTGTTTCCTATCAACAAAAAGGAAGATAAAAGAAAGGTGGACTTGGGTGCATGAATAATTGGCTTGGCTGTGTATGCTTTCAAGTTGAGTACTCCATAGAGGGTTTTGTTTTCATGTTCAGGTGGTCATTGTTTTGTTCAGATTTTACTTGGTGACTAAATTTCATCAACATTTTTTCTGTTTCTGCATGGTACTTCCAATATCTTGTGGAACTGACTCTGATATCAAGTTGACTTGTCCTATTTGCAGCATGTTCTGGAGAGGGGAAAGCCTCATGAAAGAACCCAAATTTTCAGCAAGTTGGCTGGGAAAATTGTACAGATGAGTCAGCATAAATATGCATCAAATGTTGTTGAGAAATGTTTGGAGTATGGTGATACTGCTGAACGGGAGCTCTTGATTAAAGAGATTCTTGGGCAATCTGAAGAAAATGACAATTTGTTGGTGAGTAAAAGCAAAACCTTAAGTTTCACGCTCTTCTACTAATACTTTAATGCCTGAACTTTTTCGCTTTATGTTTGGTTAGATCAACCAAGAGCTGGTGTTAATTGGTTTTGGTTGAATCTAGACATATTTCTAATATCAGTACAGACTTAAACTAGTTTGCCTTGGATTAATGAACTATATTGGCTCACCCTTAATTGTTCTTTTGTCTTTTGATCTATTGTCTGAATGTGAACAACTTTAATTTGGACAATAACGGCAGTCTGACTTTAATTGAGCTATAATTTTATTTTTATCCGTACTAGAAGAGCAGACATGCTGGATCAATGCTTAGATGCCTAACATTCTGGACAGAGCATTAAATCTGTGTCAGTTGGCAGTACTTTTGAAGTAAATCTCATATATTCCACTCAACACAACTCAATCCGGCCATGTATCTTTTTTCCAGTCTTATTTTTCTTTCAGTTATACCGCTGCCCTACTAGAGAAGTAATACGGAATGTTTGTTCTGTTCAAATACTTAACGAGGTGTTGATTGATGTATAACTCAAATAGGATTGGGAACTGGATGAGGTATTATTAATTTTCTTAGAAAAAAAAGATAATTTGGTATTTTAATTTTTCAGATTTATTTGCATTTCATTGTTCCTCTTTGGTCTAGTTGAGGCTTTATTTCATGATAATGTTCCGCTTATTTTTAATTCTGTTTGGAACTGGACAGTTACTTTTACAGGGCATTTTATGTTGTTGCCTTGTAGTATATCTTGGGTTTTTGCATATGATTTCTTTTTTTTTAATTTTCTAATTTTTATCTTGTATCAAATGGTGTCCTCATAATTTCTGTTTTAGGATAAGCAAGTTTCATACTTAAAATTGCATGTAACCAATAATGCTGGCTGGATCAAGCTCACCTTTCCCATCCTTTGCTGCACTGATTCTAATTATTAACCAACCACCGAGTTCAGCACATAATGGTGGCAAATAAATTCTGTCTTTTCACCAACTTTTGTGAATTTAAGAAAGAGTTAGAATCATTATCTCAGATCTCATTGTACACTGATTTTTGCAGCTTTTCCTATGTTTAGAAAAAACAAGCATATTGGGATGTAATATCATTTCTTTGTTAATTTAGTAAAATAATTCTCCTTCCTAAGCTTCTCTTTTTTTCTTTTCTTTTTATATTTTTCATGAACATCTTGTGAACTAGATGTAGCATCTGATGTCATGTTGACTAGAAGTGTCAATATCTTAGTAGGATTGTCATTAGTTTATTTTAGCTTATTTTAAATGGACTTTCTCAGTTTTGCTGACTCTTTTCTTTTCCAATTTCTATACCCTAGGTAATGATGAAGGACCAATATGCAAATTATGTGGTTCAGAAGATTCTGGAAAAATGCAATGAGAAACTGCGAGAAACATTAATCAGTCGCATCAGAGTTCATTGTGATGCCTTGAAGAAATATACCTATGGGAAACACATAGTTGCTCGGTTTGAGCAACTTTATGGTGAAGGTGCGTAAATTCTCTTTATGATTTCATGAAGGTAGGTATATTTTGTTTGATAGGGTATATATGTTTTTGCATTTAGGCACAGATAACGTATGACTGAAAGACCTTAATTTCTTTGTGAGAAAGTTCTAGATTATCTTCTAAACAATAAATTATGCTGTTCTTTGTTAAGCACCAGTTACAATAAAGTTTTTTCTTCACGGTTAACATTATCAACACCTTTCATTCCTGTGAAAGCAACCTGTCACACCCTGGGAATTGTTTTTGCCCAAAGCATCGGACCAATGATTACCCATGACTTCTGTGTACCACTAGTGCCACATCATCTCTGTTATGTTCATTGTGTTACCACTGTTCATCATCAAATCAATAAATATGTTGCACAATATGAAGCTCTTTCTTCATAGTACCGTCAACATCACTGTCTTTGTGAATACCATTTCACTCTCATGTATGCACTTGTTAAATCCCAGCTAAATGCAGCATCTACTGCATCTATCCATTTCAACATATTAAGCTGTTGCATGATATTTAAGATTTTTCTTTGCATAACTATCACCTCCAACATATTACCATTTATATCATAGTCCGTGACACCATTTTCACATGCATTCTTTCATCACTATGTGAACATGGGATCGACAATAGGCAATCACGTTCCTTGTTCCAACATTAACTCCAAGGTTTAGGGTTTAGGATTTTCTGTTGGTATCACACTGTATTATTGTTGCTTACACTTTTATTGCAATATATACGACTTCTAGAAATGCTCCATTTTGCATTCCAAATGCTATTGATATGCTAATTGCTTGAATCGAATTCATGGTAGAATGCTGATGTCCAATCACTGACATGCAGAAAGCCAACCCTTGGAAGCATAGAATGGAAAGCGGAACTTTGTTAGAATTTCTGGCAAACTCGCTTGCAGTCAAAAGCATGCACAATACAAACGGAATCGCTGGGAGCTCAAAAGCATGATCTGAGCAAAGCCTCGTATCATTCTTTTGCAAAAATACGCTGCCCGGGTGTTTGATAGTAGTAAGTAAATAGATGCATGCATACATACATACATATCTATATATATATATATATATATATATAAATTATCCTCATACTTTGGTGTTTATGTAAACCTGTCTATAGAAATAATTAATGGTGATTAGTCTAAAGTAAGTGTGCTTGGATTTTTGCTTTGCAAAATTGTTGGGCTCCATAAAGAAGGTAGCAGTTTTGTTTGCTTTATTGATATTGTTTTTCCAAGTGTGGCTCATTTGGAAAATTATATCTTTAGATTCCTCCTGAGTGGGATCAACGCCCATACATCTGCTGTGCTATTTAAAGCACTTTACCCAGTTTTGTTAACAGACACAAATAAAATCTGTTAACGAAGGAGATAACAGCAAAATTCGGGGCCCGGTCCGACTCAGTACGGGTGCAGTGGGCTTGAGTAAGCCCGGGTGTATAAAGGTTGTATAAATTATTTAATAGTTATAAGTATTTATTTAATTTTATAAATTTTAAAAATAAAGATTGAATTTTTTTAAATGATAAAATATTTAAAATATTTTTTATTTATTTGATAATTTTATTTCATTCTTTTCATAATATAATTTTAAAAAATTTATTTATTAAAGTAATTTTATAATTTTTAATAAAATTATCATTAACAATTAAATAATAAAAATTTTTTAAATTAAGATTTTATTTGTAAAAATTTTACTAATAAAAATTTTACATAAATAAACGGAATTTAAGGACGTTTGCTCTTGATTTTTTAGAAATACAGAGGGGTCTATTTGAAATTAATAATAATTAGAGGGTAGTCCCAGCCCAATGGTGGGAGGGCGGAGTTGGGCTTTCATATTTTAAGACCTTCTTAAATTTGTTTATTCTTATGTATGCCCGTTTATAATTAAAATCTCAACCCAATCCAAAAGGCTAACTACAAACATTTGCTCGCTATTTTTGTTTCTTTCTTTTTAACTATTAAAATATTTTAGTAACTTATTTCTTCAAACAAATTTAAAAAATTCAGGTTTGGAAAAACCTGGTTCGATAAGCGACGGCTGGGCTTAAGTAACAATGGCGGAGGCAGACCCGACCTTATCCAGCTTATTTGCTATCTCTAACTAAAATGTGAAAAGTTGTACTTGGATTAAATTGGATTGAGGGTGTAATTGGGATTGAGGTTGAATAATTATTGTTTAAAAAATACAATATTAAAGTATTTGATAAATATTAACTATTATAATTGATAAATATTATATTAATATGATTTTTCAATTGTACGAAAAAAAATTTATTATATTTTTAATAATTTTATTAAAATCATCATTTAAAATTTGTATTTATTACATAGTACTAATTTTTATTTCATAATTATAATTTTTTTTCCAGTAACTTGCTTTTCATTTCAATCTCAAACATATCCTTTCATTTCAATCTCAAACATATCCTGCGTTAGGTTATTGAATGTAATCCTTACCAATTATAGCCAGCTTTCGTCAGATTAGGTTCGAAACCAATAATTTAACTTACATTGCTAGCTGAATAACCAAAATTATGAGAATTAATCTTACCAGGAGCTGTGCACAATGAGTGCACACCACATTTCAAACATATAAATTGATTGCAAAATATTGGTGCAATAACATAGTCTTCCATGGGAGATAACCTCTTCCAACTAAAACCATTGGCATTTGAATACACTACAATTAAGATCAAGCCAAAGAAGATTTAATAGAAACTAGAAAATCGAAAAAAATAAGTGAACTAAAACCAAATTTTACATAAGTACCTGAGTAGTTGAAAAAAATTGTTGGGTTTTGAGTCACCAAAACTACCCAAAAACTATCAATCCTTATTCTTCTTCTGCTTTTTCTTCTCCTTCTTACTTGGTGTTTCCGACTCTTCTTCGTTATCTTTAGAATGTTTTCTCTTCTTTTTCTTTTTCTCCTCTTCTTCGTTATCTTTAGAATGTTTTCTCTTCTTTTTCTTTTTCTCCCCTGCATCGATGTTCTCCTCATTAGCCTCAGCTTCTTGTTTTTTCTTTTTCTTCTTGTCCTTTTTAACTGAATCTTCGTTTTCTGCCTTGGCATTGCCATTTGCATCCTTGTCATTAGCTTTCTTGCTCTTTTTCTTTTTCTTTTCTTTCTTCTCTTCACTGACAACAATCTCCTCCATTGCTTTTTCTTCCTTATTTCCATCAGCAGCATTTTCCATTAGACCAAGAATGGAATCTACTGCAGGATTATAAGTCTGCAAAAAGCAAATAAACAAACATAGTCTTCACTAGGAGGACCAAAAAGAAATTTGAGAAAAAGAAAAGAAAGAGGTAAAAAGGCAGACCTTGGCAGCAGTTATCATTGCCCCAGGCCCCTTCTTTCGGTCCTTGTCATAAACTTCAAGCTTAGGCTTTCCTTTAGCAGACCCAGCAGCACAACTCAATTCTTTGCCTTCAAGATTCCTTAGCCGTGCTTCAAGCTGCAAATAATTGTGCATGAGAAACTCGTTTACATAACAAAAAATAGGCAATAATGAATCAAATGTTTGTAGCATACCTTGGCACGATTCTCCAGTCCCATAGAGTTATCTTGGTCATCGCCAAGAGCATCACATCGAATTGCTAATGCAGTTTTGGCAGCAAGTGACCGGGAAATTTTGCCCTTATGCTTTGGGGCTGCCTGACCAACAAGGGACGCATGGTAGATAAGCCCGTACTTGGGAGTTGCATGCTTAGTCTTAAGTGCTCTGAAAAGAGCCTTTTCTGCACCAAGAATCTGAACGGTACTGCCAGGCTGCTTCGCAAGATTCAACAAGCTGCCTCCATGGGCAATGAGGCGAGCTCCAACAAGCTCTCCGACAAGAGCAGTCAAATTAGGAGCAACTGTATTCATTCTACTTTTTAGATAGTCATACAGTTGAGCTCTGTACTCTGCAAGAGACAGAACCTGGTTACAAAGTTCTTTAATGTTCAACAAATCAAGATCACTAACTTCCGTTCCCATGGAAATCATAGCTGCCTCTTTCAACCCTGCCTCTACTTCTTCGGGCAAAATCTAAAAATATCAGACAAGGCAAAAAAAATAAAGTGATGAGAATGGCCAACTTGATCTGTCTTCTAGAAAATAAAAAGAGGCAAAAAAATGCAGAGATTGAAAGTTATGTCAGCACAATGGTTATTCACTTAACTATGATATTATTACAATGTAACAAACTCTCAAACAAAGATTTTTATGTAGGAGTGTTCGATAACTAAAATGTTACATAGGCCTAAATTTAGGACAAACACATAGATAAGGCACATGTGAATAGATAGCTTAAAAATGCAAGTCATCAAATGAAATTGACACCAACACCATTAACACGAACACTACGCAATTACCAAAAAGTAAACCCATCCAAAATCTACCTCAGAAAAGTCAAGCTTAGCAGCATTTGTGCGGTTGCCCATAAACTTCACGGCTTTAGCATACAGGATATTGTCCTGGATGATCTTTGCAAGCTCTGGAAAATGCCATCCATACCACTCGCGAACACGCATTGCATAGGTATTGAGCTCTTTATCAAGATCGTCAAGCAAACCAATTGCCTGAATGATCATTGTGTCCACCTAAAACAAGAACCAGAACGAGAGTTTCAGCTCCAAGTCAAGTGATTAGACTAAAAAAAATTATGTGTATCTAACAATAAAAAACTTAAAGTACTCCTAATACTTGCTGGCCAAAGTAGACAAAATATTTAACATTTTACACAATATCAATGATTGAATTTTAGTTCATCTAGGACCAACTTGTCCTTAAAAGAGAATTGAATCCTCAAATAAAAACAAGAAGATAATAGTATATTAATTGTTAACACTTTGTGGACAAAAGGCAAGTAATTGGTTTCAGAAAGGAAACAGAAGAGAAATATACAAGTATTCACACAAAAGCAGACACATATATTTACGCATAAACCAGGCCCTCATGCACAGTCAGTAACTGGGCTGCAAAACACGAGATACGAATCCCTTTCAATACCCTAATAATCCGGCCACAGATCAAACCAGAGACCTTTCACTTATACAAATGTCAGTCAATTAATTTCAACCAAGAACGAACCAACTTCTTTAACTTATGATAAGCAGATGAAAAGGGAATTAACATACAAAAATTACCTTGTCAGCACTGAACTTGAGCTTGTATCTAGACAAGCTATGAGACAAACCCAAGCTCATTGGTTGAATATCTTGAACGGCTAGACCTGATATGAGCTCTGTCAACTGACTCCTCACACCTCTCATCAACTCCATCACAGCATTGTTTTGAACACATTCTATCTTCTGCAAAAACAATAAATCACCACATCTATAACCATACCACAAAAGAAGAGACAAACAACATTAAAAAAAAAAAACGAAAAATACAATTAACCAGTTTGTCCTTGATTGCACTTCCAAGCTTGGAATCAGCCACGGCTAATGTTTCGCCATCACAGTGAGCACGCAGGAATTTACGAAGATCTTTGGTGGGTTTGCTTTCCAGCAAACATGTAGCTGCTTTCAGAGCTTCTGATGTGTTCTCAAACTTTGAAAAAGCTTTAAGCTTCACAATCTGTTGTAGGGTATCAAGGAACCGTTAGATTTTCAATCTCAAAATTAAGCATAAAATTTAAAACAAAAATGCCCATGTGCAATTCCCATATGTTTCAAGCATTTTATATAAAGGGCAAGCTTAAAAAAGGGGAAAATTACCTGTCTAGCAGAATCTGGGCTGTTAAACTCTTGCCCCAAACCCTGATGCAACACAAAGTTAAAATCAATAGCATAACAAAAATGGCGAAACAAAGTTATTGCGCATGTAATAAAGATTATTAGTTTACCTCAAATTTAGAAAGCTTCCCTTCATCCAATACTTTAAAAAGGGCGAAACCCGCCGGAGTTTCAAATAAAACCAACATTTTTTTCTTCTGTTTTTGGCTAGCAGCAAGAGCTTTGTTTCCAAGAAGAGGATGAATAAGAAGAAGGGGGCACCGGCGATGGCGTGACTGTGAGGTGACAGTGATAACGTCGGCGGTGTGGATTGATAGTGATTGAGAGAGACGGATTGAGTGGCAGTGAGTTAGGGTTTAGGGTTTTGTTTTTGAAAAGAGTTGATGGGTAATTCTCAGTTATGTCCTCTGTGTTTTGGGTTATTTCCAATAGATGGCGAAGATGCGTTTATTATTGACGACCCCCCATGTAATTTCGGTGTTTAGTTGGCAGAAGGTAAAATCGTAAAAGCACATGAAAATTTCACAGAAAATGTTTTCGGTTTTCAATGAAATTAAAGGTCAAACTTAAAATATCAATAATGTATTAAAAAAATTGATAATATTAGAAATTTTAAAATTTGAGTTTGAATATCATATGTTACTTATTTATTAAATGATGTATTTTAAGATTTATAAAATTATTTAATCGTTATTTAATAAATGAATATAACATCAGTTAAAATTTAAATTGAAATTTAAATGTTAAAATGTCTAATATTACTCTTAAAATATACAATATTGTTGGTTGTTATAACTTTTGATTGACACAATGATAGTGATTTGAAAGTGTTCGATGAAATTTCTAATTGAAGATTAAAGTTTAATACC
This sequence comes from Luvunga scandens, assembly GCA_030449905.1. NCBI lineage: Eukaryota > Viridiplantae > Streptophyta > Magnoliopsida > Sapindales > Rutaceae > Luvunga > Luvunga scandens. The sequence goes on from JASUUG010000696.1 coordinate 535,242, forward strand.
ATCGGAACAATTTATTTTAGGCTTGATTTTGGAGAGACGGACACGTGAAGCAAAAGAATTGGGCAAAGTCAATGTCGGTGGGGTAAAGGATTATTTGTCCATGTTTCTTTCTATAATTCTCTCCTGGAAGTTTGCTGTAGATAAAACGAAATCATAGGGGTAAAATTGTCATAATACGGTAGTAGTAGTTTTGGCGCCAAAAGTGAGTGCAGGTTTCAGGCGAATGTGGCCTTGATTTTGCCACAGGACATTCGGTACTTACGTGGTCAACTAACAGTCAACAAGAAAAATTAACTGAAGTCCCTCGTCAGGGGGGTCTTCACTAATAAACGCATCTTCGCCGTCCAGTTGCAAATAGCCCAAAGCACTGGGGAGAAAACTAAGAATTACCCAACCGGAGACCCACAAGCTGAATCCTCCTTATATGGATGGAACAGAGCCATGCAGAGCAGAAGTTTGAATGCATTTTGCAAAAGATATGACAACTGCGATAACAATATCCATTAGAAGAGCATAATTCAAAGCAATATTTGATCAATACGAAAATCGACAGCTCTCTAAACATTCTGTCGCAAAAGATCATGAACGGAAAACCACCGACCGGGATGTTTTATTGCAAATCGTTGTAGCACAAAAAATTTCGTAAACAATGAGCTCGTACATTCTCTTGAATTGTGACCTTCATTTTATCTAAACCTGAGACCTCATTTTCATCTTCAACTAATACTTACAAATATACATGCATCTCTATGTATAAATATAAATTAAAAAAGAAAAAAATGGAGAAACCATAGGAGAAAATGTCAAAGAACAAAAACTTTAGTGTTGGTAATACTACATGCAACTGTTTGGCATTATCTCAAATGGATAGCAAAATGTGGTTAAAAGATTCTACTAGTGACGCCTCATCTCCTTGAATATATTTGAAACCCTTGGGGCTAGCCCTGGAAGCCTTTTAAACAACTGCAGAAAGAACACAATTAGATAATCAGAAGCTAGCTACAAAATATAAGAAAGGACCCACATAAGCGGAAAGCCACCCATTCAATTATTATGGAGCACTAACTGGAATTTCCATCTAAAGGTTGATTAGATTGTGGAGAAACAAAAGTTCTGAATTGAATAAGAATCCCAAAAATATAATTCTAATTAGGTTGAAGGTTCATGTTTCACTCGTATCAAGGTTGAGGAAGGTTCTGGTAAATCTCTTGATTGTAATAACTCAGTTTATGGATCCCACTTGAATTATTTTGATTTTCATCAACTTACCGGGTGAAATAAAATTCCCCTCCAGATCTAGTTGACCACACCAGGGGAGATGAACAATGTACAACGGGAACTTGCCACTTCAAAGTTTTCTAATAAATTTACCTTGTTGCACAGTAAGCTATATTTAAAGAGAAAAATTAAACATATACAAGAAAATTGTACAGAACGTACCCAAAGCTTCACACATGCATCCATAAAAACTGGGACCACACAGACAAAAGTGATTATGGCAGACTCGTCAGCTTCAATGCCATAATGCTCAAGAATTATCTCCACCAGAGTCTGCCAACCAGATTCAGAATGATACCTGCATGTATAAAATCTTTATGTCATTTTTCAGAAGCACAAAGTTGACTCCCACAAACAAGAATAAGGAAAAACTATTTATGATTATATCAGAAAGAGAACTAAAATCCTGCGAGGAATTAGGCATTTGGTTACATGAAAAAGCTAAATAAACTGATATAACTTTAATGACTTTCTCAACTTCTAATTTGTAAAATATTCAATGGATGGAATTTCTCGTACAACGAAGGGAATTTTTCAGAGAAGGAAATAGTTATATCTGTCACGAGAGTATTCAATTTTGCAAAACTCTTCAATCCAAGCCAACCAACCTAATGAGTATAGTAATTTTTTCTCTTTTTGGATGGTGAGTGTAGTAACATTAGTAAATAATAAGAACCTGTTATCTACCATAAAGAGCAGAAATATTACCCTAAAAAAATATCTGTGACAAGAATAATTACGAATGCCTTCCCAGCATCTGAGATGTTATTTATTATTTTATAACCAGTAAATTTCAGCAAAGCCACCTGCATAATTGGGAAGCAAGAAAAGAATAAAATAGTTAACAAGAATAGAAACTTTTTATGCAGATTGCGGATTTCAAAGAAAAATATATGGTTTTATGAAGTAGAAGAAGGCTTGAGAACCACCAACATTCAAGTTATATACTATGAGAAGACGATATCGGTTCATCCCCATTATAATTTTCATGGGAAGTCCATAATGTTTGATGAAAGTTCAAAGTAACCAATCTAATCCAGAATGATGACACCATGCTGGCTAATAATCCACATAGTTTCTCTAATTTTTAGCAAACATGGGTTGTTCTTAAAACAATATAATAAAAAGTTAATAGCATTATAGAAATACACATTCATAAAGCAGGAAGTAAACTGAAAACTTTCACATGATTAATCAGTAAATCAAGGAATGTTAGCTAATTCAGTCTGCAGTAATTTTTACAACATGATAGAGCAGATGATAAAAAGTATCGAGAGCTATTCTAACTCATGGAGCACAAAGCGCATGAACCCTATCCGCACATTCGCACTAAACTGCTTCCCCTGATTTGTTGCAAGGTTATGCTTAAATAACCCAAAATAACCTTTTGGCAGTTAAGATACATTGATTTTGTTGCAAGTTCATGCTTAAATGGATTCAGAATGATTCCATATGTTCTTTTATGGTCATTCACTTTCTTGCACTTATGGCTCATCATTTATGTTCTACATTACCCTCAACACCAAAGATTTGTTCTACAGATCAAATTGGATGGTCCTGTAATGTTTGCATTTTGTTTCTCTTTTTGAAATGAAATAACAGAGGATCAGAAAAGAATCATTTGACTTAAAAATAGCTAGATTCTGGAAGGAACTAGAACAAGAAGAAAAAAGGATAAAATTCTCACTGATGGTGAGTTGCAAATCCCAGGTTACATTCGAATCTCCTCTACTGTACATGTTTTGATCTATTTTCCTTGCACAAATTAAAAGAATTATTATGGATTAATTAGTGATTTGAGTTGTTCTATTTTCCTTGCACAAATTAAAATTAAGACAAGCAACAACTGTTTCAATTTATCATTCAGTTTTTGTATTCTATTACACTTAAAAATCATTTTTAGCCTTGACAATCAACTGCCACATAACCTTCAGCTCTATGGGAGAGTCTACAACAAGTGTCTTTAGCACTATGAAGAGAAGGATTAACCATACAACAATAGCTAGGATAATGATAACTGTGATAACTACTGATGGTGATGCTTTTACTATGAAAATGATTCAGGAAATAAAATAAATGGGGAAAAAAGGAATAAAAACGAACTCACTTTACTCTGATTGAAGTATAAAAGAATGAATAATGAGATCCCAAAGACCAAATCTGACCATATATTAGCAAATGCTTTACGGTTCTCTAACCTCCTCTCATCTCTCAACTCTAACCTGTTGAAGCAATAATGAAAGCTGATGAATAAAGGCACTTATTAATATAAAACTACAATCAACTTTGAACTTTATGTCATAAAGACTGCAGAAGAAGAAAGTTTTTGGGGAAATATTATTAAAGGATCTAAAATCTACACTAATAAGAACAAAAAGGAGAGAGTATAAGGCCAATGAGCACAGAAAAAACTTAAACTTACCCCTTATCTCGTAACTCCCACCAAACCTCCTCATCAGAAAGAGGTGGAGATTTTCCAATCTCAACCTCAAGCCGGAATCTTGCTTTCTCAGTTTTTAATACCTTAACCATCTCAAGTTTTTGACTTCTTCTCACATCAAGCATCTGTGCTGCAAGTGGCACAGTCTTCACATATCTGTACATAAAATGATGGTTACTAGATACCTTTAGCTGAATTTATTAGGCCTACCCTCACAACAATAACAGAACCATGTGCTCTTATACACATCTTTATGAGTCTCATAAACTGTTTAGCACAGAATGTAGTTAATGATGGCAGCCGACAAGATCAACTTCGACACTGGTGTCGGCAAGTTCTGGTTGAGTAGGAGCCTTAATATGAATGAGTTAAGATAAAAAGGAACAGGTCAATCTCCAAATAGAAAGTAGAAAAAGAAATTTATTTAATTAATTTCCTAACACAAAATGATTGTTTTTGAAATCACTGAAAAACCAAAATTATCAAGAGGAAAAATTAAATTAAATTAATTTCTTACTTATCATTGGCATAAAAATATCATATATTAATAATTAAGGGAGAATTGTAATTCTTCTTCCCCCCCAAGGAAAACAAAAAAAAAAAGGAAGAATTGTAATTAACATGGGGTCAAGTAGCTGATTAATTACATCTGCAGCAGAAGCATGCAGCTAGATGATTATTCCACAAAAAAATAGATGGAAGAATACATAAATTAAGCAAAGAATAATACTTATATATTTTGTCATGCAATTATAAGTTAAATACTTGAGCTATGATTCTTGAATTCAATGATTACCTGTCTAGAAAAGGCATGAGAACAAAATCATGAACCACAAAGTCCAAGGCCCAAGGTATAAGTATCAGTAATGCCAAAAATTTAGCCTGAAACAACATGGAAATTGCTTAGCCTGTCTTGTCATGTAGTACTGCTAGAATGACAAATTATCAGCCAGTCAAAATATCCAAACTGTTAAAAGGAAAAAGTATATGATTGCCAAGGGTAGTCATAAAAATTCAAAATCAAACATGATACGTCATAATTCAGATTATATGAAACTCACAAAAACATCAGACAATGTGATTGTAAATATTCAATGAAAAGTTATAGAAAGTTCCATTGTTTTTAATCCTCACTCATTACTCCTCATTGAGATTGTTGATTTCTGTAACAAGCTCTCAGGTCATCCCCAAATAGTCTATCTAATTGACCAATCACTTTATCCTCACTCTTGCAGGAGTAAAACATAAACAAAGAGCACTTAACAAAGCCTCCATAGTATATACTGAATTTGGATTCTTTTTTAAATGTTTCCTAAAAATAATTACTTTAAACCCAGACAAGATTTAACAAAACAAGAAAAATGACGAAAACTATATTGAATGAAAAAAAGAACAGTTTAAATATCATGGAGGTCAACACTTAGAATTTGTATACAGAGCATATACAGTTTTCATGTAAATGGGCTGAGAAATCAATTCCCATAGACTTCTATTAAAGAAATGAAATCATTATAATCATGCATAGATAAATCAGTAAGAGAGAGAGAAAGAATAAGAGAAAGGTAAAATACTTTTGGCCTCTTTCAACTTTTGGATCATATTATGGTTGAGCTAAGCGGTTCAAAAATACATCAAAACCCCTCTGTGGCAGGGATTCCTATCAAAATTTGGGAAATTGCCAGGAAGATTTTTCATAGATTTCAGGGTGTTCTTCTAACAATCTGAAACTAAGGGGAATGTTTTGAAGAATCCTGATACAGCCCAGTTAACCTGTACGTACCATTAAACTTTTCAAAACATAACATCAGATAGATGATATTGTGATGAGAGCTGGAAGGGGCAGTTGTGGAAATAAAATAAGAGAAATGGAGAATTGAAGCACCATGAATCCAAAAGCCTAAATTTACAGGAAATGGCTCAGCTGCCATTTAAAACTGAAAGGACAAATGAAGGGAAAGATGTTAATTTGAGTTCATTCATATTATTCACTAAAGTTGTGAATTTCGCCTTAGGTATACCATCTTTCAGCAAGTTTATAACATATTAGAATATTGCCTCTCTAAAAGGCTTTCAACAACCAAACATACATAACCACTATTAGATTTCAAACACTATTTGAGAATTGCCAGGATTAATGGTGTCTCAACATGGTATCATAGCCTCCATTCTACCAATCAGTTATAAAACTGGTTTGCGGTTGGATCTTTGGGTATGTTTGTGAATGTCTAATCCATGTGTTTATTTGGGCGCACTTGGATCCACCTGATAAAGTTCATTTTATTAAACTTCAGCAATGAATGTGAGGGGCAATGCCACAGTTTCCTATTAGCTAAAGATTTTGGGATTAATGATTTCTCAGCAAGCACAAATAAAATGTTCTTTCCATTAATCAACTCTGCAACTAACGCTATAATTCCAAAGCTCCACCAGAAAAGCATAAACTTACAAATAGCAAAATTGACAAGAAAAAGGACATTTTCAGGTGAAGCAGATGCACATTTCATACAGGGCAAGGATTTAGGTTGTCAAGTTCAATTAGCTTGCCCAGGCATTCATTTCTGACAGTATAAATTCACTAATTTTAAAGCGAAAGCAAAGCAGGCCAGGTAACAATGAGTATTTTTTTTTTAATTTTAATGGTAGTTCAATTCGTCAATGTAACCATCTATTTTCGTATTGGCAGAAAGACATATTACACTCATCCAACAACCACTACTAGATAGTGAACATTACAACAAAATTACACATAATTACTTACTGAATTCGTAGAAGCATACCGGAAAACCCGATCTTCATACAAAATATCATTTTCTTCTGTGCCAAGAACCAAGTCCCTTGCAGACTCAACCAACCCCCTTTCAGGAAATAACTCACTCAGATCATTCCCTTCCCAAATCCCATTGCCGAAATCTTGACTCCATGAAGAATCAGCACCATTCCCATGATTATCATCCACAATCCAGTCCTCCCACCTCCTATTCTCTTCATTCCTCATATCTTGTTGAGCTTCCCTCAACTCTACAATAGCCTCCGCCCTCCTCTTCCACGCCTCAAACTTCTCATCCTCCGATAACTCCCCATCACTAGAAATATCATTCTCCTCTTCAATCAAATCATTATCTTTCAAACCAAACCAATTCCCATCATCATCAAAAAAGAACCTTTGCCACCAACTTTTCTTACCCTTTGAATATTTATTTCCACTACCCTTTTTTGCATTTGGGATGAACCCACAAAGCCTTTGTTTCCTGCCACTAAATTGAACCAAACAGCTAGATGAATTGTGTACAAAAAGTGAGTTTCTAGTTCTACACTGGTTGTTTTGGTTACTGAATAATAAATTGTCACATAAAACCATTGAAGTGCTCATCAACAACATGAACATGAAAATAACGACCCCAAAATTTTCAGCCTCTCAAAGCAATAAAGCATCACTGAAGTGTTCATTGAATGCATGCATAAGCTAAGCAACCAACATTCTTAGAGCAAAATTGAACACAACCCACTTCAGAACTCAAGAAATGCTGCATGAGAAACTGTAAATTGCTAGCATTAGAAGACAAAATTCAATTAAGAAATAAGAAGCCAGAAAAGCAGAAGCAAGGAGGAGCAAAACTCACGCATATGAATAATACAGATGACCGTATGATAAATTTTTAGCATTTTTGTTGTATTATATATATGTATATGTAATCTATAGATAAAGCGATAACCTTTCTATTTTTAAATTTTAATGGGAAAAAGAAAAAGATTTTTCCTTTCTGAAATAATAAAGGATATTATCAATGAACTCCCTGAAATGTTTCATATTTTCACGTACTCCCTTAATCTCTTCTTCAATTGTATATAAGTCTCACAAAATGACAAAATCTGAAATTAGTAAACTCAATAGATATTCGATATATTGAGCACTCAAGACATGAGCAATTACTAGGCTTAGGTGGTCCATATACGATCGACAAATGATTTACGAGATAATTTGTGACAGATTGCTTAAAAGTATTTATACCATAAAAGTTCATTTTTAGCTATTAAATAAGAGAAATGGTAAGTGTGTTACTTTCGCAAATAAATTTTTTTTACTATTTTTATTCTTTAAAAAATACGTTTTTGACATATAGTGGAATAAATAAATAATTAAATATGTGCTCGATAAAAGTAGGTTGATTTAGTTAGCTATTTAGAATATTTTTAAAAGGCTCGTGAAATGAAATTTCATTTCTCATTTTTTCCACTTCATTTTAAATACCGTATACCTTCTAATAAATTCTTAAATAAAGCATTATTGTTTATTGCAACCTATCCTTTTGTGAAGCTTTTGGTGGATCAAACTAAGCAGTGTGAAACGACATCGTTTTTTTGACTGGTTGTCGATTCTACACGTCACAAGACAAGCACGTGTTTCACTTATGACTCATAAGTAACGCACGTGAGAAACATTTGAGCAGCCTTAAGTCAAGTTCACTAAAGCCGTTATCCACTTGTCGTCGAGTTGCTCATCTAGGTTTGCCAGTTTGTTACTGATACAGTTATAGAGCTGGCTAACGAAGCAGATTGGGATCATCATTGTGAGCATTATAGAGAGAGATTGAAGAGAGAGAGGGTTCATGCTTATTCGCTGTAATATCTGGTATACGCTTTGTAAAGATTCTCCATTGATCATCAATAAAATCTCACCAGAAGGCTCCTCCCCGATGTAGGTTATGCCATTCTTGGTACAACTAAACCACATAAAATCTCTCTTCCTTTCTTGGTTGTGTTTGATTTGATTACAAGCTTTTATTCGTTAAACTTGTTTCTTGATTCTGGTCAATTGTTCTTGCATAAAGATTTGATCATGTCTGGATTTAGTCTTCAAGCTGTGCATCTTGCATAGACCTGCTCTTGATCCAGGGCAGTGTTTGATTTTGTGAAGTTAGTAAGGTAGGTCAACTCACTATAATTTTATGTTCTTATCTAGGAATTACTAATTTTATCTTTTTAAAAACTTAACAAAAAGGTGAGCTTAATACTAAATCTAAATCCAAGAATAAATTGTTCCTCAATTTAAGTCGACCAAAAAACAAAATCTTCGAGATCTTCAATCTTTTCATATAATAAACTATGTCATAGAATAATTCAAATTTATAATAAGGATTTTGCTAAGTTACAATCAAATGTAATTTACTCCTCTCACAGCTACAGTGATTTAGTAGTAGGACACATATAACTTATGTGAGAGGAGTAAGTTACATTTGATTATAACTTACAGAGATCCTCATAATAAAAAAAAGAAAAATAATAGCACTATCGGGGAACATCACCTATTTTATTTTATTGCAGTATTTTAACTTGAATGGCTAATGAAGAAACAAGAAAGTTTCATTGTTTCGTGAGCAAAAAGAGAGGCTGAAGAAAAATACTTTTTTCTTTTTCATTTTTTGTCTGTTCAAGTGATATGGCAAACTTCAACTAAATATCTAAATAGAACGAAATTAGTTTCATGTAAGAGTTTTTATTATGTGATCCACATGATAAATCATTTGTTTAAATAGATAAACTCATATTATTAACTAACTTACTTGTTTTAAGGTATAATGTTAGAGTTTATTAACCATTTTCATAATTAAAGTGATAAACAACGGTGGACCCACACACTTAAATTAGGGGGCTCAGTTCAAACAATTTTAATTTAATTTGAAATACTTATTTTTTTTAATGTTTGCAATGAGGTTCAACATTTAAAATAAAAAATTATTACTCTTATTTTTTAAAATTTAAGAGAAAATAATAGAATATGAGTTTTTGAGAACTGAGTATCTAAAGAAACAAAATTATATGGCAATTAAGATTTGAACTAAGTCTCTAAAATCACTAAAAAACATACTTATTACTAAATTATAAGTATTTTATAATATAAAAAATGTACCCAGATTCTTTTTATTCAACTCATTCAAGAATGTCTTGGGGTATAATGGCCCACCATGGCCTAAAACCCCTCCAAAGCCTTAGCTAGGTCCGCCCATAGTGATAAAGTTTATCAATATTACTTCTTTGTTGGAAAGAATTATAAAATCTTTTAAGTTATGAAATACTACAGTAAAAAGAGTCTCTAGCCTTGTCAAATCTATGCTTACTAAGAGTTTGTTTTTCATTATAAGAGAAAGGCTATAAAGTGGAATAGGTTATAAAACACCTTATGTCATTTTGAATACGTAAAGAACACTTAAAGGTTGAAGCTTTAGCAACTATGATTGGAGCTACAATTCTATCTTAATTAATTATTTTACACCTCAATCCCTTCATTAGAACAAAATCAATTCAAGCCTCGAGTCATGCACATAGGCTATGGCTTAACAATCGTGATTTGTGCATTTATGTCATTCTTAATTTATTCATTCCTTAATTGATGTACAAAGACGTGTATGTATTCCTTCTCTGTGAATTGAATAATACAGCCATTTTCCACATACATTAATTTGTATTTATTAATTTCCTATTAGTATCATCTTTCACCAATATGTATATGCTGCAAGTATGGTATTCACAAAAACTTCAAGAAGTTTTTATTTAAAAAATTATGTAGAATGGTTAAACTAAAAAGTCTTCATTCAATCATACTTTGATAACCTTTGAGAGATAACTAAAAGAACTAGACTTAAAAGGAGAAAAAAATCTTAAAAGTTGAAAATTTGATCAGGTAAAAAGAAAACTATATTTGAATTAGATTGGAATACAATTAAATAAAAAGGGTGAGGTTATTTGAATTTACTAAATTACTCAATAAACTCATTTACAAAATAAATTCACCTTTTGCTTTTTAAAATTTAAGTTTTACTCAAAAGACTCGCATAAATACCCAAAGTACCATAAAAAAATGATTAGATTTACTAAGCCCAAAACTAAACTTTTGCTCAAATAGTTTACACCAACATAAACTATATTTTCAATTATTTATTTTGGAGCAAAAGTTAATTGTTGAATGTATGTTCAAAAAAATATCTATACAAAATATTTGTACTCGATTTAATTTATTTATTTTAATGAAAAGTTGTGCTTTTATTTTAATAATATTAGGGTTTATGAGTTCACTTTGGTGGCATCAAGGCTCTATTCCTCTTAATAGGGGTGTTCAGAATCTAATTCGATCTGCTCAATCCGTTTGATTCAAAAAAATTCGATTCGTAAAAATTCGATCTGTAGATTGGTGTATTAGATTAGATTCAAAATTTAAAAATTCGCAATCGATGAATTGGAAATGGATTTACTTATGTAAATCTGTAAAAATCCGCGAATCTGCAAAAAAATAAAAATAAAATTATTTGATTAAAAAATTAAACTTGTAAATATGGCATTAGTACTTACTAATAAATAAATAAGTTAAAACATAGTTACATTAACACAATATTATATCTTATCCGATAATAATATAAAATAAAAAATAATTAACTAAACAAATATAGCTTCCTAAATAATTAATTTTCATGTACTGATATAAACAAATGAGATTATTTCTTTTTGGTGTGTAATACTTTAAAACTTTGAATGTATTTTCTAGTTTTATTCAAACAATTAATTTATTTAAATCTTATTTAATTTTGAATTTGATCGGTAGTAAAGTTATTTTTATATTTAGTTAATTCATCGATTGATAATAATTAAAAATTTTTAATTCGTAAAAAATCCGTAAAATGGTTGATTGGATATGGATTGAGTCAAATTTGTATTTGATCCACATATGTATAGATTGAATTTGGATTAAATTTCACTGATCCGTGAATTAAATTGGATTAAAAATTTATAATCCGTAAAATCGTGAATCGGATATGGATTGATATTCAATCCACAAAATACAATCTGCGAACAACCATACCTCTTAATTTAAATACCTAATCAATTTTGAGTATCATTTTCTACTTTAATCTGAAATTTGCCAATCACATCAAAAGTACTTGAAAAATCTTTTAGAGGTACTTGTCGTGAATATTTGTTTTATTTCATTTCCTTTTGCTTTACTTAGGGCTCATGTGGCACTTTGATAAAGTTAATTTGGTTATTTCTATCTGTACTCATGAGTATTGTACATCAAATTTTTACCGAACAAATTTTGAACGCACTGGAAAATAATCATTCAAATGTTCAATTATAATAAATTATACATTCATATTTCGTGCGATATTTTATATCTAACAAATAACTTTTGATTTGACTTGTTTATTTGAACTCCTAAAATTTAATAATTAGAAAGTTCAAGTTTATTATTCTATATATTTTAGTCTCCATGGTTGTAATTTGCTTTCGGATATTTTAATAATGAAAAATTATTTTGAAAGGTGGGCTTAATAAGTAATTTAGTGGGTTAAAAACATCCCCACCCAAAAAAAAAATTAATTTGGGTCTCATTAGAGATAACAAGGAGTTAAGTAAAGCTGAGATTATTAGAATTTACTAAGCTATTTACTAAACAACCCTTACAAAATATCATAATTTCAGACACTAAATATAGTTGATAAAAAGAGGCTTTACTCTTTAAACCCAACTCTATATTCATTGTAAGTTATTTCAACATGGGGGAGAATGTTGGTGATAAAAAGGTGTAAGTGCTTTTTCCATTGAAATTTTGATTTTTTTGGTTTTTTTTTAAGTCGATATTCAAAATTCATTCAAATAAAACATTTCAAACACCTTACGTTTGTTTGTAAATAAGCTACCAAATATATGGACTAATAAAGCAGAAAATCTTGATTATAGTTTTTGTCGTTTGCTCAGTTGAAGGGGTGTAAACAAAATTAATTTGTTTAGGAAGAGTATGTTGAACATTTAAACAGGTTTGTTGAGTAAATTTTTAATTTCTAAATTTTAATAGTGAGCTTAATTAGTAAATATATTTATTTAATAGTGTGGTACGTTTAAATAGCCGTTCCCTCCATGCCTCGTATTATCGACTATATTTTCGTGTCTATAAATATAATTTTTGTTAGTTTTTTTTTTCTTTTAAATGAAAACTAAAATAATCATACCATAAAATACCTCAAAAGAATACAAATAACTAAAGGAACCAGAACAACTCACAATCTTCTGCTTGATTACAAAACCTTCAGATATGATGAATCTGAGAAACCAGCTTGGCACCATACGTGGCAATAATGACTTAACAATTAATAAAGATAAACTATTTCACTAGCAAGGCGAAAGCCTAATGGTAAGGCCACTGCCTCATCAAAAGTAACATCACGCGAATAATTTCTTGGAAAGCGTATATAAAGTCTACCACCAGGGTCCGCCTGTAATGCAACGCTGTATCTGATGCAGCCGCCTGTTATTTTTTTATTCTGCAGACGTAACCGGCCACCGAAAGCAATTGTAAAAGAGGCTATTGTTAAATGTAATTATCATTCGGCTACCTTCATTTTAAGTAAATATCAAACTAATCAATTCAAACTACAACACTGCCAAAAGACCCCTCAGTTTAAACTGAAAATATAATTTTTTTTAGAGAACATGAAAATGTACATAAAATAAACGAAAATTCTATACTAATGCGAATAATATTTAAACATAAGCTAATAAAATTGATTATAAATTATCTTTTAATATTACATTACACTATTAATGATATTTGGCATAAAAAATTATTGGAATATTTTTATTAATAGTTCAGTGCAGTCTAAATATTATACCAATAATATTTGTATATTATATAAATATAAAGTATTGAATATAAAGGGTTCGCCTATAATACAGTGCTATATGTCATGCAGCATCCTTTATTATTTTTTTTAATGTTACGGATGTAAGCGATCGATATCAATTGTAAAACAGATAAATATTAAAGGTAATTACATACAGATACCCTCATTTCAAATAAATATTAAACGAATCAATTCAAATTAGAACACTACCAAAGAACCCCTCAATTTAACTTGAAAATATATTACTTCCTCCACCCCCCACCCCCCGCCCCCGAATAACATGAAAACATATGTAAAATATATGAGACTTCTATACTAATTAGAATAATATTTAAATATAAATTAATAAATTGACCAATTAATTTTTAATATTACATTATAAAGTTAATAATGTTTTACATAAAAATTTTATCAGAATATTTTATCAATTTTTTGATAATGCAATGCAGTATAAATATTTAGACCTATAATTTTTGTATATTAGACAAGTATAAAACATCTAATGTTTGATATTTTTAAGTGATACTCACAAACAATCTCTTGTGCAAATTAATTCATATAAATTAATGTGAAATTAATTACTTTATTCATTATCTTATGTATTATTTTTATGATTTTATTTATTCACTATCTTTAGGTCACAATAATTTCTATAAATACTTGTAATGGACAATTACGCATGTATTGTTAATTTTTAATCTATTTTTAATAGTGATATTGTGATTAATGATATCATAATTCATACACTAAGCCTTTTCTTTTTTTAATGTTGTTAATAACTATCATGGTTAGCACTTGGTCAATATTAATTTGATTAAACTAAATTCAGTTATGACATTTTTTTTGTAATATTGTTAATTTAATAATATTATTTTGGGGGTATGGTTGGAGAGGTCAAATATAACTTTTAACTCTTACAATCCCTCATGAGTTTAACTTAGTAGCAAAAAATAAACCACCCAACCGTCCCCTTAAGGCTAAGTAATATTGTTAATTATAATTACAATTATTATTCACATTGCGTTGTAAACATTAGGAAAAAAGATAATGACAAGTCCGTGTTTTGTGAAATTGTCACCAAAATCCTAATAATTTTAAAAAATAGTCACATATGCTTCTTTTTAGACAATTATGCCCTTTAGCTAAAGTTACCCACCGATATTCCATATGGACATAATTGTCCAAAACAAGATCTATGTAACAGTTTCACTAAATCATGAGGTATCAATGTTCTTTTTGTCATAACCTTGGGTAATTACAATATGAATACTACTAATATTGAATAATGTTATAAACATTTTTAAATTAAATCAAAGTATTTGAGTAATTTGCAATAGTATATTTCATATACTAAATGTTGTGCAATTCATTTATTAGTGTTACAAAATTATTTCAATAGATTATAAAATCAATTATCATTGAATATATGAACATATAAAAATAAGTGATCAAATAGAATATAAATTATGCATCTAATTGTATAAGGATAATATTATTAAATTTATTCGTATCAATAATTTGTCGATATTTTTATTTGTATTACTCTAATAAACATTTAGAATGAAGTGTATTAAGGTTTGATTTAGGCGGTAAAACTACCGCCAATATGAAAAACTGATTTATTAAATTTTAATTGTTTTGAAATTTTTTCCTACATAAAATTGAAAACCTTATGTAGTGTTTTTTTTCCCCCTGAAAATATAAATACTTTAGTACTTCACATTGTTGGAAACCCTAGCCGCTCGCCTTAGCGACGCTCAAGCATGATAAACCAGTCGCGCCGTCTCCATTCCAATGGCACTAGATTGCAGTCGCCGTCACCGGCGCCATCACCATCTGCATATCAGCAACCAGCTCACCAGCCCTCACCGTCTTCTCACTTTCCTCCATGAACTGCTCACCAGCCCTCACCCTCTTCTCACTTTCTTCCACGAACTGTCTCTGCACACAAATCCTAGACTACCGAGCTGAATCAAAGGGTGAAGGTTGCTCGCTTTCTTTTCTAACAGTAAGGAACAAAAATCTCATCAATTTCTTTTTAATAATAACTTCTAATTAGTGATTTGGCACTCCTTCTCAATTGTTAGCTCTCATTTTTTAATTTTGTCTTTAGTTCTTGAAGAATGAAGAAAATACAGAAGCCGTTTAGCTTTCATCAACTTTGATTCTGGAAATTTAGGTATTTCCTCTATTACTCGCATTAATAATTAAAATTCTTCGCTTTGATTTTGACATTACGGTTAGATTTTTTTATTTAATGCTTGTTTAATTAGTTTAGAGTTTGATTTAATTTGTTTTGAGTTGTTTACTTTAATTGCATCTTCAGGATGGAATTTTAGTACTCTAAATGATAGGAAGTTTTATTCCTATGCATTATAGTTAGAAGAAGTAAATTGATTGTGCACTTAATATTTTGCATGTTAATTTACAAATGATTTAATGCCTAAATTCTTATGTTATCAAACAAACGGCCAAAAGTTATTTGTTTGGGAGATTTCTATATATTTGAACTTATCTGTAATTTTATATTATTTATATCTTCATAAATTCTTGTTTATGTAGGCTTGATTGTTGAGGCTTCTTTTATCAGTGATGATTTGTTATGGGCTTGGTTGTTGAGGCTTGTTTTATCAGTGATGATGTGTTATTAAAAAAACCACACACACATTTTGATTTTTTTTAATATATATGGAATAAGCATGACCATGGATCTTTAGGTCTGTCTTGTAAGTGGCTCAGTTGGCCAGCATTAGGAATTTAGCATCCATTTCTTTCTAACAAGTGCTTAAGTTTAATTATTTTATTTCACTTACTCTGTACCGACCATGGTAATCATTAAGGCCAAGCATAAATGTACAACTTACTAGAAATTGATCCAAAGTAGGAAATACTATAGAATTCAGATGAGACTGGTTACTAATTTATGATATTACCAAGCTAAGATTTAATTTTAATGTGTATTTGAGTAAGAATGCAAGGATTTTATTAGTCTAATTCTTCCTTCCTCTCTCTTCATTCCTTATTTTACAAATTCTTGCATGTTTATATAAGTTTTTAAATTTCTCTTTAGTTAATTGGATAAATTTAAGGTGAAATTTTAGTTAAATATAAATGATTTTTTATAAATTGAAGGTGTTTTATAGAGTTGGTTTCTTTGATTGGTTCATTCAGTTACTTGTTCACACCACCAAGTTGAGCCAATTTATATGCCTTTAGATAACAAACTAGCGCATTAATGATTTGGTCTTTGATCCAGAAACCTTGGATAAGGTACCGATTTTTTGTTTTGTTTTACAGAGCCAGCTTATATGCCTTTAGATCACAAACGAGCGGACTAATGTTTCTTTGATCCAATTATGTGTACTGGCCTAAACCAACTTCTCCTGAAGTTATTTCAAATTCTCTCGAGGCTAAAGGGAGTAATGCGAAACAACCCAAGTGCTTTGAAGCTTCATATTCTTTCTATAGAGATTATGATCTCCATTCATCATCTACTCAGTCTGATTCTAAAAAATACATCGGGATGAGAGTAAAATTTAGATTGGGATTATTTGTTCATTTTTTAAAAGTGATGAATATGTGAGTATCTTTGTGTCATTCAAATCACAGATAAAATGGTACGATTATTCACTGGAAGCACATTTTATATCTTCTCTTTCTTGCTCATCATTTGGAGCTGGTTGATATAGTTATGTCTCAGCTTGTATTCAATTTGTATCAATTTGTATTATTTAGCTATGAAAAGAGTTTTTTCTTCATGCTATATTTATTGTCTTAGAATGAAAAATTGACAACTTACTCAAGCCATAAAAGCTTGGTAAGGCTTCTTGAAAACCAGAAAAGTGATGATGGCTAATGGGTGGTGACTTACGCGGTGATGGATAATTTGGAAGTGATGCTAAATTAATTTGTGTCTCTGCTTTTCAATTTCTATTTCAATCTCCACTCTCAAGTGCTTGATTTGGTAGCACTTTCTTTTTTCCTCAAATTTTATGTAATCTCTTGTATCATTGTTTATGAATTGGGATATGGTTTTGATTATTTGGATTAGCTGTAATGACCTTGTTTTATGGCTCCTTAATATTTCTTAAATTGTTATGCATAAACATTTTGTTTGCTTCCTGATATGAATGTTGTCCCTGTTTGGTCATTTGTTGCAGCCTCTCCAATTTTTCATTCTTTTTCCATTTTTTTCTTGAGTTTCTTTAATTTTTCATATGGAGGATTTTGATATGCTCGTTACAGTTTTCTTTAATCATAGGAGTAAATAAAAATATGACATGAAACAATAATTCATAACAGGAATGGGAATGGTAGAAAATTAGAGATTAAACTCTTTAATTTTAATTTGCTATCTTTGTGGTATTACAATATCCAAGGAATTGTGAAGTAATCTACTCCTATTATATATATTTTTAACTAATTCTATAATGACTAAAAGTTCAATTATATTTCAGTGATATTACTAATGGGAACTTCTACTAGTGTTTCGGCATGTGCAACAAAGATTTAATTTTAATTGAGTATTTTTTTCAATGTAATTGATTAGAATTTTTCTTTTAGTTATAGGAAATATTTTAATTATCTAAAACTTGCATAGTCTTTAATGCTTTAGTTGAAATTATAGTTATTTGATTGTTGGATTTAATTTTATTTGCTTTATTGTTTATTGGATTTTGTTGCTTGTCTTAATTCCTTGGACTATAGTTGTCACATGTAATATGACTGAGTTGCTATTTTAAAATAAAGAAATATTTACCTGTTATTTGATTTTTTTTTTTGGTTATTTCCCATAGTCTATTTGCTTAAATGTCAATTTTACTTTTGATATGATAATCTACATGCCATATTGTTTGATTTTGTAGTACCTGTTGCTAGTTAAATTGAATTTGTGGGTAAATGGAATTTTGATCTTGTTAAATGTTGATGTATTGTTAGCTTTCTCTTTATTCCAAAGATCACTTGGTTGTTAAAAGAAAGTAGACATAAAGGTTGCATTGAACAATTATGCAAGTCTAGAGTAATTTTTATATTTTGAATATTGCTGTTAATAAATTCCTTAAAAAATATATGTTAAATTAAAATATGTTCTTGTGTTTATTTTAGATTAAAGTCTGAATTTTTCTGTTGAAAACAAAATATATTTGATCCTACCTAAGAATTTGGATCATGCATTTGAAATTCTAAATATTGTTGTTTATTTTGTGGCTACATTGTGTTTTCTAATGTCATTTGTTTTTTTTTCCTTTTTTATGTGTAGACCCTTGGAATCTAAAATGAGCAGCAGCTGAAGTCTAGTTTGTGGAAGCTGTAAATTGATTTAATTTTCTATTTGATCACAAGATTGTGAAAAATTCTAGTTGTCTTATTATATCTGTTTAAATAAATGAAAGTTTTAATTTACTTAAAGTTTTAGTGCATCGCGAACAATTAATAGGGCATTTATTATTTTATTTGCAAAGGAATGTCAACAAATCCAGAGTACCAATCATTTTTTGTTTTTTAGAAATGAATTAGACATGCCAAATTCATACCAATAAATGTTGTTAGACTGTTATATTCTCTTAGTACCAAATTAGCTGTAAAAAACTTTTTAAAATGATTTTAGTCAAGTCAGAAAAATTGAAGAACTGATTTTGTAATTGAAACATTGACTTAATATAATTTATTTTTAAAATAAAAAACTATACTTTGGAGTAACATATCGAAACATCAAAAAACAAAATTAAGTTCAAGAACAAGAAATCTAATCAAGTTAAAATGATAGAAAAAATGATGTTTTAACACAAATAGATTAGTATCGATTTTATTAATTTAAAATATTTTGTAAGTTATAACTTACATTTGCCTTAACTTTTTAAAAGACAATTTTTTTAGAAGCATAGCAATTGGCCGCATTCTTATATGGTATTATTGTTTAAGTTATAACAAATTAAGGAAATTATCTTAAAAGTAAAGAGAAAGATGTAAATAAATCTATAAGGTTATTTTAAATGTAAATAATTAAAATGAATTAAAATGGAGGCAAGTGATTCAAAAGAATTAGAATTTTCTATTAATGATTAAAATAATCTCTCAAAATAATGAATAACATTTTTTTTAAATCTTTTTTTCTCTTTTAAGTACAAACAAAGCATTTTTGCCAACTTTAAAACTTTGATATAACATATCAATTTCCACGGTTCATGGAATAGCTATATAATAAATATATAATTTATTTGATTATAACCATTTGAAAAATAAAATGTTTGAGTAAAACAACTGCATGCAAAGTTGTTAAAAATGAATTTTGGATGAAGTCAAAGAAATAATTATTTAAAAAGAAATAGAATGGCAAAAATTTTAAAAGAATTGACAAAAAAATTTGGTATATATCAACAATAAATAGATAGCATAAATGGTAAAGTCGGTTAATGGAAGGACAACTTAGAATTTCCACACAAAAGTTGTAATTCATATCAAAGATTTAGAACATACAACCAATAAATAGGAATATAGAAAACAAAATTCGTGGAAAAATAAATTGAAACAATATACAAGAAACTAGATAAAGTTTAACATATTGTAGATAATTAAAAATAAACTTGAACTATCCCCCTAATAAGTTGAAATTTCATGAAGAGAGTGAAAATATAAAACCAAAAAGTTGTGAGAATAAGAGTTAAAAAAATTAACCCAAAACTTGAAATAATTTACTGCGAATTTAAAACTATTAACCAAAGAGTAGAGATGTAAAAAGTAAACTTGATATATTTACCTAAAATATTGGAATTTAATAAAACAAATAGGAATATAGTAAACAAAATTCGTGAAAAAATAAATTGAAACAATATACAAGAAACTAGATAAAGTTTAACATATTGTAGATAAATGAAAATAAACTTGAAGTATCCACCCGATAAGTTGAAATTGGATGAAAAGAGTGGAAATATAAAACCAAAAAGTTGTGGGAATAAGAGTTAAAAAAAATAACCCAAAACTTGAAATAATTTACTAATAATTTCAAAACATCAAACCGAGAGTAGAGATGTAAAAAGTAAACTTGTATATTTACCTAAAATATTGGAATTTGATAAACAAAATAGGAATATAGAAAACAAAATTCGTTGAAAAATAAATTGAAACAATATACAACAAACTAAATAAAGTTTAACATATTGTAGATAATTAAAAAAAAAACTTGAAGTATCCACCCGATAAGTTGAAATTGGATGAAAAGAGTGGAAATATAAAACCAAAAGGTTGTGGGAATAAGAGTTAAAAAAAATAACCCAAAACTTGAAATAATTTACTAACAATTTAAAAATATCAAACCGAGAGTAGAGATCTAAAAAGTAAACTTGATATATTTACTTAAAATATTAGAATTTGATGAACAAAATAGGAATATAGAAAATAAAATTCGTGGAAAAATAAATTGAAACAATATACAAGAAACTAGATAAAGTTTAACATATTGTAGATAATTAAAAATAAACTTGAAGTATCCACCTAATAAGTTGAAATTTCATGAAAAGAGTGAAAATATAAAACCAAAAAGTTGTGGGAATAAGAGTTAAAAAAATTAACCCAAAACTTGAAATAATTTACTGCGAATTTAAAAATATCAACCCGGGAGTAGAGATCTAAAAAGTAAACTTGATATATTTACCTACAATATTGGAATTTGATAAAAAAAATAGGAATATAGAAAACAAAATTCGTGCAAAAATAAATTAAAACAATACACAAGAAACTAGATAAAGTTTAACATATTGTAGATAATTATAAATAAACTTGAAGTATCCACCTAAAGAGTTGAAATTTAATGAAAAAAGTGGAAATATAAAACCAATAATTGATGGGAAAAGAGATGAAATAACTTAGCAAAATATAGATAAATTATAACGAGGAATAGGAATTGAAAAACTAAACTTGAAACATGTATTATAGATATTGGAATGTAACAAAATAAATAGGGATATAACTATTTTATGATATACTTATATTTTTTTATCATTTCTTATGTATTTATAAATTTAAAATTATTTCAATATTTTTCCTCATTTAATTACAATTTTTCCTTTTTTTCTCCTATTTTTTATAATTTTCTCATCATAAAAATAAAAATAAATATAATTTTCATAATATTAATCGGTTAAAAACCGAATATACCGGTTGGTGCATGCGGCTGTATGGAATACAGCGATGCATGCCAGGATGACTCCTACCACCAATGGCTCATTAAAATATCCACACACCATCGTTGGAATCGACACAAACACTTTTATGGTGTGTTTACTTCCCGGATTGGGGAATCGGAATGATTGACCAATGTTTACTTCGCAAAAAATAAGCCGGAATGGGAATCGGAATGGTGGGACCCACAAGAATTTGGGAATGGGGAATGAGAGATTGATTCCCATGGGGAGGAGGTGAATCAATCTCCCATTCACGAACTTCCATTTTTATTGAAATTTCAATATTCGAAAATGCCCTCATTTAAATAAAAATATAAATTCCACAAACGTTATAAACCGGGAAGATATAATAAATAATCACAATAATTATATATGTTATTATTATTATAATTAATTAATTTATTGTTATAATAATTNTTAATATAATTATTATAATTAATTCATATATTATCATCAATTAATTGATATAATTATTACTATTAATTAATCTATAAATATATTATTAACAATAATATATTAATATTTATAGTTTTTTATTAAATAATCACAATAATTAATATATTACTATTATTATAATTAATTCATTTATTATTAATAATATATTAATATAAAAATTACCATTAATTATTATATTAATACATTATTAACAATAACTATAAATAAAAAATTTATTTTGACTAAATAATCACAATAATTAATAATATAATTATTATAATTAATTAGTATAATTATTAATAATAAAATTTTTTGAATAAATAATCACTATAATTAAAATATAAAATAATGATTATTTAATTAATTCATTAAGTACTTTTTTTATTTATTACAATCAAATTCATTCGATTCGATTTAAACACATTAATGGCAATCCTCATTCCGATTTCGATTTATAGTTAAGTAAACAACTTATTCTCGAAATTCCGATTCCACTTCATTCCGATTAGGTTTAAGAACGCACCATTAATGTCAGCATATTATCTCGATTCGAACATCATAGTGACACCATTGAAAAGATCATTACAAAATTACATTAAAGGAAGTTAATAAAACCAAATAAAGAAAGTCAAAATAGAAAAGACAAAATAAAAATGCTGGCTAGAGAAGAAAAATAATTGTAATAGCAATAATAATAACTATTATTTTTATAATAATAATAATAATAATAATAATAATAATAATAATAATAATAATAATAATAATAATAATAATATCAATTAATATTGAAATAGGTAAAAAGGAATATTTAATTTTCCTTTAGTGCAAAAATATCAATTTATTATCATTCTCATTCCTCATTCCTCAATTTAAGAAGTAAAAATACTCTAGTACCTTATTTACTTACTGAAGTGGGAGTAAGAAATATGAATTCCATTCACTCCAGCGTTTACTTATTAAGTAAGAGAGTCTCACTCTGTGAATTCCACTCATTTTTAGAATGAGTAGTGAGATTCCCACTGTCATTAGAGGAGGTGAGAATAAGAATAATTATATTTATTAAAATAAAATAATGTTACATTAATTTAAAAGGAATAATATCATATTTATATAAATAATGTTATTAGATTATTTAATAATATTATATTTATTAAAAATAATAATATTAAACTTATTTAAATATAATATTATTATATTTAGTTAATAATTTACGTTGATTCTAAGTTAAAATTACTTCAAAATAATATTATTATATTGATAGACAATTAATAATATTACTATATACTATCTTGATTTGAAAATACAATATTCTTATATTTATTTAATTTTTATAGTATTATATTTATTCAACATTAATAATTAATAATAATAATAAATAGTGTATTCTAAGAAAATATTACTTTTGTACTATATTATTATTAATAATGTTTCATTTATGTTGTTCTTATAAATAATTTTTAATGTACATAATTAAAATTAAAGTTAATAAAATTTTTAATTTACATAAATAAGAATTTTTTTATTATTAAAATAAAATTTTTATTTTATAAATATATTTTTTTTGTTCACTTTGTAGTTAAAAACTATAATTCTTTAAATAAAGACAAAATTATAATTTGAAATAATTCACTCCCAATCTAACATAAGGTAAACACGTAAATGAAATTCTAATTTCTATTCCACACTCTTATTCTAGTATAAGTAAACAACCTACTCAGACTGATACTCTATACTATCAGTGTGTAGGTTCCCACTCCTTAAAATTCTCACTCCAATTCCAAAAGTAAACACTACCTAGATTTATTTTACCAAATGGGCTAGCCAAACAAAACCACATTTTGAATTGTAATAGTACTAATGAGTTTTAAATTAAATTACTCACATTTGGTCAGCAATACGTTGTAAATCCTATTGTTATTTGATAAAATGTTGTAATGTCTTTTGTTATCTAATACAAATCAATTGTATAGAGTGAGCACTAGGGGTGGGCAAATTGGATTTTAGTTTAGGTTGTTCGGATTTCAGTTTGGGTTACAACCTGATCGAGTTGGAGGATTAAACCCAATTGGGTTCAAAATACAGACTTGAACCGAACCAAACCAAATTTGGTTTGATTTAGTTCATAATTCAAATTGGATTTGGATGGTAATTTAGGTTAAAATTTCAGTTCGGGTTATTTTAGGTTAGTTTGGGTTAGAACAATTCAATCCAAAAATTTGGGTTAGAATATGTTAGAACAACTTAATCCAAAAAATTCTAGCAAGCAGTCACCTAAAATCTCAAATCCAAACATTCTTAACAATAAATATCAACCACCAAGCATCCTTAATAACATTTCAACAGACCCTTTTAAAGTTAAAAAAACATAAAATATGTAGTCAAGTACAATAAAGCTACTAAAATTACAAATCCAAAAATCAAAAATGGCAATCATGATTAATAATTTCATCTCCATCAACACATCTCCACATCACAAACAAAATTAATAACCCATTTCCAACACCATCAATACTGAGGACAACACTTCCAAATTAGCAATAATTAACCATTGCCAATCACGTCAAGCAACAACAGACAAAAAATGAAACAAATAAGTCAATTCTGCAAAAAGATAAAAAATAATAATTAACATTTAGTAAAATCACTCAATATGTCTTAGCAATGTGTATTCTCAATACGACTAGTATTATTTTTGCATTATGACTTTGCTTTAATTGTGTAATTGATTATCATGCTTGATCTAAATCACTTTACATAGTTACATACCTACAGTTGTAACAAAAAATCTTCATACTAGAACACTTAAATGGTCCACTTGGGTTGATTTACAAGTTCTACATGAAATAAAAAGACTTGAAGTAAATAACTCCTAAAATAAAAAAGTCTTAAAAAATAAATAAGTAATTATTAATATTTATACCTTTTGTAAGAGCATCCATAAACTTGTTTTCCTCAACCACTATTTGAAGGTTTGTTGTTGAATTAACAAAAAATGAAAATTGTGTTGTACAAATTTTGTTGAACTCGCAAGCTTACGAATCTATTGTAGAATAGTTCAATAGTGACGAGTGTCGATCCCACGAGGAGGTGGATTTTAATTGCTTGTAGAATTAATTTTCTAAGTGAGTGATTGGATTTATAATGAAAATGACGTAGGTTATCTATTAATTTAAATTAAAGCGGCAGGAATAAACTATTAAAATGAAGTGCTTGGATCTCCAGATTTGTACTCAACATGCACTATCGACTTAACATTCATTGTTAGTACCAATTAAATTATGAAAAGGGTTTTTCACTCCTCATGAACCTCCCTCTAATAGATATGGTGTTAAGTGCTACCCGTGCTAAATAGTAATAATCTTGCCTAGAGAGACGGTAATACCAGCCGATATCTAGAAAAGATTATTACTATCTGTCTACGAAAAGTGATGGGTGTCGAAGCCAGCAAATATAAATATCTACTCTAACAAGATTGTGTATAGTGATTGAGCAGGGTCGTGTCCACAGAGATTGGTAATTATTAAATCCTTTTTAAAATAAAAATATAAAATTGGGGGATTGTTGACAATAATGAAAATCAATTTAAATTAATAAGAATGCAAATTACAAATGTAATTCAAAATGGGAAAACTCTGGTTGAATGAATTAATTCAGCTTTAATTCGACTACTGATCATCGATACAACTATAAATCATTACTGCTTATGAATAGACCGGTTATAGCTACTGAGACACTCTAATAGCCAATCTCTCCTTAATTAGTCGATAACCAAGGTACGACCGTTGGTTATTTCCCTAATCAATAGACAATCCTAGATACGATCATAAGATTTAATCAATTGATAGCCTGAAAAATTAGAGAGACCCAAATCCTAATTAACAAACGCATACGATGGTTCATTTAAATTAGATTCTTTATTCTCATAACACAACGCACTGCTATATTATTTGCCACAAATATCAAAATCTTCATACGATAAATCTTTCAATTGGCAATAGATTAAATTGATAATTAAATAGTGGCCAATTATCTAATTAACAAAGATAATCATGACAATAATTCAGAGAATAAACAAATACCCAAAAAGCAATAAAACAATTAAAAGCACAAGAAAGATCTCACAGTAATGGTGAATCAAAGCTTCATTAACCTTCAACCAGAAAAATAAATTTAGTTCCTCATGGAGAAAAAGAGAAAACCCGAAAAAAAAGATAAAAACAATTAATAATCCAATTCTAATTCTAATTCCCTAATCCTTCTTTATCTCCTCTTTTTATAGTTCTCTTAAAAAGGATAAAGATAAAAATATCTAAAATCTTATCTAAACTTACAAGAGTAATAAAAAGATAAAACACGTTAAAATAAAAATGTCAAGTCCGCAGTTGATAGCACGCGCCCACGCCTTATCAACAAACTTATTCTGAAATCGACTGTCACGCGCCCACGTCTTATCAACAAACTTCTTCTGAAATCGAGAATTTATCCAAGAAGTCAATTCATCCTCAAACATCATCTTGTAGCTCAATTTAGCACCAATCAATAGAATTGCACCTATAAAAATAAAACAAAAGTAAATTACAACTATTAAGTGCAAAATATTGATATTAAAGGGAGTAAACAATGCAAAACTAGTGCATAAAATGCACTATACCAAAAAGTCAAAACATCCACATAAATTAAAGGGGAAGAAAAAGTAAATTTACCAAATTAAGCCCATAGAGCATGTTGAGACTTCACCTTTAACTTAAGTTTGAAAGGAAATTAGCAACTCATAATTTCACTAGGGGTAGAATGAAAATTTTATTAAAATACGTAGAAAATAAAAAAGGGAGATGGAATTACAGAAAATGGAGCTTATAAATGGATTCAAGGGTGTCAAATTAGGGGGGAGCCCCTTTTTTATAGATACAATGAGTAAATCATGGCAATCAGATTAAAACAATTTGGACTTTCAGGATTGCGCCACGTGACAAGTTCTTATTGGATGAAATACATCATCAGGGCTGTCATTATGTGTATATGCATGTACTGTACGCACGTTTTTTTGGTCCATATACTGTCATGTCGCTGGTCAACACCACATCATCATTTTAGTCCAATAGGATTGTGACACATCATCAGTCAACACCACATCATCAGTCAATACTACATAAGCGGTCAATGCCACATCATTCGTCCAATCAAATGCCGCCATATCATCATATAGTGCCATGTCATCGTACAGTGACGTGTACAGTACCGTATATATGAACAATACCGTATATGTGAACAATACCACTTATCTTTTTAATTTCTTCCTAAGGTTTTCGATTGTCATGAGTTCAAAATTGCTATCCGTTTTTCTATATGATCTCTTGTTCATTGTGAAATGACCATGATGTCCCCTAGAATACATAAAATACTTAATTAAAATAAAATATACATAATTAAATCACAAGGGACTTAAAGATATAAAAGTAGGAATGTTAGTGAGACTTGGAGTGTAAAATAATGATTTTCTCCAATATAAATATACACTTTCTAGCACTCAACACACCCCCACCAAATAAAAGTATAAACATTATCTTCAGTCTAAAGAAATATTATCCCCACATCAACTTTCCACATTAATCAGTCCAGAAAACTTTGTCACAACTATAGTAATCAAGTCATTTTCAAGATTGACATGTCAAACTCTAAAATCTCATTGGTAGTAGTGATACTCTCACAAAAAAAATTAAACAAAAAAATAATCACTATAGTGAATGGTAAATTGAGTGAAAATAATAAAGAAGTAATATCACACACTCTCACCAAGGTGACAGAAATATGCCCTCAGCTTAGAAATAGTACAATTTTAATTCAAACAAAATGCTAATCAAACCAATGTATTCATCATTATTTTTTTTTATATGTATATATATATGCACTACCACATCTTTTCAACTCATATAACTAGTTTCTATTTCAGACTATAGTTCCTTAAAATCAAGAAGGACTTTTATTAGGACGTAACGTAGGCTAGGGACGTGGCTAACAAAGAAGGGATAATAGGAAAAACAAAATATATGTTTGAAAAATAGAGGACTATAGAGATCGTTAAGTGCTTTTCACTTGAATTATCTTTTCTTATATATATATATATATGTTTTGCTTTTTTTTTTTTTATAGATAGCACCTTTTTCGTGAATGTAAAATTATCTCTATTTTTAAACATAAATGGGTGGTGGAAAATACAAAATATAAGGTGATACTCTACATTGGAATGGGACAAGATAATAGGTTACTAAAGAAAAAATATTTTTTTTTTAAGGCTCAAAGGGGTTAACTATAGATACATATTAATTGGGTTGGCTGGAAAGGCTCAAACGGACCAAAGATGACATTTCTGTCATCTTTTAGGGTTCTAAATAATCTTCCATATCTATTAGTTAGATAGACATTCAGATGTAGCAACGCATGCTCTTTTTTTTTTTTTTTCAGAATGTTAACTCTAAGGAAATCTAGAGATAATGTATAAAAAAATAAATTGCTAAGCTGAATGAAGAATGGGCAAAATGGTTACTCTCCAAGAAAAATGATAGGCTCAAAAACTCACTTGGAATTTATTATGACATGTGCGTTCTTTCAAGCAACTTATATTTGTCTCCAACTTCAACATGTAGAGTAACAAACATGGTATAACATAACTCAAGACTAAAGATAATACAAATATTAAAATTTGAAAGTTATCATGTCATCTAATATGAAAATATCACAATATATATATATATATATATATATATATATATATTTATATTTATAAATTCTACTCCCAAACCTATTCTAGTAATGAAAATCATACAAAACGGTGAAAATAGAAAAACTAATTGGTAAAAGAAGTTAGAAAGATCACACTTAAAATGACTGTGGAAGCTTAAAAGAAATGTTTGAATTTTTTTTTTATAAGAAGATGCGTTTCTAGAGTCACTACACTCCATATTCAGCCATCCTCTACTCAAAAATTTAGCCACAGTTAGTTTCTACAAAAAAAATCAGTTAAAATTATAAAAATATTGAGATATTCCACAATTATCAACTATTCCCTCCCCCGAACCAGAATGAAACATTGTCCTTAATATTTGAAAGAAAATAGGGTTTAGAAGACATCACCTAAGTGCTGTATCACAGAAGAAATATTTACAAGCAGAGAGTTAAATCTAATTTGCACTTCTTACTACGGCTACTGTTACCATCATTAGTTGGTCATTCCAACTCGAGGGTCATAGGATTTGGCTCTGGTCTATAAGTTTGTAACATATCAAGTAACTCATTAGTAGTATGAGCACAAATAAAGTTTTTTTCGCTGTGAAAGAGATGAAATGGTTTTTTATTGCATGGTTAAGAAATTTGATAAAGCCATCATAAAAGTTATTGACATTTAACAAATCGATGGGTTTCTGATGAATGTTCAGATAAGTCCAAGATGCTAATGTGATTAGTGCTTTTAGAGTTACAAGATCTCATGGTAGGAAAATAAAGCATCAGCATGATTTAGCATTTCAGTTATTCTCTCTTGCATACCTGAGACGACTAACTCTTCTCCAGTTGGTGAGTCAGACACATAGCCCAACGGTTTTAGACTTCTTGGGATGATGCCTAACACTTGGCTCCCTTTGAGATAAGCAGCTTCTGAGACCAGTTTTGATAACCCTCGGTCACCTCTTCCATATTCTTTCTTTCTACTATGCGTTGACCAAGATTTATGGCTGCCTCAACGAACTCTTTATGTTTGCCATAGTTAAACCAAGAGAGAACACAAATGTTCTTGAATTGTTTGTTAGGAGTAGCTGCCATTGGAATGCTTCTAAAAAATAATTTGTGAGTTTAAAAAAAAAAAGATCATATATCAAGGATCTTGGTGACAATGGTTTACAGCTATATATGAGGTAGCATGTCTGTGTCAATTAATGCATAAAACACATGGCTCAAGAGT
This sequence comes from Luvunga scandens, assembly GCA_030449905.1. Taxonomy (NCBI): domain Eukaryota; kingdom Viridiplantae; phylum Streptophyta; class Magnoliopsida; order Sapindales; family Rutaceae; genus Luvunga; species Luvunga scandens. The sequence continues at coordinate 565,200 of JASUUG010000696.1, forward strand.
CAAAAAGGAAATAGTCAAAAGAAAAAGAAAATAATTACTAAAGAGAAGAATGCAATTGACAAAACAACAGTGAAAAAAAATAGTAAAATAACAGTAAAAGGATATTTACATGTAGTTGTGATTGTGGCTTATTTCTTATTCTGGTTGTACGTCTAGAACAGCTTGAACGCCCTCTATGGGTCGAGGATAGGCTTGCCATCCAGTTTGTTTATAAACTGGCAAACAAAGTTGTTTATAGTTAGATTCTCGAGACTATATCGGACACGCTCTTTTTGAAATAATGGCCATAATTGGAGAATTGAATCCACTAGGATGCGTTTCAAGAGACAAAAGGACATCATCCTATGACTCTTTATTCAAGTCATCCTTAATGAATTGAATCTTATCTTCCCTGTTATCAGAGATCATTCCGAAAGAATAAGGATTTTTATTGCATTTCATCCTGGCACACTTATGACAATCAACATGAAGTTTTTGAGCTCTTCGTTTTCTTGAGTAATTTCCTTTACCACAATCAGGCATGTATGCAATAAATTTATGAGGTAACTCACATACCAAATGTACTTTGGCCTCGATTAACCAACGGATGTCAATAGGAATGTTATTTCTCATAAGCAATTGCATGCATTCGGATCGAGGTTTATAGATTGTAAGGAGGACATTCTGAGAAAGTGAAGGAAATCGCTTGTAAAGCTTTGCTAGAATCCTATTTCTGTCTATACCTTCTTCTCAGAGTATCAGTTATTATGGGAAATTGAAGTAACTGACTTTGATTGTCACGGAGTACCGTTATCCGCCACTTAACCAGGGTAACAAACTAAAGAACACAAAGAAGAAAAGAAAAGAAAAATAATAATTTCACAATCATCCTCTTATTGAATTTACTTTAAGTTCTATTTGAGTGTCGTTGATACCTCACTTAATTTTTCTGAGTTGTCTTTCTAGATCTTCAACGTGGGATACCAACTTTGGAGATTGTAGCTTCCGAATACGATGTGTTTTACAAAATCGTATCTAGCTTCTCAGATGAGATTGTACACCTTGAAGTTGTGTGAGAAGGTTTAAGAGAATCTGTCTAGTTGAGACACACATGATTAGAAATGATAAAAGAAAACTGAATGATTAAATAAACACACTTTCACAAAAGTTTAAATCACTAAAAAGAAGAAAGAAATAAGAAAAAATCTCAATTTAAGTTTGGCAGGTCACTCAAATCAATTTCGGTGTCCTTTTCATGTGGTTGGTACTCTAGATATGGCTTTAATCTTTGACCATTAACTTTAAAAGTTACACCATTTTTTGGATCCTTAATTTCAATTGCTCCATGTGGAAAAACAATGTGGACTATAAAGGGACCAGTCCATTGAGAGCGTAACTTACCTGAGAATAGGTGCAAGCGAGAATTGAATAAAAGCACTTTCTGACCTGTGGTGAAAGATTTTCTCATAATTTGCTTGTCATGAAAGACTTTCAATTGCTGCTTGTAAGTCTTGGCATTTTCGTATGCATCATTATGAATTTCTTCAAGTTCTGCCAGCTGTAATCTTCTTTTTGAGCTGGCTTGCTGCATGTCATAGTTGAATTTCTTGATGGCCCAATATGCACGATGCTCGATTTCCATAGATAGGTGGCAAGCTTTTCCATATACTAGCTTATAGGGTGAAATCCCAATTGGGGTCTTGAAAACTGTTCTATATGCCCATAATGCATCATCCAGTTTTAATGACCAATCTTTTTTGTCTGGTCTCACCGTCTTTTCTAATATGTGCTTTATTTCTCGATTGGAGATCTCAACTTGGCCACTGGTTTGCGGATGATATGGGGTTGTCACTTTATGAGTAATGGAATACTTTGTCAAAAGAACTTTGAATGATTTGTTACAAAAGTGGGCTTCACCATCAGTGATTATTGATCGAGGGAATCCAAAGCGTGAAACAATGTTGCTTTTCAAAAATCCAATCACTACCTTGTGATTATTGTGCAAATTTTATTGAACTCGCAAGTGCACGAATCTATTGTAGAATAGATTAATGGTGACGAGTGTCGATCCCACGAGGAGGTGGATTTTAATTGCTTGTAGAATTAATTTTCTAAGTGGATGATTGGATTTATAATGACAATGAAGTAGGCAATATATTAATTTAAATTTTGTATAAGGAATAAACTATTTGGATGAAATGCTTGGATCTCCGGATCTGTCTCAACATGCACTATCGGCTTAACATTCATTATTAGTACCAATTAAATCATGAAGGGGGAACTTCCACTCATCATGAACCACACTCTAATAGATATGGTGATAAGGGCTTCCCGTGCCAAATAGTAATAACCTTGTTTAGGGAGGCGGTTATTCCAGTAGATATCCGCATAAAGATTATTACTATCCTGTCTACGAAAAGTCAAAACAACCACATAAATTAAAGGGGAAGAAAAAGTAAATTTACCAAATTAAGCCCATGGAGCATGTTGAGACTTCACCTTCAACCCAAGCTTGAAAAGAAATTAGCCACTCATATTTGAACTAGGGGTAAAATGGGAATTTTATTAAAATACGTAGAAAATACAAGATGGAGATGGAATTACAGAAAATGGAGTCCAAAAATGGATTCCGGGGTGACAAATTAGTGGGGAGCCCTTTTTATAGAATTTGAGTAAATGGCCATCGGATTAAAAGAATTTGGACGCTCAGGATTCGCCACAAAAAGTTCTATTGGATAGAACACATCATCGGGCTGTTATTTCGCGTGCATATGCATGTACCGTACACACATTTTTTCCGTCCATTAAAATTTCCGCCACGTCAGGTCAACATTTTTGGTCCAATAAGCTCGTGACACGCCATCGATCAGCCAACGCCACATCATCAATGCCACATGTCGGCCAATGCCACATCATTCGCCTAATCAAATGCCGCCACGTCATCGTATAGTGCCACGTCATCGCATTTCAAAGATACGGAAGAAAAGGTGAAAAAGAATGAACGATTTGTAAAAGATCGTATATATCAACCGTCATCAGTATGTGTGAAACTTTGTATACGTATAACAGACCATTTTTCTTTTTATGCTCCTCTTAAGGTTTTCGACTATCCTGAGTTCAAAAGTGCTGTCCGTTTTTTCATCTGATCTTTCGTTTATTGTGAAATGGCCATGATATCCCCTAAAATACATAAAATACTTTATTAAAATAAAACATACATAATTAAATTACAAGGAACTTAAAGACATAAAAATAGGGATGTTAGTGAGACTTGGAGTGTAAAATGATGATTTTCTTCATTATAAATACACACTTTCTAGTACTCAACAATGATCATTAGTTCTACATGAAACTACTTCTACCCATTTTCATACGTAGTCAACAACAACTAATATGTATTGATGGCTAAAAGAATGGGGAAAAGGTCTTATGAAGTCGATATCCCATACATAAAAAATCTCAACCACTAAAATTGGGTTTAGTGGCATCATGTTTCTTCACGTAATGCTTTCTATTCGTTGACACCTATCACATGAAGAGCAAAAAATGTAAGCATCTCGAAATATAGTTAGCCAATAGAAACCACACTGTAAAATTTTACTAGCTGTTTTCTTAGCGCTGAAATGACCTCCACAAGCTTGTTCATGGCAGAATGAAAGGATATTTTGAAATTCACTTTCTGGAACACATCATCTGACAATTTGATCTGCACAATACTTAAACAGATAAGGGTTATTCTAGAAGAAATTCTTTATTTCCGCAAAAAATTTGGCCTTGTCCTGCTTAGTCCAATGCTTCGGAAGTTTACCTGTAATAAGAAAGTTAATTATATCAGCATACGATGGTAATACTTCCACACTCATCAATTGTTCATTTGGAAATGATTCATTCAATTGTAATGGTTCTGTAATTGTATCAAAATTCAGACGAGAGAGATGGCCTGCCACAACATTTTCTGTGCCTTTCTTATCATTGATTTCAAAATCAAATTCCTGCAAAAGTAACACCTAATGAATTAGTCAAGCTTTTGTATCTTTCTTTGTGAGAAAATATTTAAGAGCAACATGATCTGTGAAAACAACTATTTTACAACCAATGAAATAAGATTAAATTTCTCTAATTCAAATACTACTGTTAGCATTTCTTTTTCAATGGTTAAATAGTTCAAATGTGCATCATTCAATGTCATACTAGCATAGTAAATGACATGGGGAATTCGATCAATTTTTTATCCTAATACTGCTCGTACTGGATAATCAGATGCATCACAATGAACTCAAATGGTAAGTTCCAGTTTGGGGGCTGAATGATGGGTGATGATGTCAATAACTGCTTTAGTTTCTCAATGCCACAAGACATGAATCATCAAAGATAAATGGTATATCCTTAGCAAGTAAATTGCATAAGGGTCTAAAAACTTTACTAAAATCTTTAATGAAACGTCTATAAAAACCCGCATGCCCAAGGAAAGATCTTACTTCTCTGACTATTTTAGGTAGAGGAAGATTGGAAATGAGATCCACCTTGGCTTTATCAACCTCAATACCTTTGCTCGAAATTATGTGACCGAGAACAATACCTTGTTTTACCATAAAATGACACTTCTCCCAATTTAAGACCAAATTCTTCTCTATGCATCTCTGCAAAACTAGTGTTAGGTGATGTAAACATTGATAGAATGAATCACCAAAAACAGAAAAATTATCCATAAAGACTTCAAGGAATTGTTCAACCATATCAGAAAAAAAGCTTATCATGCATCGTTGAAATGTAACAGGTGCATTATATAATTCAAATGGAATTCTTCTATATACAAAAGTACTAAAAGGGCAAGTGAAAGTGAATTTCTCTTGATCTTTTGGTGCTATGAGAATCTGATTATATCCTGAGTAGCCATCTAGAAAGTAATAAAATTCATGACCTGTTAATCTATCAAGCATTTGATCGATAAATGGTAAAGGAAAATGGTCTTTATGTGTGACAGAATTTAACTTTCTATAATCAATATATACACACCATTCTGTAGTCACTCTAGTAGGTATTAATTCATTTTCAGCATTGGTAACTACTGTGACTCCGGACTTTTTAGGGACAACTTGCACAGGACTGACCCATGAACTATCAGAAATAGGGTAAATGATACCTACATTTAATAGTTTAAGGACTTCAGTTCTAAGGGTTCAACCGACGTTGCATTTCCCTGGTAGGTTTAGCTTTTTCATCAAGATGAATGTAATGCATACAATCCACTAGATTTATACCTTTTATGTCGGCTATGGTCCATTCAAATGCTCCTTTGTGCATTTCTCTGATGGTGCTAATTGTTCCACTCTTGACTTCCATTTGCTAGTGTTCATGGATGGTGCTGAATCAAGTAAAGCGTTAACTTCATCTACTGATATGTCAATATCAAAATCCAAACCAAAGTTAGTTAAACATGTTTGTAAAGGATCATCACTAAGGTTATCAACTAACTGTTCTATTAAATCCACATTAACAATTCCATCATCTGCATTGTGAGGTTGTTTGACAATGTTGAAGATATTTAGGTCCATCATCATATTGTCAAAAGACAACTGCATATTTCCAGTTCTGCATTAAATGTGAGCATTGGCAGTTGCCAGAAAGGGTCGTCCGAAGATAATGAGAATGTGCTTTCCTGAATCCTGGACTGGTTAAGTGTCAATTACAAAGAAATCAACAGAAAAATAAAACTTATCTACTTGTATAAGCACGTTTTCCACAATACCACGAGGTTTTTTCATCAACTTATCTGCAAGCTGTAACACAATTGGAGTTGGGTGTAATTTTTCTAGTCAAAGTTTCACAAATACTGAGTAAGGCAACAAATTTACGCTAGCTTCTATGTCCAACAAAGCATTCTCAATTGTGTGGTTCCCTATACTACATGAGATAGTGGGGGAGCCTGGGTCTTTGTATTTTAGAGGAATTTTGTGTTGGAGTATAGAGCTCACGTTTTCTGTTAAAAAGACATTCTTTTGAACATGAATGTTTCTCTTTTTAGTACAAAGGTCTTTAAGAAACTTGGCATAAGATGACACTTGTTTTATAGCATCAAGCAAAGGGATGTTAACACTTACCTGTTTAAAGATTTCAAAAATCTCACTTGTAGATTTTTCCTTCTTTGCTTTAGCTAACCTTTGGGGATATGGAGTTTTGGGAATGTATTCTCGTGGGTTGGTTTCTTCTTTCTCCTCTGATGATGAGTCTTCTGCATTTATTGATTATATTTTGAGTTGTTTTTGTCACCGGCATCTCCACTTTGTTATCGACTTTTTTTTCTTTTCACAAGATCATGACAATTTTGACCTCCCCATGCTGCTGAGGTGAACTGGTATTTGTTTCATGCACTCTTTTAAGATTAGGCATTGGTTGATTTGGGAATTTACCTTTCTCAACAATCATTGCCAAAGTTTGAACTGAAGAAGCAAACTGTCCCACCATTTTTTCGAGGTTTGAAATTGATTCGGTTTGTGAGTTGAAGCCTGCTCTCATCTCATTTCGCAGTTTATTAATGGTACGGTTTTGTTGTTTGATTCTAGAGTGAGTAAGATTCTTAAAATTCTGGAACGCATCTTCCCATGGTTTAGGTTGAGAATAGTTTGGGTCTTGATGGTATGGTCTAAATGGTGGCTGAGAGGCTTGAGGATTTTGAGAAATTGGTTGCATTGGCAGAGCTGGAGCTGAAGCTGCTGGTACATTCTGTTGGAATCCTTGAGACCATGAAAAATTAGGATAGTCTCTCCATCCAGGATTGTATGTGTTGGAGTAAGGATTGTAGTTTGATGGCTTTCTCATTACACCTATGGCATTTGCTTGATCTGGGTATGAGTCCTGATCATGTGGCTCTGTCAATTTAGTAGCTGTTAATGATGCTAGTTGTCGAGAAAGACCTTCAACTATCTCTTTGACTTCTTTAATTTCTGAACTTGACTCGCCAATGTGAACCTCATTCACTCGCTTAACTCTTCTAGTATTCCTGAGTGAACAATTCCTTTGTCGGGAATTATCTGCTTGTCGCTGGAAGAAATCCCAAATCTCTGATGCACTTTTTGACATTAGCTCTCCTCCACTTGTTGCCTTTAGTCATTCTTACACATGTGGTAATAATCCCTCTAAAAAGTATTGGCATTGGTGCCATTTCTTGTACCCATGATGTAGACACTTTAGAAGTAGTCCATTGAATAGCTCCTATGCTTCGAAAAACTGCTTATCTTCTTTTTAGGTAAACTCTGAAATTTCCCTGCAAATAGCATTGGTTTTATGTACTGGAAAATATTTATTCAAAAATTTTGTTACCATTTGTTCCCATGATATAATGCTATTAATTGGCAATGCATTGAACCATAAACGAGCTCTATCCTTTAAAGAAAATGGGAATAATCTAAGTTTAACATCATCATCTGAAAAATTCTCATATTTAAAAGTTTGACATATAGCATCGAAATCATTAAAGTGATTATATGGATTTTCATTCTCTAGGCCATAGAATGTTGGGAGACAATTTAGCACACTAAGTTTTAATTCAAAACTCCTAGCAGCTATATTTGGGTATCGTATGCATGATGTGCTTAAGTTAGCTAAGGGACTGGAGTAGTCCTTAAATGGCCTCTCTTGTGTTTGTGTGTGCGAAGTATTTTTTCCAGTTCAAAATCTATATGCTCAAGATTTGGTAATTGTAACCTACAACCATGCATGCAAAGAAAAAAAATGGTAACAAAATTAATAAAAATAAAGAAGAAGGAAAAATTATGATACTAACATTATCACGCTTTTATAATCTTGCTATGAAAACTAACTCAAGTACTATATATAGCAAAGAAAATACGTGAAACAAATTAAAATAAATTAATAAGCGGTTGAACTTGCCAATTTAACAAAATAAAAAAAATGAAAATTAAATTACGGAAATTTAAAAAAGAGAAGAAAAGACAAAAAAATACCTACTTAAAAATGCAGATTCACTTTTTTTTTAATAATAAAAAAAATTACAAGGAAAAAATAAATAAAGAAATTGAAAATTTATTCTACAAATTAAAATAACGTACCTCCCCAGCAACGGGCCAAAAACTTGTTGTGCAAATTTTATTGAACTTGCAAGCGCACGAATCTATTGTAAAATAGTTCAATGGTGATAAGTGTCAATCCCACGAGGAGGTGGATTTTAATTGCTTGTAGAATTAATTTTTTAACTAGGTGATTGGATTTATAATGAAAATGACGTATATTATCTATTAATTTAAATTAAAGCGGTGGGAATATGCTATTAAAATGAAGTGCTTGGATCTCCGGATCTGTACTCAACATGCACTATCATCTTAACATTCATTATTAGTACCAATTAAATAATAAAAGGGGGTTTTTCACTCCGCATGAACCTCACTCTAATAGATATGATGCTAAGTGCTACCCGTGCCAAATAGTAATAACATTGCCTAGAGAGACGGTAATACTAGTCGATATCTAGACAGGATTATTGCTATCTATTTACGAAAAGTCAAAACATCTACCTAAATTAGAGGGGAAGAAAAAGTAAATTTACCGAATTAAGCCCATAGAGCATGTTGAGACTTCACCTTCAACCCAAGCTTGAAAGGAAATTAGATACTCATAATTGAATTATGGGTAAAATGAAAATTTTATTAAAATACGTAGAAAATACAAGATGGAGATGGAATTATAGAAAATGGAGCTCAAAAATGGATTCAGGAGTGTCAAATTAGGGGAGGAGCCCCTTTTTTATAGATACAATGAGTAAATTATGGCCATCGAATTAAAATAATTTAGACGCTCAGATTGCGCCGCGTGGCATATTCTTATTGGATGGAACACATCATCAGGGTTGTCATTTTGTGTATATGCATGTACCGTACGCACATTTTTTTTGTCCACTAACATACTGCCACGTCGCCGGTCAATACCACATTATCATTTTAGTCCAACAGAATTGTGACACGTCATCAGTCAACATCACATCATCAGTCAATGCCACATAAGCGGTCAATGCTACATCATTCGTCCAATCAAATGCTGCCACATCATTGTCTAGTGCCACGTCATCGTATAGTATAGGTGAATAGTGCCGTGAAAAGTGTCGTGTACAGTACCGTATATGTGAACAGTATCATTTATCTTTTTAGGCTCCTCCTAAGATTTTTGACTATTCTGAGTTCAAAATTGATGTATGTTTTTCTATTTGATCTCTCGTTTATTGTGAAATGACCATGATGTCCCATAAAATATATAAAATACTTAATTAAAATAAAACATACATAATTAAATCACAAAGGACTTAAAAATATAAAAGTAGGAATGTTAGTGAGACTTGGAGTGTAAAATAATAATTTTCTCCAATATAAATACACACTTTCTAGCACTCAACAAATTGCAACCAATTTTGCATCAGTATTGATGCTTCCACCATATTAGGGGTCATAAAACTACTATATTCATCTAAAATAGAATCTCTCGTACTAAAGGCAGACTCAGATGCAATAGTAGATACTGAAATGGTAAATACATCTCTTGATATTTGTAACAAAATTGGCTATTTCGAACTATTAATCTTTCACTATTGCAAAATATCAAATAGAGTACCCAATGTATTAAGTGCTTGATGTTCAACCGACTTCATCAAATAAAGATCTAACTTATTTGACAGTTCTACATGATCTTTAATGACAACAACCATCTCGATGTATTTTGAGAAAAAGGTCCTCAAATGCTTCATTTTCTTCACCAATGAAAGTCAATCTACTATTAGCACTAACATCAGCACTTGCACTTAAAAATGCACTTGCACTTGCACTTGGCATATAGCACTATATGCTTTAAAAAGCTTGTGTAACACATCTTTCACCATGTTTTTCATCTCAGCACATTTTGCATTATCCTTGCTGTATAAAATCTCAAAGCAAAGTGCTGTAAAGTTTATTTTCCCCCATGGATCTAACAATCAATAACTTGTTTATCTTCGCGAGCCCTTCTCAATACTCCTCAAATCTCATTCATGCTATTTGCCATTATATTAATGTATAGATAAAGGCTATCCCCCATTGTATTTAAAGCTTTTTAAACTTTGCATATCTTGTTCTAGCAAACACTAAATGTCACCCTTAGAAAAGAAGAAAATGTTAGTGTAGCATCATAAAAAATCCTCAAAAACTTGACTATCTAATGAGCATTATCCTGATTGTAACTTCTTGCCAATCCTATCTTTCTCTTCTCACCTTTTTCTTCACGAAAATAGGCATTATTAAGCTTATCCTCATTTGCCATTCGATCAAATGCCGATCTAAACTTCAATGCTATCATCAACATAATATATGTGAAATTCCACCTAGTTGAACAATCTAAAACCACACTTCCTCTAGAAATCTAACTATTCTGCCTTAAAATCTTTTCTTGCTCCACACAAATTTGAAATGCTTTTAATCTTGCAATGGATGATCTTACATACTTCATATCATTACGGATACTAACAATACTGCCATCTAATTTTTTCAATCCCTTATTAACAATAAGATTCATAATATGTTAACAACCATGTACACATATATAATCACCATTCAACACTAATGCATCATCTCTTCAAGTATTCAATTTATCCTTCGAATAGCTAATGGCAAAACTATAAACACCTTTTCTATACCCCAATCAAATAAATATTTCTCGAATTGTTTATCAATCATCTACTTCCTATGATAAAAAACTGTGTTAATCCTTCAAATAGCTATTGGCACCCTTCCTATATCCTAATCAAATAAATATTTCTCTAATTGTTTATCAATTGTCTCCTCCCTATGATAAAAAACTGTATTAAAATTGATGACCTTTCTACGTAACTGTCAATCTTGGTCAATAAAGTAAGTTATTATCACCATATAACTAGCCATTGTGATGAAAGTCCAAATATTGGTAGTAAGAGAGACTTTTTACTTCTTATCACACAATAAGCTCTTTATCAAAGCTTTTTAGCTAAAAAAATGTCAAGTATATCTTTAGCAATGGTTTTAAAAGATGGGACAATAAACCAAGGACATGTAACACTACAAAAATGTCTGAACCTAGAATTCTCCACATGCAAAAATGGCAACTTAATAAAAATAATCATTTTAGCAGTTGCCCTTCTAATAGTCTCCTGCTTAAATCCGCTAACCACAACCTGACCATATTCTCTATTCCCAGCACTAGTAAGTTCTTAAGTTAAAGCTCATTGATTTTATAGATAGCTTTCATATTCAAAATACCTTTTCAAGTGGTTTGACAAATTGCTAGTCCCATGAGTAGTTTTACAAGAATATTCTTGGCCGCAATAGTTGCACTTGCAGCGATTGTAATCTTTGGGTAGTTTGTTGAAATCCTTTCACACTTTTGATCATGAAGCCATCACTTTTCTTGGCTTAGGTAGTTTTGATGTCGTCCTCAATGGCTTCTTCCTCTTCGATTCAGATTGGGCTTTAGTAGCCGTTGGTGACATACCATTAACTTCATTAGATTCAGTGGATTGGATGTTATTATGAACTCTTGAGCCATCTGTTTCTAACATTTGAAATCATAAATCCAATTAAGTTAATCAACACAAAATTAGAAAATTTAAACTCACGTAAAGGACAAAATTTTTAGTTATATTGAATATGTGTCATTTGTTTATTAATGATGTTGAGTTGAAGTAGCCAATTAAGTTCACTTTTCTTTACATGGGAATTAATTTATGTCAAAATTAACTATTCTGTTAATCATCTAATCCAAACATATATATACTAAAACAAATAGCATAATTATGACTCATTTGCTAATAATAATAATAATAATGTGAAATCAACACATGATTAAAAAATGGTTTAAATTGTATTTACACACCTAGGGTTACCCACATTTAGTAACAACTACTTAATTAGTTAATTATACACTTAAATAAAGAAAGCATTTTGAGGAAATTTGCTTTAAAAAAAAACATTATTTACAACTCAATGGTAATTGCTTTGATAGTTGGCAAGAAAGACCAGCCTCAGGCTTAAGATCGAATAAGTACTGACCTTGATAAGTTTATGGATCGGAAGTGAGGCAGCGATAAAAGAGACGGTAGCTAGTTTGGAAGCAAAGGGGTGTCGACAGAATGAAATTGTCGATGTGGTTTGAGTGTGGCTGTGTAGTAGTGAGTGAGCTGCAAGGTGAACAATGGTGTCGGATGTCTGTTGGAGCTGTGCTATTGCCTGCCATCGTCGTGGGTCTCATGATTAGGCATTTAGAAATTAGTTTGTGAGTGCTGAGTGTGAGGTGACATGAAGGGGCAACGCGAGTTAGATGTGAGAGAGAAAAAGCCCAATCGTTCGGGTTTCATAGGTTAACCTAATCTGAACACCCACTCCTAGTGAGCACAATACTTTTCTAGAGTCATAACTTTTGCTATATGTGTTTATTTTGGGTCCATGATCTATCATTTTGAAGCTTATAGAAAGATACATATAGATGTTTACGATCAACGAATCATCTCGAATTCCATTTCTTTTGGCATCATTTAAAATAAATAGTTTATTTTATAGATATTTTTTATTCACTTTGTAATTAAAAACTATAATTCTTTACATAAAGGAAAAATTATAATTTAAAATAATTCATCACAACCCAAGATAAGGTAAATATATAAATGGGATTCTAATTCCTATTTCATAGTCTCATTCTAATATAAATAAATAACTTACTCCAACTCTTTCTCTACACTTCCAATCTCCATATTCTCTCTCCTCAGAATTTTCACTCCAAATCAAGATGTAAACGCTATCTAAATCTCTCTTACAAATAGGCTAGCCAAAACAAGACTACATTTCAAATTGGAATGATGCTAATGAGTTTTAAATTAAATTACCTACAATCGATCAAGACCTTCCTATAACTCCTATCGTTATCTGACAACATGTTGTAACTTCTTTTGTTATTTGATACCAATCAACTATGTAGGGTGAGCACGGTACTTTCCTAGGGCTATAACTTTCGCTATATGTGTTTATTTTGGGTCCATGATATATCATTTCTAAGCTTTAAGAAAAATTGACTTAAACGTTTACAATCAATGGATCATGTTGAAATTTTATTTCTTTTGACATCATTTAACAAGTTTAAGCTTTTTGGATTTTTAAGCCATCAAATTTAATTGTCATATTTAATTTTATTTTTCTTATTTCAGTATAATTTCAATATAAAATAATAACGCGGGAAATTTTGACTGCCCATAAGATAAGGCGGTGTGAAATTGTTTTTTTTTCAAAGTTATGTTAAACGAATATCATAATTAATACATGAGTCTATTTAATGTTTCAAATTTTAAATGACTTATATAAGTGTCAGTTCAAACTGACACGACACAAATACAATACAAATTGCAATTAATTGTTCTTACTTAAAATTGATTGTTATTTAGCACATATATATAACATTTGTCCAAATACAACAAATACTTATAACTAATATAACATAATAACAAATATAACAAGTTCAAATCCGAAACACTTTTTAAATATCCATGTACAGTTAAATGTAAAATAAAAAGGAAATTTGTTACATCCTGTGGACATGCTCACCAAACATGAACTGCAACCGCACAGGTCAACCTCAAACCATATACAGATTCTTCCTTTGTCCGGTAAAACCTAAATGACCATTTATTCCTCACTACCCCTGAGGTCCTCTGAGGGTAAAATTGGAAAATAAACTTGTTCCTATTGGTTTTCATTTTGGATCTCAAAAGCAAAGTTCAATCTCTCTGTCTAATTCCGCGCCATCGGACGGACGGAACCAGAACTAGTGAAAGCAGATCGCGATCTGGTTTCTTTTTTATTTATTTATTTTTAGTTTGAGGTAACTTAATTTCTGTGATTTTTTCCTCAAAATAATTATTAATGATGAATTTACTTCAGCTGAATTTTTTTAGTTGATTTTTTAATTAATTGACATGAATTTTTGTGCCTATAGTGTGCTTTGCATCGTAATTATTAATTGATTTTTCGCACTATTATACTTATATTATTATTATTGTTGTCGTTGTTGTTATCATTATTTCATTGTACTTGTGTGTTAATTGCTTTTTTTTTTTTTGCTGATTTTGAATTCATTAATTCATTGGTATGATATTTTGTAGAAAAAAATGAAAAATGATATAAAAAGTAAAATTCATGATTCTTAAACACTCAAAAGTTGCCTCCCTATCATCATTTGTGCCACCAAGCTCAGTCACTCACGCCGCCGCTCACTAGCCAGGCGGCCAACAAAATTCCCCCACAAGTGGTGATTACACTGTGAATTTGGTTGCTGTAGTAATATAGGGTTTTAGTGGAAAGATATGATATAATCGATGGTTTCTCTTGTTATAAACTGTGTAAATTTGATTCGAATTTGAGAATTAATATTTAGTGATTTGTGGTTAGGGTTTGTGTGGACCTGTTGCATTTGAGATTTGTTTTTATTAATTTTGACGGGATTGAAGAAACCACTGGTATTAGATCAGGAAAAATTTTTGTCCCTGATAAAATAACGGGATGGGGTTGGGTTTCATTTACTTCCCGACTAGATGTTGTCAACAATAATTCATAGTACTCATATTTTTTTGCACGAAATATTGAATTTGGAATTTGCTATTTAGTGCAAAAATTGAATGATTAGGAAATATATGAGCCTTTTGAAAATTTATAGGCATGTATCCTCTGTTGGACTTGTAGTGTAGTCACATATGTGAACTAAGGAGTTCTAATCAGATAGTTTGTGCAGGATCGGTAGCAATTTAGGAACTGTTTCTGGATAGGTCACGATGGCTGCTACTGAAGAGAATAGTCAATTGTTCCCAATTTTCATTTTGACAATTATGGCCCTACCTCTAGTGCCTTACACAATACTAAAGTTGTGTCGTGCTTTTTCAAAGAAAATAAAGACCATCCACTGCCAGTGCTCCGAGTGTGCTCATTCTGGGAAGTACAGGAAATCTATATTCAAGCGGGTGAGTTCCTTGTTGACCTTCCAGTGTGCTCAAATTCTTATATATGTAATGAATTCAATGTTTTGGTTGACATACATCATTCATTTCTGCAATTTTTGGATTTATTGTCACAGATCTCAAACTTCTCTACGTGCAGTAATTTGTCGCTAGTCCTGCTCTGGGTCATCATGATAATTCTCATTTATTACATTAAAAGTACAAGTCGTGAGGTAAATATGTTTGTTAAAATTTTAACCATGAGCACTTGGTCATTTTGCTTCTGTTAAAAGCAATACTGCTTATATCTAATGAATGACTTTGTCATAGCTCTTACATAATTCTGGTGTTGCTTTTCTAAGCTTAAATTATTTATTTTCTCCTTTTATTGAAGATGCAAGTTTTTGAGCCATTCAACATACTAGGATTGGAACATGGGGCTTCAGATTCAGATATAAAGAAAGCATATCGGAGACTTTCCATACAGTATCATCCTGATAAAAACCCAGATCCAGGTTGAAGGTTTTTTGGTTCTTCTGTTTATATTTGTTTGCTTTGCAATGTTCAGTTGAGCTGCAAATATGGAACATTTGAATGTTATCTTGTGCCTAATGATTTCTGTGTTGTATGTTTTCAGAGGCCAACAAGTACTTTGTGGAGTACATCTCAAAGGCTTATCAAGCTCTGACAGATCCAATATCTCGTGAGAATTTTGAAAAATATGGTCATCCAGATGGTAGACAGGCAATGCTCCGTTCTATTCTCATTAAACCATTTGCATTTAGCATTTATTTTTGTTCTTGAAATTCATCAAGTCGTAACACTTTGAAACTAATGTCGAAGTTTGTTGTTGATACAGGGATTTCAAATGGGCATTGCTCTCCCTCAGTTCCTGCTTGACATTGATGGGGCATCTGGTGGCATACTTCTACTTTGGATTGTTGGAATTTGTATTCTTCTGCCACTGGTGGTAGCTGTTATTTATCTCTCAAAGTCAGCAAAATACACGGGAAATTATGTCATGCATCAGACACTGTCCACATACTATTACTTTATGAAACCTTCTTTGGCCCCAAGGTACTTGCTTCTTCACCTTATTAATACCAGGCTTATGTGGCTGTGTATATGGTAATAATTTAATAATACAATGCATGAGAGTAACTTCTTATGGGTGTGAACATGGATTCCTTTCTGGCGGTTTGCATGAATAGTACCGTATGTTTTCAATGGTTTCTATGTTAAATCTGTATCAAATACATGTATTTTGCAACAATTACACAATAATTTGTTGATATGGCTATTTCCCTATAGAATCCCACCTGTAAACTATATAAATATCGGTTTTTATAGTCATTTGATGCTCTATCCGATATATGACACTGTGCTGGTTGGATTGGAAGTATCTGAGATACCCATGTCTGAGGAATCACTCCATTAAGTTTTACAGTTGCTGAATTTTCATTCCTTGAACAGCATTACACTTTATGTGCATGTGCGCTCATGTGATTGTTTGTATATTTTTTAATTTGTCTATTGTATGCTTGATTATACAGCAAAGTGATGGAAGTGTTCATCAAGGCTGCTGAATATATGGAGATTCCAGTACGTAGGACTGATGATGAACCTCTCCAGAAGCTGTTTATGTCGGTAAGGAGTGAATTGAATCTGGACCTTAAAAATATTAAGCAAGAGCAAGCAAAGTTCTGGAAGCAGCATCCGGCCATAGTTAAGGTACTTGGTCCACAATTTAGCGATACTGACCTGTTACGGTTTTTCTTTTTCTACTCTTTTGGTTTCTTATGCTTCTACTCCATTTCTCCATACAGACAGAGTTGTTGATTCAGGCTCAATTAACTCGTGAATCAGCTACTTTGTCTCCAGCTTTGCTAGGTGATTTTAGGCGTGTGTTGGAACTTGCACCTCGCCTCCTAGAAGAACTGATGAAGGTAATATTTGCTTCTTGTGTATAATGTAGACTTCTATGTGAGAATGACATTTAACATTACAGCATCTTCTGCTTTATTTTCTATATGATGACTTTTTGATATACGACATCAGTAACACAATCAATGAATCTTATAATGAGCCTGCTTGGTAAAATTATTCTCATGAAAGAAAAGGCAATTAAATTTATCTTCTTTTATTTTTTGGAGATTTATAGCAAAAATCCTTTTTCTAAATATGTTTTTGTTTCTTTTCCAATGGCACCTCCTTGCATGTTGTCAAGCGAGTGTTGCTTTAGGGATAGGGTAGAATGGTGAAAAGGATACATAAAACTGATTTCCTTTTTGGGGTCTAGGCTTACATGGAGTCAAGTTGAAATTCTGATGGAATTTTAACAAAAGATTGATGGTTTAATATCATGGACGTGTAACTGACATTAGAGATGGTTTATTCATTGTGGATTGATGCAGTTTGGTTTTAAAATTAATGAAAGGAAAAAACCTTAAATATTCATAACCTTGAATAAGAATTGCACTTGCCATGGTTTTTGTTGGAAATAAACAATTTTTTTTCTAAGCCTTTTGTCTCTCAAGGACATTTTCTATCACTGATCAATGTCTTCTTCGAGTTTTAGACAAGGATGTACATAATAAACATGAACAATGTATGTTTGCATTAGTTTCTTGTTTATGAAGTTGTCGTCTTTTGTTTTTGGTCCGTATTTAGTAACCTTTAGCAAATTAATTCTTTTCATGTGAGGCGTTTGAAACTTTTAGTTCTTCAATATTTGACACTTAATCATGTGTAACCCTGCTAGAATTCTTTGATTATATGTTTATCGATTTTGGCTTTGACACTCTTCATTATTGTTATTAATACATTACTCTCTTCATTCAGATGGCAGTTATACCACGCACAGCTCAGGGTCATGGATGGCTGAGGCCTGCAGTTGGGGTTGTCGAGCTCTCTCAGTCTATCATTCAGGTTTTTTACTTAGGGCACTATTTACTCATTGTCTCGTTAAAGCATCTTCTATATTGTATCATGCTAAAGAAGATTCAAATTTTTTTTACCAGTCTTTTTCTTTTGGCTTGTGAAATCGATTATCCTGGACTAGGGATTCTACCTTTTTATCATGATTCAGGCTTTTGACTAGCTGATCATTGTAAGAATATCCCTTTCTTCTTTCTTTTCCGACTTGCCTTTTTCAAACCCAAATAGATCTTTATTCTGCTTAATTTACTGGTTTCTTAGTTTTAAGTTATGCCTTGTGGACAGTATTGCTCTTCAACTTCTTGGGTAAATTAAAAAATGTTTGCCAATGTTTCCCACACTGTAATTCTTGTTCCTGTGTCCTACCAATAGATTTCTGACATGCTGCCTTGTATATTTTGTTATAGGTTGGTCATGTCTACTCTTAAGACATCTGTTGTAACTTTTATGGACTTTGATGCAGGCTGTTCCTCTGAGTTCTAGGAAGGCAACCGGTGGATCCACTGAAGGCATTGCACCTTTCTTGCAGCTGCCACATTTTACTGAGGCTGCTATAAAAAAAATAGCCCGCAAGGTCAGTGGATAAAATTTCTATAATGAATTATAATGTGGCAGGAGTGTGATTGTTCAAGAAAGTTGTTTGCTAGATGATACTTTCAGCTCATGAAGGTTTTCACAAGTATTTTTGGTTTTCTGAAGTTTCCTGCAGTGAGTTTAGCAATATAAGATGTTTATCAGACAAATTCGTTATAATATGTCTCGTCTTGGATGTAGTTGCATTAAATCCCAACTTCAGCTAAAGACAATTAGAAGTTGCATTCTGCTTTTCCATATTTAGTTGGATATATATATACCTCCCATGTGTGTGTGAGATTTTCCATCCTTTAACCGTGAATTTGAAGCAATTGGTTTTAGGTAGTGCAGATATGTTGAGGGATTGGATTTTTGAAGAAACAACAGATATTCCATTACTTTATATGAGGTTTTATGAACCATTTGTTTTAATCATATTTGTAAGAGGTCTTGATTCTTCAACTGCAGAAGGTAAGAACATTTCAGGAGCTTCGGGACATGAGCCTTCAAGATCGTGCTGAGCTTCTTACTCAAGTAGGTGGATTTTCTTCTACTGAGGTACAGGATGTTGAGATGGTACTGCAGATGATGCCTTCCTTAACAGTTGAAGTTACATGCGAGACAGAGGGTGAAGAGGGTATACAAGAAGCTGACATTGTGACGATTCAAGCTTGGGTTACTCTCAAACGTGGTAATGGCCTGATTGGCGCCCTCCCCCATGCCCCCTACTACCCATTCCACAAGGAAGAAAACTTTTGGTTCCTGCTTGCAGATTCTGTCTCAAATAATGTGTGGTTTTCCCAAAAGGTCAGTTTCATGGATGAACCTGCGGCTATTACAGCAGCTTCAAAGGCAATTGAGGACAGTATGGAAGGGTCTGGAGCGACTGTAAAGGAGATGAGTACTGCAGTTAGAGAAGCAGCTGAGAAGGTGAGAAGTGGCTCCAGACTGGTGATGGGCAAGATACAGGCCCCGGCTGAGGGTAACTACAATTTGACTTGTTACTGCCTGTGTGACTCATGGTTAGGTTGTGACAAACGGACAAATTTGAAAGTTAAAATTCTGAAACGAACTCGGGCTGGCACTCGGGGTGGTATTGTTTCCGAAGAAGGACCCATTGTGGAGGATGGAGCTGAAGAGGAAGAGGAGGATGAAGAAGAGGAATATGATGATTACGAGAGTGAGTACAGTGAAGATGAGGAGGATGAGAGGGATACTAAAAAGAAGGTGCCTGCAGCCAACGGCACTGTCAGTAAAAAGGGAACAAACTTGGAGGGGTCAGGCTCAGACGAGGAGTGAAAACAAGTAACCCTATTTTATCAATTCAAAGAATAGAATAGTTCATAAACAATATATTTTTTGTTTTTATTTTTATTTTTTCAAATATTGGCGAAAGAAAAAACTTAACAGCAGCCACCCCAATGAGAAGTTATTTTGATTTTTGACCTCCGTGGTTTTGATACTCGTAGAGCAAGGTTTAGAGCCTAGAGGAGGGCACGGTTCGGATCGACATTGAGCACAACCGTTTAAAATCGGCTATTTTATAAAAAGACTGAATAAGAACCAAATATAATAAAGAACTAAATATAAACTCATCCATTTGGTGTGGTTTGGATTAGTTTGATTTTTTCAGTTTGATTCAGTTTTTTTAGTTTTGGGTCTATTTGGTCGATTTTGAATTTTAAATATTTAGCCCATTGGGCCTTATTAATGAAATAATTTTTTTAGTAATTAATTCATCATAGTTTCATTATAAATAATAATAATAAACGCAAAGTATTCAAAACACATTTATCACTATTATCTTATTAACTAGTGCTAACAAAATATGAAATATTAAAATTTAAGATTACGAATTTAAACTCTAATATTTCATCTAAATAAATATAAAGTTGTAAAGAAAAATAAAAATAACAATAGCTACATCAAAAAATAAAAATAATAATTGTGTGTGGGTAGGTTTATTGTAATCATTTTGTATATCTAATTAATATATAACACATTTCATGTTTTTAAAAAATTACAAAAATATCTGGGTTTTTCGGTTCAGTTATTCGGTTCAGCTGAGTGAATCAAAATTTGAAATGATATTTTAGTTTTTTCTTATAAATCGGATATTCAGATATTTATAATAAAAAAACCAATCTGAATTCGAACAAATCCACTGATTCAATTAAGTTTTTTCTATACCTCGATTTTTTTACCCAATGCCATTAGAACCCAATTTTAGCCCTTTCTAATTCAGTCAAATTTATCAATTTTCATTATGGCAGTTGGAATCTGCAAATCCATCTTGCCCAAATCCCCAAACTCACAGATTTTCAAAAAAATAAAAGTAGTCAATAAGATATTTTTTTTATTTTTTTTTTATAATTATTACTTTAAGAAGCTATTTTTATTTTTATTTTTACTTCAAAGGTGAACAAATTCATTGTTTTTGAAGCATAGGAAAAAGTGGTCCATTTTTCTTTATTGAGAAAAGCACAATAAATTTTATATGTTAAAAAATTAAGGTTTTTCTAAATAGAAAAATAATTTAATTTTTTCTTTGAAAAACTAATAATGAATTAACAATTAGATAATATTATTAATTATAGCTCTTTAACATTAAGATTATCAAATATGAAATTAGCATAAAACTTATTAATTGTAAGATAATTATTAATTAAAGAGAGCCTAAAAAATAAACTTTTGTCTTATAAGTAACTTAAAAAATCTATTAATTTAAGTATATTAAGGAAATTAAAAAAAAAAAAGTCTTCTTAATAAATGTGTCTAGGTGACCACTATAAGGCCTTCTTAATATATGAGATCTTAAACGACCGCCTAATTCACTTATATTTAAAGCAACCATATTTCTTAGACAACACATTAAAAAATTCTAACTCGAGGTACTTATATAGTATATCTACGTATCACATGCATGCAAACATGCCCTCACCTAATTTTGCCTACATCAAATTTAATTGATTAATTAATTAATTAATTAGCAGCAGTGACTTAGTATTGTTAAAAGTAATGGACTAGCAGTACAAAAAGTTCGATAGGAGGTATCCAACCATGCAAAAGCCACAGGTAAGTAAAGAGTCCAATGAGGTTAGGCTTGACATTACTGGAATCCTCGTCATCGGCTCTATCCAACCATTCAAAATTCATTGACACAAAAGATTCTGTTCACTAGGAAAAGTTAGAACTCTTTGGATTTCATAAGTCGCTATCGTTATTTTTGAACATTTTAATAGATCGGGTTTTAGGGATTCTAATAATGTTAAATTTAATTTTATTGGACTTTGATCCGATGGCCACTGATCGATGACACAGGATGGTGGTTCATGGTAGCCGATTACGAGTACTTTTATTTTTTAGATAAATAAAATTAGTTAATTAATAATGTATAATTATAAAAGTATTTAATTATACAATACATTCTATGCAACACTAAATGTGGTTCTTTATTAAATTTTAATTCATTTGTTAGGATCTTAGCCAAATTATTTAGTTAGGATAGCTCTTGAAGTAGCCCAACCATTCTCTGTCATAACTCGAGTACCTTAGATCAACTCGATTGCACAACAAGTAAAGAAATAACAGGAAAAAGTCACACACTACAGCTAACCATAAGAACCAAAAAGACTAAAGAGAATAACACAAGAGATTTACATGGTTTGACTTCGTTAAGCCTATATCTATAGGGACAAACACATTTTTGCCAAATTTATTAATCAGTAAAGATTTTACAATGAAAATACACTAATTTTCAGAGGTTATTAGGTTTATACAATTTCTTATTTAGGCTGAAAACTATTTTACTAATTCTCTCAAGTATTTCCCGACAACCATTTCCCAACAATTAATGATAACACCTCTATGAGGTTCCGGAGGTACCTCAACAAATTATTTAACAACTTCCTAGTGTTTACTTCCTAGATTCACCATAAATGTGCTGACCACACTGAGGCTATGTTAGATCTTGTGCATGGCATAATGTACATTAAGCTTCCCACTACACTTGCTTAAGGAATTTCAACCATGGACTCCTTTCTAGCAGCTTCTTTAGGTGATTGTGCTTCTATGAACTTCAAGTGCATAGTCAGGAGTGTTTCATTGCTTTTGACTTTTCCATGCCAAATCTCTCAAGAAATTTTTCTATGTAACTTTGTTGAGTTAAGAAAAGGTTGCCTATCTATTTTGTCCTTGATAACTTACATTCCAAGAATTTTCTTGGTGGCCCATAGATCCTACATCTGGAATTTACAACTCAACAACACCTTTAGTTTTCTAATTTCTTCCATAATTTTAAGTGTGATAACTCAATGAAATAAGAGTTATCTATAACACTTTTGGACTTAAATCAAGATTATTTAGAGAGTAAATGACATGTTTTAATTGCATTTTAGTTACATTTTGCATACTTATTTATTTTTAGCTTATGTTCAATAAATTAAGTTGTTTTAAAATAAATTGTCTGTTTATATTATGTGCTTGATTGTAGGCAATTGAAAGGCAATTTTGAAGGAAGGAATGTTGTGCAATAGGCTTGCAAGAATGACGAAAGAATTTGGCTGCAAAAAAGTGAAAATAAGTCTGAAGTAGTGCAGATTTTGTAGCTAGTGTTATAGCAACGATTGCTGTAGCAATCTAGGAGCAACAAAGGAGAAAATTTCGAGCGAATCTTAGAAAAAAATATGCGATTTGCAGTTTTTAAATATGAAAGATACGTGCTTTAGACGTTCAGTTACCCTAGTTTCCATTATAAAAGAAGCACGCACCCTAGAAAAGGGAGAGCCATCATTCACAAAAAATAACAAGAAAAAAAAGAAAAGAAAACAACAAAGAACAAGAAGAATTCGAGGCTGAATAAGAAGATTGCAGGCGTGGGAAGGAAGAAATCAAGAACTTAGAAGGACCACTCGCCTCTATTTTTATTTTGTTTGTTTTCTTTGATTTATGATGATGTATTTGATGGCTGAAACGATATTTGTTTATGTTTTGTTACAAATCATGAACTAATTCTATTTGTTGCTGAGTGATAAACAAGCTTAATGGTTATTAACTGAATTTATGTGTTGCTATATGATTGCTATAGTATTTTGTTTTGACAGTGCTTATTTAATTCATTATTTTGGTTGACCACCCATTTAGTGATACTAACTAAGAGAGAGCCACAAAAGAGCATGTTTTAGTGGATCATACCAGAACAATATATTCTTATAGCATCAGTCCCTGTGGAGACGATACTCGAATACTTATTACTTTATTACTTATTGTGTATACTTGCGCACTGATATCTATATATTAAGAAATCGTCCAACACGCACTGACACTCATATTTTAGGAGATTGAATCTAAACAATAACAACATGCTATGAGTATATCATCTACATATAGTATTAGATAGATAGCTCCACCTTGCTCGATGTTCTTTATATACGCATAGTTGTTAAGTTTGCTTCTGTTGAACCCATTCTTGAGCATAAACATATCAAACCTTTTGTAAAACTGTCTTTTGACTGCTTCAACCCATGAATATTTGGTCTTCACTTCTGAGTACCTTGAGCATTCACCTGTTTCCACAATCTTTTTCTCAGTAGGTCTTCGTACAAGTGACAAAGTTTGATTTTTATCTAGTGAATCCATTTTCTCTTGTATGGCATGACTCCACTATTTTGTGTCATTGCTTAATATTTACTTGTGCATATGTCTTAGGTTAACTTCATTTACCTCCTCTACAATAAACAATCTTATGTGATTTTACTGACCTTCTCTAACTATCCTTTACTAGCTAATAATATGAGAGTTCAGTGTAAAGATATAAGGTTCTTGTTGATCTTCTAGATGCTCTTTAAGTACTCTTACTCTTTGATTGACTTTCTCAACATTCTTTTCAGTAAGCTCCACCTTAAATTTTACTTTTTCATTTTTATAGATCTTTTTGTCATAATTAGTTGTACTTTTTATCATATTAGCTTCATGCAATGTGACATCCCTATTTATGATGCATTTTGGAGGCTAAAGGCAGTGCATGGTAACTTTTAGCCCTTGGTTCATTTAGGATAGCCTATGTTTGGGAAGAAATAAAAGGTCCAGTGATAAAATGCTACGTGTCGATATTATGATACAAGCTTATGCTGGCTATCTTAGGTATGCCGAATAGTACCTGGGGTACCCAAGGTGTTCTGAAGGGTACTTGGGGTACCTAAGGTGTTTTGAAAGGTACCTGGAATATACCACGTTAGGGTGAAAATATAAAAAAAATATCCACAAAATGTCAGGAGATAAAAAGGGGCCGAAATCTCAAAATGATCTATTGATTTTCTGTCAAAAAATAAGTAATCAACGAAGAAATATTGTGCTACAAAA
Organism: Luvunga scandens; assembly: GCA_030449905.1. NCBI lineage: Eukaryota > Viridiplantae > Streptophyta > Magnoliopsida > Sapindales > Rutaceae > Luvunga > Luvunga scandens. The sequence continues at coordinate 590,035 of JASUUG010000696.1, forward strand.
ATGGGGATAGTGGCCTGTCACGCTAACAAATAAGTGAAAAAGTTGTTGCTAGGACAGTGAGGACTATCTGCATTCTCCTGCCACACTCACAAATCCTCAACAGCTTTAACAGAGGTATATAGGACCACCACACTATGATAAACACGTATCTAACTTTCAAACTTGCTCTTGAAGCATATTTTTAAAACTTTCAAGTCGCCATACGTATGAGGAATAAGAATATTTCTGACATGATAGCGAGGAACGCTAATAAAATGACACTAGGTGGCACAGCAGTCGGGGTACTCTTTATATAAAATACTCAAATTTTTATTATTTTTTCACTAAATAGCCAACATTCACACACACGAAAAGAGGTCGAAGTTTCTTCCACCTCCAGCCATTATTACAGAGGGCTTGCAAACTCTTTAATATGAGATAACCTGACTTTGACTTGAACGTTGGAGTGTGGTTAACGGCCACCCTCGGCTCTAGCTCTAACCAATTTCTTGTTGTTTTGCAGGTCTTAGACAACCTGGCAGAGCTCCTTAAATTCAGATTACAGCCTTCCACCCTACCCCTATCCTCTTACTCACCCAACACTCTTTGAAAACCCTAAAGCAACCAGTACACTCCGAATAGGCGAGACATCCTTTATCCTCAAATAAAAACTAAATTTATTATTTTTAGCTTGATTTTGTGACCTTCACCCAGACGCTGAAAATCTACTAAAAAAAATTGGCGCTGTCTGTGGGGAGTAAACAAAAAGCCTCCCAACGGTGTTAAGCTCGTCGGAGTGTGTGCTTTCATAACCATGGTACCCGATGTACCCTCTGACAACGTAATGTTAGATCGTGGAAGACTAGAGAACCAAAGTGGTGATGAAAAAGGTGATTCGACAAGGAGGGTACTCCGCCTTGATAAAGGGAAATCTATCAAACAATCAACTGGTATTCATCCAGATGAAAAGCTTGTCACTTATAAACCCTTTGAATATTTAGTCTATGCCATCCTTAGAGCAGTAAGATCTCAAGTACCCGAACCAGTTGCATCACTAGTGATTTGAGATACCCCACCTTCATGGGGTGAGAAATAGATCATACCACGATTTGACATTCCTGAGGCTAGTATGCCAAGTCACGAGCAATCAGACACCTATTCAAAGTTCCAAACTGGAGGTTCTAGAGAGAAACAATCCACTGTCTCCTATCATTCTCGTAATAGCCAGGGTACTAAGCACAAACAAAAGGTACAAGAAGATCTTCGCCATAAGTTGAATGCCAAAAGAGCTTTCCAAATAGCATCGGCCTCCTTTGGTGCACCTGGGGTACTCCATGAATTCATAGAAAAGATAAAGTGCCTTAAAGTTCAAGTGAAGCTCTTCTTTGAAAAATAAAATGTCACTAGTGCTCTAACACCAATAACGTATAATTCTCCATTCACCATTGAGATTTGGACAGCAGCTCTCATGGAAGCCTTCTCTATGCCTCAAATACTGCAATACTCGGGTACCTCAGATCCTATAGAACATGCTGAGTTGTACCGTGAGTAGATATTAATTAAGGTTGTAGATGACCACGCTATGTGTTAGATGTTCCCACACACCCTTATTGGTCTTGCTAAGTCATGGTTTAGATTATTGAAGGCAAGTAATGTATCTTCCTTAGACTAGCTTTCCATGGAATTCATTCATGAATTTATGTACACCATCTACCACTATTAAGCGGCATCCAAGCTTGCCTTCATTAAGCAAGGTGAATCCAAACTTTTGGTTGAGTATGTGAGTCATTTTCACTAAGAGGTGTTGTGAACTAGGGCGTTTGGTCACCGACACACATTGACCATTTTGAGAAGAATTTACGGTTGGGTAAGTTATGACATTCTTTTGGAAAGAAACACCCACTTTTATATGGAGATGCTCGCTCACGAGCCTTACAACAGATTGAGATGGATGAGAAATGTAACTTGAAGAAAAAAAAAAGGCAAAATGGAGGTTGCAAGAAGCAAGGAAAAGCCAAAAAAGACCGAAGTACCCCAAACTAGAGTATCCCAAGTACGCAGCCCACCTCGTCTTTCTAATCATAGAAGGTAGGGTAATCAATGTACTTGGGGTACCCCAAGTACCATTGCTAGAAAGACGCGAGTTGTCTTAAAAGCCCTGATATGATTCCTTTCATCCTTTAAATCAATCTCTTGAACAGATCTTCTACTAGATCAGAGACTCAGGTCTTTTTCACCCACCCAAACCAATATGAAGATACCTCAATATGAAGCGTAGCTTAAACTATTGTGAGTTCCATGAGGATTTCTGGCATAACACTACTGAGTGTTTTAACTTGCGAGAGGAAATTAAATCATCAATCTTGAATGGGTACCTCAAGGAGTTTGTGGCCGATGTACTCCAAGATAGAAAATTTATAGAATAAGACCGTAGTAAATAGATTGTTGACTCTAGTGCTAAACCTAAGGTACCTTAAGGTCCTAAGAAAATGGTTTACATCTAAATGATAGTAGGCAGTCCTACCCTTGCAGGTGCATCTAGAAAGGCTATTAAATGTTACAACAGGTCGCCAATCCTAGGTGTTCATACTAGTCTAAGAGTCAACTGCACTCATCAAAACCTGTCCTGTGTACTTAAGGTACACCACCATCTTATCCTGATACTCTTCACAAAGAAAGATGCCGAAAATATCTCCTACTCCCATGATAATGCCTTGGTCATAACACTAAAAGTTGTTACTGGCAAAGTGGCAAAGATACTTGTAGATACCGGTAGCTCCATTGACATCATTTTCAAAAGCACCTTGAATCAGCTATTGATTGAGTCACTAAAAATCACTATATGCTAAGCCGCTTATTAGGTTCGCCAGGGATATGGTTATCTTTAAGGACATTATCACTCTACTCGTTACATTTAGTAAGGTATCTCACTGCGTTGTTCATATGATTGATTTTCTTATTATGGATCACCGGGGTGCCTCTAATATTATTTTGGGTAGGCCACTCGTAGTAGTACCTAAAGCAGTGGTATCCCTATATCACCTCGCCATGAAAATTCCAACCGTCACAAATTTTGTCACCATAAAAGAAGACTAGTAGGTAGCTCAGAGTTATTATGCTATTGCCTCTAAAGAAAGCTATCAAATTTCTTCTGGCACTTAGTTAAAGACGTACTTCGCTAAAGACAGAGTACCGTCAATGAAAATAAAATCAACAAATATCAAGGCACCAAGGGTACTCTAGAATACCCACTCAGAACACATAAGCCTCGCTAAACCACCATAATTTAAGACATTACCGATTTCTTGCCTAAATTCACCAATGACTCTGGAGGGTAAGAGAATCTTGTGGTACCTAAGCAAGACAACACCTACTGTAGAAAAAGAATAAGTCTGAAAATTTACGTCTACAACTATTCTAATCTATATAAAAGTGGTACATGAGTAATCATCATTAGTTCTAACAAAGGAAAATCGTATTACTAATAAAGTGATATAACACTCTACCTCCTTCTATTAATGTGTTTGTTTTTTTAATGCTTTTATGTTTGAAATATATAATCGACTATGTGGTATACCTAAAGTACCCCAAACTGGTTAGTTACACTTTTCAATTCCCTAAGTCTCTAATGACAACAACAAGCGATCCTAGGATCCCCTATATTCTCTTTAGGATAAAAATAGTGTCATGTAATGATCCATATCTCCGCTCTCTATGAATGCATTTTCTTTACAAAATTTGATGATGTGTACCCTTTTATGTGCCTTTTGATTATTTAGTATGGATAAGTTGTTTGAAATGCTATAAGAATATGTTCGCCATTAAACTAACTCCACATGTGTTGTTAAGTATTGTTTGTTATGATGCAACATGGTATTTAAAGATCGCCTTATTCTAGAGTAAACTAAGGTACTTAGCCTATCTTGATCATGATGATATACTTAACGTTAGACCTAACAAAAGGGCCGGTCAATAGCTGCCTTTTTTGTTATTTGTTCACCATATTTGATTTCATGCAAATGGTGAATCATGATGTTTTCTACTATATTGCATAAGGATAGATAAACAGCTACCTTTATTACTATCTTTTGTGTCTAATCTAAGCGAATGGAGGATTGTAAGGTTTTCGACCATATTGCATAAGGGTAGGTGAGCATCTGTGTTTATCTCTATCTTTATTGCTTATTTGATTCCATGCAAATGACAAATCATGAGGTTTTCGACCATATCTCATAAGGGTAGGTGAGCAGCCACCTTAATCACTATTTACTTTAGTTATTTGATTTCACGCGAATGACGGATCATGAGGTTTTCAATAATGTCACAAAAGGGTAGGCGAGCAGCCATAATTATCACTATCTATTTTGCTTATTTAATTCCACGCGAATGGCAGATCATGAGGTTTTTGACCATTTCGCACATGGGTAGGTGAGCAACCACCTTTATCATTATTATTTTGCTTATTTGATTCAAAGTGAATGGCGGATCATGAGGTTTTCGACCAACTCGTAAAAGGATTTGCCATAATTTTTGTTAAGATTTGCAGCAAGCATCTATAAATATATCACCATATACTAATAAGATAAAAGTAATGGGTACTTGGGGTACCCTTGTGGCAGAAAGTCATTCCATGAATACACCAAGAAGGACTATAAAAAGGTTTGAAGAAAGGAAAAAATAAGTTTGGCTTTTTTGTTACGCCAATTGTAGATTTGCATGCTTTATTAATTTGTTGTGTCGATACCATGGTCAATGATAAATGTTAAGAATCACCATAATCTCTTAGAGATAAGTAGAGAAGATATCTGGTTGAATCACCATATTGATGAGGAAATTGGGTTGCTCTATCATGGGGAAAGAAGCAGCTAAGTGGATGTCTAAGTTGATAAGTATGCGGGGTACCCTTTCCATTATATTAGATTTCAGAATGCACCAAAGAGGTAGTATATAAAGTTATGGGAAATGAAAATACCATTACTTGCAATCATAAAATAAGAAGAGTTTGCTAATACAAATCTTAAGTAGTTTGGGTACCCTGACAGAACATAGTATAACAAGAAGGCAAGAAAATAGTTTCAAGCACAGAATTCAAGAAAAGCCAACAAATAAGTCGTAACGCCAAAAAAAATACACAGTAGGTATCTCATCCTTATCTTCCTCTTTTTGAATAGGGGGACGAGCAGAAGTTATAGAGGTACGAAGTTCAATAGGAGGAACATCTGTGAAAGCTTTGGCTGAGGGAGGTGAGGTACACTTGATGATCTTTATGAACTAATAAACTAGGATACATAGGATTCCCTTTTGGCTTTGGTCATTACTGAGATAGCTAATTTACTTTATCTACTTTTCTAACTTGGCCACCCATGTCTTTTCCTTATATGGGTCGTCGAGGTATCCCTTTAAAGCTTTGTTCTATTGACTATGCTTCTCCTCATGGGATTTAAAGCCTTGGCATTTATCTTTCAGCTTTTCCACCTTAGACTGAGTGTTAGAGGCAGTATTGAGGACTTTAAAGTAGTAACTCAGACAATAAGTCATCTGTAGCCAATAAGAGGTACACAGGAAACACAAGCAAAAGGGCGCTTATGGCACTTGGTCAGTCCAACATATCCGAACCAATATAAGCTCTTCTTTAATGAAATCCCCAGGCAAAGAGAAAATAGATCACAATTTTCTTTTGCAGGTAGTAAGAGTACCCCTGAAGTCACTTATTTTTCAGTAGGGCTTACATATACGAACACTTTTAACTAATGATTGAAGAAGTAATATTTGAGATTTTAGGTAGCTTGATTCACCCTCGGGAGGCTATGAGGTCGGATGTTCTTCGCATAAGGAGTGGTACCCGAGTCACTCAAGGAGCCACCATTCATTTGGCTAAAAAGAAAAAAAGTTTTTGCACTTGAAAAATCAGATAGCTTTAAGCTTTAAAGATGAGTTATCTCTTCTTTAAGGAGCCATCTGTGAAGAGTTGCCAAGCATCGCCATGTGTCGTTCACAATTCTTTTATGAGTTGCATAAGGCTCAATTATTTTTTCCATAAAAAAACTAGAAGGATGTTGTTTGAGAAGAAATAAAAGGTCGAGCGACAAAACACTATGTGTCGATATTATGATATCTGCTTATGCCGACTACCCTAGCTATGTCAAATAGTACCTGGGGTATCCAAGGTATTTTGAAGGGTACCTATGATACCCAAGGTGTTTTGACAGGTACCTGGGATACACCACATTAGGGTGAAAATATCAGAAAAATATCCATAAAATGTCAGGAGATAAAAAAGAGCCTAAATGTCAAAATGATCTGTTGATTTTCTATCAAAAAATAAGGAATCGGTGAAGAAATACCATGTTCTAAAAACGGGGAGAACAACTTATCCGCTAGCAAATAACCTAAAATGTTGTTACTAGGACAATGAGGACCATCTGCATTCTCCTACCACGCCCACAAATCCTTAACAGCTTTAGCAGAGGTACGTGAGATCACTCCACTATGATAGACACGTATATATCCTTCAAACTTGCTCTCCAAGCATATGTTTGAAACATTCATTCAAGCGCCACATGTATAAAGATAAGAATATTCCTCACATGACAGTGAGGACCAATAAAATGACAACAGGTGGCACGACAGTCGTGGTACTCCATATATAAGATACGTAGGTTTTTATTATTTTTTTATTAAGATAGCCAACACTCACACACACGAAAGAGACTGAGGTTGCTTCCACCTCTAACTATTATTACAGAGGGCTTGCAAGCTCTCTAACCTAAGATAATCTAACTCTGACTTGAGTGTCGAAGTGTGGTCACCGGCCACGGCCCCGGCTCCAGCTCTGACTCCTTTCTTGTTGTTTTGTAGGTCTAAGATAACCCGGCAAAGCTCCTTAAATTCATATTACAACCTTTCGCCGTACACCCATCCTCTTACTCGCCCAACACTCTTTAAAAATCCCAAAGCAACCCGTACACTCCGAACAGGCGAGGCACCCTTGTTCCTCAAACAAAAAATAAATTTATTGTTCTTAGCTTAATTTTATGGCCTTCACCTACATGCCCAAAATCCACTAAAAACAGGCTATAAAGATTCTTTTCAAGCTCTTGGTTCCAACTTTTCTTGATTTATATGAGCATACATGAGGCACTTGAAGATCGTTAGCTTCGCATAATATATAGAATATCCATACCATTTTTCTTCTGGTGTCAAGCAATCTATTACAACTAAAGGACTCCTTGATCAGTAGTATTTTATTTATCCTTTTTACAAGCACGTTCTACTGAGGTGTCATAGCTATTGTTTTGTGCCTAACTATTCTATGCTTTAAGTAAAACACATTAAACTCAATATTGCAAAACTATAACTCATTGCCGGTCCTGAGTCTTTTAATAAACTCTATGTTGCAAAACTATAACTCCTTGTCGGTCTTGAGCCTTTTAATGTTCTTCCAAATTTGCTTCTTTATTAGTGCTTTTCATGTCTTAAAAGTATTGAATTCTTGATTTTGGACTTTAGCATATAAATCCAAAGTTTTCTTGAGTAATCATCGGTTAATGAGAGAAAATACCTAGCACCTCCATGTTAGTTAACTAGAGTTGAGTGGATGTAATTTAGGGCACCGTTAATTCCATGTTCAGTCGTATCAGACTTCACGCTAATAGCTTTGCTTAATATATATTGTTCACAAAACTCTAGTTGCTCAATTCCGTCATCACCTAAAACACCATGCCTATTTAGCTCTTTTAGATGTTTCTTACTAATATGACCAAGCCTTAAGTGCCAAAGCCTAGTCTTATTAGATGTTACCTTTGCATGAATAGATACACTGCCAGTCACTGAGACACCCTTCAACACATAGATACCATTCTTCCTCTCTTCTTTGATTACAACTAATGAACCTTTAACCACCTTCAAAGATCCATTTTCACCTTTAAAATTATACCCTATATTCTTAAGCACACTTAAAGAGATAAGATTCCTTTTCAAGTTTGGAACGTGTCAAACCTACTTTAGTTTCTTAATTACTCCATCAAATATTTTAATCCTAATGTTTCCTATGTCAGTAACTATACAAGTCATGTTGTTTCCCATCAACACCTTGCCACCATTAATTACTTGGTAATCTAAAAGCAAGTTTCGATTAGGGCTCATATAAAAAGAAAGCCTCAGTTTATAATCCACTCACCATTTATTTTCACATCTAATGCGAATAGGATATGATGAGCTTGGCTGTGGATCCTCTGAAGCAATTGCTATAGTACTACCATCATTCTCCTTAAATTTTGCTGCTTTAACTTTCTTTGTTAGATAATCTCTGTTAAAGTAACCTTTTTTTCTTACAAAAGAAATATTTGTAACCTTGTTATTAGATGTAGATTTGCTGTGGTTCTTTTTTGAATCCTTCCACTCAAGGCTATTCCTAATTGTTGTCAGACCATCTCTAAAACCCGAAGTACCTGAAGCACCTCAAATTTCATCTGTATCTCTTTTGAGTTCAAAGTAGCCTTAACATCTTCCATGGTTAAACTTTGTTTTCCATGTAGTAAGACATCCACGAAGTACTCGTTGAAGTTCAATAAAAAACTCAACAATATGATTGCTTTGTCTTTATCCTTAATATTCACATTAATACCCTCAACTTTATAATTACCTTATTGAAGTTATAAATATGCTCTGTAACAAAAAAACCTTCCTTCATTGAAAGATTATTAAATCTTTTATTTATATAAAATCTATTTGCTAAAGATTTTTGTCATATGGGCCTTTTTCGACTTTGCCCAGATATCTTAAACATATTTTTCTCCCAAAACTTCTCTAAAAACTTTATCTCTAAGGCTTAAAATGATGGTACTATATGCCTTTCCTATCTTTTCTATAAGATCCTCATCATGGAGAAATCTATTCCCAATTGGATTTTTCCTAGAGTAATTTTCAACTTTTGATTTACTAATAGGGCTTTGATTTTCTCCTTTCAAAAATTGAAGTAATTCTTTCCGTCAAATTTTTTAACATCCAATTTAGTATTAGCAATGGAACCAAGCTTTGGTTACGCTACAATAACTCCCTCAATGATGTAAACTCCTAAATAACTACCATAGTAGTTAGCTAATCTTCATGGTCAATTATCTAAACGTTATGTGTTATGGCTAGTTATCTAACCACCATAAGCATTTCCAATTATGTCACGAAGCCTAAATAATTTCTGCAGCAATTACTTAGCCATCATGTGCCACATAGATTAAAACTCAAATGCTAGATCACCTTCTAGTGACGCATATGTACCCAACTATCCTACCAATACACCTCAATTATTGCCACGTTTAAATCTTTGTAGAAATAGAATTTATAACCATAATCTTACACCATCCTAACATAATATTATCCATTCTATTTTATATCATTTAGTGCAGTGTATATATGATGAACGTTCAAGGAAGCATTAATTAAGGAAGGTCAAGTTTCCTCTTTCTCAATTGGTATATAGTTGGCCTTACCAATTGACCTTTGAAAGAGATGTTAAATAGAGGGGACTAAACAAAAGGCACTTTAATCAATACCAAGGAAAGAAAAGGTTGTTGTAAATAGAATAAAAGGATGAAAAGGATTGAAAAACATGTTAACATTAATTGTTCTTCTCTCTCTATAATAATTTTAATACCAAACTTGAAGAATTTGTGGCAAAAAAAAAAGATGTTGACAATTTCTTCCAATTCATTCTTCAATTTTGAAAAAGATGCTATCATTAACAAGTGTTCACCTCTATCTTTCTCTATAATAATTGTAATACCAAACTTAAAAAATTTCAAAAAAAAAAAAGTACCAAACTTGAAGAAGGAATAGGAAGGAATTGTCAAGGTCTCAAGATAGACCGATCATGAATGAATGAACATGGATTAAACGTAGTAAAAAGGAGAAAAACAAGTTAGATCAGGCATTACTCTTTTTAATTATTTTATACAAATTGATAATGCATAAATTTATTGATTGGATAAAATATCAAAAGAAAATTATGTCCTCCTAGAGGTGCTTAATCAAACTAATTTAATCATACTAAAAGTTTGTAGCTCTATTATTACTTTGTTTTTAATTCATGCATAGATTAATTATATACCATTTTATGTGTGTGAATCAATGAAAAGAGCTGAGGCAATTGAAAATAGAGCTCAAATTTATTATGCGTACGCTAGGTGAAAATATTTTTGTTGATTTCTCAAGTCTACGGGAGTTTCTCTTTTGTACTTTATTAGGATTGTATTAATTGGCGCAATTGTTTATTGTATTAACGAATAGTTTTATACCATTGTTTCTTGTGTTGGAAGGAAATGTTATATAATTTGTATAGAAATAGGAAAAAAGAAATAGAGAGTGAGAGTGAGAAGGAAAAGGAGGTCCTCATGCATGCTTGGCTAGAGATAGTAATGGTCCGGGATGGTATGAGATTTAACGATTCCATTTCCATCCCACTTACTTAATGGTGCATTTACAAATTAGTAATTAGAATGGGTTGAAATTAGGATATATTAGAATTGAATAGGTTGGAATTGAAATGGAGAATAAGAATCAGAATAAATTGTTTATTTTAGCTTTGATAATCAGAATTAGAATGAGCTATCTTGCCATTAATATATTTACTTTATCTTAGAAATGTAATGTATTGTTGCAAGTAATTAAAATGACTGTAGTTGATTATTATCATTATTTATAAATACAATTGTGATTATTATTATTATTATTATTGAAAATAATTATTGTTAACATCATCATCATCATCGTTATTGCTATTTAAATTTTTAAATAATATTGTTAACAACAAAATGGGATAAAAAATTTTTTTTAGTTTCCACTAAGGATACAAATGTCAATTCACTTCTCACTTCCCATTACTCATTCTGATTCTAACCTCTCCCTTAGAAATGGGATTCCTATTCTACATTTTCTTTGGCGCCCACTCAAATTTCATTCCCATTCCTCCTTATTTTGGGAGTAAACAAATTAATGAATTCCATTCCATCATTCCTATTTTTGTTTCTAATTAGTAAACACAAAATAAATGGGATACAAACTTGATCTAAGTTCCATCTCATTTTGTATATTCGGAATCAAAATTAAGACTAATCTTGAACTTTACAAAAACCTAGCCGATCCAATTGTCCCAAATGTCGTGAAAGTCTCGCTCACTTAATATTTAAATTTCTAGAAAATACTTTAATAAGATTTAATTTTAAAATTTTCATATACTAAAAAATTTGTGTTTCAATCAACAACTCAATTGACATTAAAAAGAACATTCCAATATAATTGAAAAAGTAAAGAATATTACATATTGCTAATTGCATAATATATAATTAATGAGTAATGCTCTAATGTGAGATCTGATATTAAAATATGAGATTCTCTAAAAAATAATAAAAACACACTCTTATATACTATAAAATAAAATATATAATATTAAAATATGTATAATTTTTATCTTCTAGTTTATTTCTTATTTCTTTCTTACTTTAATAAAATAATGGATCTTTTATTAGATAATGACTCATAATTAATAACGTTAAAGAAAAAACGATGTTAAATATATTGTTAGCTAAAATAATTGGGATGATGGGGATCACGATATAAATCCCAATTTCATTCCAAATTTACAAGTGGGATCTATTTAGATGCCGAATCCCAACTAGTTTCAAAATTGGTCGTAATTATGTGAACCGATCTTTTTCTATAATTGTGAAATCCCGAATCTCAAACACGATTTGGTTTTTTTTTTTTTAGCTTATCTCATGCTTGGCATTGGCACTGTTGAATATTGCAATAGCATTGATCAGGCCAATATATATCAAGTCGCATCATCAATTAACATCATTGACAAAGTCTGCAAAGGATGGTACCGTCTAATCAATGCAACAGATTTGAGTACGCCAATTAATATATTAGTTTTTTTTTTTTGAAATGCCAATTAATATATTAGTTGTGGTACCATGATTGGCTTAAAATCTCCGCATCTCAAGTAACCAAAATTATTGCCAATGCTCTGGATAACGGATTATTAGAGTGAATTTTCCTAAACATTGTACTAAAAATAAATTTGTGTCAAGATCGAGTAATTTTTAACTTATTTTATTTTATTCAAATTTAAATTCTATAAGAAATAAAAAGTTAATAAAATTGTTTGAGCTTTATCCACTCTTTCACCTTTTTTTAAATAAATAAAAAAAGAAGAATTACTTTCAAGAAATACAGGGGTTACATGATTGATCTTTTTCATATGTGAGCACGTTACACATTTATGGGAGTCATTATTCGGAGAATTCCTAAGCAACCCCTCAAATCATTGTTAAGGAGATAAGACGCGTGTTATATGGTCCATATGGGATAGCGCCATCCGTCGCAATTCAACCCCCGCTACCATCACTCTCTGTATCATAGGTGATTTCAAAATGATTTTGACATATAATTATATCCTCTATATAATTTCGTATATATTCCCATACGTATGACGTGAGCCCAAAATTATTCTTATTCAATTATTAAATAAAATCACAAAGTCCTAGGATTCAAAGTAAATTACTTTAAAAATTTCAAAAATTTGATCAAGAAAGACGAATCGTAAATGTAAATTATTTTAAAAATTACAATTCATATCAAAACCCAAAATAAAAAAAAGAAAAAAAAATCAAATACTAATGATCTTCTTAAACTTCAAGATTTTATTTCATAATTGAATTAGAATAACTTTGGATTCAAGTGTCATATATCTAAGAATATACGCGAAAATATATACATATATTTGTATCTCAAAATCATGATTAGTTTTGCGGTTCTCAAAATCACTTTTGAAAATTCCAACAATAATTTCAAAGAAGCCCTCAAATTAATTACAAAACGCAAGGTTAAACTTCAAAAACTTTATCAACAAAGACAAATCGTAAACATAAATTACTTTAAAAATTACAATTCACAATATCTAAATCATAGTTAATTGTTTTGAAATATAATATAATGTTTTTAGTATCTGTACTTGATCTTCTAAATTAGGATATAATAGTTTCATTTGCTCCATCTAAGAGGTGACAATATGAATCACAACACAATTATACAACATGATTTTTTTTTTTTAGATTTATATTGATATAAATTGACAAGATTAATAAATGGATTGATACACTATAACATGAATAATAATTGCGTGGTATCCATGTTGGACCACCCAAACATGTGTGCCTATGTATGACATAAATATCAATTGATTTGTAATAATATTATTTAAAACATGGCCAATATATATACTTAATGTTTTAATTTGATTTTGGTGGATCTAATTATAACGAATAAATTTGTTTGAAAAGGAAATATGACTGCCTTGCTAAAGCTAAAGTGTGCTGTTGTAAGATAGTGGAGGATGACTGGGGGAATAGGGGTGTTTGAGAAGGGGATGAAATTAAGACGAAAATGAAGATGAAACCATCAGCCTTCAAGCTTTATTAGCCTGCAAAACTAAGCGAACAAAGTTGGTGGTGGAGCCAGTGGTGGCTGACAACAACATGCACTCTAACATTCAAGTACTATTTGGGACAATGCAGTAGTGGCCTCAAGGTCCGAGGAACCTTAAAGCTTCAACAATGGCTTTCTTGGTTTTAGGTTGAATAAGACAGAAGCTATTGTCTGGAAGAAACGTTGAGCCTTATATTGGAATATGCCTAGTCATTTTGGTGCATTCAGACAAGTGATGTATATTTATTGGTTGACATGCCTCAAGTGAGGTTATTTTGGTATTTCACACTTTTTTGTCATGTGATGATGACATTGATGAGTTGGAGAGGCAAGTTGGCTATGTTATAGGCTCTTAGTATCGTGGTACTATTATTTTTTAGGGAGAGTAAAGGACAACTGATCGTGACTCTCTCTTATTTCTTTGCTCAAAGAATCTTTACTCTTATTAATTTTTTTTTTAATCCAAAAACGAGACATTTTATTATTTTCACAATGGTGTGCATTATTCATGTGTTGACTCTAAGCATTAAATTTAGGTTTTGAAAATACACCTAGTTGCTAGGCATATTCAATAAAATTGTCCTTTTATCTTTTTTGAGAGCTTATTTTCTAACTTTTGTGGGCTATCCTGACACTCAGTTAAACAAGCAAACTTTATTTCATTGACTTTTTTTTATCATATTTCATTAAATTATTAATCTGTGTCAGCATACAAGTTCCTCTCCTCCCTAAAAAAAATTAATACTAAATTAATTATTTGGGTCATACTATATTTATAGTGTATCATAAATTTATTTATGTCACATTTAACATCATATTAAATTATTATAACATTATATTTTTTTATATTCTAAATTAATTTTTAATTTTATTCTTAAATATGTTAAATGAATCGATGTTTTAATATTTTGATACAATTAATAGCTTAATCATATCTGTATTTACTTAAATGTAAATGTAATACGATACTAATTAGAGACGCGCGCGACCTGCCACCCCAACTCCCGTCCCATAAATGATTGCACCAGTAAAGATAAGGGAGTTGGCGAGGGAGTTATTATGCCAGATGTGATGTTTTGTTTCTTTTTACTAATCCATTGACATGGGCGGCAAAAAGATTAAATCAAGCAACAATCAATAATACCTTTTCTAGTCACTCCCAAAATTATTGCCAGTCCTAAAATAATGAACCCTTAATTCACTTTATTTTTCCTAATTATTATACCCAACCAATTTCGCTGTTATATACAGAACTTGTTTCTTTTTTCCATGACTGTCGCGTATTTATTTTCATCAACGGTTGCTTTGCTTCCTTGTTCATTAAGTATTATCATGACTCATCATTTAATGAATACGGAAGTAGTCACTATATTCTGGGGGAAATGATGTGCGTTATATATCATTAATTTGTTAGTGGAATCTTATTATTAATATATATATGACCCCTCTAAATTATGGTAACAGTAATTTACGGTCTGTTTGTTTTTTTTTATTTTGTTTTTTTATAAAATTTTATTAAAGTCCCTTATACTCTATTTTATTTATAATTTATTCATAAATATTATAAAATTTTTAAATTTATTCATAAATTTTTAAAATATCAAATTTACTCTTATAATTTTTAAATTCTTAAAATATTCTTCATTTAATTAAAAAATATAATAATTATTAAATAAATTATAATAATAATAATAATTATTATTATTTTAAATGGATTATTATTATTATTATTATTATTATTATTATTATTAACAACAACAACAACAATAAAATTAAAATTATAATAATAGATTATTATTATTTTTAAATTCCTAAAATACCCTCCATTTAATTAAAAAATATAATAATTATTAATGGATTATAATTATAATTATGATTATAATAATATAATTTTAAATAGATTATTATTATTATTATTAACATTAATAAAGGTATTATAATTAATTAATATATTAATAATAATTGATAATAATTTTTTAGTTAAATTGTTAACAATAATAATAATAATAATAATTAATTTTTGAATAATAATAATAATCACAATAAAATAATAATCTAAATATACTTATCTTCAAATACAATTCATTTGAATTGAATTTTGGTACAACACTTTAAATCCAACCCATAATATGATAATAATTAATAATAATTTTTTAGTTAAATTATTAACAATAATAATTATTTTTATTTATTCATTTATTTAGGGATAAGGAAATAGAGGATGAGGCCAATGGAGATGGAGAAAACGAATGGAAGTACCTTAACTCCTTGTGGTGAAGGTGGTGATGGCAAATTTGTGGTGTCATGTTGAGAAAAGGAATGAATGAGTTTGATGACGTGGGGTCTAGAGAGTGAGAATGATCTTGATCAGAGGGTGGAGGAAGAGAGAGAGTGTGATGGGAGAATAGAGGATGTGGATTTGGAGATGAGTTTATAATTAATTAATATATTAATAATAATTTTTTAGTTAAATTGTTAACAATAATTATTACTATTAATTATTAATTATTATTATTAAAAAATTAATTATTAATAATAATTATTGTTAATATATTAATTAATTATAATACCTTTTATTGTTGTTAATAATAATAATAATAATCCATTTAAAATTATAATAATAATTATAATTATAATTCATTTAATAATAATTATATTTTTTAATTAAATGGAGGATATTTTAAAAATTTAAAAATTATAGGAATAAATTTGATATTCTAAAAATTTATGAATAAATTTAAAAATTTTATAATATTTATAAATAATGCAGAGTATAAGGGGTTTCAATGAAATTTTGTAAGAAAACAAAATAAGAAAAAGATATATGAATGTAAGTTACTGTTACCGTAAAGGGATCCATATATATATATATATATATATATATATATATGGAGTAATATACCTCTAATTACTGTACTACAATGATTACAATTTTTTTTGGTTATCGATCGCAAATTTATAAAAGATATTGTGGGTTCTAAGTAATGATGACTATTAGTGATGATCTTGTGATCATTTTTAGTGTTATAATACAAGTTTGTAAATTAGTTTTTCCCAGTACTAAATAAGAATTACATAACCTCTATCAATTACTCTCAAGCCATGTTTAATAGTGTAACCACTGTGCATCATGTGCACAATAAATACATAATACTAACTGTTTCATTGCATTTTTTAAGTTTTTTTTTTATTATATATCTCATATTCCTATTTATTGTCCTAAGATTTTGAGGAAAAACTTGGTGCGGTCGCTGCATTGATAAAGCTGCATTACAGTTTTGCTCATTGACGTCACCAAACATTTATAATAAATAAGATAATGACTTATAGAAGATTTCTCTCTATTTCATTCTCATTTCGATCTACCTAGCCACCGGCGATATGTAAAATAATCCCCGCAACTCTATAGACTAAAATTTAGTTTCTGATATAGCCAGTAGATCAGAATTAAGAAGAATGTGGAGGCTTGAGATTGGAGATTATGGCGCAAAAAAGGATCCATACATATTCAGCACAAACAACTTTGTTGGTAGGCAAATTTGGGTATTTGATCCTGATGCAGGCTCCCCTGAAGAGATAGCTGAGGTTGAAGAGGCCCGTTTAAATTACTTCAGAAATCGCTTTAATGTTAAAAATGCTTCGGAACTCAACTGGCAAATTCAGGTATTTTATTTAATGCACAGACAGCATTTTTTTAAGTTATCAGAACATACATATTTTTTTTTTTACTAATTAATTGCAGATTTTACGAGAGAAGAAATTCAAACAAACGATTCCGCAAGTAAAAATTGGTGATCATGGAGAGGAGATTACCCATGAAATTGCCACAACCGCATTGCGGAGGGCGGTTCACAAATTTTCAGCCTTGCAATCTAGCCATGGCCACTGGCCTGCTGATAATTCTGGCCCCTTGTTTTATAACACCCCATTTGTAATTATCGTTAATTCATAATTCTCACAAATTTACAATCACAGTGCTCTCTTATTCATTCAACTATTAATCTAGCTTTAAAACATTAAAAAATGTGCAGATCATTTGTTTATACATTACAGGGTGCCTTAACATTGTATTCTCTAGCGAACACCGCAAAGAGATGCTTCGTTACACATATAATCATCAGGTGCTTAAAAATTCAATCATTGATTATTGTACAGGTTTTAATTTCTCATGGACGTTGAATCATTTTCGATTGCAATATTATGTGAATTATATAAACAGAATGAAGATGGCGGATGGGGATTACACGTTGAGGGGCACAGCACAATGTTTGGCACTGTTTTTAATTACATTTGCATGCGTTTACTCGGAGAAGGACTCGACGGTGGCGAGAACAATGCTTGTGCAAGAGCTCGAAAATGGATTCTTGATCACGGTGGAGCAATGGGCGTAACATCTTGGGGAAAGACTTGGCTTTCAGTATGATCCATCATTTTTCTTGCTAAATCTTGTGAAATCTTGATTATAAGCAACAATATTTCTGTAATGATTTGATTTTTTTTGCTTTTTCTAATAGATTCTTGGTGTTTATGATTGGTCTGGAAGCAACCCAATGCCTCCAGAATTTTGGAAGTTTCCTTCCTTCCTACCTATCAGTCCAGGTTAGCTCAGGGAACTTGCAAATATCCATCATTCATTATTGTCGTCGGATAAATTTTTCGGGCTTCCACTTTTATACAAATGTCATCTGAGTATTCACTGAACAGGAAAATTATCAATTGTCCGTCCGAAATATCTTTTCTTACCTGAAAAGTTTGAATTTGTTCCGCGGTTTATGCAAAGTTTACAAATTGTTTCTGTTTTTCACATTTCCACTAACAATGTTAAAAGCGTCTTGCTCCCGAAGTGTAGTTTAATGACAGGTGAATGATTGATAGTTTTAGCATTCATTGAGGTAAAAAATAATAATTATTAAAAAAAAATATTTTTTGGGGCAGATGACAACATATTAAATGTCCAATTTACTGTTATGACATCATCAAAAGTTAATCTCTATTAATGACAAGAAGGGAAAGTGATATAATTTGTTGCTGAACAAATTAGAAATTTTGGGGTATTTTTTAAAGATTGAGAAAACTTCACGTGGACGATTAATAATTTTTCTATTAAAAAATGATTATTAGCGCATTGAGTAGCATATGGGCAAGGGTAAGTAAATAATTAAATAGTCATAACATTATTTTGGGGGCTAACTTTAGTTATGAGCATAAATCAACAATAAACAGTTATTTTTGGTTAACACAAGTTCAATTTTAATTTCAAATTGAAAATTGATGCTGCAGTATCTGTTATTAAGTTCTAAAATATGCTATGAGTTCAATTTTTAACTCTGAATTTTCATTTTCTTCCAACATTACAGGAAAATTGCTTTGCTACTGTCGGTTGACATACATGCCTATGTCATATTTGTATGGAAAAAGATTTGTCGGTCCAATCACACCACTTATTTTACAATTGAGAGAAGAGATTTACACTCAACCTTACAAGGACATTCATTGGAGCAAAATGCGACATTTCTGTGCAAAGGTTCTTTCATTAAATTGATTTCTTCTTATTTTTAACCATTTTTTTTTTTGGGGGCCAATTGTGCTTTAAAGTTTACCTGTCAAAACGCTCAGTAAGTACTTGCCAACCACACGTCCCTTAATAATTTGAATACATCAACGGTAACTCATAAGCGTGGGTGGACCCAATTAAGAATCAGGAATGACTTCCGCCCCTTCTGCGTTATTATTCCTGTTTTAAATGTGTTCCAAACCCCTTTTCTAGCAGTTAAATAAAAATAATTTAGACACATTTTTTATATAACAAAATACTTATATTTTAGCGACTTTATATTTTAGTGGCGAGAGTGCTATTTAGTAGTTTTAGAGATTGGTTCAAATTCCAATAGTCATATTTTATATTTTTAGATATCTTGTGGAGATAACTTAGAAAATTTCTTTTTTTCCTTCAGATATTTTGTAGAGATTACTTAGAAAAAAATTACTTTCACAACTGTGGCCACAATGAGCTCTAACATTTAAATTAAATAATTTATTAATATTATTTTTTAAAAATTTAAAAGAAAATAATCGAATTTGAGCTTTTGGGACATTAAATGTGTTCAAGTGAACAGTAAAAAAATTAAACACCCCAAATTAAAATAAATTATTTTTAAAATAAGCTCTCTCTAATTTAAGTGTTTGGTCCGCTACTACTTGCAAGCCACATAATCAAAATACAAAATGGAATTTTAAGTCAATCGAACGAAAGGTCATACATTGAGAAGCTTTATTGATTGATGCAATGATCAATTGATTACGAAAACATTTTTACTGCAGGAGGATATCTTCTTTCCTCACACTACCATTCAGAACTTGCTTTGGGATACTCTATATAATGTAGTTGAGCCCGTTCTTAATCGTTGGCCCCTTAACAAATTGCGAGAGAGGTCTCTGGAAATAGCAATGAATCACATTCATTATGAAGATGAGGCCAGTCGGTACATGACTATTGGATGTATTGAAAAGGTAATTGAATTAAAGTAGTAAGATTAGATGGCAATATGGTTATCATAAGCTATACATTTATATTTTCGAGACTCATATATGTTAATTGATACATGCTTGATGGGACAGCCATTGAATATGCTCTGTTGTTGGGTCGAAGATCCTAAAAGTGATTATTTTAAGAAGCATCTTGCAAGGATCGGCGAGTACTTATGGGTTGGAGAAGACGGAATGAAAGTGCAGGTTTGTATAATTTCGTCATGCATTAATTATATTATGAGCACATATTCTTTTAACATTTTTCTTTAGATTATATTTTAAAAACTTGTAGGAAAAAAATCTGCACTTATGGCTAATAATATTGGGGTATTCTCAACTTATGACTTAGCACACCCACGATTAGAAGCACACAATTATCCTATGTGACAAAGACTAGGGTACACCCCATACATGGCATTGCGGACTAGTCCATACGTGATAGAGGGAAAAATCTCAATTCAGCTAAAGAAAAATTCTTGCAATAAGAATACAAGTTTGAAAAATCCTTAACTCAAGAATTAGTTTTGGATAGTAGCTAGATTCGATTGACTTTTATAATCTGATCTTTATAACCATAGATACTAAACAATGCAAATAATGCACATTTTAATACAATTAATTTGATGTTCATCAGTTTTTTTTTTCTTTTTAACACTTGTGATACCGTGTACTGTTAGAGAATTTTAATCCACCAAGATCTTGCAAGTAAAAATCTATCAAACAAATAACAAACAAAAAATAGATGGAAAATAAAATCAATCACATAATACAAGAATTAACATGGAAAACTTCTAAAATAGGGAAAAATTATGACCACCAATGACGATGAAAAAAAAATCTACTATGTGAAAAATTATTACAATCATTCTATTATTTTTCTCATACCCAAAATCCTAATAACACAAAATCTCTCACTAGACCTACTGTTTCTCTCACACTAGAAACTGCCTACTTACAGATAACTGATTGTTGTGTTATACAAATAAATGAACCCAACCTCCATATATAGAGTGATTATTTCTTGTAGGAGAAGTATTCCTTTTTTTATACTGGTAGTATTCCTCCTCAAATAAGTCAAGTCCCAAAAGGAAAATTACTTATCTTTAAATAGGAATCTTACAAAAAAGGAAAATATCCTAGGAAAGCCTTAGTGAAAAATAAGACATATTTCTTATTAATCTCCACCTTGGCAAGTTTTCTAATTAGATGACAAAACACAATCCACTGTGTATCCACACAGCCATGTCGTCTTCACCTTCTTTACTCAACTAAAATTATACTCACATAGGGCTTATAAGAATCACTCCACCATGGGTAAAATCTTGTGCTTTATTCAGTAGCCATAATTCCTACACCGAGAATATTATCATACTTCACCTTGTTTAGAATACACATATTCGGTATACTCTACCTTGTTTAGAGTATACATATTCGATACATGTTGATCTCCTTACTGAAAATAACTACTCTCATGTTTGGATTCCTTGAAAGTCCTCAGTCATCAGCATAAAAATTCCACCACACACATTGCATAAATGTCAAGACACACCTTGTGTGCAAATCTTATAAAACCACTCATAGTAATACATCATTTTCCATGGCACTAGAGGCTTGCCATGAGGATGTTTTCGTCATCTATCACAGGGGACTATCATCTCCCACAATGATGAGAGACTTTCTGCTAACGATACTATCAGTATCTTCATATACTGACTTGGAGACACTTGTCGAATTTGCTCCATTTCGACAAATTTTTTAAGGTGCCTTGATTGTCTACACACCTCCAGGGGTTTCAACCAATGGAAATAGGTTTCACATCCCCTTTATTTTCCTTGTGTCACGAGATTGAATTAATATATCCTTAACTTGAACCCTAGGCCAAAATTGATTCTCCCATCAAACTTTTCAACCTCAATCCTCATAGGATTTAAATTCCTTACTGTAGATATATTTGCTCTACATTACAACCTCAGCTTTGATACCACTTGTTAAGGAATTTTAATTGCACCAAGATCTTGCAAGCAAAAATGTATAAAAAAAATAACAAACAAAAAAAAAATAGATGGAAAGTAAAACCAATCACACAACACAATAATTTACGTGGAAAACTCCTATAATGGAGAACAACCATGGCTCCCAAGCACAAGAGAGAAAAATCTACCATGTGAAAAATTTTATGTGTATGTGTTTGCGCGTGCGCGCTCTTAGAAGTAACGTCCTCGCCATTCCTCACTAGTATAGGTTTTACAACCTTGTGTAAGGAATTTTCTTATAAGGGGTCCCATATGTTAATAAAGTAAAGAACAAGTTAAAAGATTAAAAAGAAAAAATATACTCGAATATAATATAGTTTATATTTTGGTGTATTAAAATATGTGTGGTTTTTTTCTTTAATTTTTAAACTTGTTTTTTACCATATTAAAGGAAAGGAACTCTTACTAGATAAGGACTCTCTGTGTATGTAACTAATATCTAGTTTAACCCTGCATTTTAAATTTGTAAACATCCACACTTGAGAGTTTTCAATATTTTTATAAAAACATGCTTTTAAAAATATATTGGAATACAAGATATTTTGTTTTAGTGTATTAAAATTTATGTTTTTTTTTAATCTTTTAACTAGTCCTTTACCATGTAAAAGTAAGAAAACCCTCACCAAAATGGGAATCTATACATATACATACATTCTATGTATGAGTGTGTAGATATATACATAACAACTAGCTTAACCATACATTTTAAAATTTGCTAACCTCCACACAAGAGAGTTTTCAATATTTTTGTCGTTGCAAGCTGAAAAGTTATTGTTAACAATTAATACATGCAGAGTTTCGGTAGTCAAACATGGGATTGCGCTTTTGCCGTTCAAGCTTTACTTGCTTGCAATCTCACTGACGAAATTGGTCCAATACTTATGAAAGCACATGACTTCCTTAAAGCATCTCAGGTTAATTTTTCCCAATTTTGTTACGTAAATTTTATCTACAGCACACAACCACAGTTTTTTTCTTTCATGATCAGACACATATATACGCATGCAATTTGGCAGGTCACAGATAATCCTTCAGGAGATTTTAAAAGCATGTTTCGTCACATTTCTAAAGGAGGATGGACATTTTCCAATAAAGATCACGGATGGCCAGTTTCTGATTGTACTGCAGAAGCCTTACTGGTAACTAAAGATGATTGAAATGTCCATTTTTGGGTAAACAAGGCAATCAAAATGATCATTACTTTACATATAATTTTGCACATAAATTGATAATATCTTTCGTATTTCATGGATGCAGTGTTGTCTACACTTCTCAATCATGCGACCAGAAATTGTTGGAGAAAAAATGGAACCTGAAAGATTTTATGATGCTGTTAATTACATACTTTCTTTGCAGGTGAGAAGCAAACAACTTTTATTTGCGACGTTATCATTTGCATATATTGTTTTTTAAATTTTGTACATTTGATGAAAAGAAAAAAATCTTTGAACATCACTTGCATATGTGAAATAAGATCTTTTCCTAATTAAGCTGTCTTAAGCTTTGAATATTTTGTATGCAACGGTGAAACAAGATTTAGTTTCGTGGGGGCCATAATAGAGAAATCATAAACTTAAATTGACTGTAACATTAAGTCAATAAGATTGAGGAGGCCAATAGCGCCATATAGCGGGGGTCATAGTAGGGAAATCATAGCATATTGTAGCCTACAATAAAATTATGCAAAACTTAAAAAAAAAAAATCTAGACATAAAATTTTGCATAAACATGAAAAGTTCTCAATAAAAACGTGCCAATTCAGGATCCTATATTTTGTTAAAGTTTAAAAAAACTATTTACCTATAATGTTTAATAGTATAATAGTATTATACAATTAAGCCATATGGCTTAATATCTTTTCTGGATTTTAATAAAGTTTAGAATTTTAGACCATATCAATACTCAGATTTTAATTGATATCTTTTTCCCCATGTAATTTTTTTTTTTAACTTTGGGATGAGCAAGCGACAATAGGCTTTTGCATAGTTTCCCACTTGCCTATATGGCATATGTTGATTATTGATAGTGGATGGTTAATATTTAATTATTCTTATATTTTTATGTATTAACCCTAAAATGCCCACCTATTTTCTGCTTAGAGAAAGTTATTTTATGGGAAAAAAACATCTATATCCCTAAGATTTGGAGAAATGATCATGTAAACCCCATATGTTCAATAAAGGACAGCAAGAATCTCTTTTGACTATAATACTCTTTTATCTCCATTAACTTAAAAAAGTAGCTCCAATGATTTAACATAAATTGAAGTGTAATATATATTAAATAAATAAAACAAGATATACATTTTAAAATAATTTCAATATTTAAAAAAATATTTTAATACTTTAAAATCTTATATTATATTAAACTAAATTTTATAATAAATAGAAACTTAATATTACGATAAATACATAAACATTTAAATCATTTTCATAATATTATATAAAATAATTTTAGTATAGGAGAAATATTTAATTAATTGTAAAATCTATTTAACACATAGATATATTTAAAATTTTTATTATAAATTTTTATTATTAAAATAAATATGATAATTTTCATTTTAAAATTTATTTTATATATTAAAAAATATTCTAATATCATTAATCTACTAGACAAGTTAAACTATTTAAATTATAGTTATGTTGATTAAAAAATTTTAAATTTAATTTTTTAGTTGCTATCTATTAAGAATACTATAATAAAAAAAAAGAAATTTTTATGTCCTTTATTAAAAATTTGGAGGGTTTACATGACAATATTCCTAAATTTTTGGAGTGTAAGTGTCATTTTCCCTTATTTAATAATTTACCTTTCCAAAAAATAATTATTCATCGGCTCGTTAGTTAAAAAAAAACTTTTATGCAGAGTGAAACTGGTGGAGTACCAGCCTGGGAGCCAATGGGAGCACCATCATGGTTAGAGGTAAAAGTTCTTAACATATAAAGCTTTTTCTAGCCACTAATTTGCAGTTTCATTTAGATAACCACTTAGAGTTTAAATTCTACAGCGATATAGCGTTAAAAAAACGGTTTAGACATTTCCACTTCCTACTTTTTTTTTTAAAATTTTTTTTACCCATTAATATCTATATTAGTTGAAATAATTTTTTTTTTGTTGATTGTTCAGTTGCTCAATCCTATAGAATTCCTTAGTGAAGTCATCATTGAACATGAGTAAGATTTCTTTGAAATTTTTGTTTGATCTTACACAAATATTCTTGCTATAAATTCTAGTGTAGACTCATTAGCGATTGTGAATTGTATTGGATCCAGTAAAGTTGAGTGCACTGCATCAGCATTGAAGGCAATGACTTTGTTTAAGAAGTTATATCCAAAACACAGGGTGACAGAGGTTAAAAACTTCATCGCCAAGGCTGTAAAATTTATTGAAGACATACAAAAATCTGATGGTTCTTGGTATGCTCTCGCTATTAAAAAATCAACATTATTTTAATGTCTGTGCCTTTTGTTTTTTTTAAAATTTTTTTAATGGGTTGATAACAATTCAATTTTCTCCCATGCCAAGTGAGTTGGGTCAGGTTGGGCTTGACAAGCTTCAGCTCAAGCCCATGTTGATAATTGAGGCCCAAATCCTTAAAAAGTTTGCCCAAAATTGGATGGGACGGACCTTTTTTAAATAATTCTTTTTAGGCTCTTATTTTTAGTATTTGATTACTTAATTTATTTATTTTTCACCTGTTGTCTGTCAAATTTGTACGAATTTAAAGTTATATTGTGGAAATATTATTTTACCCTTAAAAAATTAGGTCCAATGACTAAAAAATTAGTGACATGGTGTCTTAGGTACCACTAATTAGATAACTGACTCAAAAGTCTAAAGGAGTATTTACCAACACTAATTAATAATTTCTTTTAAACTCTCAATGGTCAACAAAACTCATAATATAATCAAAATTTGTTTGCACAGTTATTCTATTTTTACCAAGATTTTTAGAAGAGCCTAGAAAATTTTTTATAAAAAATTAATCTTGCTTGGATAGGTACGGTAGCTGGGGAATCTGCTTCACATACGGTGCATGGTTTGCAATTTCAGGGCTAATTGCTGCAAAAAAAACTTACAGCAATTGTTCACCTATTCGTAAAGCAACAGATTTTTTACTCAAAATACAATGCGAAGATGGTGGCTGGGGAGAGAGTTACCGTTCCTGCCCAAATAAGGTAATTTTTTTGGATTTGATTAATAATTACATATGTATAAAAAATTTAAACATTATTAATCTTATTGCTCTCATGAAATCATCCGTAATAAAATAAAAAAAAATACTATATCCTAAAATAGGTAGTAGGTTTTTCTATAATTTCGCCATGATTGAATATGATTTAGTTTTAGTCATTCAGATGTTTTATTAAGAATTTGATTATCACATATGACAGAATTAAGTGTATAATTTTGATTGAACACATTTTCGGACTATAAGTTTGTCAGCTTTTATTTTTTCTATATAAAAAATGAATAAGTATGAATATGACTAAAATCTAAACAGATATATGTTGAAAATTTAAAGTTGTTGTCCACGGAATTCAGCGCACAATATGCTTTTGACAAATTGGCCAAATGTTGGACAAATTGCTTGGATTTGGTGCAATAGTCCAACCATTTTTGCTTATAAATTGAAGGCACCTCATTCATTTGAATGCATCCCTCAAATATAATGTGTGAGAGCTTAAGTAATGAGCTCCCTGAGGGAGTTCAGAGAGAGTTCTCTGTGAGAGAGTCCAGAGAAAGGGAATATTTGCAACTGAGCTCTTAGAAAGTTTAGGAGAGCATGTCCTTGGCTGTTCAATTGGGTTTTGCACTATTTGTAAGATGTGAAAGAATGTGTGCTAGGGGAAAATGTTTCCTTCAAGAGTGTGTGCAAGAGTATTGGATGTATTTGGGAATTTGGGAAGGGAAGTTTTATTACTCAAATTTATACTCTATTAATTGTTAGTAAAACAATTATTCTCTCTTGCTTTCGTAGATAGGCTTTATTGCTGAACCACGTTAAATTCTTATATCCTTTATTTTGCTATAAATATTTGGGGCATATGGATTCTTCATTTGTGCACAAGTGGTATCAGACCACAAGAAATGACGGTTTTGTGGCACAACAAGTGGTTTCAAAACCAATGATTTATACTTGGGCTATGCATCACTATTTATATATTTGCACTGTTCATGAATACAATAAAGAAGGTGGTTCTTACTTAATTTATATAGTGCTAGTCACATACATAGTACTGTTCATGTATACGGTGCTCGTTGTGTATACATCGTACTTAGATGTATTAAGAGCCTGCAGTATGGTTATATGGATAAGTGCCCATCTAGGAAAATCCTGTTAACAAGGCTAGAATGGTCTAAGTAGCCTGGATTTTAAGTGAGACTATTATGACTCCTCCAGTCTTTCATGAGAACTTTCCTAGTGCATTTTTCACACATACGTAAGAAAAGTCATTGAGAAAATAATAGAAGGTGAAGCTTCTGACAATAAAAGTGAATGACAGATCTATGTTAACTATTTTGATAGTTGTTTATACAAGTGCTAGATTGAAGTAGTGTTCCCAGACACGAGACTTGCTACCTTGTCATGTAGCATTGGTTGAAAGCCAAAAGATCGATTTTGAAAATATTGATGAGAACAACTTTAGCATGCAGAGTGCAAAGTTATAGATTCTCTAGTTCAATCTGATCTTGATGTTGATGTAAAAGATAAAAGACACAAGTATAATGAAGACATTTTAGGATGGTGTGAATAAAAAGGCTTATGATTAGATTAAGTCTTGGTCATGATTGTTTTGAAAAAGTTAAGGAGTGGGTGATTGTTTTGTGGCATACTTTCTAGGAAAAGTGCTTGTGAAATGCCATAAAATTGCATTCATGTAATGAACCAAGTGTACGGCTTTCAAATAAAGCTGAAGGTGTCAATGCACACATATATATCAAGATTATTTGAAAAATATTGACTAAGAGGTCAAGTATGAGATCAAGGCTAAGATTCTTTTGCATTTACTTCTAGAAGAATACAACCACTTTGTGACAACATTGTTGCATGAAAGAGCATGATTGTCTTCAAAGATGTCGTATAGCATTGACCAATTTGGAGATTTAGAATAATGATAAATATTTTGAATGAGCATTGTTTGAAGCTTTGATGAGCAGAGGATAGACGATGAAGAAAAAGAGATGAAGCATAGTGGAAAGAATTCTTGAATTGAATCAAGAAGTAGAATAGCCCTAGATGAATGTATTTTTTGTTATAAAAGGGGTCATTTGAGTAAAGATTGCCTGAAGGCTAAGAAGAAAGATGGGAAGAAACCATTAGTAGCAAACATTGAATGTGTTGATGAGACACTGACTATTTGTTGAGTATTATGCTTATTGCATATGCATCAAGTTCGAACAAGTAGATACTTAATACCAGAGTAACATATTATTTATGTCCTTTCAGGGAATTATTTATGAATTTTGGTAACTTAGAATTCCATATGGTTGTGATGAGGAGTGATCAACCTTGTCATAAAATAGGCATAAGAACAATTTAGGTTAAGATGTTCAATGGAGTGGTCAAGATTAGATAAGTTAGATGCGCTCATATTATAAAGAAGTATCTAATTTCCGTGAGTGCTTTGAAAGTTAAAGTTATAAGGTTACCGTCAAAGATGGCACAATAAAGTTCATATATAAGGCTATAGAGATTCTACAAAAGAGTTTGACGTCACAACTTGTATTGTTGGAAGGGAAGTACAAGTCATAATGTGAACATTTTTGGCACACAATAGGGACATGGATGAGAGAAGTCTTTGCAGACTGAGATGAGGCATGGACTTCTAAAAAGTGTTAAAACCTACAAAATAGAGTTCTATGAGCACATTTTGGCAGGCAAGAAGACAAATTTCAATCTTGGCACTCTAATCATGATACTTGTGAGATCTTTGAATGTTCACAGTGATATATGAAAGCTGACTAAGACTGCATCAATTGGTGGTAACTATTATTGAGTTTTATTATTTCTCTAGACATATGTAATGTACACTATAAGAGCATATGATGAAGTTCTAAAGATATTCGTGAAATAGAAGAAACTAGTATAAGCTCAACTTGTGTATTGATATGGAATGATATACCTATAATTCATTCTTGTAAGTATGCCAAAATGAAGGTCTAAAATGTCGTTTCATGATGAGATGCAGGTGTGGCTGAGCATATAGATTGTACTTTACTGGAGAATGTACAATGTATCTTATCTAATGCTAGTTTAAATATGAGGTTTTAAGCTGAGGCCATAAGCTATGCAAGTCATTTAGAAAACTGAATTTGTAATATGCTGTAATTAGAGGTAAAATTTTTTTGGAGATATGGTTTAAAAAGCATGCACAAGACTATGATTCCTTTTGATCCTTGTGAGATTCAATGGTAGGGTTTTGGGATCTTGAAGATAAGAAGTTTGTGTATTGCTAAGATTTCATTTTTTATGAAGCTTTAATGTAAAAGGTTTCTAGTTTTTAGTAGGTGGAGAACAAGATAACGTGATATTGCAGTGGGTAGAGTTCGATACAACTTCATATGACTAGATTGTTCTATATCAGAAAAGAGTTTAATTGACATCAAGAGTTGAAAAAGATGTTTTTGCACTTAATATCCCACAAGAGGAAGAAACAATTAATGATGTAGACAAAGATGATAACAACAAGGAGACCAAGAAGAGGAACTATGGTAGTTTTTGCTTTTCTAGTTACTAATGATGACATCCCTAGCACTTTTAGTGAAAGAGTACGTAGTAATGAAAGTGATCAGTGGAAGTTAACCATAAAAGAAGAGGTGAAATCTCTTCATTAAAATTAGACTTGGGAAGTCATGAGGTTACCTAAGGAATTGAAGGCTATTGGCAATAAATAGTGCTATACTAACAAGTAAGAATTTCCAAAACAAGCAACTCTTCATTATAAGGCAAGACTCATAGCAAAAGGATTTGTTTAGAAGGAGAGCATTTTTTTTTTTAATTGTGAAAGATACTTCCGTTTGTATCTGACTTGTTTTAGTTTTGGATTATAAGTTAGAGTTGTCTTAATTATATGTTAAAACAATATTCTTACATGGGGATGTAGAGGAAGAGACCTAAATGACTCAATCTTACGGTTTTAAAATTACAAAAAAAAGAATCTTGTGTGTAGAATGGTTAAATCTTTGTACAAATTGAAGTAGATGAGAGATAAAGGTTTAAGAGATTTGAACAAGATAGAATTTACCAGAAGTGAACACAACCACTATGTTTGCTTTAGATGACTACAAAATGGAGTTTTTATCCATTTGTTACTCTATATTGACGAAAGGCTAATACCTTTAAAGAATAGAGATAAAATTGAAAAAGCAGGTGGCTTATGAGTTTAAGATGAAAGACTTGGGTGATATACAAAGAATACTAGGTTTAGAGATTTCGTAGAGATAGGAAGAATTGTGTGATGTACGAAGAATACTAGGTTTAGAGATTTCGTAGAGATAGGAAGAATTGGGTAATGTACGAAGAATACTAGGTTTAGAGATTTCGTAGAGATAGGGAGAATGTGAGCTTGTAGTTGATTCAAGGGTTTATTTTAGAAAAAGGTGGTAGAATGGTTAAGTATGAATAAAGACTAAATCAGTTTATACTCCTCTATCTCTTACCTTCATGTCATTTTCCTAAAGTGAAGCACAGGAATATGGCTCACGATTTGTAAGATTATGCTATGGTAGTTTTATGGATGTGATAGAGAATAGAAGGCTCGTTATATCTCAAGCAGTAATGGTTAGTAGATCAAGAAAAAATTCATTGTCTTGTAATGATTTGGATTTTCTAATATGAGTATGGGACAATCTGCAAAGGTATTTCCTTCCATAATTGTGAACTACGGCTGGCTTGATCCTAAATTTTGGGTATGTAGGCAGTTGAAGCAACACAACCATTTTGGATCCTTAATTAAAGATTACACTAGGGAAGATGGTTAATTGGAAGTTGGCTCAAATTTGAATAAATCTTTACTAAGGTGGAGAATTGTTGAAAAGTCAATACCGAATTTGGTGCACAACAAGCTTTTGACAAATTGGCCAAATGTTGGACCAATTGGACAATTTTGGGCACCGAATTAATTGACGAATTACTTAGACTTAGTGCAATAATGCAGGCATTTTTTCCTATAAATTGAAGGCACCTCATTCATTCGAATGCATCCTTAAAATGTAGTATGTGAGAGCTTAGGTGATGAGCTCTTTGAGGTGGTGCAAAGAGAGTTTCTTGTGAGAGAATCTAGAAAAAGAGAATATCTATAAGTGAGCTCTTAGAAAGTTTAGGAGAGCATTTCCTAGGGTGCTCAATTGGGTTTTGCACTATTTGTAGAAATGTGAGAGAATGTGTATTTTGAGGAAAATGTTTCCTTTTAGAGTGTGTGAAAGTACTAAGTGTATTTGGAAATTTGGGAAATAGGATTTCATTAATCAAATTTGTACTCTATTAATTATTAGTAAAACAATTATTTCTCTTACTTTCGTGAACAGTGGCTTTATTTTAGAACAATATAAAATTCTTGTGTCTTTTATTTTTCTATAAATATTTGGTACATATTAATTCTGCATTTGCTCTCAAGTGGTATAAGACCACAAGAAATGACGCTTCCGCACCAAAACGATATATATATGAAAAAGATAAATCAGAATGATTTACGTCTTGCTGTAAAACAGAATGATATACTTTTTGTTTTGTTTTTTTTTTTTCATCTCTAAACGAAATATTTGAAAAATATTTTTTTCAAATATTTATCCTCATGAAAAATATAGGCAAGAAAAGATAAAATTTTGTTAAGATAAATTTTATTGGAATATATATGATCAGATCATTACGGGCTCAGAAATATATAAATTTGAACAAGCAAACGACAAACCGCTCCCTGAATTTTCAATAGGTTTTCTTGTTGCATAGTAACTCAATTTCCGATTTCTTTTTATTATTATTTTTTTTTCAGTTTTACAATTAAAAAATTAGTGATTTTTACAAAATATAATTATTGTATTTGGTGGTGTAGAAATATGTACCCCTTGGCGGAAACCGATCCAATTTAGTACAAACTGCATGGGCTATGATGAGTTTAATCCAGGCCGGACAGGTAGTTAGTTGCTAATTACTGAACAATTATTTTCTTTAACAACTTGTACGATTTATGAATTATATATTCTGCTAAAAAATAGAAAAAAGTAATTCCTTTTATTTTATCATTACGTATATTTAATTTGTTTATGTGTTAGATGGAAAGAGATCCTACTCCTCTTCACCGTGCTGCAAAACTGTTGATAAATTCGCAGCTGGAAGATGGCGATTTTCCCCAACAGGTAATTCTCTTCGATTATTACGAAAAAAAAACTACGAAGATAATAATTATAACACATAACGGATATGAATCAATATTTAGGGTGGAGAGCTATTTTAACATATAGTTTTGACATAAAATTTTCATACAAATTTATAGTGATATGATAAAATTTAATGGTAAAGATGTAAAATCAACAAGAAACATGAATGTTGACAACTCATCCACCACCTTGGATCTTTACCATTGGATTTGATGAGACTAATGGATATAAATTGGTGTCACATGTTTTAGACAAAATATTAAGTTGAAATAAATAATCTAACCCATTATATAGATAATTATTTAATAATATTTAATTATTTTTAAAATTAAAATAGCAAGTCAGATGGCGTCACCATCGTTAGGCCATTCGGTGGCGCTGCGGTGACGCTGAGTGGCGGACTTGTTAGATATTAAACATACCATGAGGCATCGACTCAAACTTTTGAGATATATATTTTTTATATATATATATATATATTATTAGAGTATTTTTGGAATTATAAAAAGTAATTTATATAACTTTGAGTTATTACTCCATGTGCTACTTTGTAAAAGCCTCTATTTTACACGTATTTTTGTCTTTTTGTGATATCAATCGCTTGGAGTTTGGCCATTGAGAATAGGAAGAACATAGAGATAGAGAGAGGAAAGAGAAAATAAACCTTTAATAAATTATATTTTAGTTAACAAATTTAAGGGCATTTTTTTTTATCGTTTTATTAAGTTTAGATGTATTAGGGGTAAACATATACATTCATCAATCAAATATGGTTGATCATCGAAAGAAATAGAAAAATTAATGAGGCGGAGATGGATTGATGACTTATAGAAAATCTAGCGGTAAATTAATGATAGTTAATTTATTTAAATGTACATTCAAATTTACCCAAAATAAAATATAAAATTCTGTTACGAGCAATTCTATGATTACAATTTTCTACATAATATGAGATTTGGCTGGAAAATAACAGCGTATTTGGTTAGGTTAGAAGTCCAACCCAAATTATAAAGAAAATATTATTAAAATAATACCATATGTCACTTTCAATTTACATATTTATGATATCAAATTTTTATCTAAACTGATGCTACATACATATAATGACTTATTTATACAAATGTAGAATTCGACCAAAAGTTGACATGTTAGCCAAAAAAAAAAAGATAATAAAATCAATCATCATCAGTTAATATAATGCTTGATACTGTTGGGAATACCTTATATAAATTATATTAGTGTAATGCTATTACTCTAAGTAAAATGACTATTTAATATAAAAAAAAATCGTTCTAAAATGGTAGAAATTGATTGATTACTTGCTTATTGATGGCAGGAACTCACTGGAGTTTTTATGGGGAATTGCATGTTACACTACCCAATATATAGAAATATTTTTCCAATGTGGGCTTTGGCCGAGTACCGATCAAGGCTTCTATTACCGGAGATTTTCTAAAACTGTGTGCTAGTGATCAGATTATGATTCTAAATAGCTAAAATAAAGACCATAATACAAAATTATTGTCATTTATGGTATATAAATATAGTAGTGAGTATCATGATAATTATGGTATGTAATAATAAAAATACGAAATATCACCCAATTATGTAATTGATTTTGATTCTATTATGTTATTCATATTCTTGTATAAAAAATTGGGATTTTTTGAGCAACATTAGATTAGTAAGAGTGAGGATCAATTTGGTAATACTAGCTTTTAAAATAATTATTGTTAGTTGTGCTATAGAAATAATCATTTGTAAAAAGAATCAGTTAACTATTCGGTCAAATTTTTTTTTAAAATTGTTTTGACTTTTATAAGTGATCCTATGTATTTAGTAGATTTTACCGTTAAACAATTGTAAAAAATAAACATCACTAAATTAGATATAATGTTGAATGAAATTTATTTATACATTTATAAAAATGTACATAAATATTTTTATTGTGTATATACAATAATTGATAACTAAATAAATATTTTATATTATTAATTTTATTTTTTTATTATGTTATCTCAATATAATTAGTAATAAAAATAATTTCTTTAAAGTTAATAATTTCATTTCCTAATTAATAAGGATAATTTTAGATTTTTATAATGTATATAACGATATATGTGGAATTGTATTAACTCTAAAACTGATTTTTAAAATAAAATTTTAAAAAGCTACTTTTTCTTTACTTTTGAGAATCTACTATGGGATGAAGTAATTTTGCCAAATGTGAATTTTTAAAAAATTTACCAAGCATTAAAATTAATTTGTTGCTTTTCAAAATCAATTTTGAGTCTCCAAAAAATAATCTAAAACAAGCCTTAGCTATTTATTAGGTTAGGATCTAGAGCCTACTTTTTTTAGATAATAATTTACACAAAATCTTGTCCTTTCAACGCCAAATAAATCAATGAATCAAATCAAATGCTGAGTTTTATTTTTATTTAAAGCTTAACTAAAAATTAATGGACCCACAATATATTATTACATATTTTATCTTCTCTTTCCACTTAATTTCTTTACATAATTAATATATGAGAAAAATTCTATAATATCATGATTAAAATTACGGCATTAACATTGTAATAAATACAAATTTTGTAGATTACATATAAGAATAGTAAATGAAAGGTAAAATAAATAAATAAATATAAGAGTGGTAAATTGGTTTTAAAATTGCAAACCAATTAAACACTTGTAAAAATAACATACAATTTGTAAATCAACATTAAACTTTAATTTTAAAAGATAATTTATTTGTTTAATTTATTTAAGCAAAGAAAAAAAAATTACTCATCAATTGAAAACAAAAAAATTATATTGAAAACAATTGAAATAAGTTTTATTAAATTGATTTGATCCTAAATTCTATATTCACTCTAGGACATTTATGAACTCTTTTTTTTCTTCTTCATTTTCTATCATAATATTTATTTACTATGCAAGTTAATTAAGAAAAATTATTTTTTCTTAATGTGGATCAAGCCAAAACGAAACAAAAAGATATTTTTATATTACTAGACATATACAAAATATTGATAAAATGGGATCTAATTTTTAGTTTTGTATATATTTTATGTAATTTTAAACATTGTTTCTTATTTATACTAAAAGATCATTTGGGGTTGCTGACAAGGATGTTTAGAAGGATGCAAAATTACTTATCTTACAAACAAATTTGAAAAATATAAAAAAATTTCAAAATTTGACTTTGAGAATAAGTTTTATCCGTAATAAAATTTTGCATATATAATCATATAAATTACATAAATCCAAAATTATCATTATTTGATTTAGAAATAAAAATAGTAGATATATATGGTAATCATCATAATGAATTTTTATTTTATATTTGTAAGGTTTTATTTTTTAATTAATAACTTTTATAATATTTCTTTTTTTTAAAGGAAAGGGGGGGTGGGCAAGCCCAAATCAATTTTTACCCCTCTCCCACCCCCAAGACTCGAACCTGAGTCCACACAGGTGAGGGGTGACAGATTACACTGCCAACCAACTCAACTATGCCTTTGGGGGCTGTAACTTTTATAATATTTACTTGTTTTACATTTCATTTATAAGTCTTCTATTTTATTTACATAATTTATATGTTATTTTACACTTATTGTTGATTTATAAGTTTTATATTACATCTATAAATTTGTGTTTTGTTTACCAATAATACATTATTTTTTCATTCTTACGTTAACTTACTTATTTTACCTTCTATTTATAGGTTATATGTTTTATTTACTTAATTTATATTTTGTTTTATACTTAATGTGATTTAAAAGTTTTATTTTGTATTTGTAAATTTATATTTTGTTTACTAATAATAAGTCATTTTACCATTCTTATGTCAATTTACTTATTTTACATTCTATTTACAAGCCTTCTATTTTATTTTACACTTAATCTTGATTTACAAGTTTTATATTATATTGATAAGTTTTTATTTTACTTACTAATGATATAGTGATTTACCACTCCTATATTAGTGATGGGTGTCGAAGCCAGCAAATATAAAAACCTACTTTAAATAAGATTGTGTATAGTGATTGAGCAGGGTCCTGTCCACAAAGACTGATAATTATTAATCATTTTTTAAAATGAAAATGTAAATTGGGGGATTTTTGACAATAATGAAAATTAATTTAAAATAATAAGAATGCAAATTAAAAGTGTAATTCAAAATGGGAAAACTCTGGTTGAAGGAATTAACTCAACTTTGATTTGATTACTGATCATCAATACAACATCAAATTAAATCATTACTGTTTATGAATAGACCAATTAGAACTATTGAGACACTTTAATAGCCAATCTCTCCTTAATTAGTCGATAACCAAGGTACGACCATTGGTTATTTCCCTAATCAATAGACAACCCTAGATACAATAATAGGATTTAATCAATTGACAGCCTGAAAATTAAAGAGACCCAAATCCTAATTAACAAACACATACGATGGTTCATTTAAATTAGATTGTTTATTCCCATAACACAACGCACTGCTATGTTATTTGCCACAAGCATCAAAATCTTCACACGATGTATCTTTCAATTTGCAGTAGATTAAATTGATAATTAAATAGTGGCCAATTATCTAATTAATAAAGATAATCATAACAATAATTCAGAGAATAAATAAATACCCAAAAAGCAATAAAACAATTAAAGCATAGAAAGATCTCACAGTAATGGTGAATCAAAGCTTCATTAACTTTCAACCAGAAAAATAAGTTTAGTTCCTAATGGAGAAAAAGAGAAAACCCTAATAAAAAATAAAAATAATTAATAATCCAAAAATTCAATCCTAATCTTTCTTTGTCTCCCCTTTTTATAGTTTTCTTAAAAAGGATAAAGATACTAATATCTAAAATATTATCTAAAATTTAAATTCAAGATTACAAGAGTAACAAAAATATAAAACACATTAAAAAACATCAAGTCCGCAGTTGACTGTCACGCGCCCACGCCTTATCAACAAATTTCTTCTGAAATTGAGAATTTCTCCAAGAAGTCAATTCATCCTCAAACATCGTCTTGTAGCTCAATTTAGCACAATCAATAAAATTGCACCTACAAAAATAAAACACAAGTAAATCACAACTATTAAGTGCAAAACATTGATAATAAAATGAGTAAACAATGCAAAACTAGTGCATGAAATGCACTATAACAAATTCCCCCACACCAAGATAATGATTGTCCTTAAGCATATAACTAAAAAATAATCTCAAATCTTCACTCAATTCTCATTCCAACTCATCCAAAAATGATCTTAAGCAAGCACACCTCAAGGATTTAAGTCAGTCAACATTCAAGAGATAAGAATTTCAAAGCATAGAATCTCAGAAGCTAGCATAAAGTCACTCGACCACCAAGACAATTTTTTCAAAATCCAAGTGCAACAAAATTTAATAGCCCTCTCATTGATATCACTCCATGCACTCAAAGTGTTTAGGGTATCATTTACACACTCAAATTAAATCAAAGAATGCTATTACCATAAGCTTGCTCATATATCACATCTCAACCGCAAAACATGAATTAAATGCAAAAATCTAAAGGTTTTAATAAGGTTGTAATGGGGCTAAATGGATTGAATGAAAAAGAAAGGTCTATGGAAGAAAAGGAGATCAAAATGAGAAGAATGAATCCATTAAATGAACCTTATGACATCAAAATGTTTATTGCTACTCAAGTCGTCAATAGTTTTTTTTTTTTTCATTTTTTTTCATCATTTGTTTTTTTGATGAATCTTGCACAATTTTATTCAAGCATAATGCAACTTGATCTAATTGAGAAACTTTTATTCAAGGTAGCAAAAGCAACAAAATATATCCAAACAATGAGTTCAAAAATCTTCTAAAATTAAGGCTCAAAAAGTAGGTAAACGGATAAGTATATGGAGAGAAGCAGATGGTTAATGATCAAACAAAGGTAACAAATTAAAACAAATAAAGATCTTCGGTGGAGAAAAATAAAAGAAATGTGAAAATCGTAAAATAGAAAGAGGTTTGCCCTTATCATTTTAATGCATAAAATCCCGTAATGCGGCTTCAACATGTATAACAAAGCAAGTTCTAGAATAGTCAAACTAAGATTGATATTCACTCAACAAAAACAATTAGAGCAAAGTGGTTGCTCATAGGCTCAAATCTTCTCAAAGTTGGTGAATTTGCCATCAAATCATGTGCACTCATTAAATGAATTAACTATTAATAGTGGTGAGTTATTCATTTAAGCAACCAAGACCAAGCTAATCAAAACTCGAATCTATTCATGCATCTCAACTCACATCTAAGAAAAATAACACTAACTCTAAAATCATTTGAGGATGAGCAAAATGAAACAAAAATGACTTCACAAAAGAAAAAAAAAGTGACACGACGAAGAATGCTATTCAAAATCATCTCAAAAGCAACAAAATAACACTTCCCGACATTAATATTGCAAAAATCACTCCCTCACACCAGGAACATACATTGTCCCCAATGTATGATAATCACAGTTCACATAACAAAATAAAGCATAGGGACAAAAAGATTAAATGCAAAGAAAACGTCCTTGAATTGTCAACATAACGTCTATGGGCTTGGCGGAAATGGTGGGATAAATCCCACACTCTCGAAGAACGCTTCCAAATTCTACTTTAGTTTATTCAACTTGTGCTCTATTTTCTCCAACTGAGTGCTCAAAGGTGGTACAGAAGTAGAAGGAATTGTTGGTGGGGCAGCAGTATCGTTCGTGGAGAGTGATGAAAACGACTTGTGGTTGCTGAAAATTGAAGCACAAAATTAGTTTTTTAGAAAATTTTTTTTCAAAGAAATTAAATAAAAGAATAAAATAAAAAATAAAAAATATAAAGTAAATGCTGAAATAGACAATTGAGACACCAAAAATTACAGAAAAACTTTTTTATTAAGCACATGGGCAAGTCTTAATACCTATTGTAATAAATTAAAGGCAGAGATACTTATTCGTTAAAGCGTGGGCACGCCTTAATACCTACTGTAATAAATTAAAGGCAAAAGTACTTATTAGTTAAAGCGTGGGCACGCCTTAACCAAAAATTTCTTTCTAACCAAAATAAGCATAGATATTATTTAAACCAGCTAAATCAAAACCAAAAATAAAAAAAATATACAAAACTAAATTAAAAATAAACATCAAATTCTTTGGGTTGCCTCCCAAAAAGCGCCTTTGCTTTATGTCTTTGGCTAGACACATTTATGCTTCAATCTCCATAAACGGGGTTCTCAAGAGCCATTTTCTCCACAATATTCATCGAAAAACCTTCATAAAAAGGTTTTAAGCGATGACCATTGACCTTAAAAATTTTGTCAGAAGTTGGACTTCGAATCTCAACTGGACCATGAGGAAAAACATTAGCAATAATAAAAGGTCCAACCCATCGAGAGCGTAATTTACTAGGGAAAAGTTTAAGTTTAGAATGAAAAAGAAGAACTTTTTGACCAACAGAAAACTCTTTTCTCAAAATCATTTTGTCATGAAATGTTTTCATCTTCTCTTTGTAAATTGGCGAACTCTCGTAGGACTCATTTCGAATCTCCTCCAACTCTTGCAATGCAGAATTTAAAACAAACTCTCTTTCATCCTTTTGCAATCTTTTGAGGCCCAAGCTGTTGTTTAAAGCAACTACCAATGAATCTTCAACATCCAAATCAAAAACTTCCTGCACTAAAGGATCAATAACATCCGCAGAAAATATCGATTGTTCATCCTTAGGATATTTCATGGCATCATTCATATTGAACTTTATAACCTTTCCATCAAATTCCATAGTAAGAGTCTCTTTATGTACATTCATTTTAGTCCTAGCAGTCTTAAGAAAAGGCATTCCTAATAAAATTGGAACACAATTAGAAGAGTTATCCTCTTTTATATCAAGTACATAAAAATTAGCAGGAAAAATCAACTCATTAACTTGTACTAAAACATCTTCTAATACCTCATCAGGTATGTATTAGACCTATCAGCTAGTTGAATTATCACACCAGTTTCTTTTAATGGACCAACACTCAAAGATGAATAAATGGAACGAGGCATGACATTAATAGAAGCTCCTAGATCTAACATAGCCTTCTCAACTCTACCACTACTAATTTTGCAAGGGATAGTAAACATACCTAGATCCTTGCACTTAGGAGGTAGTTTCTTTTGGAGAACGGTGGAAACATTCTCCCATTTGTGAACTCTTTTATCTCCTCTCAACTTCCTCTTAGAGGTGCAAAGTTCCTTAAGAAATTTAGCATAGCGAGGTATTTGTTTTATAGCATCTAATAAAGAAATATTTACCTCAACCTTGCGAAATATCTCAAGGATGTCTCTCTCTTGTTCTTCATTCTTGGATTTTGCAAACCGACTTGAAAAAGGAGGAGGTATCACCACAGGTAGGGGTTTCACTTTGCTGGGTTGCGTATCTTGAGATTGAGGCATCAATTCCTCCTTCTCAAGCTCATTTTCCAAGTGCTTTGTCACTTTCTTGCTAAGCTCTTGCAACTCCTTCCCACTTTTAAGGATGACAGTGTTGAGTACTTGAAAGTGCGTATTTATAATGGAGAAAATCATCATTTTACATCACAAGTCTCATTAACATCCATATTTTTATGTCTTTAAGTCCCTTCTAATTTAATTATGTATGTTTTATTTTAATTAAGTATTTTATGTATTTTAGGGGATATCATGGTCATTTCACAATGAATGAGAGATCAGATGGAAAAAAGGATAGCACTTTTGAACTCAGGACAGTCGAAAATCTTAGGAGGAGCATAAAAAGATAAATACTACTGTTCACATATACGGTACTGTTTACACATACGGTATGGTTGATATATACGGTACTGTATACAACACTGTTTATGGCACTGTTCATCTGTATTGTACGCTGACATGGCACTGTACGATGACGTGGCGGTATTTGATTGGACGAATGATGTGGCATTGACCGCTTATGTGGCGTTGACTGATGACGTGTCACGATCTTATTGGACCAAAAATGTTGACCGGTGACGCGGCAGAATGTTAATGGACCGAAAAAACGTGTGTACGGTACATGCATATACACAGAATAACAGCCCTGATGATGTGTTCCATCCAATATGAACTTGCCACGTGGCGCAATCCTGAGCGTCCAAATTGTTTTAATCCGATGGCCATGATTTACTCAGTGTATCTATAAAAAGGGGGCTCCCCCCCTAATTTGAGACCTCTAAATCTATTTTTGAGCTCAAATTTCTGTAATTCCATCTCCATATTGTATTTTCTATTTATTTTAATAAAATTCTCATTTTACCCCTAGTTCAATTATGAGTGGTTAATTTCCTTTCAAGCTTGGGTTGAAGGTGAAGTCTCAACATGCTCTATGGGCTTAATTTGGTAAATTTACTTTTCCTTCCCCTTTAATTTATGTGGTTGTTTTGACTTTTCGTAGACAGATAGTAATAATCTTGTCTGGATATCGGCTGGAATAACCGCCTCCCTAGGCAAGATTATTACTATTTGGCACGAGAAGCCCTTAGCACCATATCTATTAAAGTGTGGTTAATGAGGAGTAGAAAATCCCCCTTCATAATTTAATTGGTACTAATAATGAATGTTAAGCCGATGGTGCATGTTGAGTACAGATCCGGAGATCCAAGCATTTCATTTTAATAGTTTATTCCCACCGCTTTAATTTAAATTAATTGATAGCCTACATCATTCTCATTATAAATCCAATCATCCACTTAGAAAATTAATTCTACAAGCAATTAAAATCCACCTCCTCGTGGGATCGACACTCGTCACCATTGATCTATTTTACAATAGATTCATGCACTTGCGAGTTCAATAAAATTTGCTTTGGATTCACATATGGTTGTGAAGGTAATAATCTCCCTGATACTTGAGATTCTAGACGGCTCACTGTAGTCGCCAGTTGGCTCACTTGGTTTTCCAAATTTTGAATGCTTGTTGTAGTTGCTTGCTGAAATTGTTGAGTGTTAGTTGCAAGTGATTTAATAATTTCTTCAAGAGACATACTGGACTTGGAATTTGACTGTGGAGGAACAGGTTGAAATTGTTGTCTTTGTGGGTATTGTTGTGGGAATCTCGACGACCTAACTCAATAACTAAAGTTGGGATGATCCTTCCATCCTGGGTTATACGTTTGTGCATAAGGATCATATCTCCTCTGAGGCATGTCCAGAAATCCTCCAATTGCATTGGCTTGTTCGAAGGGTTCTTCTTGAAGTGTAGGACATATATCAGTTGAATGACTTATATTGGAACAAATGCCACATGTCTTCACCTGTTGCACATTACCTAAAACAAACTTTTTCACAAGAGAGGTAAGTTTATCTAAACATTGATCAATAGAAGAAGTACTTACCTCATTCACTTTCCTTGAAGTGAGATCTTGTCTGTTGCCAAATTGTTGCGCATTGGCAGCCATGTTTGAGATCAACTCCCTTGCTTGAGTAGGGGTCTTGTTCACCAACATACCTCCACTAGCAGCATTTACCATACTCTTATCCATCAATGAAAGTCCTTCTTAAAAGTATTGAATAAGAAGTTGATCAGAAATCTGATGCTAAGAACAACTGCCACACAATTGTTTGAATCGCTCCCAATACTCATACAAAGTATTCCTAAGAAGTTATTTGATACCATAAATGTCTTTTTTGATGTTGGTAGCTCTTGAAGCAGGAAAATACTTTTTGAGGAACTGCTTCTTCAAATCATTCCACGTTGTAATCGATCCAGGAGGCAAGTAGTATAACTAATCTTTAGCTAACCCATCTAAAGAGAAAGGAAAAGCTCGCAACTTAATTTGCTTTTCAGTTAC
Organism: Luvunga scandens; assembly: GCA_030449905.1. NCBI lineage: Eukaryota > Viridiplantae > Streptophyta > Magnoliopsida > Sapindales > Rutaceae > Luvunga > Luvunga scandens. The sequence continues at coordinate 633,289 of JASUUG010000696.1, forward strand.
ACTTTGAGGCCTCATGCTTGAACACACAACATGAAACTCTTTGAGATGTTTATGAGGATCTTCACCTACAAAATCGTGAAACGTGGGTAATAAATGAATAAGACCAGATTTTAATTCAAAATTTACCTCCAGGTCTGCATATTGAATGCAGAGTAGTTGCTGATTCAAATTTGGTTCAGCTAACTCTCTAAGAGTTCTTTTTGCAGGCACAGTTCTATCCATAACTTGTTCTTCTGAATCGCTAGATGATTCAACTAAATCAAGCACTGTATCTGTTTCAGAAAGCAAAGGCGATGAGGATCGTTGCTTATCTCACTTGGCCTGTTGTCTCAGCCGGCGAGCTGTCTTCTCAATTTCAGGATCAAACGAAAGTGTACCTGTACGAGAAGAACGAACCATAAACCAAGTAAAACATAAAAAAGATTAAATAAATGACACCAATCCCCGGCAACAGCGTTAAAATTTGATGGGTGTCGAAGCCAGCAAATATAAAAACCTACTCTAAACAAGATTGTGTATAGTGATTGAGTAAGGTCGTGTCCACAGAGATTAATAATTATTAATCCTTTTTTAAAATGAAAATGTAAATTGGGGGATTTTTGACAATAATGAAAATCAATTTAAAATAATAAGAATGCAATTAAAAGTGTAATTCAAAATGGGAAAACTCTGGTTGAAGGAATTAACTCAGCTTTGATTCGATTACTGATCATCAATACAGCATCAAATCAAATCATTACTGCTTATGAATAGACCGGTTACAGCTATTGAGACACTTTAATAGCCAATCTGTCCTTAATTAGTAGATAACCAAGGTACGACCATTGGTTATTTCCCTAATCAATAAACAACCCTAGATACAATCATAGGATTTAATCAATTGACAGCCTGAAAATTAGAGAGACCTAAATCCTAATTAACAAACAAATACGATGGTTCATTTAAATTAGATTGTTTATTCCCATAACACAATGCACTGCTATGTTATTTGCCACAAGCATCAAAATCTTCATACGATGAATCTTTCAATTTGCAGTAGATTAAAATATTATCTAAAATTTAAATTCAAGATTACAAGAGTAATAAAAATATAAAACATGTTAAAAAACGTCAAGTCCGCAGTTGACAGCACGCGCTCACGTGTTATCAACAAACTTCTTCTGAAATCGACTGTCACACGCCCACGCCTTATCAAAAAACTTCTTCGGAAATTGAGAATTTCTCCAAGAAGTCAATTCATCCTCAAACATCGTCTTGTAGCTCAATTTAGCACTAATCAATAGAATTGCACCTACAAAAATAAAACACAAGTAAATCACAACTATTAAGTGCAAAACATTGATAATAAAGGGAATAAACAATGCAAAACTAGTGCATGAAATGCACTATAACAATTAGTTTACTTATTTTACCTTTCATTTACAAGTCTTACATTCCATTTATATCATTTGTGTTTTATTGTACACTTAATATTGATTTACAAGTTTTATGTTATATCTATAAGTTTTTGTTTTATTTACCAAGAGTATATCAATTTACCACTCTTATGTTAATTTACTTGTTCTACCTTATATTTACAAATCTTATGCTCCATTTGTACAATTTATGTTTTATTTTACACTTAATATATTTTAAAAGTTTTATGTTACATCTATAAGTTTTAATTTTGTTTATCAATAATACGTTATTTTAATACTTCTATGTTAATTTACCTATTTTATTTTCATTTACAAGTCTTATTTAAATAATTTATGTTTTATTTTATACTTATTGCTGATTCATAAGTTATATGTTAAATTTGCATGTCTAATGTTTTATTTATACAATTTACGTTTAGTTATGGTATTGATGGTGTGATTTTAATTAGGGCATTAGGTTAAATAACTCTCCTTTGTAATATCAACCTTTCTCCCTCTTTCCCTTTCTTTTTCGTTCTTGTATTTTTTTTACAAAGTTTGAATCACTGTTTGGTTTAATTGAATGAATTTGTGATTCAATTGAGTTTGAGTTGAGATTTTTTATATGTAATTTTGCAGAAAAGGAAAAGAAAAAAAAAAAAAAACTCTCCACTTTAATTGTAAACATCTTTAAAGACTAAGAGGTTGTTTGTTAAATATCTTAAGTCTGAAATTTTATTAATTTTAGATCTTTTCTAAAATATGCATGTTTGATTTTTAAAACTTATATCTAATTTTCAGACATTTACATCTGAATAGAGAAAGTAAACTTTTGTAACTTTTTATCTAAATTGAAAAAGGTTAGAATGACAAGTAAATATTGTATTACAAAAATATCTCTATAAAATAACTTATTTACTAAACTATAAAATCTAATCTTTTTTTTTAATTTAATTTTAAGGACATAAATATCAAATAACCAAGTTTAAGATTTTTTTATTGTAAAAATAAATAAGATGCCACTTATATTCAGATATTAAAAAAGAAAAACAAACATGTCATTCAAATTTTCACATTCAGATCCATTCACATTTCAGATAAAAAAAAAACGCTACCTAAAACTCTCACTTAACCATTTATCATAATTCACAATTTCGCATATGACTCACTTGACAGTTGAACATATTAACATATTCTACCTTCTTTGAATAAAACAAGATATTGTCATGTTTCTTTTCTTTCTTTTTGGAAAATATTGCCCTTCGATGGGCACACCCAATTGCAGATTAGTTAGTCCATTCGAACACCATCTTGTCTTCGATGAAGTTTAATTTTGAATCCAAAATCCTTCTTGTTGAGTCTATCTTCAAGCTTCTTCCGTTGTTTCAAAAGTCTTTCTCGTTAATGATGTTTTAAATTTATCAATATGATTCTTTGGATTACTTGTTTCAAAAAATCTCATATTTTAGATCATAGTGAAGCAAAAAGAACTCATAATTCAACTAATCATAAACATTGAATAAATGTCTAATTAAAAATAAATTTCTTTGATATTGAAATGAACATCTTTAATCAGATATATCTGCTATTAATTTTATTCTATTGATCTTGTTTAACATAAGTTAAAATAGAGAGAATCAAATGTTGGATCCTTAATTCAACCAGTGGGCTTATATGTGGATAATTATATATTATAGACTGTTTTATAAGGTTAAATCCAATTAAAAGTGATTTATTAAAGTTTTCAGTAATTTGGACTTTAATGTATCTAATAAGGTGTGAGTTTTTAACACGTGGAGATTTAAAGGTAATTTTTATTTTTATGGAGATTTAAAGGTAATTTTTATTTTTATGATGCGTTAAAATATGAATACCTAATGATAACAAGAATACTATCTATATAATTGCTTATGGTGTTCAAATCACATGTAACATTCTATATATTCTCTTTTGACATTCCATCATCAGAGGGAGTTCATATTGAAAGTTAAAAGACTATCTAGGATAATGTATTAATCTAGAAGGTAAATCACACAATTCTATAGAGTATTTTGTCGTTGTGGATTCAGGTATACTTCTGCATATTCAATTAGTGATTTTGCTTGACACAAATGAACATTTTTGAATTTTAAATGATGATTTCACCAAAGGTTAATTATTTTCTAACATCAAATCATAATAATTATAAAGAGAAAATAGAACGAAAGAAAAGAAAAATATTTAATCATATGTTATATGGTTATTGATTTTTAGTTTTGTTGTTGATCAGCATTTAATTGATCCATTGATTGGGTTGGTGTTGAAAGGTCAAAATTTTATATAAATTATTGAGTTAAAAAAAAGGGCCTGATCCTATCCCGTGTGTATTTATTTAATTTTTCATCTTTAATTCATCATGTTCGAAGAGAGGGTTTAATAATTCTCAAATATATAGAGATCAGCCAACAACATGTTGATTTGTACTTGGAGCATAACAGTGATGGAAGAGTGCTGTGAGCCTTTTCGTCAAAAAATAAAATTAAAAACTAGAAATTGTATGATAATTGAGAATTGAGATGGCAGAAAAATTAGCAAAGGATCATGAGTTCAAATAGACAATCATGGACATGCTAAGCGATAGCGCCAGCAAAAGGTTCGAGCATGACAATTAGAGTTTAAACTAATGAAAAGGTGTGGCTCTCAACTTATAAAATTCTTTTGTGCCAAGGGATTATTATATATTATGAAAGTAATAAAGACACAAGCAGTAAATATTGATTTTAGTAGTGGTGGAAATGACAATTTTCCTATAATAAAAAAAGAAATCATAGACGGTGACTTTGCTTTAGAAACACGACCAAGACTCCGAGGTCATTTTAGTAACCACGAAAGTCAATACAAAATGTTGAGTCTCTAGCTTCAGAAGGCTTGCTTCAAAAATACGTCCAACACTCAGGTCAATTAAGTAACCAAGAAAGTCACTTAGTCAATACAAAAGGTTGAGTCTCCACCTTCAGAAGGCCAGCTAAGTGGATGTAAATTAACAAGGTCATCATGATAAGAAGACAAACTTGAAGGCAAGATGATTCAACGTCCTTAATTTCTATTTTCTAAGTTGAAAAGGCCAACGATCAATGCGTACAAAACGCGAAACTTGTGAAAATCAAACTTGTTCTAACTTAAAGCCACTCGGCCCTGCTCTTACAATTGTGAGGGTATAAGTTCGAGCCTCCACAACGTATTGTGGGGGTTTAATTTTCTTTCTCAATTTAAATGAAAATAATTTTTTCTCTTTCGAAATATAAGTGCAGTAGATATTTTTCGAATATTAAAATTTGAGCTGTGTTATATAAAATTTGTAAATTAGTCTCAATAATTTTTTGATTGTAAATATCAATGTAGTAATTTCATGAAATAAGAATTATAATTTGAAAAATAGTCTTATGTAATTAAAAAAAAAAAACTCATTCTCACTTTCAAGTATATTATTTTGTAAAGGTTTTATGACCATTTGTTAAAAGAATGTCCAACGGCCATGTCAAGCTAACATGGTCTACTAGAAGTAGGCCTGTTAAAGCATAGGGGCCGGTACGACAAGGTTATATCGTGCCCAAATAGAGTGTTAATATTTGAACCACTCAATTTATCTTTATAGCCCTTAGTATTCATTTTTATTCTAATATTCATTTTATCCTTATATAAATCTACTAAAAATATAAATAACTTTTAAGTACACTAGCATATTAATTTATTTTTATAAATTTTAATTTCTATTCTTAAATGATTATCTATTCTCATATACATTGATTGCTTTTGCAATTAAACAAAATAGTTTCCGTGAGTGTTTAATTTATCGTAAGTAATTTGGTATACAATTCCACGTGGATTAAAGATGAAGCCCTTAAATAAAGGGAAAATTTATAAAAATAACCTTAAAACTTTTATAATTTTAAATTTAGCCCATTAAATTTTTTTCTATCTTAACTAGCCAAACACTCTATTATTGGACCAAGTTTTCAAACACATGCCACTAAATTGTCCTCATTACTTTCAACAAATTTTCAAACACATGCCACTTAAGAATTTCTAGCAAAATTAAAAGCTCTCAACCCTCAACAAATTAACAAACCTTCATCACTCTTTACAAACTTCATCACTCTCAATAAATAAACAAATTCTATCAAACAAGCATTGCATAATTGAAGATACAATCATTAATTGGAAAGCTTTTAAGGTTAGTGTATATTCTTATACAATATAAACTTTTAATATATTGATTTTAGCAAATAAGTTTGAAATTAAAGTAAGTTTTGTTGCAAATGTTATTATTTTTCATTCATAAAACAATAAGATTTATTAAGGTACTTAGTTTGAGTTGAGAAATAAATAAAAAATCATTCAAAACAACAAACCCCGAGCAAAAATCAAAGCCTAGAACAAGTGAGACAGCCTAATTTGGTGAGATAGGCAGTGGGACAAGTGTCTATCTCACATAAACACAAAACTAATTATGTACAACAAGCATTAGTCCCACTGCCTATCGCATATAATTTGGTGCCTGTCTCACTTGTCGAAGATGCCTATCTTTTAATTATGTGTTTATATGAGACAGATACTTGTCCCACTGCCATCTCACCAAAGTAGTTTATCTCACTAACATTTAGATATTTTTCGAAAGTCATAACTTGGGTTACATGTATTTATTTGGAATGTATAATATACTATTTTGAAGCTTGCGATGAGCAAATCAAATCCAAAGTTGTGTACTCCATTCTATCATATGTTTGAACCAAAAATTTCCCTGAACTTAAGTGCAATAGAAACTTATTGCACTTAAGTCCATAATCACAGTATGTGTGACATCCATATAAATGTGTTACATATTCACTTTATTTTGTAGTATGTAATCTTATTTCTTTTGTTTCTTAATGATTTTTAGGTTTAATGGATTCAGTTGTTCTTCAATTATGTTACGACGGTTGGTGGGAGGCATTGGAAGATCGTCGTATGGAATATGTGAACGCCAAGAATACAGCTTTTTTAGTTTGAAACAATTGTACATTTTATCAATTTCGGGCAAGAGTGTATGAAGTTTTGCAGATAGATCTTAACGAATATAGTATGACGATAAAGACAATTTTGAGGTCTAGTAATACAATCTATTGTGCATGTTCACTAACTATGAATATATTTAATGATGAAATGGTCAAGGTTGTGTTGCACATAGCCGCTGATGTGATTAACTATGGATGTATCTCTATATTTGTCACCACAGCTTCTCAAGTTCTGGACCAAGATCCTAAGCCACTTGTAGAAATTGAAAGTTCGTTTAGAGTAAATGACATTGTCCCCGATATTGAAGAGGAGATGTTAGCACAGTCAATGTTATTATAGCAACGTTACTCTCTAGTCCATGAAAACAATGATATCGTTGATGAGAATGGCATTACATTAATGGATGTTGAAGAAGAAGTGTTGCCACTAATGACATCGTTAGACTCACATTACTCTCCATTTCACAACAATGATTTCTGTGGCAATAATAATCCTATTGATGATGGGGGTATTGGTCATTCTAATATTCCTATCAATGATGAGGATGAGCATCAACATGATATTCTTGTTAATAACAGAGACAACTGACATGTTCCTCCAATGACCAGTTTGAGGAGGAGGACAACAGTTGATCCCCTCGTGAGTCTTGCTCTAGTTTTGCCTTTAAACTTGGTTGCTCCAGGAAGCTCGTCCTCAACGGGATTATGCTGCACCTTTGTTGGGCTCGTGGTGTCGTGTTCCTCCGCTTTTCTACTTGTAATTGGTGGCGCGTTGATTGAAGATCGATGCTGCACAAAGTAACATTTAAAATGAGTAAATACCAAGGCAAAAAATCTCAAGTTTTGATTATCTTTTACATTATGCTACGATGCAATAAGGGATACCCACATTACAGACTCAACTTGAGATATATGGCATGTAATCCTCCACACTTTTCCAATATTTTGAGGCTTTTTTCTTTGCATTCGGATTGATGGTTTGTAAAATGTTTCCTTGCTATAGAGAATTTCATATTTTAAGTTGGTGTAATTATCTAGTATTTAGCAATATGAAAAGTAGTTATAAACATACATTAACAATTATATATTACCTACAACACGAGAGTTGTCATTCAGTTATGAATACACCTCGGCAAAGTTTATCTTAAAAGATGCCATAGGCTTCTACTGTAAGATCTAAGGAATCTTCTTTTTGGTTTTCACAATCTGTTCTGATGGTAGTCCTCTAATCGCCTCGAAAATCCATGCATATATCACGGAAAGATATAAAGTCATAAAACGTGTCATTAACTATTCATTACTATAAAACAAAGTCATAAAAAAAATTTTCTCCATATATGTGTACTTTAGACATAAAGCCATAAACATTGTCTTTTCAATGTTATGCTTCGATTTAACTGCACAAGCCTTCTTAAATTTCTCAGCCTTTTCATTTAATGCATTGTTAAGATTGTCGTATATCGTTTCCTGCAACAAACGGTCCCACAAACGACTTCGAAAGTGATCAATCTCATCAACTTCATTCAGCAACGAGAAACTAATTTGATAACGATCTTTTCTTCCATTGAGTACTCTGTTTACAAAGTAAAATAGAATGATCTTTAGTGCATCGGTGTCATCCATATCCTCAAAGTCTAAGTTTATAAATCTTGTCTTGAATTGTCCAAGATAAATCTTGCAAAACAAACTGCCGAAATACTTGTTAAGCAACTTGTGCACCGTCTTTTGCTCTTTCAATACGACATCTTTGCCATAGCAAAGTTCCGTAACTAGGCACCATTCTCCAATCGATAAGTGTATCAAATTCTCACTAATTTGAAACCACATTTGATCTTTTTCATTACATTCTCCATGGAACACTTGCCTAAGAAACACATTGTGCACAATTATTCCACTAAAAGGATACCTTTGGCATTCCAGGAAATGGCCAAATCTGTCGTTCTTAAATAGTTTCAACTACCGTTTTGTTAATTTATCTCGGATGGCTTTACGACTATATCTAATTTACACATACTTGTGATATGTCTGGAGGAGTGATGGCCATAAGGTATTTTCATCATGCCTAATTCATTTGTTGGTCTAAGTGGATTATGCTTCTCTATTTTTGAATTCGCCATTTATTTGATACGGAAAACAAAATTGAATTGTTATATTACACAATTATATGTTCATAAATCCACAATATTAACAACGCAAAAAATAAAAAAAAATCCAATCATATGGTGGAATAGGGTGTCGGTCGCACAAAGAAGCAGCCTCTTTTGGTGTGATAGGGCGCTTGTCGTGCGCGTGAGCTACATGTGACGAGCGCCTGTCGTGCGCGTGAGCTGCATGCAACAAGCACCTGTCGCGCCCACATGTTATGCGCGATAGGAGCCTCTCGCGCACAACCTACTCGGGCGTCGGCCTCACGTATTTTTTTCCCGACCACTAAATTTACTCTCCATCAAACTCGGTATACAAAAAACAATGCTCACAACTCAACAAATTCCCCATCACACCTTCATTGTAAAAAAACTAAACATAAACTATTTAAGTGGAATTTCATCAAACACCTAATGTGCAATAATTATAACTCATCACATACAATCCTAATCCAATTCACTCAAATCATTATGGAATGTTGATATTTGCTTACCTAGGGTTTGGGCTTTTTCAATTTTGTTGGATCCATTTCCGATTTAGATAGATTAAGGTGGATTCAAGCAAGTATTTTAGTTTGTCGTGGCTGTTGTTGTCACCATTGCCGTCACCGGTTGCCGTTCTCCATTCATGAGCAACAATTTGGAGTGTGGCTAGAGAGAGCTTGGAGTGTGGAAATGGAGAGGGTAATTTGGGGCAAAAATAATTTTTTTGGCTATTGATGATATGAAAATATTGGAATGGTTAAATTTAAAAAATAGGAATTTTTTTTTGTTATTTTTGTAAATTTCCCTAAATAAAGAGACAAACCCGTGATTGTAGCTCTATTTCTAAAGAGTTAAACTAGTGCCAAATTCACGATCCCATGGCAACTATTAGAACCTAATGAATGACCTTATGTTTCTTGCCTATGTAGAGATGAAGACATTCATCTCAGTGGCTGTAATTGTGGCTAGTGCAACAGGATCTACGTACAAAGCAACCCCATCTAAGCCTAATGATACCATCAATTCCATCAATAGTAGCTTGTCTAATTGCAACAATTATATTAGTTACCAAATACTTCTTCGAACTCCCCTCGCCAACATTGTCAGCTCTTTAATTCAATAAACTCGAACTCATTGGCCAACACATTGAATTCTATATTCTGCATAAAATCCTATTATTATTGCTTCTATGTGCTCAAATTTTTCTTCGTATCCTCTTCTTGTTATTACTTCTAAAAAATATATCAATTGTTTACTAATTAAAGACCTTTTCTTTTCAAAATTTCTTTTTTTTGTAAAATTCTATAATGTTATTACAGTCTGTTCTTATTATAAAAATATAATTTTGTATGTATAGATGAAATGAATTTAAAGAATATTTTATTCCTAATATTTCTAATTTGGTTTAAAACTAAAAGAACTAAAGGGATTAATTATTATGCTACATTATTACTAGTAATAAAATATGTTAGAGATAGAATTAGAGGATATTGTGAAGAAGAAAAATATAGACATAAAATAAAATTACAATTTAAAAAAATGTAAATAGATATGTCAGAAGTACTAATTCTAGAGTGTAATTATTTTAGCATAATTTTCCTCGAAAAGAACATGGCGACTAGTATGAAATTAACATTCATTGAAATAAAATTCTCAATAAATCCCAGCTGAGAACAATTAACAAATTTGTTTCACAATTCTCAAAGTCACCAAATAAATTCTTCAAGTTTTATATGATCAAGGTGTGTGAAAAAATTAAAAATTATAGTAAGGGTAAAGTGGGTATTAGATAGGTATATTAAGAGTGAATAACTATTTTAAAATTTATAATGGAGTTAATTGAGAACTGTATGCTGGAAAGATAATTTTGGAGGTTAAATATTACTATTTACCAAAAATAAGTTGGTAGGCACAACAAGACCCATTTTTTTTCCTTTTTTTCTTTTTTATATTTTGGCTCTTGTTATTACAAAAAATAGAGTGACATTATTGGCACCCTTTTATTTTTCTTATAAAAATTTTTTTATTAATTAATTTTTCCTTTATATTTTAAGTATTAGAAATAAAAGTTAATTAATTAAATTGACCTACTATTCTCAATATTTTTCACCATTACAAACTCTTTAAATGTACAAAAATTTGAAGAAAAAACTTAATTGTAAAAGAGTAACCAGTTGTTTACTAAACATCTGAAGTTTGAAACTTTAATGCTTTTAAACCCTTCTTTAAAATTTATTTTTTTGTAACTTATTTCTAACTTTAAGATATTTACACCTGAATAGAAAAAAGTAAATTTTTGTGGTTTTTATATTAATGAAGAAAGGTATGAATAAGAAGTAAATATTATATTCCAAAAGTATCTCTATAAAATAACTTATTTTCTAAATTATAAAATTTAATCCAAGATTTTTTTTATTATAAAAATAAACAATGCCATTTATATTCACATATTAAAAAAAGAAAGCAAATACATTATTTAGATTTTCATTTTCTCTACTCAGACTTCAGAAAAATTTAGACTTATTCAGATTTCACACAAAAAACAAATGCTACCTAAGAATTCTTAGTAGCGTGCTCAAATATTGGCCGATAGGCCTAGCTTGATCGATTTCATTTATTTTTTCTTTTGGAATTTTGGTTCTTGTTATTATAAAATATAATTGAAACCTTGTTAACAATGGAAATGAATATGGCGCCCAAACTTGATACATTCTAAATTAAGACTTTGACCATTGAGCCAAACCAATTTTTGTTTATCTTATGTAAACATAAGTTTAATGACGCAGTAGTGTAATAGAAGCAAATTGATAGGATAAGTGAACACTAGATATTATTCTAGGACTGAACCAAGCCAACATAATTAGATTGCACTTTAATCAAAGTGTGGTAAGATCTTATTTTAATTCAAACAACTCAATAAGATTTTGATAATATTTTACGATAAAATTAGATGATGCTCTAAACTAAACGACTCTACAAGAGAGATGTTGATGGATAATCGCAAAGGAAATTATAAAAGAGGATTTTTCTTATTAGTTAAAAGCTTCTACTAAAAAAAAATTGAAAGTGAAGCATCAATGTATGTTGGAGCTAGAATGCGCAGCGTTTGTCATTAATCTTTCTTGGAGCTTGAAATTCTCTAGACTTCATCTTCTTCTTAACCTTACTAGTTACTTTACATAAAGGTGAAGTCTTGTAAAGCCTCTTAAGTCTTTTGTTGAATCTCGCTTAATATTCTCACTAATTGACTTTATCTTTGCAGACAGATCTTTTTCAAGAATTATCTTCTTGTCTTCAATGGAAATAGACAAAACCATTTCAATTATATTTTCTTCAAAAAGCAATGGTTTCACCTCAATTGAAGCAGGATGCACAATCTCAATCACATCCTTAGTTGTATCACAAAAATTATAGATAGGTCACACCTTATTTTTTGGCATCTTGAGCGAGCTTTGTTCCTCAATAATAAGTTAACTTAGTGGTACATGTTCAATCATTATCTTAGGGACATTCAATTTCTTGCATTTATCTATGATTACTTTGCTTACCTTCTCAGAGATACCTAATTGCTTGAATGAATCTATGACTACTTTAAGTTTATCAATCGTTGCATCAAATCTTTGGAATAATAACTTAATTTTTGTATCTAAATGAATTGCATACTATAAATGTAGATAGTTTATGTAGGCATTTAATTTTAAATATGAAAACCTATCCCTTTCAAAATTGTTGTAATTGAATGCTCGTTAGTTCATGATAATTAATATTTACGCCTACAAAATTATTCAAACTTAGAAGCATAGTTAGAAACTAATCTCATACCTTGTTGTACTAAGTAATAATCAAGAGGAATAAACTTAGATCTAAAAATGTGATTCCTATGATTCCATGATCAAATTTTGCATTTCCTTTGGTTAAATGGAGACTCTTGTAGTAGTTTCCATCAAATTTGTTAAGTCCATTATTTATCGAGATGGCGTCTTATGATAAGTCTAGTTAAATTGGGATTTTACTTAATGAATATCTTGTAATAGTGTTTAATTTGTTAATTCCCTAATTCAGTGAATTCTAATTTATTAGGAATATTTGTTTCCTAGTTTGATTAGATGTCCAATTAGTAAGTAAATTAGTGATGAGATTCTATACTAGTGTGTTGGATATATTTAGAGTAGAAGTTGGTTCAAACACAAAGTTTACTAATTGCTCTAGATATTTTTTAGAAGACAAGAATGACAAAAATATCAGATTTATTCCTATTTAAATTCGCAGGAGCTATAAGAGGAAAGAAACTCTTATTTGAAAAAAATCCAAATCTTTTAAGACTTGTGATTTTTGTGACACCTTGATGCCTATGTAAAGAGAGGTATTTCACAATTGAAGTAGCACAACTTAGAGCATAAAGCCGAGAAACAAAGTTTGGCCTCCTCCTTAGAGAAACCCATATTTGGCGCATGATATTGTGTTGATTTATTTCCTTGTCTTCTTCATTCAAGTCTTGTAATGAAACTATTTCTTTTCATCTTCTTTGAGAGTCTATGTGGATTTTAGATCACTAGAAGTTAAAGAATTGATTTGATCACTTTGTAAAATTCTTTAAGGATTGAGGATCAAAAGAGGTAGCAGTTATTTAAGAGAAGCAAATTCAGTCTGAGCTTGAGTAAACTGTATGGTGATAAACTATAAGTGTGAATCTTAAGTTTGTTGAATCCATAAGTTGTAACATCTGAACTTAGTGAATTGCTTTTCTAGGGTGACCTCATGGATGTAAGACTGATTAATTGAAACTATGTAAAAATCTTCGTGTTATTTAATTTCTATTATTTATTATTTTTAGCAAAATTAATGTTTTCGATGCGGAAGAATAGTAACTATGAACAATACTTGTGAATAGTATTTTTAGATAATTAATTTAGTTTAATTAATTTTTTTATTTTAATATAATTAGGTTAATTATATTGGAGATTTTCTTAGGCTTCGCTTTGTTAAGGAATTTAATTAATCAAGTTGTTAATTAATTAGTTTTAGGGTTTTAATTGTCTACACCTATTTGTAATAAATCTAAATTTCTTTCAAAATCGAAGCGTTTATTTCCATTTTACGAGCAACACATGATATTTGCTTTTATTCTTCAAGAACGCCCAATTGTATGAGCAATTGACTGATCGTGTCCAACTAGTCAAGAAGTTTCTCAGGATGTCAGTATCCATGAAGGGACGACATGCTATAAATAGGATGGTAAAGACAACAATTTAGCATTGTCTTCAAGTAGGTGAATTTTCTTCTACAGAGATACAAGACGTTGAGACGGTACTGTAGATGATGCCTTCCTTAACAATTGAAGTTACGTGGGAGACTGAGGGTGAAAAGGTTGGTGGATGGAGTTGAAGTGGGAAAGGAGAATGAAGAAGAGGAATACGATGATTACGAGGGTGAATACAATGAAGACGAGGAGGATAAGATGGATACCAGAAAGAAGGGCCCTGCAGCCAATGCATTGTTAGTAAAAAAGGAACAAACTCAGAACGGCTAGGTTCTAATGAGGATTAAAAACAAGTAACTCTATTTTATCAATTCAAAGGATGGAATAGTTCATAAAAACCATATTTTTGTCTTTATTTTTATTTTTTTCAAATATTAGTGAAAGGAAAACCTAACAAAAGCCATCACACTGAGAAGTTATTTTGATTTTGGACCTCCACAGTTTTGATACTTGCAAAATTGGGTTTGGAACCCATTTTAGCCCTTTCTAATTCAGTGAGATTTATTGGTTTTCATTTTGCAGCAATTGTAATTTGCAAACCCATCTTGCCCAAATCCCAAGCCCAAAGCAAGGATTCTACAGAATTGTCAATAGCCCCCGAAGCGGTATTAGGGATCCCATCTGATACGGCACACTGGCTACTAAAATGATGTTTAGGCACAAGTATAAACTTCATGTCGAAAAAGAATTCTTACATTTGTAGTGATAATAGTAAATAATATTATGATTTCAAAGACATACTCACTTGGAGTAATGATAAATATGCTAACTTTTTAATCTCAAATTTTATCTCAAATGATGTGTCATTTATTGAGTGATCGGTATTAGATTTTTTTTTAGATTTTTTTTTAGATTTGAGCTTGATTAAATGATTTTTGAATGTAAAACTATATTTTTTATTTGTTGGATGTATTTTTGCTTCAATATGATTTTGTGAGATTTCAAGCAATTCAATTTTTGGGTGTGGCTCTGGTTTCGTTGATGAAAGAGAAAATTTTTGAAAATTTTCAGCTTTTTTTTAAATTTTTTTAATTTATTTGAATTTCGCTTGTACTTTAATGAATTTAACCTTATATATTGACACCATACGTATATCTATACTGACAGTAGAAAAAGTAAATGTGAATACGAGCAAGCTTATCATTTAATTGTAAGTACCTCAAAATTTCAGTGGAGATACTTAAAAATTATCCTACTGCAATAGCATTGACCAGGCCAACATATATCAAGTCACACGATAACTATAATAACTTCATTGCCATCAACTTGGCAAAGGTTCGTGCTGTCTAATAAATGCAATAGCTTTCGAAATGCCAGTCAAGAAAACTTTAGGGCCTTTGCTAGCGTACGTGCTTGTATTGAAAGCAGACGTACGGTACCCCGAAAATGACATGCATTTATTTGTTTGGCTGTTAAAGAATGAAAAAATATGATGGGCAAATAACCAGTTTTTGCAACCGATTGTGCTTTAAAATAATAAAATTATTATTATTATATTTGTAAATAATTAAATTTAAAATAATAAAAATTAAATATTTTTAAATAATCAATAAAAAATATGCATATAAATGGAAATTGGTTTCATGTTTGATGATTGTAGTTTCGAGTTAATGTTCTTCGTTTCATATTATCTATACTAGGCTTTAGGTGTTTATTAAACAATTTCAAGTTATCGCTTAAAGATTTAGGTTGAACAATAATAATTGTAAGTTAATGGTTAAAGCTTCAAGTTAGCACATGTGTCAGCACATGTTTCATATCTAATGATATTAGTTGAAGCTTAATGATCAAGGTTCCAGTGTGCATTAAATGGATTAAGATTTAACACTTTGAGGTTTCATATTAGTGGCAAACAGTTAATGGTCAAATGTTTAAGGTTAGCATTGGTTTCTTTTTTGATGACGCACGATATAAATTTATGTTTCACATGTGCATTGGATACTTTCAGGTTTAATAATTACAATTTTAAGTTAATGATCTTAAACTTCATGTTAGCTTTAATTTCACATTTGATGGCAGAGTTTTCAGCTTTGATAGTAATGTTTTCATGTAGTGCTCATCAGTTTCAAATTCAATGATTACAATTTTAACTTAATGGTCATCGGCTTCATGTTACTATTAGCTTCATGTTTAATGATAGAGTTTTCAAGTTTAATGTTAATGATTTCATGTAATGTTCATTCATTTTATGTTTAATGACAACAATTTTAACTTAATGGTCCCATGTTTCATGTTAGCATTAGTTTCATGTTTAATGGTAGAGTTTTCAAGTTCAATGTTAATGGTTTCAAGTAGAGCTCATTGATTTCAGGTTTAATGATTACAATTACGGTCATAGATTTCATTTCAGCATTAGAATCATGGTTAATGGAAGAATTTTCTGGTTCAATCATAATAGATTCCTAATGGTTTCAAGTTTAAAGCTTAAAACTTCATTTATATGTTTTTACTTTAGGTTTCAAGCATTAACAAAATTGTTTTAGGTTCATGAGATCATGTTTAATGGTTAAAGTTTCAAATTAAATAATTTAAACCTTATGTTATCAATTTCATGTTTGAGGTAATAATTTCATGATTACTTCTATTAACTTATGGTTTAATCATCTAGGTTTCCAATTGACAGTGTTTAATTATCGCGAACACTTCACATTAAAATTACATTTGTTGTAAACTATTGATACTTTTTTGTAGTGTCACAATGTAGTATTGATGAACTTCGCTTTTCTAGTAGTATAAGAAAATTAATGAGTGAGACATAACATGCTTAATTTGTTGAGAGATACAAATTATATGCAAATGTGGCATTACACTTATTAACATCACAAATTGTTGGACTAAGAATCATAAAGAATCGAATTTGATCCCCAAGATTTAAGTTGGGTATTGGAGAATGTATATTTATAAAGAGTAAAATCATCATGTTGTAATCTAAGTCTCACTAACATTTCTACTTTTACGTATTTAAGTCCTTTAAACTTTGATTGTATGTATTTTTTTATAATTTGAGTATTTTATGTATTTTAGGGGTATTTAGTCATTCTATGATTAATAAGAAATCGAAAACAGCAAAATAGATAACATTTTTGAGCTCAAAATAACTAAAAACCTTAGTAAGGACATAAAGGGAAAAATCATAATTTTAAGATTTTGATGTGGCCTAGCTCATGTGGCATTGAACAATGACATAGTAGTATTTTATTGTGTTGATTGATGACGTGGCAGCATTCTATGGGATAGAAAAATGAGCTTACAATACATGCAATACACTGAATCAATAGAAGTTGACTTTTGCGTTGAATGATAGCATTGCAACATGTTATTAGACTGAAAAATACGTGTATTTTCGATGCAATTCACCGAATCACATCGTTGGTGATGTGTTCCATCAATGAGGGCTTGTCACATAGTGTAATCATGAGCATCCGAGTTGTTTTCATTTGACGACTGTGATTTACCTATTGTATCTATAAATAGAAGAATTCCCCTCCTAATTCAACAGTCCTAAATTCAAATTTGAGCTCCATTTTATTTAATTCTCTCTCCATCTTATATTTTCTATGCATTTTAGTATAAAATAACTATTTTACCCCTAGTTCAATGTGAGTGGTTAATTTAGTTTGTAGCTTAAGTTGAAGGTGAAGCCTCAACATGATTTATGGGCTTAATTTGAAAAATTTATTAACTCTCTCTCTCTCTCTTTGATTTGTATAGATTGTTTTGATTCATCGTTGATGGATAGTACTAATCTTGTTTAGATTTTGCACGGTATACCAACTCCCTGATGCAAGATCATTACTATTTGGCATGATAAACACTTTACACTATATTTATTAGTGAGAAACTTTCTTCTAGTATTAATGGTTTATCTTGACTCATTGTTGAAAAAGGATGCATCTAACTTATTTAGTGAATGATCTTGAAATTCTATATAGGCTACCCAAGAGGGGGGTGAATTGGGTTCTTTAAAAATTAAGCAAATAAAATTACACAACAATTTAAAACTAATGTTTTAAAACAATATAATTAACAATGCTTGAATTTAAAGAGATAAGGGAAGAGAAATCAAACACGTGATTTTTACGTGGTTCGGCCAACTGTGCCTACGTCCATGCCTCCAAGCTCACCGGGCTTGAGGATTCCACTAAGCAAGCCTTCAAGGCTTCAATACACTTACACTTGACTTCAAGGTGTCAATGGACCTTTACAATCAAGAGATTATTCCCAATCTCTTAACCCAAGTGTATCCCAACACTTACAATTGACTTCCAAGGTGTCAATTGACCTTTACAATAAGAGATTAAACCCAATCTCTCAACCCAAGTGTTTCCCAACACTTACAATCACTCAATGATAGAGATTTAATAACAAATAATCTCTCACACACTCCAAATGATTACAATTGAAATTTTAATGTGTGAGGTAATGACATGAAACACAATTGAAGCTCAAAGAAGATTGTTTCTCAGTAGGAAGCTCAAATATCAAAATGTTGGATCTCTTGTTTGAATTTGATTGAGCCTTTTTATAGTTGGAGCTGAAAACTAGCCGTTATTGACTTTCTGAGAATAATCGGATCGCCGTTTGTCTCTATCGGTTAGCCGTTTTGAATTTCCAATTAGCCGTTATCCTTTGACTTCAAATAAACGGTTTACCGTTTAAATTATCGGATCACCGTTTCTTTCCAGAAACCTGCAAAACAGAACTCGGCTCTCCGTTTTTTCTAAACGGTTCAAGAGTAGAAAACTTTTTCTTTACTGGAACTTATCGGTTCGCCGTTAATAATAAACGGTTCACCGTTAGGTTCCAGAATGCTCTGAAACTTTTCTGTAAATAAACGGTTCGCCTTTTATAATAAACGGTTCAAGGGTAATTTCCAGAATCTATATTTTGTTAACTTTTTGTAGAAAAATGATTTTCCAACTCAAGTTAACGGTCATTAAGATTCTTTAAACATGTTTATGGCTTTAAGAAATTCATTTTAATAACTCAAACATTTTAATCAAGTACATATAAGTTTTGTTATCATTAAAATCAATATTATAAGATTAACAGATCTTGCCACATTGTTGACAGTAGAATTATTATCACCTGGCACAACGTTTACTTGACATCACGTTTAGCAGAAGATTATTTTCCTTTGGTACAATGAGTGCTTAAAATCATATTCACCAGAATGAGAACTATGAGGAGTGAAAATACCCCATTCGTAAATTAATTGGAACTAAAAGGAATATTAAGCCCATGGTAAAGTGTTGGGTGTAAATCTGGAGATTGAAGTATTTCATTTAAATTGTTTCATCTTTAATTTATTCCCTGCTATCTTTTCAATTTAAATCCCAGCACTGCTTAAAAATCATATCCAACCAATTTGCATATAAACTTGAAATATTAGCATTACACATTATTAAATCTATCTTCTCATAGGATCAACACTTGTCATTATTAATCTATACTATATAATAAATTTTGTGCACTTACGAGTACAATAAAATTTGCACAATAATTTACTCCTAAGTACTTTATTATCTGTTTATCACCTATTGAAATCAATCTTGATGTAATAACGTCAAATGATTAAAGAACAATAACCAAACCAACAAGAACAAAATCAAAATCACATACTTAACAACAAAGATTTATAATGGTTCGGCTTTAACAAGCCTACATCCACTGTAAAGACCGATAGCGAGATTTCATTATTATTGAATTTACGAGATACAAAGTTGGAGTGGAGGTGAGACTCTATTAATTTGACCAAAGATCAGATTGTAATGGCTTTTATACAATGAAAAAATCATCTAGAAAAATCCTTGAGAAACTAGCTCAGTGCTTTTTATGTTTTTTAACTACACTCAAAAAGTTCTTGGTCGAGTAACGACTTTAATAGCCTCTTAAAACCATTAGAGACACATGTAAGACTTCCATTAAATCTATTACTCAAAACGACTTAAAGAGCTGCTGTATTAGATAAGTGATGCTTATTTGTATTATTTATTCAATCTCTCGACATAAAATAGATGTCATATGTTGTGCAAATTTTATTGAACTCGCAAGCACATGAATCTATTGGAGAATAGATTAACGGTGACGAGTGTTGATCCCACGAGGAGGTGAATTTTAATTATATGTAGAATTAATTTTCTGAGCTAGTGGTTGGCTTTATAATGAAAGTGACGTAAGCTATTTTATGATTTAAATTAGAGCGGCGGGAATAAACTATTAAAATAAAGTGCTTTGATCTCTAGATCTGTACTCAACATGCATTACGGGCTTAACATTGATTATTAGTACCAATTAAATCATGAAGGGGATTTTTCACTCCTTATGAACCTCACTCTAATAGATATGGTGCTAAGTGCTTCCCGTGTCAAATAGTAATAACCTTGCCTAGGGAGATGGTTATACTAGCCGATATCTAGACAAGATTATTATTATCTGTGTACGACAAATCAAAACATCCACATCAATTAGTGGGGAAGAAAAAGTAAATTTATCAAATTAAGCTCATGGAGCATGTTGAGACTTCATCTTCAACCCAAGCTTGAAAGAAAATTAGCTAATCATAATTGAACTAGGGTAAAATGAAAATTTTATTAAAATATGTAGAAAATATAAGATGGAGATGGAATTACAGAAAATGGAGCTAAAAAATGGATTCAGGGGTGTTAAATTAGGTGGGGGGAGCCTCTTTTTTATAAATACAATGAGTAAATCATGACCATCGGATTAAAACAATTTGGACGCTTAGGATTGCACCACGTGGCAAGTTCTTATTAGATGGAACACATCATCAGGGCTGTCATTCCGTGTATATGCATGTATCGTACGCATATGTTTTTGGTCCACTAATATACTGCCACGTTGCCGGTCAACGCCACATAAGCATTTTAGTCCAATAGGATCGTGACGCGTCATCAGTCAATACCAGATCATCAGTCAATGCCACATAAGAGGTCAATGCCACATCATTCGTCCAATCGAATGCTGACACATCATCGTATAGTGCCATGTCATTGTACAGTGCCACGTTATCGTACAGTACATATGAACAGTATCGTGAATAGTATCGTATATATGAACATTGTCGTGAACAGTACCGTATATGTGAACAGTATCATTTATCTTTTTAGGCTCCTCCTAAGGTTTTCGACTGTCATGATTTCAAAATTGCTGTTCGTTTTTCTATCTGATCTCTCGTTCATTGTGAAATGATCATGATGTCCCCTAGAATACATAAAATACTTAATTAAAATAAAACATACATAATTAAATCACAAGGGACTTAAAGACATAAAAGTAGGATGTTAATGAGACTTGGAGTGTAAAATAATGATTTTCTTCATTATAAATACACACTTTCTAACACTCAACATCATACACTTCCTAGATGCTCTGAATCAGCATTTTAGACACTCCCTGAGATGATAACTAACATGTCAAACTTGAAATGTCAAACTAATGTTTTGTAAGTCTTGAACGATTCAAACATATAATCCTTACTTTTCAACACATACACCCAAACCATTTTTAAAAAGTCATCAATGATACATAAAAAATACTTTGCTCTATCTAAAGAGACTGTCTATGTTAGTCCCCATAGATTAGAATGGATATAATCTAGAGTTCCTTTATATATATGAACACCAGTACTAAACTTGACTCTTGAAGATTTACCTAGGATACACTTTTCACAAAATCTCAATGTCTTTATCCTATCCTTTCTTAAAACTCCCTTTTGATAGTTTTTTTAGTTTCTTTTCACTTTTATGGCTTGACCTCAAATACTACAATATTATCTTATCTGAATCTTGTTTTGACCCCTTAGCATCACTTATAAAAGTAGTCATTTGAAGAATATACTAGCTATTTTTCATGTCTCCCTTTTTTAACACCATAGACCTTTTCATTACTCTAAAAGTAACAGATTCAAGCTTAAAAAAGCATCCTATTTTTTCAAGCATACAAGGGAGATAAAATTTCTTTCGTTCAAGTACATGTCTAGCGTTTTTTAAATGCCATCAAATATTTTTAGCCTAATTATGCCTCTTACAACAACCCTATGGCTAGTTTCATTACCAATTACACCTTCCCCCCATAACAGGTTTCACAGTTTATGAATAAGTTCTTGTTATGGCAGATCTAGAATCCAATTACTTTTAGCTTGGCCATCTATAGCAATAATAACTCATGTTGAATCATAGCTATCACATTCTTGAATCTCTGATGCAATAACAACATCACCATTGTTCTTTTTTAAATCTTTGTTCTTTTTGCTCTTTCTCTCAGGACAATCTTTCTTGAAATGATCTTTTTGTGGCATTGGAAGCATTTCGAGTTATTTGACCTGAATTTGGATCTTTTTTTCTTTTGTTTACCACTTTTCCTCTTTTTGGACTTCTTCCTTGTTATCAAGCCTTCTTTATCTCTTGATTATTTCTTTATTGCAGTCTTGGAACTCAGAGTTTCTTTGACAGACACCGTAGTAATATTAATTTTATAATATTGATTTTGATGATAACAAAACTTATATGTTCTTGATTAAAATGTTGGGGCTATTAAAATGAATTTCTTAAAGCCATAGACATGTTTAAAGAAGCTTAATGATCGTAACTTGAGTCGGAAATCTTTTTCTAAATAAAAGTTGTCAACATATAGAGTCTAAAAACTCCGTATATGTTGAGACTAAAAAGATTGGGGAAGAGGCCATCTCGGGAATTGAGTTTTCTCGAAGGCGTCAGGATTGGATCAAAACACCCACTACAAAAAACGAAGACACCCTCGTAGCTCCAGAGGATAACCGGTTTCTAAAAGATATTTTCACTTTTGATCAGCTACTCGATTTTAGGCTCGGTGTTAGACCTCCACCTCCTCGTCGCGGATCTGTCTCATAGCCTTTAGTAGAGTATAATTCTGAGGAGTATGAGATGGAGACCGATCGACCATCGACTTCAGATGCTCCATTTGCTCCCGATAGTCTTCTTCAACAGCTTGTTGGCAATGTTCGAGCACTTTCTGAGCAGCAGCAGCAGCTTTAGGATCGATTTACTTTTTTTTAGATTCTCGATCAACAGCAGCAGCAGATACTGAATGGCCAGCTATGCATCTTTACAGCTATTGGCATTCTGCCCTCCTCCTCTTCTCCTCCTCTACTGTAGTAGTTTCTTACTGTTTTAGATGCCTTGATTTTGCACAATATTTTCATGTTTTTAATACATTTATGTATGATGATTATGGATGATCATGTTATATATATGCGTGTGTTTTCTTATTTTGGCATTGATTTTATTGCTTGGTTGAAGTTGTTTTTATCTTAATTTTTGCTTCTTGGGTGTAAATTGTTGCTAATATTTTCTAGGAGATGCTTAATATAAAGGATAGATTCTGTTGAAATTTTCACTTGTCGAAAATGGATATGTTTTTTGTTCTTTTCTTTTTGATGATGAAAGGGGAGAATAAATTATATTTTTATATTTTTCAAGGGAGCTTATATTCAGGGGGAGTTAACAAAATTTTCTTAATAAGTTATATATTTTTCAAGGGAGCTTATATTTAGGGGGAGTTAACAAAATTTTCTTACCTTTACATATAAAGTTTGTCATCATAAAAAAGGGGGAGGTTGTTAATCTTATAATATTAATTTTGATAATAAAAAAACTTATATGTTCTTGATTAAAATGTTGGGACTATTAAAATGAATTTCTTAAAGCCATAGACATGTTTAAAAAAGCTTAATGACCGTTAACTTGAGTTGGAAAATCTTTTTCTAAACAAAAGTTGTCAAAATATAGAGTCTGAAAATTAACGGTAGATCGTTTATTTTCTAAACGGTGAACCGATAATTTACAGACAAGAAATTGCCTTCTTAATCCTGAACCATTTATCTGATAAGATTCTAGAATATAACAATGAACTGATTAGTACAAACGGTAAACTGATAATTTACAAAAAAATGAAATTTTTCTAATCTTGAGCCGTTTAGCAAAAACGGAGACCTAAGTTTGTTTTGTAGGTTTCTGGAAATAAACGGCGATCCGATAACGGTAAATGGTAAACTATTTATTTAAAATCTAAGCACAACAGATATTGGGACAAGTCAAAATGGTTAATTGTATGTAGCAAATGACAATCCAATTATTTTTAGAAAGTCAACAATGGCTAGTTTTCAACTCCAACTATAAAATAACTCAATCCAATTCAAATCACAGTGACCCAACAATTATTATTGAGCTTGCTACTGAGAAAAAAATCTTCATTGAGCTTCAAACTTGTTTTTATTTCATTGATTCACACTTTGATATTTCATTGGAAATCATATACATTGTCTGAGAGATTGTTTGTTTGTAATTTTTACTTTTGAATGATTGTAAGTGTTGGGATACACTTGGGTTAAGAGATTGGGAATAATCTCTTGTTGTAAAGGTTTATTGACACCTTTGAAGTCAATTGTAAATGTTGTTGAAGCCCTGGAGGCTTGCTTAGTGGAATCCTCAAGCCCGGTGAGCTTGAAGGCGTTGACGTAGGCACGGTTGGCCAAACCATATAAAATTCACGTGTTTGATCTTTCTTCCTTTATCTTTTTCATTTCAAGCATTGTTAAAATTATGGCTTTTGATTTTATTAAAACATTAGTTTAAATTGTTGTGTGGTTTTATTTTTTTAATTTTTAAGAACCCAATTCACCCACCATTTTCGGTAGCCTAGTTAGTATTTCAAGTAAGGGTTTGTCTTTCGTACATGAATGTGTTAACAAGATGCTTATAAGAGCTTGGTAATGAACATAACAAGATCATTGCTTTGTCATCATCATCAATTTTTACATTAATTTCTTCAAGATCTTGTATGATCTCATTGAAGGCATCAATGTGATCTAAAATAGGTGACCAACTTTTCCATTTATAAAGTATAAAGCTTCTTTTTGTGGCTAATCTCCAAGCTTCTTCGATGATCTTGTTGGTATTTTCTTATTACCAATTTCTCTAATAACACTGTCCCCAAGACTTATAATTATAACTAAAGGTGGCCAATAGGTTGTATTGGCCATCAAACATAGACCCACAAGGGCCTATGGGTTGGCACTACATGGCCTATCAAGTGAACGGGTTGTGCTGTGCCGTGCCCAATTTTTTTTTTTTAGGCCTGGCACTGCCTAATGTAGGAGCCCAAGCGTGCCATGCTAGGGTTGTGTCTAAGAAAAGCCCATGAACTTTTTTTCCCCTAAGAGCATGCCTTTTTAATCCCACATGCCTAGCATACTTTGTTTAAATATACATGCCTGACGTGTTTTTTAAAGACCATGTACCCTTCCTCAAGCCCATCAACCTATCCACTTATAATAATAATAATAATAATAATAATAATAATAATAATAATAACAATAATAAATTATTAAGGGAACAATGAACATTTCATTAACACAATTATACAACTATGTTATTCAATTTTGCAGCAATAATAATAATAATTTTATTAAGGGAACAATTAACATGTCATTAACATAATTACACAACTATATTATTTAATTTCGCAATAATTAATTATAATACAACAATACATAAATCTAATTACATTGAATGAAAATGCAACTTTTTGTATATCATAAAACATTTTCGTTCATAATTTGATTTTTGTATGTAAATGTGAAAAATAGTTTATTCATAAATGAAACATATTAAGTCATAACTAATTTTTGATTCTATAAATGAAATATTAAGTCATAAATTTCGCTTTATAAAATTATGATATTTATAATTTTATTTATTAAAATCATGATTTCATTTATTCATTTAATAGATTATAAACATAAAACAATTAGATTTTTTTTTTGAAACTAAGATTTAGATTAATTTCAGAACACTTACGGTAATAAAAAGTTATTTATAAAATTATAACATTTAATGTTTACTTTTCAATAAAAAAAAATTTTACTTTGATATACTTTTCCCTACATGTTATCAGTGGCTCGCGAGCCACATGCTAGCCCACTAATGAAGCATGCTTATTATATGTCTTTTTACGTGCTGTACTTTAGTCAATCTCTAATTATGCCATGCTTTTGAGGCCTGCATGCCAAAAATTCTAAGCCCGACCGGCCTGCATGCTTGCCACGCCTTGCCACGTGCCCGACGAAAATGTACTCGTGTTTTGTCGTTGCGTGTGGACATGTGATATGCTTGTGTTGTGCTATGTGCCACTCGGCTAGTTGGCCATCTTTAATCATAGCATGATAAGCTTTATCCATCATATTTGGTAAGTCTTCATCATAAACCTTTCTCACCTTATTGGATAAAAAAGCTCACCAAATGCCTCATCCAAACCTTAATGCATTAGTAAAGCCTTCATCTTAAGTCTCTATAGATGAAAATCATTTGCACTTGTAAACTTCTCCAATCAAGTTTAGGGGTTGTTGTTTTGAGATCAAGAACTTAAAGAATAGCTTTGATACCAATTTGTTGGACCAAAAATCAGTAAAGAACTAAATTTGATCCTATAAGATCTACTCCTTAGTACTTTATTCTCTGTTTATTGCCTACAGAAATCAATCTTATGGTGCGTTTACTAAATTGGAATCAGAATGAGTTGGAATTGGAATGGGCAGAAATGAGAATGGGCTAGAATGAGAATAAGGAATGAGAATCAGAATAAGTTGTTTACTTGAACTATAGTAATCGAAATCGGAATGAGCTGGATTGCCATTAATGTGTTTACTTTGTCTTGGAATTGGAATTGGAATGAATTTGATTGTAATAAATTACCAAAAAGTACTTAATAAATTATTTTCATAATCATTATTTTATATTTTAATTATAGTGATTATTTATTCAAAATTTTTTATTATTATTAATTATTGTCAATAATATATTGATATATTAATTAATTGTAAAATTAATTAATTAATTATAATAATATACTAATTAATTATAATAATTATATTATTAATTATTGTGATTATTTAGTCAAAATAATGTTTTTATTATTAGTTATTGTTAATAATGTATTAATATAATAATTAATAGTAATTTTTATATTAATTATTTATTATTAATAATAAACGAATTAATTATAATAATAGTAATATATTAATTATTGTGATTATTTAATCAAAAACTATAATTATTAATATATTATTGTTAATAATATATTTATATATTAATTAATAGTAATAATTATATGAATTAATTGATGATAATATATGAATTATATTATAATAATGATATTAATAATTATTATAATAGTAAATTAATTAATTATAATAATAACATATTAATTATTGTGATTAGTTAGTCAAAAACTATAATTATTAATAGTTATCATTAATAATGTTTTAATATAATAACTAGTAGTAATAATTATATTAATTAATTAACAATTGTATTAATAATTATTATAATAGTATATTAATTAATTAATTATAATAATAATAATATATTAATTATTGTGATTATTTATTCAAAAACTAAAATTATTAACATATTATTGTTAATAATGTATTAATATAATAATTAATGGTAATTTTTATATTAATATATTATTAATAATAAATGAATTAATTATAATAATAGTAATATATTAATTATTGTGATTATTTAATCAAAAACTATAAATATTAATATATTATTGTTAATAATATATTTATATATTAATTAATAGTAATAATTATATCAATTAATTGATGATAATATATGAATTAATTATAATAATTATATTAATAATTATTATAACAATAAATTAATTAATTATAATAATAATAACATATTAATTATTGTGATTATTTATTAAAAAACTATAATTATTAATAGTTATCGTTAATAATATATTAATATATTAATTAGTTATAATAATTATATTAATTAATTAACTATAATAATATTATATTAATTATAATAATAATATATATATTATTGTGATTATTTATTCAAAAATTATAATTATTGATAATAATGTATCAATATATTAATTAATTATAATAATATATTAATTAATTACAAATGAGGACAAAGTAGGTATTTTCAATTTTGGGGAGGGGCAAAATGGGAATTCCAGGGAATGGGAGATTGATTCCCACCTCCCCCCATGCGAATCAATCTCCCATTCCTTATTCTCAAATAGTGGTGGGCCCCACGATTCCGATTCCGATTCTGATTCCTGCTCTATTTTTACGAAGTAAACGCCATCAATCATTTCGATTCCCCAATTCGAGAAGTAAACACACCATTAATGTAATGGAATCAAATGATTAAAGAATCATAACCAAACCAGCAAGAGCACAATCAAAATCACACACTTAACAACAAGTAAGCTACAATCAACTATGAAGACCAAAGAACGAGATTTCATTATTGTTGAGTCAAAGAACATATCATAAGACCTTTTTTACAATGAGACAATCATATAAAAAGATCCCTAAAAAACAAGCTCAACACTTTTTGGGTTTGTTAGCTATATCTAAAAAGTTCCCACTTGAGTAACAACTTAATATCTTCTTGTAACCACCAGAA
The DNA here is from genome assembly GCA_030449905.1 of Luvunga scandens. NCBI lineage: Eukaryota > Viridiplantae > Streptophyta > Magnoliopsida > Sapindales > Rutaceae > Luvunga > Luvunga scandens. Next base: position 661,603 of record JASUUG010000696.1, read on the forward strand.
ACATGTGTAAGGCTTTTATTGAATTTGTTACACAAGATGACTTAAAGAACTGCTATATTGGATAAGTGACTGATATGCTTCTTTTTCTTATATGTGTTAGTGTGAAAGTATACACAACAAGTAATATAATAATGAGTACTCAGATCGTCTGCATAGGAATTGATGTTATAAAATTTGGTGCAGCAATCTTAATAGTGCAATTTCACTCTAAATTAACTTAAAATAATTAATAAAATTAATGATTTGTTAAATTAAAAATGTAAGAAATAAAAATGCACTAAAAAGCTTAAGTCAAACACAAGGATATTTTAAGTTAAACACAAAGACAAACTTAATGGGAGAAAAGTAATTGAGTGATTAAACTCCCTTAATGGTATTGATTATTTTTCCAACTAAGATTCTATTGCTACAACATCTAATAAAGCACTGGGCATAATCTCTTATGCATCCTCAGCTATTGTCTGTTGGAAATCTTATATATGTATGTAACCTAACAATGACCAGTTGTTATGCCAACATATGATATAACATTATATGTTCTGAGTTCTTATTGCCTTACAAGATGAATCCCTGTGTCTAGTTCTTTTCTAATTTTAGATCAAGCATGGACCTATTCAAATTGAGATTAACTCAACTTGGGAAACTCAATCTAAAACCATGTATTATCTTAATTCGTTCTGCTAAGTTAGTCCTTTTTTAGACACCTTTTTACCTAGTATCTATTAAATGGGTGGTTAGCCGAAATAGAAAATTGTAATAAATAAAATCAACACACATATATTAATCAAATGACCATTGATTTTATTTATCACTCAACCACAAAAAATTTTAGTTCATGATTTGCAATAAAATAGTAACAAGAATTATTTTAGCCATAAAAATATTCCTATAAAGAAATACAAAAAAATAAAACGAGGAATTAAGTTCCACTTGATCTTGCAGTTTCTCCTTCTTTTTCTCTTCGAAACCTCTGTTGCAATCCTTGAAATCTCTTTTATTTTCTGTTTTCTTTTTGGTTTTCTCTTTTATTTTTCTTCAATGATAGCTCCCTCTTTTTCTTTTCATGTGTGCTACTTTTATAACTTAAAATTAGGGCAACCATAAGTGTATAGCTGTGTGTCTTCCATTTTTGGAAATCTAAAATCATAATCTTTTAATTAACACGCTCTTATGAGGTTGCTATAGGGTTACTAAGCATTGTCTACAACATCTTTACTATTCTAGATTTGTTGTAATTCCTCTATAGCTAAGTTCTTTTGTCATCTCTGCAAGTTTATTGCAGCAGCATTCTATATATAAAACTTGGGCTTTTTTGGTTAGCTAGAATCACACATAATCAGAGCACTAAAAGATCTAAAATAAGATTAATTTATTAAAAATTAGATTTAACTAGATGCTCATGTAAAATACACTAAATATGCAATGAAACCACATCATTTACTCTCTAAGTCATATTAGTTTAAGTATAAAAATGCCATGATAACTTTCATTTCATAGGGTTATCACATCCTCAAACTTAAACCATTACTCGTCCTCAAGTAATAACACAACACCAACACCTCAATCATCAACCATGCAACAAACAACTTAGCGTCATCATCAAGCTTGCTATGATTTATCAACCCTCAGATCATGTTATCAAACATGAAAAAGTGTCATAGTAGTTCCAATTCTAGAATTAAGTCTTGTTCTATCCAAAGTGTGCTTATGATAATCTGATCAAGTTCCAGAGGCGCTGCAGCATCACTCAAGCATCAAATGTATTGAACAGATAAAACAGAACGAATAATTCCATTTTGTAAGGGGAACAAGTGAAATACCCTTCAATGTAACATTGAATTTTCATGTGAATATTTATCGCTCAGAATGATGACACCTAATCATGTGATCAATGTACATATCAGAGTTGTTGTAACAAAAACATCTAGGATGCTATGTCTTAGTCATATCTTTAGACACCTTTAACTTAAGGCTGAACATGAGGCTCATGAACAGACCTGACTAGTTAGTATCCTAGACAGAGGACCTATCTATATTTATTATTTATTTTTTTTTCAGTTGCTACAACAATGCTCATAACTTTTGCTGCTTTTCTACTCAAGTTTGCATATGGGGTGCATACTTAGCCATAGTTACTCAACAAGTAAGTCATTGGAGCAGAACTTTTATTTCATATGTAGCACAATTTGTAATAATTGTGAAAAATTTTTTGGGTTCCCAAAAGCTTAAGCTAATTTTTAACCTTAAAATCTTATTATTCTCTACATTGCTCTCTTGGTTTTGCTACAACATACTCACAAAACTCAACTAAAGTATAAGTCTTAAGATAAAGTTTCAACTTTCATCTATAAACTGTCTTTACTAGGTAATCAATCATCTTACATTTCAACATTCAATTCAACCTTGTTGGGTTTTCTAATCCACATACAAATACTAGATAGACAGAGCTACACACACAACATAAGCACATGCATTCATAAGATAACACCATAGCTCATTCCCTTAAACTGGAGAGGTGCTGTGTCCTCACATGCATATAAAATAAAGGAAAAACTAACATGCACACATTGAAAATAAAGTAATGCAAGATAAACCGAATTAAATAAATAGAAGAGAAAAGAGCAAAGTTTCAGGAATTGAAAAATTAAATTGAGCTGGTAGGGGATACTCCCTTGTTGCTGGAAGTTTTGTTATAACTCTTGTTGAAAAGGTTCACTTCTTCTTATATTTACTTTGTAAACAATCCTTAGGTGAACCTAGTGGTGCAGTAACTGGTTGTTTCTTTTTGTAGGTTTAAGTTAGATTGATTGGAGGGGTTATAACAGTTTCAGTAGCTTTCGGTTGAGTCTGTCTTATTTTCTTATCCTCTAGCTCTTCTAGTGTTGTAGCACATCCAAAAGGTTTTGCCCTTTTTCGTTTGTTAGTAGCTTTAGGAGCTGGGACTGGAGATTTTATTAGGGTTTGCCGTGTAACAACTCACGTAGGTGTTGCTTTTGCCAGTTTTTCAGTAGTGATACGTGCAATGAGGTCTCTTAAGCTGCATCTACATCATTTTCTTACTCTGACTCAGACTTTTTTGCAACAAAAAATTTCTCTTCTCCTTTGCTTGTAAGAGTCACAATTGGAGGTTCCTTTTTCTTTACTTCCTTTTCTTCTAGTTTTTTGTCTTTTTCTTCTTACTCTTCCTTTGCTCCCTCAACATCTTCTGCATCCCATTGCTATAGATGTTGTTCTTCCTCAAACTTTCTTTCAGCTTCTACATCTTCACTCATTTTTACTAGAGTAGTTTCCTCAGCTCCTCTAAAATTAAACTGTTACAATAATAACTCTAGAAAATCTAAATATTTACTTTTAATGTACAGGGTAAATTGGTGCTTTTGTGCTTCAAGATGTCATAAGTAGGTTCAAAATCTCTGATTTTCATTTATTTGTGCTCGGATACATGCCTTTACAACTTCACTGAGTTCACGGAGCATATTCTCTATCCCCATTATTTGTTTTGTTTTAGCTATAGGAGGGTGTTCTGGGGTTGCTGCAGCTGTAGATTCTCTAGCAACCCTCTCAACTATCTTCACTATAATGGCCTCTTCATTCTTTACTCTTTCATCACTCTCCTCAAATTTCACTCCTCAGGCCTCACAAATTCCTGTGATAAGAGAAAGGAATAGCAATGAAGCTGATTTTTGTTTTTTTGTTGCACACTCTTTATTTTCTTTCTTAATGATCTTTACTACATCTATGGTTAAACCCTTGCCTATAGCATAAATGAGTACAATTTTGTCTTTAGAAATCATGGTAGTATGGGTGGTTGGCATTAACTAGATTTCAAGAACTTAACCTAAACTTTAGCACTAGGTCCTAAATCTATCCTATTAACCACTTGCTTCTCCTTATTCATCCATTTACTACCCTGAACAGTTAAGGTTTGAAAAACCTCCCCACTTTTTTTTATTATCATATTCTCAATAAATTTTGTATATTCACACTCATCAATAGTAGGTAAGTCATAGAAGGCATTAATAACTTGAGAGTTTAAGGGGACTTGTACTTGCCTCACAAAGATATTGTGTTGATCGTGTTACAACATGTTAGAGTAGAACTCATTAACAATTGGGATGATTGGGTCTTGAGGGTGAGAGCAAAACTCGACCCATCTTCTACGTGCTGCAGTGGTATAGATACTGTTCATTACTCCCGTTGGTTGTTTCGGAAATATAAAGCCTTTTTTTTCCAAAAATTTTCACAGCTCGATGAATTCTTCAAATTTATCCTCGGCTCTAAAACTATGGAAACACGCAGGGTCCTTTAATCTAGTAGTGAGTGTTTTAATTTTTACTATTACTATTGTTAGCCTAAAGGGCTATACAAATTGTAATTTTGATGATAACAAACCGACTATTCTTTGAAGGTCAATAATGGATAGTTTACTCATCAAATCTATATAAACTCAAATCAAAATCAAATCTAACAAGGTTTTTAAGCTAAAATCAATTCGTACAACATTTCTTGAGCTTTCATTTTGTAAATTTTCATACTTTAAGTTATCATTGAGCTACTATTTATATAACTACTTTAATAGAAAGTATTTGTCATAATCTTTAAATTCATTATGAAATTTGTATAAGTGTAGGAAACACTTGGGGAAAGGTGTGAGTGAGTGAAGCACCATTTGTAAATGTTTATTGACACCTTGGAAGTCAATTGTAAAAACTTGAAGTCTTGACTTGAAGTCTTGGAGGCTTGGATAGTGAAATCCTCAACCTTGATGTGCTTAGAGGTGTGGACGTAAGTCGATTTTGCCGAACCAAGTAAAAACTCATGTGTTTGATCTTTCTTCCCTTATCCTTTTAATTTTGAGCATTGTTAAATTTATTACTTTTGGTTTTATTAAGGCATTAGTTTAAATTATTGTGAAGTTTTATTAGCTTAAGTTTTAAAAATCCAATTCACCCCCCTCTAGGGTTGCTTAACTAGAATTTTATTTGGTATTAGAGCAAGGTTCTATTGTTAGGACTTAACCGTCTAGAGTAAAAGATTTACAGTAACCCAAAATGATTCTAGCTTTAAGGAAGGTCAGTCCATAACTAGGCTACCATTCTTTGATGGAAATGACTACTTATAATGGAAAACTAAGATGAGAATTTATTTGCAAGCATTAGATTATAAAATATGGGAGATTGTTTGTAATGGTCCATTTATGCTTATCTCTAAAAATGAAGAAAGGGAAGACATTCTGAAACCTTACGTGAATGGATTGAGCTGGAAAAGAGAAAAGCTTCTCTAAACTCCAAAGATATAAGTGCCCTATTTTGTGCCTTAGATAAGAAAGTGTTTCTTAGAGTTTCAGGTTGTTCTAATGCTTATGAGATTTGGAAGAAACTTGAAGTAATTTATCAAGGAACAAACCAGGTTAAAGAGTCCAAAATTAGTAGATACACTAGACAATACGAATTATTTCAAATGGAACAAAAGGACAATGTCTAGTCCATGTATACTAGATTTATGGACATTATAAACACTCTATGAGCACTTGGTAAGACATTTTCAAATAGCGAGAAGGTAAAGAAAATCATTAGGTCATTACCAAAAAAATGGAGACCTAAGAGAATTACTGTTAAGGAAGCCAAAGATTTAAATACTTTGTCTATTAATGATTTAATTGGCTCATTTATTTCTTATAAAGAAGACTTGGCAGCTGAAAGAGGAGACGAAGATAAAAAGAAGAAAAGCATTGCTTTGAAAGCATGAAAACTTGAAAGTGATAAGGAAAGTGAATTTTAAGATGAAGAGATAGCTATGATAGCCAGAAAATTCATAAAGTTTTTCAAGAAATCTGGTGAGTGAAGAAAGTTCAGAAACTTTAAGAACCGAAAGGAGAAGAAGAAAGCAATCATATACTATGAATGTAAGAAGCTTGGCCATATAAAATTAGAGTGTCCTTTTCTCAACAAACTCAAGAAGAAAACAATAGTGGCAACATGAGATGATTTTGAAGAAAAATCAAGTGATGAAGAGTAATTGCAAGAAGTGTTAGATTTGGCATTTATGACAATAAGAGAAGATGAACTTCACGAGGTAAATGATCTTGTAACTTATAAAGATTTGTATGATGCTTTGAAAGAGTTGTATAGTGATATGATGAAAATTGGTAAGAAAAATGCATGTTTTAAGAAGAAAATGCTAAAACTTTCAAATGAAAAGGATGCCTTGCAAAAATGCAATGTTTACTAAATAAAAAGATCAAAGGACTAGAATTAGATAATGAAATATTGCATGATAGGATTGCATCTTTAAAAGGTAAACAAAGCACTTCATATGATTATGAAAAATTACAAGTTGATGACTGAATCAAAGAAAATGAAGAGCTTAAAAAAAAGAGTAATGAGCTCAATGAGATTATGTTAAAATTTATACACGGTCAAAAGAATTTATAAGCCTAACTTGAAGCAAAAATATTACAAAAATTACTTTGTTAAGGCTACCTCTACTGGTAATTATAAAATTGTTTGTCATTACTGCAATGAAAATGGACACATGAATTATAGATGTCCTATTAAGAGAAATGCGTATTATGGAATCAAATATGTTTGGGTTCCAAAAGGAACCATTACTAACACTCAATGACGCAAAAAGGTTTGGATACGTAAGATTTGAAATTTCCTTTGCAGGGTTTGAAGAAGAAGAAAAATAAATGGTATCCAGATAGTGGTTGTTCAAGGCATATGACTGGAAATTATACATGGTTCTCAAGTTTTACCAAGATTGAAAATGGTGGAGATGTCTCCTTTGGAGACAACTTAAAGAGAAAGATTCTCAGAATTGGTAATGTCGGTAAAATTTCCTCAACTCTCATTGAAAATGTATGTTTAGTTGAAAATTTGAAACACAATTTGATTATTATTAGTCAATTATGTGATAAGGGTTATAAAGTTATTTTTGATTAAACTAGATGTGTTATTGAGAATACGTATTATTTAGAATACATGTGATAGCAAAGTTTCGTTTATTGGAAATAGATGTGGCAATGTTTATACCATCGAGATCGAATATGTATCTACTCATGATAAATGGTTTTCCACATTACATGACGATAGTTGGTTATGGCATAGAAGACTAGGTCATGCTAGTATGGATTTGATTTCAAAGATTTCTAAAAATGATTTAGTTAAAGGTCTTCTGAAGATTGATCTTGAAAAGAATAAAATTTATGAAGCATGTCAATTTGGAAAAAAAATCAAAACTTCTTTCAAAAATAAAAATTATGTTTCTTCTTCAAAACCACTTCAGCTTCTTCACTTGGATTTTTTTGGACCTTCTAGATATGTTAGTCTAAGTTGAAAAAAATTATGCATTTGTAATTATGGATGATTATTCTAGATATACATGGGTATTATTCTTAGCTAATAAGGATGATGCCTTTGATGCATTTAAAGTTTTCTGTAAAGAGATTCAAAATGAAAAAGGTTATTCAATTACATACATTAGAAGTGATCATGGTGGAGAATTTGAAAATCATGCATCTGAGAATTTTTCTAATGATTTTAATATCAAACATCAATTTTCATCACCTAGGACTCTATAATAAAATGGAGTTGTCGAGAGAAAGAATAGGTCTATTCAAGAGATGTCTTAGACCATATTGAATGAGAATATATTACCAAAATACTTTTTTGCCGAAGCCATTAATACTGCATGTTATGTCTTAATAAAACTCCCTATAAGCTTTGGAAAGATAGAAAAACCAACATTGGTTAAGATTTTGGATGCAAATGCTTTATATTAAATATTAAAGACAATTTTTGTAAATTTGATCCAAAATCTGATGCTGGTATCTTTCTTGGATATTCAAACACTTGCAAAGCTTATAGAGTGTACAATAAAAGAATCATAGTTGTTGAAGAATCCATGCATATTACAAATTCAACTAAAATCCTTTGCGGATGCAAAAAATGATGAATCTTGGATTATGGCAATTCAAGAACAGTTAAATCAATTTGAGAGAAACAATGTATAGAAATTAATTTCTAAACCAAAAAATTAATCCGTCATAAGTACTAAATGGGTATTTCGGAATAAGATGGATGAATTCGGTGTGGTTGTAAGGAATAAAGCTAGATTAGTAGCTCAAGATTACAACCAAGAAGAATGAATTGATTTTGCTAAAACTTTTGTACCTATAGCTAGATTAGAATCCATTAGGATGCTCTTAGCATTTGCATGTCATAAGAATTTTATTTTGTATCAAATAGATGTCAAAAGTGCATTTCTAAATGGTTTTATCGTGGAAGAAATTTATATGAAACAACCCTCTAGTTTTGAAAATGAAAAATTTTCAAATCATGTTTATAAGTTGTCAAAAGTATTCTATGGAATAAAACAAGCACCTAGAGCTTGGTATGATAAGTTTAATAAATTTCTTTTAGAAAATGATTTTTCAATAGGAAGAGCAGATACTACACTATTTATTAAGCATAAGAATTAAGATATACTTATTCAAATTTATGTTGATGATATTATTTTTGGTTTTACTAATGAGTCTTTGTGTGAGGAATTTTCATATTGTATGAGCAAAGAATTTGAGATGAACATGATGAGAGAATTGAAGTACTTTCTTGGATTACAAATAAAACAAAATGAAGAAGGAATCTTCATTAATCAAGCTAAATATTTGAGAGATTTACTCAAAAAAATGGGACTTGAAGATGGAAAGGTCAAAAGTACTCCAATGAGCTCAACAATTAAGCTTGACAAAGATGAAAAAAATAAAGATGTTGATTGTTAAGTGATAGAAAGTGTGTTTTTATAAAGGAGAAAATCATCATTTTACACTCTAAGTCTCACAACATCCTTACTTTTATGTCTTTAAGTCCCTTGTGATTTTATTATGTATGTTTTATTTTAATTAAGTATTTTATGTATTCTAGGGCCATCATGGTTATTTCACAATGAACAAGAGATCAGATAGCAAAGCAGATAGAAATTTTGAATTCAGGATAGTCGAAAACTTTAGGAGGAGCCTAAAAAGATAAATGGCACTGTTCACATATATGGTATTGTTGACAACAATGTTCATATATACAGTATTGTTCACAATACTGTTCACATATACTGTACGATGCCGTGGTACTGTACGATAATGTGGCACTATATGATGACGTGGTAGCATTCTATTGGATAAATGATGTGGTATTGACTGCTTATGTGGCATTGACTGTGACGTGTCACGATCTTATTGGACTAAAATGCTTATATGGCGTTGACTGGTGACGTAGTAGTATGTTAGTGAACCGAAAAAACGTGTTTACGGTACATGCATACACACGGAATGATAGCTCTGATGATGTGTTCTATTTAATCAGAACTTGCCACGTGTTGCAATCCTGAGCCTCCAAATTGTTTTAATGATGGCCATAATTTACTCATTGTATTTATAAAAGGGGGGCTCCTCCCTAATTTGGCACCTCTAAATCCATTTTTGAGCTCCATTTTCTATAATTTCTCCTTTATCTTGTATTTTCTATGTATTTTAATAAAATTCCCATTTTAACCCTAGTTCAATAATGAGTAGCTAATTTTTTTTCAAGCTTGGGTTGAAGGTGAAGTCTCAACATGCTTAATTTGGTGAATTTACTTTTTCTTCCCCTCTGATTTATGTGGATGTTTTGACTTTTCATTGATAGATAATAATAATCTTGTCTAGATATTGGATAGTATAACTATCTCTCTGGTGTAAGGTTATTACTATTTGGCACGGTAAGCATTTAGCACCATATCTATTAGAGTGAGATTCATGAGGAGTGGAAAATCCCTCTTCATGATTTAATTGGCACTACTAAAGAATGTTAAGCCAAGAGTACATGTTGAGTATAAATCCTGAGATCCAAGCACTTTATTTTAATAGTTTATTTCCGTAGCTCTAATTTGAATCATAAGATAACTTACATCACTTTCATGCCACCATCTACTCAGAAAATTAATTCTACAAGCAATTAAATTCACTTTCTTGTAGGATCAACACTCATCACCGATGATCTATTCTACAATAGATTCGTACGCTTGCAGTTCAATAAAATTTGCACAACAAGTTTTTTACGCCGTTGTCGAGGAGGTAAGTTATTTTAATTCATAAAATAAATTTTTTAATTTCTTTATTTATTTATTTTTGTTGTTTTCTTGTAATTTTTTTAATTATTAGAAAAAAGAAAAAAAAAGAAGAAAAAATATGAATCTGCATTTTGAGGTAAGTATTTTTTTCTCTTCTTTAATTTTCTATAATTTAATTTAATTTTCATGTTATTTTTTTAATTTGACAGTTTCAACCACCTATTAATTTATTTTAATTTGTTTCACGTATTTGTTTTATATATGTAGCACTTGAGTTTGTTTTCATAACAAGATTGTAACAGCGTAATAATGTTATTATCATAATTTCTCTTTTTTCATTATTTTTATTTTTTCTCAATTTTTCTGTGTTCTTTACATGCATGGTCGTAGGTCGTAATTACCTAATCTTGAGCCTATAGACTTTGAATTGGAAAAAACACTTCGCACACACAAACACGTTGCAATTAAAAATAAAATTGGAATGGATTTGCAACCAGCGCCAGAGAAAAGGCCATTTAAGTACTACTTCAGTCCCTTAGCTAACTTGAGAACATCATGTATACGATACCCAAATGTAGCTGATATGAGTTTTGAGTTAAAACCTAGTGTACTAAATTGTCTCATAACATTCTATGTCCAAGAAAATGAAGATCCATATAATCATCTGAATAATTTCCATGCTATATGTCAAACTTTTAAAAATGAGATTTTTTCAGATGATGATGTTAAACTTAGATTATTCCCTTTTTCTTTAAAGAACAAAGCTCATTCATGGTTCAATGCCTACTAATAGCATTACATCATGGGAACAAATGGTAACAAAATTTTTGAATAAATACTTCCCAGTACATAAAACCAATGTTATTTGCAGGGAAATTTCAGAGTTTACTTAAAGAGAAGACGAGCAGTTTTTCGAAGCATGGGAGGGATTCAATGGGCTACTTCTAAAGTGTCCACATCATGAGTACAAGAAATGGCATCAATGCCAATACTTTTTTGAGGGATTATTGTTGCATGTGCAAGAATTGCTAATGGCAACAAGTGGATGAGAGCTAATATCAAAAAGTGTATAAGAGATTTGGGATTTCTTCCAGCGACAAGTGCATAATTCCCAACAATAGAGTCGTTCACTTAGGAATACTAGAAGAGTTAAGGGAGTTAATGAGGTTAATATTGGTGAGTCAAGTTCGGAAATTAAACAAGTCAAAGAGATAGTTAAAGGTCTTTCCCGACAAATAGCATCGTTAACAACTGCTAAATTGACAAAGCCACATGACCAAGACTCATACTCAGATTAAGCCAATGCTATAGGTGTAATGAGAAAGCTATCAAAGTACAACCCTTACTCCAACACATATAATCCTAGATGAAGAGACCATCCCAATTTTTTATAATCTCAAGGATTCCAACAGAATGGACTAGCAGCTCTAGCTCCAGCTCCACCAATGCAACCAATTCTTCAAAATCCTCAAGCCTCTTAGCCACCATTTAGACCATACAATCAGAACCCAAACTATTCTCAACCTAGACCATGGGAAGATGTATTTCAGAATTTTAAAAATCTTACTCACTCCACAATTGAGCAATGAAACCGCACCCTTAATGAACTGCGAAATGAGATGAGAGCAGGCTTCAACTTACAAACCCAATCAGTTTCAAACCTTAAAAAAATGGTGAGACAACTTGCTTCTTTAGTTCAAACCTTGGCAATGACTGTTGAGAAAGGTAAATTCCTAAATCAACTAGTTCTTAATCCTAAAGGAGTGCATGAAGCAGCAAGTATGAGTACACCTCAGCAACATGAGAAGGTCAAAGCTGTCATGACCTTGCGAAAAAAAAAAGAAGTCGACAACAAAATAGAAATGCCGGTGTAAAAAACAACTCAAATTGTATTTGTAAATGCAAAAGACTCATCATCAGAGGAGAAAAAAGAAACCAACCCACGAGAATATGTTCCTAAAGTTCCATTTCCCAAGAGGTTAGCTAAAAAGCAAAGAAGAAAAAATCTACAAGTGAGATTTTTAAAATCTTTAAACAAGTAAGTGTTAACATCCTTTTGCTTGATGCTATAAAACAAGTGCCATCTTATGTCAAGTTTCTTAAAGACCTTTGTACTAAAAAGAGAAACATTCACGTTCAAAAGAATGCATTTTTAACAGAAAACATTAACTCTATATTCCAACACAAAATTCCTCTAAAATATAAAGACTCAGGCTCCCTCACTATCTCATGTAATATAGGGAGCCACACAATTGAGAATGCTTTATTGGACTTAAGAGGTAGTGTCAATCTGTTGCCTTATCAGTAGTTGTGAAACTTTGACTGAGAGAATTACACCCAACTCCAGTGGCGTTATAGCTCGTAGATCGTTCCATGAAAAAATCTCGTGGTATTGTAGAGGACGTGATTATACAGGTCGATAAGTTTTATTTTCTTGTTGATTTCATTATAATTGACACTCAACCAGTCTAGGATTAAAAGAAGCATATCCCTATTATCCTAGGACGACCTTTCTTGGCAACTGCCAATGTTTACATTTAATACAGAATTTAAAATACGCAGTTGTCCTTTGGCAATATGACTATGGAGATAAATATCTTTAATATTGCCAAACAACCTCACAATGAAGATGATAGAATTGTTTATGTGGATTTAATAGAAGAATTAGTTAATAATACTTTTCTTTCAAACCTTAGTGATGACCCTTTACAAACATGTTTAAATCACTTTGGTTTGGATTTTTATATTGACAGATCAGTAGATGGGTTAATGCCTTATTTGATTCAGCACCATCCATGGACACTAATAAATGAAAGTTAAGAGTTGAACAACTAGCACCATTAGAGAAGAAACTCAGGCCATCATCAGAATCACCACCAAAACTCGAGTTCAAACCATTACTTGACCCTTTGGAATATGTGTTCTTGGGAGAAGAAAGCACTCTGCCAGTAATTATTTCATCATCTCCAAATGTCGAACAAAAAGGTAAGTTGTTAGAAGTTTTAAAAGTGCACAAAGAAGCATTAGGATGAACCATATCCAATATAAAAGGTATAAACACAATGGATTGTATACATTACATTCATCTTGATGAAAATGTTAAACCTACCAGGGAAATGCAACATCGATTGAACCTTAATATAAAAAAAGTTGTTAGAACTGAAATCCTTAAATTGTTGGATGCATGTATCATTTACCTCATTTTTGATAGTTCATGGGTCACTCCTATGGAAGTTGTCCCCAAAAAGTCAGGAGTCACAATAGTTATCAATGCTGAAAATGAATTAATACCCACTAGAGTGACCACAGGATGGTGCGTATGTATTGATTATAGAAAGTTGAATTCTGTCACACGCAAAGACTATTTTTCTTTACCATTTATCGATCAAATGCTTGATAGATTAGCAGGTCATGAATTTTATTGTTTCTTAGATGGCTATTCAAGATATAATCAGATTCCCATAGCACAAAAAGATTAAGAGAAGACTACTTTCACTTACCCTTTTGGCACTTCTGCATATAGGAGAATGCTATTTAAATTATGTAATGCACTTGCTACATTTCAACGATGCATGTTAAATATTTTTTTTGATATGGTTGAATGATTCCTTGAAGTCTTTATAGATGATTTTTCTTTTTTTGGTGATTCATTCGATTAATTTTTACATTATCTAACATTAGTTTTGCAGAGATGCATAGAGATGAATTTGGTCTTTAATTGGGAGAAGTGCCATTTTATGGTAAAATAAGGTATTGTTCTCGTTCACATCATTTTGAGCAAAAGTATTGAGATTGATAAAGCCAAGGTGGATCTCATTTTCAATCTTCCTCCGCCTAAAACAGTTAGAGAAGTAAGATCTTTCCTTAGGCATGCAGGTTTTTATAGACGTTTCATTAAAGATTTTAGTAAAGTTTCGAGACCCTTATGCAATTTACTTGCTAAAGTTGTACCTTTTGTCTTTGATGATTCATGTCTTGCGGCTTTTGAAAAACTAAAGCAGTTGTTGACATTATAACCCATCATTCAACCCTTAAACTGAAACTTACCATTTGAGCTCAGTGTGATGCATCTGATTATGCAATAGAAGCAGTATTGGGACAAAGAGTTGATTGAATTCCCCATGTTATTTACTATGCTAGTATGACATTGAATTATGCACAATTAAACTATTCAACCACTGTAAAAGAAATGTTAGTAGTAGTGTTTGCATTAGACAAATTTCGATCTTATCTCATTGGATGTAAAATAAAATAATTGTTTTCACGGATCAGGTTGCCCTTAAATATCTTCTCACAAATAAAGATACAAAAGCTAGACTAATTGGTTGGGTGTTACTTTTGTAGGCATTTGACTTTGAAATCAAAGATAAGAAAGGCATAGAAAATGTTGTGGTAAACCATCTCTCTCGTCTCAATTTTGATACAATTACAGAACCATTACCATTAAATAAATCATTTCCAGATGAACAATTAATGAGTGTGGAAGTATTACTATAGTATGATGATATAGTTAACTATCTTGTTACAGGTAAACTTTCGGAGCATTGGACTAAGTAGGACAAAACTAAATTTTTTTAAAATATAAAAAATTTCTTCCGGGATGACCTTTATTTATTCAAGTATTATGCAGATCAAATTATCAGACGATGTGTTCCAGAAAGTGAATTCTAAAATATCCTTTCATTCTGCCATGAAAAAGCTTGTGGAGGCCATTTCAACGCTAAGAAAACAGCTATTAAAATTTTACAATGTGGTTTCTATTGGCCAATTATATTTCGAGATGCTTACATTTTTTGTTCTTCATGTGATAGGTGTCAACGAATGGGGAGCATTACACGAAGGAACATGATGCCATTAAACCGAATTTTAGTGGTTGAGATTTTTGATGTATGGGGTATCGACTTCATGGGACCCTTTCCCCCTTCTTATGGCCATCAATACATATTGGTCTCTATTGACTACGTATCGAAATGGGTAGAAGCAGTTCCATGTAGAACCAATGATCACAAGATGGTGATCGAATTTTTGAAAAGCAACATTGTTTCGCACTTTAGATTCCTTCGAGCAATAATCAATGATGGTGGAGCTTACTTTTGTAACAAATCATTCTAAGCTCTTTTAACAAAGTATATCATCCGCAAACCAGTGGCCAAGTTGAGATCTCCAATCAAGAAATAAAGAACATCTTATAAAAGACGGTGAGACCAGACAGAAAAGATTGGTCATTAAGACTGGATGATGCATTATATGCATATAAAACAACTTTCAAGACCCCGATTGCGATGTCACCCTATAGGATATTATATGGAAAAGCTTGACACCTAACTTTAGAACTTAAGCATCGTGCATACTAGGCCATCAAGAAATTTAACTTTGACATGCAGCAGGCTAGCTTAGTAAGAAAATTACAGCTGGTAGAACCTAAAGGAAATTCACAATGATGCATATGAAAATACCAAGATTTACTAGTAGCAAATGAAAATCTTTCATGACAAGCAAATTATGAGAAAATCTTTCACCCCAGGTCAGAAAGTGCTTTTGTTCAATTCTTGCTTGCACCTATTCCTAGGTAAGTTATGCTCTTGATGGACTGGTCCCTTTATAGTTCACACGATTTTTCTACATTGAGCAATTGAAATTAAGGATCCAAAGAATGGTGTCACTTTTAAATTTAACGGTCAAAGATTAAAGCCATATATAGAGTACCAACCACATGGAGAGGACACCAAAATAGATTTGAGTGACCCGCTAAATTTGAACTAAGATTTGTTTTTCTTTTTTCTTTCTTCTTTTGGTGATTTAAATTTTTGTAAAAGTGTGTTTATTTAACCATTCAGTTTTCTTTTTTCACTTTTAATCATGTGTGCCTCAACTAGACAGATCTTCTTGAACCTTCTTAGACAACTTTAATGTATACGATCTCATCTAAAAAGCCAGATACGATTTTGTAAAAAAATTATATTTGGAATCTAAAACCTCTATAGTTGGTATTCCATGTTGATGATCTAGAAAGACAACTCAGAGAAATTGATGGAGGTATCAACGACACCCAAATAGAACTTAAGGTAAATTCAATAAGAGTACGATTGTGAAATTATTATTTTTTGTTTTGTTTTGTTTTGTTTTCTTTTTTGTGTTCTTTAGTTTGTTACCTCGGTTAAGTGGTGGATAACAGTACTTCATGACAATCAAAGTCAGTTACATCAGTTTCTCATAATAACTGACATTTTGAGAAGAAGGTATGGACAGAAACATGATTTTAGCAAAGCTTCACAATTGATTTCTTTCACTTCCTTAGAACACCCTCCTTACAATCTATAAAACTCGATCCTAACAGATGTGATTGCTTATGAGAAATAACATCCCTGTTGGTATCCGTTGGTTAATCAAGGCCAAAGTACTTTTGGCAGGTGAGTTGCCTCCTGTTGAGTACTAGAAAGTGTGTATTTATAATGGAGAAAATCATCATTTTATACTCCAAGTCTCACTAACATCCCTATTTTTATGTCTTTAAGTCCCTTGTAATTTAATTATGTATGTTTTATTTTAATTAAGTATTTTATGTATTTTAGGGGATATCATGGTCATTTCACAATAAACGAGAGATCGGATGAAAAAAACGGACAGCACTTTTGAACTCGGATGATCGAAAACCTTAGGAGGAGCATAAAAAGAAAAATGGATCGCATTCACATATACGATCGTTTCACACATACGGTATAGTGCGGTTGATATATACTGATCTTTGACACATAATCGCATTCACAGACCGTTCACCTATATCAGTATCCGACGTGGACTGCATGCGATGACGTGGCACTATACGATGATGTGGCGGCATTTGATTGGACGAATGATGTGGCATTGACCGCTTACATGTGGCATTGACTAATGATGTGGCGTTGATCGATGGCGTGTCATGATCCTATTGGAGCAAAAATGTTGACCGGTGACGTGGCGAGAATATTAGTGGATCGAAAAAACGCGTGTGTACGGTACATGCATATACACAGAATAACAGCCACGATGATGTGTTCCATCCATAGGAACTTGCCACGTGGCGCAATCCCGATCTGGCGTCTAAATTGTTTTAATCCGATGGCCATGATTTACTCGGTGTATCTATAAAAAGGGGCTCCCCTAATTTGACACCCTGAATCTATTTTTGGACTCCATTTTCTAAAATTCCATATCCATCATGTATTTTCTACGTATTTAAACAAAATTCCCATTTTACCCCAAGATCAAATATGAGAGGCTAATTTCCTTTCAAGCTAGGGTTGAAGGTGAAGTCTCAACATGCTCCGTGGGCTTAATTTGGTAAATTTACTTTTCCTTCCCCTTTAATTAATGTGGTTGTTTTGACTTTTCGTGAGCGGATAGTAATAATCTTGTGCGGATATCTAATTTGGAATAACCGCCTCCCAAGCGCAAGGTTATTCTTATTTGGCACAGGAAGCCCTTAGCACCATATCTATTAGAGTGTGGTTCATGATGAGTGGAAGTTCCCCTTCATGATTTAATTGGTACTAATAATGAATATTAAGCCGATGGTGGTGCATGTTGAGTCTGAGATCCAGGAGATCCAAGTATTTTATTTTAATAGTTTATTCCAACAGCGTTAAATTAAAACATTGCCTACATAATCGTCATTATAAATCCAATCACCCTCTTAGAAAAATTAATTCTACAAGTAATTAAAATCCACCTCCTCGTGGGATCGACACTCGTCACCGTTGAATCTATTCTACAATAGATTCGTGCACTTGCGAGTTCAATAAAATTTGCACAACACCTCCCAAATTTATTGTATACATGTCTGGTTGTGGTAAAGGAAATTACTCAAGAAAACTAAGAGCTCAAAAACTTCATGTTGATTATCATAAGTGTGCTAGGATGAAATGCGATAAAAATCCTTATTCTTTGGAATGATGTCTGATAACAGGGAAGATAAGATTCAATTCATTAGGGATGACTTGAATAAAAAGTCATTGGATGATATCCTTTTGTCTTTTGAAACGCATCCCAATGGATACGTACAAATAGTAATTCTCCAGTTATGGCTATTATTTCAAAAAGAGTGTGTACGATATAGTCTCGGGAATCTGAGTTTAAATGACCCTTTTTGCCAATTTATAAGAAAACTGGACGAAAAGCCTATCCTCAACCCATAAAGGGTGTTCAAGCCATTTTTTGACGTAAAACTAGAAGAAAATATGAACTACAATCACAACTACCTGTAAATATCCTTTTATTGTTGTTTTATTTCACTGTTGTTTTATCAATTGAATTCTTATCTTTAATAATTGTTTGCTTTTTCTTTTTACTATTTCCTTTTTGACTCTCGAGCCATGTGCTTTACGCGTTAATTGACATAGACATGCTACCTCAGATACAGCTGTGAACCATTGTTACGAAGATCCTTGATATATGATTCCTTTTTTTAGACTAAAAAATTGCTTTTAAAAAGCATCCTAATGGCAGCTACTCCTGATAAACAATTCAAGAACATTTGTGTGCTCTGTAGTTTTAACTATTGCAAACATAAAAAGTTCATTGAGGCAGCCATAGATCTTTGTCGAAGAATAATAGAAAGAAATTTACATTTGGTATATAGAGGAGGTGACCAAGGGTTATTAAAACTGGTTTTAAAAGCTACTTATATCAGAGGGAGCCAAGTGTTAGGCATAATCCCAAGAAGCCTAAAACCGTTGGGCTGTTTGTCTGACTCACCAACTGGAGAAGAGTTAGTCGTCTCAGGTATGCAAAAGAGAATAACTGAAATGTTAAATCATGTTGATGCTTTTATTTTCCTACCAGGAGATCTTGCAACTCTACAGGCACTAATCACATTAGCATCTTGGGCCTATCTGAACATTCGTCAGAAACCAATCGGTTTGTTAAATGTCAATAAATTTTATGATGGCTTTATTGCATTTTTTAACCATGTAATAAAAAACCATTTCATCCCTATCACAGAAATTTTTTTTTTTATTTGTGTTCATACTAGTAATGAGTTATCTAATCTGTTACAAGCTTATAGACCAGAGATAGATCCCAGGACCTTTATATTGGAATGGCCAACTAATGATGGTAGCAGTAGCCGTAGTAAGAAGTGCAAATTAGATTTAACTCTCCGTTTGTAAATATTTTCTTCTGTGATGCAGCACGTAAGTGATGTCTTCTGAACCCTATTTTTGTTTCTTTCAAGGATTAAGGACAATGTTTTGTTCTGGTTGGGGGAGGGGATAGTTGACAATTGCTCATTTTTATTGTAGAAACTGACTATGGCTAAAGTTTTTAGTTGAAGATGGCTAAATATGGAGTGTAATGACTCTAGAAAAGCATCTTCTTATTAAAAAAAAAAATTCAGACATTTCTTTTAAGCTTCGACAGTCATTTTAAGTATGATCTTTCTAACTTCTTTTACCAATTAGTTTTTCTATGTCATTTTCACCGTTCTGCATGCATAATTTTCATGACAAGAACAGGTTTAGGGGTAGAATTTTTTTTTTTCAAAATATTTTGTGTGATCTTTTCAAATTTGATGACATGATAACTTTTAAATTTTAGTATTTTTATTGTCTTTGATCTTAAGTTATATTTCACCATGCTTGTTACTCTACATGTTGATGTTGGAGACAAATATAAGTTGCTTGAAAGAATGCACATGTCATAATAAATTCCAAGTGAGTTTTTGAGCCTGTCATTTTTCTTGGAGAGCAACCCTTTTTGCCCATGCTTCATTCAGCTTAGCAGTTTATTATTTTTTACATTATCTCTAGATTTCCTTTGAGTCAATGTTCTCTAAAAAAAAAAAGTGTGTTTGCTACATCTGAAGGTTAATCTAACTAGTAGTTATTAAAGATTATTTAGAATCCTAAAAGATGACAGAAATATCATTTTTGGTCTATTTGAGCCTTTCCAACCAACCCTATTAATATGCGTCCATAGTTAACCCCTTTGAGCTTTAAAAAAAAACCCTTTTTATTTGGTAACCTATTATCTTGCATAACTCCAACATAGAGTATCACCTTATATTTCGTATTTTCCACCACTCATTTATGTTTGAAAATAAAGGTCATTTTTCATTCATAAAAAGAAAAAGATGCTATAAAAATTAAAATAAATAAATAAATAAAGAAAAAAAGAGAGAGAAAAAAAAGAAGAATTCAAGTGAAAAACACCTAACAATCTCCAAAGTCCTCTATTTTTCAAACACATATTTTGTTTTTCCTATTATCTTTTCTTTATTAGCCACGTCCCTAGCCTACGTTACGATCTAATAAAAGTCCTTGATTTTAGGGAACTATAGTATGAAATAGAAACTAGTTATATGGGCTGAAAAGATGTGGTAGTGCATATTAAAAAAAAAGAGAAGAAAAAAAATGAAAAAAAATGAATGATGAATATATTGGTTCGATTAGCATTAAGATCGTATTATTTCTAAGCTAAGGGCATATTTTTGTCATCTTGGTGAGAGTATGTGATATTACTTTTTTATTATTTTCTCTCAATTTACCATTCACTGGAGTGATTATTTTTTTGGTTTAATTTCTTTGTGAGAATATCAATACTACTGGTGAGATTTTGGGGTTTGACATGTCATTCTTGAAAGTAACTCGATTACTGTAGTTGTGACAAAGTTTTTTGAATTGATTCATGTGGAGTGTTGATGTAGGGATGATATTTCTTTAGACTGGAGATAATGCTTATACTTTTATTTTATTGTTATCATTAGTCCGATTGAATAAATATGACTTTGTTTAAAAAAAAATCATCATTTTGGTTTGATTTTTTTTTTTTGCTTAATTTGCTAGGGATTAGCAACAAGCTGGTTGGGGGGTGTGTTGAGTGATAAAAATTTTGTTTTTAAAAGGAGAAAATTGTTATTTTACACTCTAAGTCTCACTAACATCCCTACTTTTATGTCTTTAAGTCCCTTGTAATTTAGTTATGTATGTTTTATTTTAATTAAATATTTTATGTATTCTAGGAGACATCATGGTCATTTCACAATGAACAAGAGATCAGATAACAAAACGAACAGTAATTTTCAATTCAAAACAGTCGAAAACCTTAGGAGGAACTTAAAAAGATAAATGGCATTGTTCACATATATGGTACTATTCACGACACTGTTCATATATAATATACGATGACGTGGCATTATACGATGACGTGGCAGTATTTGATTGGACGAATGATATGGCATTGGCTGCTTATGTGGCATTGACTGATGATGTGTTACTATGCTATTAGACTAAAATGCTTATGTGGCATTGACCGGTGACGTGTTAGTATGTTAGTGGACCGAAAAAATGTATGTACGGTACATGCATATACATGGAATGACAGCCCTGATGATGTGTTCTATCCAATCAGAACTTGCCATATGCAGTAATACTGAGCGTCCAAATTGTTTTAATCCGATGGCCATGATTCACTCATTGTATCTATAAAAAGGGGGCTCCCCTCTTAATTTGACACCCTTGAATCCATTTTTTAGTTTGATTTTCTGTAATTTCTCATCTATCTTGTATTTTCTATGTATTTTAATAAAATTTCCATTTTATCCCTAGTTTAATTATAAGTAGCTAATTTTTTTTCAAGCTTGGGTTGAAGGTGAAATCTCAACATGCTCCATGGGCTTAATTTGGTAAATTTACTTTTTCTTCCCCTCTAATTTATGTCGATGTTTTGAATTTTCGTTAACAGATAGTAATAATCTTATCTAGATACTGGTTAGTATAACCGTCTCCCTAGTGCAAGGTTATTATTATTTGGCACGGTAAGCACTTCGCACCATGTCTATTAGAGTGAGGTTCATGAGAAGTGAAAAATCTCCTTTCATGATTTAATTGGCACTAATAAGGAATGTTTAGACGGTAGTGCATGTTGAGTACAGATCCTGAGACCCAAGCACTTCATTTTAATAGTTTATTCCTGTCGCTTTAATTTAAATCATAAGATAACCTATGTCACTTTCATCCAACCACCTACTCAGAAAATTAATTCTACAAGCAATTAAAATTCACCTCCTCGTGGGATTGACACTCATCACCGTTGATCTATTCTACAATAGATTCGAACGCTTGCAAGTTCAATAAAATTTTTACAACATTGTGTCAAAACATATCGAGGTATGATTGGATCTTTACTTTACTTAACTGATAGTAGACTCGATATCATGTTTAGTGTATGTTTGTGTGCAAGATTTCAATCATGTCTTAAGGAATCCCATTTGCTTACTGTCAAAAGAATTTTTTATTATTTAAGTGGAACCTTAGATCTTGACCGTTGGTATCCTAGAGGAACTTATATAGATTTAACTTGTTATTCGAATGTCGATTTTACTGGTTATAAGGTTGATATGAAGAGTACTATTAGAACTTGTCACTTTTTTGGCCATTCACTTGTCTATTGGTTTAGTAAAACGCAAAAGGTGCAGAAAAATAGAGAGCAGTTGGCTAGCTGCTAGCAGAAAGCGGCTAGCCACTAACCAACCCGAGAGCAAGTGGCTAGCCGGCCACGTGGCGGTGATACTCTTTATCTTCTTTTTCCTCTCATTTTCTTCACTTGTTTTTCTCTCTCTCTAAAATGTGAACAACTCTTTTCATTTCTTCTCTCAAATTTCTTCATTTTTCACTAATTTTCTTGCCAAAATTAACCACTCAAATCCTTACCCAACCATTAAACCTTCATATATCATCCTCAAAACACCATTTCATAACTTATCTTTCAAAATCTCAAAATCAAATCTTCAAGCTTACCCATTTCTCTCTCTTTCAATTTATGCTCTTTTTAGCTCGTTTTTGGTCAAATTAATATCATGCGTTGTCTCAAATCATCTTTAGGATCATTTTAATTGGCTCAAACATATCCATTTCACTTAATAGATTCAACATTCGAATTTGTGTGTTTGAGTATTTTTGTGTTCTCAACCATGGTTGGAGGTGAAAAATCCAAAGGAAAACAAGTTGCCAAGAAGCACAAAGAACAACATGGAGACAATCCAGAGTTTATATTAATCCATTTTCCACATCCACCGTTTCAGAAATGATTTCACTATAAATTTATGTTGAGGTCGGTTCTCACTCCCTATTTTGTTAATCTTCGTAGTTTGGATAATTTAGTTATTTGTGATATATTCGTTAATGATTTATTTATTGACATGGGCTGGGAAAATGCTTTAGTTTTTAAGGAACAATATTATCCAAACTTAGTTAAAGTGTTTTATTCAAATATGTTTATTTCTTCGCAAACTACAAATAGGGTTGTTATGAATGTTGGGGGAACTCTTATTGAGTTCAATGTTGAGGATTTAAATCAAATTCTTCGAACTCCTAATGAAGGGTTAGAACTCTATATTGCTAGAGATAAAATAGATTCTCCATGGTATTCCATTGAGGATGTTGTTCGAAATATTTGTAGGCGTTTCGATTTATCCTCTGAGTTTTGTAACTCAACCTCGAAATCCCAAGCCTTATTTCTTCAGTTTAGAATTCTGCATAGTGTTCTTCAACATGCCATTTGTTCTTAATCTGGACATGGGGATGAAGTTACCCGTTTAGATATTGCATTATTGGATAGCATTTTAGTGGGTAGGGTGTTAAATATCAGTTATATAATTGTTCAGCACATGCTTAGCACTCTAGGGATAGCTAATCAATCTCTTCCATTTGGTAGCATTATCACCTGTATCCTTAAACATTTTCGGGTACCTATCACCGAACCCACCTTTTTGAGTCCTAAGGAATTAGACAATGACACTATAATCAATTTTGGGTTTGTATGGGTGGAAGATCAGTGGGTTAAAGTTGAAGGCTTTAGAACAAATTCACAGAATTTATCCCTGTCGATCATCGGCTTTTCAACAACATCCTTCCTCCAGACAAACTTCCTGACCTTAGTGTTCCACAATGCTCACAACCTCAGCATCACACTTTAGAGGGTCTTTCTCACTTTACTCCAATAGTTCTTGAGGATCTAAAGCACCAACTTTTGAGTGAAGTGCACTCTATTTTCGAGCAATAGAGCCAACTCCGATCACAATTTGAGGAATTTCAAATTCATTACACTTTGAAGTAGCAACGTCTGTATGATCAGCAGCAGTGTCTTTTTGATCAACAACAATAGATCCTTGACAACTAACGGTAACTTTTTACTACTCTTGGGTTTCCACCACCATCTTGATCATCTTATCCTCCACCTTCATAGTGTGCTCTCCTCACGGATTTTATTTTTGGATTTTTGTTCTATTATGCATCTACATTCTCATATACATTTTCCATTTTTGTTTAAACTATAGTTTGAGGATTCTTCGTTTGATACTTAGATTTTTTGCTTGGACATTGTTTTTATATTCTTAAATGCTTTGAAAATTTCATCTTTATTCTCATTTCTTGCTTAAAAATTGTGGAGTTGTTGTTGTTCTAAGCATGATTAGTATAATTTTAATGATGAAAGGGGAAAAAATAGATAACATGCATTTTGAATTTGAATTTGGGAGAAGATGACATGCATTTTGATTTTGTATTTGAATTTGAATTTGAATTTAGAGAAGAGGTTTATACATATTATAGATCATATACTCAGGGGGAGCTCATATTTGTCTTATCTTCTAATTGTTGAATCATACATGTCATATATTGAGGGGGAGTAGAAATATCAAAATATATATAATGTTTGTCATCATAAAAAAAAGGGAGATTGTTAGTCTAAAGGGCTATACAAATTGTAATTTCAATGATAACAAACATTTGTTATTATATTTCATAATTTCTATAGTTTTTTAAGGGCAAAATTCATTTAAGTGAATTAAGCTCAAAACATTCAACGGATAATGGCATAACTGAGAACTTCATTGCTACAAATTTTATAAAGTCGGTATGATTTAATGTATGTATGATTTAGCATTTGAAAAACTCAAGATTTTGTTTAATAAATTATTATTTTTTATAAACCAAAGGTTTTATAATCATAAGCTAAGTATTTTATGAAATTGGTCATTTTTCGAGATATTGATTAAAATGAAAAAGTTTTGCAATCTTTGATTTCAACAAGTATTGTTTAAATTCTGGATTTGGACATATTTATAAAAATATAAAATATTTAGGCTATAATATAATTTCTAAAAGTATTGACCATATTTTAATTTTTAAAAGTTTTATGGTCAAATTATAAATATTAAATTATGCGTAGAAGACAAAAAGTAAACGGCTAGTTGGCTAAGAATTAGCAGCTAACCGCTTGGGGAAAATTTTTAAAATTTTAAAGCTAAATTTATAACGGTAAATTGCCACAAAAGTCTAAGTTTCTAATCGTCAAATCAAGAAGCTAACCGTCTATTCTCTGAAGGTCAATAACGGCTAGTTTACTTATCAAATCTATATAAACTCAAATAAAAATAAAATTTAACAAGTTTTTTAAGCTGAAATCAGTTCATACAACATTTCTTGAGCTTCCATTTTACAAATCTTCATATATTGAGTTATCATTAAACTATCATTTGTATATCTACTCTAATAGAGAGTATTTATTGTAATCTTTAAATTCATTATCAAATTTGTGTGAGTATAAGTGTGGGAAACATGGTAATCAGATTGCTGCAGCATCTGTAAATGCTGTAACATTAACAATTGTTCATTATGAAATGTTTCTATAATGTCTTAGTTAGTTAGAGTGTTTTCATCTACTTCTAGCCTTGAGAGATGAACTGCTACTTGATTCTCAATCCCTTTTCTATCCTTAATCTCCAAGTTTAAGTCTTGTAATAAAAGAATCTACCTAATCAGCCTTGATTTGGTATTATTCTTTAAAATCAAATATTTTTATAGCTAAGTGATCTGTATATACAATCACTTTAATGCCAATTAAGTAAACTTTGAATATATTAAATGTAAAAACAACCGCTAATAACTCTTTTTCAATGGTAGTATAGTTGAGTTAGGCATCAACTAAGGTGTTGCTAGCATAATAGATAGAGTGAAAAATCTTTCATTTCTGCTGCCCTAATCTACTCTAACAGAATGGTCACTAATGTCACACATCAACTCAAAAGCTATACTCCAATCAAGTGGTACAATAGCTAAGTTATTAACTCAACATAAGAGCCCTTTTTAACTCAATAAGGGCTATTAAACAATCTTTATCAAAATCAAAAGGTTTGTCATGCTTCAACAACATGCATGAGGGTTAGGTTATTTTGGAAAAATCCTTAATAAATATTCTATAAAACCCGGCATGTCCTAAGAAACTCTTTATACCTTTGACTGATGTAGGTGGAAGTTTATCAATCACATTTATTTTTTCCTTATCCACCTCTATTCCCTTTGTAGAGACCCTATGGCCTAGGACTACCCTTTCTTATACTAGGAAGTGGCACTTTTCCCAATTCAACACTAAGTTTGTCTCCTCACATCTTTTAATCACATTCTCTAGGTTATGTAAACAATCATCATAAGTTTCCCCAAATATTGAAAAGTCATCCATGAATACCTCCAATGTTCGCTCAACCATGTAAGAGAAAATTGACATTATAAACCCTCGAAAAGTTCTTTGGATTATTGCATGTTTGAATGACATCATTTCGAAAGCAAAGGTTTTATAAGGATAAGTGAATGTTGTCTTCTCCCGATCCTTTAGTGCTATAGTAATCGATTATATCCACAAGTGTGTCCATTCAAGAAATAGTAGTATTGTTTTCCAACAAGTCTGTTCAATATCTGATCTATAAAAGACAATGGAAAGTGATCCTTTTTTGTTGTTTTGTTTAATTTTCTGTAATCCATGCAAACTCTCTATCTAATTACTGTTCTCATGAGAATGAGCTCATTCTTTTCATTTGCTCAATAGTCACACAACTTTTCTTTAGAGCACATTGCATTGGGCTTACTTATAAGCTGTCCGATATTGGTTATATGATTCTAGTATCAAGCTATTTGATGATCTCTTTCTTCACAACTTTGTTCATGATGAGATTCAATCTTTTCATTCGTACAAAGTTCTTTATAGCAATCTTCCAGTAGAATCTTGTGCATACATATGGAAAGCGCTGATTCCTTTGATACGTCCAATGGTTTTCTTGTATTTCCTCAATACGTCCACTAAGCTCTTTTTTTTATCTGCATTCAAAGAAAATGAAATAATTACAGGAAGTGTGTCATGATCATTGAGATATGCATATTTCAAATATGAAGGTAAAATTTTTAATTATAAAATAGGTGATGACTCAATAGAGGGAACATAAGGCTTTACTTCCCTATTTGAAAAATCAAGAGGTTTAAAGTGCTTGTTTATTTTGAAGGGTTGCCTCTCTCCAAGCCATGTTATATTAGTTGTGTCAAGAACTTTATCTTTAAGTTCTTTAAATGTTACAACTTTGATTTCTTCATTGTTGTAAAAGTGGTTTCCTCTTTCTGCTGTAGCAAAATCCACAACACTAATAAAATTATAGTCTTTAATCTCATCGAAACTCTTCATAGAATCTAGCACATTAAATGTAACTTGTTGACCATTTACTGAAATAGTTAATTCTCTTTTTTGCACATCAATTAGAGCTTTTTCCATGGCCAAGAAAAGTTTGCCTAATATAATTGGTACTTGTTTATTTTCCTCAAAGTCCAGCACTATAAAATCCAATGGAAAAATAAATTTATCCACCTTTACTAAGACATCCTCAATCTTGCCTTCTGAATAGGCACGAGATCTATCAACAAGTTGTAAAGTTACTATTGTCAACCTAACTTCTTCAACTCCCAATTGCTTAAACACTGATAAAAGGCATAAGATTGATGCTAGCTCCTAAATAAAAAAGTTTCTTACCATTATATTTCCTTTATATAGAATACGTGATTGTAAACTTCTTGAATCCTTTAACTTCTGAGGTATTTTATTATGAAGCATATAATTGCATTCTTTTTTTAGAGTAATTGTTTCAAATTCTCCAAGCTTTCATTTCCTTGCCAAAATATCCTTTAAGAACTTCATATAGCATTGCATTTGTTCTAAAGCTTCCATAAAAGGAATGTTGATAGGTGGTTGCTTCAGCACTTCTAAGAATTTACTGAATTGCGTTGTTACTTCTAGAATCTTTAAGTGAAAGGTGGTGGATGCCTAAATTGATGTGTTATAGCTGTTTGTATAGACTACTTCTCTTTTGCCATGTTTTGGGCTAGTGTGGTTGGTGCTGCCACATATTCACCAACAGGTGTGTATCATCATTTTCTATAGATATTGTAACTTGATTGTTCTCACCACTGTATTGACAAGTGGAAGATTGTGGCCCTTTGTCGACTTAAGTTTCTTTTTAGGTTGAGATAGGTTCAACTCTTCTTTTTAATACACTTACTGGAATATAAACATCATTTTCAAATCTTAAATTGATCACCGTGCAATGTTCCTTGTCTTCTCTTCTCGAATCTTCTATGTTGATGGTAAACTGCCTTGAAGTTTGTTGCTTGATACTGTAGTAAGCTGTCCAATAAGATTTTCTAGTTTTCTTAAGAATATAGGTTGTTTTTGGACCATCATTTCATTCTTTACCATATACTCTTTAATTAGAGCTTCAAGAGAACTGAGTTGATTATTGCTAGTGTTTCTTTGCCCTTGATTTTACTAGTGAAATCCAGGTGGTTGAGCATGTTAAGTTTGGTTGCTTTATGGGAAATTTGGGTGCTGTCTCTATCTAGGGTTGTAAGTGTTTGCATATGGATTGTTTTAGTTCTGTCAGTTGAAGTTGCACACATAGTTGACTGAGGATGGATTCCCAGGATAATTATCAAACAGATACCTTTCTCCGCAATAAACATATGATATGACATTTATATTGCGAACTGCTGTTGCTTTTCTTGTCGTAACTTGTCTAGTTGATGGCTATTGATAGTTATTATTAGCTATTCTCTCAAAAATTTCATAAGCTTCATTGTCAGACTTGGATAGCAAGGCCCCATTTTCTATAGCATCTACCATTAATCTAGTACTTGAGTTGAGACCATTGTAGAAAGTTTCAGGCTGTATATAATAAAGAATACCATAATGAGGACATCTCTTAAGTAACTCTTTGAACCATTCCTATACATCATATAAGCTTTCACCTTCCAATTGATAGAAAGATGTTGTCTCATTCCTCAATTTCGTATTCTTGGTAGGTGGAAAGCATTTCATCAAAAAATTTGTCAGCCAAGTCATTCCATGTAGTAATAAAGTCAGGTCGTAGATAGTTTAACCATGCTCTTGCTTAATACCTTAGAGAAAATGGGAAGAGTTTGAGTCTTAATGCTTTTATGATGCTTTTTCAATCTTGAAAACATCACTTACCTCTACAAACAGTTTAAGGTGAAGATGAGGATCTTCTGATGGTAGTCTATTGAACTATCCCACAATTTACAACATCTGAAACATCATTAGTTTGAGCTTGAAATTGTAAGCTTGAACTTCAGGTCTGACTATTTTGGGATATATAGCTTAAAAAGTCAACATTCTATAGTCTCTAATGGCTTTATCTCTATGATCAACCATGTGGATAATATTATTTTTCTTTAGTTGCCCATTAACATGTTGTCCATTTCAACTTTCTTGTGCATTGATCGGCTCTAATTCTCTACGAGGGTTTAAATTTTTTTTATCTTGCAAATCATCCATGTCTGCAGCAATTCTTAAATTCTTGTGCTCTTTTCTTAATTTTCTTGCTGTCTTTTCAATTTATGGATCAAATTGAAGTTCAATAGATTTGTTTCTACGTATGCAAGGGTTGCTGAGCACTTCTGTCAACACAGCAACTAATTAAAAGAAAATTAAAATTTTTACATCAACTAAAATTATCTTCACAAATCACAATAAACAATCAATCTCTGGCAACAACATTAAAAACTTGATGAGCTTCTTATTGCTATATTTGTCAGTGTGCAAGTGTACACAATAAGTAATATAATGATGAGTATTTAGATTTTCTCAACAGGGATTGATGTTATAGGTTTGCTACAGCAATCTTAGCGGTGCAATTTCACTCTAAATTAACTTAAAATAATTAATGAAATTAATGAACTGCTAAATTAAAATGTAAGAAATAAAAATGCATTTAAAAATCTTAAGTCAAACACAAAGACAAACTTAATTGGATATTTTATATCTATATACAATCTAACAATGACCAGTTGTTATGTCAATATATAATATAACATTATACGCTATAGGTTCTTCTTGCCCTATAAGGTGAATCCCTGTGTTTAATTTTTTATTAATTTTAGATCAAGCATGACCCTATTCAAATCAAGATTAACTCAACTTGGAACATTCAATCTAAAACCATTTATTATGTTAATTCATTTAGCTACTTCAGTCTTTTTTTAGGCACCTTTTTACTTAATATCCATTAAATGGGTAGTCCACTGAAATAAAGAATTGCAATAAATAAAATCAAGACAAAATGTTGTAATAAATTTAGTGCAACACACATATATTAGTCAAATAACTATTAAGTTTATTTATCACTCAACCACAACAAAGTTTAGTTTATGATTTGGAATAAAATAGTAACAAGAATCATTTTAGCCATAAAAAAAATTCCAATAAAGAAATAAAAACAAGAAAATAAGGTAAGGAATTGAGTTTTGCTTGATCTTGTAATCTCTCATTTTTCTCCTTAAAACCTCTGCTACAACCCTTGAAATCTCTCTTATTTTTTGTTTTCTTTTTCTTTTTTTGTCTTATTTTTTTTCCAATAATGGCTCCCTCTTTTTCTTTTCACATGTGCTTCTTTTATAACTTAAAATTAGGGTAACCAGAAGCGTATAGCTGCTTGTCTTTTATTTTTGAAAACTTTGGATTGCAATCTTTTAATTAACACGTGTGAAATCTCTTTTGCAGTTGCTACAGGGTTGCTACATCATTGTCTATAGCATCCTCACTATTCTAGATTTGTTTTAATTCCTTTGTAGCTAAGTTCTTTTGTCATCTCTGGAAGTCTATTACAGTAACATTCCATTCAAAAACCTTGGGCTTTTTTGGTTACCTGTAACATATAATCAAAGCACCAAATGGCGTAAAACAAGATTAATTTATTAAAAATTAGACTTAACTAGATGCTCATGCGAAATACACTAAAAAAAAAATAAAACCACATCATTTACTCTCTAAGTAACATTGGTTCAAATCTAAAAATGCCATAATAACTCTCATTTCATAGAGTTATCAATGACGCATGTGACTCGTCACATGTATTACTTATTAAATCTTCCAACATAACATAAATGTTGTATAGTTCCTAGAAGCTTTGAGTCTAGGATGTTAGATACACCTTGAAATGATAACCGACATGTCAAACTCGATCACAAACCTAGATTTGAACTTCATTTTCCAACACAAATCTATTTGGTATAATATATCTTTGTAGGTAGAATAATATTGGTAATACATATATCACAATATTGTTATCAATCTTAAAGGGTTTTTTTTTTATCTGAAGTCTAAATTTTAATTGTTTTTAGAGTTTTAGGGCTTTTAGTTTATTTATTCTATAACTTATCTTTGATTATAAGATGTTTAGGTCTATATGAAAAAAGTTAAATATTTTGATTTTTATCTAAATGGAAAAACATCTAAATGGAACTTTTAATATTCTCCCTTATTAATATCCCTATTAAATACATTTATTTCCTATTATATAAATTATCCTTTTATTATTATTTTTATTTAACCCTTTCTTTGTTTATGTGTGTATACAATAATTTTTTAAATTTTAAATGAGAATATTTAATATAATAGAACTTTAGGTGAGTTTATTTTATAATAGGTCCACTTTTTTGTATTTATAACTACTACTTTTATATTAGATTTTAAATTTTATTCAATACATTAATTTTAATTCAAATGATTAAACAAATTCTTGGTTGGCCCAATAAAAAAAATCTTATAATAATGTACTAAAAATAATATTATAAATATCATATATTAATGTCAAAATACACATGTGCTGGATATATTTTTTATTTTTGATGCTTTGTTGAGGCATATAAGATCAAAATTTTCTTTTACTAATCAAATTACTTATTATGTGTTTAACAAATAAATATAAGTATTGTTAATATTTATGAAGTTATATACATCAAAATATCATATTTAACGTGTTTTCTTTTTTTAAAAATAGATAACTTAATACTTATATCATTTTTTGATATATACCTTTATATCTATTCAAATTTCATAAAAAAAAATGCAACCTTAATGTGTGAGGACACCAAAAGCATTGAAGAAAGAAAGAAGAAAAAAACATGGCGGCTGACATTGATTGAAAAAAAGAAGAAAAGACTAGAGGCGGAAGAAAAAGACAATGGCTATTTTTTGGGTTTTGGGGGCAAGAATTTCAATGTTTAACTAGACAATCGAACGACAAATTTAACTCTCTACAATCCTACTAGTCTTGATTTTTATTTTATCCTTTCCTTGACTATTATTTAAAACACTTACTTGTTAGAAAAACAGATATTAGCCCATTACTGTAAGCCGAGATTGTTAAACTTCTTGATGTTGTTAGCCTCTAGTGTTATCTGAAGAAGAATTTGTATTGTCATCCTATTATTATATATTGGAAGATTATATTGGACTATTGTCCCATGGTTTTTCTTGTTTTGGATTTTCCATATAAAAATTTGTGTCTCTTGTGGTTGATTTACTGCATTAGATTTTGTTGATTTTTTTTGTCGATTTATTTTGTGTATACATCCTATTTTTATCACATAGAGAGGAAAAAAGTTTGTTTCCATAATTTACAACTACATGTGTGAGTTTTTTTCCCAACAGAGTGGTATCAAAGTGTCAGGTTATGTGTTTTTTTTTATTACTTGTGTGCTTAAATCGAAGGAGTTCTTGGCTTGCATGATTATATTAAAGTAATAGAATTATGGTATTTCAAAGTCCAAAATAGAGGATTTATTATACATAAAAGACTTACATAAACCCATTGAAGGCGAATAAGTTAGACCCGCTGATTTAGATGATAAAAAATGAGCTCAATCAAACTAAAAGGCCGTAGGTACTATTAGGTCATAGATTGATATAAGTGTGTACTGCTATGTTGCAAAAGAATCCAAGGCTTATGCTTTTTAGAGAAAATTAGAAACAATTTATGAGCAGTTGACAACACAAAATTAAGTCAATTTAATAAAAAAGCTTGTTAACATGAAATACAATGAAAGACACAGTATAATTAAACACACTAGTGAATTTTGGGGTTTGGTTGGTCAGTTGACTACAATAAAGATTATTTTAGATGATGAGTTATAAGTACTGTTGTTGCTTAGTTCTTTGCTTAACAACAGAAGACATTAATGGTGTTAGTGAATAACTCAGTGCTGAAAAGGAAATTAACTTTGGATATGATTACATATAGGTTGTGGAATGAAGAATCTAAAAGAAAAGTGATAAAAAGTTTAATCTAAGTTAGATGCACTTATTTTAGAAAAGCAAGAAAGGTAAGGGAGAAGTCAAAGCAGAAATTCTCGTTAGTAGACAATGATAACCCTAGAGGAAGATCTAAGTCTCGGAAGAGAAACGTTAAGTGCTTTAATTGTTAGAAAATGAGTCATATTAAAAGAGAGTGTAGATTGTGGAAAAGAGAATAGGTAAAAAAAAAAAGGTGATGCTCAGAAAAATGACAAAGAGAACAATGTAGCCGTAGTTGATGGTGATATAGGTATTGTTTATGATGAAAGTGGTGTATATCTCATTTGACATATCGGCGATTGGGTAATTGATTTGAGTGCTTCGTTTTATATTATTGTACATCATGATTACCTCACATCCTATATTAATGGTGATTATAGTCATGTTTGGATGGGAAATAAGCTGGCATCCAAGATTGTGGGCATAAGAGATATTTGCTTAGAAACCGGCGTTGGCTGTAAGTTATTGTTTAACGATGTCAGACATATACCAGATATTCACCTTAATTTGATCTATACAAACAAGCTTGATGATAATGATTACACTAACCAATTTAGTGAAAGAAAATAAAAGCAAACCAAAGGCTCCCTAGTGTCGACCAAAGGGGAGGTGATAACTCTATAAAATGAGAACTATCTATAGCACTTTTAAACTTAAATCAAGATTATTTAGAGAGTAAATATCATGTTTTAAATGCATTTTCATTACATTTGGCATATTTATTTATCTTTAGATTATTCTTTATAAATTAAGTTGTTTTAGAATAAATTATGTGCTTAGACTATATGCTTATTTATAGGCAATTGGGAGTGCAATTTTTAAGGAAGAAAGGCTGAACAATGGGTTTAGAAGAATGATGAGAGAATTTGGATGCAGAAAAGTAGGAGTCGAATTTGTGCAAATGCTGTAGCAATTATTGTAGCAACTATTGCTGTAGCAATTGTTGTACCAACTGTTGCTGTAGCAATTCTAGAGCAACGAAAGAGAAAATTTTGCGCGAATCTAAAAAAAAAAATACAATCTGCAGTTTCCAAATTTGAAAAAGAACGTGCTCAATACGTCTAGTTGCCCTAGTTTTCCAGTATAAAAATAAGCATGCATTAAAGAAATGAGAGAGCCATCATTCATAAGAAATAACAAGGAAAGAAAAAGAAAACAGCAGAGAAATAAAAAATTCCAGGCTAAATAAGGAGATTGCAACGTAGGAATGAAGAAATCAAGAACTTAGAAGGATTACTCGCCGCTATCTTTATTTTTTTTCTTTTCTTTGATTCATGATGATGTTTAAAATGGCTAAAACTATCTTAGTTTTGGTTTATTCACAAATCATGAACTAATTCTAATTGTGGGTTAGTGATAGACAAGCTTCATAGTTATTGACTAAATTATTGTGTTGCTGCAGAATTGCTTTAGCATTTTGTTTTGATAGTATTTAATTTAACTCACTATTTCAGCTAACCACTCATTTAGTGATACTAGCTAAGAGATAGCTACAAAATGGCCTGTTTTAGTAGATAATATTAGAACAATACTTGGTTTTTGGTTAGGTTTCCGAAGTTGAGTTACTCAATTTGAATAAGGCCATACTTAATCTAAAACTAGTGATGAACTAGATATATGAATTCACCTTATAGAGTATTTAGAAATTTGATCGTATAATGTTATATCTTGTGTCGCATAACAACTAGTCATTGTTAGGTTGCATATAGATATAAAGTGTCCAACAGGCAACAGCTGAGGATGCATTAGAGTTCTGCCCAATGCTGTAGTAACTATTGTAGCAACAATAATGTTAAAGACAAACAATCAATGCCATTAAATGAGTTAATTCACTCAACTATATCATTCTAAGTGATTCCATTCTTATGTGCGCCATGTTGGTTTATTTTATTGCATTTTATTTTTCTGTCAATTTATGTTATTTAGTTTAATTTACTTGTTAAAAGAATATAATTTGATTGACTTTGCACCATAAGAATTGCTGTAGCAACTCGAATAGCATCAATCTATGTGGAGACGATACTTGAATACTTATCACTTTATTACTTATTGTGTATACTTGCACACTGACATCCATGCATTAGTAAATCAAAACCAACAAGTTTTTGGCACCGTTGCCGGGGATTGATTGATTATTCAAGCAACCATTGCATGCGCAAAGACAAATAAATTGAGTTTCAATTTGATCCTGAAATTCAGAGGATTGTTAGAAGTTAAGAAAGAAACAAAGAAATTCAAAAACTACTGTAGTAATGGATGATTGATAAGATATGAGAGATTTGAGCAACCGAGGAGAATTACAGCCATTGAATGGACAAGGAGGTTAGAATAGACAGCATGTTTATGGGCAAGCAGGAAACAATATCAGTCATATGGCAGACGACAGAGAAATAGCCATTCGAGATTATGCTTTGTTGACTCCTTAAGTCATATATTCGGGTACAGTTAGACCTGAAGTTCAAGTAGAAAACTTTGAGTTGAAACCAATGGTATTTTATATGTTACAAATTATAGGTCAATTTAATGAACTGCTATAAGAAGATCCTCATTTTCATCTCAAGTTATTTTTGGAGGTGAGTAATGCTTTTAAGATAGCTGGAGCATCATAGGAGGCATTAAGACTCAGACTTTTCCCATTTTCTTTGAGAGACCGAGCATGAGCGTGGTTAAATTCCTTACCACAGATTCCATCATAACATAGAAGACTTGGCTGATAACTTCTTGATGAAGTATTTTTCACGCACTAAGAATGCTAAGTTGAGAAAACTGATCACATATTTTCATCAATTGGAAGATGAGAGTCTGTATGATGCATGGAAAAGATTTAAAAATTTGCTAAACAAATGTCCATATCATGGCAATCCTTGTTGTATACAACTAGAAATTTTCTACAATGGTTTTAATCTAAGTACAAGACTGATGGTAGATGCTTTAGCAAACGGAGCTTTGTTATCCAAATCCTACAATGCATCTTATGAGATTTTGGAGAGAATAGCTAACAACAATTATCAGTGGCCATCAATTAGGCAAGCTGCAGCGGAGGTGCAGTTGGAGTGAATAATGTGGATGCCCTAACAGCTTTATCAACACAAGTAACTTCATTAACAAACATGGTGAAGGCTTTAACCACTGTTCCAACAATAGTTAACCAAATTGCAGAAGTGTCATGTGTTTATAGTGGAGAGGGGCATTTATTTAATAGTTGTCTCGGGAATCCAACTTCAGTAAATTATGTGGGCAACTTAAATAAACAGAGCCATAACAATCCATATTCAAGCACTTACAACCCAGGATGGAGGCAACACCCAAATTTCTCATGGGGCAATCAAAATCAGATTCTGCAGCAACAGTGGACAAATTAGACCTGCACAACCACCTGGATTTCGCTAGCAAAATCTAGGTCAAAGAAGTATCAGTAATTATAAGATCAGCTCTCTTGAAGCTTTAATTAAGGAGTATATTATGAAGAATGAGGCAGTTCTCCAAAGCCAAGTTGTGTTATTGAGAAACTTGGAGAATCAAGTTGGACAGCTTGCCACAGCACTTAGTAACAGATCTCAGGGAAGTTTAACCAATAATACAGAAGATCTAAAAAGAGAAAGTAAAGAGCAATGTAAAGTAATCAATCTGAGAGATATAAAGGACGTTTATATCCAATAGACATGCCAAAGAAAAGAAGTGAGCCTATTCAAACTCAAGAAGAAGTTTATAATGAAGAAGAGTCTATTCTTTCCAGTAAGCAACACATTGGTGAGAGCAGCAAAGTTGCAGCACCTGCAGAAACAACTGAGTCACTACCTATTAGAAGGGATGCTGCAAAATCATTAGTTGCAGCAGAAAAAGGTAAAGAAATTGAAAAATAACTTATGCAGCCAATTACTACACAACAGTTTAGTTATCTACCACCATTTCTATAGAGATTTCAGAAGTAGAAGTAAGAAAAATAATTTAGCAAATTCCTGGAGGTTTTGAAGCAACTTCACATTAATATTCCATTTATGGAAGCTTTAGAACAAATGCTTAATTATGTGAAAGTTTTTAAAGACATTTTGGCAAGAAAAAAGAGGCTAGGAGAATTTGAAATTGTTGCTTTAACACCGGAGTGCAACCACATGCTTCAGAGAGAAATACCTCAAAAGCTGAAAGATCCAAGCAGGTTAACAATTTTTTACTCTATAGAAACCAAATATAGTGGAAAGACACTTTATGATCTTAGGGCTAGCATCAATCTGATGCCTTTTTCAGTTTTTAAGCAATTAAGAGTTGGAGAATATGGACCAAAAATAGTGATTTTGCAACTTGCAGACAGATCCCATGCCTATCCAAGAGGAAGATTGAAGATATATTGGTGAAGGTGGATAAGTTCATTTTTCCAATAGATTTCATTGTGCTGGACTTTGAGGCAGATAATGAGGTATCAATGATCTTAGGAAAACCTTTTTTAGCCACGGGAAAAACTCTCATTGATATGCAAAAAGGAGAGTTAACAATGAGCGTCAATGATCAATAAGTTACATTTAATATGTTAGATGTCATGAAGAATCCTGATAAGATTGAGAATTGTAATTTCATCAATGTTGTAGATCTTACTATAGCTGAGTAGATAGATAATTATTGCAATAACATGCAATTTGACGCTGTGACATTTAATGATGAAGATAAGGACATAGTTGATATAAAATGGCTAGCAGAGAAGCAACCATTTAGAACAAACAAATATTTTAAATTTTTGGATTTATTAAATAGAAAAGTAAAACCTCTTGTACCTTCTGTGGAGTCCCCACTATTTTTGAAATTAAAGCTTTTGCCTTCATATTTAAAATATGCATATCTTAGTGACAATGACACATTACCTATGATTATTTCTTTTTCTTTGGATGTAGGTCAGGAGAAAAGCTTAGTGAATGTGTTGGGAAAACATAAG
Organism: Luvunga scandens; assembly: GCA_030449905.1. NCBI lineage: Eukaryota > Viridiplantae > Streptophyta > Magnoliopsida > Sapindales > Rutaceae > Luvunga > Luvunga scandens. The sequence goes on from JASUUG010000696.1 coordinate 700,073, forward strand.
AAAGCAATTGGCTGGACTATAGCAGACATTAAAGGAATTAGCCCATCAATTTGCATGCACAAGATTCTGCTGGAGGAGAGTTATAGCAACTCAATAGAGCAGTAGAGAAGGTTAAATCCAATCATGAAGAAAGTTATAAAGAAGGTGATTCTCAAATGGCTGGATGCTGGAATTATATGAACAATATCAGATAGTTCATGGGTAAACCCAGTACAATGTGTACCCAAGAAGGGAAGAGTAACTGTTATAAAAAATGAGAAGAATGAACTTCTACCTAGAAGAACAGTCAAAGGTTGGAGAGTTTGCACAGACTATAGGAAGTTAAACAAAGCTACAAGAAAGAATCACTTTCCACTACCCTTTATAGACCAAATGTTGGACAGACTTGTTAGAAATGAGTATTATTGCTTTTTAGATGGGTATTTGGGATACAATTAGATTGTTATACCACCAAAGGACCAGGAGAAGACAATATTCACATATCCTTACAACACCTTTGCATTTAGAAGGATGCCATTTAGCTTGTGTAATGCTCCAGCAACATTTCAGAGGTGAAAGATGGTAATTTTTTCAAACATGGTGGAGCAAACACTAAAGATCTTCATGAATGATTTTTCAATCTTTCGTGAATCATATGAGGATTGCTTGCATAACCTAGAAAATGTGCTTACAAGATGTGAAGAGACAAATCTAGTTCTCAAGTTGGAAAAATGTCATTTCATGGTGCAAGAAGGGATAGTTTTAAGCTATAAAGTCTCGAGGAAGGGTATTGAAATGGATAAAGGAAAAATAAAGGTCATTGACAAACTCCCACCATCCACCTCAGTTAAGGGTATAAGGAGTTTTTTTATAGGAGATTCAATAAGGATTTTTAAAAAATAGACAAGCCATTATGCATGTTACTTAAGCATGATAGACCATTCACATTTGATGACAACTGTTTAAAGGCCTTTAATGAACTAAAAAGAGCCCTTGTTACAGCACCTGTTGTTGTAGTACCAGATTGGAGTATTCCTTTCGAGCTAATGTGTGATGCCAATGACCATTCTATTAGAGCAGTGCTAGGATAAGATTTTTCACTCAATTTATTATGCCAATTGTTGTGCAAATTTTATTAAACTCGCAAGTGCACGAATCATTGTAGAATAGATCAATGGTGACGAGTGTCGATCCCACGAGGAGGTAGATTTTAATTGCTTGTAGAATTAATTTTCTAGGAGGGTGATTGGATTTATAATGAAAATGATGTAGGCAATGTTTTAATTTAAGTTAAAGCTGCAGGAATAAACTATTAAAATGAAATGCTTGGATCTCCGGATCTGTCTCAACATACACTATCGGCTTAACATTCATTATTAGTACCAATTAAATCATGAAGAGGGAACTTCCACTCATCATGAATCACACTCTAATAGATATGGTGCTAAGGGCTTCCCGTGCCAAATAGTAATAACCTTGCCTAGGGAGGTAGTTATTCCAGCCGATATCCAGACAAGATTATTACTATCTGTCTACAAAAAGTCAAAACAACCACATAAATTAAAGGGGAAGGAAAAGTAAATTGACCAAATTAAGCCCATGGAGCATGTTGAGACTTCACCTTCAACCCAAGCTTGAAAGGAAATTAGTCATTCATAATTGAACTAGGGGTAAAATGGGAATTTTATTAAAATACGTAAAAAATATAAGATGGAGATGGAATTACAGAAAATGAAGCTCAAACATGGATTCAAAAGGTCTCAAATTAAGGGGGGAGCCCCCCTTTTATAGATACACTGAGTAAATCATGGCCATCGAATTAAAACAATTTGGACGCTCAGTATTGCGCCACGTGCCAAGTTTCTATTAGATGGAACACATCATCAGGGCTGTTATTCTGTGTATATGCATGTTCTGTACACACATTTTTTCGGTCCACTAACATTCTGCCATGTCACCGGTCAACATTTTTTGTCCAATAAGATCGTGACACATCATCAGTGAACGCCACATCATCAGTCAATGACACATAAGCGGTTAATGCCACATCATTTATCCAATCAAATGCCGCCACGTCATCGTATAGTGCCACGTTAGCATACAGTACAGGTGAACAGTGCCGTGTATAGTACTGTATATATCAACCGTACCATATGTGTGAACAGTACCATATATGTGAACAGTACCATTTTTCTTTTTATGCTCCTCCTAAGGTTTTCGACTGTCCTGAATTCAAAAATGCTGTCCGTTTTTTCATCTGATCTCTCGTTTATTGTGAAATGACCATGATATCCCCTAAAATACATAAAATACTTAATTTAAATAAAACATACATAATTAAATTACAAGGGACTTAAAGACATAAAGATAGGGATGTTAGTGAGACTTGGAGTGTAAAATGATGATTTTCTCCATTATAAATACACACTTTCTAGTACTCAACACACCCCTTAACCAGCTTGTTGCTAGTCCCTAGCAAATTAATCGAAAACAAAAGTCAAACAATTTTTTTTTTAACTGTGGTATTTATTCAATCAGACTAATGATAATGATCAAATAAAAGTATAAGTATTATCTACAGTCTAAAGAAATATCATTCTCCACATGAATCAGTTTAGAAAACTTTATCACAACTTCAGTAATCGAGTCACTTTCAAGAATGACATATCAAACCCCAAAATCTCACCGGTAGTAGTGATACTCTCACAAAGAAATTAAACAAAAAAATAATCACTCCAGTGAATGGTAAATTGAGTGAAAATAATAAAGAAGTAATATCACACACTCTCAACAAGGGGATAGAAATATGTCCTCAGCTTAGAAATAGTACGATTTTAATTCAAAAATGCTAATCAAAACAATACATTCGTCATCCTTTCTTTTTTTTGTTAATATGCACTACCACATCTTTTCAACCCATATAACTAGTTTCTATTTCAGATTATAGTTCCCTAAAATCCAGAAGGACTTTTATTAAGACGTAACGTAGGCTAGGGACATGGCTAACAAAGAAAGGATAATAGGAAAATTAAAATATATGTTTGCAAAATAGAGAACTTTGGAGATTGTTAGGTGCTTTTCACTTAAAATTTTTTTTTCTTTATTTTATTTATTTATTTACTTATGTACATTTTTTTTTGTTTCTTTTTCTCTCTCTTTTGTTTTTATAGCACCTCTTTTTTTTTGTGAATGCAAAATTATCTCTATTTTCAAACATAAATTGGTGGTGAGAAATACAAAATATAAGGTGATACTCCACATTGGAGTGGGACAAGATAATAGGTTGCCAAAGAAAAAGTCTTTATTTTTATTTTATTATTATTATTAATTTTTTTTAAGGCTCAAAGGGGTTAACAATGGATACATATTAATAGGGTTGGCTAGAGAGGCTCAAACGGACCAAAGATGGCCTTTCTGTCATCTTTTAGGGTTCTAAATAATCTTCCATATCTAATAGTTAGATGGACCTTCAGATGTGGCAACAAACACTTTAGGTTTTTTTTTTTATAGAAATTTAGAAATAATGTATAAAGCAATAAACTGCTAAGCTGAATGAAGAATGGGCAAAAAAGGTTACTATCCAAGAAAAATGACAGGCTCAAAAACTCACTTGGAAATTATTATGACATGTGCATTCTTTCAAGCAACTTATATTTGTCTCCAACATTAACATGTAGAGTAACAAACATGGTGTAACATAACTAAAGACCAAAGATAATACAAATACTAAAATTTAAAAGTTATAATGTCATCTAATTATGAACAAATCACACAAAATTTTTTTTTTTTTAACCCCCAAACATATTCTTAGTCATGAAAACTATGCATGCATAATGGTGAAAATGACATAGAAAAACTAATTGGTAAAAGCAGTTAGAAAAAGCACACTTAAAATGACTGTCAAAGCAAAAAATGTCTGAATTTTTTTTTAATAATAAGTAGATGCGTTTCTAGAGTCACTACACTCTATATTCAGCCATCTTCGACTAAAAAATTTAGCCACAGTTAGTTTCTACAAAAAAAAAAAAACTATACGAAAATTGAGATATTCCATAATTGTCAACTATTCTTTCCCCCCAACTAGAACGAAACATTGTCCTCAATGTTGAAAGAAAATAGGGTTTAGAAGACATCAGCTGAGTGCTGTATCACAGAAGAAAATATTTACAAGCAGAGAGTTAAATCTAATTTACACTCCTTACTACGGCTACTGTTACCATCATTAGTTGGCCATTCCAACACAAGGGTCTTGGGATCTGGCTCAGGTCTATAAGCTTGTAACAGATCAAGTAACTCGTTAGTAGTATGAGCACAAATAAAGATTGTTTTCACTATGAAAGGGATTAAATGGTTTTTTATTGCATGGTTAAGAAATGCGATGAAGCCATCATAAAAGTTATTGACATTTAACAAACCGATGGGTTTCTGATGAATGTTCATATGGGCTCAAGATGCTAATGTGATTAGTGCCTCTAGAGTTGCAAGATCTCCTAGTAGGAAAATAAAAGCATCAGCATGATTTAGCATTTCAGTTATTCTTTCTTGCATACCTGAGACAACTAACTCTTTTCCAGTTAGTGAGTTAGACACACACCCCAACGGTTTGAGTCTTCTTGGGATGATGCCTAACATTTGGCTCCCTCTGAGATAAACAGCTTCTGAAACTAGTTTTGATAACCCTCGGTCACCTCCTCCATAAACCAGATGCAAATTTCTTTCTGCTATGCTTCAACCAAGATCTATGGCTACTTCAATGAACTCTTTATGTTTGCCATAGTTAAATCCAGAGAGCACACAAATGTTCTTGAATTGTTTATTGGGAGTAGCTGCCATTGGGATGCTTCTTAAAAATAATTTGTGAGTCTAAAAAGAAAGGATCATATATCAAGGATCTTGGTGACAATTGTTTACAGCTGTATAGGAGGTAGCATATCTATGTCAATTAACGCGTAAGGCACATGGCTCGAGAGTCAAAAAGGAAATAGTAAAAGAAAAAGCACTCAATTATTAAAGACAATAATGGAATTGATAAAACAATAGTGAAACAACAGTAAAATAAAACAATAGTAAAAGGATATTTACAGGTAGTTATGATTGTGGCTCACATCTTCCTCTGGTTTTACGTCCAGAAACGGCTTGAACGCCCTCTATGAGTCGAGGATAGGCTTCCCATCCAGTTTTCTTATAAACTGACAAACAGGGTCGTTTATAGTCAGATTCCCAAGACTATATCGTACATGCTCTTTTTGAAATAATGGTCATAACTGGAGAATTGCTCTTTGAACGTATCACTAGGATGCGTTTCAAGAGACAAAAGGATATCATCCAATGACTCTTTATTCAAGCCATCCCTAATGAATTGAATCTTATCTTCCCTGTTATCAAACATCATTCCGAAAGAACAAGGATTTTTATCGCATTTCATCCTGGCACACTTATGACAATCAACATGAAGTGTTTCAGCTCTTCGTTTTCTCGAGTAATTTCCTTTACCACAACCAGGCATGTATGTAATAAATTTAGGAGGTAACTAACCTGCCAAACGTACCTTGACCTCGATTAACGAACGGGTGTCAGCAGGGACGTTATTTCTCATAAGCAATCGCATGTGTTCGGACCGAGCTTTATAGATCGTACGGAGGGCATTCTGAGGAAGTGAAGGAAATCGCTTGTAAAGCTTTGCTAGAATCGTGTTTCTGTCCATACCTTCTTCTCAGAATATCAGTTATTATGGGAAACTGAAGTAACCGACTTTGATTGTCACGGAGTACCGTTATCCGCCACTTAACCGGGGCAACAAACTAGAGAACACACGAAAAAGAAAAGAAAAGAAAAGAAAAGAAAAGAAAAATAATAATCTCACAATTGTCCTCTTATTGTGTTTACCTCAAGTTTGATTTGGGTTTCGTTGATACCTCCCTCAATTTCTTCGAGTTGTCTTTCTAGATCTTCAACATGGGATACCAACTCTCGAGGTTGTAGCTTCCAAATACGATGTGTCTTACAAAATTGTATATGGCTTCTCAGATAAGATTGTACACGTTGAAGTTGTCTGAGAATGTTCAAAAAGAACTGTCTAGTTGAGGCACACATGATTAAAAGTGATAAAAGAAAACTGAATGATTAAATAAACACACTTTCACACAAATTTAAATCACCAAAAAGAAGAAATAAATAAGAAAAATTCTTAATTTAAATTTGGTGGGTCACTCAAATCGATTTCGGTGTCTTTTTTTATGTGGTTGGTACTCTAGATATGGCTTCAATCTTTGACCATTAACTTTAAAAATTACACTGTTCTTTGGATCCTTAATTTTAATTGCTCAATATGGAAAAACAGTGTGCACTATGAAGGGACCAGTACATCGAGAGCATAACTTACCTGGGAATAGGCACAAGCGAGAATTGAATAAAAGTACTTTTTAACCTGGTGTGAAAGATTTTCTCATAATTTGCTTGTCATGAAAGACTTTCATTTACTGTTTGTAAATCTTGGCATTTTTGTATGCATCATTACGACTTTTTTCAAGTTCTGCCAGCTGTAATTTTCTTTCTGAGCTAGCTTGCTGCATGTCAAAGTTAAATTTCTTAATGGCCCAGTATGCACGATGCTCAAGTTCTGGTGGTGATTCTGATGATGGACTCAGTTTCATCTCTGATGGTACTAGTTGTTCCACTCTTGACTTCCATTTGTTAATGTCCATGGATGGTACTGAATCAAGTAGGGCGTTAACCTCATCTATTGATCTGTCAATATCAAAATTCAAACCAAAGTGAGTTAAACATGTTTGTAAAGGATCATCACTAAGGTTTGAAAGAAAAGCATTATCAACTAATTCTTCGATTAAATCCACATCAATAATTTCATCATTTGCATTGGGAGGTTGTTTGGCGATGTTGAAGATATTTAGCTCCATTGTCATATTGCCAAAGGACAACTGCATATTTCCAATCCTGCATTGAATGTGAGCATCGGCAGTTGCCAAGAAAGGTCGTCCTAAGATAATGGGGATCTGCTTCCTTGAATCCTGGACTGGTTGAGTGTCAATTACAATGAAATCAACAGGAAAATAAAACTTACCTACCTGTATAAGCACGTCCTCCACAATACCACGAGGTTTTTTCATGGACCGATTTGCAAGCTGTAACACCACTGGAGTTGGGTGTAATTCTCCCAGTCCAAGTTTCACAAATACTGAGTAAGGCAATAGATTTACACTAGCTCCTAAGTCCAACAAAGTATTCTCAATTGTGTGGTTCCCTATACTACATGAGATAGTGGGGGAGCCTGGGTCTTTTTATTTTAGAGGAATTTTATGTTGGAGTATAGAGCTAACATTTTCTGTTAGAAATGCCTTATTTTAAACATGAATATTTCTCTTTTTAGTACAAAAGTCTTTAAGAAACTTGGCATAAGATGGCACTTGTTTTATAGCATCAAACAAAGGGATGTTAACACTTACCTGTTTAAAGATTTCAAAAATCTCACTTTTAGATTTTCCCTTCTTTGCTTTAGCTAACCTTTGGGGAAATGGAGCTTTTGGAACGTATTCTCATGGGTTCGTTTCTTTTTTCTCCTCTGATGATGAGTCATCTTCATTTACCGGTACAATTTGAGTTGTTTTTGTTACCGGCATCTCCACTTTGTTGTCGAGTTCTTTTTCTTTTCGCAAGGTCATGACGGCTTTGACCTCTCCATGCTGCTGAGGTAAACTGGTACTTGCTCCATACACTCCTTTAGGATTAAGCACTGGTTGACTTGGGAATTTACCTTTCTCAACAGTCATGGCCAAGGTCTGAACTGATGAAGCAAGTTGTCCCACCATTTTTTCAAGGAGTTAAAACCCGCTCTCATCTCATTTCATAGTTCATCAGTGGTGCGATTTTGTTGCTCGATTTTGGAGTGAATAAGATTCTTGAAATTCTGAAATGCATCTTCCCATGGTTTAGGCTGAGAATGGTTTTGGTTCTGATTGTATGGTCTAAATGGTGGTTGAGAGGCTTGAGGATGTTGAGGAATTGGTTGCATTGGTGGAGCTGGAGCTGAAGCTGCTGGTCCATTCTGTTGGAATCCTTGAGACCATGAAAAATTGGGATGGTCTCTCCATCCAGGATTGTACGTGTTGGAGTAAGAGTTGTAGTTTGATGGCTTTCTCATTACATCTATGGCATTGGCTTGATCTGAGTATGAGCCCTGGTCATGTGGTTCCGTTAATTTAAGAATTTGTTAATGATCTTTATTTGTCGGAAAGACCTTCAACTATGTCTTTGACTTCTTTAATTTGAACGAACTTGACTCTTGATGTGAACCTCATTCACTCCCTTAACTCTTCTAGTATTCCTGAGCGAATGACTCCGTTGTTGGGAATTATCTACTTGTCGCTGGAAGAAATTCCAAATCTCTGATGCACTTTTTGACATTAACTATCCTCCACTTGTTGCCATTAGCCATTCTTGCACATTCGGCAATAATCCCTTCAAAACATATTGGCATTGGTGCCATTTTTCATATCCATGATGTGGATACTTTAGGAGTAGCCCATTGAATCGCTCCCATGCTTCGAAAAATTGCTCGTCTTCTCTTTTGGGTAAACTCTGAAATTTCCCTGCGAATAGCATTGGTTTTATGTGTTGGGAAATATTTATTCAAAAATTTTGTTACTATTTATTTCTATGATGTAATGCTATTAGCAGACAATGCATTGAACCATGAACGAACTCTATCTTTTAAAGAAAATGGAAATAATATAAGTTTAACATCATCATCTGAAAAATTCTCATATTTAAAAGTTTGACAAATAGCATGGAAATCATTCAGATGATTGTATGGATCTTCATTTTCTAGGCCATAGAATGTTGGGAGACAATTTAGCACACTAGTTTTTAATTCAAAACTCCTAGCAGCTACATTTGGGTATCTTATGCATGATGTCCTCAAGTTATTTAAGGGACTGAAATAGTCCTTAAATGGTCTTTCTTGTAGTGCTAGTTGCAAATTCATTTCAATTTTATTTTTAATTGCAACGTGCTTGTGTGTTGAAGTGTTTTTTCTAATTCAAAGTCTATAGGCTCAAGATTCGGTAATTGTGACCTACGACTATGCATGTAAAGAAAAAAAATTGGTAACAAAATTAATAAAGATAAATAAGATGGAGAAATTACGATACTAACCTTATCACGCTGTTATAATTTTGCAAGTTTCTATTGGATGGAACATATCATCAGGGCTGTTATTCTGTGTATATGCATGTTCCGTACACATATTTTTTCAGTCCACTAACATTCTGCCACGTCACCGGTCAACATTTTTTGTCCAATAGGATCGTGACACGTCATTAGTCAACGCCACATCATCAGTCAATGCCACATAAGCGATGAATGCCACATCATTCGTCCAATCAAATGCCGCCACGTCATCGTATAGTGCCACGTCATCATACAGTACAGGTGAACAGTGTCGTGTACAATACCGTATATATCAAACGTACTGTAGTGTGAACAGTACCGCATATGTGAACAATACCATTTTTCGTTTTATGCTCCTCCGAAGGTTTTCGACTGTCCTAAGTTTAAAAGTGCTGTCCGTTTTTTCATCTGATCTCTCGTTTATTGTGAAATGACCATGATATCTCCTAAAATACATAAAATACTTAATTAAAATAAAACATACATAATTAAATTACAAGGGACTTAAAGAAATAAAGATATGGATGTTAGTAAGACTTGGAGTGTAAAATGATGATTTTCTCCATTATAAATACACACTTTCTAGTACTCAACACCAACAAGACACTAGCAGATGTTTAGCTCAACTACATAACCACTGAAAAAGAGCTGCTGGCTATTGTGTTTGCATTTGATAAATTCATAGCATATTTAGTTGACACCAAGGTTTATCTGAACAGACTATTTAGTAATAAAATACCTAATCTTCAAGAAAGATGCCAAGCCAAGACTGATTAAATGGATTTTTTTACTTCAAGAGTTTGATTTGGAGATTAAGAACATAAAAATGACTGAAAACCAAGTGGCAAATCATTTATCAAGGTTAGAAGCAGATGCAAGAACTTATTCCAAACAAACTATCACAGAAAACTTTCCTAATCAACAGTTGTTAATACATCGACATGCACCAAAGCTACAACAGTTAAGATCTTCATTGTATGCAGACTTTGCCAATTACCTAGTGAGTGGACTACTGTCACTTGACTTAACTTACCAGCAGAAAAAGAAGTTTCTCCATGATATCAAAAACTATCAATGAGATGATCTTTACTTATTTAAGGTGTGTTCAAATCAGATCATTAGAAGATGTGTGCCTGATGAATAAATTCCAATCATATTACAAGCATATCATGATGCAACATATGGAGGACATTTTGGAGATCACAGAACAGCAGCAAAAATGTTACAAGCAGGTTATCATTGGCCTTCTATCTTTAAAAATACTTACCAATTTGTTCAATGTTGTGATAGGCGTCAAAGAATAAGAAACATCTCTCGTAAAAATGAGTTGCCACTCACCAACATTCTAGAAGTGGAGCTTTTTTATGTATAGGGGATAGATTTCATAAGACCATTCCTATCTTCCTTTGGTAATCTATGCATTTGGGTGATTGTGGATTATGTGTCTACATGGGTAGAGGCTACAACTTTACCTACAAATTATGCCAAGGCATTGGTGAAATTCCTTCATAAGAATATTTTCTCAAGGTTTGGGACTCCTAGAGCCATAATTAGTGATGAAGGCACTCATTTTTGCAACAGGGTATTTGCTGCAGTATTAGTGAAATATGGGATTAAGCACAAGATTGTAGCAGCATATCACCCTTAGAAAAATAGTCAAGTAAAAGTTTTTAATCGAGAAATCAAAAAGATTGGTCTCTTAAACTACATAATGCTTTATGGGCCTATCGAATAACCTACAAGACACCACTTGGCATGTCTCCATATAGAATTATCTATGGCAAAGCTTGTCATTTGCCATGAGAGTTGGAGCAAAAGGCATATTGGGCACTAAAACAACTTAACATGGACATAAATGTTACAGTAGAGCATAAAAAGCTTCAACTATGTGAACTGGAAAAATTAAGGTTGTTTTCTTATGAAAATACAAGGATTTACAAGGAAAAAAATAAAGCAATGGCATTACAAACACATTCAGTAAAGAAATTTAGTTCCAGGCCAGTAAGTTTTGCTTTACAGTTCAACATTAAAGCTATTTCTAAGGAAGTTAAAATTAAGATGGTCAGGTTCTTTTAGATTTATCAAAGTCTATCTTTATGGTGTCGTGGACCTGAAGGATGAGAAAACTGGTCAAAAGTTCATGGTAAATGGTCGACGAGTTAAACATTATATTGATGATATCATGCATGACTCACGAGAGGATTTATTCCTCAAAAATCTAGTTTAAGTAATTTAGAGAAGGTTAAGTTGTAAGACCTTAATTCAAGTGCTAATTGAGAGGCAACCCAATGAGGGAAATATTTTTATTGTTTATGGTTTTTTTGTTATTTTAGTAGCTAGTGCTTGATCTTATTTTGTTACGTTTGTCATTTTATTTTATTTTATGTCAATGTTAATGTTTTCATTTATTTGATTTTTAATTTTTTTGCAATAAATGAAAAAAAAAAAAGGGAGGGCAGTACAAGAGATAGGGAATCGTTAAAGCATAAGCTCATGCTTGAGGGAAAACAAGTGAACATTAATATAAAGAGGAGTTGTGCCAACTTGCTGCAGCATTGGAGCGAACAAGCAGCTTGCCAAAGTCTTTACTATTGCAATTAGCTTTCCCTCGATTTTGCAGCTGAGAAATAATTTAAATTTTCATTGACATGCTGATGATAGTAAAGAGATAAATCGGGACAAAGGAAATTTTAAATCCCTATGAAATCGTGACAGCTTTCTTTCCCTTTTTGAATTAGAATTTGATTTCAATTTTTAATTACTGTCGCATTTATCTCAATAGTTACTTTCCTCTTTTCACCTCCATACACTATAAATTAAGGATTCCACCCCTCAAATTTATTCTCAAGACAACTTTTCTCTTTTGCTTAAGACTTTTAACGCTATTACTCTAAACTTTGAAATTTTTCTCCACTACTTTTCAATGAAACGAAATTTAGTGCATTGCTGGAACAATGGTCAAGATCAAGTCTCACGCTATAAGTCTAGAAGACCCCTCTCGTTTCCACATTACAAGGCTAAGGATAAGTTTAAAGAATTTATAGAGCCTCGAAAGCTATTAGAAGAAAAGGGGTTTATCTTCCCAACACAACTAACCAGAGTGATGAGAACCATATACGCTGCTGCAGCACAAAGGGGATGGTTGTAATTTTGCTCTCACCCTTAGGACCCTGTCATTTCGATTGTTAAAGAATTCTATACTAATATACTACAGCAAGAACAACGGAACATCTTTATTAGAAATGTTTAAGTAGCTTTAGATTCTCGTGTTATCAATGCGTTTTACAGTTTACCTATTTCCATTAAGTGTGAATATTCTACCTTTGTTGAGAGCATGACTAATAAGAAGTGGGGAGAGGTTTTTAGGACAATAGTTATACAGGGAAGTATGTGGGCTAATGAAGAGGGAAGAGTGATTAATAGAATTGATTTAAAACCCATAGCAAAGGTATGGGTAAAGTTTTTGAAATCCTGACTCATACCCACAATATACACTACGACAATATCTTAGAATAGATTAGTCATTCTTTATACCATTCTCAAGGGACTGACAATAGACATAGGACAACTAATTAAGAAAGAAATCAGAGAATGTGCCATCCAAAAGCAAAAATCAAAAGCTTTGCTATTTTATTCCTTAATCGTTGGGATATATGGGGCTTTGAGGGTACGGTTTGAACGACATAATGAGAAAATTAAGAATAAAGGAGCAATGACAATGAGAACAGTGGAATGAGTTACTGAAGAAGTAACTACTGCAGCACTTGTTGAACAACATGTTGAAGTTAAGATAAAACCAGTTCCAAGCCTTGACGCTAGGTTGCATGAACTCAGCATGATGATAATGGATTGTGTCCAAGCATAAATAAAGAAGAATCGAAGGTTTTAGGCTTATTTACAGCACGTGGAAGCACAAAAACATCAGTTTGTGCTCTATTTGAAAAGTCGGGATGCCATCATTAGGGTCATTGTTGCAGCAGTTTAATTTCAACGTGGTTAAGACTACTACTCCAACTGAAGGAAAAGGAGATGTAGAAGTTGAAAGTGGGGATGAAGGAAAATATAAAGAAGAACAACAAGAAAACAGTGAAGCAAAAGAAGAACAAGACAAGTTTCAGCAGAAGAGGAATAAAAAGTAGAACAATACACCAAAGCATAGTAAGAGGAAGAGGAAGAAGAAGAAGAGTAGGGAGCAGTTGATGAATCGGAAGAGGAAAAAGAGAAGGACCAGGATGATGAGCCACTAACCCACTTCGTCAAAGGTAAAGAGAAAGTTCTACAGGAGAAAAACTCTAAAGATGACTAAGAAAAGATTGATGCTGACATTGAGGTAGCAGTTAGCAGGGTAACATGAACAACTGTAGAGAAACAGAGTCTGTTGGATATAATTGCCAAAATCACTACTCGGGAAACTGCTCCAGAAACTATACAGCCCAAAGCGTACATGTTCACATCAACAGAAGATGCCCGAGCCAACTGGACCTTCCAACCAGTTCCTCCACACCCAAAATAAAGAAATCATCTGTTGCAGTAGTTGAAATTCTATAAGGGTCACCCAAGGACCGTCTCCTTAGTGCAACTAAGAGGAAGTGACTATTTTCCCGCATTTGCTGCAACTAGTCTGCAACAACAGGAGAGTACTCCTGCCAGCTTTAATTTTTCAGTCTTTATCAAAAACTTGTTTTGTTATTTATGTTGCTTTTATTTAAACTTGTTTTGTGTTTTCCTTATTAGCATGTTTGGGTTGTTTGGTTTATTTGCATGATGAATGTTTGAGTGCATGTGATGACACGACACCTCTCAAGTTTAGGGGGGTTGTGGGTTGCGTTCGAATAAAAATAAAGCTTGTGATGTGTGTTTTGTGTAAGTTTAGTGAATGTGTATAAGGCTCTATTATTTAATTTTTTGTATAGATTAAACACCTAATAAAGATAAATTGAGTGTCAAATTATGTGATTGCCAAGTAGGGACAGTTAAAAAATAAGGGCTTACTTTTTGTCTCAATACTTAGGTTTTGACCAAGTTCTATGAGATTGCTGTAGCAAAGCCTTGTGTGTTAGAAAGGTAGAAAACATCTTAAGTTTGGGGGAAAAATTTTTGAAACTGTGCTGTTATGAATAATTTTGCTCCAATGGTTGAAGTTGTTGAGTAACCAGGGCTGAGTATGCACCCAATATGTAGACTTGAGTCCAAAGGCAATAGATGTTATGAGCATTGTTGTAGCAGTGTGACTAAAAAAACAATTAGTGTTTTTCTTAGTCCTCTGCCTTAGATACCGAGTAACCAGGTTTGTTTATGAGCCCCATGTTCAGTCTTGAGTCAAAGATAGTTTTTTTATATAAGACCATGCTATGAGCATTGCTGCAGTAACTCTAATTTGTGCATTGGGTGAGTAAGTGGGTGTCATCACCACAAGTTATAGTCATTCATATGAAAAACCAATTCCACATTAAAGAGAAGACAAAAAAAAAAAGTAAAAAATTATTGCTGCAGCACAAATAGAATGTGTTGTGATTTTTCCCCTGTATATTATTGAATTTACTTTTGCTTGTGAGTATGGAGTGGTAATGGTACAATGCAGTAGTATCCCTGGACTTGGTCGAAATAGCACACAAACACTTTAGATAGAAAGAGGCCTAAGTTTAGAACTGAACTGCTATGGTAATCGTTTGTGATTGAAGATGTGATCCGAGGGTTAGAAAATCCTTGCATATGTGATGACAAAGCTAATTATGTTGCATAATGCTGTGATTTAAATGTTAGTTTTATTGTCATTACTTGAGGACAAGTAATGGTTTAAGTTTGGGGGTGTGATAACTCTATGAAATGAGAGTTATCTATAGTACTTTTGGATTTAAATCAAGGTTCTTTAGAGATTAAATGGCATGTTTTAATTGTATGTTCATTACATTTGGCATATTTATTTATCTTTAGATTATTCTTTATAAATTAAGTTGTTTTAGAATAAATTATTTGCTTAGACTATGTGCTTATTTGTAGGCAATTGAGAGTATAATTTTCAAGGAAGAAATGCTAAACAACGGGTTTACAAGAATGAGGAGAGAATTTGGATGCAAAAAAGTGGAAGTGAGTCAAATTTTTGTAGAATTGTAACAAGTGCTGTAGCAACCATTACTATAGCAATCCTGGGGCAACAAAAGAGAAAATTTCACGCAAATCTCAGAGAAAAAATATGCAATCTGTAGTTTCCAATTTTGAAAGATACGTGCCCAAGAAGTCTAGTTGCCTTAGTTTTCCATTATAAAAAGATGCACACATTAAAGAAGTGAGAGAGCCATCATTCACAAAAAATAACAAGGAAAGAAAAAGAAAAGAGTAGAGAAACAAAAATTTCCAAGCTAAATAAGGAGATTGCAGGCGTGGGAAGGAAGAAATCAAGAACTTAGAAGGATTACTAACCTCTATCTTTATTTTTTTTGTTTTCTTTGATTCATGATGATGTTTAAGATGGCTAAAACTAACTTAGTTTCAATTTATTTTGATAGTGTTTAATTTAATCCACTATTTCGGCTGACCACCCATTTAGTGATAATAGCTAAGAGAGAGCCACAAAAAGGCCTGTTTTAGTGAATAATATTAAAACAATACTTGGTTTTAGGTTAAGTTTCCTAAGTTCGGTTACTCAATTTGAATAGGGCCATGCTTAATCTAAAACTAGTGATGAACTAGACATAGGAATTCATCTTTTACGGTATTTAAAACCTTGATCTTATAATGCTATATCTTATGTTGCACAACAACTAGTTATTATTAGGTTGCATATAGATATAAGATGGCCAACAGGCGACAGCTAAGGATACATTAGAGTTCTGCCCAGTGCTGTAGTAACTGCTGTAGCAACGATACTATAACAAACAAACAATCAATACTATTAAGTGAGTTAATTCACTAAACTATATCATTCTTAGTGATTCCATTCTTGTGTGAGACGTGTTGGTTTATTTTATTGCATTTTATTTTTCTGTCAATTTAAGTTATTTAATTTGATTGACTTTGCACCATAAGAATTACTGTAGCAACTCCAATAGCATTAATTCCTGTGGAGACGATACTCAAATACTTATTACTTTATTACTTATTTTGTACTCTTGCTCACTGACATCCATGAATTAGTAAATCAAAACCAATAGGAGGAAAGTGAACACTCTCTATATGTTAGAAGCCAAGATCAAGAAAGAATGTGTGAAAGTGGCGGTAAAAGATTCTGGCATTGAAACGTGGCATAAAACTCTTGTCACTGATAACACTATGAAATGAGAGTTATCATGAAAATTTTAGACTTAAATCAAGATTACTTAGAGAGTAAAGATGTGTTTTTATTACTTTAGTTACATTTTGTATAAGCATTCATTGTAGTCTAATTTGTTTATAAATTGAGTTGTTTGAGAATAATTTGTACTTAGATTATGTGCATAATTGTAGGTGATCAAAAGCTCAAGTTTTAGGAAAGGAATGTTGCTGCAACAGACTTGTAGAAACAATGAAAGAACTTGGCTACAGAAATAAATCTGGAATAATGAAGATGTTTTAGCAATCATGGTGCATTAACATACTAGATTTCGTGTGAGATAATTAAAAGATTGTGATATAAAGTTTCCAAAAGTGGAGGATACGAGCCATATACTTTCGGTTGCCCTAATTTTAAGTTATAAAAGGAGCACGCATGAAAAGAAAGAGAGAACCGTTATTCAAGGGAAAATCACAGAGAAAAACAAAAGAAAGACAAAATAAAAAAGATTTGAGGGTTGCAACAGAGGATTTACAATGAACAAGAAGGAGAGATCGCAAGATTAAGCATATTTCATCTTTTTTTATTATTTTCTTGTCTTTTACTTATTCATACGAATGCATTCGATGGCTGAAACTATTTTATTTACTTCTCTATTGCAAACCATGAACTGAATTTGATTATGGTTGAGTGATAAACAATCTTAGTGGATATTTCACTAACATATATGTATTGCTTTGTATTTGCTATAGCATTTTGTCTTAATTGTACTTATCTTAATTCTTTATTTCAACTGACCACCTATTTAGTGGATACTAGCTAAGAAAGAGTTTTAAAAAGGTCTGATTTAGCATAATCGATTAACATAATACTTGGTTTTATATTAGGTTTCCTAAGTTGAATAAATCTCAATTTGAATAGGGTTATGCTTGATATAAAATTAGTGAAGAACCAGATATAGGGATTCACCTTACAGGATAAGTGGAATCTAGAATGGATAATGCTATATTTAATATTGGCATAACAATTAGTCACTATTAGGTTGCATTATGATAAGATATCCAACAGGTGACAGCTGAGGATACTTGAGGGATTTTGCCCAGTGTTGTAGTAGATGCTGTAGCAACAACATTGTAATTGAAAATATAGTCAATGCCATTAAGTGAGTTTATTCACTCAACTACTCTATTCACATTGATTTCATCCTTGTGTTTAACGTGAAAATTTTTTTATTGTATTTTATTTATTACATTTTTAATTTAATTAGTTCTTTAGTTTCATAAGTTACCTTAATTCAATTAAATCAAACTACACTGTTAAAGATTGTTGTAGCAAGTTTGATAACATCAATCCCTATGGAGATGATCTGAATACTCATCAGTACATTACTTGTTGTGTACACTTGTGCATTGAGATCCATAGTAGTAGAAATAAACCAATAAGTTTTTACTGCTGTTTCTGGGGATTAATTGTCTATTGTGATTTGTTAGATTAATCTTCAACGGTGCTAATTTTTATTTTGTTTATTTTGTTGACAGCAGTGATCTAGTAACACTTGCATGTGCAAATATAAACCTGTTCAATTCTAATTTGATCTAGAAATTAAAAGAACTTCAAGGAGATTAAAAAAAGAGCAAAGAAATTTAAAAACTATTGTAGCAATAGATGATTTACAAGATATGGGGAATTTGAACCCCCGAGGAGAAATACAACCAATTAATCCACAAGAAGGTCAAAATGGATAGTATGTTTATGGGCAACTAGGGAAAAATAATATTATTCACATGGTAGATAATAGAGATAGAACCATTTAAGACTATGCAGTGTTGACTCCTCAAGCCATACATCCTAGAATAGTTTGACCTGAAGCTTAAGCTGATAATTTTGAGCTCATAGTAGTGATGCTTTAGATGTTACAAATAGTAGTGCAGTTCAATAGACTACCATCAGAAGATCTTCATTTTCACCTTAAACTATTTTTAGAGGTAAGTGATGCTTTTAAAATTGTTGGAGCATCACAGGAAGCATTGAGACTTAGGCTCTTTCCATTTTCTCTAGGGAACTGAACAAGGGCATGGTTGAATTCTTTACCACTAGACTCTATCACTACATGGAATGATTGGGTTGAAAAAATTTTTATGAAGTACTTTCCACCCACTAAGAATGTAAAATTGAGGAATGAGATCACATCTTTCCATTAATTGAAAGGTGAGAGCTTATATGATACATTGGAAAGGTTCAAAGAGTTGTTAAGGAGCTATCCTCATCACAGTATTCCTTATTGTATACAGTTGGAAACCTTCTACAATAGTCTCAACTTAAGAACTAGATTGATGGTTGATGCTTCAGTAAATATAGCCTTACTATCCAAATCTTACAATGAAGCGTATGAAATTTTGGAGAAAATAACTGATAACAATTATCAAAGGCCATTAACCAGACAAGTTGCAGCAAGAAATGCCATAGGAGTTCATAATATAGATACTCTGACAGCTTTAGCAGCCCAAATAACCTCATTAACAAATATGGTGATAGCTTTGACCACTACTCCAGCAACATATAACTAAGTTGTTGAGGTCTCATGTGTTTATTGTAGAAAAGGACAATTCTTTAAACAGCTACATGTTAACATTCTGTTCGAGGAAGCTCTGGAACAAGTGCCAAATTATGTGAAATTTTTTAAAGACATTTTGGTAAGGAAAAGAAGGCTTAAAGAATTTGAAACAGTTGCTCTGACACAAGAGTACAACCAAATGCTTCAAAATAAAATCCCTTAAAAGTTGAAAGATTCAGAGAGCTTTACACTTCCATGTTCCATTGGAACTAAATACAATGACAAGCACTTTGTGATTTGGGTGCAAGCATTAATATCATGCTTTTATCAGTATTCAAGCAATTGGGAGTTGGAGAAGTGAGGCCAATAACTATAACATTAATATTTGTTGATAGATGTCATGCTTATCAAGAAGAGAAGATTGAAGATGTATTGGTAAAAGTGGATAAATTTATCTTTCCAATCGATTTCATAGTATTAGACTTCAAGGCAGACAAAAAGGCACCAATCATTCTAGGAAGACTTTTCTTAGCCACAAGAAAGACTTTAATTCATGTGCAAAAGGGAGAGTTGACTATGCAAGTTAATGACCAACAAGTTATATTCAATGTGCTAGATGCAATAAAAAGTCGTAAGGAGATTAAAGACTGTAATTTTATCAGTGTTATCAATTTTGCTGTAGTCGAACAAGCATACAGTTGTTACAGTGATGAAAGAGATTGAGCTGTAACATTTGAAGCTCCTGAAGAAGGAGATATTGACACGGCTAAAATATCATGGCTAGGAAAAAAATGACCTTACAGAACAAAAAACCAATTTGAACCTTTCAATTTCTTAAACAAGAAAGCAAAACCTTACGTTCTCTCTGTTGAGTCACTACTTGTTTTAAAATTGAAACTTTTACCTACACATTCGAAATATGCTTGAAATATGCGTACATTGGTGACAATAAAACATTTCTAGTAACTATTTCATCTTTTTTAAATGCAAGTCAGGAGAAAAGTTTGGAAGAAGTATTGACGAAGCACAATAAGGCCATCAGATGTACCATGGCAAATATTAAAAGAATCAGTCCTTCCATATGCATGCACAAGATTTTATTGGAAGATTGCCACAACAACTCAATAGAGCAACAAAGAAGACTGAATCTCATCATGAAAGAAGTTAAAAAAGAAATCATCAAATGGTTGGACGTTGGAATAATATACTTAATATCAGATATCTCATAAGTAAGCCCAGTATAATATGTTCTAAAGAAAGGAGGAGTGACTGTTTTAGCAAATGAAAAGAATGAACTTATTCCTACAAGAACAGTCACGGGTTGGAGAGTTTGCATGGATTACAGAAAGTTAAACAAGGCAACAAGAAATGATCATTTTCCATTACTTTTCATAGATCAGATACTAGATAGACTTGCTGGAAAAGAATATCAATGCTTCTTAAACAGATACTCAAGCTACAACTGGATTGCTATAGCACTAGAGGATTAGGAGAAGATAACTTTTACTTATCCTGACGGAACATTTTCTTTCAGAAAGATGCCATTCAGTTTGAGCAATGCTCTTGTAACTTTTCAAAGGTGTATGATGGTAATCTTTTAGATATGGCTAAGCAAACACTTAAGGTATTCATGGATGATTTTTCAGTCTTTGGAGAATTATATGATGGCTTTTTACACAATCTAGAAAATGTACTTAAGAGATGTGAGGAGATAAATTTAGTGTGAAATTGGAAAAATATCACTTCATAGTATAAGAAGGGATAGTCTTAGGCCATAGGGGCTTTAGAAAGGGAATTGAAGTAGATAAGACAAAAATAGAGGTAATTGATAAACTTCCATAACCCATTTCAATCAAGGGCATAAGGAGTTTCTTAGGACATGTTGGGTTCTATAAAAGGTTCGATAAAGACTTTTCCAAGATAACCAAACTCTTATGCAGGTTGTTGAAGCATGACAAGCCCTTCAAATTTGATGAAAATTGTTTAAAGGCCTTTGTTGAGCTAAAAAAAGCTCTTATTACAGCACCAGTTGTTGTAGCACTAGATTAGAGTGTGCTTTTTAAGCTAATGTGTAACACCCATGACCATTCAGTTGGAGCAGTGTTAGGGCAGAGAAAAGACGAGATTTTTCATTCTATTTATTATGCTTGCAAGACCTTAGCCATTGTACAACTCAACTATACCACCAATAAAAAAGAGTTGCTGGTAGTTGTCTTTACATTTAACAAATACAGAGCATATCTGGTTGGTACAAAGGTGACTATTTATATAGATCCCTTAGCCATAAAGTATTTGATTTTTAAGAAACACGCTAAACCAAGGCTAATTGGGTGGATTCTTTTGCTACAAGAATTTGATTTGGAGATTAAGGATAAAAAAAGGACTGAAAATCAAGTGGCAGACCATCTATTTAGACTAAAAGCAAATGCAAGTACTCTGACTAAGCAGGACATCACAAAAATATTTATAGATGAATAGTTACTTATACTACAGCACGCTCAGATGATGCAGTAATCAAGATTCTCATTGTGTGCGGACTTTGCGAATTATTTAATGAGTGGACTATTGTCATCTAATTTAAACTACCAGCAGAGGAAGAAGTTTCTTCATGATGTAAAAAGCTATCGATGGAATGAGTCTTACTTATACAAGTTTTGTTCAGACCATGTAATTAGAAGATGTGTACCAGATGAATAATTTTCAATCATTTTACAATCTTGTCATGCTGCAGTATATGGTTGACATTTTGGAGAACACAAAACAACAGCAAAAGTTCTTGAATTAGGTTACTACTTGTCCTCTACTTTTAAAGATGCTTATGAGTTTATTAAATATTGTGACAAAAGTCAAAGGGCAAAAAATATCTCTCAAAAGCATTAATTTCTAGTCACCAATATTTTAGAAATGGCGTTTTTTATGTATGAGGGATAGATTTTATAAGACCATTCTCACTTTCTTTCGGCAATCTATATATCCTACTAGCTGTATACTATGTCTCTAAATGGGTAGAAGTTGTAGCAATATCAACTAATGATGCTACGGCAGTGGTGAAGTTCCTTTAGAAAAATATTTTCACGAGATCTGGCACCTCAAGAGCTAACATCAGTGATTAAGGAACCTATTTTTACAACAAGATATTTGTTGCAGCATTGGTAAAGTATGGGATTAAGCACAAGGTTGCTACAACATATCATCCACAAACAAATGGACAAATAGAGGTATCAACGGAGAGATAAGGAAGATTTTAGAGAAAGTTGTAAGTCCCAATAGAAAGGATTAGTCACTCAAATTAAGTGACTCTTTTTCAGCTTATAGAACAGCTTATAAAAAACTCTACCTGGCATGTGCCTATACAGAATTGTTTACGGCAAAGCTTATCACTTGCCATTAGAGTTAGAGCACAAAGCCTTTGGGCAATCAAGCAATTAAATATGGATATGAATACTGTAGCAAAGCAAAGAAAATTACAACTTTGTGAGCCAGAAGAATTCAGGTTATTCTTTTATGAAAAAGCAAGAATTTATGAGGAGAAGACCAAGCAATGGCACCAAAGAATCCAGGAAAGGGAACTCATTCCAGGCAATTGAGTTTTACTTTAACTCAAGATTAAAGCTCTTTCTAGGAAAATTTAAATCTAGATGGTCAAGACCTTTTAATCTTATCAATGTATATCCTCATAGGGCTATTGAACTCTTTGACGAAAGAACAGGTTAGGGATTCAAGGTTAATGGCATTAAAGTGAAGCATTACATGGGCGTTATTGTGACTCACCCAAAGAGGACTTGTTCGTGCTGTTCCTGAGGGATCCAACATGAACAATTAATGAAGGTCAGGCTCAAAGACCTAAAATCAAGCGCTAGATTTTTTACTAAAAAAAAAAGTAAGAAAGGAATTGCTGTATCATTAATTTAGCATGACAGACTGAAGGTGATTCTTAAGCAACTGGTATATTATTTAATATTTCTGCAGTAACGGATCAATCATTGGATCAATAATTTTTAACCATTGCAATCACACCCTCTAATTGTTTCCATTGAAGGGGTTAACATGCCGACATTAACAAATTATAAATTGAGATAAAGGAGAGTACGCAATCCTTATATTCTCTTGACATCTATCATTTTCTTTTCAATTTTGGATTTGTTTCCTAAATTCAATAGTTCTTTCCAAGATTATCTAATTCAATATTTTGCTCTTTTTACGTCTCTTCCATCTATAAATTAGAGATTTACTGTGGCTATTTCATTTTAACACTATTCTTTTTGTGCGTTACTCTCGACATCATTATAATCACTTTTTACAATTTGTTTGTCTTCTTTCAACATTATACTATTTACCGAGCACTGCTGTAATAATGGTAAAAATCAAATCATGCTATGAGATTAAAAGATCCAGCACGCTTTCGCGGTTACAAGGCTGAGGACAAATTTAAAGAATTTATTGAACCATATGAAATTTTGGAGGAAAAGGGCCTTATTTTCCTCATGCAGCCAACATGAGTGATGAACAATATCTCTACTACTGCAGCACAATAAATCTGGGTCATGTTTTGTTCTCACCCACAAGACCCAGTTATCCCAGTTGCTAAAGAGTTCTATTTTAACATGCTGTAATAAAACCAACGCAATATCTTCATGGGGCAAGTACAAGTACCACCTAAATCTCAGGTTATTAATGTCTTTTATGATTTGCCTACTACTATTGATTGTGAATATACAAAATTTATTAAGAATATGAATGTCAAGAAATAGAGGGAATGATGAAGAGCGAGTAATGAGTATGATAGATTTGAAACCCATTGCTAAAGTCTACATCAAGTTCTTAAAATCTAGGTGAATGCAACCACCCACACTACTACGGTTTAATATGATAGACTAGTACTTTTTTATGCTACAGTCAAAGGGTTAACTATAGATGTAAACAAAATCTTTGAAAAAGAGATTAGAGAGTGTGTAATGAGGAAACATAAATATGTTGCATTGTTATTCTCTTCTCTGATCACTGGTATATATGAGGCCTCGGGAGTAAAGTTTGTAAGTAGTAATGAGAGAATAAAGAATGAAAGGCCATTATAGCAAGTACAGTTGACAGAATTACTAAAAAAGCAACAACTGTAGCAACTCCAGAACACCTTGCTGCAACTAGGACAGAGCAGTCCATAAGACTTGAGAATATGCTGCAGGCACTCAACACAATTGTGAGGGAATGTGTCCAAGTGTAGATAGAAGAAAAAAAAAATTTTAGACTTGCTTAAAGCATCTTGAACTTTAAAAGCATTAATTTTCCTTGTACATGAAGATTAAGGATGTAGATTTCCCTAAGTCATTGCTACAGCAATGTAATTTTAGACTATTGAGGAAGCTGTTCTAATAGAAGGGAATGCAGATGCAGAAGTTGAAGAAGAGTCTAAAGAGGAACAATAGTTAGAACAAGGGAAAACAAATGATGTCGAAGCAAAATAAGAATCTGATGGTAAAGGGTAGGAAATAGAAGAAAAAGAAAAAGAAAAACAAGAAAAACGAGTGGATAAGAAAGATGAAGAGCCTCTAAAAGTGACTTCAATGAGCAAGAAAAGAGAAAATGGTGGTTGAAGAGGAATCTAAAATAGAATGGGAGGAGGATGTAAATACTGCAATCGAGGTGGTCATTAGCACAGTTGCTACCATAGAGAAAGCAAAAAATAGTCTGAAAAACATCATTGCAAGTGTCACTGTTGAAGAACCAACAGCAGCAAGACCTGCACCAAATATTCTACAGCAACCCCAACCAAAACATCAGCTCCCAGGGCTTTCAGCAAATGCAAAAAAGCACAAAAGTCTGAAGGTGTTGAAGCACCAAAAGAGCTAGACCAAAAGAAACAAAGATAAACTTAACCTAAAGCAACTGAGCTTGTTGGAACCCCTCTAATCAATCTAACTCAAAGCAAGAAAAAGAAATAACTAGTTTCTGCACCTATAGGTTCACCTAAAGAACGCTTAAAAAGTAGATCTAAAAAAAAGTTCCAACTTGTGCTACAATAGAAAGTTCAACAACAAGGAAGTATCCCACTGCAAGCCAATTTCATTTATCTGTTTGTACAAACTTTTTTTTATCTAGTTATATCATTTTGTTCATTTTGCATGTCTTTTTTATTTTTTTTAATGTGTGTATGTTTATCATTAAATAATTTTTTGTACATGTAAGGATACAACACCTCTTAAGTTTAAAGGGGTTGTTTCATGAGGTTTTAAGTTTGTTAAGTTTGTGAATGCATGTGTGTGTGTTGTGTTTATAGCTCTTTGTATCAAGTGTTTGTATTAAGATTAGAAAACCCAATAAGGAAAAATTGAGCTTGGAAATAGAGAATGAATGATCGACATGTAGAACTAGTGTATAGATAAAGGTTGAACTTACGTCTTGACACTTATGTTTTGATTGAGTTTTGCGAATTTTTTATAGCAAAACTTGGTAAAATAGAATAATAACCTTTTAAGATAAAAAGTAACTCCAATTTAGGAGAAATTTAAAATTTTTTAAGGATTTTTATTAACTATGCTAGGTATTACATAAAATATTGCTCTAATGACTTAGTTGCTGAGTAATCAAAGCCAAGCATATACCCTATATACAGACTTGAGTAAAAAAGGCAACAAAAATTATGAGCATTGTTGAAGCACCTAAAAAACATGAATGAGTGATGATGAAGGAATGAAAAATAAAGGAGTTTGCTGTCTAAGATATTGAATAACCAAGAGTGTTTATGAGCCTCATGTTTAACCTTAAGTTAAAGGTGTCCAAAGATAGTACTTAGATATAGCATCCTGAATGTGTTTGCTGCAACATCTCTATTATGCAATTTGAGTAAGTAATTAGGTGTCATCATTACAAGTGATAGGCATTCACACGAAAGCTCAATGTTATATTGAAGGGTATAAAAAAAACAAGGATGCTTGCTATAGCACAGTTTGAATCTGTTTTAAGACCTTTGTCTCCCTCACAAGATGGAATTGTTTGTAGTGTTTTTATAAGGTACATCTAATGCTTGAGTGATGCTGCAGCATCTCTAAGACGTGATCAAAAGTACACACACACACGTTAGACAGAACAAGACTTAAGTCTAAAATTGGAAATGCTATGAGAATTTGGCATGTTTAAGAGTTTCATCTAAGAGTTGATGAATTACGACAGGGTTGCGAGCAAAGTTAAGTTATTTATTGCAGGGTTAAGGTGTTTGTATTGTTGTCATTACTTGAGAACAAGCAACAGTTCAAGTTTGGGGTGTGATAACTCTATGAGATGAGAATTATCATGGCACTTTTAGGCTTAAATCAAGATTACTTAAGGACTAAAAGATGTGTTTTTATTACATTACTTTAGGACAAGTAATGGTGTAAGTTTGGGGTTATGATAACTCTACGAGATGAGAGTTATCATGACACTTTTAGACATAAATCATGATTACTTGGAAAGTAAATAGTGTGTTTTTATTACATTTCAATTACATTTTGCATGAACATTTATTCTAGTTTAATTTTTTATAAATTGAGTTGTTTGAGAATAATTTGTACATAGATTATGTGCATAATTGTAGGCATTCGAAAACACAAGTTTTAAGGAAGGAATCTACTGCAATAGACTTGCGGAAAAATGAAAGAACTTGGTTATAGAAGAATTGAAATAAATCTGGAACAGTGAAAATGTTGTGGCCATTGCTATAGTAATCCTAGAGCATTGACAAACTAGATTTCCCATGAGATAACTAAAAGATTACGATCTAAATTTTCTAAAAATAGAGGATACGTGCCATATACTTTCAGTTGCCCTAATTTGAAGTTATAAAAAGAGCATGCACGAGAAGAAAGAGAGAGCGATCATTCAAAGGAAAATCACCGAGAAAAACAAAAGAAAAGTAGAAAATAAGAAGGATTTAAGAGCTAGAATAGAGGATTCACAGTGAACAAGAAAGAGAGATCGCAAGATTAAGCGAACTTCATCTCTTTTTATTATTTTCTTGTTTTCTACTTATTTATGGGAATGCATTCGATGGCTTTTATTTCTTGCTCTATCGCAAATCATAAAATGAATTTAATTGTGGTTGAGTGATAAACAATCTTAATGGATGTTTGACTGACATATATGTTGCTCTGTATTTGTTATAGTATTTTTTTTAATTGTACTTATTTTAATTCGCTATTTCAACTGACCATCTATTTAGTGGATTCTATCTAATAAAATGCCTAGAAAATGTCTAACTTAGTAAAACCAATTAAGACAATACTTGGTTTTAAATTTTCGAAGTTGAGTAAATCTTAATTTGAATAAGGTCATGCTTGATCTAAAATTAGTGAAGAACCAAATATAAGGATTCTTCACATTGTAGTATAAATGGAACTTAGAACGGGTAATGTTATATTTAATGTTGGCATAACAATTAGTCACTATTAAATTGCATTAGGTATAAGATATCCAATAGGCGACAGCTGAAGATGTATGAGGGATTATGCCCAGTGCTTTGATAGATACTGTAGCAATAATACTGTAATTAAAAAAATAGTCAATGCCATTAAGTGAGTTTATTCAATCAACTACTCTATTCACATTGATTTCATCCTTGTGTTTGACGTGGAAATTTTCTTTATTGCATTTTATTTATTACACTTTTAGTTTAATTAGTTCTTTAGTTTCATAAGTTGCCTTAATTTAATTAGATCAAATACACTATTAAAGATTGTTGTAGCAAGTCTGATAACATCATTCCCTGTAGAGATGAATTGAATACTCATCAGTATATTACTTTTTGCGTACACTTACGCACTGACATCCATAGTAGTACAAATAAACTAACAGTCACATTGGTGAAAAAGGGTTGGAAGCTCATACCATAAAAGGATTTTTATCAAGTTTTGTAGGTATGTCTCTCAAGACTTATATTCATTGCTTAGGTGGAAAGACACACATAATAGATTTTAAAAGCTTTTCTCCATCTAGAAAATCACGAATCCTTGATTTAATTCACACTAATGTTTGCATGATGCAAAGTAGATCAACTGGAGATACATTTTATTTTGTGACTTTTATTGATGATTGATCTAGAAAAGTGTTGGCTTTTACTTTGAAATCTGAAGACTGGGCATTTAATATGTTTAAGTTCTTCCGTGTTTATGTTAAGAGAGGGATAAGAAGAAAATTAAAATGTGTCAGGATAGATAATTGTGGTAGATATAGAGGACCATTTGAGTAGTATTGCAAATCTCATGGAATAAGACTTAAGAAGACTATACCAAAAATCCCTCACTAGAATGGTGTTCTAAAAAGGATGAATAGAACAATTGAAGAGAGGGTTAAGTGTATGCTTTCTGATGCCAAGCTTCGTAAATCTTTCTAGGCAAAGACTATACGGACTGTAATTCACTTGATTAACCTTTTTTCTTTAGCTCCATTAGATGGCGATGTACTTGAAAGAGTTTGGATTGAAAAATATGTTTCTTATAAACACTTAAGATTTTTTGGTTGCAAAACTTATGTTCACATTCTTAAGGATGAAAAATCGAAGCTTGATGATAAAGCCAAAGAATACATTTTCTTAGACTATAGGCATGAAGAATTTGGGTACAAATTATGGGATCTAGTGGTAAGAAAACTGATCAGAAGTAGAGATATTGCATTTCTTAAAGATCAAATAGTCAATGATGAAGAGAAAAATGATAAGCCTCAGTCATCTCTAGAAATTCTTATTATTCTAACTTTAATTTCTTCAGTTGTAGTTCATTATGATTATACGAGAGCTGGAGAGGATAATAATAATGGTCCAATAGAACCAGTTGAACAAATACCTTTAAAACCACCAGCACCACCAATTAAGCCAAAATTAAAATGATTCATAAAAGAATGTTGACCTTCTACTAGATATCTTTCACATGAGTATGTGATGCTTATAGATAGAGGGGAGCCAGAAGGTTTTGATGAAGCTATGTCTCACCAACATAAAAATAAGTGTGTTCAAGCTATGCAAGAGGAAATGAAATCTTTAAATGAGAACTACACTTATGACTTAGTAAAAGTTCCTAAAGGAAAAAGGTCACAAAAGAACAAATAGATTTACAGGTTAAAGGTTAAAAAAACTTACAACAACAATCCAAGGCTAAATTATTTATGAAGGACCTTAGTCAAAAGAAAGGTGTCGATTTTGAAGATATATTTTTCCTTTTGGAGATGTCTTCTATCCGAGTAGTTCTGGGTTTTGTAGCTAGCTTGAATTTTGAAATTGAACAACTTGATGTAAAGACAACTTTCTTGCACGGTAACTTAAAAGAGGAAATATACATAGAACAACTTGAAGGGTTCAGTGTCAAAGGCAAAAAAGAACTTGTATGTAAGTTAAAGAAAAATTTATATAAGTTAAAACAGACACCAAGACAGTGGTACAAGAAGTTTGATTCTTTTATAAAGAATCATGGCTTCAGCAAGACTATGTGTGACTATTATGTTTTTGTGAAGAAGTTTAGTGACGATCATTTTATCATTCTCTTGCTTTATGTGGATGACATATTGATTGTTGGCCAAGATACTAGTAAGATTAATAATCTGAAGAAAGAGCTTAAAAAGTCTTTTGTAATGAAGAACTTGGGACTAGAAAAATAGATTCTTGGCATAAAGATTTCCCGCCATAGAAAATCTAAGAAGTTATGGTTACCCAAGAAACATTTGTTAAAAGGGTTCTTGAAAGATTTAACATAGGCAAGGAAAAATCTGTTTGTTCTTTACTTGTAGGTCATTCCAAGCTTAATTCTGAACATTATCCTACAAGTGAGAAAGAGAAATAAGAGATGAAAGAAGTTCCTTATACTTCAGCAGTTAGCATTTTGATGTGCGCCATGATTTGTATAAAACCAGATATTGCTCACGCAGTTGGTGTAGTTAGTTAGTTTCTCTTCAATCTTTGTAAAGAACACAGAACAACAATAAAATGGATTTTCAGATATCTCAGAGACACTTCCAAAGCATGTTTTATGTTTTGGCAGTGACAAACCTATGTTACAAGTCTATACAAATGCTGATATGGCAGGAGATGTTGATTCTAGAAAATCCTTACTAGGATATCTACTCATCATTGTTGGAGAATAGCCCCATGAAAATTCAAACTCCAATCGTGTGTTGCTTTATCTACCATTGAAGCAGAGTATGTTATAATCACTGAAGGTTGCAAAGAAACCTTATGGATGAAGAATTTCCCACAAGAGTTGGGTTTGAAGTAAGATAGGTTTGTTGTGTACTACAACAGCTAGAGTGCCATTCACTTAGCAAAGAATTCGACTTACCATTAGATATTCAAGCATATTGATGTGAGGTATCATTGGGTACAAGAAGTGCTTGAGAAGATTCACGTAACGAAAAATAGGTCAGATATAATGACAAAGTCATTTCCCAAGGAGATGCTCAAAAGCAGGCTTGGTGGTGTGCCCTATACGATCTAAAGGGGAGATTTGTTATGTCCATCTCATTTGGGTGGCGTAAGCCCAAAGTTTTATAAGTTTAGGTAGTTAAGTAATTGAAGAGAACATGAAGGGGTTAGATAAAATTTTTCATTAAAATTAGGTTTTGAAAGCACCATATAAAGAAGAATAAGCAGCGGCTAACATTGATTGAAAAAAAAAAAAGAAAAGATGAGAGTGGGAAAACAATAGTGGCTATTTTTAGGTTTTAGGGGCAAGGATTTCAATCTTTAATTGGACTATTAGAAGGCAAATTTAATTCTGATTTCTCCCTAATTTAGAGAGTAAGTTCCTATCATCGCCCTCTACAATCCTATTGTTCTTTATTTTTATTTTATCCTCTCGTTAGTTATTATTTGAAATACCCACTTATTAGGGAGACAGATATTGACTTGTTATTATAAGCCAAAATTGTTGAATTTTTTTATATTGTTAGCTTCTAGAGGAGAATTTATGCTTTAATCCCATTATTGTATAGTTGGAAGATTATATCGAACTACGGTCCTGTGGTTTTTCCCCTTTTAAATTTTTCACGTATAAATTTATGTCTCTTGTGGTTGATTTATAACTTTAGATTTTATTGGTTTATTTTTCTATCAATTTATTTATGGTACACATCTTATTTTAACAATACAAAGAGAGAAAGTGTTTGTTTGTACGTAATTTGTAACTATTTGTGTGAATTCTTTCCCCAACACTGTGTCCGCTAGGTTCGCTGCTACTGCATTGACTTCATGTGGCTACTGGGTTCGCAAATCGTGACTTAACTATAGCTAGTCGTGCTCATGGCTTCACGAATCGTGGCTATTGGATCGATTGGTGATAATTAGTCACGAGTGCTCCTTTTGTCCTGGGTTGTGAATCATGACTTAACTGCTGCTGGTTGTGCTCGTGGCTTCACAAATCGTGGCTGTTGGATCAATCAGTGATGATTGGTCGTGGTTGTTGCTACCATGCTTGTTATAATCGGTAGGGTGATGGCTGCTTGAGGGATGTGTGCTGTGTGCACACTGCACAACACTTAATTTCACAGATTATTTCCCTTTTTTTAAGGAGAAATGCAAATTATAAAGAAATTTGTACTATTCACAGCTAGTTCAAGATTGCAGATTCGACATTTCAATTAGAAAAATCTCCAGAACAATCTAAAACTTAGATGGTGATGGTGGCAATTGTTGGGTGGGTCGTTGGTGTAAGGCAGTGAGGGTGATTTTGGCTGTTAGCTGCTGCAATTGTTGGGTGCTCTTAGTTTTAGGGATCTACTGTTTTAATTTTTTCATTTTGAGTTTTCTTTGTTTTTTTTATTTAAATTGTTTTAATTTATATATTGGCCTAGCCCTTTTAAAGGCCCTAACCAAGTCCAATATTTATAGGGTTTACATTTGTAGGCTTATATCCATGACTTTACTATGCGAGCTGACTTAAAGCTTACGGGCTTGGGCTAGGCTTGCTGGGGTGTTTTTGCCAACCGTAATTATTTTATTTATCTTTCTATACATATAAGTTTTCAAGTCATAGGGACATTGATTAAAATGAATTATTTTTTAAAATAATTTTGATTTATTTAATCTATTTCTTAATTGATATAGTCATTATGGATACCTTTATTTCAATACATGATAAGTTAAATTATTATAAAAAACATAGTAATATTTAGAAAACTATTAATCTCATCTCATGCATGATTATATTTCAATTAATTATATCATCACCATTATTACTATTTTACAAAATATAAATATTTCAATTAATGCAATGTGTATATACAAAAAAAGGGTATCAAAATCAGCTATATTTAATTATTTTTGTACATATTTTTCAAAATTTTATCACTTATTGTTTAAATTAGTATATGTCCATATCATTTAAATTTTCAATGGTTTCAAGCTTAACACTCAATGGTTTAAGTTTAATCGTATAATTTTTAGTGAATGGTTTAAGATTTTAGGTAAGTATTAATTTCATATCGGTTGGTGGTGGTTTCAAGTTTAGGCCGTAAAGTTTCAAATATTTTTGCTTAAGGTTTTACAATAAAAGCTTTCATGTTTAATTGTAAAGGTTTCAAGTTATTTTACCTTTAATTGATTTCAAGTTAAGTGCTTAAAAGACTTTGGATAAAAAGTACATGTTTAATGATGGATAGTCTTGTGTTTAATAGCCTTACTTTCTAATTTAAGCTCAAATTTTTAAGTCAACAATTGTTCAAGATTCCAGCGTATTCAAATCCAACGGTGAGCATTTTCCCTTGTATCGGATACATAGATTTACAGTAGCTATGCCCAAATTTTAGTTATAATAACATGAATGGCATAAAATCTCTGCAACTTAAGCGACCCAAAATTTTTGCCAATCCTATGAACAATGGATCATTGGAGTAAATTTTCCTAATTATTGTACTAGAAACAAACTTGTGTCAGGATTATACCCAAGAAATATCGGTGTTAGATAATAGATCTTTTTCATATGTACGCTTTACACATTTATTGTCAACAGCTGCACTGTTTTTGCCCTTTCAAGTCGCCGATGATGGGGTGGGTGGCATTTGGGATTGCGACCGATGATGCCATCCCATATGGACCACATAACACGCGTCTCATCTCCTATATAATCATTCCAGGGGTTTAATTAAGTGATCTCCAAATAAAGAGGGAAATTTCTGCAAGTATCTTTTGGAAATTTCAAAGTAGAGCTTAAATTCGTTTTGTGTGCAAGAATTTTTCTTTTGCACTTTTGTAGGATTGTATTAATCGACTCAATTGTTTATTGTAATTTTATTCATATTGCAAATAGTTTTGTACCGTTATTTCTTGTGTTGAGAATGAAATGTTATATTATCTGTTTCAAAATAGAAAAAAAAAAATAAAGTGAGTGAAAAGGAAATGAAGGTTCTCACACATGCATGGTTAGAGATAATAATAGCTTGGGATAGTATGCGAATTGGCAATCCCACTTCATCTCAATTACTTACTTCAATGAGATATAAATATGAACAACTTTCTATCTCATTTATATATTAGAATAAAAATTAAGATTAATCTTGAATCATTCGCAATCCCCTCTCATCCCAATTGTCTCAAATGTCGCCAATATTTCAATCAATTGATTTTTTAATTTTGATATCATATTTTAATAAGATTTAACTTAAAATTTTTATAAATTTAAATATTTGTGTTTCCATTAAAACCTCAATTGACATTAAGAAGAAAAAAATATTATATATTGCTAATTACATGATATATTATTGACGAGTAATGTTTTAATAAGAAATTTGATACTTTATTAAAATAATAAATTTTCTGAAAGATAATAAAAATACATATTTTAATATATTATAAGATAAAATATATTACATTAAAATATGTATAATTCTTGTTTTTTAATATATCTCTTAATGTAATAAAGTAAGTAATCTTTATTATATAATGACTCATAATTAATCACCTTAAAGAAAAATAGTATTAAATATATTATTCGGTAAAATAATTGGGATGATTTGGATGTCGGGATAAATCCCAATCTCGATCCTAATTTATATATGGAATCCGTTTCAATATCGAATCGACGAAAATCCTAATTACCTGTAAAACCCAAGCTTGAGAGTGGCGGTGTCCAATATTGCAATATATATCAAGTCACATTATAGACATATAATAACCCCATCGCCATAAAGTCTGCAAAGGTGGGTGGTGTAACAGCCCATGATGTGACAAAAAAATTGTGAAGAGTGCGCCACGTGTAAAAATTTAATGATTTCGTAACTGCCTCCTCCAGTAACAAAACTCTTTCCACCCGATGTTAGCCGCTTGCAAATGGCAAACTGAAATTGCAATGGTTGATGCCATTTGAATTTCTTTTCTTTTATAATTTTTTTTTCTTTTAATGATATTCTATATATAACGATTGATACATAATGATTGAAATTTAGCGATTGTAAATTTTTAATACTATTATTAGATATTGCATTCAAATAACACATTGAATATCATATTGTCCTTTAAATTCATTAAATCAATTTTATAAGTCAACATTTACTAATTTTACTTTACACACTCTTGCAAATGTCAAAATAACGCTTTATTTAGTATTTTTATCTTCAAGGCCATAGAATATATTCATCACAAATAGAGATTAAACTTAATTTAGAAGTATTAAAAATTTAATGATTACAATTTTAAGTTGATGATCCTAAACTTCATATTAGCATTAATATCATGTTTAATGACAGAATTTTTAGATTTAATGATATTTATTTCATGTAATGCTCTATTTCATAATTACAATTTTAAGTTAATGGTCCAAGATTTCATGTTAGCATTAGATTCATGTATTTTTTAGGTTCAATATTAATGATTTCATGTAATATTCAATGATTTCAGATTTAATTATTACAATTTCAAGTCAATGATCATATGTTTATCTAGCATTAGTTTCACGTTTAATGGTAGAATTTTCAGGTTCAACGTAAACTCAAAGTAAGATGCAGTTTTCTTTATTCTCTAATATACAACGTAATTTAAATATTATAATTAACAATACTAATTATTACATTTAAGTCATAATAACCTTGATTAAATTTAAAATAATTTCGATTCATTTAATCTATCTCTTAATTGATATAGTGATTATACATATCTTTATTTCAATGCATAATAAGTTAAATTGTATATAAAAATTCAGTAATCTTTAGTAAACTATTAATCTCATCTTGTCTTTTTTAAGGAATCCTCGTTTGGTTATACTTTAATTCAATAATATTTAAGAAACAGTTAATCGTCCCATTTGGTTATACTTTAATTAATTATATCATCACCGTTATTACTATATTTTAAGCGATATAAATTTTTTTTCAATTGTTCTATTGATTAAGAGTTCATTTATAAGGACAAATAATAATATTGTTCGTATTGTTATGGTACTGGCAAGTTCGCCCATGTAAACAAACTCCAAATCCCAGTAATCTTCAGCACAGAGCCATCCAATCTTTAAGAAGATACACGTGCAAGTTAATTATTATAAAGGATGTGAGACAATCCAATAAAAGGGAATCTCATTGTTGAAGAAAGTTTAATGCCAAAACAAATGTGGTGAAAATTAAAATCTAACAATGGGAAAATGTATAGATCAACTCGAAAATGCGTATTACAGGCAAGACATGATTAGCAATTTTGGATCAGACAGGAAAATTATTAATTGTTTCTGAGTTTCTGCGGCCGAGCAATGACAGTAAATGGGATTCGATCACATAAAGGACGTTGGTCCCATAACTCCCCCAATAAATTATCGTCACGGCGACCATACATGTTGCCCATGTGAACGGCTCTCAACAGTAAATATCACAAAATTTGAAAGAATTTGTTAGATTACACCAAAATTTGTTGGGTAGACAATGACTCGAAAATGACTCCACTGTCCATTATTAATTATTTTCGATCGGGCTGGAGAAATAACAATTGTACTTCTTAAACAAAACCTTTTTGGAACTATCATTTCTGGCAACATCATATCGACTATGAAAACAATCAACAATATCTTTACCCTGAAATCTAAATCTCTGGTTGTACTTATTATACAGTTTTTCTAGAAAGAATATTTTAATTCTAAGATTTTTATACGATTATTTTATGGTGTTGTAATTAAAATTACAGTATTAATATTATAATTCAACATAAATTATGTAAATAAAATATAAACCATGTAAATTAACATAAAATTTATAAATCAACATTAATTATCAAATAAAATATAAATTATGTAAATAGAATATAAGAGTTATAAATAAAATATAAAACAAGCAAATTAATGGTGTATCAATGATAAACAAAATAAAAATTTTACTACTAAAAAATGGTCTTTATTGACATTAGAATAGTGTCAGTAATTACTTTCAATCACAATTGTTAATTGTGTCAGTAATCTGATAGTCAAAAAAATAGTGACATTTGTTTGTGGTGTCATGAATATGGTGTTAGTGATTACTATTATTATAGTATCACTAATATTATGACACCATAGTATTATTAGTTGTTGATATTTTGTTAGTGTTTATAATTATTGTTACCATGGTATCACTATTTATTTATTTATTTAAAAAAAATAAAAAATTGTATTAAATCATTGCCTATTGATTTATTGGTAAAACTAAAATGCACCACAAAATAACAAAAAACAATGATTTATATTACAAACTATTTCATTTCATATTCAAATATTATTAGTATATATTACAAATTCTAAATACTTCGATAAACAATATATAAGATATTCTATTCTCATAACTAAATAATCTAAATTAAATATATAAATATTTCTACTATCCAATCAATTGCCTACTACTTGTGTGTAAATTTAATAAATCTAGAAGGTAAATTGAGAAGGATGATTGTCTTTCACTCTTTAAACATAAATAGTGCAATTGTGTTATCACACTAGTAGCTTGTTCGTTTAATAGACTACATGGTTTAGGATACCGGTGAAGTTAAGGAAGAAACACTTGAAACACATTGATCAAATCTACATATGAATACATGGAAAAGAAAAAAAATTATCCGCCAATTCCCAACCATTAGAGAAACAACGATTAACAGAAATAAAATTATTTTGTTCGAAACAAATACTAATAAGCTATTTACAAATGAACTAAGTTATTTCAAAGGAAAGTTAGTGAACAAGAAAGTTGTATCTTATTTCATTAAAAATACCTAAAATATACAATTTATTCAACCATAGATATAAATAAGAAACATTGATAGCTTGACTTTAAGATTTTCTTTAATTCAATACTATTTGGAATGTTATGAAACTTACAGAACATAATTAGACATGTCAATGCACCACATATAAAATTCCCAAGTCATTTGGACAATTCTACATTAGCTTCTCAAATGATAAAACCATATAGTCAAAACTGCATATGAAACTGTAATAGCAGTAACAGGTATTTGAATATTTATTAAATTGAAAAAACTAAATATATTATAATGATACTTTCCAGATTTTAAGTGGACATATAGATCAACAACTTATTAAATTTTGAGATCATTTTGATATCGTTAGGCTAGTGTTCAATAGGATCAAAGATTAATGAACGGTTTTGTCAGAAAAAGTTATTACAGAGGCAACAGAGTTTGAAAAATCATTAAAAATAATTTACAGGTTCAATCAAAATGAAATTTTTGAGATTTTTAAAACACTCACTTTGCCCAAATAATTTTATACTTTCCTCACGATGACTCCTATTGTTTGACACCATAAAGATAGCTTCTCTTTGAACAGTTGATTGATAAGCTTGAATGATTGATGATGGCTGTTTCATAGTAAGTTTAGGTTTGTTAGATAGAAAGAGAGAGAGTGATGTGCTTATAGGTCATAAGGGAGAACTAAGGCTTTTGCTTACGAAAATTTTAGGTTTTGGGCTTCTATACACACCATTAAATGAAATATATAGTATATACTAAACCCATGATTGTTGATTGCCATTATTTTTTTAATTAACAAATTACACTCAACCTAAATCCATAATGACTGATTGTAATTATTTTTTCAATTAATAAATTGAATTCAACATAAAATACAACAACCTTTTATTCATTTTTTAAATTTAAATTAGATTATAAGCAACAAAGACCCTAGATTTCCAAACAAGTGCAAGGTCTCATTCACACTCAATAAACATCATCCAATTAACACATAAACACTTATACAATGAGAATAGAGAATGAGATAAAGAGTTACCGCAACACTGATTTGGACTTTCAAACCCCAACTTTGCCCAAATTCTTTACAACACTTTGTAGGTTCTTTTTAAGGATATTTTAGCTTAAAGATAGTGACTTTCAAGGAGTTGACGAAGGCAGCTTTCAAGGTAGATCATTGTTAGAGAGAGAAAAAGAAAGAGAGAGAGAGAGAGGGAGGAAGAGAGAAGGAAGAAAGCTTCGATTCTTTTAGAGAAGAAAAGAGCTTTGGCGGCCATGGGATAGATTTTTTACTTAGCAAAACTTTTAAGATGTTAGGTTTCATATACACCATCCATTAAAAATGACATAGTATCAATGGCTTTTAGGTAATTTATTTTGAGTTTTGATATTTATTTACTTATTAATTAGAAAACTTAAAATGCAACTTGTGGCCCAATGGTTTAGTGCTTAAAATTAAGAAATTATGGTTTTGAAGTCTTCGGTTCAAATACTTGTAGATACAAAATTAAAATTTTACTTTTTTAACTACTAATACCTTAGTGTCACTAATCTCTAATGTTTAATTTACAAACACCATAATATAAACAATTTGTGATATTTATAAGTTAAACACAAAAAATGGCCCAAATGCATGTAATTACTAATACTTTTTAAAAAAGTGTCACAAGACAAATCTCACAAAAGACCATTTTTCTAGTAGTGCTAGAACAAGAACTTAAAAGCTATAACCAAATGCTTTGGAATATCTACAAAATTTTACTTGCATGGCCAACCTCTTTTTTGTTTTTTCATGTGTAGTACCATCAAAAACATTTTCTAAAAGATCAAATGGATGTTGGTAGAGATTGTATTTGTCATTATGCTTCAATTTTATGATTATATTAACACTGTCCTTACTCTGTAATTTCCATCTTTGTTCTTAAGGCTTTTTCATCTATAGTCTAACAACCATATGACTACCAATAACTATTAATATCTATATAAGCTGTAACAATGGGTTTAGCATAATATCGACCACATGAGGTGTTGTGCAAACTTTTTGTACTTATAAGTGCATAAATTTATTATAGAATAGATTTATGGTAACGGGTATCAATCCTACGAGGAGATAGATTTAATTATGTATAGGGTTAATTTTCTATATGAGTCAGGGAAGTTATTTTTTTTTTATCTTAGTATTTAAAATAAAATGGTGGAAATGAACTCTAGATGAACCAATGCAAATGAAGCACTTGAGTTTCTAAATTAGTTCTAATTGATTTATGAAGGGATATTTCCACTCTTCGTAGTTCTCTAATAAATATGATAAAATATGATATCAAGTGCTTAGTATGCCAAAGAGTAATGATGTTCTGCTAAGTGTGTTGTTAAGAACACATTGCACTAAACAATAATAATCTTTTTGCCAACGTGGCAAGACTATCCACTAAATAGCTTAGATGCACTCTCTATCGACAGTGAGTCAAGACAATCCACAAAATACTAGAAGGAAATTTTCTTTCTAATAAATATGGTGTAAAGTGCTCATTGTGCTAGACAATAATAATATTTTATTAGGGAGCTGATATACCATGTAAAATCTAGACAAATACTATATGTCAACAATAAGTTAAAACAACAACATAAATAAGAGAGGAGCCATCGTATTTATAAATACTATGAGTAAATCATGGTCATTAGATGAAAACAATATGAATGCTTAGAATTGTGCCACGTGGCAAGCTTTGGTTGGTTGGAACACATCATCAGTCAATGTCACATTAGCATTTCAATCCAATAATATGCTGCCACATCGTCAATCAACACCACATCATCATTTTGGTCTAATAGAATCCTGCCACATCATCGATCTAGTTAGATGTTGCCACATCATCGGTCAATGCCACTTCATCATATCGTACATGTGAGTAGTACCATATACGTAAACAGTGTCATATATATGAACAATAACATATACCCTTTATGGTTTTCAATTGTTCCAAGCTTAAAAATGCCATCCGTTTTGTTGTTTGACTTCTCGTTAACCATGAAATAGCCAAAAAATATTTTAGATATTAGTATTTTATCCTCTTGAAGAAAACTATAAAAGAGAAGAAAAAGAAAGAATAGAAGGGGGATGATTATTGATGATTATAATTATTTTTAGGATTTTTTTTCTCTCTTTTCCATGAGGAACTAAACTCATTTTTCTAGTTGAAGGTTAATGAAGTTTTGATTCACTATTACTGTGAGATCTTTCTTATGCTTTAATTATTTTATCGCCTTTTAGGTATTTGTTTATTCTCTGAATTATTTTTATGATTATGTTTGTTAATTAAATAATTGGCCACTATTTAATTATCAACTTAATCTACTGCCAATTGAAAGATTCATCAAATAAAGATTTTGATGTTTGTGGCAAATAACATAACGGTCCGTTGTGTTATGAGAATAAACAATCTAATTTAAATGAACCATTGTATGCATTTGTTAATTAGGATTTGGGTCTTTCTAATTTTCAGGCTGTCAATTAATTAAATCCTATGATTGTATCTAGGGTTGTCTATTGATTAAGGAAATAATCAACAGTCGTACCTTAGTTACCTACTAGTTAAGGAGAGATTTGCTATTATCGTGTCTCAATAGCTATAACCAGTCTATTAATAAGTAGTAATGATTTACAATTGTATCAATCATCAGAACTCAAATCAAAGCTGAGTTATTTCCTTCAACTAGAGTTTTTCCATTTTGAATTACACTTTTAATTTGCATTTTTATTATTTTAATTAGATTTTCATTATTGTCAACAATCCCTTAATTTTACATTTTCATTTTAAAAGGATTAAAATAATTACAAGTCTCTGTAGACATGATCCTACTCAATCACTATACACAATCTTGTTTAGAGAAGGTTTTTATATTTGCTTGCTTCGACACTCATCAGATGCTTACATCCACCGACAAATCAAGCCACAAGACTTCACTATTATAAGTACAAAAAGTTACAAAGTTCTTAAGAAGTTTATACAAAATATGAGCTCTTAACTCTCTCACACAGTCAAGCTCTTTTATCTCTCAATGAGATCCCTAAAACACACACCAGAATCAACCTTATATAGTTAGTTTCTGAGTTTGTTATCACCAGCTGTCTTCCCGCCAAAAACAACTGATTTAATAGCCCTCCCATGTGCCAAACACATGGCTTAGTAAGTGAAAGTTCAAAATGACAAGCAAAACATGCCATTTCAAAACAAATATGTCATGTATATCACATGTGAATAACTAATGGCTTTAGATGACACCCTTTAACATGTTGGTTAAGTTTCAATACTTTAAAAAATGACACATCTTTAACCTTGAAACAAGATGTCAGACAATCAAGTTTGTGTTCATACTTAGCACTCTTCACCTTGAACTCTTAGCTTCATTACTCTTTTTAGTTTTCCTCTTTAAAATTTTCAGCTTTTATAACCTGAAAATCCTTGTTCAGTCTATGCAAAGATTAAACTTGGCAGATGGCACAACTTTGGTCAATATGGTGGCTGGATTTTCCTCTATGTGAATCTTCACTAGTTTCACAACTCCCTTAACATTTCATGTCTTACATGCAACTTGTTAGGAAATTTTAATCCCACCAAGATCTTGCAAGCAAAAATATATTAAATAAATAACAAACGGAAAAATAGATGGAGAATAAAACCAATCGCATAACACAAGAATTTACATGGAAAACTTTTATAATGGAGAAAAACCATGGTCACGGAGGACGACGAGAGAAAATCCACTATGTTAAAAGTCATTATAATCCCTTAAGTATTTTCCCTCATACTCAAAACCCCAATAACATCCAATTTCTCAATAGACTTACTATTTCTCTCACACTAAAAACTTCTACTTACAGAGAACTGATTGCTGTGTTATACAAATAAGTGAACTCAACCTCCCTATACATAGTGATTATTATTTGTCGAAGAAATATTCTTTTCTTATACTAGTAATTTTATTCCTTCAATAAGTCAAGTCCCAAAGGGAAAACTACTTATTTTTAAAAAATAAGAATCCTACAAAAAAAGAAAAATATCGTAAGAAATCCTTATTGAAAAATAAGATATTTGAAAAATAAGATATATTTCCTAACAATCTCCACATTGGCAAATTTTTCAATTAGGTGACAAAACACGATTCTCCGTGTATCCACACAACCATGTCGTCTCCACCTTCTTTACTCTACAAAAACTACACTCATATAAGGCTTATGAGAATCATTCCACCATGGGTAAAATCTTATCTTCTATCTAGCAGCCATAATTTTTCATACCGAAAATTATCATATTCCACCCTATCCAAAGTACACATATTCGGCACATGTCGATCACTTTATTAAAAATAGCCACTCTCATGTTTGGCTTCCTTGAAAGTCCTCAAGCATCAACAAAAAAATTCCACCACACACTTTACACAAATGTCAAACCATGCCTTTTGTGCAAATATTATAGATCCACTAGCAGCAATACATCCTTTTCCATGGTACTAA
Organism: Luvunga scandens; assembly: GCA_030449905.1. NCBI lineage: Eukaryota > Viridiplantae > Streptophyta > Magnoliopsida > Sapindales > Rutaceae > Luvunga > Luvunga scandens. The sequence goes on from JASUUG010000696.1 coordinate 742,719, forward strand.
CGGCTTGCCATGAGGATATCTTCGTCATCTATTATAGGGGATCATCATCTCCCATAATAATGAGAGACTTTCTACTAACGATACTATTAGCATTTTCATATACTGACTTGGAGCCACTTGCCGAACTTGCTCCATTTTGACAATCTTCTTTAAGGTGTCTTGATTGTCTACACATCTCTAAGGGTTTCCACTAGTGAGAACACGGTTCACATCGCCCTTTTTTTCCATGTGTAACGAAACTAAATGAATATATCCTTGACTTAAATCCTAAGCCAAAATCGATTCTCCCATCAAACTTTTCAACCTCAATACTCATAGGATTTGAAAATCTTACTACAAATATATTTGCTCTACTTTGCAACTTTAGCTCTGATACCACTTGTTAGGGAATTTTAATCCCACCAAAATCTTGTAAGAAAAAATATATTAAACAAATAACAAACAAAAAAGTAGATGGAGAATAAAACCAATCACATAACATAAGAATTTATGTGGAAAACTCCTATAATGAACCTTTTATTTCTCTCACACCCAAAACTCCAATAACACCCAATCTCTTAATAAACCTATTATTTCTCTCACACTAGAAACTGTCTACTTGTAGGGAACTAATTACTATGTTATGCAAATAAGTGAACCCAACCTCCCTAAATAAAGTGATTATTACTTATAGAAGAAGTATTCTTTTTCTTATACTAGTAGTATTTCTTCCTTAAATAAGTCAAGTCCCAAAAGGAAAATTATTTATTCCTAAAGAATAAGAATTCTACAAAAAAGGAAAATATGCTAGGAAATCCTTACTGAAGAATAAGACATTTTTCTTAACACAACTTCACATCAATATGCTTCAGTTTTTAATGATGAGTTCGGTTTTTTCTAAGATATAAAGCACTTTGATTTTCATAATACACTTCAACTGACCACCCTTGTTTTACTCCCAATTTACTAACCATTCCTTTTAACCAAATAGCTTCTGTGAAAGTTTCTACAGTTGAAATGTACTATCCAACTTTTATTGTGGGCAAAGCAACCACACTCCATAGTGTTCTTTCCAGTTGACGGTATAACCTTTCAAAGTAAATAAAAAACTTGTTAATGACTTTCTTTTATCTAGATCTCCTTCAAAATCAGAATTAACAAACCTAACCAAGGTGTGTCCTTTTTCACTTGATCCACTATATGCCAAACCAAACTCCAAAGTGCCTCCTTTCTCCATTAAACTATTCTCTAATGATCAATACTAGGGTTAGTCATAAATTTACTCACCATGCTCACAACGTGTGAGATATCTATTTTGGTAAGTACTATAGTAAGGAGTATTGGCCATTTCTATTGTTCTGCATCAGTTTAAGGACATTGCACATCAAAAAGCTTAAAATGATTTGCTAGTGGTACTTTATAGGTTTGGAATCAAACATACCAAACATAAGCAAAACTTTATTGACATAGCTCTATTGAGTTAGAAACATAACCTTTTTCACTTTATCTCTAACTCTTTCCATCCCTAAGATTTTCTCTTTTTTTTTTTTGGTGTAGCTCCAAAGTCCTTCATTTTAAACTCAATGCTCAAAAGAAACTTTAGCTGATCAACATCTTCTTTATTCTAACATGCTTTCAAAATATCATCCACATATAACAAGAGTTATATCATCTTCCCTTCACTTATCTCTCTAAAATAAACACAACAACCATAACTACATTTGCTATAAATATGTTTGACCATAAACATGTCTAACCTGAAATACCATTGCTTAGGTGACTGCTTTAAACCATATAGGGACTTATTAAGCATACAAAAATGATCCTCTTTTCTCGGTATTATATACTCTTCAGGTTGCTGTATTACAATTTTTTCTTGTAAGTCACCATACAAGAAAGCTATTTTAACATCCATTTGTTTAAGATACATATATTGAACTACAAAAAGTGCAAGAATGATTTTGATGCAAGCTTGCCTGAGCACTAGAGAAAATACTTTAATTAATTGAATCTTTTCCCTCTATGTAAAGCCCCTTGCCACCATTCTAGCTTGAAATCTTCTTGGCTTAGCACCAGGTATTCCTTCTTTTACCTTAAAGATCCATTTGTAGCTTAACGTCTTCTTTTTTGTGGTTTTTTAATCAATTTCTAGGTTTTATTATTCATTAGAGATAAAATCTCCTAATCTCTCACCTTTTTCCACTCCAACTTACTTTTGCTTGTGATTGCTTCTTAATAAGTTCTTGGTTCATCATCATGAATCTCTTGAGGAGCTATTGTTGAATGCTAAAAAGTGTGTATTTATAATAAAGAAAATCATCATTTTACACTTCAAGTCTCACTAACATTCCTACTTTTATGTCTTTAAATCCTTTGTGATTTAATTATATATGTTTTATTTTAATTAATTATTTTATGTATTTTAAGGGACATCATGGTCATTTCACAATGAATGAGAGATCAGATAGAAAAACAGACAGTAATTTTGAACTGAGGACAGTCGAAAACTTTAAGTGGAGCATAAAAAGATAAATGAAACTGTTCACATATAATCACTTGCCTTTGTTCACTATGCTTTGCATGCGATGACGAATGATGCATTTGATTGGATGAATGATGTGGCATTGACTGATGATGTGGTGTTGACTGATGACGTGTCACGATCATATTAGACTAAAATGCTGATGAGGCGTTGATCGATGACGTGGCAGAATATTAGTGGATCGATGATGTGACGTACATGACATGCATATACACGAATGAGCCTTGAATGATGTGTTCCATCCAATAAAACTTGATGGCGCAATCGAATGAGCGTCAAATGTTTTAATCCGATGGCCATGATTTACTCATTTATCTATAGTGGGGCTCCCCCCCTAATTTGGAAAATCCATCGTGAGCTCCATTTTGAATTCCATCTCCATCTTGTATTTTCTACGTATTTTAATAAAATTTTCATTTTACCCATAGTTCAATTATGAGTAGATAATTTTCTTGTGTTGAAGTCTCAACATGCTCCATGGGCTTAATTTGTTAAATTTACTTTTTCTTCCCTTTAATTTATGTGGATATTTTGACCTTTCCATCCAATAATAATTTTGTCTAGATATCGGATGGTGTAATCTCCCTAGGCAAGGTTATTACTATTTTAAGACGGAAGACTTAGACCATATGTTTTAGTGGAAAATCCCCGATTTAATGGCCGATGATTTACAGATCCGAAGATCCAATTATTTCATTTTAATAGTTTATTCTTTAATTTAAATTAATAGATAGAGCTCATTTTCCCAATCACCTAACTTAAAAATTAATTCTACAATCAATTAAAATCCAACTCCCGAATCCATCTTTCAGCTCCATTTTCGTTTAATAAAATTCCATCTCCATCTTGTATTTTCAATTTCTTTATTTTAATAAAATTTTTATTTTAAAAGTGAATCCCTAGTTATTACTCTTCTTTAAAGTAGATAATTTTCTTTAAAACTTGGGTTGTTCAACCACCCATTAATTTATTTCAAGTTTCACATATTTTCTTTTCTATATATAACACTTGAGTTTGTTTTTATAAAGAATATTTTGTTAAATTTACATAATTTCTCCTTCTTCTTTATTTTTATTAATTTTTTATTATTTTTTTTTCTTCTCTTTAATTTATCTTGTGGATATTTAAAAAAAACCTTCGCATATACAAACACGTTGGATAAAAATAAAATCTTGTTTAGATATCGGATTGTGTAACCTCGAAAGACATCATACGATACCCTGCGCAAGAGTTATTCTAAATTGTCTCCCAACATTTTGGGAAAATGAAGATCCATATAATCACCTTAATGATTTCCAAGACCATATCAAACTTTTAATTAGAGTGTGGTTCTTATTTTTTAAAGGAGGAGTGGAAAATCCCCTTTATGATTTAATAGGAACAAATGGTAACAAAATTTTTAATAAATATTTCCCAATTCATAAAACCAATGCTATTCGCAGAAAATTGTCAAGTTTAGTGCGTAAGAGATCAGTTTTTGGAGATCAAGCATTTCATTTTAATAGTTTATTGCCGCTTGTACAAGAATGTCTAATGGCAACAAGTGGAGGTTTTAATTTAAATTAATAGATAATTCCCAACGTTATTTTCATTATAAATCCAATCACCCGTAAATTAACTTCAAAATTAATCTTTCCTACAATCAATTAAAATTCAACTCATGTGGGATGGATGTAATAAGAAAGCCATCAAACTATAACCTTTACTCCAACACGCATAATCCCGATGGATCTCTAATTTTTATTCTCAAGGATTCAATAGAATGGATTCCGGACACTCCAAATTCTTCAACTTCAATGCAACCAAAAATTTGCACCATAACCAAACTATTCTCAACCTCTGGGAAGATGCATTCTAGATTTTGAATCTTATTCACCCGTTGAAGATCTGAAGAAAGATAACTCAAAGAAATTCAAAGGGAAGTATCTACGACACATCATCAAAAATAAAGAAACCAACCCACAAGAATATGTTCCCAAAGTAATTTTGATAAGGAAAATCCACAAGTGAGATTGTGAAATTATCTCTTTTCTTTTCTTCTTTTGTTCTTTAGTTTGTTGTAAACATTCATGTTAAGTGGCGAAAATAACGGAGCTCTATACTTCAACACAAAATTCCTCTAAAATCAAAGTCAATTGTTCCTCATTATCTCACGAAGCATTACAATAACTAGTGATTAGTGTAAATTCGAGAAAAAGTGATAGTGAGAATTACACCCAACTCCCAAGGTGGTGTTACAAACAGATCGGTCCATGCATGGTAAAACTTATACAAGATAAGTTTTATTTTCTTGTTGATTTCATTAAATGCAATCCTCCAGATTCAAGGAACATATCTCCATTATCCTAAGACGACCTTTTTGTAATCGCCGATGCTCATATTTAATCGCCGAGCTAGTGCGTTGCGATTTGTGAAACTTGGATGAAAAATAACATCCTGGTGGTGTTACAAAAGAGATCCATGAAAAAATTGGTTAATTCGAGGCCAAATCGTTTATGTGTGTAGATGAAAGCGTTGATTTCATTATAATTGACAATCAATCCTTATTGCCGAAGATATCTCCATTATCCTAAGACGACCTTCTTTAGAATCGCCAATGCTCATATTTAATGCAGATCGAAATATGTAGTTGTCCTTTGGATAATAGGGAAGATCACAAAGATTGAAATTGATGTGGGATTGACTTCAAAAATAAAACAGTCATTGGATGATGTCTTTTTGTCTCTTGAAACCATCCATGGACATTAACAAATGGAAGTCAAGAGTGGAACAACTAGCACCATTGCAGAAGTTAAATTCCATCATCGTAATTATCGAGCTATTATTATAAAAAGACAGCGTGTAGCCGAAAGAAAATATAGTCTCAAGAAATTCGTGAATGATATAAAAATGCCAAGATTCGAGTTTAAAAAAACTAATGAAAGTCTTTCATAACAAGATTTGGAAAATCTTTCACACCAGGTCGAAAGTATTTTTATTCAAGATGTAAGTTACGCCTCGATAAACCTGGTTCCTTTATAGTCCACACTAATTTTCCACATGCAAAGAATTAAAATTAAAGATCCAAAGAACACACAGTAACTTTTAAATTTAATGGTCAAAGATTAAAGCAATTTATTTCATGAAAAAGGACATCGAAATCGATTTTTGAGTGACCCACCAAACTTGAAAGAGATTTTTACTTATTTCTTTCTTCTTTTTATCTTTAATAATTTATTTAATCATTCAATTTTCTTTTTTTACTATTTTCTAGATTTTTGAACATTCTCGATAACTTCAACGTGTACAATCTCATAAGCATTAATTTTGCAAAACACATCGATTTGGAAGCTACAACCTCCGAGTTGGTATCCCACGTTAAGATCTAGAAAGAAAACTCAAAGAAATTGAGGGATCTACGACACCCAAATAGAACTTGAGTAAACTGATAAGAAGACGATTGTGAAATTATTATGTTTCTTTTCTTTTCTTTTCTTTTAGACATTCTTTAGTTTGTTACCCGGTTAAGTTTGATAATGGCATCCGTGACAATCAAAGTCAAGTTACTTGATTTCCCATAATAAACAAGAAGGTAAACGCGATTGAAAGCTTGATTTTCTTCACTTCCTCATAATGATTCCTTACAATCTATAAAGGTCCGAACGCATAAAATTGCTTATGAGAAATAAACATCCGTTGGTTAATCGAGGCCAAAGTAGGCGCGCCAGGATGAAATGCGTTAAAAATCCTTATTCTTTCGGAATGATGTCTGATAACAGGGAAGATAAGATTCAATTCATTAGGGATGGCTTGAATAAAGAGTCATTGGATGATGTCCTCTTGTCTCTTGAAATGCATCCTAATGGATACGTACAAAGAGCAATTCTCTAATTATGACCATTATTTCAGAAAGAGCGTGTCCGATATAGTCTCGGGAATCTGACTATAAACGACCATGTTTGCCAGTTTATAAGAAAACTGGATATGAAGCCTATCCTCAACCCATAGTGGGCGTTAAGCCGTTTCTGGACGTAAACCCAGAGGAAGATGTGAGCCACAATCACAACTACCTGTAAATATCTTTTTACTGTTGTTTTATTTCACTGTTGCTTCATTAATTGCATTTTTGTCTTTAATAATTGTTTCCTTTTTCTTTTTACTCTTTCTTTTTTGACTCTCGAGCCATGTACTTTACGCGTTAATTGACACAGACAGGCTACCTCATAAACAGTTGTAAACTATTGTCACGAAGATCCTTGATAGATGATCCTTTTCTTTTAGACTCACAAATCGTTTTTGAGAAGCATCCCAATGGTAGCTACTCCCAATAAATAATTCAAGAACATTTGTGTGCTCTCTGGATTTGACTATGGCAAATATAAAGAGTTCGTTGAAACAACCATAGATCTTGGTCAATGCATAGCAGAAAGAAATTTACATTTGGTATATGGAGGAGGTGACCGAGGGTTAGGCAAATAGGCATCATGTTGTTGGCATCATCCCAATAAGCCTAAAACTGTTGGGCTGTGTCTAACTCACCAATTGGAGAAGAGTTAGTCGTCTCAGGTATGCAAGAAAGAATAACTGAAATGCTAAATCATGCTGATATTTTTATTTTCCTAACAGGAGATCTTGCAACTCTAGAAGCATTAATCACATTATCATCTTGGGCCCATCTGAACATTCATAAAAAATCCATCAGTTTGTTAAATATCAATAACTTTTATGATGGCTTTATCGTATTTCTTAACCATGCAATAAAAAGTCATTTTATCCCTTTCACAGAGAAAAAAAATCTTTATTTGTGCTCATACTACTAATGAGTTACTTGATTTGTTACAAGTTTATAGACGAGAGCCAGATCCCAAGACCCTCGTGTTGGAATGACCAACTAATGATGGTAACAGTAGCCGTAGTAATAAGTGAAAATTAGATTTAACTCTCCGCATGTAAATATTTTCTTCTATGATGCGGCACTCAGGTGATGTCTTTTAAACTCTATTTTCTTTCCAACATTGAGGACGATGTTTCGTGCTGGTTTGGAGGAGAGAATAGTTGACAATTGTGGAATATCTCAATCTTAGTGTAGTTTTTACTAATTTTTGTTATAGAAACTAATTGTGGCTAAATTTTTTAGGCGAAGATGGCTGAATATGAAGTGTAGTTACTCTAGAAACGCATCTTCTTATATAAAAAAAAAATTCAGACATTTCTTTTAAGCTTTGACAGTCATTTTAAGCGTAATTTTTTTAACTTCTTTTACCAATTAGTTTTTCTATTTTCTCCATTTTGCATGCATAATTTTCATTACTAAGATATGCTTGGGGGTAGAATTTAAAAAAAAATAAAACGAAAAAAATATTTTGTGTAATGTTTTCATATTAGATGACATGATAACTTTCAAATTTAAGTATTTGTATTATCTATGTTACACCATGTTTGTTACTCTACATGTTGATGTTGGAGACAAATATAAGTTGCTTGAAAGAATGCACATGTCATAATAAATATAAGTTTTGCTATCATTTTTCTTGAAAGAATCTTTTTAGCCCATTTTTCATTCATCGAAATGAGTTTATTGTTTTATACAATAAATTTCCTTGGAGTTAGTGAGTTTTTTTGGTGTGTGTTTACATCGAAGGTCCATCTAACTAGTAGATATGGAAGATTATTTAACTCTAAAAGATGAAAAAAGCCATCTTTTTTTGAGCCTTTCCATTTCTTCATTCATAGTTAACCCCTTTACCAATTTATTATTTTATACATTATCTCTAAATTTTCTTGGAGTTAATGTTCTCTAAAAAATAAAAAAAAAAGGTGCTATAAAAAAATAAAATAAAATATATATGTATATAAATAGATAAATAAAATAATAATAAAAAAAGGAAAAAAAAAGAATTCAAGTAAAAAGAATTTAACAATCTCCAAAGTTCTCTATTTTTCAAATATATATTTTATTTTTCCTATTACCTTTTCTTTGTTAGCCATGTCCCTAACCTACGTTACGTCCTAATAAAAGTCCTTCTTCATTTTAAGGAACCATAGTCTGAAATAAAAACTGGTTATATGGGCTGAAAAGATGTGGTAGTGCATATTATTAAAAAAAATGATAAATACATTGGTTTGATTAGCATTTTGTTTAAATTAAAAATTGTACTATTTCTAAGCTGAGGGCATATTTTTGTCACGTTGGTGAGAGTGTGTGATATTGCTTCTTTATTATTTTCACTTAATTTACCATTAACTGGAGTGATTATTTTTTTGTTTAATTTTTTTGTGAAAGTATTACTACTACCAGTGAGATTTTGGGGTTTGACATGCTATTCTTGAAAGTGACTCGGTTACTATAGCTGTGAGTCTTTTAGACTGATTCATGTGGAGAGTTGATGTGGGGATGATATTTCTTTAGACTGGAGATAATGGCTATACTTTTATTTGATTGTTATTATTAGTCTGATTAAATAAATACGACTGTTTAAAAAAAAATCATCATTATTTTTATTTGATTTTGTTTTCACTTAATTTGCTAGGGACTAGCAACAAACTGGTTGGGGGGTGTGTTAAGTACTAGAAAATGTTTATTTATAATGGAGAAAATCATCATTTTACACTTCAAATCTCACAACATTCCTACTTTTATGTCTTTGAGTCCCTTGTGATTTAATTATATATGTTTTATTTTAATTAATTATTTTATATATTTTAGGGGACATCATGGTCATTTCAGAATGAATGAGAGATCAGATAGAAAAATGGACAACAATTTTGAACTTAGGACAGTCGAAAACCTTAAGAGGAGCATAAAAAGATAAATGGTACTGTTCAAATATACGGTACTGTTCACGGTACTATTCGCCTATACTGTATGATGTCGTAGCAACATTTGATTGGATGAATGATGTGGCATTGACCGCTTATGTGGCATTGACTGATGATGTAGTGTTGACTGATGACGTGTCACGATCCTATTGGACTAAAATGCTGATGAGGCGTTGATCGATGACGTGGCAGAATATTAGTGGACCGAAAAAACATGCGTATGGTACATGCATATACACGGAATGACAGCCTTGATTATGTGTTCCATCCAATAAAAACTTGCCACGTGGCGCAATCCTGAGCGTCCAAAGTGTTTTAGTCCGATGGCCATGATTTACTCATTGTATCTATAAAAAGGGAGCTCCCCCCCTAATTTGACACCCCTGAATCCATTTTTGAGCTCCATTTTCTGTAATTCCATCTCCATCTTGTATTATCTACGTATTTTAATAAAATTTTCATTTTACCCCTAGTTCAATTATGAGTATCTAATTTTCTTTCAAGCTTGGGTTGAAGGTGAAGTCTCAACATGCTCCATGGGCTTAATTTGGTAAATTTACTTTTTCTTCCCCTTTAATTTATGTGGATGTTTTGACCTTTCGTAGACAGATAGTAATAATCTTGTCTAGATATCGGCTGGTATAACCGCCTCCCTAGGCAAGGTTATTACTATTTGGCAGGGGAAGCACTTAGCAATATATCTATTAGAGTGTGGTTCATGAGGAATGAAAAATCCTCCCTTCATGATTTAATTGGTACTAATAATAAATGTTAAGCAGATAGTGCATGTTGAGTACAGATCTGGAGATCCAAGCATCTCATTTTAATAGTTTATTTCTGCCACTTTAATTTAAATTAATAGATAGCCTATGTCATTTTCATTATAAATTCAACCACCAACTTAGAAAATTGATTCTACATGCAATTAAAATTCACCTCCTCGTGGGATCGATACTCGTCACCGTTGATCTATTCTACAACAGATTCGTACGCTTGCGAGTTTAATAAAATTTGCACAACAGCTATCAATGCATATACAATCAAATCTGCTACTGCGTATCTTCATAATGGCTCAATAGCTCTTTTCTTCTTATCCTTTGCCAAGTGATAAGTGTCACCTTCACTTTCTGTTGATTGATAAATATCACCTCCATTTCTGTTCATTTAGATTCTTCTATAGCCTCAAGTTCACCAACAACACTCTATGTTTCTCCTTCACCATCTAGTTTAGCCATCTCTAGTTCATTAGGCTCCCCCTTAAACTAAATTCTTTCAGGTACAGTTTCTATTTTACTTTTATTGTCTACAAATCTTCATGATTGATTCAACATCTCTACTTCATTAAAGGTCACATCCCTACTTATAATACATTGGCTTTCATTAGACTGGGCTAGGACAGGCTTAGGTAGAGCATGGGCTTTCAATTTTTTAATAAAATTGAAGAAACTTAAATTAAAGGTTATTATCCAATGTATAATAATTCAATACACAAAATATTGGCAGTACAACTTAGTAAATTGCAAATACTAATATCGAAAATATACTAATTCAATGTTTGAGGATCAGCTTCTTCCTTATCCTTCAATTCCTCTCTAGTAAAAAGTTCTTCTTTAAGAACCCCACTTAAAAAAAAAAAGTGTTAAAATAGATAATAAAACAAAAATAATTAATAATTGATTTTAACAATAATTTATTTTTATACCTCGACCATTAGTAACCCTTAACCAATGCTTAAAGGCCATGATCGCTTCCAATGTGTCCGGATATAGTGTGCTATGATGTGGACTCAAGGTTCTATCCCCATACTAAAAGCAGACTTCAAGGCAATGGTTATCACAGGTATGGCTAAAACATCCTTGGCCATCTCAACCAAAATTGGATACCAGCCTTTGTTCATCTTCTACTATTGTAAAACATCAAAGTCTAGAATTCTTTTGACTAAAAGATCCTCCAAACACCTCTCAAACTCAAACTTCAAACTAATAGGTTGATAATTTTAGCTTTCATATGCATTAAAATCACCCATATCATCTACATTATCAAAATCGGAAAGAAAAACACTTAAGGTAAAAGGCTTACCAATGACATTATATCTCATAGTTGCGGATTTGGCCTCATAATAATTAACCATTTCATCATAAAGCTCATGTACTCTCTTAAGTTGACTTTCAATACCAACTACATAAATCTTTGGATAATAGTAATTAACCAACACCATCTTGCATCTTGAATCAAGAATAATAGCCATGACCAATTTCCCACTAATCTCTTACCAATACTTCAAAAAATTTTCAATTATATTATCCACCATTTGCTTAAGTCCAGGAACTTCTGATGTTTGCCACCCTTTTAATGTAATCCTTATTTTACAGGTCAAAGGAAAAAATAGATTAGCAGTAAGGTATGTTATACCCAAAAATATCTTAGTCAACCTTGAAAAAGACCCCAAATAATCCAACATTTGTTTAGCCAACTCTCATTCCTTATTATTAGGAAAACACTTATATTGTGGCTCAAGTGCCTATAGTCAAGAAAAAACTATTTTTTTCATTGCAAGTTCAAGCATAACAAAAGCAGAATTCCATCAAGTTAGACAATCAAGCCCTAACTTTTTCACATCCGTTATTTGTAATTGACGTGCAGCCAACTCAAACTTTTCTACCTGTTTTGTTGACAAGCTCTAATAAGACACATTATCTCTAACACATGCAATACTACTCTCAATCACTGATAATCCATCTTTCACAATTAGATTCAAAATATGAACCACACACCTTATATGAAGGAATTTTCCATCCAATATCATTAACTCAGTTGACAACAGTACCTTCAATTTATCAACCATTGTTTCATTAGTAGAATAATTATCCAAAATAACTATGGATATCTTCCTATCCAAATTCTAATCCAACAAACACTTCACTAAAATTTGAGAGAGACAATCAATTGTATATGGGGCTTGCACATATATAAACCTATTAATTTAAAAAAATTAATAGAAGCTATAAAAAATTTAATATTCAATAAAGTAAAAGTATCTTAGGGCTTGACTTTGTAAATGCCAAGCATTGCCAATGAAATGTCCTATAACAAACATATATCCTTTCTTTTGATCAGTAGCAGTCCACATGTCTGTAGTAATTGCTACCCTACAATCATTAATCTCCAACAAATTTATTGCCTTTGCCTTTTCAACATTATATAGCTTAAAGTTCTCATTCTTTAAAGTGTTTCTAGACATGGGCTTTACCAATGGGTTGTAATAATCAACAAAAACTCTAAACGTCTCATACTCCATAAACCTGAGTAGAAGTTCATGCCAAAATAACCACTATTGTAAGCTTCTTTTTTTAATGGGCAACCAATGGATCAAATTTCTAAATTCCAAGCTCACCACTTTTTGTCTTCACTAAGTGTCGCTTATTCGAACCTCTTCAATTGTCAATTGATTACAACCCTGAATTTGTCTAACGTGTCTATTCAAATGACTAGTTCTTGATCCATGAGTAAGGGTTGTTCCATAATGATTGCAATTTACCTTCTCTACCCCATCGACGTTTACTTTGTGCAATGGTCCCAACAATTTGAGACAACCCTTTGTTTTCTTTTTTATTTTCACTCCGTATTTCTGTTTGAATATTTTCTGACTCCGCAAATGGATTCAAGGGAAAATTAAAAGATTCAAAAGCATTTTCCATTATCATCCTATACAAAATTAAAAATAGATAAGATATTATATTAATGTAATTATACCGAAAAATCTATTAGCTTGTTTTAAACTCTAATATCATATAAAAAATAGTTCTATAATATAGAAGAATTTCTAAAAATGCAGAACATTTTCCACAACATAATCTCATAATATTTTTCTAACAAAATAGGACATTTTTTACACTATAATCCTATAATATTTTTCTCATAGTACACAACATTTTCTACGTTAACCAACCTTGTATTGAATTATAATTTTTAATAGAAAAACCCAACTCAAAATACAATAGTGATTTTTTGCAACAAATAATAGTTTCATGACTTGAAAATTCAAGTTCAGCCAATTAATTTCACTAAGTTTGAAATAGACTTAAACGACTATGCATGACTGTAAAAATGTTCATGTGATCAAATCTATTTAGAAAGATATAACAAAATAAAAAGAGTGTGACATTACATACGCACAACTGAAGTTTAAGTTTAAACATTGATTTCAAACACATGAATTAACCACAGTTATGTTAAATTACATATATTTAGGCCTCAAATGATGTTGTATAGGATTCTACAATAAGAAAATTTAAAGCATACTTGAGGTGGAGTTAGTGATGATTTGCTGGTTCAAATTGCATGGGCTCTGGTTCGGATTGCGTTGGAGCTAGGTTCATTATTGTTGCGTCGTGCGAGTTTGAATGGCTACTACTATGTCCCAAAGATAGTGTTGCTAGATTGTTGCTACGTTGCATGTGGATCGCTGATGAGTGGTGGCTATAATGGTTGGTTTGGTGTGAGGAAGTGAACGTGCGGCTATAGGCAGCTGTTGGCCACCAACGGAATTCTTTGTGAGAGAGCAGTGAAAGGCTGAGAGCAGTTGAGGATTTGAGGAGTGAGGAGAGGTAAAGTTAATTTAGGGATTTAGGTTTTTAGTTTTGATTTTTTTAGTTTCATTTTTTTTAAGTTTTTTAAGCCTTTTTCTTATATATATATATATTGTTACCTAAAGGGCTAAAGGCTATTGGCAATAGATAGGGCTAAAGTTAGCTCAATTAGATGTTAAGATGGGATTCTTACGTGGGGATTTGGAGGAGGAGATTTAAATGACTCTGTCTTACGATTTTAAAGTTGTTGATGAGAGAATCATGTGTGCAGGATGGTTAAATCTTTTTACAAACCGAAACAGTTGAGAGAGAAGGGTATAAGAGATTTGATTGATTCTTACTAGAAGTGAACCTAATTATTGTGTTTACTTTAGAAAACTACAACATAGAGCTTTTATTTATTTGTAACTTGATGTCGACGAAAGGCTTACGGCTTCAAAGAATGGAAATGAAATTGAAGAAGTAGATGGCTTCTTAGTTTGAGATGAAAGACTTAGATGATAAACCGAGAATACTTGGGTTGGAGATTTTGTAGAGACAATGAGAATTGGAGCATGTTGAATGACTCAAAGGTATATTTTGATGAAGGTGCTAGAAAAGTTTGGTATAAATGTCGACAAAGACTAAACTAGCTTTTAGTTTTCTAGCTCTTAAGCTCTTCTTCATGTCATTCTCCTTAAGAAAAGCATAAGGATATGGCTTATGTTTTGTAAGCTTGTGCTATGGGTAGTTTTATGGATGTAACAGTGTTTGGAAGGCCCAATATATCTCAAGGAATAAGCATGGTTAGTAGATCTGGGTCAAATTTACTAGCTTGCAATGATATGGATTCTCTAATATAAGTAAGGAATAGTTTTTATTTCCGTCAAGGAATTTTGAACCATGGTTGTCTTGATCCTAGATTTTTGGTACATAAGCCGTTTTGGATCCTAAATGAAAGATTATTTTGGAGATGATGGTTCATTGGTAGCCTATTCAAATTTGGATAAATTTTCGCCGAGGTGGAGAATTATTGAAAATTCAAATGGAAACACATGAATTGCTTTTTGATTCGATGGCTACAAAAATTGACAATTTGGAGGAGTTGGAGCTACATGCATGCATTTGTCAAAAATGAAGAAATTGGTTGCTAATTTTTGGTTTTAAGTGTGATAATTAACCTTTGGTAAGTGCAATCCCGAAATGTAGAGTGTGAGAGCTTAGGTGATGAGCTCTCTAAGAGAGGGTAGAAAGAGTCCAAAGAAAGGGAGCATCTGCAAATGAGCTCTTAGAAAGTTTAGGATAATGTTTCCTTGGGTGTTCATTTGGGTTCTACACTATTTGTCGAGATGTGAAAGAATGTGTGTTCTTGGAAAATTGTTCTTTAATAGTGTGTAAGAATATTGGGTATTTGAGAAGTGAGGTTTCATTACTCAAATTTGTACTCTATTAATTGTCAGTAAAATAATTATTCTCTATTGACTCCATCGACGTAAGCTTTACTGTTGAACCACATTAAATTCTTATGTCTTTTTAATTTTTCTATGAATATTTGATGCATGTTTATTCCGCATTTGTACACAAGTGGTATTAGACCGCAAGAGATGATCCTTTGCAGCACAAAACAAAAAAAAAAATTAGAGCCTTTGCTGATGTATATGCTTGCATCAAATGCTGGTGTACATTGTCATGAAAATGACATACATTTACTGAATGGCTGAAAATCTCTGCAACTTAAGTGACCAAAAATTATTGCTAATCTATGAATAATGGACCGTGAGAGTAAATTTTCCTGGTTGTTGTACTCAAAACAAATTTGCGTCAGGATTATACCGAAGAAATGTTCGTGTTAGATGATAGATACTTTTCATATGTGAGCATGTTACACATATTTATTGCCAACAGTTGCTTTGTTTTTCCTTCGAAAAAACCTACGATTTATAGTGATGGTAATGGGATGGATGGCAGTTGGGATGTGTTCCGCGTATATATCAAGTTGCATCATACTACACGCTTCTCATCTCCTATATAGTTATTTGCGGGGTTGCTTTAGGAATCTACCAACAAAGAGGAAATTTCTGCGAGTATGCTGAATTTTTGACATCTCAAAACTCAAAATGGGGTGGAAAAAAAAAAATTAAGTACTAATGATCTGTGACTGTGAGAATAACTTTGAGTTGACATCGTTTATATGCAAAAATATATAGAGGATATAATAGTATCTCAAAATCGTAATAAGTATTTAGCCTCTCAAAATCACTTTTGAACATTTCAACAACAATTCGAAACAAGCCTTGGATTCAACATTATTACAAACGCAAGGTCAAATTCGAATTTTATCAACAAAGACAAATAAAAAACACAAATTAATAACTAGATCATAGTTAATTAATTTGAAATATGATATAATATTTCCTGTATCTGTACTTGATCTTCTAAATTGTTTCATATGATCCATTAAGAGTTGGCAATATAAATCACGACATAATTATACGATTTTGGATTTGTGTAAACGTAAATTGACATGATGAATAAGTGGGTTGATACGATACGACACGAGTAATAACCTTGTTGTATCCATGTTGAACCACCTCAACATGTTATATCCGTTTAAGATAAAAATATCAATCATAGTTAACAATATTATTTAAAAAACAAATAAAATATATTGTTAATACTAAATTAATTATTCATGTCACATTTATATTGTATCACAAACTTATTCACATTATATTTAATATCATGTTAACTTATTTACTACTTTTTTTAGAACAATATCTACATACTTGTTATATTTAAAATTAATTTTTTATTTTTTATTAAATATGTTAAATGTGTTCATTAGTCATGTTTATGCTTTGATATTTTAACATGATTAATAAATAAATAAATTGTGTCTATATTTACTTTAATATGACATGACACAAATAAGACACGGTAAGATAGTACGAATTGACACCTAGGTATATCCTATAAATGATTACACCAGCAAAAATGGAGTAGGCGAAGGAGTTATTAATTGGGAAATGGGGGATGGCGGATTTGATTTTTTCTTTTCCTTTTATTAATGCATTGACGTGAAAGGCAGAAAATTAAATCAAGCAACAACTAATAAAATAATGGACAGCAAAGTCAACTTTTTTTTTAGCCTAATTATTGTACCCAACAAATTTATTTGTTAGTTAGCGGAACTTGTTTCTTTTTACCGAATCTGTCACATATTTATTTATTTTTCCCCATCAACCGTTGCTTCGTTTGCTTTAATATTACCACAAAAACGTGAACTATATTCAAGATACATACTTATAATATCTAGTATCTATAGAAGTCAGTGTTTCTTTCATTAATTATTATCATGACTCAGCATTTAATTAATACAGCAGTTGTGACTATCTTTTCGTGAATTACATTCAATTTCACTATCGATCATAAATTTTGTAGAAAATGATGTTCGCTGTATTTTTCGAATTTGGTATTACACATCTAGAATGCCTCTAATTTGTTAGTGGGATCTTGTTAATATATGTATATATAGAGTAGTGGATTATTTATTTTAATTTTTTTACACTAAAAAGACCTTGCTCCTGCTACTTGAGCTACGCCTTCACCTCATTAATGGGTTAGTTTATCTTGGAATCATACATGTACATTGTAATGATTTCAATCTTTTCGTTATCGATAACAGATTTATAAAAAATGTTGTGCGTTATAAGTAATGACTGATAATGAATAACTTATGACAGTTTCTAGTGTTCTTACGTACATGCAAGTTTGTAAGGTAGTTTTCCCACTACTAAAAGAGAACGACACAATTTTGATTAATTACTCTCAAGCCATTTTTAATAGTGTGACTGCAGTGCATCACGTGCACAACAAATACATATTACTAATTGTTCATTGCATTTTCTAAATTTCTTATTATATATCTCTTCCCATGTTTCTATGTCCTAAGATTTTGTTAGATATATTAAATTTTTAGACACTTGAGAAATGTAAACTTTTGAGCAGTACTTGAAAGATTTGGTGCGATGCATTGACAAAGCTGCAATACAGTTTTGCTCAATTACATCACCAACCATTTACAATTAATAAGATAATAAATGACTTAAAGAAGAATTCTGTCTGTTCCACACTTGAGCAGTAGATGTAACGATCTACCTAGTCATTGGTGATATATAAAATAATCCCCGCAACTCTATAGAGTAAAATTTAGTTTTTGATATAGCCAGTAGATCAGAATCAAGAAGAATGTGGAGGCTTAAGATTGGAGATTATGGGACAAAAAGTGATCCATACCTATTCAGCACAAACAACTTTGTTGGTAGGCAAATTTGGGAATTTGATCCCGATGCAGGCTCCCCTGAAGAGATAGCTGAGGTTGAAGAGGCCCGTTTAAATTACTCCAGAAATCGCTTCAACGTAAAAAATGCTTCTGATCTCCTTTGGCAAATTCAGGTACTTTATTTAATGCACAAACATGTGTTTTCTTTTTTTTTTGGGAGGTAATGACCAGAACAAACATAATTTTTTTTAACTAATTAATTACAGATTTTAAGAGAGAAGAAATTCAAACAAACAATTCCGCTAGTTAAAATTGGTGATCGTGGAGAGGAGATTACACATGAAATTGCCACAACCGCATTGCGGAGGGCAGTTCACATATTTTCAGCTTTGCAATCTAGCCATGGTCACTGGCCCGCTGATAGTTCTGGCCTCTCGTTTTATAACACCCCAATTGTAATTATCTTAAATTCATAATTCTCACAAAGTTACAATCGCAGTACTTTTTTATTCATTCAACTATTAATCTAGCTTTAAAATTTTTAAAAATGTGCAGGTTATTTGTTTATACATTACAGGCTATCTTAACAATATATTCTCCAGCGAACACCGCAAAGAAATGCTTCGTTACACATACAATCATCAGGTGCTCAAAAGTTCAATCATTGATTGTTGTACAAGGTTTAATTTCTCATGCACTTTGAATGATTTTCGATAGCTATATTATGTGAATTATATAAACAGAATGAGGATGGCGGATGGGGATTACACGTTGAGGGGCACAGCACAATGTTTGGTACTGTTTTTAACTACATTTGCATGCGTTTACTGGGAGAAGGACCCGACGGTGGCGAGAACAACGCTTGTGCAAGAGCTCGAAAATGGATACTTGATCACGGTGGAGCAATGGGCGTAACATCTTGGGGAAAGACTTGGCTTTCAGTATGATCCATCATTCTTCTTGCTAAATCTTGTGAAATCTTGATTATAAGGAACAATATTTTCGTAATGATTTGATTTTTCTTTTTTCCTTTTTTTTTGTTCTAATAGATTCTTGGTGTTTATGATTGGTCTGGATGTAACCCAATGCCTCCAGAATTTTGGAAATTTCCTTCCTTTCTACCTATCAGTCCAGGTTAGCTCATAGAACATGCAAAATCATTAGAAACATCATTGTTTATTTTTGACAGTTAAATTTTCGGGATTCCACTTTTTGAAAAATATACGTTGAGTATATACTGAATAGGAAATTATCAATTGTCTACCCAAAATTTTTTATCCCCAAAGTTTGAATTTGTTCAGTGATCCATGTGAAGTTTACAAATTCTATCAGTTTTTCACATTTCCGTTAACATTGTTAAAAGGTCTCAATAAAATGACCATTTTGCTCTTGATGTATAGTTTAATAATGGGTGAAAATTTGAAATTTTTTAGCAATCATTGAGTGAAAAAAATTATAGTTATTGGGTAAAAAATCCTTCCTTTTTTTCGGATAAATGACAACATATTGAATGTCCAATTTATTTTTGCATCATCAAAAGTTAGTCTTTATTAATGACAAGCAGGAAACGTGCTGTAATTTGTAAACAAGGATGGATTGCTGCAAAAATTAAAATTTCTTGGGTACTTTTAAGGATTGAGAAAACTTCAGGTGGATGATTAATAATTTCTCTATTGAAAAATGATTATTAGACCATTGAATGAGCAAGGGCACATAAGTAATTAAATAGTCATGACATTAATTTGGGGACTAACTTTAATAATAAGCAGAATAAATAGTCATTATTGGTTAAACACGAGTCCAATTTTAATTTCAAATTGAAAATAGATGCTGTAATCTCTCTTTTTAAGTTCCGAAATATGCTGTGAGTTCAGTTCTTTTTCTGAATTTTCATTTTGTTTCAACATTACAGGAAAATTGCTTTGCTACTGTCGGTTGACATACATGCCTATGTCATATTTGTATGGAAAAAGATTTGTCGGTCCAATCACACCACTTATTTCACAATTGAGAGAAGAGATTTACACTCAACCTTACAATGAGATTAATTGGAGTAAAATGCGACACTTCTGTGCAAAGGTTCTTTCATTAAATTGATTTCTCCTTATTTCTCTTTTTTTTTGGCGGGGGAATTTGCGCTTCAAAGTTAACCTGTTAAAGCTTTCAATAAATACTTTGTAGCTTGACTTCGTTAGTATAGCTGTCAAATATACATCCCTTTCCTTAACTATTCGAGTTTCTATTATTATATATTCCATAACAACTATAACATAGAAGCCACAGAATCAAAATATCAAACGGAGCCTCAGTCGTTCGAATGGAAGCTCATGCATTGAGAGACTTTATTGATTGACGAAATGATTAAGATTTTTTTTTTTGGGTTGCAGGAGGATATTTTCTTTCCTCACACTACCGTTCAAAACTTGTTTTGGGATACTCTATTTAATGTCGTTGAGCCTGTTCTTAACCATTGGCCCCTTAGCAAATTGCGACAGAAGTCTCTAGAAGTAGCAATCAATCACATTCATTATGAAGATGAGGCAAGTCGATACATGACTATTGGATGTGTTGAAAAGGTAATTGAATTAAAGTAGTAAGATTAGATGGCAATATGCTTATCATAAACTATACATTTATGTTTTCGAGACTCATATATTTTAATTGATACATGCTTGATCGGACAGCCATTGAATATGCTCTGTTGTTGGGTCGAAGATCCTAACGGTGATTATTTAAAAAAGCATCTTGCAAGGATCGGCGAGTACTTCTGGGTTGGAGAAGATGGAATGAAAGTGCAGGTTTGTAGGAAAAAAGTTGTACCTTGGCTAATAATATTGGGGCAATCCTCAACTTATGAGTTAACACATTTACAATTGGGACACACATTATGATTCCACGTGACAAAGACTAAGATAAAAAAAGACGGCCCACCCATGGCAATGTGGATTAGTATGTACGTGACAGAGGAAAAACATATTACTTCAGCTAAGAACAGTTATTAGAATAAGAATATAAGTTTAGGAAACCCTCAACTCAAGAACTAATTTTTGGATATGAGTTAGATTCATTGACTTTTACAATCTAATCATTATAACTATAGATGTGAAATATTATTGATAATGAACATTTCAATACAATTAATTGTAATCAAATATTTTTTCTTCTTTTTAAAAATTGTGATGCAATATATGACATCTGAAAATGGTCAATTTATAATCACTTTCTCGTCCCCCCATTTTAAAATTAAGATTTGGACTAGAAGATAATAATTAATAAATTATAACTATACAATACTAATAAACTATATATGTGTGTGTGTGAAAATGCTCAGGTGCAGATGTTTGCATGATTTTTGTGTAGATTCAGGGTTATAAAACTTTCTAAAGCACAAAACTTCATGGGAACATTTGGACCTAAGCACGACTGACTCTCTCTCTCTCTCTCTATATATATATATATGTACACACACATAAATATATATCGAATTTTCTAATAAAGTATCTCTTACTTTAAAGTAAGGGACAAGTTAAAAATATAAGAAAAATAGACATTCTAATATAGTATATTTTTTCTTTTTGGTGTATTGAAATTTGTAATTTTTTTAGCTTTTAACCTATAACTTACCATGTTAAAGTAAGGAAACTTTTACTAAAAGGGAAGTCTACATATATGTACCTAATATCTAACTTAACCCTAGACTTTAAAATTGGAAAGTTATTGTTAACAATATATGCAGAGTTTCGGTAGTCAAACATGGGATTGCGCTTTTGCCGCTCAAGCTTTACTTGCTTGCAATCTCACTGACGAAATTGGTCCAATACTTATGAAAGCACATGACTTCCTTAAAGCATCTCAGGTTAATTTTTCCCAATTTTGTTTCGTAAATTTTATATGCAGTACACAACCACAGTTTTTTTCTTTCATGATCAGACACATATATACGCATGCAATTTGGCAGGTTACAGATAATCCTTCAGGAGATTTTAAAAGCATGTTTCGTCACATTTCTAAAGGAGGATGGACATTTTCCAATAAAGATCACGGATGGCCAGTTTCTGATTGCACTGCAGAAGCCTTACTGGTAACTAAAGATGATTGAAATGTCCATTTTTGGGTAAACAAGGCAATCAAAATGATCATTACTTTACATATAATTTTGCACATAAATTGATAATATCTTTCGTATTTCATGGATGCAGTGTTGTCTTCACTTCTCAATCATGCGACCAGAAATTGTTGGAGAAAAAATGGAACCTGAAAGATTTTATGATGCCGTTAATTACATACTTTCTTTGCAGGTACGAAGCAAACAACTTTTATTTGCGACCTTATCATTTGCATGTATTGTTTGTCAATTTTATATATTTGACGAAAATACTAATCTTCGAATATCAATTACATATATGAAATAAGATCTTGTCTTAATTTAACCTCTCTTAAGCTTTTGAAGATTTGGTATGCAGTGGTGAAACATAATTTAGTTCCATGGGCCCATAATGGAGAAAATGGAAACTTATATTGACGGTAAATAGCATTATATTAAGGGGGCTTCTAAGTTACAGCTGCTGTAGCTTACAGTCCCTTCAAAATCATGTGAACAGTGAAAATGAGTAATGGGACCTACATAAATTTTGAACTGGCTGTAAGTTACAGCGACTATAACTTAACAAAATCCTTATATCAATACAATTAAGAAGGGTAATGGCGGGAATCATACTGCGGAAATCATAAATATAGTGGGCTGTAACAAAATTATGTAAAACTAAAAAATCTAGACATAAAATTTGCATAAACACTGTAAAATTTCAATAGAAATATTTCACTATAGGATTCTAGACTTTTGCTAAGATTTAGAAAAATTATTAATCTATATGACTTAATTGTGTAATGATATTATACCAAGTCATATGACTTAATAGGTTTTCAAGACTTTAATAAAATCCAAGATCTTCAAGAAAATCAGTATTCAAATTTCAATTGCTACTTTTTACTCCTTGTTCTTATTTTTTTTAACCTAGGATGACCAAAGCGACAATAGGCTTGTACATAATTCCCCCTTGCCTGCATGGCACATGTTCATTACTGATAGAGTGTAATTAAGATTTAAATTTTATATTCTTGTCTTATGTTTTTATGTATTAACCCCAAAATAGCCACTATTTTTTGCCTAGAGAAAGTTATATTTTGAGATAATCTTAGTCGTGTGAATGTATACTTCTCTACTAAAATTAACTATAACATATCTAGTATTAGGTATTTATGACACAATTTTATTCGATGAATGTACGTGCAAATAATGGTATAAAAGAGGCTCCAACTAAATATGTGTATTTAGTTTAGTACTTTTCCCCCCAAAAAAATAAATTATTTACATTAAAACTTTTTATGCAGAGTGAAACTGGTGGAGTACCAGCCTGGGAGCCAACGGGAGCACCGTCATGGTTAGAGGTAAAAACTTTTAACATATAAATTTTTTTTCTAGTCATTAATAATAAGCTTCATTTGACTAACCACTTGAATTCAAATCCTTAAGAGATAGGGTGTTCAAGAATTCGATTTAGGCTTTCCTACTTCCTACATTTTTTTAATTTTTTTTAAAAAATAAAGCCCACTAATATTGATATTAGTTGAAATAATTTTTTTCGTTCATTGTTCAGTTGCTCAATCCTATGGAATTCCTTGATAAAGTCATCATTGAACATGAGTAAGATTTTCCGAATTTTTTATTGGTCTTACACAATTATTCTCGTTATGAATTCTGGTTTAGACTTGTTAGAAATTGTGAGTTGTGTTGAATCCAGAAAAGTTGAGTGCACTGCATCAGCATTGAAGGCAATGACTTTGTTTAAAAAGTTATATCCAAAACACAGGACAAAAGAGGTTAAAAACTTTATCCGAAATGCTGCGAAATTCATTGAAGGCATACAAAAACCTGACGGCTCTTGGTACGTTTTCCGTATAAACGAATCATGATTATTTTAAGATGTGTACCGTTTTATTTTATTTTAATTTGTTTTTAATGGGTTGATAAGAATTCAATTTTCTCCTAAAGTATGGTAAATGAGTTGGGCCAGGTTGGGCTTGGCCAAGCCCATGTTTTAATTAAAACTCATATCCTTAAAAGTTTTTCGAAAATTGGAGAAGTCGGGCATTTTTAAATAATATTTTATTTTTAGACTCTTATTTTCAGTATTTGATGTTATTGTTTCGATTAACTAAAATAATTCATTTAATTATGTTAAAAAAAGTTTCTGGGTTAGGCCAAGCCTACGGTTTTTGTTGTGCGACCAGGTCCAAGCCCGATGCTAGCAAAACATGAAAGCCGAGGCGTAAGGTCCAAGGCTAGGCTAAAGTCTTGTGGGTCAGAGTAGGCCAGTTAAGACGGACTGACCCATCCTTTTTTCCTATCTTATTCTCTCCCTATATATGTGAGCAAGAATTGCAAATCTTTTATTTGCCCTGAAAAAATTTCTAATTAAACTAATTAGCAAATCATTTTATTATATTACTTAATTTATCTACTTTTCACCTATTGTCTAACAAATTTGTATGAATGTTAAGTTATATTAGACTATATAAATGCTATTTTATCCTTGAAAATTTATATCTAACAATTAAAAAAGTAAGGACGTCTATATCTTATGAAAGATTAAGTAGATAATGTTGAGGAATTTGAAGGGTAATACACAAATTTTATTAGAGAAAGCTTAAGAACACTACAAGAACAATTCACACACCTTCACAAATCACTCTAAAAAACTTTGTTTTGCTTCTTATGCTTTCTTCTTCTTAGATTTGATGCATACAACACAAATGACAATGGTGTTTATTATAGCCAAACCTTAATTATAACCACACACATAAACTATGCAAATTTAATCACAACTACTCCTTTATTCTCAACCACCACACTAATCATCAACCTAATTCATTCCATTTTACTTGTTTCACTAACCGCACCAACCGCACCGAGCTTACCTACCAAGTAAGCTTACCTAACTTAAAAAGTTTTATGAGACAGGCTAGACTTTGTATTTTTTGGACTTGGATAAAAACCAAGTTTAAGATCCAACACTCCCTTTAAACTTGTTTTATAACACCCAGCAAAGCTCTCAACTGGAAGAAGGCTTCTTGCTTTAGTGGCTTAGTAAGGATGTCAACCATTTGATCATGTGATTAGACACACTTTACTTGTATTTCCTTTCTTTCAATGCACTCCTGTATAAAAATGGTGGCGAGTGTCAATATGCTTACTTCAATTATGGAAGATAGGATTCTTAGCTAAGGTAATTGTTGATTTGTTGTCGATGAAAATCTCTGTAGGTTCTTTTTGTGACAAACCCAACTCTTTCAATAAATTATTTAGCCAAATTGCATGAAAAATACTTGATGTAGCAGATACGTACTTAACTTCACAAGTAGAAAGTGTAACAATAGGTTGCTTCTTCGACATCCATATGAAGGCAATGTCTTCCAAAAAGAACACAAATTATGCAGTGCTCTTTCGATCATCTGTATCTCTACTCCAATCACTATCACTATCACTATATCCAACAAGCTTGTAGTCATTATAGAATAAGTATAATAAGCCAAAATCAATTGTACTTTTGATACAGTGAAGAATTCTTTTTGCTGCCTTAAAATAAGTGGTCTTTGGATTCTCCATGTATCAACTCACAAGTCCGACAACATAAAGAATGTTAAGTCTCATATATGTCAAGTAATGTAAACTTTCAATAAGGCTTTTGAAAAGAGTTGGATCTGCTTTTTCTCTTTCATCATTCTTGGATAGCTTGACTCTGCAATCCATGCTTATTGGATTGTAATAATTCATCTTAAACTTCTTGAGTATGTCTTTTGCATAGTTTTCTTGTGAAATAAAAATGCCATCTTCTTATTGCTTGACTTCAATGCCTAAGTAGTATGCCATTAACCTAATGTCTGTCATATTCAGTTTTTTCGTCATTATTTTCTTGAATTCTTCAAATGAGCTTGGATTACTTCTAGTAAAGATAAGACCGTCCACATACAAGTACACAATTATAATATCTCCATCTTTAACTTTGACATATAAAGTGTTCTCTTAGGGATATTTGGTGAAGCTATTTTCTTTGAAGTACTTGTCAATTATATTGTTCCAAGCTCTTGGAGCTTGCTTTAACCCATAAAGTGTCTTCTTCAATTCCAAAACTTTTTCTTCATGCCCTTTTACTTTATAGCCGAACAATTGTTCAATGTATACTTCTTCTTCAAGAACTCCCTTTAGGAGAGCAAACTTTGCATCCAATTAATGAATCTTTCATTTGTTTTGAGCACCCAAAGAAACAATAAGTTTGATAGTTTCAAGTTGGGCTATACAAGTAAATACCTCATCGTAGTCTATGTTAGCCTTTTGACTATATCCTTTTGCAACTAACCTTGCCTTATGCCTTTCAATTTGTCTTTTTTGATTTCTTTTTATTTTATACACCCATTTGACAATGATTGCTTTATGACCTTTGGGAAAGCAGTCAGTTCCCAAGTGGTCTTTTTCATCCATTACACTTCTCCACTTTTCATCTTGTATAGCTTCTTGGAAGTTGACTGGCTCACAATCACAAAAGATGTAAAAAAAAGTGAGATTATCGAGTCTCTCAGTTACCTCATAGAGATCTTGTGAACTTCTCATGCGTGCCACATCTCTTTCCTCTAAAAATGATGATAGTGAGTCTTTATGAGTGCTTGTTATTCGTGAGGTAGGCAGAGTTGTGGTTTTGTTGTTCTCTTGCTTGCTCTTTCGATGTCTACTCATCTTCGTCAAAGGGGTAAAAGTTGAAGTCATCTGCATTAAAGCAAAAATCCCATTCTCCTTCTTCATAAAAAATTACATCTCGGATGATTATGATCTTTCCGTTGTTTGGATTGTACAGTTTGTATCTTTTAGAATTATTGTCATAGTTGATGAAGATGAACTTCTTACTTCTGTCATTTAGTTTGGTTCTTCTCTTGTCAGGTATATGTACATGAGCTATGTTTCCAAAATTCTTAAATGGGATATGCACAACTTTATACCATTCGATGCTTCTTATGGTTTCTTGCCCCATACATTTCTTATCGGAGATTTGTAAGATAGGTAAACAACACATGTAACAGCTTCTGTCCAAAACTCCTTAGGCAATTATTGCTTTTGAGCATGCTTCTTGCCACATCGAGAATAATTCTATTCTTTCTTTTTGCTACGCCATTTTGTTGGGGGGATCGCAGAATAGTTAAAGGATATCAAATTCTATTTGCTTCCCAAAATTCTTAGAATTTTTTAGAAGTGAACTCTCCTCCTTATTCAAATCTCGTAGCTTTAGCCTAGTGTCCACTTTCTTTCTTCACTGTAGCTCTGAATTTCATGAAAGCTTTAAAAAGTTTAAACTTCTGTATCAAAAAATGCACTCAAGTTTTTCTTGAAAAATCATCAATAAAGAGAAGAAATTGGTTACTTTTACCAAAAGAGCTCGGTTTAATTGGACCGTACACATCAGTATAAATGAGCTCAAGTTGCTTTTGAGCTCTTGAGCTTGACTTTTTTGGAAAACTCTTTCTAAATTGCTTGCCAAGTAAACATACTTCACAAACTTGATTAAGATGATTAATTAAAGGTAGGCCTTGCACCATTTTCTTCTTTGATGGTAGCTTCAGTCCACCAAAGTTGAGATGCCTATATTGAAAATGCTAAATCCAAGTTGAATCTTTATGACAAGTTTTGAGACACTTTGCAAAATCATTTTAAATATTTAAAAGAAATATTCTATTCTTTGGCATTTTTACCTTTGTGATTAGATTTCCTTTGTCATCTCTTAAAAAAAGACTATAATCGTTTAAATAAATATCATAGCCTTTTTCCAAGAATTGACTTAAACTGCGGATGTTGCTTTTTATACTAGGCATATAGTAAACATTTGAAATTAATTGATGGCTACCATCTTTTACATGAAAAAGAATGTTATCTCTGTTCTTTACTAGTACTTTCAAATCATCTCCAAAAGCAACGTAGCCATTCACAAATTCATTTAATTCCATGAACATACTTATGTTTCTGCCCAAATGATTGCTAGCTCCTATGTCAAGATACCATGTATTTTCTTGAACTCTATTGGTGTCATTGTGAGAAGAATGGTAAAAATGTAACATCTTTACCATTCTTTTCTTCAAAATAATTCACTTTCTCATCAAATTTGGTATTTAGAGCTCTACATTCTGAAGTGTAATGTCCAATTTTTTTAACAATTATAGCATTGTACTTGGGATATGTCGTATCTTGATCTTAGATTATCTTTGCTTCGTCCTTTGGTTGAGCTTTCTTCTCTTCCATAATTAGAGTTATTGTTATTGAAATTTCAAACTCATTTATGCCCATGACCTCTACCTCGTCCTTGGCCTCTACCTCAGACATATTGTCTTCTGTCATTTTCAGAGCTTTCTTCCTTTCTCTTAGGATTGACTTATATTTTGAGGAGTTGTTCTTCGATCGTATGCTTCTTCTTTTGTTTTTCTTCGTATACTTGCAACATTCCTTGAAGTTGCTTGATTGTGATAGCCTCTGAATCTTTTGTTTTCTCAATTGTCACAATAATATAGTCAAATTTTGAGTCTACTGATTGAAGTATCTTTTCAATAATCCTTATATTTTTTAACCCCTCACTATTTCTTTTTAATTCATTGGAAATAGTCACAACCCGAGTAAAATAGCCAAAAATTGACTATGATGCCTTTATATATAAGGACTCAAATTCTCTTTGTAATGTTTAGAGACGAACCTTCTTAACTTAGTTCGCTTCTTTGTAAGAGGTCTCTAGGTTCTCCATTGATTCCTTTGAAGACGTTGCTCCAACAATCTTTTTAAAAGCATCTTCATCTAATGATTATAAGATGAGATACTTTCCTTTATTCTCTTTATTCTTCATGTCTTTCAAATTCTTCTTTTGTGCTCCAGTTAAAATAGCTTTATTTTTTGGTATAATAAAACATTTCTCCACGACTTCCCATATATTTTTTGCACCAAATAGAGCCTTCATTTTGATACTCTAGCTATCAAACTTGCTTCTCTTCAATTGTGGAACTTGGGATGACATCATATCACCATTTTCTATAATTTGCAAATTGAGTGAGAATTTAGAGATTCTGAATGTATAGATGAATCGAGAACGTCGAAAAACCTTGGGAAGAATTCGGATCAACTTTCAGTTAATGGTCTAATAGTCAACTTTGGTCAACGGTTGATGTCAACAATCAACAGCTTGGTTGGTTCAATTCAACGTAGTGAGTTAACTCAGTTTCATGATAGCAAAGTTTCGATGGGGCTGATTTTTATGGTGTCGTATTCCTCTCATTGAGCTCTTCGATTGGATATGCTACAGTGCTATGTGGAGCACCGGTTACTAGCTCTGATATCAATTTATTGGAGAATTGGAAGGATAAAACACAAATTTTATTAGAGAAAGCTCAAGAACATTACAATAACAATTCACACACTCTCACATATCACTCTTAGACGGTTTTTTTTTTTACTTCTTATGCTTTCTTCTTCTTAGAATTGAAGCATACAACACAAATGACAGGGGTATTTATAGTACCCAAAACTTAATTATAACCATACACATAAACTAAAAAAATTTAATCACAATCACTCCTTTATTCTCAACCATCACACCAATTATCAACCTAACTCATTCCACTTTACCTACTTCACTAACCGCACAAACTATACTAACCTTATCTACTTCCTAAGTAGCTCACCTAACTTAGAAAGTTCTATGAGATGGGCTAGGCTTTGTATTTTTTAGACTTGGATAAAAAACAAGTTTATGATGCAATAGATAATTGCATCAAATTGTAGGGACTAAAAGAGTATTTAGACTAGTTAACAAATTCTTTTAAGCTTTTCAACAGTCAACAAAACCCATAAAATAATCAATTTTTTTTAATAGTTATTCGATTTTTACCAAGATTTTAAGTGGAGCCTGGAAAATTGTTTATAAAAAATTAATTATGCTTTGACAGGTATGGTAGCTGGGGAATATGCTTCATCTACGGTGCATGGTTTGCAATTTCAGGACTAGTTGCTGCAAAAAAGACTTATAGTAATTGTTTAGCTATACGCAAAGCAACAGATTTTTTACTCAAAATACAATGCGAAGATGGTGGTTGGGGAGAGAGTTACCATTCCTGCCCAAACAAGGTGATTTTATTTGGATTTGAATAATAATTATAAATGTATAAAAATTTTAATTCTCTTAAACCCTATTGTTCTTATGAAATCATCGATATCTAGGATTTGCGATAATGAAATAAAAATACTAAATGACAACTGGTAAAATAAAATGAAGTTTTGGTTCTGCCATTAGGTTATGCTGTGATTGAGTATGATTAATTTTAGTCATTTGGATGTTTTATTAAGAACTTAATTATCACAGATAATAGAATAAGTATAAAATTTCGACTTAACATATTTTCTAACTATGTAGAATTCGTTAACTTTTAAGTCTGAGTTTGACTAACATCTATGTAGATATATATGAAAGCATAAATTAGAATTATATATGTTTTGGTATAAATCAGAATGATATACTTTTTGCTTTTGTTTTTTCCTTTAATCTCTAAATGAAATATCTGAAAAATATTGTTTTCACATATTTATTGTCATGAAAAATATAGGCAAGAAAAGATAAGGTCTTCTTAAGGTAAATATTATTAGAATATATACTTCAAATCATTAAGAGTTTCAGATTTGAACAAAAAAATGCAAATTGCTGCCTAAACTTTCAGTAGGTTTTCTTGGAGTGTAGTAAATAGTTTTTGGACTTCTTTTTATTATTTTTTCAGTTTTACATTTAAAAAATTAGTGATTTTGACAAGATATAATCATTGTCTTTCTTGATGTAGAAATATGTACCTCTTGATGGAAACCGATCGAATTTAGTACAAACTGCATGGGCTATGATGAGTTTAATCCATGCCGGACAGGTATTTAGTTGCTAATTACTAAACAATTATTTTCTTTAACAACTTGTTCGATTTATGAATTATATATTCTGCTAAAAAATAGAAAAAAACAATTCCTTTTATTTTGTCATTACGTAAATTTAATTTGTTTATGTGTTAGGTGGAAAGAGATCCTACTCCTCTTCACCGTGCTGCAAAACTATTGATAAATTCGCAGCTGGAAGATGGCGATTTTCCCCAACAGGTAATTTTCTTCGATTATTACGAAAAAAAACTAGGAAGATAATAATTATAACACATAACGGATATGAATCAATATTTAGGGTGGAGAGCTATTTTCACATGTAGTTTTGATATAAGATTTTGATAAAATTTAATGGTGAAGCTGTAAAATCAACAACATGACTATTGCTAACTCATCCACCTTCTTTAATTTTGACCAATGGATCTGATGGAACTAATGGATATATTTTAGCATCAAAATTTTAGGTTCAAACAAATAGTCTAACCCATTATATAAATAAGTACTTAATAATATTTAATTAATTAATTATTTTTAAAATTAAAATAGCAAGTCGTATGGTGTCACCATAGTTAGTGGCGTCCGATAGTGCTCCAGTGACATCGAATGGTGTACTTATGAGATAAAAACCATACCATCGACTCATAATTTTAAGATTTATTGTGATGGTTGGATCGGGTTTTTAAAATGGAGCAATGTGGGAGGCTCGGGCTCCGCAGCGAACGATAAACTGGGGCAGCCAACACTCGCTGTCGTTTGCCGCACCATCAGCATTAGAGCCAGCGCGCACTTTTAAGTCTATAAAATGATGGTAGCTCAGCACCCTAATTTACCTTGTAAATCTCAGAAAATACGGTTTGGTGGTATATTGAATGTCCTAAATCTGTTATTTCACGTCACTGCAAAAGTGTCTGGCAGTCGTCACTAATGATTTGTCACCACTTTATTTGATAACAGAATTAAAAATTAGTAAACATACAAGATAGAGAAAATTTTACGCACACACATACATACATACATATACATATACATATTAAAATATTTCAACCCAAATTATAAAGGCATCCTAGTGAAAAAAATAGTGGATAATAATTTACGATTCAATCATCATCAGTTAAAAAAATGATTGATACTATTGGGAGTACGTTACATAAATTATGTAAGTGTAATGCTATTACAACAAAAAAATGACTATTTAATATAAAAAAATTCATTCTCAAGAGGTGTAAATTGATTGATCACTGGCTTATTGATTGCAGGAACTCACTGGAGCTTTTATGGAGAATTGCATGTTACACTACCCAGCATATAGAAATATTTTTCCGATTTGGGCTTTGGCAGAGTACCGATCAAGGTTTCTACTACCACAGATTTCCTAAAACTGTCTTTTAGGATCAGATTATGATTCTAAATAGCTAAACTAAAGACCATAATACCATGAATATATAACTAAAATTATTGTCATTTATGACATATAGACATAGTAGTAAGTATCATGATCCTTATGGTGTGTAATAATACAAATAAGAAAATACCACCAAATTATGTAATTGATTGTGATTCTATTATGTTATTCCTATTCTGATATAATAAATGGAGCTTTTGAGAAACATTGATTGTGATTCTATTATAGTTTGGTAATACTATAACTTTTAAAATGATTGTTACTAGGTATGTTATAAAAATAATTAGTTGTGAAGAGAATGACAACTTTTTTTAAAATGCTTTAAGTTTTAAAAGCAGTCTTATGTATTTGTTAAGTTTTAATGTAATGCTATTGTAAGAATTGAAATGATTGAATTGGATATAGTATTGAATAAAATTTATTTACATATTCATAAACATGTATATAAAATATTTTTTATTGTGTATATATAATCATTAATAATTAAAATAATTTTTTTCTATTATTAATTTTATTTTTTATTTTGTTATCTCAATATAGTTAGTCATAATAATAATCTTTTTAAAATTAATGATTTTATTTCCTAATTAATAATGATAATTTTATATTTTTATAATATATATAAGGATATATATAGAATTATATTAAATGTAAAACTTATTCTCAAAATCTTATTTTGAAAAGCCATCCCTACTTTTCAAAAATCTACTATACGATAAGATAATTTTACCAAAGTGATTTTTAAAAATTGACCAAATACCAAAATTTGCTTTAAGGTTTTTAAAATTACTTCTGAGTCTCTTAAAAACAATCTCAAATGAGCCCTAATATTCATTAGGATAAGATTCGGAGCCATCTTTTTCTGAAAAAATAATTTACACAAAATCTTGGCCTTTTAACACTAACCAAATCTATGGATCAATTTAATTTATGATATTTATTTTTATTTATAACAAAACTAAAAATTAATCCTACAATACACTATTAAATATTGGGTCTAGCTACTATGCAACCTGTGGTTTGGTGTCCCATTGTTTGTCTTTTTATGATCCAGCCATTAGATTCAACCTAGGAGTTACAAAAGCTATTCTAACGGTAGGGATTTAATTACTTAGTTATTAACATTGCAGCCCCTTCTATTTTCTAAAAGTATAAGGAAATGTTAGTTTTCAAATTTTGACACATAAGTCAATTAGAATATTTTATTATCTTTATATGAATCAAGGGTAATTTAGTAAATGAACATATTTAAATATTAAAAATATGGATGGATTATTTTAGCTTGCTAAAATACTCTCTACATCTATTTACTTAAAATATCAATTGGCTTACAATATTGTTATCTTGTGTTTAGTACAACATAGGATTGGATAAAGTTTTATATAAATTTTAACAATATTAAAATGAAAAATAAATAAATATCAACTAAGTATTTAGACAATAATTTGAATTTCATTATAGAGTTTATAAATAATATTTTGAAAATAATAAAATTTCTATATACAAATTTGAAATTATGTAAAATTACTTATACCTCATCACATATGTGGAGCTGAGATAATATTTTAAAAAATATAACCTCAATTATGTACTTAATGTGAAAATAAACAAATTGTATAATATTTATTCTATTACTTAAATTTGAAGTTGTTAAGAATGAAACTTAAATTCAAAATTATAAAAAATTAATAATAACTTAAATTAATTGATTACAAGAGAATTATCTTTTAAAAAAAATAAGATTAAATAAGGTAGTGTTTGCTTTTTTGTCTAAAATCTAAATGGGTCTGAATTTTTCTAAAGTCTAAATGGGTCTAAATACAAAAATTTGAATGACATGTTTGTTTTTCTTTTTTTAATATCTGAATATAAATGACATCTTTTGTATTTTTACAATAAAAAATATTTTAAACTTGGTTATTTGACATTTATGTCCTTATGAATAAAAAGAAAAAAAGAGTTTTAGATTTTATACTTTAGGAAATAAGTTATTTTACAGAGATTTTTTA
Source organism: Luvunga scandens (assembly GCA_030449905.1). Lineage (NCBI taxonomy): Eukaryota > Viridiplantae > Streptophyta > Magnoliopsida > Sapindales > Rutaceae > Luvunga > Luvunga scandens. Next base: position 777,296 of record JASUUG010000696.1, read on the forward strand.
GAATATAATATTTACTTGTCATTCAAACCTTTTTCCATTCAGATAAAAGTCATAAAAGTTTACTTTTTCTATTCAGATGTAAATGTCTAAAAATCATATATAAATTCTAAAAAATAAACAAGCATATTTTAGAAAATGTCTAAAATTAATAAAATTTCAGACTTTAAACATTTAGCAAACAACCTCTAACTTTTAAGGCTTCCAACATAAGATAAAAACCTTACCATAGGGTCTCTTAGGGTAAAAACATCATTATCACATGATAATTTGGTAGGTGCAATCTGTGTTATTCTTACTTTATTTATTTATGCTAAACACTATATTAGGATTAAATTTTAATAAAATAAATTTATCCCCCCATCTTTAACCACATTGAGCAAGCCTAATTGTTTAGATCTTATTATAGAAAGTAAGATATAACTCCTTTTTTTTCGTTACAATGGTAAAGAAGAAAACATAAACGCAATAGATTCTTTTTTAAAAGAATGCAAGCATTATTTTTATGAAGTTTTGTGTTCAAGAAATTAATATAATTTATGCAGTTAGAGGTCTCTTCATTTTATTTTTTTTGTTGATATTTTAGAAGAATTTGTATGTTTGAAAATGAATAAATTAACATTTAAAGAATGACAAATTGATTGAGAAGGAAAGAGAGAGATTATAAATTTTTTAAGAATTTTAAAATTATTATATGTTAATTGGGGCTTATTATCTAAAATTATTGAAACTTATAGTTTTTATTATTTATAGAAAATAATAGCAATTGCTGAAGATAATGTCAAATAAATTTTCTAGAATTTTAAATTCATTATATTTTAGTTGGGCCTTTGTGTAAGATTTTTAAACTTATAGTTTTTATTATTTAAAGATTTTTAAACTTATAGTTTTTATTATTTATAGAAAACAATAGGGCTTCTAAAGAAAATATCAAAATTGAGTGTTTTGCACAATGGGGATAACATAGTTTTATCCTTAAATATTTTATCTTCTTTTTTCTCCAAATTTCTCTACATAATTAATATGATTTTGATTCTCTGCATCTATTATATTGCGTTAAATAACCGTCACTTGCAATTACAACCTCTCTCCGTCTCTCCCTTTCTTTGTCTTTCCCACAAATTATTTATTTATTTTTTCAAATTTTGAATCATTGTTTGATTTAATTGAATGAATTTGTAATTAAATTGAGTTTTAGATTACGTTTTTATATGCAATTTATAGAAAGGGAAAACTAAAAATAAAACTGACATGACCCACCCCAAATCTCAAGGGCAAGTTTGCCTAATTCTATTTATTCATTATGACACAATCTAATTAATAAAGATTCTGTCAAAAATTCGGCAGAATCTTTTCTATAATTATCATATAACAAAATCTGCAATTAATAAAATAAATACTTCCAAAATAATTCCAATTACAACCAACTTCGTCAATCAATTTCCTCAACCAAAATACCAAATCACTCAATTATCCAATATCAAATAAAATACATAGATTTTTCCATAATTACCGAAATGTATAAAATTATAAAATCCCAAAATATTTCAATAAAACATCTACGACTTCTAACTCTATCACGTGGCCATAATTCCAAAATAATTATCATTACTGAGTCAATTGTTGTACCTGCGAATCTTCTGTGGGGAGGAAAAATATAATAAAATGAGATGAGTATAAAACTCAGTGAGCTCGGATAGTGGATAGTAGTTTTGGAAAAATAACTTTACTCTAAAATAATTGTATCATTTCTAAAAATAATTTCATCAAAATATCACAAGAACTTAAATAAACTTGTTTAATTTAAATCATGCACTGAAATAACAATATCACATAATACTGCATAAAATCAATAAAATCATAACACTTATAATATCAATATTGAATACCGAAAACTATCACCAACAAGTACCCAGGGGAATAATCTCATCATATCCGGACCTTGACGGACGAGCAATGACGTACTATCGGGGTACAATCATGCTCCGAAGCTACACAGATAGACAGAGAAGTACCATCTTATATCTCATCATATCCAGACCTCAACAGACGGGCAATGACGTACTATTTTGGTATAATCACACTCCGGAGCTACACGAATTGACAGGAAAGTACCATCTTATATCTTATTATATCCGGACCTCAACAGACGGGCATTGACGTACTATCTAGGTACAATCATACTCTGGAGCTACACGAATAAACAAGGAAGTGCCATATCATATCTCATCATATTCGGACCTTAAAAAAGGGGCAATGACACACTATCTGGGTACAATCACACCCCGAAGCTACATTGATAGATCGAGAAATGTCATCTCATATCTCATTATATCCGGACCTCAACGGATGGGGAATGATGTACTATCTGAGTACCAGAACACCTCGGAGCTACACGGATAGATCAGAAAATATCATCTCGTATTTTTGCATGTATAATCTGGTCCCTAATAGACAAATTCGCCCAAGTACACGGCCTAAAGCCTTTGTGTGTACTCAGACGAGCCTCAAAAGTCTATATCTCAATATTAATATCTCTGTATTCATCATACCACATGCATATGTCATCTCATCTGTATCACTGTATCTGGAGGGGAAGGGTACTGTCTAACGATTTTGCAAACAACCATTTATATACATATACATAAACATATAATCTCATCCAAAATCTCATTTCGCTTTTCATTTAACATGCCTTAAATATGCTTTTCTTTTCTTTTAAAATATTATCATGCATAATCAAAATCGGTAACCAAAATCATTAACCAAACACATTTTTGATAATAAATACCAAAACACAGATAAAATCCATTTCTACGAAATCATTTAAATCGAAGCATTTGAAACTGATTTCATAAACATTCTTTACTACCATAATAAACTATGAAATTAGGTTTTGCATATTCCACTTATAGTGACGATGTCTTAATTCGGTATCGACAATGTCGCGGTTTGATTCTTGTTCGTGGATCCTCTTAATTCAAGGAAATAATATAATTAACTATCTGTAAATGTGAATTATAGCTAATAAACTCGAAATAACGTTTATCCGTAATAAATTATTCCCGAATCTATAAAATTATCGAAATGCCCAAGACATCAAAATTTACCAAATTATCCTCAGAATCACAGATTACTAAACTACCCATAATTTTGATTACAAAAATATCCTAAAGTTCTGAATTTATGAAATTACCCCCAAAAATATAAAATTACCAAAATGCCCCTAACAACTTAAATTACTGAATTACCCCTAAAATCTCAAATTACCTAACTGCCCTAATATGAAATTACTAAAATATCCACTAATTTCTAGAATTTTAGAATTACTGCTGAAGTTTATGAAATTATAAAATTACCTCTAATGGTCAATCGTGACCGGAGCTCAGTTAACGGCGACGGGAAGCTCAAGTCTAATAGTTTTGATCTCGGTGAGTCCAATGGTGCTGGCAGTGACCTCCCATGTGCGGCGAGGACGTTAGATTGAGCTCCCCAAAATCGTGAGTTTTTTTGCGCTCGATCGACGGCAATCCAGCCGTTTCAGGTGACGGGATTGGTTAGAAAATGATGAGAGTGAGTTGAGGAACAAAATTCAAGTGGTGGTGTTCTAGCCGCAGGTTTTTGGAGTTGGATCGTCGGCGTTCTAGCCAATTTTCGGCATCTATGATGGTAGGGATACATTGGTCGACTCTCAAGCTTCAGATTGGTACCAAGCTCGGAAAGTGGAGTGGTCGGAAATGGGAGATCCAGCCGAGTCAAAGTCGCGGGTCGTGTTGGTCAAATGGGTCAACGGGTCAACTCTTTCTCTCTTTCTATTTTTGGAAAGAAAATGAAATGCTTCTCTCTCTCATTCTTTCCTTAAATAGAAACCAACACTTCTTTTTTGTAAGCTTAGTACAAATTAAACTAATACCGGACTTGAGTGCCAAAATGAAATCCGACTCTGCGGCTATTGAATCGTGTCCGAATTGTCTTGATTTTATGCCAGACAAATTTAAATTATTCAAGCACGATCAATTTATTAACTGCGTCTAATTATCTACAATGATTTTGTAACCAATTTGACAACTTTAAAAATTTATATAAAATTAAAAATAACATCATACACTCAATTAAATAAACTTGTCTCCATATGATACAAAAACTCTCCATTGTAATTGTGAATATCCAACTCAAAATCTCCATTTGTTTAACCATTTATCATAATTTACAATTGCGCATACTCATTTATCATAATTAACATATTAAGATATTCTACCTCCTACGTTAATATTCTCTTTCTCAGCCACATCTCTTTCTTCTTCTTGCAACCTCCTTTTTTTTTCCTTTGGAATATATTTTCATTGTTGGGCACACACAATTGCCTATTAGTTACTTCATTTGAACCCTATTTAGTCGTAGATGAAGTTTGAGGTTGAATCAAAGTCTTTCTTGTCGATCATATCTTCTATTATTTCAAAAGTCATTCCCATTAACAGTTTTTTAAATTTATCAGCATGATTTTTTTGGATTACTTGTTTTCAGCATTCATCTCTTGAATTGTTTCAATCACCTAGACAAAATATCATATTTTAAATAATGGCGAAATACAAGGAACTCATAATTCAACTAATCTTAAACAAGAGAAAAAAAAGTTTGACAGAGAGAATCACTTATGTTAAACATAAATGAAAGATATAGAGAATTAAATCATAATAATTATGAAGAGAAAATAGAAGGAAAGAGAAGAAAATTGTTAGGGTTTTTATTATTGGCAACATTGTGTCAATAATATTGTAATTTATTTATTTTTATTAGAAATTTGTTTCTTTTTATTAAGGATTTGTCTAGCCTTGGGAATTAATTAGATTATGTGGAATATTGGAGAATATTTTTGTGGGCATAATGAAGGAAATTTGTAGGTAAGTGAGACTATATATTGTTGTGACAGTCCTAAGTTATACAACAAATATTAATGAAGTGATAAAGAAAAATAGAGATAATCACATAAAACACACAATGTATAAAGAAAAATAGTGATTAAAGAAAAATAGAAATAATCACACGAAACACACAACGCATACATGGTTCAGCTTTTTAGCCTACATCCATTGACGAAAACAAAGAAGAATATTTCAGCTATAAAAATAGAGAATACAAGTATTGAAGTATTTATCTTACAACCTAGAACTCTAAGACACTTAAGTTCTCAAATCACTCGAGAACATTTTAGCTCTTTAAATGCTAAAGAACTACTTCCCATAAAACTCTCAGGTTCCCAAATTGTTAGAGATCCAACACAAGAAAATACACTGTTGGCTACAAATTCTATTGCAACAAAACTTACTTTATTGCTAAAATTCATGTCCGGCAACAAAAATTAGTCATTATCGCTAGAGTTAAACATATTTTGTTCTTCTTAATGATGTGGAATAGGCGAGAAAATTACATTATATGGCAACAAAATATTTTGGTGTTGTACGTTATTTTTCGCGACAAAAGTGTTCTTGTTGACCAAGAAGCTTAATGAAAGCAAAATCTGTTTCGTTGCTATAGTTTTTCCACAATAAACACTTGAATCAATTGAAACAAATGAAAATATTGTAAAAAGTTATGATTCGTAAGAAAATTTGTTTTGTGTTCCTTCAGAGTTTTTTGTAGCGAGATTAATTTTATTGCACAAATTGTTGCACTAAGTTCTATATGATGTTTAATAACTCTTATATGGCAACGTTATATCCTCATGTTTCACTACAATTAGTATAGTATTTCTTGTCAGGTAACCATATTCCTCTTTTGACACATCTTGATAAATTGTTAAATTCTATTAATTATGATTCCAAATTTTAACTTTTTAGGTAATAAGGTTTATAATAATATTTTATATAAGATTTAAAATGATGACATTAAATCTAAGAAAAATGATGATTTGCCTTTTTAAAAACGAAGTCAATGATAATAACAGATAAATATTACGATTAGTAATAATGAATTGAAGTATGAATAATGGTCATAGTAGTGTTGATGATAATAATTCTAATATAAAAATGTAAATAAATTAAATAATCCTAGAGATCTCAATATTAATTTGGATTCTAATTAAAACTTGACTATATTTATTAGATGATGAATTTAATTACTAGTAAAATTGTTATTATACTGTTCAATAAATAAATACTACATTAATAGAGATACAAATTGAGATTTAAAATAATGAGATCTTTAACATTATTCAAATTTTCTCTCTTAAAATAAATAAATATTATAATCTCTATTGGACTCAACAGGCATAAAGTTGAAGGAATATAACAATTAGCCCCTTCAGATATATGGTGACAACACATTCTTTTCATTGTAGTATCATTCACTACAAGCAAGAGAAAATTAAATGAACAAAGAATCATTACTAATTACATCAATTTTATTAGACTACGAAATAAATTACATAGTGGAGTGTGTATGTGTACCACCAAGTTGGTACATTGGATTAATTCAATTTTACTAGTAAGTACAATTTATTAGTGGATCAAAAAGGTCTTCATGAAATTATTTTTGGAAAGTACTAAAACTAATATTTCTTTTAAAAAAAATCAATTAACAAGTTGAAAGTGTATTATTGAATATTGATTGAACACAACACTTAATTAACTATATATAAAGGTTAGGAAGATTTCTATAAATTAAAAATTACTAAAATAACATGTAGGCTAAAATTAATAAATAAAAATATAAAAGCCAGCATGACTTCGTGGAAGGCTTTTTATTTCCTTGCACTTTATTTAATGAACCACACACTACCACAAGTAAAGTTCCCATCTCCAATTTTTCCTAATTAAAAATATTGCTTATAGAATATTTCCACTTTACACTTGCTTCTTTCTTTTACCTAGCCTTGGAGTTCTTCTCTCTGCCCAAGCTTAAGCCACTAAAGAGTTGTGCTTGGAAGGCTCCACTCAAGAAAAGTTCTATTTGGAGGTAGTTGTAAGCCATTGCTTATGGTGGTAAATAATTGTTTCTTCCCCACTTGATTTCTTTAAATAAATTTAGTATATCTTATTTTATATATTGGCCTGCTGAGTTTGACTTTGCTTAGTGGGTTTTGCTTTAAATTTTTATTAAATGGGTCTTTGTTTTAATTTTTTAATTTGTTAAATTAATAGATTATTTTGATATCCATTTGTTGTTAATTCATCTAAAGAATTATTATACACTGGAATAATAAAATAAGTACTCTTCGGGTTATATTCTTTCTCAATCTTATCTCAATATTTTTTTTGAATTTTTAACTCTATTTCACCTTAGGCAAGTTAATTGTCTAGGAATTCTGTCTTTGCTGAGAACAAGAACTTGAAGAATCGATTGCATTCTAATCATTACCCTCATCTTTCAGGTACAATTCAATTTATTTTAAAGATTTATCTCACATTATCATGTAAAATTCTTTTGTTTTGTTTCGCTTTTGTTCCCTACATGTATTAATTTATAGTATCTAGCAGTGAACAATGGATAGGAGTTGGATGTTTTTACAAAATAAATTATGTAAAGAATACTTAGATGTTATCAAGTCTTTTATGAAGGTTGCTGAGCAATGTGTTAATGAGAATAATCTTGTTCATTGTCCATGTAAAGAATATCAAAATGCATTCTTCAAGTCATTGCATACTGTCAAAGCCCACTTAAAAAGATATGGCATCGCAGCAAGCTATACAAAATGGGTTTTTCATGGTGAAGAACTTGAGTTTGTGGACAATAGTCAAATGAATGTAGGATCTATGCCCAATAACAAGAGTGCCTTTACACTTGACAATGAAGAGGATGATGATGAAATGTATAATTTAATAAATGCTATGTGTGTGCCAATGTCAATGGGTGCATTCACTTCATAATCAAATATTGAAGAGAATATTGACATGACACACGATGATAATGGAGAATTTAAAATGTTTGCAAGATTGTTAGAAAAGGTTGGAAAAAGTTTATTTCCTAATTCTAAGTTATCTGCTTTGAGTTTTGTTGTCAAGCTATTGCATATAAAGGTTCTTAATCAATTGAGCAACAAAGCAATAGATATGATTCTCCAATTGTTGAGAGAGGCATTCCCAGAAGGCTCAATACTACCAAGTATTACTTATGATGCAAAAAAAATGTTAAAGGACTTGGGCTTAGGGTATGAAGTCATACATACATGTAAGTATGATTGTGCTTTATTTTGGAAAGAATATGAGGCATTAGAGAAGTGTCCATATTGTGGTGAATTAGGGTATAAGTTTAAAGGCAGTAAGAAGAAAGTACCCTAGAAAGTGCTGCGTTATTTCTCTTTAAAACCAAGACTACAAAGATTATTTATATCTAGGCATACAACACGGGATATGAGGTGGCATCAAGAGAAGAGAGTTGTTGAGGAAGGTATTTTAAGACATTCTGCTGATGGGGAAGCATCGGAAGAATTTGATAAGTTATAACCTTGGTTTGTACAAGAGCCTCATAATGTCAGGATGGGTCTTGCAACTGATAGCTTCAATCCTTTTGGTAACATGCATAATTCTTATAGTATGTGGCCATTTATACTTGTGCCATATAATTTACCACCATGGAAATGCATGAAAGATCCATTCATGATGATGTCGCTACTCATCCTAGGACCAAAAGCACCAGAGAGGGATATTGATGTTTACTTAAGGTTGTTAATAGATGAATTAAAAAAGTTGTGGAATCTTGGTGCTGAAACCTTTAATGCATCCACTGGACAAACATTTCGTATGCATGCTACAGTGATGTAAACTATTAATGATTTTCCTGCATATGGAAATTTATCAAGATTGAGCACTAAAGGTTATAAGGCTTGCCCGGTTTGTAATGTAGAAACATCTTTGTGGAAGTTGAATAGTAAGATATGCTACATAGGTCACCATCAATATTTGTCACGTGGTCATTCATGGAAAGCTAGTAGAGAGCACGATGGCGATTTTGAATTTGATCCAACACCTAAGGAGTATTTAGGAGATGACATTCTAAGGCAATTAGAGAAGATTAATGAAGGTAAGCCTGGAAAAAATGAAAATAACAAAGATGAAAAGAGAAAACGTAGTACAAGTGATTTGAATTGGACAAAGAAGAGCATATTTTTTGAGTTAGAGTATTGGTCCAAGTTGAAAATAAGACATATTTTGGATGTAATGCATGTTGAGAAAAATATATGTGATAGTTTGGTTGGAACTTTATTGAATATTGCGGGGGAAACTAAAGATACCATTAAAGCAAGGCTTGACTTGGAGGACTTGAACATAAAGAAATAGTTGCATCTAAAACAAGAAGGAAACAAACTTCTAAAACCTCATGCTTATACACACTGACTTTAAATGGAAAAAGGGAATATTGTCAATTTCTTAAGTCAATGAAGTTTCCAGATGGGTATGCTGCAAATATATCCAATTGTGTCAGCATCAAGGATGCAAAAGTATTAGGTTTAAAAAGCCATGATTGTCGTGTTTTGTTACAACGAATTCTTCCAATTGGAATACATCCACATCTACGGAAAGATATTTGCTCAGCCATTATTGAACTTTGTAACTTTTTCAGACAGTTGTGTGCAAAAACATTACATAAGAGTAAGGTAGATAAATTTAGAAATTGTAGGAAATTGTATTTTAATACTTTGACAAGCACTTACCATGTGAAGCAAAATTTTTCCAAAGGTAATCACATTATTTGATTATAATAATTTGACTTTACATTAATGGTGTCTTAAATTTAATCATTTGTTGTCGAACAGGGTTTTAGTTTACCATAAGAGCTATGAAGCAAAATATGACTTGAAGGATCGTCCTATATCATTAAGTTGTCTTTTTGGATTTAACCCAATTGAAAGGTAATCACATTATTTGATTATAATAATTATTATCTTTACATTACATTCACAAGTCATTGTCTTAAATTTAATCATTTGTTGTCGAACAGGGTTTTAGTTTGATATAAGAGCTATGTAAAAAATGAAGCTTGACTTGAAGGATCGATTGCTGAGGCCTATATCATAAATAATCATTGTCCTTTTGTTCATTATATTTAAGCTCTATTGAAACCAAATTTAATCGTGTTGAGAGGAATGATGATAGTGGACAAGGAGCTAGAGGACTTTTAGTTTTCTCTCAAAATGTACGACCTTTTGGTAAAGCATAGATTGAGTTATCACAATAAGAGATAGACATTGCACATTGGTATGTTTTGAACAAATATGATGAAGTCCAAGAATACCAAGAGTAAGCATAAAATATATTAATCATTTTATTTAATTTATTTATAAATATATTTATATATAACATATCATAATATATTTTTGAAATTATACTGAGCATAAATGGCTATTATAAAGAGAAAGTGGTGCTAATTTAAACAAAAGACAGCAATTACTTTTTCCTAAGTGCCTTGCAGCACATGTAAGTAATTCTAGTCCTCAAATTAATTAGTTATTTTTTTTAATTGTATTATAAAAAGCTTGTAATAAATTAGTTTATGCTTTATTTTATAGATTATGTATTTTAGGGGATATCATGGATTTTGAGATGAGGGATCGAAAACCTTAGGAAGCATAAAAAGAATAAGTGATGAATTGTGTGCTTTAGCTTGTGGGCCAGATTTTAGAGTTTTTAGTTATTCTAGTTGTATTGTAAATGGAGTGCAATTTCCTGTCACAAGTCGAGATGATCATCAAAGTACTCAAAATAGTGGAGTAATGGTGCTAAGGGAGCATGACAATGATGCAATTGACTTTTATGGTGTACTAAGTAATGTTATAGAATTGATATATCCTCTTGGATATCGAGTAATTGTATTCAAGTGTGATTGGTTTGACATTAATCTTAAGAATAAAAGAATGAATCATGATTACCACCTTAGTTTTATAAATATAACTCGAACTTGGTATAAAGAAGATCGTTTTGTGCTAGCTATTTAAGCACAACAAGTTTCTTATATCAATAATCCGAAGTTAGGAGTAGGTTGGAAGGTTGTAGAAAAGGTGCAGCATATGGGGTTTATGGGATGTTCAAGAGAAAGAAAGCTTAAATGAAAGCTGGAGTGCAAATGAACCAGTGTATCAGTAGAATGAGTCATTTGACTTTGTTCTCTCTTTATAACTTGAACATGCTAATGCACAATTGTATAATAGAAATGATGTTGCTCTACAAGTAATTTAATCAAATGTGTATGTTGAAAGGGCAAGAGATTATGATGCTGATGATTTCAAACTTATTAAAGAAGAAGACGAAAATGAAACAATGGAGGAACATTGCTTTGGCAGTGAAGAAGAGTTAAATAAGGATTATGATGATAGTGATATTGACTTATAATCGCATATATGGTTTATCTTTATCACAAGATTGAAAATTAAGCATTCATGTTTTGTTTATTGTACTATATGTGTGTGTGTGTGTGTGTTTGTGTGTAGTGTAAGTGTTCTTATATGATTATTTATATGAAATTAATTTATTGGTTTACTAACTTTTATATTCTAACTCTTATATCTTTCTTTCATTTAGCTAAGTATTCTTAAGGAATTCTTGAGTAATCAACCTGACTTGTCCTTTCACTCCCTCATGCACGGTTGTCTTTTAGCTTATTTTTATCCTTTTTGTTTTGTTCATGTTTTAGTTAGTTCTTGTTTATGTTTTAGTTAGTTCTTGTTTAAAAATGTGAATTAATGGTTAAGATTTTGGTAAGTGCGTGTAAGATATTGTGAAGAATATAAGCAAAGTGGATGTTATTAATTGAATCTGAAAATTTTATTCAAATATCTTTCACGTTATAATTTCTTTGACAAAATTATGGTTATCTTGATTCATTTTATATTGGCTGCTAATAAACTCTATTTTATATTTTTAATAATTACTAGATGGGTGTTGGACATAAAGTTACCAAACATGTAAGAGTAGAAATTGTTGTCACATCGACAATTTCCCCATCTCAGCCTATTATGCCCAGCTAAGAGTTTGTGCAATTTGGTGCTATTACAACTCCAGAATCTGGTATGTAAAAAGTTTAATTGGTAGGAATTTTTTTAATATAATATGTAATATTTTGTTTGTTATACTAATATATGCTTAATATACATATATATATACATATTCAGCCAATAGAGAAAAGAACACGTGACCCCTCATGTGGGAAAAAAACAAATGACATTGTACAATTATTTGGAAATAGAGTTATTTCATGTCACTCATTTCAACAAGACAAAAGGTTGGGTGAATGAGGTGGCACATTCAAAGCATGTAAGATATGTTATTGGAAATAAAATTTTTAATTTTATTATTTCTTATCACCCACATAATATTGATGAAAGTTTACTCATTGAGGTTTTTTTCTTGATTTTTCTTTCATGCTTCAATTAACTTTATTATCTGAAATATTAAATGATAAGATTTATAAGTATAACAACAATTTTCTTTTATTTTTTTAATTTACTTCTTAATAGAGCTTAATTCCATGAATTAAATTTCATGTTTAATTAATAAACTTTTTTTTTCCTTTATTTACTAACAAAGCTTTATGTATAGGACCAAATGGCAGAGCTACAACAACAGCAACAAACTGATCCTGAAGAAGCAGAACCACTAACTGAAAGGGAAATATGTATTGAAGTACTTGAAAAGAAATCAGGTTATTTTCAAGGACTTGGCAATGGACCACGCCCAACTTCAACCTATGGTGTTGATACTTCTGAGGCTAACATATTGCATGGTATTATATCTTCACAACAAAGTAGATTCGATTTACAAGATGTTAAGCCAAGAGCAAAAGAAGACTATTGATCAATTGGAGTCCAGATTGTCCCAATTTGAAGGTATGATGCAGCAAATTTTTTCTTCTCAAGGAACATCTTTTCACTTTACAAAATCAACTACTTAATGATTACTCATTTCGATAATGTCTTTAGAGTATCTTGAACTTGTTAGTCTTTTGAATTGGTCATCACTTGATCTTTTTGGTTACTACTGGTGCATGTCATATCTTTAAGTATTTGGAGTTTGGTCTAGGTGTTATTAGAGATCGTTAAAAATTTTAGCTCATTAGATTTTTGGGACAGATGACAATTCACTTTTGTATTTGACTATCATATGTGATTCTTAAAGTTAGTTATATATATATAGCTTGGATACTAAACGAGCTTTTAACTTTTAAATTAGTTCAATGACATTGATGATTTTTTGTTAGATTTCTCAATATATATTTCTAGTTTATTATTGTCATGCTGGAAAAAAAGAAAAGAATTGGTGTCTTCCCAACATACTTGATTTGTTTCCTTTTAAACCATGATATTATTCCAAAAACAAATGTATTATTTTTTAACGACAAAATTAATTTGTTTCTGAAATATTTAAACATTTATTGTGAATTTGTAAAATGTTCAACATAAAGAAACAAAGCTGTTTTTTTGCCTAAAATAAATTTGGCAAACAAACACTTTTGTTGGCGCATATTTTTTATGAAATATACTCTATTTCTTAGCAGCAAAATAGATTTGTAGTAAATAACTTTATAAAAACAAAATAATTTTGTTGTGTAAAACCATTAAGTGTAATAAATAAAATTTATTGCAAAATAATTTTTTAAACAAGTTGGAGTCTTCTTCACAACAAATCTATTTTGCTGCGAAAGGAAGTTTAGGACAAGAAAAGTTTTGATATCTTGTTAAACATAGAGGGCGATCGTCGCTCACTCCGATGCCCTTAGCTTCCAGGATGCCTCTCTATTTATTGGCAAGGTCAGCCTTCAGTTGCCAAATAACTCAGGACCAAATCTGCTGAAATAGCCTCCATTTGAGCTTGGTAATCTCGGCTTTTTATAAACCATCAAATGAACATGATAATTGCCAGCGGGATGAATAATGGAGCCGAATTTATTTTGCATGCCATCATGCATGAAATTAAGTCAAGGAGTATTTATGGAAGCTTGACTCATTTCTTCCAAATGTTGGTAAAATGGCCATTTTAAAAATGTGAAGAAAGTGGCCTAGAGAGCTTGTAATAAAATGTGAAGAATGTCAACCATTTGTCATAAATGTGGCTTTCCTTTAGCACTGTTCAAACCAATAAATCAACAAATCTCCACCTTGGATTGAATTGTGCTAGTCCCTGTATATAGTGAAATCTCTTCAATTCTGTCTTCTCTAAATTTCTTGAAACTCACTTACTTCAAACACCAATCAAGTCCAAACACTTTTTGAACTTGACTTTGGGACCGGCTTAATCATAATGTCTGCTAGATTATCCGTTGCAGAAATCTTTTCATAGCAATACCATCTGATACAACCTCATAGATAAAATGAAGTCTGACATCAATATGTTTGGTTCTTTCATGATACATTCGATTTTTTATCAAATGCACAGCATTTTGGCAGTCGCAATGAACAACAGTAGTTTCTTGTTGTATGTCAAGATCAGTAACTAAACCCTTTAACCAAATTGCTTCTATGGCTGCCACATATTGTGCAATTGTGGTGGATAGAGCAATGGTTGTTTGCAATGTGGCCTTCCAGCTAATGGCACAAATTGAAAGTGTGAAAACATAACCAATCAAATCTTCTCTTATTCAAATTACCAACATAATCAGAATTCACATAACTAACAGCATAGTTATGTGTCTTGTAATTTCTTCTGCATTCCAAGCCAACATCTGCAGTACCTCTCAAATATTGGAGAATTCATTTTACTACTTGCCAATGAACCTTTTCTGGATGCCCTATACATCTTTAACCATGCTAACTGTGCATGAAATGTCTGGTCACTTGCAAATCGTGGCATACATAATGCTATCAATCACATTGACGTATGGAACTCGGGACATGCATGTACTCTTCTTCCTACATCTGAGGTGGCAATGCTGGTTAGAACTGAAATGAGTAGCTAAGGGAGTACTCAATGGTTTTGAATGCTCCAAGCCAAACCTTTCAAGTACTTTCTCAATATACTTTTTTTGAGATATTTCAAGTACTTTCTCAACATACTTTTTTTGAGATAAGTATAACACGCCATTCTGGCGATCTATAAGAATCTCCAAACCCAAAATCTTCTTAGCTACTCCCAAATCCTTTATCTAAAACTTACTACTAACTTGAATCTTCATCTTGTCTATATATCGGACATGCTTTTAGAGGCAATAAATTTGTCATCCACATAAAAAAGCAAGTAAAATGAATGAACCATCCGGAAGTCTCTTACGATAAACACAACCATCATAATTACTTCTAGAGTAATCATGTTCAATCATAAAAAAATCAAATGGCTTATACCATTGTAAAGGAGACTACTTCAAGCCATAGAGAGATTTCTTTAAAAACATACATGATCTTCCTTATCTTGAACAACAAATCCTTCTGGTCGTTGCGTATCGATTTCTTCCTCAAGCTCTCCATGTATAAAAGCTATCCTGACATCGAGTTACTCCAACTCTAAGTCGAATAAAGCAACAATAGCAAGCAAAACTCTAATAGAGCTATGCTTTACAACCGGTGAGAATACTTCATCGAAGTTTACACCTTCCTTCTGACAATAACCCTCTGCTACCAAGAGTGCTTTAAATCTATCTGCTTCAACCTTGGTATTCCTTCCTTTTTTCTTGAATATCTATTTGCAGCCAGCAACTTTTGTACCTTTAGGTGATTTAACCAGCTCCCACATATGGTTCTTGTGAATGGACTCAATCTTCCCATTCATAACAATGATCCATCTGGCAAAGTTGCTGCTAGAAATAACTTTCAAAAAACTAGAAGGCTTTTGATTCTCAATAGTGTATGTTATAGTCAGTGCGTTGTGCACTAAGTCAGCAGGACCATATCGTTACAATGGTCCAATTTGCTCCTTTCTCGTCCAGTAGCAATAATATATTGCTGTTGTTCTTGCGGTGCAGATTCAGAATCATGTACATCTTCTTGAATGGTGTTATTTTGCATCATTTTCTCAGCATCTACCTCTTACTTCACCTGCTTGCATCATCCTTCAAGCCTTCATCATGTCTTTTTTCTTTTGAATGAAGCAGAGATGACTCATCAAATACCACATCTCTACCAAATAAGAATTTTGATGACTTAAAATCACAACCTATATCCTTTCACTCTTGAGGCATAACCTAGAAATATGCTTTTCTTTGATCGAGGTTCAAGCTTCCCATCATTCACATGCATATATGCAGGACAACTAAATATTCGCAAATATATGTAATCTGCAGGAGATTCAAATCATACCTCTTGTGGAGTTTTAAGCCAATGAACAGTTGGCGGGACCTGTTCGCTTGGTAGCCTGCTATATTAACTGCTTCTACCCAAAAATCTTTGGACAATCCAGAATTAGAGAGCAAGCACCGAGCTCTCTCCAACAATACTCTGTTCATTCGTTCTATAACTCCATTTTGCTGTGGTGTTCCTCTGATGGTGCGATGTCTCATTATTCCTTTTTCCTTGCAGAACTCATCAAATTCTCTCGAACAGAATTCTAAACCGTTATAAGTTTTAAAATGTTTGATCTTCTTCCCAATCTGATGCTCAATCAAACTTTTCCACTTCTTGAAGGTGGCAAGCAAATCATTCATGTGCTTTAAGGAATATACCCAAACTTTTCTTGAGTAATCATCAATAAATGTCAACATCCATTGATAACCACACTTTGATGAGGTAGAAGAGGGACTCTGTAAATCTGAGTGGATATAATCAACCGTACCCTTAGTACGATGAATAGTTGTACGAAACTGCACTCAGCATTGCTTTGCGAATATGCAATGCTCACGAAAACCAAGTTTGGTGATTTTATGGCCGCCATGTAAACCTCATTTACTTAATTCTATCATTCCTCGTTCATTCATATGCCCCAGACGCATATACCACAAGCACGTAGCTTCTGAATTTGTTTAGGATGACCCTACAGTGGCACCAGTAATTTCCTTGTAGAAAATACAATCCCTTACTTAAATGTCATTTCATTACAACAAGAGAACCTTTTACATACACGTAGAACTCCACCTTGAGATAAATATTTACACCCAAGTGAGTCAAGAGTACTTAAAAATATAAAGTTCTTTGCTTATGCTGAAACATGTTGAACTTTTGTCAAAGTTTCTGACAATATAGTCATGCGTCTTGATACGAATTTCTCCAATTCCCATAACTTGACGGGCAGCATCATTGCCCATCATCATAGAACCACTCGTTGGCTGATAAGTGGCAAACTAGTCCTTAATTGGACATATGTAGAATGAACAAGCAGAATCAAATATCCATCGATCTTTAATATGAATATAAAAAATTATTAAAACTGTATCAGCACTATTTAAGAATCACCTCTGCAACTCCAGCAACTTTATTTGTTTTTCTGACTTTTCTTCTTTATTTTTGAACTTTCAACAATCCTTCTTGATATGCCCTCTCTTGTAACAGTAATTGCACTCCACATTTGAGTACTTTGATTTTGATTTAGACTGCCCTCAAGCCCATTTTCTTTTAGTCATCTTTATTTGAATCTTCCTCTTGCAACAACTCTTTCGCCTTGAGCATCTCTATTGGTGGTAGAAAATCTTTTTCCTAATTCTTGAGAGTTCAAGGATGCTTTAACATCCTCCATGGAGATAGATTCTCCACCCTAAAGCATAGTGTTGACAAATTTGTCATATGCTAAAGGCAACGAACATAAGAGGATCAAAGCTTGGGCTTCATCATCAAGTTTGATGTCAATAGTATTCAAATCCATGAAGATTTGGTTGAACTCATCAAGGTACTATTGAATGGGAGTGCCATCTGACATTCCTGAAGTGTATAACCGTTGTTTTAGGTACAGTTAGTTAGTGAGAGACTTTGTCATATACACACTCTCAAATTTTAGCCACAACTATGCTGCTGTCTTTTCTTTTGCGACCTCACGCAGAACCTCATCTCAATTAAATTGTAATAGAATTTCCTTTTTTTCTTCCTCAATCATCGTACTAGGCAATTTTTCTTTGCCTGACAAAGCTTTATCTAAACCTTGTTAAACCAACAAAGCATGCATTTTAATGCACCATAGACTGAAACTATTTTTCCTATTAAATTTTTCAACCTCATATTTTACTACTGAAATATCTGCTATCATATTCTTCACAACTAAACCAATACTCTGATAACAGTTATTTGTGACAATCCTAGGTTATATGACAAATATTAATGAGGCGATAGAGAAAAATAGAAATAATCACACAAAACACACAATGATATACGTGGTTTGGCTTTTTAGCCAAAGTCCATGGGCAAAGGTAAAGAAGAATATTTCACTATAAAAATTGAGAAGACAAGCATTGGAGTATTTATCTCACAACCTACAACCCCAACACATTCAAGCTCTCAAATCACTCAAGAACACTTTAACTCTCTAAATGCTAAAGAATTACTTCTCATAAAATGTTCAAAGTTCTCAAATTGTTAGAGAACTTCACTCACACTCCGATGCCCCTAGGTTTTAAGACCCCTCTCTATTTATAGGCAAAGTGAGTCTTTAGTTTTCAAATAATTCGAGACCAAATCTACCGAAATAGCCTCCATTTGAGCTTATAATCTTGACTTTTATAAGCCATCAAATGAACATGATAATTGCCAACGTGATGAATAATGGATACAAATTTACTTGCATGCCATCATGCATGAAATGAATTCCAGGAGCATTTATGGAAGCATGACTCATTTCTTCCCAATGTCGGCGCAATGGCCATTTTTAAGATGTGAAGAAGGTGGCCTAAAGAGCTTGTGATAAAATGGCTGGTTACTTGTCAACAATTTGCCATAACCGTGTCTTTGATTGCTTTAGCACTATTCATGCGAATAAATCAACACATATTAAAGATTTCTAACAAAAGATGACCACTACATTGGTAAGTACGTCAAATACTTATGCAGTATTGGACTCTTAAGGAAGTGTATATCCTTACACTACTCTACTAGGATTAGGGTGAAATACTATACCTATATAAAGGATAGTGTTTCAAACATTGAAGATAGTGAAGAAGACATATCATATTTTATATCAGAGAAGCAGCCCATGCAGAGAATAAGAAAACAAAATCTCATTTGGCCGCATATGATGTTTCATATCTATATGATGATTTCGTCTTCTTCATCAAGTATCATATCAAGTCTTTCATTAGACATCTTTATTATTACTTTGGGCTTTTCAGGATGAATAGTCATTTATTTTGATGAGAAGATCTCAAGAAAAATAGCAAACACAATTGAAGACAAGGGGTGTATGAAATTATGTATGAATCCAATAGATTATAATCTTTTCATTACTTCAGTGAATTGTTTATTACCTAGGCATGGCCCCATGGGTGAAGGATAGTGATTTGAATCATGTAAAGAATTTTGATGTGTTATACCTTCTGCAATTTATTGTTTCCAGCATATTTGATAGATTTATGATAAATAAACAGTAATATGAACAGTGCGGTGAATAGTTATAACAAACAATAATTATGAGCAGTAACTCATATATAGTAGTATGAATAGTTACCATGGACATTGAATCATAATAGTAATAATATATGTGAACAGTAATTTCAAGATTAATCAATTAGAAAAATTAATTTATCCAGTGTTTTATTTTGCCTACACTTGTTAAAATATATCTAAATTCTTTATATATATATATATATATATATAATTATAATAATAATAATAATAATAATAATAATACATTGTAGAGGATGACAATGATACAAGAGTGCTGTGAGAACGTTTTCAATAAAAAAAAATAAAATTTAAGAATTAAAATTGTATGATAATTGAGATGGCAGAAAAATTAGCAAAGGATCATGAATTTAAATAAACAATCATGGGCATGCTTCGTATACTGCCAGCAACAGCTTTGAACATGACAATTGGAGTTTAAAACTAATGAAAAGGTATGACTCTCAACTTATAATTTTTTTTATGTTGGGAGATTATTGAATATTATAAAAATAATAAAGAGTTAAGTAATAAATATTAATTTAAGTAGAAGCCGAATTGACAATCTTCTTATCCATAAAAATCTATTCATAAACAATGACTTTGCTTCATAAACACGTCCAAGACTCCGAGGTCACTATTTCAGTAACCGGCAAAGTCAATACAAAAGGTTGAGTCTCCCGCTTCAAAATTATTGCTTCACAAACAAGTGCAAGACTTCGCAGTTAATTAAGTAACCAAAAAAGTCAATTAGTCAATAAAAAAGGTTGAGTCTCCACCTTCGGAAGCCCAGCTAAGCGGACGTAAACAAGCTTATCATGGAAAGAAGACAAATCTTTCAAGGTATCGCTCCATAGTTTCGTCCACGCAACCTGAAGGCAAGAAGATCCAACCTCTTTAATTTCTATTTTCTAAGTTCAATAGGCCCATGATCAATGTATACAAAACAAAAAACTTGTGATAATTTTAAGTTGAATTTGTCCGTGATCAGCGTGTACAGTACACAAAACTTGTGAAAATCAAACTCGTCCTCACTTCCAAGTATATTATTTTATAAAGATTTTATAATAATTTATTAAATTTTAGAATTTAACCTAGTAAAATCTTCAACCATTGAGCCAAAGCACTTTTCGTTTGTCTTATATAAACATAAATTTAATGACGCAATAGGATAGCAAAAGTGAATCAATAAGATAAGTGAGCACTAGATATCATTCAATACTTCATCTCCTTCTTGATCTTGCTAGTCACTATGCAAAAAGATGAAGTCTTGTAGGAGTGAACAAATTTGAAGTCTCTTGTTGAGTATTGGAGAATGCATATTTATAAAGGGTAAAATTATCATTTTATACTTCAAGTCTCACTAACATTTTTATTTTTATATGCTTAAATCCTCTAAACTTTTACTATGTTTGTTTTATTATAATTTAAGTATTTTATGTATTTCATGAATATTTTGGCCATTTCATGACTAACGAGAAATCGGACAACAAAACGGATGACAGTTTTTAACTTGGAATGGTTGAAATGCTCAGAAGGAGCATAAATGGGTATTTAATATTGTTCATGTATACGGTATTGTTCATAAGTACAACATTGTTCACATATATAGTACGATGAAATGGCATTGACTAATGACATGACATTAACTAATGACGTGGCAACATCCTATTAAATTAACAATGTGGCTTTGATTATTTATGTGACGTTGACCGATGATGTGGTAAGATGTTATTAGATCGAAATACTGATGTGACGTAGACAGATGATGTGGCAGCATTTTATTGGATTGGAAAGCTAATGTGGCTTTGACTGATGATGTGGTTCAGCCAATCAAAGTTTGCTATGTGGCGCAATTATAAGTGTTTTAATTATTTTCATCTGATGGTCATGATTTACCCATTGTATTTATAAATAGAGGGCTCTCCCCTTAATTTGACACCCTTGTATTCATTTTTGAGCTCGATTTTCTATAATTCTCTCTCCATCTTATATTTTCAATGTATTTTAATAAAATTATCATTTTACCCCTAGTTTAATTATGAGTTGCTAGTTTAGTTTCAAGCTAAGGTAAAAGGTGAAGCCTCAAGATGATCTATGGGCTTAATTAGGTAAGTTTATTTTCTTTCTCTCTTTGATTTATGTGATTGTTTGGACTCATTGTCAACAAATAGTGTATCTTGTCTAGATTTTGTACAGTATACCAACTCTTTAATGAAATATCGTTACTGTCTAGTACAATGAGCAATTAGCACCATATTTATTGGAGAGAAAATTCCTATCTAATATTTTGTTGGTTGTCTTGACTCATTGTCGACAGAGAGTATATCTAAGTCATTTAGTGGATGGTCTTGCCACGTTGTTGACAAAAGGATTATTATCATCTATCATAGCGTGTTCTTAACACTACGCTCGGTAGAAAATCATTACCATCTAGCACATAGAATGCTTGATACCATATTTATTAGAGTAAGGATTATAAGGATTGGAAATACCCCCCTCATGAATTAATTGGAACTAAAAAGAAATATTAAGCTCATGGTGAAATGTTGAGTGTGAATCCATAGACTCAAGCGTTTCATTTGTATTATTTTCATCTTTAATTCATTCCCGTCATTTTATTTTAAATCTTAAAATAAAAAAATTCACTTCCAACCAACTCACATATATACTTAGAAAACTAACCCTACGCATAATTAAATCTATCTTCACGTGGGATCAACACTTGTCAACATAAATCTATTTACAATAGATTCATATGCTTGTGAGTACAATAAAATTTGCACAACATCTCTCAAGTCTTTTGTCAAATCTTGGTTAATATTCTCATTAATTGACTTTAGCTTATAGTTAGATCTTTTTCAAGAGTAACCTTCCTGTCTTTAACGGATTTTTTTTTCAAAAACCATTGGTTTTTCTTCAATTGGAACAGACTGAATAATTTTAATCACATCCTTAGTTGCATCACAGAAATCATAGATACGCTGTCTCTCATTTTTGGCATTTTAAGCGAGCCTTCTTCATCAACAATAAGTGAAATTAATGGTACATATTCAGTCTCTATCTTAGGGACATTAAATTTCTTGCATGTATCTATGACTACTTTACTCACTCTTTGAGACATCTAATAGCTTGAATGAATCCACAACTGCTTTAAGTTTATCAATCATAGCATCAAAACTTTAGAACAATCACTTAATTTCCTCAGCTAAAAGAATTGAGCACTATAAAATCTAGATTGAGTATGTGAAAGGAATAATGAGCCGCATAAAAATTAGCCACATTCTCAGCCATTATCCAAGCACATGATTGAAACAAACTTGAAAATCTATACTAGCTTGGCAAAACAAATTAAGCCATCAAGATTTAGTCAAAGCAAGCACCTCACAAGGCAATAAATAATATTTAATGGCTAGTCTCTTCAATAGTTGATATTCTCATCAACACGTGATTCACTCCAATGGCTAGTAATGCATCAAGTAATAACTTTATGATTTATAATTGCCTTATTAAGTGAGATATCAAGTTTATTTAACAACTCTTGTATTGTTACTGAAAAAGACAAGTAATACAAATTATATTTTATTCAAATTCCTTAAAGTTATTATGGTATTAGAGCATTCAACTTCCAACTCTAAAACTGAGCAAATTTTGTTACCGCAAATATTTCACTAATATGCAAGTTTGGTTTCAGTCAAACTCACAGGTGACAACTACTTGTTGTGGAGCTCTCAAATTCTTCCATTGATTTATAGTCTTGGACTAGAACATCATATCCAAGATGTTGAGGTTCCACCACAAACCATCAAAATTGATAATAAAAAAATGCTACCAACGAGTTTGTGGCTTGGAAATCTAACGATGGGATCCTAATGACCTGGTTAAGGGGCATGATGAAAGAAGCTGTGTTAAGCATGACAGTAGGAGTACAAAATGCTGGTGAACTCTGGCTTACCATTGAAGAGAATATTCTACCCCAAACCAAAAAAAAAAAGGAAACTTGGCTAAAAGATAACCTATGCTCTCTCAAGAAAGGAACAACCAAACTAGAAGAATTCTTAAAGAAACTTAAGAATATATATGACAATCTTGCAACAATCGAGAAATTTATCAATGATGAAGACAAAGTTTTTCAAATTGCTGGTGCATTAAGTTCCAAGTATGCTGACTTCAAGACTGCCATGCTCACCAAGCCACCTTATCTAACCTTCAAACAATTCATTCAAGCCCTGCAGAATCATAAACAAACCATTGTTGCATCGAGGGAAGAAAAAGAAAGGATCAATATAAACCAAGAATTCTTTATACAAAGGGGCAGAGGACGAAACCAACTAGGAGGAAGGAATGGTTATCATGGTGGCAGAGGTCTTCATCATAACATTGGAGAAAGGAAAAATTATTCTAGTCATCAAAAGTTCAACCATGGCAACTATCAGTCTGGCCAACACCAACAGCATCCCAAGAACAAGTGAAACAAAACAACAATGATGTCGAGAAGGAAGAAATCATAGTTTACCAAATCTGTAGGAAGAAGAATCATAGCACAATTGAATGCTGGAGCCATTATGAATATGATTATCCAGAATAGCCCGGGCCTCAAATACTCGTTGCCATGAATATTGGCAACAATAGCAATGGTCAATAGTTTTATGTCGATTCTTGTGCCACCGCCCATATGACAAAAAACACAGGTAACCTAAAACATCTTACACTATATAAGGGGTTTGATCAAATTCTTGTAGGAAACAGACAAGAATTGCAAATCTCTCATATATGCACCAAAAGCGTAAGTAATAAATTAGAACTCAAAGATGTTTTAGTTGTACTTAAACTTAAAAAAGAATTTACTTTCAATTAGTCGATTGATTGATGACTATAAATGTGTTTTTATGTTTAACATAAATGGTTTTATTGTGAAGAACAAAAAAAACTAGGTGCTAGCCAAGGGAAGTAGACGTGGAAAGCTGTTTGCACTAGAAGAGAATTGCAAAGTTGTTTTAACTACAATTAAAAAGAAACCCGATTACAACACGTGGCACAAGAGATTAGGTCACGCCAATCCTAAGATTGTTCAAGCTTTGAAAAATCATGGCTTAGTTAGCTTTCGTTGTTGGTTAAAACAATAAGATTTGTGTGTTTCATGTCAATTAGATAAAAGCTGCAAACAATCTTTTGATTTATCTATTAAAAAAAATCATAATTTCCTCTTCAACAGATTCATTATGATTTTTGGGGTCCCATCCTAATTAATTTTTGCTAGTATGTTTCATTCATTGATAATTATTCTCGTTATTCTTAGCCATTTCTGCTTAGAAATAAATCTAACTTTTCTAAACGCTTTTTAAAATTTCAAAGATTGGTCAAAAATCGATTGAATAGGAAAATAAAAATTTTCCACTATGACGGTGGTGGTGAGTTCAACTACACTACATTTCTCAATCATCTTGATCAATGTGGAATTCAACGTTAAGTATCGTGCCCTCATATACCACAACAAAATGATGTTATTGAACTGAAGCATCAACATATAGTTGAAACGACACTCACTATGATATATCATGCATCCATTCCTTTAAAATTATGGGTGGATACGTTTCTTAGAACTGTTTATATTATAAATCGAATGCCTCTATTTATTTTACAAAATCAAAGTCCTTATTACATGCTTTATCACCGAGTGCCTAATTATAATGCTCTTAAATTTTTTTATTGTAGATGTTTTCCTTATTTATGGGATTACTCTAAAACAAATTTGATAAAAAATCTCACCCATATGCGTTTATTGGCTACATCCCTATATATGAGGGATATTGATGCCTTTAGCCTGAAATCAAAAAATCTAACGGTTTCCCCTTTGCAGGAACGTACTGAAATTATAAGTTTTCCTTATGATGATGAATGGCTATCCAAGGAAACCGTGTCAACAAAAGATCATGTCAATAATACAACTCCAGATTTTTTGCTCTTTCAAACTCGTGAGAATCCAAACACAAACATCCAAGTTGGTCACAACAATGCTCCCGTTAATAGCCCAATTAATGTCACTTTACCAATATAATTAGAATCTCCATCTAACTCGAACACTGCCAGTGCTCCGTCTATTCATGACAGTTGTCTCTTTACCACGTATGATAATCACAACTCACACGAATCAGCCACTAAATAAATTTCTCACCCACAATCTGTGGCTGACGTTCCTGATATCTCAAACCAATTATCCATTGAGCTTTACATCCCGCCTATAACCATGCCACCTCTAACTCAAACCTGGCCCTCAACACTTTCTAGTCTCATCTTATAGAGCCAAAAACACTCAAAACTACACTCAAAAACCCATTATGGGTGGTTACTATGCGTGATGAATTAAAAGCTCTTCATCATAACCAAGCATGAACATTGGTTTTGGAATCACAAAATGGCAATGTTGTTGGATCAAAGTAGGTTTATCATATCAAATATAAAGAAAATGGTGACATTGAATGACCCAAAGCTCGCCTTGTCGCAAAAAGGTTCACACAAGTTCTGGAGATTGACTTCATTGAAACTTTTAGCCCCGTCATCAAGCCAACAAGTAGAACTATTTTAGCCATCGCTGTGAGCTCCAAGTGGACTCTTAGGTAACCTGATGTTAGTAATGCACTTTTACATGACCATCATCATCCATCATTTGTGTGTAAACTACATAAATCTATTTATGGCCTTAAACAAGCCCCAAGGACATGGTTTGATTGTCTCTCTCGTGCCTTGCTCTAGCTTGGTTTCTCCAATGGCAAAGCCAATAGTTCTATGTTTGTCTTTAATAAAATTTCATCATTATTCTCATTTTAATCTATATTGATGATGTTATTATTACAGGAAATAAGGATGCTGCCATTCAGCCAATTATCTAACTACTTAGCAGGCAATTCACTCTCGAGGATCTTGGCTTGCTTCGGTATTTCTTTGGTATAGAGGTTCATTGTTCTAACACTAGTTTATGTCTCTCACAGGCCAAATACAGTAAAGATCTCTCACACAAAGCCAACATGATCAAATGTGCCTCCATCCACACTCTGTTAGCTCTCAAATCTCCTACTAGTGCAACTGACGATGAGCCACTTATCAATGCTATAGAATACAGAACTTTAATTGGCAGCCTCCATTACAACACTTTCACACGACTCGACATTGCTCATGCTATTAATCGGGTTTGCTAGAAGTTTTAAGCACTAACAAAGGATAACTTTCAAATTGTCGAAAGGATCCTTCACTATATCAAAGGCACCTTAGACTGTGCAATCCGCTTCCTTGCTCAAAGCTCAAATCACTTGTATGGTTTTTCTAACCCCGATTGGGCTGGCTGTCCTTTCACTAGGAAAAGCACCACCGGGTATGGCATTTATCTTGGCCCTAATTGTATCTCTTGGAATTCTAAAAAGCAAAGCACCATTGCACGGTCTAGCGCTGAAGTAAAATATCGATCTATGGCCACTACTACTGCGGAACTAACTTGGCTCAGTTACCTTCTTTATTATATTGGCCTCACTAACATCCAGCCACCATCCTTATTTTGTGACAACATTAGTGCCCTTTTTATGACTTAGAATCCTGTCTTTCATACTTGCACGAAGCATATTGAGATCGATGTTCACTTTGTGGGTGATTGAGTTCAGAAAGGTCTCCTTCAAATTAAGTACATTCATACTTATCTCCACATTGCTGACATTTTAACCAAGGCTTTAGGGAAGCAATCATTTCTCCTATTGCGTAGCAAACTTAGTGTGAATTGCATGACACGACCATCTTTTAGGAGGGCTAAAAGGAATAATAAGCCTCATAAAAATCAACCACATTCTCAGCCACTATCCAAGCACATGATCAAAACAAACTTGACAACCTGTACTAGCTTAGCAAAACAAATTATGCCATCAAGATTTAGTCAAAGCAAGCATTTCATATGGCAATAAATCATATCAACGGCTAGCCTTTTCAATAGTTGATATTCTTATTAACTCGTGATTATCAAGTAATAACTCTCTGATTTATAGTTGCATTATTAAATAAAATATCAAGTGTACATAATAACTCTTGTATTGTTAATGAAAAAAACAAGTAATACAAACTATATTTTATTCAAATTCCTTAAAGTTATCATTGTATCAGAGCCTTGTTAATGTCTTTAGAACTCATCAATAGAGCGAGTTAGAGAAGATGGGTAATTACATTAAAGGGTCGTGGCTTCTTAGTAGCGATTTTAATACCATTCTTCATGATGAGGAGAAGCAAGGGGGTCATCTAGAAGAAATGGTGTGTGTAGCCGATTTAGTAGCTGGTTCCACAGGGTAAAGATGGTTGATCTTGAGTTTAAAGGTCCTAAATTCACCTGGTCTAGAGGAATGCTAGCTAAAAGACTAGATAGAGCAATTTAATGATGAATGGATAGCGACATTTGAGGAAGCTTCAGTTCTTCATCTTCTAAAAATTCAATCTGACCGTCGTCTAGTGCTGGTGAGGTTTGGGAGGCCTGGGAACAGAAGGAAAGGAGTTAAACCTGTTCGCTTTCTTGCAGCTTGGTTAACGGATGAGAATTTTACTGATTTCGTGGCTAGCCATTGGAACAGTGATGGTAATTATTTTCATGCGGCAAGAACGTTTACTAGGGATGTGAGGGTTGGAACAAGGAGACTTTTGGGAATATCTTTTACCATTAAAAAAAAGACTTCTTGCATGTATAGGTGGCATTCAAAAGGCTCTTAAGCAGCATAATTCTAACAAGCTTATGAAACTTGAGTCCACACTTAGAAAAGAGGTGGAGGTTGTCCTTGCACAAGTAGAAATATTGTGGTTTTAAAAAGCAAGACGTGAGTGGATTTCTAGTGCAGATAGGAATACAGCTTTCTTTCATAGGAAAACTATTAGCAAGAGAAGACGCAACAAAGTGGGCGATGGTTATATAACAAAAAGGAGATAAAAAATCATGTTGTGGATTTCTTCACCGAATTATTCAAGCCTGGTGGTGGGGAGTTTATCAATTATCCGATCTTGGGAATGTTTCTAACCGTTGATAGTGACGTGATGAGAGAGATATCGCAGTCTGTTGATGATGGCGAAAATCAAAGCACTATATTTGACATGCATCCCTTGAAGGCTCCCAGAGTTGATAGGCTGCATGTTTTGTTCTAACAAAGCCAATGGAATACCGTGGGCAACTCTGTGTGTAAAGTCATAAAACTATTTTTGATGGCCAACCCTTACCCACTGAAATGAGTGAGACCCTCATTTTCCTTATCCCTAAAACCAGTAACTTGGATAGTATGAAGCTTTTTCGACCTATCAGCCTTTGCCCTATCATTTATAAAACAGTTACTAAAATCCTTACCAATCGACTAAAAGTTATCCTGCCTGACCTCATTCGCCCTAATCAAACAAGTTTCGTCCCCACGAGAAATATAACTAAAAATACTGTCATGGTGCTAGAGATCATTCATTCAATGAGGGAAACCAGTAAAGTTGGGTCATGGCCATTAAAAGTTGATTTGGAGAAGGCTTATGATCGGTTAAGGTAGGACGTTATTCATGATACGCTTACTGAAGTTGGCTTGCCCTTTGATTTTATTAGACTCACTATTGAGTGCATTACTACGGTGAGAATGCAAATTCTGTGGGAAGGAAAGCTCACCCAATCTTTCACCCCAACCCGTGGGATTTATCTAGGGGATCTTTTGTCTCCCTATATTTTGTTTTATGCATTAAGCACCTTGGCATGGCATCCATAATGCAGTCGTTGAAGGGCATTAGAAACCCATCCGCCTCTCTCGGAAAGGCACCGCTAACCCATCTCTTTTTTGCAGATGATTTACTTTTGCTGGCAAAAGCAACTCATGGACAAGCTAGAACTATCAATTCAGTTCTGGAAGAATTTTGTTTAAGCTCTGGTGGGAAGGTCAACATGGAAAAACCATAAATGTTCTTCTCAAAGAATATGGAGTAGGCTACTATCAAGAACATCGCTATAGTTTGTGGTTTTTCTATTACAAACAACCTAGCAAGTTTTTTGGAATGCCTTTAGTACGTAATCGAGTTATGAAGGCCACCTATCAGCAAATTGTGGACAAGGTGGATAAAAAATTATCAGGATGGAATGCATTGCACTTATCCCTGACTGGACGTGTGACCTTGGTGCAATCTGTAATTCAAGCTATACCCACATATGCTATGCAGACTACTCGACTTCCTGAGGGTGTTCATGCAAGGATTGATAAAATTTGCTAAAGATTTATTTAGAGTGGTGCCACCAGTGAGCGTAAGATGAGCCTGATTAATTGGCAAACAGTTTGTCAACCGAAAAACCAAGGGGCCTTGGCTTGAAAAATCTCTCGCACATGAAACTGCCCTGTTAATGAAAATTGGTTGGAATATTGTTGCTTCGCCCCAAAGCTTATAGATCAAAGTTCTTCGAACCAAGTATAGATTAGACACGTATGGAATTCCAACTAATCTAAATTTTAGACACGGTTCCCATTTATGAAGACATTTATGGAGAGTGTTGCGGAAAAGCGGGTTGAGAAATTACCAATATTGCTGTGATTATAATTTTTGGAGAAATATAAATATGGTGATAAATAAATACATCGAAAATAGGACACAGTAATTTACGTGGTTTGGCATAAAGCCTACGTCCACGGGCAAAGACTAGAAGATAATTTTACTAATAATGGGAATTTACAAAAGTGCGTAAAAATCTCTTAAAACCCAAAACCCCAATACACTCAATTGTATCCTCACTAGAGCACTCAAGTATAAACTCTCTCAAACTCTCAAATTGCTTCACTTGCAACTGCTCTCTAAACTCTCAATTTTGGGATGATATACAAATGTATTCGACTTCTGTATTTATAGGCAAAGCTTGCAATATGACTGCATGAAAAAATCTTGGCCATTTTTTAATTTTAATGGCTTCGGTGCTGACCTTGGAAATTTCATGCTAGATGCAATTTTAGTCAAATAATTGTTGACCATGTGCATTTGTTCAACAAAGTTGGCTTTGGTGCTGACTTTTCAACAAGTCTCCACCTCGGCGAAGATTTATCCAAATATGAGCCAAACACTAAACTCCTAGTACATCAAATCATCCTCCAATATCTGTCTTCCTCATTATTTTAAACTTTTAGGATATTGATCAAGTTTAGACAATGCTCAAACTTGATCGTCGTCACCACTTGATCAACATGTCCGTGGGATTCTCTACAGTCTTGATTTTCTATAGCTAAATCTTTCCCTTATCAATAATTTCCCACACAAAGTGAAATAGTGCGTTAATATGTTTCGTACGTGCATGATAAACTTGGTTCTTTGTTAAATGAATAGCACTTTGACTGTTGCAATACACATTGATGTGCTCTTGTACCAATCCCAAGTTTTCAAGCAAGCCTTGTAACCAAATAGCCTATTTAACAGCCTCTGTAATTGCCATGTACTCAGCCTCTGTGGTCGACAGTGCAACTGTAGACTATAGTGTAGACTTCCAACTAATTAGCCCTCTAACAAAAGTAAATACATATCCAGTGGCTGACCGTCATTTATCCAAATCATCAGCATAGTTAGAATCAATGTACCCAATGACATTTTGACCCAGTGTGTCATCTCACTCAAACAATAAATCGACATCCACGATTTTCTAAATGTACCGTAGTATCCATTTCACAGCTTGCTAATGTCCTTTACCAGGATTATGCATATATCTGCTCACTATACCTACTGCATGTGAAATGTCAGGCCTTGTACAAATCATTGCATACATCAAGCTACTCACTGCATTTGAGTACAGAACTTCTAACATGTATTCTTGTTCCGCATACGTTGAAGGAGATAGTTTTGCAGAAAGTTTGAAATGAGAAGCCAACAGGGTACTCAAAGGTTTTCTCTGCTCAGTTATGCCAAACTATTGTGGTACCTTCATTAAGTATTGCTTCTGAGATAAGTTGACTTTGCCATAAGCTCTATCTCTGCATATCTCCATGACAAAAATCTTTTTAGCTTCTCCCAGATCTTTCATTTCAAATTCTTAATTGAGTTGAATCTTCAACTTTTCAATCTCATCTCTGCTCTTGGATGCTATTAGCATATCATCAACATACAAGAGCAAATATATAAAGGATCCATTTTGTAGCTTGCGAAAATACACACAATGGTCAAATTTATGTCTTATGTACCTTTGCCCTTTTATAAGCCGATCAAATTGCTTATACCACTGCCTTGAAAATTGTTTCAATCCATAAAGCGACTTTGACAATTTGCAGACCCAATTTTCTTTCCCAGCAACCTTGAATCCATCAAGCTGAGTCATGTAGATTTCCTCTTCCAAATCACCATGTAAAAATGGGTTTTTACATCAAGTTGAACCAGTTCAAGATCAAATTGTGCAACTATGGCTAGTAAAATTCGAATAAACAAATGTTTCACAACTGGAGAAAATACCTCATTATAGTCTATTCCTTCTTTCTGAGCGTAAGAAATAGTCCTGCAGAAAACGACAAATAAGTTATCTGCATATGATAAAAAAACAAGTCTAAACTAGAGAGAATGCTGTAGCAACCTAGGATCAAATACAAAAAAAAAATTGTCTAGACTGTTCACGTGCTAATAGACAAAGTTTGCTGCAGCCGTTACTACACTGCCATTGCATGTGCGGACAAAAAGTGGTAGGCAGCACAAAAAGAAATGTGATCCTAGGATGCCCAGAAAAGACAAGTGTTCTCATGCTTGTTGGTTGCCCTAATCCCAAGATATAAAATAGTACATTTGAAGGAAATACATGATCAATAGTCGACACCTATAAAGAGAAGAAAAAAAAAGAGATTATAGAGCTGCAATAGCAGGGAATATTTCGTGGAGAAGAATAAGAGATACTTAAAAATTAAAGCATGACACTTTGAGTCTTTCATATGTTAATTTTTATTGTATCTGCTTGCTTAGTTCTCTATTTGATAATGTATTTAATGCCAAACACTTGTGTTGTTCCTGAATTAAAGCTCATCATGAGCTAGACCTAAATTTGGTTGGGTTTTGAATAAGCTTGATGGTTATATGATTCACATATGTATGTTGCTCAGAACCTGTTGCGTCATTTTGTTTTAATTTTACTTATTGTAAGTATCTATTTTGGTTGACTACTCATTTAATGGATACTAGCTAAGAAAGAACCTAAAAATAGTCTGACTTAGTAGAACAAACCCATTTAATGGATACTATCTAAGAAAGAACTTAAAAATGGTCTTATTTAGTAGAACAAATTAAGACAATATATGGTTTTACATTGGGTTTCTCAAGTTGAGTTAATCTCGATTTGAATAGGGCCATGCTTAATTTAAGATTAGTGAAGAACTAAAAATAGAGATTCATCTTATAGGATAAATAGAGTCTAAAACATATAATATTATATCTAATGTGAGTTTAACAACTAGTAACTATTAGAATGTATATGGATATAAGATATCTAACATGCCATAACTGAGGATGCATTAGAGATTCTGTCCAGTACTTTAGTAGATGTTGTATCAACTGTGCCTCATTTGAAAGATAATCAATAACCATTAAGTGACCTTAGAACCCAACTACTCGTTTGCTATTAAGTATATCTTTGTGTTTGACTTTAGATTATCTTTATTGCATTGTTAATTTCAGTAGATCATTAATCATATCATTAAGTGTGTTTTATTTGGTTTACTAAAAAATTTGCACTGTT
This sequence comes from Luvunga scandens, assembly GCA_030449905.1. NCBI lineage: Eukaryota > Viridiplantae > Streptophyta > Magnoliopsida > Sapindales > Rutaceae > Luvunga > Luvunga scandens. The sequence goes on from JASUUG010000696.1 coordinate 810,451, forward strand.
AAAATTACTGTAGCAAATCTCATAACATTAATCTATGTGGAGATGATCTTGAATACTCATCATTATATTACTTGTTGTTTACAATTGCACATTGACACTTCAACAAGCTTTTGGTGTCATTGTTAGGGATTGAGTGCATATTATGAGTTGTGAAGTCAATTTTATTTGGTGCCAATTTTAGTTTTCTTTTAATTTGTTTGTTGTGTTGATAAAGTTGCTCTACCAACTCGTACATGTGCAAGTATAAACCTATTAAGTTTCAGTTTGGTCTAGAAATTGAAAGAACTGTAAGGAGGCTAAGAAAAGAGCATAGAGGTTTAGGATCTGTTGCAAACATAGCTGATTTACAAAATGTGGGAAATTTGAATCTTTAAGGAGGAATGAATCCAATTAATGTTCAAAGAGATAATCCTCCTTCTATCCTAGATCCATTTAATGCACAAGGAGTTCAAGAAGTTCAGAATGGGCAAAATGGTTAAGGATGACACAACTTAAAAATGATTTCCAACTCCCAAGTATAAGAGTGTCTTGTTGTATTATAACTTGGTGAGTCCAAGGTCGATCCACAGAAAGAATATTTAATTTGTTTATTTTATTTTTTTCTAAAAATAAAAATAAAACTTGAATATATGAGACTTAATTTAAGTGAAACTATAAAATTGAATTAGTTAGAGTTATGGATCCACTCTTAGTACTAAATAAAATTTAACAAATTCTTTTTGCCATTTTTATTTAAATTTATTGCCCAAAAGATTAATTATATAAATTATTATTATTTTCTCATTAATTTTATTATGGATTAAGTATTTATTGTGCTAAAATTTAATTTGTCTACCATAAATCAAAATACCATGTTATCATATCTTATATTAAGATGTTAAGAATTTATTGTGCCAAAATCTATTTTTTTTTTGTCTACAATAAATCAAAATTTCAAAATATAAAATATGTATAAAATTAATTAGAAAATAATTTAATTTATATAATTAAAAATAGAATTTGATTAAATCATATTTATTTCTTAAGAGTTTAACCTTACCCTAACTATTATTATTTAACTAAGTATGATTGAAATAAAAATAATTCTTGAAGTTAAATTAATCATAATTAAAAGGAAATAAAATAATTAAAATTGAAAATAAAACTAATATTTAGTTATGAAAATAATTACACAAAATATTAAAAACACACCTGGCAAAGAGGATTATGAGGGAATTGAGAGAATTTGAGAAGAAGAGGGATGATTAAAAACACAAAAATGAGGCTCTGTTTATGGAGAAATAAATTCATAATCCAGTGCTTTGCGATTTATGATAAGCTTGATACATGCACTCCACACAACCATTAGATCAACATCCAACGGCTGGTCAAACTTCAAAAGTCAATCTTACATGTGGCATCATATGAAACGTTCGATTTGATTAAAGAATGGTTGAGATTTGGCGGGTTAATGGGTGGATTGGGTTGACCCAAATACAAAGATTCGAATCCTTCAACTTGCTTCACCAACCACTGCCACGTGGCACAATCGTGGCCATTGAATAATGAACGGCTGAGATTTAGTCAAAATTGACAGCTATCTAGTGCATCCATATCTATTGTAAGCTCATTTTATCATCCAATCAATGTTTAGTAAATTGAAAAAATCAACTTTTCTTCTAAAATTTGAATTTTAAGCCGGTCTTGACCCATCTTAAAGTTTTTAGACCTTTGGAATCTAAATTTGACCTTTATTTTCCCGTTTGGAGCCTTGAATTATGTGAAATCAATATTTTACCTAATAAATACATAAAATACTTAAAATTAAATATAATTAAAACATAATTAAGAATTCTTAATATATTATATAAATACAAATATAAATTATAATATGTGCACAAAATAACATTTTTATCCCTTAATAAACATATAATTTTTAACACTAATCAAAGGGCAACTAGAGAATAACAACATTATCCACATGGTAGATGATAGAGATAAAGCAATTAGAGACTATACAATGTTGACTCTTTAAGTTATAAATTCTAGAATAGTCAAACTTGAAGTTCAACTTGATCATTTTAAACTGAAACCAATAATGTTTTAGATGTTGCAAATAATGGAACAAATTAATAGACTGCCATTAGAAGATTCTCATCTCCACCTTAAACTGTTTTTAAAGGTGAGTGATGCTTCTTAGATTGCTGGAGCATCACATGAAGCATTGAGTCTAAAACTTTTTCCATTTTCTTTGAGGGATCGAGCAAGAGCTTGGTTGAACTATTTACTGCCTAATTCTATCTCTACATGGAATGACTTGACTGACAAATTTCTAATAAAGTACTTTGCATCTACTAAGAATGCAAAGTTAAGGAATGAGATCACATCCTTCTATCAACTTGAGGATGAAAGCTTATATGATTATAATGTTTAACTCACTGACCATTTACCATGAGCTCTTGACTAGTTTTCTCATCCTTCAGGTTCATGGCACCATAAGGATAGACTTTGATAAGTCTAAAAGGACCTGGCCATCTTGATTTTAACTTCCCTGGGAATAGCTTTAATATTGAATTGTAGAGCAAAACTTGCTTGCCTGGAATTAAGTTCCTTTGCTGAATCTGTTTGTCATGCCATTGCTTTATTTTTTCCTTGTAAATCCTTGCATTTTTATAAGAACACAACCTTAACTCTTCTAGTTCATATAGTTGAAGCTTCCTATGCTCTGCTACAACATTTATGTTCATGTTACGTTGTTTTAGTGCCCAATATACCTTATGCTCTAACTTTATTGGCAAATGGAAAGACTTGCCATAGATAATTCTGTATGGAGACATGCCAAGTAGTGTCTTATATGTTGTTTGGTAAGCCCATGGAGCATCATATAGCTTAAGAGACCAGTCCTTTCTAGTAGGGTTCACCACATTTTCTAAAATCTTTTTTATCTCTCGGCTGGATACTTTTGCCTGTGCATTTGACTGAGGGTGATATGCTGTAGCAATTTTATGTTTGATCCCATATTTGACCAGTGCTACAGCAAATACCCTGTTACAAAAATGGGTACATGCATCACTAATTATGGCCTTAGGAGTCCCAAACCTTGAGAAAATATTCCTCTGAAGGAATTTTACCACTGCCTTGGCATCATTTGTGGATAGGGTTGGAGCCTCCACTCATTTAGACACATAATCCACTACCACCAAAATGTATAGGTGGCCAAAAGAAAGTGGGAATGGGCCTATAAAATCTATCCCCCACACATAACAAAACTCCACCTCTAGAGTATTCGTGAGTGGCATCTCATGTTTCTGAGAGATGTTTCCTATTCTTTAACACCTGTCATAACATTAAATAAACTGATAAGCATCTTTAAAGATAAAATGCCAGTAATAACCTGCTTGTAACACTTTTGTTGCTGTTTTGTGACCTCCAAAATGTCCTTCATATGCTGCAACATGACATGTCTGTAGTATGTTTGGAATTTCTTCATTAGGCACAAATTTTTGAATGATTTGATCTAAACACACCTTGTATAAGTAAGGGTCATCCCATTGATATGCTTTGGCATCATGGAGAAACTTCTTCTTCTGTTGGTAGGTTAAGTCTAGTGGCAGCAATCCATTCATTAGGTAATTGGCAAAGTCTGCATACCATGGAAATCCTAACTGTTGCAGCATTTGTGCATGCTGAAGCATTAAAAACTGCTCATCAGGAAAGGTTTCTGTGATGGCTTATCTGTTCTGAGTGCTTGCATTTGCCTCTAATCTTAATAAATGATCTAGTACCTGGTTTTTAGTCCCTTTTCTGTCCTTAATCTCCAAATCAAACTCTTGTAGCAAAAGTATCCATCTAATTAGTCTTGGTTTGGCATCTTTCTTAGAGATCAAGTATTTTATTACTGAGTGGTTTATATAGACAGTCACCTTGTGTCAGCTAAATATGCTATGAATTTATCAAATGCAAACACAACAGCCAACAACTCTTTTTCAGTGGTGGTATAGTTGAGTTGAGCATCTGCTAGTGTCTTGTTGGCATAATAAATAAAATGAAAGATCTATTTATTCTTGTTCTTACTTTGTCCTAACACTGCTCCAATAGAATGGTCACTAGCATTGCACATTAACTCAAATAACATGCTCTAGTCTAGTTCTATAACAAGGGCTCTTCTTAATTCCTCAAAGGTCTCTAAATAGTTGTCATCAAATTTTAATGGTCTGTCATGCTCAAGTAGCATGCATAAAGGCTTGGCTATCTTTGAGAAATCCTTAATGAATCTCCTATAGAAACTAATATGACCCAAAAAACTTCTTATGCCTTTAACTGAGGTAGGTGGTAGAAGTTTGTCAATGACCTCTATTTTTGCCTTATCCACCTCAATACCCTTCCTCGAAACTCTATGGCCTAAGACTATCCCTTCTTGTACCATGAAGTGACACTTTTCTCAATTAAGAATTAAGTTTGTCTCCTTACATCTTTTAAGTATATTTTCCAAATTGTGCAAGCAATCCTCATATGATTCACCAAATACTGAAAAATCATCCATGAATATCTTTAATGTTTGCTCTACCATGTCTGAAAATATTGCCATCATGCACCTCTAAAATGTTGTTGGAGCATTGCATAAGCCAAATGACATCCTTCTAAATGCAAATGTGCCATAAGGATATGTAAATATTTTCTTCTCCTAATACTCTGTGCTATAGCAATCTGGTTATAATCAAAATACCCATCCAAGAAGCAATAATTCTCTTTTCTAGCAAGTTTGTCCAGCATTGATCTATGAAGGGTAATGGAAAGTGATATTTTCTTGTACCTTTGCTTAGCTTTCTATAATCTATGCAAACTCTCCAACCTGTGACTGTTCTAGTGGGTATGAGTTCATTCTTCTCATTTGCTACAACAGTCATTCCTTCTTTCTTGGGTACACATTGCACTAGACTCACCCATGAGCTATTTGATATATGGTATATGATTCCAACATCCAACCATTTGATGATCTCCTTCTTCACAACTTCCTTCATGATTACATTTAACCTTCTTTGTTGCTCTATTGAATTGCTGTAACTCTTTTCTAGTAGAATCTCGTGCATGCAAATAAATAGGTTGATCCCTTTAATGTTTGCGATAATCCAGTCAATTTCTCTCTTATGTTTCCCCAGCATATTCACTAAGTTTTTCTCCTGACCTACATCTAAAGAAAATGAAATAATTACTGGTAATGTGTCATTGTCACCAAGATATGCATATTTTAAATATGAAGGTAAAAGTTTTAATTCCAAATCTGGTGGGAATTCCACAACAGGTATAGTAGGTTTTACTTTCCTTTGTAATAAATCCAAAGGTTCAATATGTCTATCTGCTCTAAATGATTGCTTCTCTCTTAGTCATGCTATGTCAACTGTCTCAGCATTTTCATCATAAAAAATTGCAGCATCAAGTTGCATGTTATTGTAGCAACTGTCTACTTGTTCAGGTACAACAAGATCTACAACACTGATGAAATTGCAGTCCTTAATCTCATCAGGATTCTTTATGGCATCTAAAACATTAAATGTAACTTGCTGATCATTGACTCTCATTGTTAACTCTCCTTCTTGCACATCAATGAGAGTCTTTCCCGTGGCTAAGAAAGGTCTTCCTAAGATGATTGGTACCTTTTTATCTGCTTCAAAGTCTAGCACAATGAAATCCACTAGAAAAATAAATTTGTTGGCCTTCACTAATACATCTTCAATCTTCCCTTCTGGATAGGCATTGGATCTGTCTGTTAGTTGCAAAGTCACTATTGTTGGTTTGCATTCACCCACTCCTAATTGCTTGAAAACTGAAATAGGCATAAGATTGATGCTAGGCCCCAAATCACAAAGTGTCTTTCCACTGTATTTGGTTTTTATGGAACAAGAAATTGTAAAGCTGCCTGGATCTTTCAGCTTTTGAGGTATTTTGCTCTTGAGCATGTGATTGCACTCCTATGTTAAAGCAACAGTTTCAAATTTTCCTAACCTTATTTTTTTTGCCAAGAAGTCTTTCAAGAATTTCACATAATTAGGCGTTTATTCCAGAGCTTCCACAAATGGAATATTAATGTGAAGCTGTTTCAACACCTCTAAGAATTTTCTAAATTGTTTATCCTGCTTCTACTTCTAAAATCTCGATGGAAATGGTGGTGGATGTTTAAACTGCTATGCCGCAGTTGGCTGCACAGGTTATTTTTCACTTTTGAATTTCTTTGCTCTTTTCTTAATCTCCTAACAGTCCTATAAATTTCAAGATCAAAGTGAAACTTAACTTGTTTGTCTTTGCACATACAACAATTTCTAGAACAATTATGTCAACAAAGAAAAATAATGATTAAACAAATACTTAAATAAAACACAACAAAAATTGATTTCATAAATCACAAATAACAATCAGTCCATAGTAATAGCGCCAAAAACTTGTTGGTTAATTTCTTAATATATGGGTGTCAGTATACAAGTGTACACAATAAGTAATAAAGTGATAAATATTTGAGTATCTTCTCTACAAGGAATGATGCTATCAGAGTTGCTACAATAATTAATTATGGTACAAATTCAATTAAATCAAATTGAGTTGTTTTATCAACGAAATTAAACTAAGTAATCTAAATAACACTAAATAAAATGCACTAAACTAAATTAATATGACTAACACAAGAATATAATCACTAGAGATAATGTAGTTGAGTGAATCAACACACTTAATGATATTTACTATTTTCCTATTACAGTACCGTTGTTACAACAATTACTATAGCACTGGCCAGAACGCTAATACGTCCTCAGCTGTCACATGTTAGACCTCTTATATCTATATAAAACATAACAATGACCAGTTGTTTTGCCACACAAGATATAGTATTATAAGATCTAGGTTCCTAATACCCTACAAGGTATATCTCTATTTCTAGTTCATCACTAGTTTTAAATTAGGCATGACCCTATTCAAATTGAGTTAACCCAACTTGGGAAACCTTATTTAAAACCAAGTATTATTTTGATATGATCTATTAAAATAGGCCCTTTTGTGGCTCTCTCTTAGCTAGTATCACTAAATAGGTGGTCAGCTGAAATAGTGAAATAAATTTAGCATTATCAAAACAAAATGCTATAGCAGTCATGCAACAACGCAATAAATTTCAATCAATAACCCATTAAGCTTGTTTATCACTCAACCACTAATAAGATTGTTTCATGATTTGTATGAAAACAGAAATAAAAATCGATTCAACCATCATATACATCATCATGAATTAAAGAAACAAGAAAGATAAAGATAGGAGTGTAAAGCCCTTTGTGATTACTTGATTTCTTCTTCCTCATGCCTGCAATCTTTCTTTTTCAGCTTGAACTTTTTTGTTTCTTTGCTGTTTTCCTTTTCCTTTTCTTAATTTTTCTTATGTATGATGACCCTCCCCTTTCCTTTGTATGTGCTTCCTTTTATAATTGAAAACTAGGGCAACTAGACGTCTAGGACACGTATCTTCCAAATTTGGAAACTGCAGATAGCAGATTTTTTCTGAGATTCGCACGAGATTTTCTTCTCTGTTTCTCCAGGATTGCTACAATAATGTTTGCTACAACATTGGCTATAACACTGCACTGTTTTAGACTAGTTCCCACTTTTCTACAACTGATTTTTTTCCTTATTTTTCCAAACCCATTGAACAACATTTCTTCTTTAGAAATTGCATTTCCAATTGCCTACAATTTAAGCACATAATCTAAGCACACAATTTATTCTAAAATCACCTAATTTATTGCAAATAACTAAAAATAGATAAGTATACAAAATTAAGCTAAAATGCAACTAACACACATCATTTACTCTCCAAGTAATCTTAATTTAAGTCCAAAAGTGCCATTGATAACTCTCATGTCATAGAGTTATTAGTGCGCCACACTTTCAGTTGCCTTAGTTTCACTTTAAAAGGGGGAAACCGTGACTCAAGAAAAAAATACAAAGAAAAACACAAGAAAACCATAAAAGATGAGAGATTGGAGGGCTGCAATCAAGAATTATAGTGATAAAAAAGGAGGTATCATAAGATCAAGCAGGCTTACACTCTTTCTTTTATTTTCTTGTCTTTCTGTCTATTCATAGGATTGTATATGATGACTTAACCTCTTTCATTTACTGTTTATTCACAAATCATGAACTAAATTCGATTGTAATTGGGTGATAAGCAATCTTAATGGATGTTTGACTGATATAAGCATGTTGATATGTGTTTGTTATAGTATTTTATCTTAATTGTGCTTGTTTTAATTCCCTATTTCGCTTGACCACCCATTCAGTAGATCCTAGCTAAGAAAGAGACTAAAAAAGGTCTAACTTAGTGGAATCGATTAAGACAATACTTGGTTTTAGATTAGGTTTCCCAAATTGGGTAAATCACAATTTGAAAAGGGCCTTGCTTGATCTAGAACTTGTAAAGAACAAGACATAGGGATTTATTTTGTAAGATAAATGGAACTTAGAACAGTAATGCTATATTTAATGTGAGCATAGAAATTGGTCACTGTCAGGTTGCATTAGATATAATAAATCTAATAAGCAACAGTCGAAGATGCATAAGTGATTCTGCCTAATGCTGTGTAAATACTATAGCAACAGTTTTGTAATTAAGCAACATGTCAATACCATTGAGAGAGTTTATCTACTCGATTACTTTATTCTCATTGATTTTGTCTTGGTGTTTGACGTGACAATTTTCTTTATTGCAATTTATTATCATTTTAGTTATTTAATTCATTAGGTTTATAAATTGCTTTGTTTCAATTAGAATTAAATTGCATTGTTAAGGTTGCTGCAACAAGTCTTGTAACATCAATCCCTATGGAGACGATCTGAATACTCATAATTATATTACTTGTTATGTACACTTGTGCATTGACATTCATAGCAGTAGAGTAATTGACCAATAGTGGCTCAATAAACACCACCAAATTTGCATCAACAAAATATTTTTTTAAAAAAAAAGAATAGCATGAATAGTAGCCAATTTATTGGCCATAAAAGGAGGGTGCTCCTCTTCATTTCAACATCCCATTCTTTAGCTCTTAAATTCATTTTTATAGAGAGAAGTTAGGAGTTGAGTGAGAGGATTAATGGTTGTAATAAGCTCTTAAATAATTAGTGAGTGAGAGATTGGGTGTTTTGTGGTTTTGGGTAGCAAATAAAAAATATTACAATACTTGTAATTCTCATTTCAGCAGTAACGTTTTATTTTTCTGTCTTTCTCCTATGGACGTAGGCTAATAGCCAAAACATGCAAATTTCCTCTTTGTGCAATTCCCTAACAGTAGTATTAGAGCAATTTGTTACATTTGTTGGAGTTGGGGTACTATTTACGTATATGGCTATTGTTCATGTGAAACGGTGGGAGCTAATATTAACAAAGGCAATTTGTGGTGAAAAGTAATAGTGGCAAAATATGAAATTGAGTAGTTGAACTAAAACAATTTCTTTAGTGGAAAGTGAAAATGAAGCCTATTTTGAGGAAAAACAATTGCTTGGTAGCAAATGAGAAAAGATCCACGGAGATAACTAATGGTGCCAAGTGGAATGAGATAGACGGAAATGGAATTGCTAATCTACATTTAGCACTATTTGATGAAGTGTTATTTAATGTGAAAGAGAAAAAAAGACAACAAAGGAAATATGAGATACTTTGATGAAACAGTATGAGGCTAAATTGCTATGCAATAAGATCTACTTAAAAATGAGACTTTAGACTCTTCAGATGAGACTTGACACTTTTTGAATAGTGAAAACCACATCGATGACTGACCATATTAACACACTGAAACTTTATTCTCATAGCTCATAACGTTGGGTCATAAAATAAAGGAAAATGATCGTGCGGAGCTTCTACTTCAAAGTCTACCACATTTGTATAATCAACTTATCATCAATCTAACAAACAACAACCAAGTAAACAGTATAATATTCAACAATGTTTCAGCTTGTATATTAAATGAAAAGAGTAGTAGAGAAACAAGAAAGACGACAAGTGAGTTCACAGTAAGTTGAAACGCTATTGTTAACAAAAGAGAGATCAACAGAATGTGGCCTTAGTGAAAGTCACGATTAAGGTAGAGCAAAATTAAGAAGTAAAAAGAATGTCAAATGCTACAATTATGGTAAGAAACACCATGTCAAGAAAGAGTGTTGGAATAATCAAAAGAGTAAAGACAATAAAGGTGAGTCATCAAATGGTCAGGGTAGTATAGTAGGTATATCTGATGATGGCAAAATTCTTTAAAGTGAGGCAATAACTGTTGCAAAAGGTATGAAACAATTAGTTGACATTTAGCTTGTAGACTTAGGTGGCATATGATCTCTAGGAGAGAATGGTTTCATACATATGAACCTATTTCAGGAGGATCAATATTTATGGGTGATGACCATGCCTTGGAGATCACTGGTATTGGTACTATCATAATAAAAATATATGATGATATAGTTCACACAATTCAGGACGTGCGACATGTTAAAGGCCTGAAGAAAAATATATTGTTTTTACATCAAATAAATAGTCTTGGGTGTAATACTCATGCTAAAAATAGGATCATGACAATTGTCAGAGGTGCATTTGTGTTGATAAAGACAAAAAAGATCGACACTAATCTATTCTTACTTAAAGGGAAAATGCCACAAGAAGTTGATGTATGTGTCACATCAAATGGAGAAGAGTCGATGGTGAAGTGGTATCTTAAACTTGGCCATATGTCGAAATAAGGTTTGAATATTCTCTCTGGGCAAAAGTTGCTTCCAAGGCTCAAATCGGTCAAGTTCCCATTTTGTGAGCACTATGCTACAAGTAAGCGGCATAGATTGAAATTTAGCATATTTGACACTAAAAGTAAATACACTTTAGATTTGGTTCATTCTGATGTGTGGGAATCAGAAGACATGTCCATAGGAGTTGCAAAGTACTTAGTAACTTTTATTAATGATTATTCCAGTAGATATTGGGTATATCACATCAAGAAAAAGTTAGACGTATTTCCTATATTCCAGGAATACAAAGCACGGGTAGAACTTGATGTTGTGCAAATTTTATTGTATTTGCAAGCACACGAATCTATTGTAATATAGATTTGTGGTGTTAAGTGTCGATTCCACAAGGAAGTAGATTTAATTATACATAGGGTTAATTTTCTAAGTGTATATGTTAGTTGGTTGGAAATTATTTTTTTTTTATCTTAAGTTTTAAAATAAAATGGTGGGAATGAACTATAGATGAAAACTATACAAATGGTTTGAGTTTCTAGATTCACACTCAATATTTCACCATGAACTTAATAGAGAAAAAAATGAACTTATCAAATTAAGCCCATGGATCATGTTGAAGCTTTATATTCAACCTATTCTTGAAACTAAATTAGCCACTCATAATTGAACTATGGGTACAATGGTAATTTTATTAAAATACGTACAAAATACAAGATGGAGAGAGAATTATAGAAAATAAAGCTAAAAAATAGATTAAAGGGTGTTAAATTAGTAAGAAGCCCTCTATTTATAGATACAATAAGTAAATCATGGCTATCGAATAAAAACAATTCGGACGCTCGAGATTACACCACGTGGCAAGCTTTGAATGGCTCAAACACATCATCCAGTCAACACCACTGAAATACTAACTGGCTACCTAAGAGGGGAGTGAATTGGGTTCTTAAAACTTAAACAAATAAAATCACACAACAATCTAAACTAATTTTTTAATAAAATCAAAAACAATAATTTTAAGAATGCTTGAAATTAAAAGGATAAGGGAAGAGAGATCAAACACGCGATTTTTACGTGGTTCGGCCGACAGTGCCTATGTCCACGCCTCCAAGCTCACCGAGTTTGAGGATTTCACTATCCAAGCTTCCAAGGCTTCAACAACACTTACAATTGACTTCAAAGGTGTCAATGAACCTTTATAACAAGAGATTATTCCCAATCTCTTAACCCAAGTGTATCCCAACACTTACAATCACTTAAAAACAAAGATTACAATAAACTAGTCTCTCACACGATGTATATGATTACAATTGAAATCTCAAATTGTGAATCAATGAAATAAAACAAGTTTAAAGCTTAAAAGAGATTGTATACTCAGTAGCAAGCTCAAAGATAATTATTGGATCTCCATTGATTTGAATTTGATTGAACCATTTTATACTTGGAGCTGAAAACGAGTCATTGTTGACTTTCTAAGAATAATTGGATTGTTGTTTGCTTCTATCGGTTTATCATTTTAACTTATTCAAATAGCCGTTGTGCTTAGATTTTGAATAAATGGTTTACCGTTTGAGGTTATCGAATCACCGTTTATTTCCAGAATCCTGCAAAACAAACTTAGATTTCCATTTTTACTAAACGGTTCAAGATTAGAAAGTTTTCTCCTTTCTACAAATTATCGGTTCACCGTTAGTAATAAACGGTTCACCGTTAATTTCTAGAATACTCTGAAACAAGTCTAAAGACTAAATCTTTTCTGTAAATTATCGGTTCACTTTTTATAATAAACGGTTCAAGGGTAATTTCCAAAATCTATATTTTGACAACTTTTTGTAGAAAAATGATTTTTCGACTCAAGTTAACGGTCATTAAGCTTCTTTAAACATGTCTATGGCTTTAAGAAATTTATTTTAATAGCCACAACATTTTAATCAAGAACATATAAATTTTGTTATCATCAAAATCAATATTATAAGATTAACAACAACATCAGTATTTTGGTATAATAATATGTTGCCACATCATCGGCCAATGCCACATTAACATTTCAGTCCAATAAAATCATGCCATATCATCGATCAACGTCACTTCATCAGTCAATGCCACATTATTGGTCCAATAGAATGCTGCCACGTCATCAATCAATGCCATGTCATCATACCGTTTATGTAGGTAAAACCATACTTGTGAACAGTACTGTATACGTAAACAATATTGTATACCCCTTTATGCTCTTCCTAAGGTTTTTAATCATTTAAATTTAAAAAATGCTATGTGTTTTACTATTTGACTTCTTGTTAGTCATGAAATAGCCAATATATCCTTGAAATACATAAAATAATTAAATTATAATAAAACACACATAATAAAAGTTTAAAGGATTTAAACACATAAAGGTACAAATGTCAGTGAGACTGTGGGCAAAAAATGACAATTTTACCATTTATAAATATGCATTCTCTTGTACTTAACACTTGAATCTAGAAAAAGGTTCAAGTGTTTAATGACAGATAATGGTGAGGAGTATACAGACAGTAAGTTTCTTGCATATTGTAAGAAAGAAGGTATTCAGAGGCAATTCATAATCATATACACTCCTCAATAGAATAGAGTGACAGAGCAAATGAACAAGACTCTTACAGAAAAAATAAGAACCATGTTAAGGATTGTTGGTCTATCTAACTTATCTGGGGCAGAAGTAGCCAAAATTTCCTGTTATGGTTAATCAGTCTCCATTTACAGCAATTAGGTTGAAGACTCCAATAGAGATTTAGATTGGAAAGCCAACTGTTTACTTTCATTTACGTGCATTTGGATGTCTTGTGTACGTGATGTACAATGCTCAAGAAAGAACTAAATTAGATCTAAAATCTAGAAGTAAAAGAGTATCATCTAGCGATCCCATTGCCCACAAGGTTATTATCATTAGAAAAGTTATGAAGATCCATTACAAAGGAAAAATGGGAATGATAGTATTGTAAAAGAAGAGTAAGGGATTGTACCGATATATATAGAAAACAATCCAAAAAAAAAAGGATTTAGGTTCTTTTAAAGCAACACCAGAGCATGAGAAACAAGATCAAGTCGAGTTCAAGTCACGAGAAGTTAGTCAGTCAGTCAACACGTGGGAGACGACCGCCAATACGATACTCAGAGTATGTTACAAAGATCAATATTGCATAATGTTTTCTAATAGAGAATAGAGAGCCATCAACTTTCTGTGAAGCTTTAAACAACCCAATTGTTACTTTGTGGATGACAGCAATACAGGAAATAATTAATGGTCTATACAAGAATAAGTCATAGAAACTTATACCACTACCACATAGAAGAAAAGCCATTGGAAACAAGTGGGTTTACAAGATCAAACATGATGGTAATGATCAAGTGGAGAAGTATCGTGTAAGATTGGTGGTGAATGAATATGCTCTGAAAGAAAGTATTGACTTTAATGGGATACTTTCTCTAATGGTTTTCCTCATGACAATCAAAGTAGTCTTAGCAATATGTGCGTCATTCGACCTTTATTTAGAGCAGTTAGATATGAAAACTATATTTTTTCATAAAGAACTTAAACAGGAAATTTATATGCTCTAACCGTAACATATGCACTTAAATTTTCTGATTAAGTGTATTATTTAATTTTTCTCTTTAACGTTAATTTTAAAGTTCGCAGACTTATTACAAATTATTACTGGCGAAGTTCATGTAACTTTATTACCCGAACATGATTATTAGCTTAATTTATATTAAGCATTAAAAAAAAAGAGAGAGGGTGTCAGTTTCTACAAAACGGGAGAGAGAAGAAGAGAAAGAAAGAAGAAAGAGAGAGAGTGTGTACTGACGGGGTCAAACCAACCCACAAACCTGATTTGCTATTATCTCCTTTTTTCGGCTATCCCACCAGCCTAGCAATATACTGATCAAAAGCTTGTGAGCCAGCAGTCATATCTCTACCATCATCATCGTTAAACACTTATCAGAACACTGATAATCGAAGCTTGAAAATCATTGAAGAAAACTACCATGATCAATGTTGATTTCGTCAAATTTTGGCCATGCCATCGACTCGGTTTTACTCCTCAAACCACCATTTGTCATTCTGACCATCCAAAAGCATTAGGAAAGTTGATTTGTCATTGATCGGTCGTTGCAAGATTCACGACTAATAACTATATGAAATGAGAGTTATCATGGCACTTTAATACTTGAACCAGTTTTACATAGAGAGTAAATGATGCATTTTCATTGTATTATTAATATATTTTGCATGAGCATTTAGTTAAGTTTAATTTTCATCATTTGGTGCTATGATTTTGTACGAAGTATAGGTAACCAAAAGCTTAAGTTTTATAGATGGAATGTTGCTGCAATAAACTTACAAAGATGACAAAGGAGTTGGGTTACCGAGGAATGGAAACAAATTTGGAACAGTAAAGATGTTATAGCAGCGGCTGCAGTAATCCTCTATCAACGATAAAGAAGATTTCATGTTGAATAATTAAAAGATTGCGATCCAAGGTTTAGAAAAATGACAGATACACAGCAACTCACTTTTGGTTACCTTAATTTTAAGTTATAAAAGAAGCAAGCATAAAAAAGGAAGGGAGAGTTGTCATTGAAATTTAAGGGATTGCAACTGAGGATTCAAGGAGAAAAAGAATGATCAATTGCAAGATTAAATGGAACTTAATTTCTTATATTTATTTTCTTGTTTTTGTTTCTATGTATAGGGGTTTATTTAATGGCTAAAAAATATTTTAGTTAATATTTTATTTCAAATCATGAATTAAAATTCATTATGGTTGAGTGATAAACAAATTTAATGGGTTTTTGACTGATATTTGTATGTTGGTATGAATTTGCTGCAGTATTTTGCTTTGATCTAGGAATAGTCAAACCTGAAGTTCAAGCTTACAATTTCGAGCTCAAACCGGTGATGTTTTAGACGCTGCAAATAGTGGGATAGTTCCATAAACTACCTTCAGTAGATGCTCATCTCCACCTTAAATTGTTTTTGGAGGTGATTAATGCTTTTAATATTGCTGGAGCATTATAAGAAGCATTGAGACTCAGGCTTTTCTCCAAGGGATCAAGAAAAAACATGTTTAAATTCTTTACCACTATACTCTATTACTATATAGAATGACTTGGTTGACAAATTTTTTATGAAGTACTTTTCATATACTAAGATGCAAAATTGAAAAATACGATCACATCTTTTCATCAACATGAAGATAAAAGCCTGTATGAGATATGAGAAAGGTTCAAGGAGTTACTGAGGAGATGTCCTCATCACGGTATTCCTTACTTTATATAGTTAAAAATTTTCTATAATAGTGTCAACCCAAGCACTAAATTGCTGGTAGTTGTTTAAACAAATAGAGTCTTCCTATCTACATCTTACAATGAAGCATATGAAATTTTAGAGAGAATAACTAATAACAACTATCAATGGCCATCAAGTAGACAAGTTGTAGCAGCAGTTCACAATGTAGACTTTCTGACAACATTATTAGCCTAAGTAACCTTATTAACAAGTATTGTGAAGGCTCTGACTACTGCTTCAACAACCATTAGCCAAGTTGTTGAAGTCCTCTATGTTTATTGTGAAGAAAGGCATATGTTCAATAATTGTCTTAGAAACCCAGCCTCAGTAAACTATATGGGCAACTTTAACAGATAGAACCAGAATGATCTATACTCAAACACTTATACCCTATGATGGAGACAACATCTAAACTTCTCATGTAGCAACTAGAATCAACATGCTATAGTAACCAGTGGACAAAACAAGCTTACTCAACCACCTGTATTTCACCAGCAAAATCAAGGGTAAAGAAATACCAGCAATGATCAACTCAATTGTCTTGAATCTCTGATTCAGGAACATATTGTGAAGAATGAAGCGATTGTCAAAAGCCAAGCTATATCCTTAAAAAACCTAGAGAATTAGGTTGGACAACTAGCTACAGCTTTAAGTAACAGACCTTAAGGCAGTTTACCCAGCAACACATAGGATTTAAGAAGAAAGGGAAAAGAACATTGCAAGGTGATTAACCTAAGATCTCGAAAGGATGTTTATATCCCAGTTAGTGTACCAAAAAGAAAAATTGAACCTAGCTCAATCCAAAAAGAAAATCAAGTCAAAGAAGAGCGATAACCTTCAGCTATCCAGTAGTAGACTTCGTTCCAACGATTCTTTAGTCTCGTTATGATTCACCAAAAGCACAAATTTGATCATGTATCTAATGTCCATTGACCCACTTTTCGGATATATGAGGCTAGAGAAAGAGCTAGATGGGGATGGTTTTGTTTTAAAATCCTTTTTTGATGTGCGGGGTTAAGTCCCTTAGCAATGGTTAAAGAGACTAACGAGAACAACCAAGTTATAACATTTGCAGAAAATGATAATCCATAATCTATTAAGAAAGATGTTGTAATATCAACTACAGTAGACTAGAATATTGTAAAAGATGAGCAGTTTGTACAGCCTGTTACAATATACCAATTTAGGTATCCATCACGCTTTTAAAAAATATTCAGGAAGCAAAAACAAGACAAACAATTCAGTAAATTCTTAGAGGTGCTGAAACAATTACATATCAACATTTCTTTTGTGGAGGCTCTAGATTAAATGCCAAACTATGTAAAATTTTTTAAAGATATCTTATCATGAAGAAAGAGGCTTAGAGAAATTGAAATAGTTGCTCAGACACAAAAGTACAACTATATGCTTCAGAATAAAATACTATAGAAGTTAAAGGATCCAAGAAGTTTCACAGTCCCATATTCCATAGAAACCAAATATGGTGGTAAAACACTTTATTTGGGAGCCAACATCAATCTCATGGCTTTGTTAGTTTTCAAGCAAGTAGGGGTTGGAGAAGTGAGGCCAATAATTGTGACCTTACAACTTGACGAAAGATCTCATGCTTACCCATAAGGCAAGATTGAAGACGTGTTGGTGAAGGTTGATAAATTTATCTTTAAAGTGGATTTTATAGTATTGGATTTTGAGGAAGAGAAAGAGGTACCAATCATTCTAAAAAGATCTTTCTTGGCCACGGGAAAGACTTTAATTGATATGTAAAATGGAGAATTGACTATGCAGGTTAGTGATCAACAAGTTACATTTAATATGCTAGATGCAATGAAGAGCCCCGATGAGATTGGAGACTATAATTTTATCAGTGTTGTGGATTTTATTGTAAAAGAACAAGTAGAAAGTTGTTATAGCAGTGCAGAAGTCAAAGCTATAACATTTGAAGAACTTGAAGATAGAGATATTGACACAGCATGGCTAAGAGAGAAGTAACCCTTTAGAATAGATAAGCACTTTGAACCTCTTGATATCTCAAACAAGGAAATGAAGCCATTTGTTCCCTCTATTGAGTCACCATTTGTTTCAGAGTTAAAACTTTTACCTTTATGTTGTGAAAATTTTATTGAACTCGCAAGTGCACGAATCTATTGTAGAATAGATCAATGGTGACGAGTGTCGATCCCACGAGGAGGTGGATTTTAATTGCTTGTAGAATTAATTTTTCTAAGTGGGTGATTGGATTTATAATGACGATTATGTAGGCAATGTTTTAATTTAACGCTGTTGGAATAAACTATTAAAATGAAATACTTGGATCTCCGGATCTGTACTCAACATGCACCATCGGCTTAATATTCATTATTAGTACCAATTAAATCATGAAGGGGGAACTTCCACTCATCATGAACCATACTCTAATAGATATGGTGCTAAGGGCTTCCCGTGCCAAATAGTAATAACCTTGCCTGGGGAGGCGGTTATTACAGCCGATATCCAGACAAGATTATTACTATCTTTCTACGAAAAGTCAAAACAACCACATAAACTAAAGGGGAAGGAAAAGTAAATTTACCAAATTAAGCCCATGGAGCATGTTGAGACTTCACCTTCAACCCAAGCTTGAAAGGAAATTAGCCACTCATATTTGAACTAGGGGTAAAATGGGAATTTTATTAAAATACGTAGAAAATACAAGATGGAGATGGAATTACAGAAAATGGAGTCCAAATATGGATTCAGGAGTGTCAAATTAAGGGGGGGGGAGCCCTCTTTTTATAGATACAAAGAGTAAATCATGGCCATCGGATTAAAACAATTTGGATGTTCAGGATTGCGCCACGTGGCAAGTTCCTATTGGATGGAACACATCATCAGGGCTCTTATTCTGTGTATATGCATGTACCGTACACACGTTTTTTTCCGTCCACTAACATTATGCCACGTCATCGGTCAACATTTTTTGTCCAATAAGCTCGTGACACGTCATCATTCAACGCCACATCATCAGTCAATGCCACATCATTCGTCCAATCAAATGCTGCCACGTCATCGTATAGTGCCACATCATCATCATACAAGACAGTGAACAATGCCATGAAGCGAGTGTAGGTCGTACGATCAGTATATATATCAACCGTAACGTATGTGTGAACAGTACCGTATATGTGAACAGTACCATTTTTCTTTTTATGCTCCTCCTAAGGTTTTCGACTGTCCTGAGTTCAAAAGTGCTGTCCGTTTTTCCATCTGATCTCTCATTTATTGTGAAATGACCATGATATCCCCTAAAATACATAAAATACTTAATTAAAATAAAACATACATAATTAAATTACAAGGGACTTAAAGACATAAAAATAGGGATGTTAGTGAGACTTGGAGTGTAAAATGATGATTTTCTCCATTATAAATACACATTTTCTAGTACTCAACACTTTACACTTGAAATATGTATATCTTAGTGATAATGGCACACTTCTTGTAATTATTTCATCTTCTTTGAATGCAGTTCAAGAGAAGAGTTTAATGTATGTATTGGGAATGTATAAGAAGGCCATCAAATGGACAATGACAGATCTAAAAAGATTAGCCCTTCCATATACATGCACAAGATTCTGCTGGAAGATTGTTACAACAATTCTGTAGAGCAATAGTGAAGACTGAATCCTATCATGAGAGAAGTCATGAAGAAAGAGATCATCAAATGGCTTAACGCTGGAATCATATACCCAATATTAGATCGCTTATGGTTTTAGTACAATACGTTCTAAAAAATGGTGGAGTAACTGTTGTAGCAAATGAAAAGAATGAACTTATTCCCATGAGAACAGTCACAGGTTGGAGAGTTTTCATATATTACAGAAAGTCAAATAAAGTAACAAGAAATGATCACTTTCCATTGCCTTTCGTAGATCAGATGCTAGACAGACTTGTTGGAAAAGAGTATTACTGCTTCTTGGACAGATACTGAGGATACAATCAAATTGCTATAGCACTAGAGGATCAGGGGAAAACAACATTCACTTGTCATCATGGAACCTTTGCCTTCAGAAGGATGTTATTTGGCTTGTGTAATGCTCCAACAACATTTCATAGGTGTATGATTGTAATTTTCTCAAATATGGTTAAGCAAACACTTTAGGTATTCATGGATGATTTTTTAATTTTTGAAGAATCATATAATGACTATTTGCATAATCTAGAAAATGTGCTTAAGAGATGTGAGGAGACAAATTTAGTGTTAAATTGGAAAAAGTGCCACTCATGGTACAAGAAAGGATAATCTTACGCCATAGGGTCTCTTAAAACGGAATAGAGGTGGATAAGGTAAAAATAGAGGTGATTGATAAACTTCCACTATCTATTTCAATCAAAGGCATAAAGAGTTTTTTTAGGCATGCTGGGTTCTATAGAAGATTTATTATGGATTTTTCCAAAATAGCCAAACCTTTATATATGTTACTTGAGCATGACAAACCCTTTAATTTTGATGAGAATTATTTAAAAGCTTTTGTTAAGTTGAATAAAGCTCTTGTTGTAGTCCCAGTTATTGTAGCACCTAACTAGCGTATGCCGTTCGAGTTGATGTGTGATGCCAGTGACTATTCAGTTAGAGTAGTGTTAGGGCAGAAAAAAGGTAAGATTTTTCACTCTATCTATTATGCCAACAAGACTTTAACCAATGCACAACTTAAATATACTACTACTGAAAAAGAGTTGCTCTTTGCATTTAATAAATTCAAAGCTTATCTATTTGGCACCAAGGTGACTGTTTACATAGACCACTTAGCTATAAAGTATTTGATTTCTAAGAAAGATGCCAAACCAAGGCTAATTAGGTGGATTCTTTTGCTATAAGAGTTTACTTGGAGATCAAGGATAGAAAAAGGACTGAGAATCAAGTGGATGACCATTTATCTAGACTGGAAGTAGACGCAAGCACTTTAACTAAGCAGGACATCACAAAAACATTTCCTAATAAGTAACTATTAATTCTACAATATTCACAAATACTGCAGCAACAGGATTTCCATAGTATGCAAACTTTGTCAATTATTTAGTGAGTAGATTGTTACCACTTGATTTAAACTACCAATAAAGGAAGAAGTTTTTTCATGAAGTCAAAAACTATTAATGGGATGAGCCTTACTTGTACAAGTTATGTTTAGATCATGTAATTAGAAGATATATACCAGATGATAAAATTTCAAGCATTTTACAGTTCTGTCATGCTGCAGTATATGGTGGATAATTTGATGACACAAAATAACTGCACAAGTTTTTCAATTAGGTTACTACTGGCACTCTTTTTTTAAAGATGCTTATAAGTTTGTTAAATGTTGTGACAGGTGTCAAAGGGCAGGAAACATCTCTCAGAAGTATGAGATACAACCTACTAACATTTTGGAAGTGGAACCCTTTATGTATTAAGGATAGACTCTATAGGACCATTTCCCCCTTTTTTTGGCAATGTATACATTCTAGTTGTTGTGGATTATGTATCCAAGTGGGTGGAAGCCGTAGCATTACTAACAAATGATGCAAAGCAATGGTAAAATTCCTTTAGAAAATATTTTCTCAAGATTTAGCACTTTGAGAGCCATCATTAGTGATAAAAGAACCCATTTTTGCAACATAATGTTGGTTGCAGCACTAGTTAAGCATAGAATCAAGCACAAGGTTGCTACAGCATACCATCCACAGACCAATAGGCAAGGAAAAGTGTTTAACAGGGAGATAAAAAAGATTTTGGATAATGTGCTAAATACAAATAAAAAGGATTGGTCATTTACATTAATTGACTCCTTATGGTCGTAAAGAATAGCCTACAAAACCCCACTTGGCATGTCTCCATATAGGATTATTTATGTCAAGGCTTGCCATTTGCCATTAGAGCTAGAGCACAAAGCATATTGGGCAGTCAAACAATTGAACATGGATATGACTGCTGTAGCAGAACAGAAAAAACTAAAGCTTTGTTAGCTGGAAGATTTGAGGCTATTTTCTTATAAAAATGTAATAATTTACAAGGAGAAAACTAAGCACTAGCATGATAAATGAATCCAGCAAAGAGAGCTCGTTTTAGGCAATTAAGTCTTGCTTTACAACTCGAGATTAAAAATCTTCCTTGGTAAATTAAAGTCTGGATGGCTAGGGCCTTTCAAGCTTATTAAAGTCTACCTACGTGAGGCTATTAACCTTTAAGATGAGAGAACAGGTCAAGAATTTAAGGTTAATAGGCATCGAGTGAAGCATTACATAGAGGCAGATATGAACCAACCAAGGAAGGACCTGCTCTTAAGGGATCTAACTTGAGATATCAGGTCAAGCTAAAAGACCTAAAATCAAGTACTGATTATGAGGCAACCCAATAAGGGAAGTTGTTTCAAATTTTTCCTTTAGTCTTGCATGTTTTTCATTTATCATTTTGTCATGTTTAATTCGTGCAACTAACTTCTTTTACTCTCTTCCTTTTATGTCTTTAATTTGTAGCAAAGTTCTGGAAAACAAAAAAAAAATGGCAAAGAAGTATGAAAAGAACTGCTGCAACATCAGTTCAACATGGCAAACTGAAGGCAATTCTTAAGCAACTGGTGCATTATTCATTATTACTGCAACAACAGATCAATCATTAAATCAATAATTTTTGTTGTTGCAATCTCAGCCTCTGATTTTTACAATTGGAGAGGCTAACACACTAACGTCAGCGAATTATAGATTGAGATAAGGTAGATTATACAATCCCTATTTTACCGCAACACCTATTCTTTCCTTTTCAATTTGGAATTTTTTTTTTAAATTCAAAATTCTTCCCAAGATTATCTAATTAATAGCTTTCCTCTTTTTACTCTCCTTCTATCTATAAATAAGGAATTTATTGTGGCTATTTCACTTTAACAATAACTCTTTCTCTGTGTGTTACTCTCGGTATAATTATAATCACTTTTCACGATTTATTTGTCTTCTTTCAGTGCCATAATATTTACTAAAAGCTGTTATAACAATAGTGAAAATCAAATCACCGTAATGAGATTGAAAGACCCAGCACGCTTTCATAGTTACAAAACCGAGGATAAATTTCAAGAATTCATGGAACTAAGCAAAATTTTGGAGGAAAAGGGCTTTATATTTCCCAAGCAACCAACGTGAGTAATGAACAACATCTCTACTGCTACAACACGACAAAAACGGGTCCAGTATTGTTCTCACCGATAAAACCAGTTATCTCGGTAGTCAAAGAGTTCTATTCTAACATGCTGTAACAAGATCAATGCAACATCTTTGTGAGGCAAGTTCAGGTACCATTAGACTCTCAAGTTATTAATGTCTTTTCTGATTTACCTACTACTATTGATTTTGAATATATAAAATTTTTTTACAATAATTGATTGTAAATATACAAAATTTTTTTGGAATATGACGGTCAAGAAATGAGCTGAAGTTTCTAAAACCTTGACTGTGCCGAGTAGTCAATGGATGAATAAGGATGGGTGAGCGGTTAGTAGGATAAATTTAAAACTCATTACTAAAGTTTGGGTTAAGTTTTTAAAATGTAGGATAATGACAACTACCCACAATACTACGATTTCGCAAGATATATTTGTACTCTTCTATGCTATAATCAAAGGGTTGGCCATAGATGTAGACAAGATCATCGAGAAAGAGATTAGAGACTGTGCAATAAGGAAACAAAAATCAACTGTATTGTTATTCTTTTTTCTGATCACAGGTATATGTGAGGCCTCGGGAGTGAAGTTTGGGAAACTGATGAAAGTACAAAGAATAAAAGGGTCATTACAGTGAGGACAATTGACAGAATTGCTAGAGAAGCCACAACTACAGCCTCCTTAGAAGGCCCTACTACAATTAAGATAGAGCAACGTACAAGGCTTAAGAGCTTGGTACAAGAACTTAATACAATTGTGAGGGACTATGCTCAAGCATAAATGGATCAAAATCAAAGATTTAAGCCCTACTTACAGCATTTAAAAGCGCAAAAGCATCAATTTTCCTTACACATGAGGAGCAGCATGAGAAGTAGTTTAACTTTAGCACTATTGAAAAAGCTGCTCCAACTGAAGTAAGTAAAGATACAGAAGCTGAAAGAGATTATGAGGAGGAACAACAACCAGAGCACGAGGAAGCAAAGGATGTTGAGGCAGAAGAGGAATCAGAAAGTGAAGAGCAGGAAGAAGAGGAAAAGCAAGAAGAAGATGAGGAAAAGGATAAATAACTTCCAAGGGTGACTCCTACCAGTAAAGGAAAAAAGAAACTTGTGGTTGAAAAGGAGTCTGAAATCGAATGGGAAGAGGATATGGATGCAGCCATAGAGGAAGCTATCATTAGAGTTACTAAAAAAAAAAAAGCAAGATGCAATCTAAGAGGCATCATTGTAAGTATCACTGTTGAGGAACTAGT
Organism: Luvunga scandens; assembly: GCA_030449905.1. NCBI lineage: Eukaryota > Viridiplantae > Streptophyta > Magnoliopsida > Sapindales > Rutaceae > Luvunga > Luvunga scandens. Next base: position 834,932 of record JASUUG010000696.1, read on the forward strand.
AGTAGTAACGCCTATGCAAACTACTACACAGCCGACACCAACAAAATCCCCAATCATTTCTAGGGCATCTAACAAGCGCAAAGGGGCAAAACCCCTTAAAAGTTATATAGCACTAGAAGAACCAGAGCATAAGAAAACAAGATAAACTCAGCTTAAAACTACTAAAGCTACTAGAACCCCTCCAATCAGTCTAACTCAGAGCAAGAAAAAGAAATAACCAGTTACTATACCCAGAGGTTCACCTAAGGAATGTTTATGCAATGCATGTAAAAAGAAGTAAACCTTTTTTATATTTATTGTAGCAAAACTTTCAATAACAGAGGAGTCCTCCTGCCAACCAGTTTAATTTTTCAATTTCTGAAACTTTTCTTTTATTTATTTATATTCTCTTGTTTATTTTTTATTTCTTTTTGTTAAATGTATTCATGTCTGTCTTAAAATTATTTTATATGCAATTACAAACACAACACCTCTTAAGTTTGGGGGGGTTGTGTGATGGTGTTATTTGATTATGAGTGTATGTGTTATGGTGTTATATGTGTAGCTCTGTCTATCAAGTATTGCTGTCAGGATTATAAAATCTAATGAGGAGGAATTGAGTATTGAAATATGGGATAAATGACTGCTAAGTAAAGATAATGTATAGATGAAAGTTGAAATTTTGTTATAACACTTAAGACTTAAGCTTAGATTGTAGCAAAACTAGGTGAAGTAATATAGAGATTAGTAACATTTTAAGGCTCCAAATTAGCTCAAGTTTGGGGGGGATTTTAAAAAGCTTTTTGAGGACTGCCATAAATTGTGCTAGATAATAAATCATTACTCCAATGACTTAGTTGTTGAGTAATCAGGGCTGAGTATGTACCCCATATATAGACTTGAGTAAAAAGGCAGCAAAAGTTACGAGCATTGCTGTAGCACTAATTGAAAAAAAATTTAGATTAAAAGGACCCTCTATTTAGGATACTTAGTCTTAGCTTTAAGATAAGACTAAATTCTAACATCTTAGCTAATCTCACAACAGCAACTCTAATATGTACATTGATCAAGTAATTAGGTGTCATCATTACAAGTGATAGACATTCACATGAAAAGTCAATGTTACATTAAAAGGTATTTGAAAAAAAAATATTGAAAAATGATGATTGTTGTAGCACAGTTTGAATCTATTTTCATAACCCTTGTTTCCCTTCCAAGATGGAATTGTTTATGTTGTTTATCTGTAAAGTACATTGATGCTTGAGTGATGCTGTAGCAACTCTGGACTTGATCTGGGGGCGACACACACATTTTGGATAGAACAAGACTTAAGTCTAGAACTAGAACTGCTATAGCAATTTTCCATGTTAAAGAGGGTTAATGAATCCTAGCAATATTGATGACAAAGTTAAGTTGTTTGCTGCATGATTACATGGTTGAGGTGTTTGTATTTTGTCATTACTTGTGGACAAGTAATTGTTTTAAGTCTGAGGGTGTGATAACTATATGAAATGAGAGTTATCATGGCGTATTCAGACTTGAACTAATGTTACTTGAATAGTAAATGATACGTTTTCATTGCATTATTAGTGTATTTTACATGAGCATTTACTTAAGTTTAATTTCAATAAATTAGTTGTGTTTTATATCGTTTGGTGCTATGATTTTGTGTGAATTGTAGGTAACTAAAAGCCTAAATTTTATGGATGGAATATTGTTGCAACAAACTTACAAAGATGACAAAAGAGCTAGGCTACAGTAGAATGGAAACAAATCTAGAATAGTGAAGATGTTGTAGACAATGCTTCAGCAATCTTATAGCAACAAAAGAGAAGATTTCACATAGAATAATTAAAAAATTATTATCCAAGGTTTCCAAAAATGGCAGATATACAACCATGCACTTTTGGTTACCTTAATTTTAAATTATAATAGGAGCACACATGAAAAGAAAAAAAAAAGAGTTGTCATTAAAAAAAAATAATAGAGAAAAACAAAAAGAAAACCAAGAAAATGAGAGATTTAAGGGGCTACAACTGAGGATTTCAAGAGAAAAATAAGGATCAATCGCAAGATTAAGTAGAACTTAATCTTTAATCTTTATTTTCTTGTTTTCTTCTATCTATGAGGATATGTTTGATGGATAAAATGATTTTAATTGTTATTTTATTTCAAATCATGAACTAAAATTCATTGTGGTTTAGTGATAAGCAAACTTAATGGGTTTTTAACTAATTATATGTGTGTTATTTTGAGTTTGCTATAGCATTTTGTCTTGATTTTATTTATTGCAATGCTCTATTTCGACTGACCACCTATTTAGAGGATATTAGCTCAAAAGGTGCCTAAAAAAGGATTGACTAAGTGGAACAAATTAAGGCAATACATGGTTTTAGATTGTGTTTCCCAAGTTAAGTTAATCTCGATTTGAACAGGGATATGCTTGATCTAAAATTAGTGAAAAACTAAATATAAGTATTCACCTTGAACAGGGCAATAAGAACCTAGAATGCAAATGCTATATCATATGTTGGCATAATGATAACTCTATGAAATGAAAGTTGTCATAACACTTTTAGACTTAAATCATGATTATTTAGAGAGTAAATGACATGTTTTTATTTCATTTTACTTATATTTTGCATAATTACCTATTTTAGTTATTTTTAATAAATTATGTTGTTTTAGAATAAATTGTGTGCTTAGATCATATGTTTAATTGTAAGCAACCGGAAGTGGAAATTTCAAGGAAGAAATGTTGTACAATAGACTTGCAAAAATAAGAAAAGAACTTGGCTACATAAGAGTGAAAACAAGTCTAGAACAGTGCAGATGTTGTAGGCATTGCTGGAGCAACCATTTCTGTAGCAATCTTGGAGCATTAAAAGAGAAAATTCCATGCAAATCTAGAAAAAAAGACGTAATTTACAGTTTCCAATCTGGAAGATATACACCCTAGACTTTTGGTTGTCCTAATTTTTAATTATAAAAAGAAGCATGCAAACAAGGGAAGAAGGGAGAGCCATCAACTGCAAGAAATAACAAAGAATAAAGATCGCAGGTGAGACTAAGAATAAATCAAGAATCTAGAAGGGACAATCACTTTTATCCTTATTTTACTTGTTTTCTTTGATTCATGATGATGTATATGATGGGTAAAACTATTTTTGTTTCTGTTTTATCACAAGTCATGAGCTAAATTTATTTTTGGTTGAGTGATAAACGAGCTCGATAGCTGTTTAGTGATATCAGAACAATACTTGGTTTTAGATTAGGTTTCTCAAGTTAGGTCAAACTTAATTTGAATAGGGTCGTACTTAATCTAAAATTAGTGGTGAACTAGACATAAGGATTCACATTGTAGGGTATAAGGAACCTTAATCATATAATGCTATATCTTGTGTTGGCATAACAATTAGTCATTGTTAGGTTGCATATAGATATAAGATATCCAACAGGCAACAGCCGATGATGCATTAGAGTTCTACCAGTGCTATAGTAATTGTTATAGCAACAATACTATAACAGAAAAATAGTTAATACCATTAAGTGAGTTGATTCCTTCACCTACATTATTCCTAGTGGTTACATTCTTGTGTAAGACGTGTCAATTTAATTTATTATATTTTCTGTCATTTAGATTAATTAGTTTAATTTAGTTAACAAAAGAGTTTAATTTAATTAGATTGAATTTGCACCATATTAATTGGTGAAGCAACTCTGATAACATCAATTCCTATGGAGATGATCTCGAATACTCATCGTTATATTACTTGTTGTGCATATTTGCGCACTGACACCTATATTATAAGAGATTAAACATACACCACAATAAATAACTACTGGTTATTGTTAGATTACATATAGATATAAGATATCTAACAAGTGACAGCTAAAGATGCATGAGAGATTCTACCCAATACTGTAATACATGCTGTAGCAACAGAATCTTAATCAGGAAAATAGTCAATACCATTGAGAGAGTTTAATCACTCAACTACTCTTTTCTCATTGAGTTTGTCCTTATGTTTGACTTCATATTTATTTTATTTCATTTTCATTCCTTGCATTTTTAATTTAGCTAGTTCATTAGTTTCATTAATTATTTTCTTTTAAGTTAGATTGAAGTTGCACTGCTAGGGTTACTGTAGCAAAACTGATAATATCAATCCATGTTGAGACAATTTGAATACTCATCATTATATTAATTGTTGTGTACACTTGCACATTAATATATATAGCATCTATAACACATACCACCAGCTTTGAAAGCTAGATTCGGAGCCGTCGTCGTACGTGGGTTGTCACCGTCGGCACCATAGGACTTAGTGTGGCCAAAACTATCAGATCTGCATTAACGATCATTGTTGACTAGTAAGGATATTTCGATAATTTCATGACTTTGAGATAATATTGTAATTTCCAAGTTGGTAGATAATTTTGTAATTTCAAACTAAGGGTAATTTTCGTAAATTCTAATCTTCGGTGGACAATTTGGTAATTTTAAAATGAGGGCAATTCGGTAATTTAAGATTCTGAGGATAATTTGGTAAATTATAATTTTAGGGGAATTTTTGAAATTTTTATATGCAAGGGTATTTTGGTAATTTTATGGATGCCAGAATTGTATTATACAGATAAATGTAGTTTTGATCTTACAAGTAGCACTTTGCAATTACAGATAATAATTATGTCGTTTTCTTGATTTAGGAGGTACCATCAACGAGGACTAATCCTCAAGCGTTGATGATACCTGAGTTTGAACATTGTCATCGTATGTCAAAAACATTTTCATTTATAGGAGGACAAGAGTCATAAAGAGCTATAAACGGTATTACAACATTCATCATTAACTCATTCATCATATTTTTTTTTATATTAGACCTTTCAGTGTAACATCAAATTTTTTTTTCATGTGAATGCTTATCACTTTTAATGATCGTACCAAACTACTAAATCAATGTACAAATCAGAGTTGCTATAGTAAAAACACATGAGATGTTACAACTATGGTGTTATCTTTAAATACTTTTAACTTAAAGCTGATTATGGAGTTCATGAATAAATCTGGCTGCACAGTTTCCTAGACAGAGGATTTTTTTTCTTTTAAGTTGTTGTAGCAATGCTCATAACTCTTGCGGCCTTTTTACTCAAGTCTGTATATAGGTTACATACACAACCCTCTTTATTCAACAACTAAGCCATTGGAGCAAAATTTATTCTATTCCAAGCATAATTTACAATGGTCTTGAAAAATTTGTTAATTTCCCTCAAACTTGAGCTATTCTTATCCTTAGATTCTTGAAAATTTTCTAAACTGCTCAACTTGGTTTGCTACAACATATTCACAAAACTTAACTAAAATTTAAGTGTTGAGACAGAATTCCAACCCTTATCCACAAACTATCTTTACTTGAGGGTAACTTATGCTATATTTCATCATCCAAGTAATCCTCATTGGGTTTCCTAAATTAAAGATAACTACACGATCAATCGAACACATTCAAATAAACATTCATAAAACTGAAAAAATATTTTTTATGTTCACATTCATCTCATTCACATAAATAATTAGAAAGAACTATATAAAAAATAAATAAATCACATTGAATCACATGCAGTTATCAATCGAAATCAAATTTCACAAACAAAACACATTCATTCAATATATAGATATTTCATATTTCAAAACAACACAACCCCCCAGACTTGAGAATTGTTGTGTCCTCAAATGCATACACCACACAAACAAATAAAAGATATTCATGCATATAGTTCATAAACTAAAAAACATATAAAAACGAATAATGCATAGTAATTGCAAAGAAAAAGTTTTAAAAATTACAAAATAAACTTGAAGAGGCAAGGGAGACTCCTCTATTGTTGAAGACATTACTTCAGCATTAGTTTTGTAAGTTTACTTCTTCTTAGTTGCACTTTTTACGCTTTTTTTCTGTAAACCTAGTTGAGCAGCTTCTGTCTTTTTCTTTGTTCTTTTACTTGAACTAATTGGTGGAGCTACAGTAACTTTAATAGATTTGGGTAAATTTGGCTTTGTCCTCTTTGACTCTAGCTCTTTTGGCTCTATAAACAATGCGACAGCACCTCCAAAGGTCCTACCCTTTTTCTTTTTCGTTGGAAACTCTAGTAGTTTTCACAAGAGATTTCTCTAGAGATTTCTTTATTACAAATGCTAGAGGAGGTGTTCTGTATTAGTTCTGTAGATTCTTCAGCAGTTATGCCGACAATGAGTTCCTTCAACTTTTTTTTTTCTTTTTCTATCCTTGCAGTCTTCTTGATAGGCTCTTCAATTAATGCATCATCATCATCTAGTCCTCTTCATTATAATCCTCATCAAGCAAGATCTTATGTTTGCCTTTACTTTTAAGAGTTACTGTTGGTGGTCCTTCTTTGTTCTCCTTATCAATCTCTTCTGCATCATCAGCTTTTTCACTTTGTTCTTCTTCTTCAACTTTTTTCTCTTCTGACTCTTCACTATCACCTTCTTCTTCCTCACTTTCATCTATTTCATCATTTGCTTCTGTAGTCTCTGTTGCTTCCTGGCAATTATATTGTTGTAGTAGAGACCCCGAGAAGTCTGCATTCTTGCTCTTCATATAAGTTGCAAACTAGTGTTTCTGGACTTCTTGATGCATCAAGTAGGCCCATAGCCTTTGATTTTCTTCTTTTTGTTCTTCTCTCCATGCATTCAAGCTGCCACTCAGCTCTTGCAGAATCTTCCCACATCCAATGTCTTTCACTAATTTTATTGCAACTGGATGCTCTAGTGTTGCTGCAGCAATTAACTCTCCAGCAATTCTCTCCACTGTTCTTACTGTGATGGACCCTTTATTCTTAACCCTTTCATTATTTTCAACAATTTTGACTCCAGATGCCTTACAAATCTTTGTGATAAACAAAGGGAATAACAAGCAGCTGATTTTTATTTTTTTGTAACAAAATCTCTAATCTCTTACTCAATCACTTTTCCAACATCAATAGTCAATCATTTCACTATAGCATACAAAAGTAAGAGTCTGTCTTATGACACTGTTGTGTTGTGTATGGTTGACATAAGCCTAGATTTAAAAATTTCACCCAAATTTTTACAATCGGTTAAGGTCTATTCTATTAAAAATCGTTGCTTCTTCATTAACCCATTCATTTCCCTCTACATTTAATGTTTTAAACACCTCCCCTTATTTCTTAAATGTCATTCTCTCAACAAATTTAGTGTATTCATAATTTATAGTAGGTGGATAATCATACAAGACATTTATTACCCTAAAGTTTAAAGGAACTTAGACTTGCCTTATTGTAATATTACGCTAGCCTTTGTGTCAGCAAGTTGGAGTAGAATTCCTTTATAACAAGGATTACTAGATCTTTAGGATGTGCACAGAATTTAGTCCAACCTCTCTTCGTAGCAGCTATGAGAATGGTGCTAATTGTACTAGTGGGTTGTTTGGGAATTTCAAAACCCTTCGCTTTTAAAATTTTATAAGGCTCAATTAACTCCTTGAACTTCTCTTCAGCCTTGTAATTGTAGAAATTTTTAAGGTCTTTTAACCTTCAAGCAAGTACCTTTACTCTCGGCATTGCCGCATCACTCAAATGGGTTTTGTTAGAATGAAAGATTGAGAATTTGTGAGAGGGGAAGAATGAGATTTTGAAAATTATAATGGAGGTAAAGCGATTAGTGGTGAAAAGTTAGACAGTGAAAATGTTGAAATTATAGAAGAAGGGAAATAAAGAAAGAGAGACAAGATTAAATTGAGGATTTTGAAAATTTTATTGAGGATTTTGAAAATTTTATTGAGGATTTTGAAAATTTTTTAACTTGCTAAACGAGATAGAAAAGAAAAGAAACGTTGTTCACCAAGAAACTAGGGATTTCATTGCTTTTAAATCCAAAAGACTATTGTGCTAACGTGAGCATGACAATCACCAATGGTAATTTGTATTTTTATGTTGGTGACTATTAGTTGAAGATTGGTTATTGAGTCAGTAGAATGATGAATTTGCTATGGCTTTAAATGAATTGCTGTAGCATTTGCTCCCAATTGATGTTGTCCAATTTTCCTCCCCATTCAAGTCTTGCATTTAAATTTTCCAACACCCAATCTCTAATTAATTGTAGTTTAATGACAAGAAAACAATGGAGGAAACATAGAAATTAGTTGTATAAATTAAAATAAAATAAAGGAAAAAATTGCACAACAAAAATTTAAATTAAAGTGCTTAAATATTTAAAATAAACTTCCTTCACTGGGTTGTCTTCCAATCAGCATTTGGTTTTAGATCTTTCAGCCAAACCTTCCTTGTTTGCTCAAACTGGATTATTTAAGAATAGATCCTCTTTAAGGCTATTCACCTCAACTCTTATATATTGCTTCACTCTCTGCATATTAACCTTGAATTCTTGGCCAATCTTTTCATCTTTAAGACAACTCCATAAGGATAAACATTGATGAGTTTGAAGGGTCTTGACCATCTAGATTTTAACTTTCCATGGAAAAGTTCCTTTTGCTAGATTTACTTGTCATGCCATTGCTTGCTTATCTCCTGGTAGATTATTGCATTTTCATAGGAGAATAATCTCAACCCATCTAGCTCACAAAGTTGTAGCCTCCTTATCCTTTACTGTAGCATTTATATCCATGTTCAATTATTTAATTACCCAATATGCTTTATGCTCCAACTCTAATGGAAAATGGTGAGCTTTGCCATAAACAAGACTGTATGAAGGTATGCTAAGTAGTGTCTTGTATACAATTTTATACGCCCATAAGAAATCATTTAGTCTAGTAAACCAATCCTTTCTATTAGGGTTTACCACTTTTCTAGAATTTTTTTGATCTCTCTGTTGGATAATTCTGCCTAACCACTTCTTTGTGGATGATATGTTATAGCAATTTTATGCTTGATCCCAAATTTAGCCAATGCTATAACAAACATTGTGTTTAAAAAATGAGTTCCTTCATCACTAATGATGGCTTTGGGAATGCCAAATCTTGTTAAAATATTCCTCTGAAAGAACTTCACTACTGCCTTGGCATCATTTGTTAGTAATGTTACAACTTCTACCCATTTGGACACATAGTTCATAGTAATTAATATGTAGTCGTTTGCAAAAGATGATGCGAATAATCCTACAAAGTTTATCCCCCACGCATAAAAAAGTTAAACTTCTAAAATGTTGGTCAGTGGTATTTTATGCTTTTGAGAAATATTTCTTGTTCTTTAACACGTGTCACAGCACTTAACAAACTCATAAATATCACTAGAGATAGAGGGTCAATAATAACCTAATTGAAGAACTTTTATTGCTGTTCTATGTCTTCTAAAGTGTTCACCATATGTTTTAGCCTGACAAGACTGTAGAATGCATGAAATATCTTCATTAGGAACACATCTTCTAATTACATTGTTTGAACATATCTTGTACAAGTAAGACTCATCTCACTAATAAATTTTGATATCATGGAGAAACCTCCTTTCTTCCTGGTAGCTCAAGTCAAATGGTAGTAATCTACTCACTAGATAATTAACAAAATCTACGTACTATGGAAATCAAAATTACTGCATCATTTGTGCATGCTTTAGCATTAACAATTGTTAATCAGGAAATGTTTATGTAATGTCCTGTTTAGTTAGAGTGCTTGTATCTACATCAAGCTTTAAAAGATGATTTGCTACTTTATTCTTGGTTTCTTTTCTATCCTTAATATCTAATTAAAACTCTTGTAGCAAGAGAATCCATATGGTCAGCCTTGATTTAGCATTCTTCTTTAAAATAAAATATTCTATTGCTGAGTGATTTGTGTAAATAGTCACCTTAATGCCAACCAAATAGCCTTAAAATTTATCAAATGCAATGGCAACTGCCAGCAACTTCTTTTTAGTGGTATTGTAGTTGAGTTATGCTTTAACTAGGTACAAACATTATAGATGGAATGGAAAATCTTGCCTTTCCTCTACCCTAGTATTACTCCAATTGATTGATCACTAGCATCACACATTAATTCGGGATACTCTAATCAGGTGCTATAACAACTGATGCTGTAACAAGAGCTCTCTTTAAATCAACAAAGGCCTTCAAGCAAAATGCATAAAGGTTTTGATATTTTAGAGAAATCTATAATAAACCTTTTATTAAATCCAGCATGCTCTAAGAAACTACTTATGCCTTTAATTGAAGTGGGTGGTGGAAGTTTATCAATCACCTCTATTTTTGCCTTAACCACCTCTATGCCTTTTTTAAAAATCCTATGGCTTAGGACTATCCCTTCTTGTACCATGAAATGGGACTTTCCCTAATTCAATACTAAGTTTGTCTTTTCACATCTTCTAAGCACATTTTCTAGATTATGCAAACAGTCATCATATGATTCCCAAAACTGAAAATCATCCATAAGTACCTCAAGTGTTTGCTCAACCATCTCTGGAAAGTTGCTAGAACATTGCACAAGCCAAATGACATTCTTCTGACAGCAAAGGTTTCCACAAGTACAAGTAAATGTTGTCTTCTCTTGTACTTTTGGTGCTATATCAATCTGGTTGTAGGACTATCTATTCAAGAAATAGTAATACTTCTTTCCAGCAAGCTTGTGAAACATCTGATCTATAAAAGGTAATGAAAATTGATATTTCCTTGTGGCTTTATTTAGCTTTCTGTAGTCCATGCAAACTCTCCATCTAGTTACTATTCTTGTGGAAACGAGCTCGCTATTTTCATTTGGTACAACTGTCACTCCACCATTTTTTGGAATACATTGTACTGGGCTCACCTATGAGCTATCCAATATTGGGTAGATGATTCTAGCATTAAGCCATTTAATGATCTTTTTCTTTACAACTTCCTTCATAATGGGATTTAATATTCTCTGTTGCTCTACAGAATTACTGTAGTAATGCTCCAATAGAATTGTGTGCATGCATATGAAGAGGTTGATTATTTTAATATCAGCCATGGTTCATCCAATTACCTTATTGTATTTCTCTTATATGCCCATCAAGCTTTTTTCTTGTTCTGCATTCAAAGAAGATGAAATGATTAAAAAAAATGTGTTACGATTACCAAGATAAATTTATTTCAAGTGTGAAGGTAAAAGTTTTAATTTTAAAATAAGAGGTGACTCAATAAAAGGAATAGAAGGTTTTACTTCCTTGTTTGAAAGGTCAAGAGATTCAACTTGCTTATCAATTATAAAGAGTTTTCTTTTCTCCTAGCCATGCCATATTAACTATTTCAAGACTTTAATGTTCAATTTCAAGTTCTTCAAATATTGCATCATTGATTTCTTCTTTGCAACAACTATTTAATCTCTCTACTATAATAAAATCCATAGTACTGATAAAATTACAATCTTCAGCATAATTAGGGCTCTTAATTGCATCTAGCACATTGAATGTAACTTGCTGATCATTAACCTTTATGGTTCTCCATTTTGCATATCAATTAGGGTCTTCCCAACAGCCAAGAATGGTCTACCTAAAATAATAGGCATTTCTTTATCCGCTTTAAAATCTAATACTATGAAGTCAATTGGAAAAATAAACTTGTCCACTTTCACCAATATATCTTCAATCTTACCTATCTGATAGGCATAAGATTTGTCAGCAAGATGTAAGGCAAACCGTTATTGGTCTGACTTCTCTAACCTCTAATTGCTTAATCACTGATAATGGCATAAGATTAATATTGGCTATCAAATCGTAAAGTGTCTTATGTTGAGTACTAGAAAGTGTGTATTTATAATGGAGAAAATCATCATTTTACACTCCAAGTCTCACTAACATCCCTATTTTTATGTCTTTAAGTCCCTTGTAATTTAATTATGTATGTTTTATTTTAATTAAATATTTTATGTATTTTAGGGGATATCATGGTCATTTCACAATAAACGAGAGATCAGATGAAAAAAAGGACAGCACTTTTGAACTCAGGACAGTCGAAAACCTTAGGAGGAGCATAAAAAGAAAAAAATGGATCATTGTTTCACATATACAGATGTTTCACACAAACAGATGCGGTTGATATATATTACCTTCAGACACATATCGCGATCATTTTCATCTTTGTTCACTGTACTCTATCCGACGTGGCACTATGCACGATGACGTGGCACTATACGATGATGTTGCGGCATTTGATTGGACGAATGATGTGGCATTGACCACTTATGTTGCATTGACTGATGATGTGGCGTTGACTGATGACGTGTCACGAGCTTATTGGGCAAAAAATGTTGACCGGTGACGTGGCAGAATGTTAGTTGACGGAAAAAAACGTGTGTACGGTACATGCATATACACAGAATAAGAGCCCTGATGATGTGTTCCATCCAATAGGAACTTGCCACGTGGCATAATCCTGAGCGTCCAAATTGTTTTAATCCGATGGCCATGATTTACTCAGTGTATCTATAAAAAGGGGGCTCCCCCCCTAATTTGACACTCCTGAATCCATATTTGGACTCCATTTTCTGTAATTCCATCTCCATCTTGCATTTTCTACGTATTTTAATAAAATTCCCATTTTACCCCTAGTTCAAATATGAGTGGCTAATTTCCTTTCAAGCTTGGGTTGAAGGTGAAGTCTCAACATGCTCCATGGGCTTAATTTGGTAAATTTACTTTTCCTTCCCCTTTAGTTTATGTGGTTGTTTTGACTTTTCGTAGACAGATAGTAATAATCTTGTCTGGATATCTATTTTGGAATAACCGCCTCCCCCAGCGCAAGGTTATTACTATTTGGCATGGGAAGCCCTTAGCACCATATCTATTAGAGTGTGGTTCATGATGAGTGGAAGTTCCCCCTTCATGATTTAATTGGTACTAATAATGAATATTAAGCCGATGGTGCATGTTGAGTACAGATCCGGAGATCCAAGTATTTCATTTTAATAGTTTATTCCAACAGCGTTAAATTAAAACATTGCCTACATAATCGTCATTATAAATCCAATCACCCACTTAGAAAAATTAATTCTACAAGCAATTAAAATCCACCTCCTCGTGGGATCGACACTCATCACCATTGATCTATTCTACAATAGATTCGTGCACTTGCGAGTTCAATAAAATTTGCACAACAAGTTTTTGGAGCCGTTGCCGGGGAGGTAAGTATTTTAATTTGTAGAATTTTTTTTTCTTCTTTATTTATTTATTTTATTTATTTCCTTGTAATATTTTTTTATTCATTATTATTAAAAAAAAAGAGAAAAAAAAAGTGAATTTACATTTTGAAGTAGGTATTATTTTCTTTTCTTTTCTTCTCTTCTTTAAATTTCTGTAATTTAATTTTCATGTTATTTTTTTTATTTTGTGAAATCGACAGGTTCAACCACCTCTTAATTTATTTTAATTTGTTTCACGTATTTTCTTTTCTATATATAGCACTTGAGTTATTTTCATAGCAAAATTGTAACAGCGTAATAAGGTTAGTATCGTAATTTCTCCCTCTTCTTTATCTTTATTAATTTTGTTATCATTTTTTATTTGCATGCATGGTCGTAGGTCACAATTACCGAATCTTGAGCATATAGACTTTGAATTAGAAAAAACACTTCGCACACACAAGCACGTTATAATTAAAAATAAATTTGAAATGGATTTGCAACCAGCACCACAAGAGAGGCCATTTAAGGACTACTTCAGTCCTTTAGCTAACTTGAGCACATCATGCATACGATATCCAAATGTAGCTGCTAGGAGTTTTGAATTAAAACCTAGTGTGCTAAATTGTCTCCCAACATTCCATGGCCTAGAAAATGAAGATCCATATAATCATCTGAATGATTTCCATGCTATTTGTCAAACTTTTAAATATGAGAATTTTTCAGATGATGATGTTAAGCTTAGATTATTCCCATTTTCTTTAAAGGATAGAGCTCGTTCATGGTTCAATGCATTGCCTGCTAATAGCATTACATCATGGGAACAAATGGTAACCAGTACATAAAACCAATGCTATTCGCAGGGAAATTTCAGAGTTTACCCAAAGAGAAGACGAGCAATTTTTCGAAGCATGGGAGCGATTTAATGGGCTACTCCTAAAGTGTCCACATCATGGATACGAAAAATGGCACCAATGCCAATACTTTTTGGAGGGATTATTGCCGAATGTGCAAGAATGGCTAATGGCAACAAGTGGAGGAGAGCTAATGTCAAAAAGTGCATCAGAGATTTGGGATTTCTTCCAGCGACAAGCGGATAATTCCCAACAACGGAGTCGTTCACTTAGGAGTACTAGAAGAGTTAAGGGAGTAAATGAGGTTCACATTGGGGAATCAAGTTCGGAAATTAAAGAAGTCAAAGATATAGTTGAAGGTCTTTCCCGACAAATAAAGATCGTTAACAATTCTTAAATCAACGGAACCACATGACCAGGACCCATACTCAGATCAAGCCAATGCCATAGATGTAATGAGAAAGCCATCACACTACAACCCTTACTCCAACACGTACAATCCCGGATGGAGAGACCACCCCAATTTTTCATGGTCTCAAGGATTCCAACAGAATGGACTAGCAGCTCCAGCTCCAGCTCCACCAATGCAACCAATTCCTCAAAATCCTCAAGCCTCTCAGCCACCATTTAGACCATATAATCAAAACCCAAACTATTCTCAGCCTAGACCATGGGAGGATGCATTCCAGAATTTCAAGAATCTTACTTACTCCAAAATCGAGCAACAAAACAGCACCATTAATGAACTGCGAAATGAGATGCGAGCGGGCTTCAACTCACAAACCCAATCAGTTTCAAACCTTGAAAAAATGGTTGGACAACTTGCTTCGTCAGTTCAAACCTTGGCAATGACTGTTGAGAAAGGAAAATTCCCAAGTCAACCAGTGCCTAATCCTAAAGGAGTGCATGAAGTAAGTACCAGTTCACCTCAGCAGCATGGAGAGGTCAAAGCCGTCATGACCTTGCGAAAAGGAAAAGAAGTCGACAACAAAGTGGAGATGCCGGTACAAAAAACAACTCAAATTGTGCCGGTAAATGAAGAAGACCCATCATCAGAGGAGAAAGAAGAAACCAACCCACGAGAATATGTTCCAAAAGCTCCATTTCCCCAGAGGTTAGCTAAAGCAAAGAAAGGAAAATCTACAAGTGAGATTTTTAAAATCTTTAACATCCCTTTGCTTGATGCTATAAAACAAGTGCCATTTTATGCCAAGTTTCTTAAAGACCTTTGTACTAAAAAGAGAAACATTCATGTTCAAAAGAAGGCCTTTTTAACAGAAAATGTGAGTTCTATACTCCAACACAAACTTCCTCTAAAATACAAAGATCCAGGCTCCCCCACTATCTCATGTAGTATAGGGAACCACACAATTGAGAATGCTTTGTTGGACGTAGGAGCTAGTGTAAATCTGTTGCCTTACTCAGTATTTGTGAAACTTGGACTGGAAGAATTACACCCAACTCCAGTGGTGTTACAACTTGCAGATCGGTCCATGAAAAAACCTCGTGGTATTGTGGAGGACGTGCTTATACAGGTAGATAAGTTTTATTTTCCTGTTGATTTTATTGTAATTGACACTCAACCAGTCCAGGATTCAAGGAAGCAGATCCCCATTATCCTAGGACGACCTTTCTTGGCAACTGCTGATGCTCACATTCAATGCAGAACTGGAAATATGCAATTGTCCTTTGGCAATATCACGATGGAGCTAAATATCTTCAACATTGCCAAACAACCTCACAATGCAGATGATGAAATTGTTGATGTGGATTGGATAGAAGAATTAATTGATAATGCTTTTCTTTCAAACCTCAGTGATAACCCTTTACAAACATGTTTAACTCACTTTGGTTTGGATTTTGATATTGACAGATCAGTATATGAGGTTAACGCCTTACTTGATTCAGCACCATCCATGGACACTAACAAATGGAAGTCAAGAGTGGAACAACTAGCACCATCAGAGAATAAACTCAGTACGTCATTAGAATCACCACCACAACTCGAGCTCAAGCCATTACCCGACACTTTGGAATATGCATTTTTGGGAGAAGAAAGCACTCTACCAGTAATCATTTCATCATCCCTGAATGAAGAACAAAAAGGTAAGTTGTTGGAAGTTTTGAAAGTGTACAAAGGAGCATTAGGATGGACCATAGCCGACATAAAAGGTATAAACCCAGTGGACTGTATGCATTACATTCACCTTGATGAAAATGCTAAACCTACCAGGGAAATGCAACGTCGGTTAAACCCTAACATGAAAGAAGTTGTTAGAACTGAAGTCCTTAAACTATTATATGCAGGTATCATTTACCCTATTTCTGATAGTTCACGGGTCATCTGTGCAAGTTGTCCCCAAAAAGTCGTGAGTCACAATGAGTTACCAATGCTGATAATGAATTAATACCTATTAGAGTAACTACAGGATGGCGTGTATGCATTGATTATAGAAAGTTGAATTCTGTCACACGTAAAGATCATTTTCCTCTACCATTTATTGATCAAATACTTGATAGATTAGCAGGTCATGAATTTTATTGCTTTCTAGATGGTTACTCAGGATATAATCGATTCATAAAGCACCAAAAGATCAAGAGAAAACCACTTTCACTTGCCCTTTTGGCACTTTTGCATATAGGAGAATGCCATTTGGATTATGTAATGCCCCTGCTACATTTCAACGATGCATGTTAAGCATTTTTTTTTATATGGTTGAATGATTCCTTAAACTCTTTATGGATGATTTTTCTGTTTTTGGTGATTCATTTTATCAACGTTTACATCATCTAACGCTAGTTCTGCAGAGATGCATAGAGAAGAATTTGGTCCTAAATTGGGAGAAATGCCATTTTATGGTAAAACAAGGTATTTTTCTCGGTCACATCATTTCAAGCGAAGGTATTAAGGTTGATAAGGCCAAGGTGGATCTTATTTCCAATCTTCCTCCACCTAAAACAGTCAGAGAAGTAAGATCTTTCCTTGGGCATGCGGGTTTTTACAGACGTTTCATTAAAGATTTTAGCAAAGTTTCTAGACCTTTATGCAATTTACTTGCTAAAGATGTACCTTTTGTCTTTAATGATTCCTGTCTTGTGGCATTTGAGAAACTAAAGCAGTTGTTAACATCATCACCCATCATTGAGCCCCCAAACTGGAACTTACCATTTGAGCTTATGTGTGATGCATCTGATTATGCAGTAGGAGCAGTATTAGGACAAAGAGTTGATCAAATTCCCCATGTCATTTACTATGCTAGTATGACATTAAATGATGCACAGTTGAACTATTCAACCACTAAAAAAGAAATGCTAGCAGTGGTGTTTGCATTAGAGAAATTTCGATCTTATCTCATTGGTTGTAAAATAATTATTTTCACAGATCATGCTGCTCTTAAATATCTTCTCACAAAGAAAGATACAAAAGCTAGACTAATTCGTTGGGTGTTACTTTTACAGGAATTTGACTTTGAAATCAAGGATAAGAAGGGCACAGAAAATGTTGTTGTAGACCATCTGTCTCGTTTAAATTTTGATACAATTACAGAACCATTTCCATTAAATGAATCATTTCCAGATGAACAACTAATGAGTGTGGAAGTATTACCATGGTATGCTGATATAGTTAACTATCTTGTTACGGGTAAACTTAGGAGCATCGACTAAGCAGACAAGGCCAAATTTTTACGTAAATAAAGAATTTCTTCCGGGATGACCCCTATCTGTTCAAGTATGTGCAGATCAAATTATCGACGATGTGTCCTTAAAAATGAATTTCAAAATATCATTTCATTCTCGCCATGAACAAGCGTGTGGAGGCCATTTCGATCTAAGAAAACAGCTACTAAAATATTACAATGTGGTTTCTATTGGCCAACTATATTTCGAGATGCTTACATTTTTTGTTCTTCATGTGATAGGTGTCAACGAATGGGGAGCATTACACGAAGGAACATGATGCCACTAAACCCAATTTTAGTGGTTGAGATTTTTGATGTATGGGGTATCGACTTCATGCGACCCTTTCCCCCTTCTTTTGGCCATCAATACATATTGGTCGCTGTTGACTACGTATCGAAATGGGTAGAAGCAGTTCAGTGTAGAACCAATGATCACAATGTGGTGATCAGATTTTTGAAAAGCAACATTGTTTTACGCTTTGGATTCCCTCGAGCGATAATCAGTGATGGTGGAGCCCACTTTTGTAACAAATCATTCAAAGCTCTTTTGACAAAGTATTTCATTACTCACAAAGTGACGACCCCATATCATCCTCAAACCAGTGGCCAAGTTGAGATCTCCAATCGAGAGATAAAGCACATATTAGAAAAACGGTGAGACAGGCAGAAAAAAGATTGGTCATTAAGACGGATGATGCATTATGGGCATATAGACGACTTTCAAGACCCCGATTGGGATGTCACCCTATAGGCTAGTATATGGAAAAGCTTGCCACCTACCCGTGGAACTCGAGCATCGCATCACCGGGCCATTAAGAAATTCAACTTTGATATGCAGCAAACTAGCTCGAGAAAGAAGATTACAATTTGGCGTAACTTGAAGAAATTCGTAATGATGCATACGAAAATGCCAAAATTTACAAACAGCGAATGAAAGTCTTTCATGACAAGCACATTATGAGAAGATCTTTCACACCATGTCAGAAAGTACTTTTATTCAATTCTCGCTTGCACCTATTCCCAGGTAAGTTACGCTCTCGATGGACTGGTCCCTTTATAGTTCATACTGTTTTTCCACATTGAGCAATTGAAATTAAGGATCCAAAGAACAGTGTAACTTTTAAGGTTAATGGTCAGAGATTAAAGTCATATCTACAGTACCAACCACATGAAAATGACACCGAAATCAATTTGAGTGACCCGTCAAACTTGAATTGAGACTTTTTCTTATTTATTTCTTCTTTTCGGTGATTTAAATTTGTGTGAAATTGTGTTTATTTAATCATTCAATTTTCTTTTATCACTTCTAATCATGTATGCCTTAATTAGACAGATCCTCTTGAAACATCTCAGACAACTTCAACGTATACGATCTCATCTGAGAAGCCAGATACAATTTTGTAAAACACATCGTATTTGGAAGCTACAACCTCCAGAGTTGGTATCCCATGTTGAAGATCTAGAAAGACAACTCAGAGGAATAGAAGATGGGATATATAACTTCCAATTAGAGCTTGAGGTTAACTCAATACGAGGACGAATGTAAGTTCATTTTTCTTTTTTTTGTGTGTTTTCTTATTTTGTTCACTTTCATGTTTGATTCGATTTTACAGATTTGATTTTCTTTGTTTAGTGTGTTTTGATTTATTTTCCCGTATAAGTGGCGGATAACGGTACTCCATGACAATCAAAGTCGGTTACTTCAGTTTCCCATAATAACTGATATTTTGAGAAGAAGGTATGGACAGAAACATGATTCTAGCAAAGCTTCACAAGCGATTTCCTTCACTTCCTCAGAATGCCCTCCTTACGATCTATAAAGCTCGGTCCGAACGCATGCGATTGCTTATGAGAAATAACATCCCTGCTGATATCCGTTGGTTAATAGGGAAGATAAGATTCAATTCATTAGAGATGGCTTGAATAAAGAGTCATTGGATGATATCCTTTTGTCTCTTGAAACGCATCCCAGTGGATACGTACAAACAACAATTCTCCAGTTATGACCATTATTTCAGAAAGAACGTGTCCGATATAGTCTTGGGAATCTGACTATAAACGACTCGCTGTTTTGCGGATTTATAAGAAAACTGGATGGGAAGCCTTTCCTCGCCCCATAGAGTGCGTTCAATCTGTTTCTGTAAGTAAAACCAGAGGAAGATGTGAGCCACAATCACAACTACTTGTAAATATCCTTTTCTTGTTGTTTTACTTTCTTCGTTGTTTTATTTCACTGTTGTTTTACCAATTGCATTCTTGTCTTCAATAATTATTTTTTTTTTTACTATTTCTTTTTGTACTCTCGAGCCATGTGCTTTACGCGTTAATTGACATAGACATACTACCTCCTATACAGCTGTGAACCATTGTCACCAAGATCCTTGATATATGATCCTTTCTTTTTAGACTCACAAATTATTTTTGAGAAGCATCCCAATGGCAGCTACTCTCAATAAACGATTCAAGAACATTTATGTGCTCTCTGGGTTTAACTATGCAAACATAAAGAGTTTGTTGAGGCGCCATCGATCTTCGTCAACGACAGAAAGAAATTTGCATCCTGGTTTTATGGAGGAGGTGACCGAGGGTTATCAAAACTAGTCTCGTCGTTTATCTCGAGGAGGAGCAAGTGTTAGGCATCATCCCAAGAAGCCTCAAACCGTTGGCTTGTATGTCCGACTCACCAACCGGAGAAGAGTTAGTTGTCTCGGTATGCAAGAAAGAATAATCGAAATGCTAAATCACGCGATGCTTTTATTTTCCTACCAGGAGATCTTGCAACCAGAGGCACTAATCACATTAAAGATCTTGGGCCCATCCAACATTCATCGTAAAACCCATCGGTTTGTTAAATGTCAATAACTTTTATGATGGCTTCATCGCATTTCTTAACCATGCAATAAAAATCATTTCATCCCTTTCACAAAAAAAAATCTTTATCTCAGTGCTTTCATATCGCTAACGAGTTAATTGACCATATGCTTATAGACCCTTGTCTTTGGAATGGCCAACTAATGATGGTAATAAAGAAATGTAGTAGTAAGTGCAAATTAGATTTAACTCTCCGCTTGTAAATATTTTCTTCTGTGATCCAGCACTCAGGTGATGTCTTCTAAACCCTATTCTCTTTCAAACATTGAGGACAATGTTCCGTTCAGGTTGGGGGGAGGGAATAGTTGACAATTGTGGAATATCTCAATCTTGGTGTAGTTTTTACTATTTTTTTATTGTAGAAACTAACTGTGGCTAAATTTTTGAATCGAAGATGGCTGAATATGGAGTGTAGTAACTCTAGAAACGCATCTTCTTATTATAAAAAAATATATATATATTTTGTGTGATCTTTTCATAATTAGATGACATGATAACTTTCAAATTTTAGTATTTGTATTATCTTTGGTCTTTAGTTATGTTACACCATGTTTGTTACTCTACATGTTGATGTTGGAGACAAATATAAGTTGCTTGAAAGAATGCACATGTCATAATAATTTCCAAGTGAGTTTTTGAGCCTGTCATTTTTCTTGGAGAGTAACCCTTTTTGCCCATTCTTCATTCAGCTTAGCAGTTTATTGCTTTATACATTTTACCCCTAAAAAAAAAAAAAAAAAACCTAAGTGTGTGTTGCCACATCTGAAGATTTATCTAACTAGTAGATATGGAAGATTATTTAGAACCCTAAAAGATGACAGAAAGGCCATCTTTGGTCCGTTTGAGCCTTTCTAGCCAACCCTATTAATATGTATCCATAGTTAATCCCTTTGAGCCTTAAAAAAATAATAATAATAATAATAAAATAAAAATAAAGACTTTTTTCTAAGAACCTATTATCTTGTCCTACTCTAATGTGGAGTATCACCTTATATTTTGTATTTCTCACCACCCATTTATGTTTGAAAATAGAGATAATTTTGCATTCACAAAAAAAAAAAAAAAAGGTGCTAAAAAAAAGAGAGAAAAAGAAACAAAAGAAAAAAAAATGTTTACAAATAAAAAAATAAAAATAAAAAAATCAAGTGAAAAGCACCTTACAATCTCCAAAGTTCTCTATTTTTCAAACATATATTTTGTTTTTCCTATTATCCTTTCTTTGTTAGCCACGTCCCTAGCCTACGTTACGTCCTAATAAAAGTCCTTGATTTTGGGGAACTATAGTCTGAAATAGAAACTAGTTATATGGGTTGAAAAGATGTGGTAATGCATACTAAAAAAAAAAAAAAGAAAAAAAAAAGAAAAAAAAAGATGATGAATGTATTGGTTTGATTAGCATTTTTAAATTAAAATCGTACTATTTATAAGCTGAGGGCATATTTTTGTCACCTTGGTGAGAGTGTGTGATATTTTTTCTTTATTATTTTCACTCAATTTACCATTCACTAGAGTGATTATTTTTGGGTTTAATTTCTTTGTGAGAGTATCACTACTACCGGTGAGATTTTGGGGTTTGCATGTCATTCTTAAAAGTAACTAGACATCAAGTTGTGACAAAGTTTTCTAAACTGATTCATGTGGAGAGTTGATGTGGGAATGATATTTCTTTAGACTGTAGATAATGCTTATACTTTTATTTGATTGTTATCATTAGTCTGATTGAATAAATACCACAGTATAAAAAAAATAAAAAAATTGTTTCAGTTTTTTTTTCGCTCAAATTGCTAGGGACTAGCAACAAGCTGGTTGGGGGGTGTGCTGAGTATTAGAAAGTGTGTATTTATAATGGAGAAAATCATCATTTTACACTCCAAGACTTACTAACATCCCTATTTTTATGTCTTTAAGTCCCTTGTAATTTAATTATGTATGTTTTATTTTAATTAAGTATTTTATGTATTTTAGGGGATATCATGGTCATTTCATAATAAACGAGAGATCAGATGGAAAAACGGGCAGCACTTTTGAACTCAGGACAGTCGAAACCTTAGGAGGAGCATAAAAAAAAAAAAATGGATCGTTTCACATATACGGTCAGATCGTTCACACATACTGATGACGGTTGATATATACTAAGACTTTACATTTACATCGCTTCACGGGCATCGCACGATGTCGTGGCACTGTACGATGTCGTTACATTATACGATGACGTGGCGGCATTTGATTGGACGAATGATGTGGCATTGACCGCTTACATGTGGGATTGATGATGTGGCGTTGATCGATGACGCGTGTCACGAGCTTATTGGACCAAAAATGTTGACCGGTGACGTGGCAGAATGTTAGTGGACGGAAAAAAATGTGTGTACGGTACATGCATATACACAGAATAAGAGCCCCGATGATGTGTTCCATCCAATAGGAACTTGCCACGTGGCGCAATCCTGAGCGTCCAAATTGTTTTAATCCGATGGCCATGATTTACTCGGTGTAGATCTATAAAAAGGGCTTCCCCCTAATTTGACACTCTGAATCCATTTTTGGACTCCATTTTCTGTAATTCCATCTCCATCTTGTATTTTCTACGTATTTTAATAAAATTCCCATTTTACCCCTAGTTCAAATATGAGTGGCTAATTTCCTTTCAAGCTTGGGTTGAAGGTGAAGTCTCAACATGCTCCTTGGGCTTAATTTGGTAAATTTACTTTTCCTTCCCCTTTAGTTTATGTGGTTGTTTTGACTTTTCGTAGACAGATAGTAATAATCTTGTCTTGATATCGGCTGGAATAACCGCCTCTCTAGGCAAGGTTATTACTATTTGGCACGGGAAGCCCTTAGCACCATATCTATTAGAGTGTGGTTCATGATGAGTGGAAGTTCCCCCTTCATGATTTAATTGGTACTAATAATGAATATTAAGCCGATGGTGCATGTTGAGTACAGATCCGGAGATCCAAGTATTTCATTTTAATAATTTATTCCAACAATGTTAAATTAAAACATTGCCTACATAATCGTCATTATAAATCCAATCACCCACTTAGAAAAATTAATTCTACAAGCAATTAAAATCCACCTTCTCGTGGGATCGACACTCGTCACCATTGATCTATTCTACAATAGATTTGTGCACTTGCGAGTTCAATAAAATTTGCACAACAAGTTTTTGGCATTCGGGAGGTAATTATTTTAATTTATAGAATTTTTTTTTTCTTCTTTATTTATTTATTTTATTTGTTTCCTTGTAATATTTTTTTTATTT
Organism: Luvunga scandens; assembly: GCA_030449905.1. Lineage (NCBI taxonomy): Eukaryota > Viridiplantae > Streptophyta > Magnoliopsida > Sapindales > Rutaceae > Luvunga > Luvunga scandens. The sequence goes on from JASUUG010000696.1 coordinate 858,702, forward strand.
ATTATTATTAAAAAAAAGAGAAAAAAAAAGTGAATTTACATTTTGAAGTAGATATTATTTTCTTTTCTTTTCTTCTCTTCTTTAAATTTCTGTAATTTAATTTTCATGTTATTTTTTTTATTTTGTGAAATCGGCAGGTTCAACCGCCTCTTAATTTATTTTAATTTGTTTCACGTATTTTCTTTTCTATATATAGCACTTGAGTTATTTTCATAACAAAATCAGAATAAACGTAATAAGGTTAGATCGTAATTTCTCCCTCTTCTTTATCTTTATTAATTTTGTTATCATTTTTTATTTGCATGCATGGTCGTAGGTCACAATTACCGAATCTTGAGCATATAGACTTTGAATTAGAAAAAACACTTCGCACACACAAGCACGTTATAATTAAAAATAAATTTGAAATGGATTTGCAACCAAAGACCACAAGAGAGGCCATTTAAGGACTACTTCAAATCCCTTAGCTAACTTGAGCACATCATGCATACGATATCTAAATGTATCAAGCTTAGGAGTTTTGAATAAAAACCTAGTGTGCTAAATTGTCTCCCAACATTCCATGGCCTAGAAAATGAAGATCCATATAATCATCTGAATGATTTCCATGCTATTTGTCAAACTTTTAAATATGAGAATTTTTCAGATGATGATGTTAAGCTTAGATTATTCCCATTTTCTTTAAAGGATAGAGCTCGTTCATGGTTCAATGCATTGCCTGCTAATAGCATTACATCATGGGAACAAACGGTAACAAAATTTTTGAATAAATATTTCCCAGTACATAAAACCAATGCTATTCGCAGGGAAATTTCAGAGTTTACCCAAAGAGAAGACGAGCAATTTTTCGAAGCATGGGAGCGATTTAATGGGCTACTCCTAAAGTGTCCACATCATGGATACCAAAAATGGCACCAATGCCAATACTTTTTGGAGGGATTATTACCGAATGTGCAAGAATGGCTAATGGCAACAAGTGGAGGAGAGCTAATGTCAAAAAGTGCATAAGAGATTTGGGATTTCTTTGACAATGTCGGATAATTCCCAACAACGGAGTCGTTCACTTAGGAGTACTAGAAGAGTTAAGGGAGTAAATGAGGTTCACATTGGGGAGTCAAGTTCGGAAATTAAAGAAGTCAAAGATATAGTTGAAGGTCTTTCCCGACAAATAGCATCGTTAACAGCTGCTAAATTAACGGAACCACATGACTAGGACCCATACTCAGATCAAGCCAATGCCATAGATGTAATGAGAAAGCCATCACACTACAACCCTTACTCCAACACGTACAATCCCGGATGGAGAGACCACCCCAATTTTTCATGGTCTCAAGGATTCCAACAGAATGGACCAGCAGCTCCAGCTCCAGCTCCACCAATGCAACCAATTCCTCAAAATCCTCAAGCCTCTCAGCCACCATTTAGACCATATAATCAGAACCCAAACTATTCTCAACCTAAACCATGGGAGGATGCATTCCAGAATTTCAAGAATCTTACTTACTCCAAAATCGAGCAACAAAACCGCACCATTAATGAACTGGGAAATGAGATGAGAGCGGGCTTCAACTCACAAACCCAATCAGTTTCAAACCTTGAAAAAATGGTTGGACAACTTGCTTCGTTAGTTCAAACCTTGGCAATGACTGTTGAGAAAGGAAAATTCCCAAGTCAACCAAAGGCCTAATCCTAAAGGAGTGCATGAAGTAAGTACCAATTCACCTCAAGAAAGACATGGAGAGGTCAAAGCGTCATGACCTTGCGAAAAGGAAAGGAAATCGACAACAAAAGTGGAGATGCGTACTCAAAACAACTCAAATTATACCGGTAAATGAAGAAGATTCATCATCGAGGAGAAAGAAGAAACCAACCCACGAGAATACGTCCAAAAGCTCCATTTCCCGCAGGTTAGCTAAAGCAAAGAAAGGAAAACTACAAGTGAGATTTTTGAAATCTTTAAACAAAGTGAGTGTTAACATCCCTTGCTGATGTCAGAAACAAGTGCCATCTTATGCCAAGTTTCTTAAAGACCTTTGTACTAAAAAGAGAAACATTCATGTTCAAAAGAAGGCATTTTTAACAGAAAAACGTGAGCTCTATACTCCAACACAAACTTCCTCTAAAAATACAGCACCCAGTGCTCCCCTACTATCTCACGTGTAGTATAGGGAACCACACAATTGAGAATGCTTTGTTGACTGGTGAGCTAGTGTAAATCATTTGCCTTACTCAAGATTTGTGAAACTTTTGGGGAGAATTACACCCAACTCTAGTGGTGTTACAACTTGCAGATCGATCCATGAAAAAACCTCGTGGTATTGTGGAGGACTTGCTTATACAGGTAGATAAGTTTTATTTTCCTGTTGATTTTATTGTAATTGACACTCAACCACCCAAAGATTGAGGAAGTTAGATCCCTATTATCCTAGGACGACCTTTCTTGGCAACTGCCGATGCTCACATTCAATGCAGGACTGAAAATATGCAGTTGTCTTCTGGCAATATGACGATGGAACTAAATATCTTCAACTTTACCAAACAACCTCACAATGCAAATGATGAAATTGTTGATGTGGATTGGATCGAAGAGTTAATTGATAATGCTTTTCTTTCAAACCTCAGTGATGACCCTTTACAAACATGTTTAACTCACTTTGGTTTGGATTTTGATATTGACAGATCAGTAGATGAGGTTAACGCCTTACTCGATTCAATCCCATCCATGGACACTAACAAATGGAAGTCAAGAGTGGAACAACTATTACCATCAGAGAAGAAACTCAGTACGTCATCAGAATCACCACCAAAACTCGAGCTCAAACTATTACACGACACTTTGGAATATGCATTTTTGGGAGAAGAAAGCACTCTACCAGTAATCATTTCATCATCCCTGAATGAAGAACAAAAAGGTAAGTTGTTAGAAGTTTTAAAAGTGCACAAAAGAGCATTAGGATGGACCATAGCCGACATAAAAGGTATAAACCCAGTGGACTGTATGCATTACATTCACCTTGATGAAAATGCTAAACCTACCAGGGAAATGCAACGTCGGTTAAACCCTAACATGAAAGAAGTAGTTAGAACTGAAGTCCTTAAACTATAAGACGCAGGTATCATTTACCCTATTTCTGATAGTTCATGAGTCAGTCCTGTGCAAGTTGTCCCCAAAAAGTCAGGAGTCACAGTAGTTACCAATGCTGATAATGAATTAATACCTACTAGAGTAACTACAGGATGGCGTGTATGCATTGATTATAGAAAGTTGAATTCTGTCACACGTAAAGATCATTTTCCTCTACCATTTATTGATCAAATGCTTGATAGATTAGCAGGTCATGAATTTTATTGCTTAGATGGCTACTCGAGGATATAATCATTCCCATAAAGACCAAAAGATCGGGAGAAATCCATTTTCACTTACCCTTTCGCACTTTTGCATATAGAAGAATGCCATTTGGATTATGTAATGCACTACCTACATTTCAACGATGACATCTAAGCATTTTTCTGATATGGTTGAACGATTCCTTGAAGTCTTTATGGATGATTTTTCTGTTTTTGGTGATTCATTTGATCAATGTTTACATCATCTAACACTAGTTCTGCAGAGATGCATAGAGAAGAATTTGGTCCTAAATTGGGAAAAATGCCATTTTATGGTAAAACAAGGTATTGTTCTCGGTCACATCATTTCGAGCGAAGGTATTAAGGTTGATAAGGCCAAGGTGGATCTTATTTCCAATCTTCCTCCACCTAAAACAGTCAGAGAAGTAAGATCTTTCCTTGGGCATGCGGGTTTTTACAGACGTTTCATTAAAGATTTTAGCAAAGTTTCTAGACCTTTATGCAATTTACTTGCTAAGGATGTACCTTTTGTCTTTAATGATTCTTGTCTTGTGGCATTTGAGAAACTAAAGCAGTTGTTAACATCATCACCCATCATTCAGCCCCCAAACTGGAACTTACCATTTGAGCTTATGTGTGATGCATCTGATTATGCAGTAGGAGCAGTATTAGGACAAAGAGTTGATCAAATTCCCCATGTCATTTACTATGCTAGTATGACATTAAATGATGCACAGTTGAACTATTGAACCACTGAAAAAGAAATGCTAGCAGTGGTGTTTGCATTAGAGAAATTTCGATCTTATCTCATTGGTTGTAAAATAATTATTTTCACAGATCATGCTACTCTTAAATATCTTCTCACAAAGAAAGATACAAAAGCTAGACTAATTCTTTGGGTGTTACTTTTGCAGGAATTTGACTTTGAAATCCAGGATAAGAAGGGCACAGAAAATGTTGTTGCAGACCATCTCTCTCGGCTAAATTTTGATACAATTACAGAACCATTTCCATTAAATAAATCATTTCCAGATGAACAACTAATGAGTGTGGAAGTCTTACCATGGTATGCTGATATAGTTAACTATCTTGTTACATGGGTAAACTTAGGAGCATTGACTAAAGACAAGGCCAAATTTTTGTAGAAATAAAGAATTTCTTCCGGGATGACCCCTATCCTGCTCAAGTATGTGCGCAGATCAAATTATCAGACGATGTGTCCCAGAAAATGAATTTCAAAATATCATTTCATTCTGCCATGAACAAGCGTGTGGAGGCCATTTCAGTGCTAAGAAAACAGCTACTAAAATATTACAATGTGGTTTTTGAGAAGCATCCCAATGGCAGCTACTCCCAATAAACAATTCAAGAACATTTGTGTGCTCTCTGGATTTAACTATGGCAAACATAAAGAGTTCGTTGAGGCAGCCATCGATCTTAGTCAATGCATAGCAGAAAGAAATTTGCATCTGGTTTATAGAGGAGGTGACCGAGGGTTATCAAAACTAGTCTCAGAAGCTGTTTATCTCAGAGGGAGCCAAGTGTTAGGCATCATCCCAAGAAGCCTCAAACCGTTGGCTTGTATGTCTGACTCACCAACTGGAGAAGAGTTAGTTGTCTCAGGTATGCAAGAAAGAATAATCGAAATGCTAAATCACGCCGATGCTTTTATTTTCCTACCAGGAGATCTTGCAACTCAGAGACACTAATCACATTAGCATCTTGGGGCCCATCGAACATTCATCGAAAAAACCCATCGGTTTGTTAAATGTCAATAACTTTTATGATGGCTTCATCGCATTTCTTAACCATGCAATAAAAATCATTTCATCCCTTTCACAAATAAAAAATCTTTATCTCGTGCTCATCACCGCTAACGAGTTAATTGATCTGATACATTATGTTTATGCACTGCAGCCGATCCCAAGACCCTCAGGCCGGAATGGCCAACTAATGATGAGAGTAAAGAGAAAGATAGTAAGAAGTGCAAATTAGATTTAACTCTCCGCTTGTAAATATTTTTCTTCGTGATCCAAAGACTCAGGTGATGTCTTCTAAACCCTATTCTCTTCAAACATCGGGACAATGTTCCGTTCAGGTTGGGGGGAGGGAATAGTTGACAATTGTGGAATATCTCAATCTTGGTGTAGTTTTTACTATTTTTTTATTGTAGAAACTAACTGTGGCTAAATTTTTGAATCGAAGATGGCTAAATATGGAGTGTAGTAACTCTAGAAACGCATCTTCTTATTATAAAAAAAATATATATATTTTGTGTGATCTTTTCATAATTAGATGACATGATAACTTTCAAATTTTAGTATTTGTATTATCTTTGGTCTTTAGTTATGTTACACCATGTTTGTTACTCTACATGTTGATGTTGGAGACAAATATAAATTGCTTGAAAGAATGCACATGTCATAATAATTTCAAGTGAGTTTTGAGCTGTCATTTTTCTTGGAGAAAGAACCCTTTTGCCCATTCTTCATTCAAATTTTATAGTTTATTGCTTTATACATTTTACCCCTAAAAAAAAAAAAAAAAAAACCTAAGTGTGTGTTGCCACATCTAAAGATTTATCTAACTAGTAGATATGGAAGATTATTTAGAACCCTAAAAGATGACAGAAAGGCCATCTTTGGTCCGTTTGAGCCTTTCTAGCCAACCCTATTAATATGTATCCATAGTTAACCCCTTTGAGCCTTAAAAAAAAATAATAATAATAAAATAAAAATAAAGACTTTTTCTTTAAGAACCTATTATCTTGTCCTACTTAATGTGGAGTATCACCTTATATTTTGTATTTCTCACCTCCCATTTATGTTTGAAAAAAGAGATAATTTTGCATTCACAAAAAAAAAAAGGTGCTAAAAAAAAAAGAGAGAAAAAGAAACAAAAGAAAAAAAAATGTTTACAAATAAAAAAAATAAAAATAAAAAAATCAAGTGAAAAGCACCTTACAATCTCCAAAGTTCTCTATTTTTCAAACATATATTTTGTTTTTCCTATTATCCTTTCTTTGTTAGCCACGTCCCTAGCCTACGTTACGTCCTAATAAAAGTCCTTCTTGATTTTGGGGAACTATAGTCTGAAATAGAAACTAGTTATATGGGTTGAAAAGATGTGGTAATGCATACTAAAAAAAAAAAAAGAAAAAAAAAAGAAAAAAAAAGATGATGAATGTATTGGTTTTATTAGCATTTTTAAATTAAAATCGTACTATTTATAAGCTGAGGGCATATTTTTGTCACCTTGGTGAGAGTGTGTGATATTTTTTCTTTATTATTTTCACTCAATTTACCATTCACTAGAGTGATTATTTTTGGGTTTAATTTCTTTGTGAGAGTATCACTACTACCGGTGAGATTTTGGGGTTTGCATGTCATTCTTAAAAGTAACTAGACATCAAGTTGTGACAAAGTTTTCTAAACGATTCATGCGGAGAGTTGATGTGGGAATGATATTTTTTAGATCGTAGATAACGCTTATACTTTTATTTGATTGTTATCATTACCGATTGAATAAATACCACAAAGTATAAAAAAATAAAAAAAAATTTGTTTCAGTTTTGTTTTCGCTCAAATTGCTAGGGACTAGCAACAAGTCGTAGTTGGGGGTGTGTTGAGTACTAGAAAGTGTGTATTTATAATGGAGAAAATCATCATTTTACACTCCAAGTCTCACTAACATCCCTATTTTTATGTCTTTAAGTCCTCTTGTAATTTAATTATGTATGTTTTATTTTAATTAAGTATTTTATGTATTTTAGGGGATATCATGGTCATTTCATAATAAACGAGATCGGATGGAAAAACGGACAGCACTTTTGAACTCGTGACAATGTCGAAACCTTAGGAGGAGCATAAAAAGAAAAATGGATGCTTGTTCACATATACTCAGATCGTTTCACACATACTGTGACGGTTGATATATACGGCCAGTACACGATTAATCGCTCACAGACTTTCATTCAATTGCATCGCGATGATGACGTGGCACTATACGATGATGTGGCGGCATTTGATTGGACGAATGATATAGCATTGACCGCTTATGTGGCATTGACTGATGATGTGGCGTTGACTGATGATGTGTCACGAGCTTATTGGACCAAAAATGTTGACCGGTGACGTGGCAGAATGTTAGTGGACGGAAAAAAACGTGTGCACGGTACATGCATATACACAGAATAAGAGCCCTGATGATGTGTTCCATCCAATAGGAACTTGCCACGTGGCGCAATCCTGAGCGTCCAAATTGTTTTAATCCGATGGCCATGATTTACTCAGTGTATCTATAAAAAGGGGCTTCCCCCCCTAATTTGACACTGCTGAATCCATATTTGGACTCCATTTTCTGTAATTCCATCTCCATCTTGTATTTTCTATGTATGTTAATAAAATTCCCATTTTACCCCTAGTTCAAATATGAGTGGCTAATTTCCTTTCAAGCTTGGGTTGAAGGTGAAGTCTCAACATGCTCCATGGGCTTAATTTGGTAAATTTACTTTTCCTTCCCCTTTAGTTTATGTGGTTGTTTTGACTTTTCGTAGACAGATAGTAATAATCTTGTCTTGATATCGGCTGGAATAACCACCTCCCCAGGCAAGGTTATTACTATTTGGCACGGGAAGCCCTTAGCACCATATCTATTAGAGTGTGGTTCATGATGAGTGGAAGTTCCCCCTTCATGATTTAATTGGTACTAATAATGAATATTAAGCCGATGGTGCATGTTGAGATGATCCAGGAGATCCAAGTATTTCATTTTAATAGTTTATTCCAACAGCGTTAAATTAAAACATTGCCTACATAATCGTCATTATAAATCCAATCACCCACTTAGAAAAATTAATTCTACAAGTAATTAAAATCCACCTCCTCGTGGGATCGACACTCGTCACCATTCATCTATTCGACAATAGATTCGTGCACTTGCGAGTTCAATAAAATTTGCACAACATCTTACCATTGTATTTATTGCCTATAAAGCATAGAATTGTAAAGCTTCTTAGATCCTTCAACTTTTGAAGTATCTTATTCTGAAGCATATGGCTGCACTCTTATGTTATAGCTGCTGTTTTAAATTCTCCCAACCTTTTTTTCTTTGTCAAAATATCCTTCAAGAATTTCACATGGTTTTGCATTTGCTCTAAAGCTTTCACAAAAAGGATATTAATGTGCATTGCTTCAGCACTTCTAAGAATTTACTAAACTACCTGTTTTGTTTATGTTTCTAAAATCTTTGAGGAAAAAGTGATAGGTGCCTAAATTGTTGAGTTACAACAGGTTATGCAAATTGGATGCAACATCTTCAGCAACAGGTATTGGATGATCATTTTCTATAGATGTTGTTGCTTTATTGTTCTTCCTAGTGTGTTATGAAGTGGAAGGTTGTATTTCCTCTTCAACTTAAGTTTCTTCTTGGATTGAAAAGGTTGTATTTCCTTTTCAACAAGTTGTATTTCCTCTTCAACTACTTCATTCTTCATAATGTACTCTTTAATCAAACCTTTAAGGGAACTTAATTGATCATTATCGATGCTTCTTTGCCCTTGATTTTGCTGATGAAATTCAAATGGTTGAGCAAACCTGTTCTGTCCACTAGATACTGCAGCATATTGATTATGATTCTGATTGCTCTATGAGAAGTTTAGGTGCTGCCTCTATAAAGAGTTGTAAGTGTTTGAATAAGGGTTGTTCTAGTTTTGTCTGTTGTAATTGCCAACATAGTTGATTAAGGCAAGATTTCCAAGACAACTATTAAACAAATGTCTTTCTCCACAATAAACACATGATGCCTCAGCAACTTTGTTGACAGTAACTAGAGCAATGGACACAACTTTCACTATATTTTTCAATGTGATTATTTGGGTTGATAATGCTTTCAAGGCATCTATATTATAAACTCTTACTGTTCCTCTTGCCGTAACTTGCCTAGTAGATGGCCACTAATAGTTGTTATTAGCTATCCTTTCCAAAATATCATAAGCCTCATTGTAAGACTCATACAACAAAGCTCCATTTACTGAATTATCCACCATCAGTCTAGTGCTTGAGTTCATACCATTGTAAAAAGTTTCCAACTGTATACAATAAAGGATACTATGGTAAAGACATTTCCTAAGTAACTGCTTGAATCTTTCCTATGCATGGTGATACCATGCATCACTCAAGAGAGGATTTATTCCTCAAAGATCCAGTTTGAGTAATTTAGAGAAGTTTGAGTAATCTAGCTTTCCTTCAATTTTACAGCCAAAAAATAAATTAAATTTTCACTAACCTACTAACAACAGTAAAAAGATAAATTGGGATAAAAGAAATTTGAAATCCCTATAAAATTGTAACAGCTTCCTTGCCCTTTTTTAATTAGGATTTGATTTTAATTTTTAATTACTGCCATATTTATCTCATATTTACTTTCCTCTTTTTACTCTCCATACACTATAAATTAAGGATTTCGTTCCTTAATTTCTATTCTTAAGACAACTCTTCTCTTTGGATTAAAATTTTTAACGCTATTACTCTAAACTTCAAAATTCTGTTCAACTATTTTCTAGTGAAATGAAATTTGGTGCATTGCTGCAACAATGGTAAAGATCAAATCTCACGCTATGAGACTTAAGAATCCCATGCGTTTCTACAGTTACAGAGCGAATGATAAGTATGAAGAATTTATAGAGCCTCGGAAGCTGCTAGAAAAAAAGGGCTTCATCTTTCCAGCACAACCAACTGATGTGATGAAAACCGTACATGCTGCCGCAGCACAAAGGGAAAGGCTGTAATTTTGCTCTCACCCTTAAAACCATGTCATTCTGGTTGTTAAAGAATATTATGCTAATCTACTATAGCAAGAACAACGGAACATCTTTGTCAGGAATGTCCAGGTACCTTTAGATTCTCTTGTTATCAATGTATTTCATAGTTTACTTGCTTCCATTGAGTGTGAATATACTGTCTTGTTGAGAACATGACCAATAAGAAGTGGGGAGACGTTTTTAGGACAGTAGCTATACATTGGAGTACGTGGGCTAATGAAAAGGGAAGAGTAATTAACATAATTGATTTAAAACCCATAACAAAGGTATGGGTCAAGTTTTTGAAATCTCGACTCATGCCCACAACAAACACTACCACTGTGTTTTAAGATAAGCTAGTTCTACTTTATGCCATTCTCAAGGGATTGCAAATAGACATAGAAAAAATAATTGAGAAAGAAATTAGAGAATGTGCAATCCGTAAATAGAAGCCAACAGCTCTGTTGTTTTTGTCCTTAATCACTAGAATATATAGAGTTTCGGGCGTGAGATTTGAACCACATAAGAAGAGAATTAAGAATGAAAGGGCAATGATAGTAAGAACAGTGGAAAGAGTTGCAGGAGAAGCAACTGCTACAGCAGCTGTTGAACAACATGTAGGAGTCGATACATAAACATCTCCAGACCTGGGCATCAAGTTGCATGAACTCAGCATGATGATAAGGGACTGTGTCTAGGCGCAAAGAGAATAGAATCGAAGGTTCTTAGCTTACTTGCAACATTTGGAAGCACAAAAACATCAGCTAGTGTTGTACTTGCAAGTTCAGGACACCAACATCCTAGGGTCATTGTTGCAGCAATTTACCTTTAAAGCACGAGCAGAGAAAGCCCCAGCAACTATAGCAGTGGCCAGTAAAGAATAGTCCATCACCTGCAGTAGGACAACAAGAAGAAGAGGAAACAAACGAACAGGAAAAAGAAGGAAAGCAGAAAGACGAAGAGGAAGACAACCAGGAAGCCGAGGAAGAAAACGAGGATGAGCAAGATGAAGCACCCTCAATGGTACCTCCTAAACGACGAGGAAAGAAAACCGATCAGAAAGTAAATGAGCAGGAACAAAAAGAGGAAACCGACCAGGAAGCAGAAAAGGAAAACGAAAAGGAATAGGAGGATAAGCCACTAGCTCTCTCCCAGAAAGGAAAGGAGGAAGGTATGAGTAAGGAAGAATCTGATGATGACCAAGCAAAGATTGATGCTAAAATTGAAGAAGCAGTTAGCAGGACTAGCAAAACAATTGTAGAAAAACAGAGTCTACTCAATATCATTGCTGAAATTACCGCCAAGGAATCTGCTTCAGCCACTCCACAACCAACTCCAACGAAATATTCTGCTACAACATCAGTTACAAAAAGGTCCAACAAATGTAAAAGGGCACAACAGTCTGAAGGTGCTATGGCACAAGAAGAGCTAGACCCAAAGCGTATAAGATCCCATCAGCCCAAGATTTCTAAGCCAGCTAGTACTCCTCCTATCAGCCCAAAACCCAGCAAAAAGAAGAAATGGTCAATTGTTACCCCAATGAGTTCCCCAAAGGACCACTTACGAAGCAGCCTTAAAAAGAACTGATGTCATCTAACAACCAGCATTCGTTGCAACGATTCTGCACCAACAGGGGAGTGCCCCTGCCATTTTAAATTTTTAACCTTTCATCAAAAACTCGTTCTATTTTTCTTATTTTTATTTTATTCTTTTGTTGGTTTATAACTTTTTATTTATCTATTGTATGTTTGATTTGTTTGTTTTGTTTATAGTCTATGTGTTTTTGTGCATGTGAGGACACAACACCCCTTAAGTTTGGGGGTGTTTTATCTTAATAATAATCTTAAGCTTAGTGTGTTTTGTGTATGTTAGTAAATGTGTGTGTAAGGCTCTGTTATATAAGTTTATGTATTGATTGAATACCTAATGAAGATAAATTGAGTGTCAAGTTTTGTGATTGCCAAGTAGGGATTATTCAAAGATGAAGGCTAAATTTTTATCCCAACACTTATGTTTTGACTGAGTTCTTTGAGAATGTTGTAGCAAAGCCTTATATGTTAGAAGGGTACAAAACATCTTAAGTTTGGGGGCAATTTTTGAGAAACTGTGTTGGTTAGAAATAATTCTACTCCAATGGTTGAAGTTGCTGAGTAACTAGGGCTGAGTATACATCAAATATAAAGACTTGAGTCTAAAGGCAACTGATGCTATGAGCATTGCTGTAGCAATTAAAAAAACAAAAAAAAATTCTTGGTCCTCTGTCTGGGATGTCGAGTAACCAGGTCTGTTCATGAGCCCTATGTTCAGCCTTGAGTCAAAAGTGTCTTTAGATAAGACCATGAAATGAGCATTGTTGCAGCAACTCAGATTTGTACATTGGGTAAGTAATTGGGTGTCATCACCACAAGTGATAGACATTCACATGAAAAATCAATTACACATTGAAGAGAGTACAAAAAAAAAGAACTAGTTACTGTAGCACAGTTGAAAGGGGTTGTGATTTTTGTCCCTGTACATTATTGAATTGACTTCTGCCCTTGAGTATGGAATGATAATTGTGCAATATTGTAGTATCTTTGAACTTGGTCAAAAATAGCACACACTCACTTTGGATAGTACAACATGCAACAACTGAGGACACATTAGCGTTTTGCCCAGTGTTGTAGTAATTGTTGTAGCAACGGTACTATAACAAGAAAACAATCAATATCATTAAGTGCGTTGATTCACTCAACTACATTATCTCTAGTGATTATATTATTGTGTGAGGCGTGTTAATTTAGTTTATTGCATTTTATTTAGTGTTATTTAGATTACTTAGTTTAATTTAGTTGATAAAACAACTCAATTTGATTTAATTGAATTTGCATCACAATTAATTGCTATAGTAACTCTGATAGCATCAGTCCCTGTAAAGACGATACTTGAATACTTATCAGTTTATTACTTGTTGTGTACACTTACACACTGACACCATATATTAAGAAATTAACCAACATGCGCACCTGTTGTGCAAATTTTATTGAACTCGCAAGTACACGAATCTATTGTAGAATAGATTAATGGTGACGAGTGTCGATCCCACGAGGAGGTGGATTTTAATTATGTGTAGAATTAATTTTCTGAGTTGGTGGTTGGATTTATAATGACAATTATTTAGGCAATGTATTAATTTGAATTAAAGCTATTGGAATAAACTATTAAAATAAAATACTTGGATCTCCGGATCTGTACTCAACATGCACCATCGGCTTAATATTCATTATTAGTACCAATTAAATCATGAAGGGGGAACTTCCACTCATCATGAACCACACTCTAATAGATATGGTGCTAAAGGCTTCCCGTGCCAAATAGTAATAACCTTGCCTAGGGAGGCGGTTATTCCAGCCGATATCCAGACAAGATTATTACTATCTGTCTACGAAAAGTCAAAACAACCACATAAATTAAAGGGGAAGGAAAAGTAAATTTACCAAATTAAGCCCATGGAGCATGTTGAGACTTCACGTTCAACCCAAGCTTGAAAGGAAATTAGCCACTCATATTTGAACTAGGGGTAAAATGGGAATTTTATTAAAATACGTAGAAAATACAAGATCGAGATGGAATTACAGAAAATGGAGTCCAAAAATGGATTCAGGGGTGTCAAATTGGGGGGAGCCCTTTTTATAGATAAACCGAGTAAATCATGGCCATCGGATTAAAACAATTTGGACGCTCGAGATTGCGCCACGTGGCAAGTTCCTATTAGATTGAACACATCATCGGGCTGTTATTCGTGTATATGCATGTACCGTACACACTTTTTTTCATCCACTAACATTCCGCGCCACGCCACCGGTCAACATTTTTGGTCCAATAAGCTCGCGTGACACGCCATCGGGCCAACGCCACATCATCCGTCAATGCCACATAAGCGGTCAATGCCACATCATTCGCCCAATCAAATGCCGCCACGTCATCGTATAGTGCCACGTCATCGCTGATGCCACGCCAAAGATACAAAGATACATGTGAATCAAAGGTGAATGAGTCAGTGTCGTGTTGATGCCACGTCAAGATACGATACATGTGAACGTCAGTGAATGATTAGTGTGTGTGTACGATGATCGTATATATCAACCGCATCGTATGTGTGAACAAGATCAGTATATGTGAACAGTACCATTTTTCTTTTTATGCTCCTCCTAAGGTTTTCGACTGTCCTGAGTTCAAAAGTGTTGTCCATTTTTCCATCTGATCTCTCGTTTATTGTGAAATGACCATGATATCCCCTAAAATACATAAAATACTTAATTAAAATAAAACATACATAATTAAATTACAAAGGACTTAAAGACATAAAAATAGGGATGTTAGTGAGACTTGGAGTGTAAAATGATGTTTTTCTCCATTATAAATACACACTTTCTAATACTCAACAGCATCCTCCATTTTTTGGAAACTCTAAATTGCAAAATTTTAATTATTTGACGCAAAATCTTCTTTGCAATGCTCCAGGATTGCTACAGCAACAGCTATAACATCAATATTGCTCCATATATGTTTTCAATTCTTCTGCAACCTAATTTTTTTATTGTTTCTGCTAATCTGTTTCAGCAACCTTCCTCTCTTAAAACTTGAGCTTTCAGTCACCTATAATTAAGTACATAATTTAAGTACCAATCAATCTCAAACACTGAATTTATTAAAAAATTAAACTAGAATGGATGTTCATGCAAAAATGCAACAAAAATACAATAGAAACTACTTATTTACTCTTTAAGTAATCTTGATTTAAGTCTGAAAGTGCTATGATAACCTTCATTTCATAGAGTCATTAGCCACCAACTTTGATAGATGATACATTCAGTGCCTTAAAAACATGTTCTTTCATGTCCTTATAACCTGTTTGGTGGTCATCATCGGTAATGTGTCCCTTTAGTTTGATGGTATATTCAATGTCCCATAAATCTATTATTTCACATTATAGTAATGTACACGTTACTTTATGGTGATGTGTCACTTTATTTGATAATAGATTTTAAAAATAGTAAATATATAAGCTCGAAAGTTTTATATTAAAATATATATTTATTAGAGTATTTTTGGAATTATTAAAAAAAATTATACAATTTTAAGTTATTACTCCACACGCTTGCTTTAGAAAAACATCTATTTTAAGTACTACCTAAAAAAGCACCACCAATACTTTTAAATTTTGGTAAGTACTTTTAAGGTTGGTTGCTAACACTCACCATAAATATTTTTAGGGCTTCCAAACAGACTCTTATATACTATTATTTCTAATCATATCATGATACAAGTTATGAATGACAAAATTTTATATACTTCCAATGTTGTTAACTTTTTTGGATAACTTAATTGAGACAAAGGTAACCAAAAGAATAAATCTAAACAACAAACTTTGTGACAAAATATTTTATAATTTAAAAATAATAAATCTTGCACTTTTATCTCCTTTCTCCCTCTTTCCTTTTACTTCTCTTCTCAGTTTCTTCCTCACCATGGAAAAGCATAGATTTTTACTTCAATTGAGTATTTATTTTCACACATATTCTTGTCTTTCTTGCGATATTAATCAATTTCTTCAAGCTTAAAGTTTGTACATTGAGAATGGGGAGAGCATAAAGATGGAGAGAGATCGAGAGAGGAAAGAGAAAATAAAACTTTAAGAGGAAATTATATTTTAATTAATAAATTTAAGGACATTTTTATCATTTTATCAAGCTTATATCTATGACATATAAATATATACATTCATCAGTCAAACATGGTTGATCATCCAAGGAAATTAAAAAATTAATAACACAGAGATGGATGCATGGAGATGGATTAATGACTTATCGAAAATCTAGCCGTGGATTAATGATAGTCAATATGTTTTGTTTATGCTATCAAATTTATCTTAAATAAAACATAAAACACTATGCCTTATAAAATAAATAAAAAAAATTGAACTAAAGAAAGTACTTTTGAGTACCTTGTTATTGAACATATAACTGACAAGATTTTTGTTGTTTATTAATTTAATAATTACAAGAGCTTCCACACACATATATATGGTAGGGACATTTTCTAAAATAGTAAAACTTCACAATTTCACAATACTCCCCCTTGAACTTTATCATTTAGGTACATATAATAGAAGTGTTACTAGGTATGCTTAATACTGTCTCGTTAAAACCTTGCTAGCAAAACTCAGTAGGATAAAAGATGATTGAAGGAAAAATAGTATAGTGCACATTTGTCTAATATAGCTACAGGAACTCTTATCTTCCAAATATGCTCCCCCTGATGATATATCTCCTTAATTGTCATGTATCAGTTTAATAATTAACTTCTCAAACGTCAATGTAGGAAAAACTTTAGTAAAAAGATCAACAAAATTATAATTGGAGCGTATCTACTTGACATTAATTTCCTTGTCTTACTACAGCTCATGAGTGTTGAAAAACTTTGGTGAGATATGCTTAGTTTTATCTCCCTTGATGTATCCTCCTTTAATTTGAGCAATACAAGTAGAATTGTTAGAATATCTATCATGGAAGCCAAATTGCACGTACTCTGAATATAATAGATAGTAGGCCACAACCAAACACACTTTTTACTTGCTTCATGTAATGCGAGGATTTCTGAGTTATTAGAGGAGGTGGACACAAAAGTCTACTTAGTAGATCACCACAAAATTGTTGGGCCATTGTAAGTAAAAACATATCTTATTTGTGAATGGGCTTTGTAGGAATCAGAGAGGTGGCTTGCATTTGTATAACCATTAAGACTAAAATTTTCTGTCTACTCACTTAAATAAAATAACCTAAGCCCGTCATTTTGCGAAAATATCATAAGATATGTTTGATGCTATTCCAATGTCGTCGTGTTGGCGCTAAGCTAAATTGCACCAATAAGTTTACAGAGAATGTAATGTCTAGTTTAATGCATTAAACTAGATACAACAAAGCATCGATTGCATTTTGATATGGTACTTCTAGACAAAGCATCTCTTCATCATTTCTCTTTAGGGCGGGATGGATCCTCTTTAGGATTGAGAAATCAAACAATCACAGAAGTGCTTAGCGAATGAGCATTATCCATTTTAGAACGTTTTAAAATTTGTTCAACACAAGCCGAGATAATATTTCTTTTTTCCCAAATCTTTCATTTCAAATTATCTTTTTAAATATTAAACAATTTTTAAGAGCTCTTCGAGAGTTTCAATTAGGTTCATGTCATCAATATAAAACTGCTGCAATTGCAAATATAGATTTGTATTTTCTAATGAATATGCATGGACAAATAAGATCATTTTTGCATCCTTCTTTAATCAAATATTCACTTAAACTATTACTTAAACTATTGTACCATATGCATCCTAATTATTTCAATCTATATACGGGCCATTGTAGCTTGACTGACACAGATTATAATCCTTTGATTTAAATGCTTTAGGCATTTTGAATCCTTTATGGATTTTCATGTAAATATTAGCATTAAGTGACCCATAAAGATATGCAGCTATTACGTCTATAAGACGCATGTCAAGTCTTTCTAAGACTGTTAATGTGACTAAACATCGAAACGTAATAGCATCCATCGCTAAAGCGTATCTTATAATTAATACCTGGTCTCAGCAAGAAACCTTGTGTAGATAGTCGCGCTTTATATCTAGTGATTTCATTATGCTGATTATGCTTCGTCAGAAATACCCATTTGTAACCAATGAGTTTGACGTCTTCAAGTGGCTGGATTATAGGTCTAAAAACTTCACATTTAGCTAGAGAAGGCAATTCTGCATGAATTTTTTTCTTCTATTGAGGCCAATCATGTCTTTGTCTACAACATCGGCAGTTTTGGGCTTAAAATCATTTGTAGTTTCAATTGCTACTGTGAATGGAAATACATTATCGATGTTTATTTCATTACAATCCTGTATTTCTCTTGTATACATATAGTTTGTAAAGTTTTCCTAATTTTTGTGTTTTCACAACTCTTCAAGAGTTACTGTCTCTTCAGGGACTTGTAATTCTTCAGGAACCATCAGTTCTTCTAGAATTGGTGACTCAGGTAATGTGGGTACATTTATAGCCTGAGTATCATTTAACAGAATCTTGTCTTTCATTCTCCTCTTTTAGAGGTCACTATCTTTGAAACCAAGTGGTCTATCACGTTTCTGATGTGTAACAGTAGCGTTTAATAGAATCAAACTGAAATTAAAAGATTACCGATTTGGTTCGATCTTTTAAGGGGTTAAGTATGATATTTTTTGTTAGTAAAAACCGAATATTCTGGCTTGGTATAAAATTGAATACTTTGGTTTAAAATTTTAAACATCAAACTGAAAAACTAAGAAATAATTTTTAAATTAAAGAAATGCCATATGGCATTTAGGAGTAGGCAGAACTAGACCCAGCTCGAAAAATTCAACTTGGTTCAGTTTTTTTAGTTTTGATTCAGTGTTTTATAACTAGGAAAACCAAATTGATTAATACCAAAACATAAGTAAATGGATATTTCCAACCAAGTTTTTGAAATTTCCAAACCGATTCTAATATGAACTAGTGCCCATCGTTATGTAACAGATAACTCATTAGTTGTATTTACACTTGATTGTTTCGTAGCAACAACCACCCGAGCTAGTGTATTAGCAGCTAGTGGAAAGATCCTTGGTTACCATTGCTGCATCTATAAATGCATTTGGTAATTGATTTGCAATCTGCTACAAATGTACTATCTTTCATACTTTATTTTCACATTAACTGATAGAATGATTTAAATAAGACAAAGTGGAAACTTTTTAAGAAAATGCATGTCTTACTTCAGTACCCGTCAGGGTTTTAAGATATCTAATAATTGAAGGTAATCTTAAACTAACATAAATCCCCAAATGATGTTGAGGTCCAATCTTTGTACACTCAAAGAGTGGTATAGGAGCATGCAAAACACAACCAAAAGTATAAAGATGGGAGATGTTAGGTTGTTGACCAAGTACAAGCTATGATGGAGAATATTGATGATAGCAATGGATCTAAAATGAACTAACGCTACAACATGTAAAATAAAGTGACCCATGAAGATATTGATAATTTTGTATACATAAGCAAAGTTCTTGTAATTGTATGTAACTGTTTAATCAATGATTCTGTCAATCATTTTGTGTATGTACATGTGGAACTGAATGCTCAATATTGATACCTACTGATGTATAGTGGTCATCAAATGTCTTAAACGTAAACGCATAGGTATTATCTAGACATATGGCTTTGATTGGATAATTTGGAAATTGTGCCTTTAATCTTATAATTTGGGTAAGTAATCTGGCAAATGCAATGTCATGGGTGGACAATAAACAAACATGTGACCATCATGCACATGCATCAATCAAAACCATAAAGTAATAAAATGGTCCACCAGGTGGATGGCATGTCAAGCCCTGATAAAGTTATTTGCTTTGCATCGAATCAAACCACATGTTCCACCGCTTGTGCTGGCCCTATCAATTCTTTCATTCTCGCAAATGTACTACCCAAGCTGTATTCTTGCGTTAGTTACAGGACTGCGTGGGTCGATACATTCCATATATATCTCCTTGACCTCTTTGTAAAAATGATAAAGATTCATAACCAACATCTTGTGAGCAAGTAGTACAAACAATCTCATTCGATAATAAAAACATTTAGTTCTTTAATGAATGTCTATAAGAATTTTCAATAATCTATACATCATTGTGGATCCAAGATGTCCAAGGCGATCATGCCACAACATAAATATTTTTGGATTTATGAACTTCTAGTTTATCACTATGTAGTTCTCAGTTGCATTTATGATTGTGTAATACAATCATGATGAGAATGCGTTGAGCTTTTCTAATATGTATTTCTTCCCTAAATTTGGAAATAAAATTACTTGAAGAAAAATTAAATATTATATCTGGTCCTGCAGACCTGATAGAAGGCTTCAGAATAGCTATACTCTTGTTAGCAAGCGAAACATAATTAATAATCCAAAATGCTTTATATTCAGTAAGATCCAAAAGGAATCTACTGAGCTTTAAGGATATATCCAAAAAACATGTCTCGATCAAATTCAGGCATTGTTATATCCTAGTTGGGCCTAGGTTTTTGCCATCGATACTTGTGAGGGCACAAAGGCCTACACGACAAGGCCACAAAGATTGGTGTGTTGTGCTATGCCTAAATAGAGTGCTGATATTTGAACTCCTCAATTTATCTCAGTAGCCCCCACTAGTCACTTTTATTCTAATATCCATTTTACCTCATATAAACTTGTTGAAAATAAATAGCTTTTAAATGCACCCAAATATAAATCTATTTTTACAAATCCTAATTTCTATTCTTAAATGATTATCTCTTGATTACTTTTTAAAATTAAAGAAAATAGTTTCCAACACTCCTTAATTTACCATAAGTGATTTGGTATTAGACTCGATGTGGATTAAAGATGAAGCCCTTAAACTAAAGAGATAAACCCATAATTGTAACTCCATTTCTGAAAAACTAGTGTCGAATTCTCGATCCTTCAACAACTGTCAAAACCTACTGAATGACCCTGTGTTTCTTGCCAATGTAAAGATAAAGATATTTATCTTAATAGCAACAACTCTAGCTAGCGCAACAGGATCTATGTACAAAGCAACCCATCTAACCCAAATGATATCGCCAATGCCATCAATAATTGCTTGTCTAATTGCAACAATTGTATTAGTTACCAAAGACTTCTTCAACTCCCCTTGCCACCATTGTCAACTCTCCAATTCAGTAAACTTGGACTCATCCCCAATATATTGATTCTATATTATGCCTAAAAAATAGCATAATTTTGTTCAACTATAACTTGGGAACCACCTATGAAATTAGCATTCACTAAAACAAAATTCTCATTGAATCCCAACTAAGAACAATTAAGGAAATCGTTTGATGCACTACAACAAAAAAGGGATTTAGCAACGAACAATTTCATCGCTAAAATATGCAATTTTTGTTGCTAAAAGCTATAGCGACAAAAAACTTTTCGTCGCCATTTCATCGCTATAAGAGCCTCGCACTAGGTCTTTGGCGTCGAATTTTCAAATTTCGTCGCCATAAGTATTTTTTTCAACCAAATTTTTTTTCTTGCCAAAAGTACTTTTAACGACGAAAATTTTTTCATCGCAAAAAGTAATTTTAGCGACGAATAATTTGTCATCGCCAAAAATCCTTTTAGCGACGAATCACATTTCATCACTAAAAGTACACTTTTAGTGACGAATAATAATTTTTGTCACTAAAGGGTATCATTTTTATTTTTATTTTTTTATTTATTATTATTATTATTGTTAAAATACTATCACTTTTAATACTAAATTACAAAGACAATGAACACGATAAAAATAGAATTAATTAATTTAAAATGGATTATTATTATTGATGAAAAATACAAAAATAATTACAAAATTTGATATCCTTTTTTTGAAAGAAAATTATTACAAATGAATATAACTTTCTTGATCTTCTTCATCTTTGTGTAATTGATCTTCAATATTTCCTACAAATAAACACACAATAATTAGTTAACAAAATAAACAATAATATAATAATAATATAAGTTAGAATAAATAAGACCAGTAAAAGAAAATTACACTATGTTAGAAATAAAAGAGAAAAGAATAAAATTGTATATTTAGAGATAAGAGAATGAGAATAATATATTTTGAGATGAGAGAATTAAAGAATAAAAGTAAGTGAATGAGAGAATGAGAGAATGAATGAATGAAAAAAATGAAGTGATATATAAATAGGTTACAAAAGTTTTTAACGACGAAATTTAAAATTCGTCGCTAAAACTTAATTTTGGCAGAAAATAACCCACCAAATTTTTTTAAATTTTGATATTTTTTGGCGACAAAATATTTTGTCACTAAAGCTAATTTTTGTCACTAAAAATACACATTTAGCGACGAAATTCAATTTTTTCACTAAAGGTCATTAATTTTGGCAAAAAATAACCCACCAAAATTTTTTAAATTTTGATATTTTTTGGCGAAAACATATTTCATCGCTAACTCTAATTTTGTCGCTAAAAGTACACATTTAGCGACAAAAATTAATTTCGTCGCTAAAAGTACACATTTAGCGACAAAATTTAATTTCGTCGCTAACGGTCATTAATTTTGGCGAAAAATTAATTTTCATATTTTTTAGCGATGAATAAATTTTGTCACTAAAACATGCTCTTTTGGCATATTAAAAAGTTTTAGCAACGAAATTTATTTGTCACTCATACTATTTTTAGTGACGAACGTTATTTTCATCGCTAAAATATACTCTTTAAGCATATCAAAGAGTTTTAGCGACGAAATTTTTGTTCATCGCTAAAATTATTTTTAGCGACAAAATTTATTTTCGTCACCAAAACAATCTCTTTCACTTGAAAGAGTTAATTTTTGTCGCTAAAACATACTCTTTAAGCATATCAAAGAGTTTTAGCGACGAATATAGTATTTTTAGTGATGAAAATTATTCGTCGCAATATATCAAATTTTGATCGCTAAAGGTTTGGGTGCCAATATTTTTTTTGCTGCTTAATTTTTTGGTGACGACCAGAATATTTTGTTGCAATATGTCCTCTTTAGCAACAAATCTTTCGTTGCTAAAAGTGATAATTATATATTATTTTTTCTATCATGAATTTAGCTACAAAAGTTTTTTTCGTCGCTAAAAAGTGCTTACAGGGAGGAAAATATTTTTGTTGCTAAAGACCAATATTCTTGTAGTGATAGTTCTCAAAGTTAACAAGTAAATTCTTGAAGATTTATATGATGGTGTATGAAAAAGGTTAAAAATTATAATAAGGGTAAACTGGGTGTTAGATAAGGTATATTAAATAAGAATAATTATTTTAAATTTACAATGGGGTTAACTAAGAAATGTGGACTGGTGAGATAACAAGGGTCAAATATATACTCGCCCAAATATTTGGCTAGCAAGCCCAGCTAAACTCATTTTACATTTTTTTTTTGAAATTTTGGTTCTTGTTTTTATAAAAAAAATAGAGTGACGCTACTGGCACCCCTCTATTTCTCTTATAAAACACCTCTTATTTTGTATTTCCAAATTTATCGTGTAATTACTCGTTTAGTTCTTATATTTTGACTTAAGTGTTCGTTTAATCCCTATATTTAAAAAATATCTCAAGACACCCTTGCTATTAAATATATTACTCTTCTATCCTTACTTTTTCTTTTCTTTTACAATAATTCCCTTGCAAGTTGCAACAATATTCTTGGAGATGTCAATCAAAAGGAAAAAAAAAAAGATAATTGATTAAATTAGCCTTATAAGTAAAATAAAAACTTACCCAAATTTTTATATTACTATTTTGTTTTATGATTAGTTTGGAAAATTAATTTTCTATCAAATAATTATTAGTAAGATTGTTGTAAGGATATTAAGCATTGTTTTAAGTTGGTAAATATTAATTTATTTATAAATAATTATTATCACAATTGTTGCATGGATATAAAAGATACTAGTTCGTTTCATATTGCTATGTTATTGGTTAATTTGCCAATAATTAATTTTTGGTTAATTTGCTAAAATTAACTTTTTTAAAGAAAAATTAATTAATGTCAAGAATATTATTACAAAGATATTACTGTAAAAGCTAAGAAAAAGTAATAGTAAGAATTTAACATATTCAACTGTAAGGATGTTTTGAGTTATTTTTTAAAATATGAAGGTTAAATAGACACCAAAGTCAAAATATAGAGATCAAACTAGCATTTATCAATTTATCACTCTTATATTAATTTACATGATTTACCATTCATTTTCAAGTCTTATACTTCATTTACATAATTTATATTTTATTTCACACCTAATGTTGATTTTCAAGTTTTATATTATATTTGTAAGTTTTTATTTTGTTTATCAGTGATACACCATTAATTTACTTATTTTTCATTTCATTTATAACTCTTATATTCTATTTACATAATTTATATTTTAATTTACAATTAATGTTGATTTATAAGTTTTATGTTTTATTTACATAATTTATGTTGAATTACAATATTAATACTGTAATTTTAATCACGATACCATAAAATAATCGTATAAAAATCTTAGAATTAAAATATTCTTTCTAGAAAAACTGTATAATAAATACAATAAAAGATTTAGATTTCAGAGTAAAGATATTGTTGATTGTTTTCATAGTCAATATGAAGTGTGAAAAGATATTGTTGATTGTTTTCATAGTCGATATGAAGTGTGAAAAAATGATAGTTCCAAAAAGATTATGTTTAAGAAGTAGAATTGTTATTTCCCCAGCCCGATCCAAAATAATTAATAATGGACAGTGGAGTCATTTTCCAGAGTTATTGTCTACCTAACAAATGTTGGTGTAATCTAACAAATTCTTTCAAATTTTGTGAGATTTACTGTCGAGAGCCGTTCACATGGGCGACATCGGTGTTTGGTCCCCGTGACCATATTTTATTGGGAGAGTTATGGGACCAACGTCCTTTATGTGATCGAATCCCATTTACTGTCGTCGCTCGGCCGCAGAAATTCAGAAACAATTAATAATTTTCCTGTCTGATCTAAAATAACTAATCATGTCCTGCCTGTAATATGCATTTTCGTGGTATGTAATTGTTTTTTATGTTAATTATTATCATGGTTCCATAAGTATCTATGTCATTGTAGAAAAATAATCTATTGAACATCTCTCTCCATTATATTGTGACTATTTGGACATATGATATAATTTTATAATAACACATGAATAGTAGTAAAATGATAGGTTAACTAGATAACGGCATATTATTATAAGGTGAACAGCGTCACTTAATAGGTTATTATATTACAACATACAAGTTTGTGATGTAGTTTTGCCGTATGTTGAATAAGAGACAACTACTTTGTGTTGAGATCACCAAAACATTTATTTTGTAGAGACAAGATAATAATTGACTTCGTTCCGAACACCCCCACTAAAAAAAAAAGAGTACAATAAATGACTGAATAAAAATTTTCTTGATTTCATTGTCATTAATTTTGTAGGCCATCCTCAGTTTGAGAAGGACTTAAAAAGAGCCTAGGACGGGTGAAATTGATACCTAAATTGATAATTATAATCGTACGTGAAGAACAATCATTTCCTTAATTGTGTTCTTGAGAATTAAGAAGCATAATGTGGAGGCTTAAGATTGGAGATCGTAGGACAAAAAATGATCCATACATATTCAGCACAAACAACCATGTGGGTAGGCAAATTTGGGAATTTGATCCTGATGCAGCCTCCCCTGAAGAGCTAGCTGAGGTTGAGGAGGCTCGTTTGAATTACTTCAATAACCGCTTCAATGTTAAAAATTCTTCTGACCTCATCTGGCAAATTCAGGTAATTTGTGTAATGCACAAACACTGACATGTTTTTTCCAATTCGATTGACACAAAATACATAATTTGTTTGCTAATTAATTGAAGTTTTTAAGAGAGAAGAAATTCAAACAAACAATTCCGCAGGTCAAAATTGATGACCATGGAGAGGAGATAACACTTGAAACTGCCACAGCCGCATTGCGGAGGGCAATTCACATCTTTTCAGCCTTGCAATCTAGCCATGGCCACTGGCCTGCTGATAATTCTGGCCCCTTGTTTTATAACACCCCATTTGTAATTATTTTTAATCCATAATTCTCACAAATTTACAATCACAGTACTCTCTTATTCAACTATTAATATAGCTTTAAAAATTTTTAAAAATGTGCAGGTTATTTGTTTATACATTACAGGGTATCTTAGTAGTGTATTCTCTAGTGAACATCGCAAAGAAATGCTTCGTTACACTTACAACCATCAGGTACTTTAAAATTAAATCATTTATTATTGTACAAGGTTTAATTGCTCATGCACATTGAATGATTTTTTATTGCAATATTATGTGAATTATATAAACAGAATGAAGATGGGGGATGGGGATTACACGTTGAGGGGCACAGCACAATGTTCGGTACCGTTTTTAACTACATTTGCATGCGTTTACTGGGAGAAGGACCCGACGGTGGCGAGAACAACGCTTGTGCAAGAGCTCGAAAATGGATTCTTGATCGCGGTGGAGCAATGGGCGTAACATCTTGGGGAAAGACTTGGCTTTCAGTATGATCCATCATTCTTCTTGTTGAATCTTTCACACATGTATTTATACCAAATATAGTTTTAATCTTGTGAAATCTTGATTAATCAAAAACATTTTTCTAACGATTTGATTTTTTTTTTCTCTCTCTCTTTGTGTAGATTCTTGGTGTATATGATTGGTCAGGATGCAATCCAATGCCGCCAGAGTTTTGGAAATTTCCTTCCTTTTTTCCCATAAATCCAGGTGATTAGCACACGGATTTTACATTATTATCAATTGTTTTGTGTTAAGCACATACTCACATAGGCAAACATATGGTTTTGAGCTTGAGGATGTCGATGATATTATTCCAAATCAGTTTGAGGGTGATTTTTTCTGAAAAGTGTTTTTAGTTAGCCATGTGGGCTTTTATATAGTATTATAACCAAACTTGGCAACTCACCTTTGAGTGGACAAAAGGGAGGGATGTAGAAGATATATATATTATCTCATATCGGTTGAAAATAGTTGATAGCCAATAACTACGATATGAGTTTAAGGGAACCCTCTAGTCAAGCTAAGATCGATAAATGAGCGGATGAGTCAATTTCAACCTTCCCATTGTGCTGGCTCGGCCTGTCATCTTTTTTATGAAAAAGTTTAGTTTTAAATTAAAATTAAATCTAAATGAAATCTTTTTTAAATAACTTGTTTCTGGAAGCTAAACAATGACAATATCAATATTTAAAGTTCAATAAAAAATTTTCCATGTTGGAACTAATGAAATTGGAAACAAATTGATATGATTATATATATGTGGAATGAACAAAATTATTGACGAAAAAATTTACATTTTGCATGTAATATACAACACTAATAATTGATGGGAAAAAATAAGTACTAATCTAAGTGCAACAAACATTTCTGCATGGAAACATAAAATGTATCAGCACAATCATGCAAACAATTTTGTGACATTCCATGTATATGTGTTTGTTGATACAATCAATCCCTCTAAAATGTATTAACTATTATAATAGTACATTAGTTTGTTATAATTAAACATAAAAAGAAGGGTATATCAATTATCACATGGGATTTTATAAAATTAATTTTTATTAATGTGCCTGGCCGGGCTTTTTTATTAAAGTCTTAGTCCAGGCCTTTAGCTATTGGGTCAGGCTGAAACCTGCAGGTCTGGGCTATGCTGTCCCGAATTTGCTTGCCCAACTTTTCTTGAATCAGTTTTTTAACATGAGCTAGGCTGTGAACTTCTATGGAGAAAACTCTCAATTTTTTACGTAACTGTGGACATGAATTATGAATTAAGCTCATGTGCTTTTGTATCAAAACAATTGCAGAAATTTGATCCATTATTGTTAAGTTATAAGATTTATTTATTTTTCCGACAATGCAGGATCAATGTTTTGCTACTGCCGGTTGACGTATATGCCTATGTCCTATTTGTATGGGAAAAGATTTGTTGGTCCAATAACACCACTAATTTTACAATTAAGAGAAGAGATTTACAATCAACCTTACAACGAGATTAATTGGAGTAAATTGCGACATTACTGTGCAAAGGTTTGGTTAATTTAATTACCTTCAAAAAATAGAATAAAATAAGGCGTAGTGAGAGAGTTTATTTGATTGAATGACAATTGTGAAACATTTTTCTTACAGGAGGATCTCTTCTTTCCCCATACTCCAGTACAGAACTTGCTTTGGGATACTCTTTATTATGTAGTTGAGCCCATTTTCAATCGTTGGCCCTTCAAGAAATTGAGAGATAAGTCTCTCAAAGTAGCTATGAAGCACATTAATTATGAAGATGAGGCTACTCGGTACATCACCATTGGATGTGTTGAAAAGGTGGCAATCAATTAATTTGGATGATATTTATTAAATTATGTTTTTTTTTCTTTTTTATTATCATAAAAAATACTTACTTTTAGACTAATATTATTTACTTACTGATATATGAACAGCCATTAAATATGCTTTCTTGTTGGGTTGAAGATCCTAATAGTGATTATTTCAAGAAGCATCTTGCTAGGATCAGTGAATACTTCTGGGTTGCAGAAGATGGAATGCGAGTGCAGGTTTATAATTATTGAATACACACACACACACATTTCACACACTCTGATCCCACCCCCTGCCTGTGCACAAGCATAAATTAAAGAAATCCTCCCTCTCCTTAATACAAAATAGGACAATCTTTTCACCTCTTGTTTTTACAGGCGAGGGACAAACTAAGCTAGATTGCCAAAGGTGCACCAATATGGTTGAAATACGCGATTAAATACAATTAATTTGATGTCATTGGATTTTTATCCAATGGCAATGTAGGATAACTTGTTCATTTTTATATTTATTCTCTATTATGGACTGTTGCAACATTGTGTAATATTAATTCAGACTAAACTATAATAATTAGTTATATTTTAATTAAAAAAAGGCAGTTATATAGATGCAGCTCATAAAGTTAGTCTTTTCAATTGCACGGAAGTTCGCTGCTGAAAATTTTCACTATTTTTATCTTTGGTTATATGCAGAGTTTCGGTAGTCAAACATGGGATTGTGCTCTTGCCGTCCAAGCTTTATTTGCTTGCAATCTAACAGGCGAAATTGGTCCAATACTTATGAAAGCACATGACTTCCTGAAAAATTCTCAGGTTAAATTGCTTGTTCATTTTATTTAGATTGATGCTTGCATGGCCCCGCAAAGTTTGAAAAAATATTGCCCGGTCAAGGCAAAATTTAAGATGACATATGTTTTGTCGATATAGGGTGCTTTTTCAATCTGAGAATAATTCCGTACTGGAAAAGCATCTGGGATGCCTTTGTGGCCGTTGGATCAGATAAATTAAAGAAAAATAAAGTAAAGGCCGTTAGATTTCATTCCAACGGCCCCATTCCAGGTTCCTAATTATTATAACACACAATTAGCAAATTACATTTGATTCACAAGCTTGGAATTTGGCAGGTAACAGATAATCCTCAAGGAGATTTTAGGAGCATGTTTCGTCACATTTCTAAAGGAGGATGGACATTTTCTATTAAGGATCATGGATGGCCAGTTTCTGATTGTAGTTCAGAAAGTTTTCTGGTACGCAATTGAACTAGTTTTTCGTAATCCAACAAATGAAAAGTGATAGTCATGTTTTCCATATAATTTTACTCGTAATAAATTACAGTCTTTTGTATTTCAACATATAGTGTTGTCTACATCTCTCAACAATGCCACCGGAAATTGTTGGTGAAAAAATGAAGCCTGAAAGGTTTTATGATGCTGCTAATTTCATACTATCAATTCAGGTAAGGAAACAAAGATATCGCGCAATTCACAATTTAATTATCTTTAAAGCTTGCTCCATTGGTTGTATGTATACTCATTTAGTAAAATTATAACATACATGTAATAGTAATCATGGCATCATTTTATTGGATTATATCTACAGGCAAAAAAGGTCATTTCCCCTTCATATCTCAAAATCCATTAGAACCCGTTTGTCTTTACTTTTTTGCTTCTCAAAAATTTTTAATTGACCAGAGAGTGGATTTTACTTAGGGATAGAACAGTAAAAGTATTAAAAAAAAAAATTGAAGGTTAACAAAAAGGGCATGAAATTTGAATCCAAAAAATTTATTTTGACACCTTTTTTCTTAATTCAACCTCAATTATGATTTAAATTTTAAATTTTTGTTCTATAAAACCCTCAATATTTCAAAATTAACCCTAAAATATAACTTCATATTCGATTTTGTTTTCTTTTCAAACCCACCAAAATGAAACTCAATATTCATTTTTTTTAAATTTATTCCCTGTTTGATTATAAAAAATTTCATAAGTAAATTTTTCTAAAGAAAAACTGACTGGATATGAATGAAAAACTTAAAAATTCCAATAAGTGGTCAGGAAGTAATAGTATTCAAATCAAGAAGTGATTCAAGTAGTAAGCATAATTCAATTGAAAATCCTTTACTTGGTGCTTTGTTCATTAATTTTCCATAATCCATTGAACTTCCGCAAAATAATTCATTTGGTATACAAATTTAACTAGCCATTGGACTTCTACGAAAATCGCTTGTCTCTTTTACTGCAAATGAAAAAATAGGAAGTCATATATCAATCCAGTTGGCCAATAATTCAAAACAAAGTTTTAGAAAATAAAATAATTGGGCTGAAAAATTTAGGAGAGTGCGATGGTTTATGGTGGGTGCATAAAGTAGAGTTTAATTTATTTAATTAAAGTATTTGTCCTCTTGAGTAATTTTGTAAATGGACATTTCGGTAATGAACTTTTTTTTTATTAAGATATGGGTGTGAATAAAAATCTTGTGTGTTCCAATAGTCCTAGCCTAACAGAAATTATTTGAAATACGAGAGAAAAAAATAATTGACTAAAATAACATTTTTTTATCATTTTTCCTAAAAGAGAATCCTGCTCCAATTAAATAGTATGTTTAAGCACTCTTTACCCTTGATATCATTTAACTTCATCAAGACTTTATACAGAGCAAAACTGGTGGAATAACAGGGTGGGAGCCAGCGGGCGCACCATCATGGATAGAGGTAAAACCTTCAAGATATCAATTTCTTAGTTAATTTCTTGTAGTTAATTTCTTGTAGTATCAATTGTAATGAAATAATTTTTTTTTTCTATTTGTTCACTATCAAGTTGCTCAATCCTATAGAATTTCTTGATGAAGTTATTATTGAACATGAGTAAGATTTCTTCGAAATTTATTTGATTTTATACAAATATTCTTGTTGAAAATTCCTCAAAGACTTATTAAAGAAGGTGAATTTTATTCTAGTTACGTTGAGTGCAAGGCATCAACATTGAAGGCCATGACTTTGTTTCAGAAGTTACATCCAAAACACAGGAAAAATGAGGTTAACAACTTTATCATAAATGCTGTGAAGTTTATTGAAGACTCGCAAAAACCTGATGGCTCATGGTACTTTTTTTATTATAAATATTTACGTGTGTAATCCTCCCAGAATCTAGACCGAATGATTTTCACGTAAATTTAATCTAGTTGGCACCTATGTTTGAATCTTGGGGAGTAAGAGGATAATAAAAGTTCATTTGCATTGTACCTAGCCCTAACTATTTTAATTTAAAAAGATAACCCAATTAATATGATAATTTGATGTAAGCTCATTGAGTAATTTCAGGGCTGGTTGCTGCTGAGAAGACTTACAGAAATTGTTTAGTTATACGTAAAGCTACAGATTTTTTACTCAATATACAATGCCGAGATGGCGGCTGGGGAGAGAGTTACCTTTCCTGCCCAAACAAGGTAAAATTGTGAAGCGCCGATGTTTGTGCGTATTTTTACAAATATATCTTATACGAAATAAATGTCTTTGTGGAGCTTGCGACCAAGATCTGTTTATCACGATTTAGTTTCAGTCATTCAGTTGTTTTAAATGTGTTTGTTTTCTTAAATTTAAAAAATTGGTAGCTACATATGAATAGAATTTAATAAAACGTTTTTTGATTAACATTTGTTACAGCAATATGAATATGATTATTTGATCTAATATTCCTTCTTTAAAATAATTACTTTTTACCTTTTTTGTATTTTTATTTTTTTACTTTTTACAATTAAAAGAAGAGTGATTTTACAAAATGGTAATCATTGTGTTTGGTGATGTAGAAATATGTGCCTCTTGAAGGAAACCGGTCGAATATAGTACAAACTGCATGGGCTACGATGGCTTTAATTCACGCTGGTCAGGTTATAGCAGTTAATCACCGAACAATTATTTCTTAACCTTGTACTATATATATGAATCATTGATTCTGCTTAAAAAATTAATACCTTTCAATTATTCATCGCCTTTTTGTGTGTGTATTTTAGATGGAAAGAGATCCCACTCCTCTTCATCGTGCTGCAAAATTGATGATAAATTCGCAATTGGTAAATGGGGATTTTCCCCAACAGGTAATTTTCAAAAATTATTATAACAAAAAATGACAATAATCATAACATTTAATTTTCCCCTGAATAAGTGTCATATTTTTATTTTAATTAATAAAATTTCCTGCACAGTTGATATGCACAAGAAAAAAAAAAGAAAAAAGATAATAAGTATAATAGTGGCGATAATGAATCTTTGGTCATTTTTAGATATTATTTTTTACCACGCAGATCTCTAATAAAATTCGTTTCGTATCAATCGAATATTGATGGCAGGAAATCGGTGGGGTTTTTTTTGGGAATTGCATGTTACACTATGCATCGCATAGGAATATCTTTCCGATATGGGCTCTGGCAGAGTACCGCTCAAAAATTTCTGTTGCCTTCTAGGAATTTTTTAAAACAGTTTATCTGGTTTTTGTCCATCCTATCTTTTGTTTTCTCTGATCATATCAAAATTTGTGCGCGTGTGACTTTATTTTGTGTCTTCTATTGTGGCCTTCAACTAGATTCGAAGGCTTTTAAGGTTTTATATTTGGAAATTTGCAAGTTATTGATTGATCGATGTGTGGATCACTCATCACTCAGGTCCTAATATATATGTTATGGAAAGTGGAGATCCTTAACATATAGTGCATGCTATATTCTCCTTGGAGGTGAGCTAACTGTGTTACGACCAATGTCAAAATATGAGTCATTACTAAGTTACATTATCTATAACTTACATCAATCTGAGATTAACTTTTTGTGTATAATTCAGTTGTTATTTGTCAAACAACTAGGGAGTTATGAGAAACAAATTTTGAGTCAAGTGCAAGTTAGCACCTACTCTGAATATGTGAAAAAAGAAAAACATCATTTGACTCGAGTATGTTTGGGTTAACATAATTACTTACTTAACCCATGTTTTCTAAAAGATAGCCAATCGATCCGTGTTGTTGTCGTCTATTTATTTTCATTAAAATGTATTTGGTAGTATATATTTTTCACCTGTTTGCAATGTTATCGAGAAATTTTATTTTACAATTTAAAAATAAGATCCAACAATTATGGAAGCTCAAAAAAGTGTTTAGAGTTATTTTAAAAAATACATTAATTAATTGGATAATTGGCTAACAGTACAGAATAAAAGAAAATTTACACTAAAAATTGAACTCTAATATTTAATATGTTGGTTTTAAAAAATTGTTTTGCAGCGGAAATATTAGAATTGCGTTTCTCATATAATATATAAAATTACCATAATCTAGAAATCATCCCAAATCACGATCTGTCAACACCAATCTTGTTTGATCATGATCTTTTACCAATGATCTTCCAGATTATGACTCAAGTTTGATCTGCACTTGATGTGTGAGCGCCTTTATCACTGTTATAAACAACCAGTAAGAAAAAACTTTTTCTTTCGAAATTAGAGAGAAAAATAACTTTTTCTCTAATTTAAATATTGTGCTTACCGTATCTTTTCTTTTGATAAACAAGTCTATTTATATGTCTCTTTAGTGAAAACCCTAGACTCCTTATTTTTCTCCCTTTTTTTTATTCTATTAACTCCAACTTGATTTAAATAAAAGGATAAGAGAGAAAACAAAAGTGGTGTTATGGTTGTTCTTCTTATAGGGGCCCACCTTATAAAATAACACAAGGCCTTACATACAAGCATATTAAATAAAGTCTCCCACTAAATAATATATTTAAGCTTTTAACCCAAATAGCTAGTTATCTTCCTTATTAATCCAGTAGCGGCGTACTCAATTAAATGAGCTAACCCGATGATCATATGAGTACATACAATAGTGGCTACAATAATTAGGCCTGTAATTAAACTAGCCCAAGTATTTAATTCCTAATCTACTCTATTAAAAGATTAGAACTGACCTCCATAATTGTATACTATCTAAGATAGTGGTCTCGAATAATAATTCGATCCATGTCACATTGATTTCTTTATTGAACAATCCTTTGTACCACATCGTTAATTACATCGATATCTCAATTGTCCAATCAATTTAATTATATCTTGTTCCTCGACACTTACTAGTTTTCTCTAATGATCATTTTCAACATACTAATTATGTTGACACACTCTGACCAGATAATTCTATGATTAAGTATCGAAAACCCGTCAAGAGATGTGTTATACAAATTATATATTGTTAATCTATAATCTCACTGCTTATAATTGCTTCCACCAAGATACCAAGTAATCTTTTTTTTTTATAGAAAGATAAAACTTTCATTAGGACAAAAGAGAGATTACATCCATAATTTGAGGGGGAAAAGATCCCTTCCAAAAACCAACTGCGTTACTTGCTAGAGTATATTTTGCTAAAGCATGAGCAACCCCATTACATTTTCTTAGGATGTGCTGGATTACAATCAAATTATCTCCTTTCATCTTGCTTTGGATGTCCTCAATGATCCAACAGATCTCTGCTCTGCTACTTTCCTTACACGATACCAACTCTACCACCTGTTTACAATCTGATTCGATTATCAAAGGGGTCCACTTAGCATCTAGCACCATCTGCATTCCCAGGTTAATAGCTGATGCTTCTATCTAAGCTACATTACTATTAAATTTCATTTGTTGAACAGCTGCTACCAAAACACAGCCATCGCTGCCTCTAATCACCACCCCCATTCCTCATTGGTGAGTTTCTCCATTAGTTGCTGCATCAACATTAACCTTGTAGCTACCTATAAGAGGTGAGAGCCATCTTTGAATTCTCTCTGCGCTTGATCTTGCTGTCAAATTCCCTCTGGAGATTTTTATTCTTGCATAAGGCTCCACTAAAGCTTCTGCTTTTGCTACTGCATTCTGAGGATCTAGAATTTTCCTTTCAAAAACAAATTGATTTCTTTCGTACCAAGCTATCCACCACAGGGCACAAATTAATCTCAGCTCCTCCTCACTTCTCCTTCTTGCCAACTCATACATTTGCCCCAAAAAGTCTGGAAAGCTGAAGATCTGCATCTCTTCTTTAAAAGGAGTTAATTTCCATATCAACCTTGCTGTTTTGCACTCCATGACAGCGTGTATAATACTTTCCTCCATCTTGCATCTTGGGCATGTTGGATCTTCCAAAATTTTCCTTTTCCATATATTTATAGCTGTTGGAAGTAAATTATTGATGGCCCTCCACATAAATATCTTAATTTTTTAGGTAGCTTAAGAGACCA
Organism: Luvunga scandens; assembly: GCA_030449905.1. Taxonomy (NCBI): domain Eukaryota; kingdom Viridiplantae; phylum Streptophyta; class Magnoliopsida; order Sapindales; family Rutaceae; genus Luvunga; species Luvunga scandens. Next base: position 894,088 of record JASUUG010000696.1, read on the forward strand.
AATTACATTTCAATGCCCGTATGTTTTACTGGAACAGATTGGAATATCAAAAATTTTTAACCTCAAGACTACCTAATATCCACTTTTGACAGAGTACAACCACTTCTTATCATAATGCCACAATATTTGATCTGGTTTTGGGCTAGTTGGAAGAGGAATTTTGAGAATTTTCTCTACATCTTCAGGGTTGAAATGTTGTTGGTTTTAGGTGTTCTTTCCACTACTAGTTATCATCAATTAAATTTGCTACCTTGCAATCTATATGTAGTATTGGACTTGAAATTGGTTTAAAAGTCTGTGGTCTAGGCAGCCATTAACTTTTATACACTTTTACTTTGTCTCTTGAGCCAATTCTCCATCTCATTCCTTTAAAAATGACTTTTCTTCCCCATAAGATGCTTCTCCATATAAAAGAAGGCTTAGACCCCAACTTGGCCTGCAAGAGATCGAACTTCTTGAAATATCTCTCATGAAGAACTCTTGCCATCAAAGATTCTAGATATTGGATTATTCGCTAGCTTTGCTTTGCTGTCAATGCTTGATTAAAGCTAGCAAAGTCTCTAAAACCAAGCCCTCCTCTTATTTTTGCTTGACAAAGCCTTTCCCATTTTACCCATAAAATATAGCGTTCCTATTTCTTTGCCCCCCACCAAAATTGAGCTATGGCCTTTTGGATGTCATCACATAACGTGATCGGGATTTTGAACACGCTCATAGCGTATGCTAGCACTGCTTGAACTACGTTTGATAGGTGTCGAAGCCAGTAAATATAAATACCTACTCTAAACAAAATTGTGTATAGTGATTGAGTAGGGTCGTGTCCACAGAGATTGGTAATTATTAAATCCTTTTTAAAATAAAAATGTAAAATTGGAGGATTGTTGACAATAATGAAAATCAATTTAAATTAATAAGAATGCAAATTAAAGGTGTAATTCAAAATGGGAAAACTCTGGTTGAAGGAATTAATTCAACTTTGATTCAATTACTGATCATCGATACAACTATAAATCATTACTGCTTATGAATAGACCAAGGGTTTATAGCTCATCGGAGACACTCTAATAGCCAATCTCTCCTTAATTAGTCGATAACAAGGTACGACGATCATTTGGTTATTTCCCTAATCAATAGACAATCCTAGATACGATCATAAGATTTAATCAATTGACAGCCTGAAAAACTAGAGAGACCCAAATCCTAATTAACAAACACATACGATGGTTCATTTAAATTAGATTATTTATTCCCATAACACAACGCACTGCTATGTTATTTGCCACAAACATCAAAATCTTCATACGATGAATCTTTCAATTGGCAGTAGATTAAATTGATAATTAAAAAGTAGCCAATTATCTAATTAACAAAGATAATCATGACAATAATTTAGAGAATAAATAAATACCCAAAAAACAATAAAACAATTAAAAGCACAAGAAAGATCTCACAGTAATGGTGAATCAAAGCTTCATTAACCTTCAACCAGAAAAATAAGTTTAGTTCCTCATGGAGAAAAAGAGAAAACCCTAAAAAAGATGAAAACAATTAATAATCCAATTCTCTTTCTAATCTCCCTCATCCTTCTTTATCTCCTCTTTTTATAGTTCTCTTAAAAAGGATAAAGATAAAAATATCTAAAATCTTATCTAAACTTACAAGAGTCAAGAAAAGATAAAACACGTTAAAAGAAATAAAAACGTCAAGTCCGCAATTGATAGCACGCGCCCACGCCTTATCAACAAACTTCTTCTGAAATCGACTGTCACGCGCCCACGCCTTATCGACAAACTTCTTCTGAAATTAACAATTTCTCCAAGAAGCCATTTTATCCTTAAACATCATCTTGTAGCTCAATTTAGCACTAATCAATAGAATTGCACCTATAAAAATAAAACGCACGTAAATCACAACTATTGAGTGCAAAACATTGATATTAAAGGGATTAAACAATGCAAAATTAGTGCATGAAATGCACTATAACAAATTCCCCCACACCAAGATAATGCTTGTCCTCAAGCATATAACTCAAGAATAATCTCAAATCTTCCCTCAATTCTCATTCCAACTCATCCGAAAACAGTTTTAAGCAAGCGCACCTCAAGGATTTCAATCAATCAACATTCAAGAGACAAGGATTTCAAAGCATAGAATCTCAGAAGCTAGCATAAAGTCACTCAACCACTAAGACAATCTTTTTTAAAATCCAAATGCAACAAAATTTAATAGCCCTCTCATTGATTTCACTCCATGCACTCAAAGTGTTTAGGGTATCATTTATGCACTCAAATCAAATCAAAGAATGCTATTACCATAAGCTTGCTCAAATATCACATCTCAATCACAAAACATGAATTAAATGCAAAAAATCTAAGGGTCTTAATAGGGTTGTAATGGGGCTAATGGATTGAATGAAAAAGAAAGGTCTATGGAAGAAAAAGAGATCAAAATGAGAAGAATGATCTCATTGAATGAACCTTATGACATCAAAATGTTTACTGCTACTGAAGTCGTCAAGAGTTTTTTTTTTTTTTTTTTCATCTCTTTTTTTTTTTCGATGAATCTTGCACAATTTTATTCAAGCATAATGGAACTTGATGTAATTGAGAAACTTTTATTCAAGGTAGCAAAAGCAACAAAATATATCCAAACAATGAGTTCAAAAATCTCCTCAAATTAAGGCTAAAAAAATAGGTAAATGGGTAAGTAGATGTAGAGAAGTAGATGGTTAAGGATCAAACAAAGGTAACAAATTAAAACAAATAAAGATCTTCAAGTGGAGAAAAAGAAAAGAAATGTGAAAATAGAAAACTGGAAAGAGGTTTGCCCTTATCATTTTAATGCATAAAATCCCGTAATGCGGCTTCAACATGCATAACAAAGCAAGTTCTAGAATAGTCAAACTAAGATTGATATTCACTCAACAAAAACAATTAGAGCAAAGTGGTTGCTCATAGGCTCAAATCCTCTCAAAATTGGTGAATTTACCATCAAATCATGTGCACTCATCAAATGAATCAACTATCAATAGTGGTGAGTTATTCATTTAAGCAACCAAGACCAAGCTAATCAAAACTCGAATCTATTCATGCATCTCAACTCACATCCAAGAAAAATAACACTAACTCCAAAATCATTCGAGGATGAGCAAAATGAAACAAAAATGATTTCACAAAAGAAGAGAGAGAAAAAAAAATGACACGACCAAGAACGCTATTCAAAATCATCTCAAAAGCAACAAAATAACACTTCCAGACATTAATATTTCAAAAATCACTCCCCTATACCAAAACTCACTCCCCCACACCAAGAACATACATTGTCCCCAATGTATGATAGTCACAGTTCACATAACGAAATAAAGCATAGGGACAAAAAGATTAAAGGCAAAGAAAACATCCCTGCATTATCCACATAACGTCGATGGGCTTGGCGAAAATGGTGGGTGGAATAGCAAATTAACGTCGCGGGTTGTGACTGGAACGGATCTGAGCGTGGATGGCGTGCATGACTTGTGGTAGGCTGAAGCTCATGGGCGGCTGCTGGAACTTTGGAGCAATGAGAGTGGTTATCATGGCTGCTGGAAAATTGTGGGTCACGGGCTGTGGATATCGTTGCTGGAAAATTGATGGTGAAGTTGCGGTTGCTAAAGATCGTGGGTGAATGGCATGTGGATTGGCATTGGAAATGGGTCGTGGGTCTTTGGAACGATCCGAGCTTGGCGAGTTGCGGGTTCTTTGGAACTTGAGCGGATTTGAGTGCGGATGGCGATTCTTTGCCTTGGTGGATCGTGTCTTTGCGATTGACTCGTTGCTACTTGTTGGAAAGGTTCGGCGCGTGGGTTGATGGGTGCGAACGCGGAAGTGGATGCACGGCTTGGCCGGGTCTCGCAGGTTGTGGGTTCCCGACGCGTCGGATCGTGAAGAGGGCTCGCACGGAGAAGACGCCCGCGATCTTGGAGATCGTGGATCGTGGGCTGGGGGCGTGGATCCCGCAGGTTGTGGACGCGCGTGGCGTCTTTGGGTGCAACGCACCGAACGCGGGCTTTGAACGTGGGCGTGATGGATCTCGCGGACAGATCGGGATGCGGATGGCGTGCATGAAGGTTGTGACGTCGGCTGGAGCTCATGGGGAGTGGATGGAACGGATCTGGACGGTGATTGCTAGCTCACGGGTTGGCTGGAACTCGTGAAGAGGCTGGCGTGCACGTTGGATCGGGTCTGGACGCGGCTGGAAGTCGTGAAGATTGCTGGACTGGATCGCGGTTGGAAATCGTTGAAAGGCGCTGCAGATCATTCGTGGAGAGTGATGAAACGGCTTGTGGTTGCTGAAAATTGAAGCACAAAATCAGTTAGGTTTTTTTTTTTTAAAATTAAAAATAAAAACAATAAATAAAAACTAAAATAAACAGTTGAAACTCTAAAACTTACAGAAGAACTTTTTTATTAAGCACATGGGCAAGCCTTAATAACTACTATAATAAATTAAAAACAGAAATGCTTATTAGTTAAGGCGTGGGCAAGCCTTATAACATACTGTAATAAATTAAAGGCATAAGTATTTATTAGTTAAGACGTGGGCACGCCATAACCAAAAATTTCTTCTGGCCAAAATAAGTATAGATATTATTTAAACAATCTAAATCAAAATCAAAAACTAAAAATGCACAAAAATTTAAAATAATACATTAAATCCTTTGGGTTGCCTCCCAAAAAGCGCCTTCGTTTTATGTCTTCGGCTAGATATATTTATGCCTCAATCTCTATAAATAGGACTCTCAAGAGCCACTTTCTCTGCAATATTCACCGAAAAACCTTCATAAAAAGGTTTTAAGCGATGACCATTAACTTTAAAAATTTTGTCATAGGTCAACCTCTGAATCTCGACTGCACCATGAGAAAAAACATTAGTAACAATAAAAGGTCCAACCCATCGAGAGCGTAATTTACCAGGAAAACGTTTAAGTTTAGAATGAAAAAGAAAAACTTTTTGACCAACAGAAAACTTTTTTCTCAAAATCATTTTGTCATGAAATGTTTTCATCCTCTCCTTGTAAAGTCGTGAACTCTCATAGGACTCATTTCGAATTTCCTCCAACTCTTGCAATGCAGAATTTAAAACAAACTCTCTTTCATCCTTTTGCAATCCTTTCATGCCCAAGCTGTTGTTTGAAACAATTACCAATGAATCTTCAACATCCAAATCAAAAACTTCTTGTACTAAAGGATCAATAACATTCACAGAAAATACCGACTGTTCATCCCTAGGATATTTCATGGAATCATTCATATTGAACTCTATAACCTCTCCATCAAATTCCATAGTAATAGTCTCTTTATGTACATCCATTTTAGTCCTAGCAGTATTAAGAAAAGGTCTTCCTAACAAAATTGGAACAAAATTAGAAGAATTATCCTCTTCCATATCAAGTACATAAAAATCAGCAAGAAAAACCAATTTATTAACTTGTACTAAGACATCTTCTAATACCCCATCAGGATATGCATTAGACCTATCAGCTAGTTGAATTATCACGCCAGTTTCTTTCAATGGACCAACATTCAAAGATGAATAAATAGAACGAGGCATGACATTAATAGAAGCTCTTAGATCTAACATAGCCTTATCAACTTTAACACTACCAATTTTGCAAGGGATAGTAAACATACCTGGATCCTTGCACTTAGGAGGTAGTTTCTTTTGGAGAACGACGGAAACATTCTCCCCCATGTGAACTCTTTCATCTCCTCTCAACTTCCTCTTGGAGGTGCAAAGTTCCTTAAGGAATTTAGCATAGCGAGGTATTTGTTTTATAGCATCTAATAAAGGAATATTTACCTCAACCTTGCGAAATGTCTCAAAGATGTCTCTCTCTTGTTCTTCCTTCTTGGATTTTACAAACCGACTTGGAAAAGGAGGAGGTATCACCATAGGTAAGGGTTTCGCTTTGGTGGGCTGCGCATCTTGAAATTGAGGCATCAATTCCTCATTCTCAAGCTCATTTTCTAAGTTCTTTGTCACTTTCTTGCTAGGCTCTTGCAACTCCTTCCCACTTCTAAGGATGACAGCACTAACATTTTGTTTTGGATTCACCTCTGGTTGTGAAGGTAATCTCCCTAATACTTGAGACTCTAAACGGCTCACTGTAGTTGCCAGTTGGCTCACTTGGTTCTCCAAATTCTGAATGCTTCTTTGTAGTTACTCTTTGAAATTGTTGAGTGTTAGTGGCAAGTGATTTAACAATCTCTTCAAGAGACATACCTGACTTGGAGTTTGACTGAGGAGGAAACGATTGGAATTGTTGTCTTGGTGGGTATTGTTGTTGAAATCCCGACGGCCTAACTCCATAGCTAAAGTTAGGATGATCCTTCCATCCTGGGTTATATGTTTATGCATAAGGATCATATCTCCTCTGAGGCATGCCTGGAAATCCTCCAACTGTATTGGCTTGTTCGAAGGGTTCTTCTTGAAGTGTAGGACACATATCAGTTGAATGACCCATATTGGAACAAATGCCACATGTCTTTACCTGTTGCACATTACCTACAACAAACTTTTCCACAAGAGAGGTAAGTTTATCTAAACGTTGATCAATAGAAGAAGTACTTACCTCATTCACTTTCCTTGAAGTGAGATCTTGTTTATTGCCAAATTATTGCGCATTGGCAGCCATGTTTGATATCAACTCCCTTGCTTGAGTAGGGGTCTTGTTCACCAACACACCTCCACTAGCAGCATCTATCATACTCATATCCATCAATAAAAGTCCTTCGTAAAAGTATTGAATGAGAAGTTGATCAAAAATCTAATGCTGAGGACAACTACCACACAATTGTTTGAATCGCTCCCAATACTCATATAAAGTCTCCCCAGGAAGTTGTCTAATACCACAGATGTCTTTTCTTATGTTGGCAGCTCTTGAAGTAGGAAAATACTTTTCGAGGAACTGCTTCTTCAAATCATTCCATGTTATAATCGATCCAGGAGGCAAGTAATACAACCAATCTTTAGCTAGCCCATCTAAAGAGAAAGGAAAAGCTCGCAACTTAATTTGCTCTTCAGTTATACCTTGAGGCCTCATGCTTGAACACACAACATGAAACTCCTTGAGATGTTTATGAGGATCTTCACCTGCAAAACCGTGAAACTTGGGCAATAAATGAATAAGACCAGATTTTATTCAAAATTTACCTCCAGGTCCGCATATTGAATGCAGAGTGGTTGCTGATTCAGATCTGGTTCAGCTAACTCTCGAAGAGTTCTTTCTGCAGGTGCAGCTCTATCCATCACTTGTTCTTCGAAATCGCTAGATGATTCAACCAAATTAAATACTGTATCTGTTTCAGAAAACAAAGGCGACGAGGATCGTTGCTTATCTCGCTTGGCCAACTCTTTGTCTCAACCGGCGAAATTTTTTCAATTTCGAGGATCAAACGAAAGTGTGTGTCTGCACAAGAAGAACGAATCATAAACCAAGTAAAACGTAAAAAAGATTAAATAAATGACACCAATCCCCAGCAACGGCGCCAAGATTTGATGGGTGTCGAAGCCAGCAAATATAAATACCTACTCTAAACAAAATTGTGTATAGTGATTGAGCAGGGTCGTGTCCACAGAGATTGGTAATTATTAAATCCTTTTTAAAATAAAAATGTAAAATTGGAGGATTGTTGACAATAATGAAAATCAATTTAAATTAATAAGAATGCAAATTAAAGGTGTAATTCAAAATGGGAAAACTCTGGTTGAAGGAATTAATTCAACTTTGATTCAATTGATCGATCATCGATACAACTATAAATCATTATTCGCTTATGAATAGGCCAGGTTATAGCTCATCGAGACACTCTAATAGCCAATCTCTCCTTAATTAGTCGATAACAAGGTAACGACCATTTGGTTATTTCCCTAATCAATAGACAATCCTAGATACGATCATAAGATTTAATCAATTGACAGCATGAAAAACTAGAGAGACCCAAATCCTAATTAACAAACACATACGATGGTTCATTTAAATTAGATTATTTATTCCCATAACACAACGCACTGCTATGTTATTTGCCACAAACATCAAAATCTTCATACGATAAATCTTTCAATTGGCAGTAGATTAAATTGATAATTAAAAAGTAGCCAATTATCTAATTAACAAAGATAATCATGACAATAATTTAGAGAATAAATAAATACCCAAAAAACAATAAAACAATTAAAAGCACAAGAAAGATCTCACAGTAATGGTGAATCAAAACTTCATTAACCTTCAACCAGAAAAATAAGTTTAGTTCCTCATGGAGAAAAAGAGAAAACCCTAGAAAAGATGAAAACAATTAATAATCCAATTCTCTTTCTAATCTCCCTCATCCTTCTTTATCTCCTCTTTTTATAGTTCTTTTAAAAAGGATAAAGATAAAAATATCTAAAATCTTATCTAAACTTACAAGAGTCAAGAAAAGATAAAACACGTTAAAAGAAATAAAATCGTCAAGTCCGTAATTGATAGCACGTGCCCACGCCTTATCAACAAACTTTTTCTGAAATCGACTGTCACGCGCCCACGCCTTATCGACAAACTTCTTCTGAAATTAACAATTTCTCCAAGAAGCCATTTCATCCTCAAACATCATTTTGTAGCTCAATTTAACACTAATCAATAGAATTGCACCTATAAAAATAAAACACGCGTAAATCACAACTATTAAGTGCAAAACATTGATATTAAAGGGATTAAACAATGCAAAATTAGTGCATGAAATGCACTATAACAACATCTTTAATTAAAGTTTCCTTGCCTCCACTTGAAAACAATTTACTTTGCCATCTGGAGAGCTTGCTGATGATCCTCAGCTTATTGTCCTTTAAGAAGTTAACTTTCTTTCTCTCAATCATTAAAGGCAAACCTAAATATTTTTCATGCATTGAAATAACATTCAGCTAAAAAATATCTTTGATTATGTTTATCTAACCTGCTGAAGTATTTCCACTGAAGAACATAGAGGATTTTCCAAAATTAAAAATCTGCCCTAATGCAGCTGCATAGCAATCGAAAATTTACTTCAGGTTTTTGCAATCTTCAATTGCAGCTCTAGTGAAGATTAAGCTATCATCAGCAAAGAGCAAATGGTTGATGGAAATCTCCTTGCCAAATTTTAGCCCCTGAATAATCTGCTTCTTCTCAGCTTGGAACAACATATTCGAGAAAGCCTCTGCACAAAGAATGAATAGATATAGGGATAGTAGGAAGCCTTGTCTTAAACCCTTTTAGGGCTTAATTAGGCCTTTGGGTGCCCCATTTATTAGCACTGAGAAAGAAGATGTAGAGATACAATTCATGATCAAATCAATCCAAGTTTTTTAGAATCCTAGCTAATGCATTGTTTGCTCCAAGAATCTCCACTCCACCCTATTATAGGCTTTACTTATATCTAGCTTTAAAACAACAAACCCATTTTTCTTGCCCTTTCTCAATCTAATTTTATAGAGGCATTCATACCCTATGATAATATTATCAGTAATCAACCCACTAGGTATGAATGCGCTCTGGTTTGGAGAAATTACATCATGAAGTATTTTTTTCAACCAATAAGCTATAGCTTTTGCTATGATTCTATAAATTACATTGCATAGACTAATAGGTTTATAATTAGTTACAGCTCTTTGTTTCTCAATTTTTGGAATAAGGGCAATAAAGGTATGATTGAGAGGAGCTAGATTACCTCTCTCGTTCAGGATGTGAAGGCATGTTGCGAGGACACCTTTGCCAGTCGCTTTTCAATGATTCTGAAAAAATGCTGATGGTAATCCATCTGGTCCTGGGGCCTTGGTTGGGCACATTTGGAAAAGAGCCTCTTTGACTTCATCTTCTGTATAAGGTCTAATCAGCTCCTCATTCATCTCAGTTGTAACTCTTTGCGGCATATCTTTCAAAGTTGCCTCCATTTACTGTCTTGATGGGTTTGTTGTGGTAAAAAAATTAGCAAAAAATTCATAAAACATATGTTCAACCACCTCTGCTTCTACTGTCCATGATCCTTATTCATCATACACTCCCCAAATCTTATTTTTCCTCTTTCTTGCGAGGCCTTCGCAAGAAAAAACTTTTTGTTTCTGTCTCCCTCCAACAGCCAATCAGCTCTGGACTGTTGCTTCTAGTATACTTCCTCATCAATCAACAAATTATCTATCTGTTTTTTCAGCCTTCTAAATTTCTCCCTATTTTTATAGTGATCAAATTGTTGTTTTGTGTCTTTCAGCTCCCTAATCAGCTTCTTCAACTTTTTTTCTCTTCCCTCAAGCTCCTCCGCACTCCACTAGAGCAAGTTAGCCATTGATTTCTTTGTCGAATCCTTAAACTGCAGCATTGCATTTTCCCCTGTCCATTTACATTCCTTTATCCACTTTCTCTTCACTATTTCTTGGCACTTTTCATATAGACTCCACATATTTTCATAGTGCACTCTCGGGAAGGATCTTTTACCATAATTAGCCCCTTTTCCTCTCTCTAAAACTTCTATCACTATCGGGTAATGATCAAAGCTCCATGTTTCCGTATGCAGAATGGGCAACTCATAAAAAGTGTTACCCCAATTTTTACAACAAAATGCCCTATCTAATCTTTCTTCAATTACTTGAGGGCCAAACCTCCTATTACACTAAGTGAATGGACATCCTTTAAATCCAAGATCAACCAATCCACTAACATTTATGGCTTCTCTAAAATTTGCAATTAACTTTACCTTTCTTTCACTTCCTCCCATTTTTTCATTTAAGTGCAAGATTTCATTAAAATCTCCAAAACACAACCAAGGCAAAGATGACATACCCGAGAGTCTTTTGATCAATTCCCATGTGTACTTCTTTTCCTCAGTCTTTGGATGGTCATATATTCCAATGCAACACCAATATTTATTCTCTTTGCTTTGGACCACAGCATCTATGTGGTGTTTACTGTATGACTGAATATCAACCACTACATTCTCATTCCATATCATTGCCAAACCCTCCACTTTTTTCATTGCTGCTTACTGCAAAACAACGTTGAAGATGTAATACCTCAGCTTTTTTGTTCATGAGTGGCACCCTTAATTTTGTTTCACACAAAAACACAATTTTAGGTTTATGGTCACGGAGGATCTTTTTAAGCTCTCGGAGGATCCTTTTAAGCTCTCGGAATGCTCAGTCCTTCCTCAATCCCAGAACATTCTAGCTAATAAGCTTCATGGTTGTTGACGGGGCTGGCGACCAACCTCCACCGTTTGGTTCTCTTATATGGTTGTTGTAATTTCTATGTCATCACTGCTTTGAGCCTCTCTAGTTTGTTTGAAATTTGCTTGGGGGGAGTTGTAACTATGTTGAGCAACGACCATTTTACTTGGGCTGTCGACCTTGTTTCTTTTTGGCCCTGGGCTTGGCCACCCTACTTTACTATTTGGCCTTTTAACCAGAATCGGCTCTTTCTTAACATGCACTTGTCTTTCACTTTATTTAGCTCAAAGCTTTCACTTTCTCTGTTTCAACTTTGTAACAATTTCTTCCGTCCCACCATTTAGTTTCTCCACTCCCTTTTTATTTAGGCCCATTCCTTGGCCCACACCTTTCAAGCTGCTCCCTTTCTCCTTCTCTTCCTTTCCCTCTTTTTTTTCTTAAAATAGTTTCGTCCCTATTTTCTTCTTTCTTTCCAGGTTTTCTCTCCTTTTTTCCTTTACTGTTTTTCCCGCTTCTATTTTCTTTTCCCCAAAAACTTCCTCAATCCCTGCTATATTTTCTTGCATTTGGCTGCTGTTGTCTTCTCGCCTCGGGTTCTCTGCATCCTCCATTAAATGCGCCTTTTCTACCCATTTTTGTGTTCTCGCCCTGAGTTGAGTTTCTTGGTTTGGTTTATTTTGGTTCGGTCCAACCGAACTATGCTCTGGTTCAACTGTAGCATTAGGCAGTAACTGTGTCTACTGCAATGGGCTCTCTAACGTTCAACCCTCTTCTTGTACTATCATTTCATCCTCCATATTCCTCGTTGTGTTCTATCTTTCTCTGCCCCTTTTTTGTTTTGCTTTCTCCCCCGTAGACAATGCGTTCATCCACGACCCGTATGCAAGGTCATTTTTTTATTGTCCTTCATACTTCCCACATTCTTTGTATGAGTGTCCAGTCCGAGGCGCCCACAACAAAAGCAAAAGTCAGGGATTTTTTTATACTCCACTGCAACCGAGACTTTCTTTCCATCCTCTGATTCAATAAACAATTTTTTTTTCAATGGCTACGTGATATCAACTGAAATTCTCAATCTTATGGCTTGCCCCAAGCAATCTCCTGTTCTGTCCATATCTATCTCTTCTGCCTTGCCAATCAGTTTGCCAATTTCCTTACAAATTTCTTCATCCATGCACATGACTGGAACATTCTTTATTTACACCCAGAATGTTGCATGTGTGAACAATTGTGATGAGATTTCCCCAATGCCTTCCGGTTCCTTAAGAACTATTAGTGCTTGATTAAAATGCCATGGTCCTCCTGCAAGAATCCTCTTTTTATCCATTTCAGTGCCAAACTTGAAGATAAAAATATTATCTCCAAGCTTTTCAATCTTCACCTCTTTTTTTTGTTTGCCACACTTGGTTTAGAGCGATTCTCAACCCTTATGTATTGACTCCTCTTGTGTGTAACACTTTGCCTATCAAACATCCCGCCACTATTTGCGCTCTTCTTTCTTTCATCTTTCCTTTAAATGAGAATTTGTTTCCGTCTGCCTCTTCTAAGGATATTGATTTTCATCTTCGAATTAACTTTTCTGTTTCCATACTTGTTGTTTTAATTCTGGTAGTCACCACCTTTACTTCTATAAAGAAACTGCAACGAATAAAAGAAACTCTAGCTATTAATGACACCCAACACTCATCTCGAGTGATTTAAAAAGCCATAAAGGCTTAGTGTTATCTTCTATTCTCCTAGCTTTCTCCAGGAGAGAAAACTCAGGGGAGAGAAGAGTCATTTGTTGAGAAATGGATAGATACCAGGTAATCTTGACTACAAATGTATATCATGCCCATTGGTAACTCAAATGAAATAACAATCATAAACATAAAATTATAATTAACTCAAGATTAATATTGCAATAAAATCAATGCCTATGAGATTTAATAAGTCTGACAGTCATTTTAAAATTAATTAAATCTCATATGTGATCCAGTTTAATATAGTCAAACTAAATCAATAAATTCATACATGATTAAGACAAATCATTCAATGAATTTATTGCAATCTAAACATAAATATAACGCCCAACTCTATTTATCAATTGTGAACTCAATTTATTTAATCATAAGATAACTTGTATTTATGTCTTTTGTGAATCCATATGATGATCACATAAAATACATATAATATGATTAAACGGACCTTATTCAAAATATTTATGCAATTAAAATATTTGAAAATGTCTTAAATATTTTATTAATCAGAAAATAAATTAATCAATATGCTTTAAAGAGTACATAATCCTAACATAATACACAATATCTTGAGTGGCTTGATTTTATAATACGGTAAACATAAGCATATATACAATAAAGAGCTAATTTGGTTAATAGTTCTATGCTGAGATAACCTTTTCAAAATATACAATTAGTAATTATTGGATAAGAATATAAAACTACTTAAATCTTAACTGAGCATTAGTATACATGCATGTGTGACAGAAAACTGTAAAGAGTTGAGCAATACAAATCCTAGTTATGTATGCATGTTTTCAAGGGAAACAACTAAACCTTCAAGGTTTACACCAATGTATTCATAGACCCTACAGTTCAGAAATTGGTATATATAAACCTCTTTTCTATATATTATTGTACTTTTTGACTAGTATTATGAATTTAGATCTAATTATGTAGGAGTAGCCCAATTAGTATCCTAAATTAGTTAAAATAATCAATTTAAATACAAGTCATAAGATTGACAGAAAGTAAAGCACACAAAGAATTTTTACAAGGGTCGGATAACAATTATACATGCACGAGGCTATGCCAAACCATCAATAGGCAATTTACTAAATGAATAAAGATTACAACATACTAGATCTTACATAATTACAAGCTTCATCTTACTATCTCTACCACCCAGTTGAATCAACTTTGTCAAACTTACTTACTGAGAACCGCTTCCTTGAAAGTCCTTCAATACAAACAAATAACCCCTTCATCTCAAAGAGATTAATCACCATAAATGGTTGTTATTTGTTTACCAATCGGTATTCGAAATAGGATCAAATTGGAATGTGAGAATGAAAATCAAAATAAATTATTTACTTTAATTGTAAGAGTTAGAATTAGAATGAGCTATGCTGTTGTTGATGTGTTTCAAGTTACTAAAATAACTTTAATTGATCATTTTCATTAATTATTATAATAATTGTGACTATTGTTATTGTTAATAATAGTAATAGTAATAATAATGAAAATAATAATTATAAGCCTAACATTCATCGTCGCCGTCATCACAAGACTAAGAATAATAACAATAACAATAATATAATAATATAATAATATCTTTGTTAAGCCTATTATTTATAGAGTTGGCATCTTATGGCAAGTTTAGTTAAATTAGAATTTTATTTATTGCATATCTTATGCTAGTGATTAATTTATTAATTCCCTAATTTAGTGAGATTCAAATTTATTAAGAATATTTATTTCCTAATTTAATTAGAGGTCTAATTTAACAAGTCAAGTAATGATGAGATTCTATAATTAGTGCGCACGATCTATTTAGAGCAAAAAGCTGGTTCAAAAAGGAAGTTTATTAAATGCTCTAGATATTTCTTAGGAGACAAGTAAGGTAAGACGATCAAAATTATTTCTATTCAAATTCATAGGAATTATAAGATAAAGGAAACTCTTATCTAGAAAGAATCCAAGTCTTTTAAGACTTGCAATTTTTTTGAAACCCTAGTGCCTATATAAAGAGAAATATTTCACAATTGAATGAGCACAACACAAATCATAAAGCAGATAAGCAAAATTTGGCATCATCTTTAGAGAATCCAGATTTGACGCATAATGTTGTGTTGATTTGTTTTCTTATCTTCTTTATTCAAAGTCTTGTGATCAAATTATTTCTATTCATCTTTGTGGAGAGTTTATGTAGATCTTGGATTACTAGACATTGAAGAATTGAAGAATTGCAATCACTTTTCGAAGTGCCTTGAAGATTGGGGATTAAGAGGGGTAGTGGTTATTCAAGAGAAGCAGAATCAGTCTAAGGTTGAGTAAACTATGTGGTGATAAACTGTAAGTAAGAGTCATGAGTTTGATAAATCCATAAGTTATAACATCTCAACTTAGTGAATTACTTTTCATCTGGGCATAGCCTCATGGATATATGATTGATTAATCCAAACCACGTAAAAATCTCCATGTCGTTTAATTTCTGTAATTTATTGTGTATTGGAAAATTAATATTTTTCATACAGATGAATAGTATCCATTAACAATATCAATGAATAGTAACTATAAACAATTCCTGTGAGCAATAACGGTGAATAGTATTTTTAAAAATTAATTAAATTGTTAATTCTAAGATTTTAACTACCTATATCTATTTGCAATAGATCTAAATTCTTTTTAATTTTAATTGAGGAGAAAAGCGAAATTATGAAATTTAGGTGGGGCAAAATGGGAGTTTAAGAAATAGGAACTTGATTCCTAACTCCTCTATGGGAACAAAGTTCTCATTCCTTAATCCTAAAATTATGTGACTTTATATGTTTCATTCTTATTCCCACTTCTATTTTATATGTTTCATTCTTATTCCCACTTCTATTTTAGTAAGTAAATATCATCAATCATTTCTATTATAAATTTCGATTTCCCAACCCATAAGTAAACTTATTGAAAATGTCTAAGAATAGACTAAGATGGAGAAGACAAAGAACCACAAATCTTCAAGTCACTAGCATTTTGGGGTTCCACCATTGCTCTTTCTTTTACTTTTTGTGTTTGTGGTTCCTTTCATTCAATGTGTGATTATAGACATAATTAACATTGTATTTATCATTATATAATTTATATGTTTAGTTAATTTTAATTAGTAATTAATTATAATTAGTAGTTATTTTACAATAATATGTGATTGGTGAATTATGATAAAAAAAAATAAGGATAAAATAAAGGAATTAAGATTGTACTATTCAGTTTATAAAATAACTTTTCCATTTCATTATTAAATGTAGCGTGTAGTGAAGTTAGAGAGAGTTTAGACCTCGAACATAAAGTTCCTGGATTTAACTATAGGCTAAAGCAACATTTAATATTGAGGCCTTGGGTTTAAGTGCAGGCTAAAGCAACATAAAGCAGCAATGTTAGCTAGGATGACAAATTGTGGGCTTGGGTTGGGTTTTTTCAAATTTAATGACAAGTTATGTTATTGGTAACGGACCATTTAAAAGAGGGTTTGGGCCAAACTTTAATGGGCCTGACCAAGCTTGGACTTCTATTAATTTTTAATAAAAATAAAAGTTAAAAAAATACTAAAATTAAAAATGATTATCCGATACATAATAGATTATTAGTGTAATACATAAAATACTAGCAGCACAATATAATAAACTATAAATTCAACCACTCGAATTCGACTGTTTTCTTTCTTTTTTTTAATTTGATTTTTCTTTTTAATTTATAAATCATAAAGACTTTGCTAAGCTGAGCTTTTTTCATAAGTCCTTAACTAGGCCCATTCAAAATAGGTTTTTCAGATTTTTTGTTCTTGTCTGGGCCCTCATGGAGAGGGCAGACCAAAAGCTCACTCGCCTAAGCCTGGCTGACCCAAGCTTTTTTGTTCACCCGAATGTTAGTTGCCCACGTCAATGCCACAGACCTGCATCACCATTTGGGGACATGTCATTAGGATATGGGCCCATAGCTTCCGCCTCATTAGTCTGCTTATGCTAGCATGATGAACATCAACGAACCCGCACACATCCGGTCCACTCTAGCAACCCATTTTCCTTGAAGCTTCGAACTCCCAATTCGTGTCCAGGCCACTGCACAATGCCAACTTACCAACAAATGAGAACTAAAAATGCCAGCTTCCACCATGTTTCCTTCATTTTTCCGTGACGTTTTCAATTAGCCATCGAGCTAGTTCATACCAAAATTCAGCACAAATGGAACCAATCACAAGTTGATGAAGTTGCTATGCTTATAAAGGTCAAGTGCAAATTGTTCATAGTTTATTTTTGTATTTTCCTGTTTCCATCCTGGGATTTGTTCATTTGAGAGATATTGTATAAAGACTAAAGAATTAACACAGTGTTTACTTCATGAGTTAGGAAATTAGAATTTGGAATTAGAATTATTGACAATATTTACTTCACAAAATAAAGGTAGGAATCGGAATTGAAATTATGGACCCAATCAAATTTGAGAATAGGAAATGAGAGATTGATTTTCAAGGGAGCTTGGAAATTAATCTCTCATTCCCTAAATTTTCCATTTTACCTTCATTATTTTTTATAATCCCCAAATTGCCCCCGTTAATCAATCTCCCATTCCATAGATTTTCTATTTTACCCCCATTAAATTTTTATAATCTCCAAATTACCCTTAATCAACTTTTGCCACTTTTGCATTTTAGTCTCTATAGAATTTATGAAAATACCTAAAACTTTTGTATTATTTGCCTGTAGGCCCTTTATAATTTAATAATAATAATAATAATAATAAATTATTATTATTAATGTTATTTAAAATATATTATTTTTTCTATTTTAATTATTATTATCATTAATTTCATTATTATTATTATTAAAATTTATTAATTTTTATTATTACTGTCATTAATGTCATTATTAATAACATTAATATTAATATTATTTAGAATTTATTAATCATTATTATTTTGTTATTAGTATTATGAATAATGTCATTATTATTACTATTAAAATATACTTTTTTATTTTAATTATTGTTATTATTATTTTATTAATATTATCATAATCATAATAATAATGATGATGATGACGACGATGATGATGATGTCATTCTTATTATTATTTTAATATTATTTTATTAAAATTCATTAATTTTTATTTATTATTTATTATTATTTAAATGTCATTATTATTATTAAATTTATTATTTTAATTATTATTAATTATTGTTATTATTATTTTTATTAATATGATCATTATTAAAATTTATTATTATTAATTTGATTGTTTTAATTAATATTATTGTCATTATTACTAAGGACTTTTTAGTAATTTTTAATAATTTAATTCATTCCGTTTTCGATTTCAAGACAAAGTTAAATATATTAATGGCAATCCAACTCATTCTGATTTCGATTTTTTCAGTTTAAGTAAATAACTTATTTCGATTCTCATTCTTCATTTCCATTCTAGTCTATTCTCATTCTTTTTTATTCCAATTCTAGCTCATTCCGATTTTAATTTAGTAAGCGCAACATAAGACTAAGAAATTAGATAGAGAAGTTGTGACAATGGGTAAATTTTTGAATTTTCTCTATTCTTTTTATTTAGTTAATTATGAAGTAATTTTCTTTTATAAAAGTTAGGATGAATTCTTATTATGTTTGTGTTTATTTGTTGGAGTAAGAGTGAAGAACGTGGATTCTTTTTACTCCAGTCTTTCCTTATTTAAAAAGGGAAGTGAGAGTCCCACTCCTTAATCTCTACTCATTTTTGGAGTGTAGAGTGAGATTCCCACTACTTGAATACACTCTTACCTCTTTCTTTGTTACTCTTCTTTTATTAAATATAATGTAATTATATTTATTAAAATAAAATAATATTACATTTACTTAAATATAATTATATTATATTTATTTAAATAATATTACTATAATATTATTTAATAATATTATATTTATTAAAAAATAATAATATTAGACTTATTTAAATATAACATTATTATATTTAGTTAAGAATAATAAATTACTTCACCAAAGTTAAAATTATTTAAAAATAATATTATTATATTCATAGAGAATTGAAAATATTACCATATATTCATTTAATGTTAATAATTAATAATAAGAAAGAGTTAATTCTAAGAAAATATTAGTTTTGTACTATATTATTATGATATTGTTTCATGTGTTGCTCTTATCAATAATTTTTAATTTACATAAATTAAAATTAAAATTAATAAAAAATTTTGATTTACATAATTAAGAATATTAATAATAATCGTTAATTTATATCATTATAGTTAATAATAAAATAAATAATTTATTTTATAAATATATTTTTTATTCAGTTTATAATTAAACTAAAATTCTTTAAATAAGAGTAAAACTATAATTTAAAATAATTCACTCTGAATCTAAGATAAAGTAAACACAAAAATGGGATTCTAATTTCTATTTCACACTCTCATTCCAATGTAAGTAAATAATCTACTACCACTCTCACTCCACACTCCCAACCACAGGATTCTCACTTTTGAGAATTCCTAATATAATCAACAACCTACTCCCACTCAAACTCCCACTCTCACTCCACACTCCCAATCATAGGATTCTTACTCTTGAGAATTCCTAATCCAATCAACAACCTACTCTCACTCTTACTCTCACTCTACACTCCCAATCACAGGATGACCACTCTTGAAGATTCTCAATCTAATACGAAAAGTAAATGCTACCTTAATAGAATAAATTCCACTTTTTATTTATTAACCCTTATTAAAGATTAATAGAATAAATGTTTATAATTCTGGCTTCACATGATTTATTAAAAAATAAAACTCTTTTCACCATTACTACCACGTAATCTTGATAGTTAAATTTTAATAAATCTAAGCTTGTTTATGTAATTTTTAATTATTAACTCTTTGATTCTCTGATTTTGAAAAACTGATATATAGTATGATTAGTGTTAATATTTTTGAAGTGAAGGAGAATTTACTTCAGAAATTTCACATTGGTGTTAATGATAAAATCTTGAGTAAAATAATCGATTGATTTCTACATTATTACTCTATTTTGTGGGATTTTAATAAAGAATTGGAACTTTTGAAAGTAATAATAATGGATTCTAAAGCCTTAGTATGTTATCACTCTTGAATTTTCACCCGACTTTTATTTACTTTCTTGTTATATTTAACATTATTGTCATCCTTAAATAATCTTGGTTAACTAGGGGAGAATCAATTGATATAAGTTTAGTTTAGTTTAGTTTTTCCCATTTTAATAGGTAATCACTATGGGTTCGACCTTGTTCTCCACAAACCTGTACTTCAATAGATTTGCACGCTAGTACGTAAAATTTAAAACTATGTTTTAAGCAGAACATGTGAAAGTATTTCCCTTTACATAGGTAATGTATTTCATGCCAAACCATAGTAGAGGAATCTTAGAATTGCTCCTTAAAGAGTCTAAAATTCCATAAATATTTGATTTACTTGCTCATGAAGTAAACTCCTTCAATTGAGTTTCTTAATTTCCTACTTTATTTTAAATATTGGGGGAGGTAAAGAAAAAAAAATTCAAATTTGGGTTTTTCTCACTCTTTGTTTAGCCATCCATATTCAAATTCTAAGGCAGTAAGACCTAAAAAACTAACTTAAGTTTTGCTCACCATTATTTTTTTTTTTTACATATATAAAATAATTTACAAAGTTTTTTAACTTTTATATTATAGAAAATTATGTGTAATTGTTTATATTAGATTATGTATACAAAAAGAAAATAAAATGAATGGTGGAGATGTCGGGATGATAGTACCCTTCCTTTCGTGAAAAATCCCCATCATCAAATTTATTAGAAAACGGGATAGGGAACGAGAAAAAAACCTCCCCACGACCCCACCCTTTGCCCTATTGCTGTCCCTATCTCAATTTTGTTTTCATTCTTTTCCTAATATTTTCCCATTGCTCGAACCAAACATCACCTCTTAAAACAGGAAGGAAAGTTAAACAAAATTCAGGGAGAGACAAAATGGACCTCCTCAACAAAAATATAAAGCCATCACAATCAACAACATTTTAAGTGCCCCCAAGTGCGTAGCCGAGTTGGTTGGCAGTGCAATTTGTCACCCCTTACTTGTGTGGACTCGGGTTCGAGTCTTGGGGATGGGGAGGGGGGTAAAAATTGATTTGGGCTTGTCCAGCCCCCTTTCCTTTTAAGAAAAAAAAATATTTTAAGTAACATTTTAAGGGAATCAATAGCTTGGAAATTCATTTACATCTCTAGAAATAAGGCTCAGTATAAAAGGAGGTGAATCTCAGTAAATGAGAGAGGAATGTTATAATCCCAATCTCGAACCAAACACACTTGAGAATTACTTATCTTCAGCTAATTTGCTATTTCTCTTCAGAGATCAAACCTTGTAATATGAAAAACTTACAATAAAATTCTCATTTTCTTTACTTTGTGTGCTAAATTATGATATAGTTTAAAGGATTCAGATTTTTTTCTAATTTAGGTTTTAGTTTCTTTTTGAGATCCATCCAATTAATATTGGTAGATAATGAAAATAAAAACAAAAAGATGATACAACTTAATTATACATAACAAATAATGCACACATGTAATAAAATCCTGAAAAGAAAAATAAACGTAAGATGAGTAGAGAATCTATATGAGGGATTCGAGTTGGTTTTTTCTTACTTTTATTAATGCATTGACTAATTGGTCTGCCGAGTTATTTTTCTCAATTATGGCACGTAACTAATTTTGGTATTAGGTTAACAGATTTTTTCAAATACGTCACACATTTATCGTCATCAACATTTTCTTTGTTTGCTTTAATATCACCCCTAACAACTAAATTCTCTAGATTTTGTCAAAACTGTTTTCAATATAATACACATTTTGCAGTATGTGATTGTCTTTGTGAATTATTATCAGGACTCATCATCTAACAGTTCTTCATTACAATACACACACACACACACACAATCAACTAGTAAGCATGTCTTTAATGTTATAGGTAGGTTCTTGTATGTGTGTGTGTATATATATACAATCATTCTCTAGTACGGAAGACCTCATTCTTTTTATGTGGACAAGCTTTTAAGCTATAAGGTTTAATAAAGTCAATTTTTAATTCTATAAAACCGCAAGGCTTTATAGTGTATTAAAAATTAACTTTATTAAGCCGCACAGTTAATAGCATGTCTGCATTAAAAAAATGAGTGTGCCTGCTTGAGAATTATTATTATTATTATATAATGTGTTGCTTCATAAACACATCCAAGACTCCGAGGTTATTTTATTAACATAAAGTTAGTACAAAATGTTGAGTTCTAGCATTAGAATTCTTGCTTCAGAAACACATCCAACACTTTGAGGTTAGTTAAGTAACCAACAAGGTGTTAGGAAATATGCTTTATTTATTTATTTTTTTTTAAAGGAAAGGGGGGTGGGCAAGCCCAAATTAATTTTTACCCCCCTCCCCACCCCCAAGGCTCGAGCCCGAGTCCACACAAGTGAGGGGCGACAGACTGCACTGCCAACCAACTCGGCTACGTCCTTGGGGGCAATATGCTTTATTTTTCAATAAAGATTTCTAAGATATTTTCTTCTTTTGAAGGATTCTTATATAAGGATTAAGTAACTTTTTCTTTGGGATTTAACTTATTCAAGGAGGAATACAACTAATAAAAGAAAAAGAATACATCTCCTATAAAAAATAATCACTATATATAAAGAAATTGAATTCATTTGTTTGCATAATACAACAATCAGTTCTCTGCAAGTAAATATTCTCTAATGTGAGAGAAGCGGTAGGTCTACTAAAAGATTGAGTGTTATCATGGTTTGAGAGGAAAATACTAAAGTGATTGTAAATAATTTTTCACATAATAGATTTTTCTCTTATCATCTTTGTCAGCCATTGTTTTTCTAATATAAAAGTTTTTCATGTAAACTCTTGTGTTGTGTGATTGATTTTATTTTTCATCTATTTTTTGTTTATTATTTATTTGATATTTTTACTTGCAAGATATTAGGTAGAATTAAAATTCCATAACACAAAGTCAATTAGTCTGTACAAAAAGTTGAGTCTTCACATCAGAAGCCCAGCTAAGTAGAGGTAAACAAGCTCATCGTGGAAAGAAGACAAACTTTTCGATGTGTCCCTCCATGGTTACGCCCCATGTAACTTAAGGGCCTCAAGATTCAACTTCCTATCTATCGCCCCCAAGGGCGTAGTCGAGTTGGTTGGCAGTGCAATCTATCGCCCCTCACTTGTGTGGACTCGGGTTCGAGCCTTGAGGGTGGAAAGAGAGGTAAAAATTGATTTGAACTTGCCCACCCCCCTTTCCTTTTAAAAAAAAAAAAATTCCTACCTATCAAAAAAAAAAAAAAAGGATTCAACTTCCTAATTTCTATTTTCTAAGTGGAATAGGCCCACGATCAATCTATACGTACATACATGTATACATACATATATATATATATGTGTGTGTGTGTGTGTATTGGGTACTTTTTCAATCTGAGAATAGTTCCATAATGGAAAAGCATATGGGATTCCTTTGTGGCCATTGGATCAGAAAAATTAAGAAAAATAAAGTAAAGGCTATTAGATTTCATTCCACCGGCCCGAATGGTTACAACTCACAATAAACATATTATATTTCATTCACAAGCTTGGAATTTGGGCAGTTTGAGAATGCCCGTAACTTTTAAAATAATTAATATTAATTATTTTATAGAAATAATTAAATGTGAAGAGAATCAATTAAGTGTTTGGTAAATTTTATTTTCAGAAGTATTGTGAGTTTTGAAAGTAATTATGGGTGTTTGGTAAAATCTTATTGTTAAATTATTGTAAGAAAACAAATGACTTACATATAACAAAAAAGCGTACATACAATATTTTTAATTATGTATTATTATAATTTTAACTAAAAATAAAATTTATACTATATTGATTTTATTTCTTTTTTTTATCTTAAAATAATTGATAATTGAAAAGTCAACTATAATTTTCATTAAAATAACATCAATCAAAGTATGATTTCGGGGAACTCCAAAAAATAAATATAAAAAAATGTAATGAGTTTCAAAAACTCAAAAAGAAAAACAAATAATAGAAGAAGAAATAGGGTAAAAAGAAAAATGTGAATTATAATAAAAAATTATTAAATTATTGATTTTCTTTTCAATTTGAATAAGGATAATTTTGGGTTTATATAATAATTGTAAAGATATTTATAGAATTATATTAAAGGATATAATTAATTCTTAAAATCAAATTCTTAAAGTTACTCTCTCCCTATTTTTCAAAATCAGTTATGGGAAGGGTTGATTTTGACAAAATTGATTTTTTTTTACCAAACACTAAAATTAATTTTTAAATTTTCAAAACTACTTTTAAGCCTGCTAAATGTAATTCCAAATGGGCCCTTTGGCAGTTAAAAAGTTATAGATAAATAGATTTATTAAAGGTTATCCTCTAGGAGATTATAGGAGCATATTTTGTCACGTTTCTAAAGGAGGATGGACATTTTCTAATAAAGACCATGGATAGCCAGTTTCTGATTGTAGATCAGAAAGTTTTCTGGTACGCAATTGAACTAGTTTTCGTAATCCAACCAGTGAAAAGTGATAATCATGTTTTCCATATAATTTTACTCGTAATAAATTATTGTCTTTTGTATTTCAACATATAGTGTTGTCTACATCTCTCAACAATGCCACCGGAAATTGTTGGTGAAAAAATGGAACCTGAAAGGTTTTATGATGCTGCTAATTTCATACTTTCAATTCAGGTAAGGAAACAAAGATATCGCCCAATTGACAATTTAATTATCTTTAAAGCTTGCATATTTAATGACATTGGCAGGAAAAATCTTCCTCCACCGGTTATATGGACATTCATTTAGTAAAATTATAACATCCATGAAATAAAAACTTGGCATGATTTTATAGGATTATATCTACATGCAAAAGAGGTGGGAAAATATTAAAGAAAAAATTTTCTTGTTTTGGTCGAAATTAATCATTTCCCAATCAAATCTCAAAATCCATAACAACCATTTCTTCATTAGGGATAAAATAGTAAAAGTACAAAAAAATTGAAGTTTAACAGAAAGGGCGTGGAGATTTGAATCCCAAAATATTTATTTTGATACTCGTTTTCTTAATACAACCTCTACTATGATTTAAATTTTAAAATTTTGTTCTATAAGCCACTCAATATTCCAAAATTAACCCTAAAATACAACTTCATATTTGATCTTGTTTTCTTTTCAAACCCACCAAAATTAAACTCAATATTTTTAAAGAAACACAGATTAGATATGAATGACAAACTTGAAATTTCCAAAAATGGCTAGAAAGCGATAATATTCAAAATCAAGAAATTATTCAAGTAGTAAGCTTAATTCAACTGAAAATCCTCTACTTGGTGCTTTGTTTGTTAATTTTCCACAATCCATTGAACTTTTGCAAAACAGTTCATTTATGTTGGGTCTATCTCATTTGGGTGAATCAAGCCTAAAGTTTTATAAGTTGGGGTAATTAAATAATTAAAAAAACTTGAAGGTGATGAATGAAATTTGCTATGAAATTTGGCTTTAAAACCAAGCAACAACCCTAGTTTCACCATCGCAAAATGACGAGTGGTGAAGAAGGAAAAAAAGGAGAGAGAGAGAGAGAGAGAGAGAAGATAGTGGTTGACTATTACAATTTGGGGTCAATTTTCAATCTTTGATTGGGTGATCAAAAGGTAAAATTAATTTTGTTTTCTCCTAAATTTTGAGAGTAAGTTCCTGTCATCTCTTTCTACAATTTTATTGGTCTTGTTTTTTATTTTGGATGGGGATATTTTCACCCCACTATTTTTGTAAATCCACTCCACTTCTAGAAAATAATTACAATAAGTTTATAATATTCATAAAAAATACAAATTAATAAAAGTTTTATACAGTTAATCAATTAAATCCTTCTATTCATTTTTTTTCTTTGGTTCTTTGACCATCTTTGGTCATTAATTTTAATATAAGTTTTATTTTACTATTTTATTATTAGATTACCCTCATAAAACATGAGTTATTGTATCATTATTTAATTTTATAACTTATAATGTAATATTTTTAGATGAAACCTAATTATTATTTTACTACTTTTTTGTGTAAATGACATAAATTTGATAGTGTAATAATTTATATGAGAATTGTGCCATAAAGACACTATGTTAGTTTAATTAAAAAATAATAATCATAGTAATAAAATAGTATTAGAAACAATAAGTTTGGTACAAATTAGAAAAATATTGAAGTTAAAGTAAATTCTTGATAATTTTACTTTATAAGGGTAAAATAGTCGATTTAAACTTATGTCAAAACAATTTTTGTAATCAAATATGCTAAAAAAATCTAAGTCACAAAAAAGTGAATTAAGATAGATTTAATTAATTAATTTTCAAAGTTCTTCTTGATTTGAAAATTTTAAAAATAATGTGTAACTTTTATAATTATTTTTTGAAAATATGGTGGATTTACAAAAAATGTGGGGTGGAGATATCATCACTCTTTTATTTTATCCTGAGAGTAAGTTCCTGGCATCTCTTTCTACAATTTTACTGGTCTTGATTTTTATTTTATCATGAGAGTAAGTTCATGGCATCTCTTTCTACAATCTTACTAGTCTTGATTTTTATTTTATCCCCTTGTTGGCTGTTATTTAAGATATTCACTTGTTAAAAAGACATATATTAGGCTATTACAATAAACTAAGAATATTGAGATTCATGATGTGGTTAGCCTTTGGTGTCATCTAAAGAAGAATTTGTGTTGTAATCTCATTAATATAGTGGAATATTATATCAAACTACGGTCCTGTAATTTTTTTCGCATTGGGTTTTCCACGTGAAAATCTGTATCCTTGTGATTGGTTTATTGCTTGAATTTTGTTGGTTTATTTTTCTGCTTATTTGTTTGTGGTATACAACCTATTTTAATTATACAAAGAGGGAAAGAGTTTTATTCATGCTTAATTTGTAATTGCTTGTGTGAGTCCATTTCCCAACAATTTGGTACGCAAAATTTAACTAGCCATTGGACTTCAGCAAAAATCGCTTGTCTCTTTTGTTGCAAATAAAACAATAGGACGTTTTATATCAATTCAATTATCCTATAATTCAAAACAAAGTTTTAGAAAAAAAATAATTGGGTTTAAAAATTAAGGAGAGTGCTAGGGTTTTTGGTGGGTAGATAAAGTAGAATTTAATTTATTTAATTAAAGTATTTGTCCTCTTTAGTAATTTTGTATATGGACATTTCGGTAATAAAATTTTCTATTAATATATGGGTGTCAAGAATATTTTTGTGTGTTCAGATAGTCCTAGCCTGACATAAATTATTTTAATGACTGGGAATTTATTTTGATTTTGATGACTGGGGTTTGATGAATTTATTTTGAAGTATGAGAGAAATAATTATTTGATTAAAATGACATTTTTTTAATAATTTTTCCTAAAAGAGGCTCCTGCTCTAGTTAAATAGTAAGTTTAGATGCTCTATAACCTTAATATCATTTAATTTCAAAACTTTATATAGAGTAAAACTGGTGGAATAACAGGCTGGGAGCTAGCGGGAGCACCATCATGGCTAGAGGTAAAAACTTCAAGATAGCAATTGCTTAATTAATTTCTTGAAGCGCTAATTAATCAGATTAGTATCAACTTGCTCAATCCTATAGAATTTCTTGACAAAGTTATTGAGCAAGAGTAAGATTTCTTCCAAGCTTATTTGATTTTATACAAATATTCCTGCTATAAATTCCTCATAGACTTAATTAGAGAAGGTGAATTTTATTCTAGTTACGTTGAGTGCATGGCGTCGACATTGAAGGCCATGACTTTGTTTTAGAAGTTATATCCAAAACACACGAAAAACTTGATGGCTCATGGTACGTTTTTATCATAAATATTTATCTGTGTTCCTTACCAAGTGATTTTCAAGCAAATTGATTTTAGTTGGCCACTTATGTTTGAATTTTGGGAGGTAAGAGGATAAAAAAAAGTTTATTGCATTGTGCCTACTCTAACTATTTTAATTTTGAAAGATAACCCAATTAATATGTGTACTTAAAAATACTGATAATTCCATGAAAGCTGGTTCAGTAATTATATCACATTGGAAGGATTAATCTTTTATAGGTACGGAAGGTGGGGAGTCTGCTTCATTTACAGAACACGATGCGCAATTTCAGGGCTAGTTGCTGCTGAGAAGACTTACTGTAATTGTTTAGCTATACGTAAATCTACGGATTTTTTACTCAATAGACAATGCTAAGGTGGCTGCTGGGGAGAGAGTCACCTTTTCTGCCCAGACAAGGTAAAATTGCGAGGCACCGATGTTTGTGGGCACTTTTACAAATATATCTTTTATACGAAATAAACTTTTTAGTGAAGCTTGCGCAACCAAGATCTGTTTAACATGATTTAATTGTGTTTATTTTCGTAACTTTGAAAAATTGATAGCTACAGATGTGTAGAATTTAGTAAAACGTTTTTTGCTAAACATTTGTTACAACAATATGAATAAAATCATTTGATCATATATTCCCTCTTGAAAGTAATTACTTTTCATCCTTTTTTTTTATTTTTTACAATTAAAAAGATTAGTAATTTTTACTAAATGATAATCATTGTGTTTGGTGATGTAGGATTATGTGCCCCTTGAAGGAAAACCGATCGAATATAGTACAAAGTGCATGGGCTACGATGGATTTAATTCATGTTGGCCAGGTTAGTAGTTGATTACTAAACAATTATTTCTTAAACTTGTACTATGTATATCAAATATTGATTCTGCTAAAAAAATTAGTACCTTTCAATTATTCATTGCGCCCCAAGCCGCCACCCCCCCCGGTTTTTTCCCCTTTTTGGTGTGTGTGAGTTAGATGGAAAGAGATCCCACTGCTGTTCACCGTGCTGCAAAATTGATGATAAATTCGCAACTGGGAAGCAGGGATTTTCCCTAACAGGTAATTTTCAACAATTATTGTAACAATAAACGACAACAATTATAACATTCAATTTTCCCCTGATTAAGTATCATAATTTTATTTTAATTAATAAAATTTCATGTGAAGTTGAGATTCACAAACATGTGCAAGCACCCATATTTTTTTTTAAAGTTAAATCGTATGGTTTAATCGATTTAAGTTTTAATTTTTTTAAATTCTACGATATTAAAATTTTTTTGAACTTTTTCTATACTATAAGATTTCAAATCAAAAAATTACTTTATAATAATAAATCTTTGGTCATTTTTAGATATAATTTTTTTCCTTTGAATCAATTGAATATTGATGGCGGGAAATCGGTGTGGCTTTTTTTTTGGGAACTGCATGTTGTACTATGCAGCATATCGAAAAATTTTCCCGATATGGGGGGCTTTGGCAGAGTATCACTCAAAAGTTTCTGTTGCCTTACTAAGAAATTTTAAAAAGCAATTATCTGGTTTTTGTCCTGGTGCGTTTTCTCTGATCATATTAGGGATGGCAAAATCCTCCATGAGTTTGGGGTCCTATGGGGATCCACCCCAAATGGGGTGAATTTTAAATAATTTTTGGAGAATGGGGTGGGGAATGGAGGAAAAATAATCCCCAAATTCTTAATGGGGTGGGGTTTAGTTTTGTACTCCCCACCCCACCCCACCCCAATCCCCATTATATATATAGATATTTTTTCTAATTTTTATTTAATATTTTTTTTTATCAATTACAATGTTAGTTAATAAATTTTCTTTTTATTTTTTCTTGATATAAATGGGTTATAACTAAAAGAAAACCATACAATATAATTTTTATTCAACCCTAAAACATTGTTATGTTTTCTTTTCTCATAAAATATTACTCTCTCCAAACATTTTTCAATTTTGATATCATTTTAAGATATTGTTTCAAACATTTTGAGATTTTTTTAATAATTTAAATACTTTATAATATGGTAATGATTTTATTTAAGTTTTTAATTTATTGAAATCATAAACCTATATCTACTATAAAATAAATAAATGGGGAATGAGGTGGGGATGGGAAAATCATTCCCCATGTGGGGATTCCCCATCCCCACCCCACTAAATTTATTGGGGAATGGGGTGGGGAATGGAGACAAAAATTTTAATGGGGTGGGGAATGGGGTATGCCTCCCCACCCTCACTCCACCCCATTGCCATCCCTAGATCATATCTACATTTATGGTGCGCGTGACTTGTTATTTTGTATCTTCTATTGCGGCTTTCAGCTAGATTTGAAGTCTTCAAGGTTTATCTTTGGAAATTTGCAGATGTTGTGTGTAATGCTGTTGCAAAGAGTTTGCACCTCCACCATTCGGGTCTTGATTGTTGCTCTAGGTCAGTTGCCCACATCAACGCCACATGCACTGTCGCACATCATCTGGGCCCACGCCATCCAATTCTCAATTACATCATCAGATATGGGCCCACAGCTTCGCCACATAAGCCTACTAACGCCAGCATGAGGAAAGCATTTAGTTTTGAGTAGCGATGCAGTTGCCCACATCAATGCCACATGCACAGCCCCACCACCATCTCCGCCCACGTCATCCTACATCAGCCACATCATCAAGATATGGGCTATAGCTCGGCCACATCTGTCTATTTATTTCAGCACGATGTCACTAATGACCTCAGCAAAACCAGCACACATCCGGCCCACTTGAGCTGCCCATTTTCAACGAAGCTTCAAATTCCCAATTTGTATCTAGCGACTACAGAATGCCACCTTACCCAACTCAATGACAACACATAAACAACAAATGAGAACTGAAAATACAAGCTTCCATCGCGTTTCTTCATTTTTCCGTGACATTTTCAACTAGCCTTCAAGCTAGTTAGTACCAAAATTCATCACGAGTGGAACCAGTCACAAGTTGATCAAGTTGCTATGCTTATAAAGATCAAGCTCATGCCAACTAATGCCAACCAACTCGCTCAAGTTGTCAAGTGCCAATTGTTTTTATTTTGTATTTTTCCTCTTTCAATCCTCTATAAATAGAGGGGATCTGTTCATTTGAGAGATATTGTACAGGGTAGAGAATTAAGAGTGAAAAATTAGAAAGAGAAGTTGTAATCATGGACAAATTTTTGTAAATTCTTTCTTGTTTTTATTTAGTTATGAAATAATTTTCTTTTTTAAAGGTTAGCATGAAGTCCTTTTAATAGAATAAATTCTAATTTTTATTTATTAATCCCTTATTAATGCTTTTAATGTTTATAATTATGGCTTCACATTAATTATTTATTAAAAAATGAAACTCTTTTCACCATTCATATCATGTAATCTTGATAGGTAGGAATAATTTTATTAAATCTAAGCTTGGCTACGTGTTTTTAATTATTAACTCTTTGTTTTTGTGTTTTTTCAAAATGGATACGTAGAATACTTAGTGTTAATACTTTTAAAGTGAAGGAAAATTTACTTTAAAATTTCACATGTCCGTTAATGATAAAATCTCAAATAAAACAATCTTGAATAAAACAATGGATTGATTTCTAGATTGTTACTCTATTTTAAGGGATTTAATAGGTAAATAATTGAGATTTATGAAATTAATTGTAATGGATTCACAAAGCCTTAGTATTTTATTCACCTCACTTTTATTTACTTTCTTGTTAAGATTTCCATCTTTACACAATCTTGGTTAACTAGGTTAGAATCAAATTGATATAGTATTCGTTTAGCTTCTCCATTTTAATGGGGGCTTCATATGTGTTCAAACTTATTATCCACAAAACTCTATACTTTATAGATTTGTGCACTTGCGATTAAAATTTAAAACTAATTCTAAGCACAACATATGAAATACTACTCTTTATATAGGTGGTACATTTCATGCCAAACCCTAATAAAGGAGTAATAGAATTGCTTCCTTAACGACTCCAAAATCCCATAAATATTTGATTTACTTGGCCATGAAGTAACCTCCTTCAATTGAGCTTCTTTAATTTCCTACCTGATTCCCAATATTGGGGAGGTATAGGAAAAATAAATATCAATTTGTGTTTTTCACACCCGTGGCTTTCTAATAAAAAAAAAGGTTTGTTTCTTAATTTTTAATTTTTAAGCCCGAGGGGGCTTAACTGAAAGATTTTGAAGCACTTGTCTTTGCTTACCACCCATATTCAAATTCTTGGGGATTAGGGGCTAAAAAATAATTTAAATTTTGCTTACCCCTCTCTCTCTTTTTTTTTTTTACATATATAAAGGAGTTAAAAGTTGTTTTAATTTTTATATTATTGAATATTATGTATGTACAGCAGATTAGGTGATGTATATAGTAGGGATGTCCTGATAATAGTACCATTCATTTTATGAAAACGGGATGGGGACTGAGAAAAAAAAAACCCACGACTCCACCTCATCCTACCCTATTGCTGTCCTTATCTCCGTTTTTTTCTTTTTTTTTTTTCTTATCCTTTTCCTAATATTTTCCCATTGCTTGAACCAAACATCACTTGTGTGTGTAATTTTTATTAAACAAAAGAAAGTTAAACAAAATTCTAGGAAACACATCTAGGAAAAAGAACATTTATACCCATTAAGTGTAGAAAAATGATCATGAAAGCCTTCAAGTTTTAAAAAGGGATATCAAAACCCTCTTTTGACTATAATACCATTTCTTACTATAATATATGCCTTTATCAACACAAAAAAAATTTATCTCTAATGTTTTATAATAAATATCAATATAATATTAAAATAATTGTAATAATATATACATTTTAAAATAATTTCAATATTTAAAAACATTTTAATATTTTACAATCTATCAGATATATTTTATTATACTAAACTAAGTTTTATAATAAATAGAAACATAATATTAAAATTAATATATTAATATTTAAATTATGTTGAATATTATTAGTATATGTGAGATTTTTTTAATTGTGAAATGCATTTAAACACAAATATTTATTTAAAATCCCTACAATAAATACAAATATATTATTAAAATAAATATAATAATATTTATCATCTAAACAGTTCTTCACTACAGTATATGTATTTAAATATACATACATACAAACACAAGCACGCACGCATATGTATAAGCGGAGATGGACCTACAGGCTAGCCATGAAAAAATTCACTAATACCCCATACAATTTTTTCTTTTCTTATATATATATATATATATAGCTTTATAGCTTTATTTTGTCTGCAAATATGTCCGCAATTCAACTCTATTTTTTTCCTCACTAGAGTTAGAGACTTATTTTAAAACATGATTAAAATGTATATTTATTGAATAAATTGAAATCATTAGGAGCTAAAATGATACTACTACTTTAACTTAATATAAAAAATGTTTTGATTCAGTTTAAGTGAAAGAAAATTATACTAGTATCCTTTAATATCGTTGCTAGTATTAGAAAGTTACAAATTGACATATAGTAACAATTAATAATATTTCATAATTTCATGGTTTATTTCCTTTACCGACATACTTGCACTTTTTCCTTTTTTGTACATTAAATTATTTAAATAGTTGACCTTCTCTATATATGAATAAAATAAAAAACTTCATAAATCTTTTATACGATTTTAATGATTTATAAGCTTATTTATTGCACTATTTTCATTCTTTTGTTACATATATGCATTTTACTAAGAGTTTTATTTTGTGCTACTACATATTTATGTTTTTTGTCCTTAATATGCACCAACATTCACCAAAGAAAAGAAAAGAAAAAAACCTATGATAAATATATAAATTAGCCCGATCTAAAAAAGTCTTAAGTCGTCCCAGCATATGAGACCTTCTCACTTGTGGATGTCCGTATGAATTCTCTGCATCTATATATATATATATATCATTACAACTTTTTTGAGATAAAGGTAGAGGGTGAGCAAAATACAAATCAAATTTTAACCTCCTATTTTTCTCAATATTCAAATTGGGATAGTCAACCAATCAAATTTGGATGAATTGTACTGTAATATGAATTCAGACAAAACAATAATAATTAGTTATAATATAATTAAAAAACACATAGCTATGTAGATGCAGCTCACGAAGTTAATTAGCGTTTTCAAATGCACTGAAGTCCGTAACTGAAAATTTTCACTATTTTTCATTTTTGTTATATGCAGAGTTTAGGTAGTCAAACAAAGGATTGTGCTCTTGCCGTCCAAGCTTTACTTGCTTGCGGTCTCACTGATGAAATTGGTCCAATGCTTATGAAAGTTATAAAAAAAAAAAAAAAAACAATATGAGTATGGGTTACAAATAAATCGGATGCCGTTGTCTACACTAGGAATGACAAGTCCATACGAAAACTCCTGATTATAGTGGAATTAGGGTCATTGGGTGCAAATGTTTTCCTTATTTAAGGAACTACAACAAGACAAAATTTGGTAGAAAAACTTTTACATGTGCTTTTATAGGTTCCTTACATAAAGGGTGCAGATGCTTAAATCCCATGACTAAAAGTGTCTATATTTCTCGGCATGTGATTTTTGATGAAGCAGTATTTCCTTTTTCTAACAAAGAAAAGTCAACTTACACAACTTACAACGTTTCTTCTCAGTAGAAACTCCAAGATGTTGTGAGTCCTGTTTCTAGTAAAACGCCACTTCTATTTTTGAAATCGCTAGAAGACCATATGATGCCGGCTCAAATGCAAATTCCTTCGTCGATTACGACACTCATATTATTCACACAGAAGCTACCTTCTAGGAACTAGGGATGGGCATAAAACCTATAACAATAATTATTATTAATAAAGGGAATTTAATAATTAGATTAAAAGGCTTTATTTATAATTTATTTATAAGTTTGTAGATAATGGATTATAAAATATAATTTTAATTTTAATTTTTGAAATTTATCTTAATAATAATTTATAATAATTTTTAGCTAAATTGTTAACAATAATAATAATAATTACTTATTATTATTATTATTAATTTTTTAATAATAATAATAATAAATTTTAATTTTTTAAGATAAAAAATAAAAATAAAAATAAAAAAATAATACATCTAAATCATACATAACTAATAATGTGCAGGAGTTGTAAAATCCTTGGAGATATGTTTATAATTAATTAATATATTAATAATAATTAATAATAATTTTTAGTTAAATTGTTAATAATTATTATTAATTATTATTAATGTATTAATTAATAATTATTATTATTATTAAGATTATCTGTTAATAATAATAATAATAATTCATTTAATAATTATTATATTTTTTAATTAAATAGAGGATATTTTAAAAATTTAAAAATTATAAGAATAAACTTAATATTTTAGAAATTTATGAATAAATTTAAAATATTTTATAATATTTATAAATAAATTATAAATAAAGTAGAATATAAGGGACCTTAATAAAGTTTTACAGAAAAAACAAAACAAAAAAACGACAACAGCCGTAAGTTA
This sequence comes from Luvunga scandens, assembly GCA_030449905.1. Classification (NCBI taxonomy): domain Eukaryota; kingdom Viridiplantae; phylum Streptophyta; class Magnoliopsida; order Sapindales; family Rutaceae; genus Luvunga; species Luvunga scandens. The sequence continues at coordinate 929,479 of JASUUG010000696.1, forward strand.
CGGTAAACGTAACTTAGGGGCTCCCTAACTAATAATGTGCAGGAGTTGTAAAATCCTCGTAAGATGTGTAGAATATCTGTACGACTGCCATTCATGTCATTTTCCTCTTTTATTAATGCAACGACTAATTGGCCGACGGAGTTATCATCGTACCGAACTTATTTTGCCAGACATTTATTGCCATCAACATTTTTCTTTATTTGCTTTAATATTATCTCTAACTGCTAACAACTCTAGATTCTTTTAAGAACTGTTTTGAATATGGTACACATTTTTGTAGTATGTGACTGTTTTCGTGAATTAATTATCATCAGGACTCATCATCTAAACAGTTCTTGGTTATAACACACACACACACACACAAACACTCATGCACACGTGTATATATAAGCAGGGATGGAACGACAGGCTAGCCATGAGAAAATTCACTAATACCCCTTAAAATTTTTTCTTTTTTTTTCATATTACTGTATGACTATTTTGTTCTACAATTATGTCCCCAATTCAACTCTATTTTTTATCTCCACTAGAGTTAGAGACTTATTTTACAACATGATTGAATTATATATTTATTGAATAAATTGAAATCATTAGGAGCTAAAATGATATATTTCTTATAAAAAGATGTTTTGATTCTGTCTAAATGAAATAAAATTATACTAGTATACTATAACATCGTCTTTAGTATTCGAAAGTTACAAATTAACATATAATAACAACTAATAATATGTTCATAATTTCATGATTTATTCCTTTTACAGTCGTTCTTACTCTTTTTTTTAGTACATTAAATTATTCAAATATTTGACCTTCTCTATATATCAATAAAATAAAAAATTTCATAAATTTTTTATACAATTTAAATAATTTATAAGCTTACTTGTTGCACTGTTTTCATTCTTTTGTTAAATATATGTATTTAACTAAGAGTTTTATTTTGTGCTACTAGATATTTACGTTTTTTTATGCTCAACATGCACCAACATTCACCAAAAATAAAAAAAAACTACGAAGTCCGGAACATATGAATTCAGACAAAACAATAGTAATTACTTATAATTTAATTAAAAACATAGCTGTATAGATGCAGCTCATGAAGTTAATTAGCGTTTTCAAATGCACTGAAGTCCGTAACTGAAAATTTTCACTATTTTTCGTTTTTGTTATATGCAGAGTTTCCATAGTCAAAGATGGAATTGTGCTCTTGCCGTCCAAGCTTTACGTGCTTGCAGTGTCACTGATGAAATTGGTCCAATGCTTGCGAAAGTTAAAAAAAAAAACAATATGAGTATAGGTTACAAATAAATCGGATGCCGTTGTCTACACTTGGAATGACAAGTCCAAGCGAAAAACTCTTTAACACTCTTTAACAAGACTCTTTTTTTTTTTAAAAAAAAAAAAAAAGAAAGGGGGTGGGCAAACCCAAATCAATTTTTACCCCTCTCCTCATTCCCAAGGCTCGAACCCGAGTCCACACAAGTGAGAGGCAACAGATTGCACTGCCAACCAACTCAGCTACGCCCTTGGGGGCTCTTTAACAAGACTCTTGATTATGGAGGAATTATGGTCATTGGGTGCAAATGTTTTCCTTATTTAAGGAACTATAACAAGACAAAATTGGGTAGAAAAACTTTTCCCTGTGGTTTTATAGGTTCCTTACATAGAGGTGCATATGCTTAAATCCCATGACAAAAAGATTCTATATTTCTTGGCATGTGATTTTTTATGAAACAATATTTCCTTTTTCTAACAAAGAAAAGTGTTGAAAAAGGGACTCACTTAAGCAGTTACAAATTAAGCAGAATGAAAACTCTTTTCGTCTTTGTGTGATAACAATAGGATGTGTACCACAAAAAATAGGCAGAAAAATAAATCAATATAATCCAAAACAATAAAACAGCCACAAGAGACACAGATTTATATGTAAAAAACTCAAAATGGAAAAAACTATAGGACCTTAGTTCGATACAATCTTCTACTATATTAATGCGATTATAGCATAAATTCTTTCTAGATAATACTAGAGGCTTACAACATCAAATATCTCAATATTCTTGGGTCATAGTAACATCTTAATACCTGTGTCTTTAACAAGTATGTATCTCAAATAATAGCCAACGAGATGATAAAATAAAAATTAAGACTAGTAAGATTGTACAGGGCAATACCATTAACTTACCCTCCAAAATTGAAAGAAATTATAGTTAAATTCACCTTCCGATTGTCCAATCAAATATTGAAATCACTATTCTCAAAATAAAAACCATGCCACTGCCCCTAAGGGCGTAGTCGAGTTGGTTGGCAGTGCAATCTGTCGCCTCTCACTTGTGTGGACTCGGGTTCGATTCTTGGAGGTGGGGAGGGGGGTAAAAATTGATTTGAGTTTGCCCACCCCCCCTTTTCCTTTAAAAAATTAAATAAATAAAAACCATGCCACTGTCTTTTTTCTCTCCCATTGCTTCTTCTGCAATTTAATATATTTGGTCAGTCGCTTGCTTGGTGCTCTTTATATAGCTATGTGACTCCAAAACTAAATTTCATGGCAAATTTCATCCAAGTCCAAAACTTAGTAATAATTGCAAACCAGGCAAACTTATTTGGTTGGGCATTTTGGTCCACTAAAATGAGATGGACCCTACAAATCTCCCCCTTCAGCTCATTTGAGGGGTATCACCAAGGCTGCTCTCTGCATACAGCTTTTCATCTTCTCCTTGGGCAATGACTTTGTCATTATATTTGATCCAGTCTTCGTTGTGTGAATTTTCTCAAGCTACAATTGTTTCTTCTCAAGCTACAATTGTTTCTACTCAAATATCTCACATCAATATGCTTGAATTTTGAATGAAATGTCAAATTTTTTGCCAAGTGAATGGCACTCTGACTGTCACAATATAGAATAAAGCTGTCTTGCTTCACACCTAACTCTTGTAAGAAATTCTTTGTCTATAAGGTTTCTTTGCAACCTTCAATGATTGTAATATACTCCGCTTTAGTGGTAGACAAGGCAACACATTGTTGAAGTTTGGACTGTCATCAGACTGCTCCCCCCACAAAGGTAAGCAAATATCCTAATAGGGATTTTCTCGAATCAACATCTCCTACCATATCTGCATCTGTGTACACTTGTAACATAGGTTTGTCACCACCAAAACCTAAACATGCCTTGGAAGTACCTCTAAGATATTTGAGAATCCACTTTACCATTGTCCAGTGTTCTTTGCCCGGATTGGAGAGACATGGCTTCTTCAAAATATTCTGGCCCCCCTCCATTTGTAAGCATCATATACTCATGTGGTAGATATCTAGTGGAAGGTTGTCGTTCTCTAGTGTAATTCTGGTTCAACATTGTTGTAGTTTGAGGTGCTTACTCAATTGGTTTTGCTAGATCATCATATTATCGTTCAGCTTTTGCATAATCATCATAAACAAAGGTGGAGAAAGCTGAAGTTGGAATAATAAATATCCGGAGATAGGGATTTCACTCTTCCTTGCATCACCAACTATTTGATTTTTAAAAAACACAAGATCTCTTCTAATAAGTTTTCTTGCCATTGGATCCTATAATTTGTACCTAAATTCTTCATGTTCATAGCCCAAGAAAATGCATTCCTTGGCTTTGTAGGTTTGTCACCACCAAAACCTAAACATGCCTTGGAAGTACCTCTAAGATATTTGAGAATCCACTTTACCATTGTCCAGTGTTCTTTGCCCGGATTGGAGAGACATGGCTTCTTCAAAATATTCTGGCCCCCCTCCATTTGTAAGCATCATATACTCATGTGGTAGATATCTAGTGGAAGGTTGTCGTTCTCTAGTGTATCTTTTCAATTCTGGTTCAACTGATGGTGCTGGTAGTTCTGGAGGTGCTTACTCAATTGGTTTTGCTAGATCATCATATTATCCTGTTCAGCTTTTGCATAATCATCATAAACTGAAGGTGGAGAAACTGAAGTTGGAATAATAGGAATATCTGGAGATGACTGAGATTCATCACTCTTCCTTGCATCACCAACTATTTGATTTTTAAAAAACACAAGATCTCTTCTAATAAGTTTTCTTGCCATTGGATCCTATAATTTGTACCTAAATTCTTCATGTTCATAGCCCAAGAAAATGCATTCCTTGGCTTTATCATCAAGTTTCGATCTTTCATCTTTAAGGATGTTAACATATGCTCTGCAATTAAACACTCTTAAGTGTTTATAAGAAACATCTTTTTTGGTCCAAACTCTTTTAAGTTCTAATGGAGCTGAAGGAGAAAGGTTAATCATGTCAACTTGTGTGGACTCGGGTTCGAGCCTTGGGGGTGGGGAGGGGGGTAAAAATTGATTTGGGCTTGCCCACCCCCCCTTTCCTTTTAAAAATAAAAAAAAAAAAAAAAAAAGTTCTAATGGAGCTGAAGGAGAAAGGTTAATCATGTCAACTGTAATACGCATAGCCTCCGCATAGAAAGATTTAGAAAGCTTGGCTTCATAAAGCATTGATGTTAATCATGTTAAATATATATTAAGTGTTATTAAAAATATTGAAGTTTCCACAAATAATTTTTTTAAAAAATAATATTGTACAAACTAGTGTGACATATTATAATTTTTGGAACTAAAAACATTATAGGAACAATAATTTATTTTTGCTATTTACATTTTCAATCAACCAATCATATTATGACACATTAATTAATACAAGTGCTTGTACCTCTAGTTATGTAAAATAGTTTCCGCATATGCTAATTCTATAATGATAGACCACAAACTTTGTACAAAGTAATGCAGTCTTATTGCATTGGCTAAATAAAAACATTCGATGATTATTTTCTTATATATACTCATTATTTAAGGATGACATAACGCCCTTAGTCATTTTCAACAGTGTATAAAATTAATGTGACAACAACTTTGTGTTGACAGTATCACCAAGCATTTATTCTCACTTGACATGAGAAATGATACCTTGTGACTGTTGACTATGATACTTGAATTCATGATAAGCTTATAAAATTAATCATCATAACCCTTAATTTTGTTTTTGATAGCCAGCACTAGCACTACTCAGCAGAGAATTAAGAAGAATGTGGAGGCTTAAGATTGGAGATTATGGGACAAAAAATGATCCATACATATTCAGCGCAAACAACTTTGCTGGTAGGCAAATTTGGGAATTTGATCCTGATGCGGGCTCCCTTGACGAGCTAGCTGAGGTTGAAGAGGCTCGGTTAAATTACTTCAAAAACCGCTTCAATGTTAAAAATTCTTCTGACCAGCTTTGGCAAATTCAGGTATTTTATTTTATGCACAACTACAGCTTTTTTTTCCAGTTGTTTGGTTATTTGATTGACAAAACATGCATAATTTTTTTATTAATTTATTGCAGATTTTAAGAGAGACGAAATTCAAACAAACAATTCCGCAAGTGAAAATTAGCGATCATGGAGAGGAGATAACACCTGAAATTGCCACAACCGCATTGCGGAGGGCAGTTCACATATTTTCAGCCTTGCAATCTACCCATGGCCATTGGCCTGCTGATAATTCTGGCCCCTTGTTTTTCAATACCCCAATGGTAATTATCGTAATTCATAATTCTCACATACTTACAGTCACTGTATTATATTCTTTCATTTATTTAACTATTAACATGTTTTAAAATTTAAAACTGTGTAGGTTATTTGTTTGTATATTACTGGTCATCTTAACATTATATTCTCTACTGAACATCGTAAAGAAATGCTACGTTACATTTACAATCATCAGGTACTTCAAAATTTAATCATTTGATTAGTTTGATTTCTCATGCACCTTGAATAATTTGGAACAGAAGTATTATGCGAATTATATATACAGAATGAAGATGGGGGATGGGGATTACACGTTGAGGGTCACAGCACAATGTTTGGTACAGTTTTTAACTACATCTGTATGCGTTTACTCGGAGAAGAACCCGATGGTGGTGAGAACAGTGCTTGTACAAGAGCTCGAAAATGGATTCTTGATCGCGGTGGAGCAACGGGCATACCATCCTGGGGAAAGACTTGGCTTTCAGTATATAGTTTTAATCCACTGAAATCTTGATAGTGTATAACAAAAAATTTTCCTAATAATTAAATAATTACTTAATTTTTTGTCTGGTAGATTCTTGGTGTATATGATTGGTCTGGATGCAACCCAATGCCTCCAGAATTTTGGAAGCTCCCTTATTTTCTTCCCATCAGTCCAGGTTAGTCCATAGCACTTGAAGTATCGTCATGAACATAATTCATTGTGATTATTATGAAACAAAGAAATATTGAAAATGATCATTATGGCGAGTGATGATACAATTACAAACTCTTGTACAAACTGATTTGGCATTAACTCATTTGTTAAATAAAAATGCAAAATAACAAAAATAAATCATGTGGACAAAGAGATATCTAATCTAACTAATTAAATCATGCCATATTAGTTTATACAAAAAAAATTTTGTATAAGAGTTTGTAACTATATTATTACTCATATGTGGCAATAAAATAAATAAAAATCAAGATTTTGTTTTGTTTAGAGAGGGTAACTCTAATTATGAGTAATTAAAAAAAGGAGTTAATATGATTTTAATTTTGAACTGAAATTAAATTGATGCTGCAACATCTCTTTCTAAGTTGTAGAATTTTTTGTGAATTCATTTTCTGAATATTCACTTTGTTTAAAAAATACAGGAAAATTGCTTTGCTACTGCCGGTTGACATACATGCCAATGAGTTATTTTTATGGAAAAAGATTTGTCGGTCCAATCACACCTCTTGTTTTACAATTGAGAGAAGAGATTTACACTCAACCTTACAATGAGATTAATTGGGGTAATGTGCGGCATTTATGTGCAAAGGTTCGTTTAACTAAATTGATTTCTCTATTTATTTGAACTTCGAGGTTAATTACGAGAGAACTCCGTTTATTTTAACTTGTTGGCAATTGTCTTGTGAAAATAACAACTGCTTTTATTCCACAACAACTATGACTCCAAAGCTAAGAAATATAGTAACGAATGGCGGTTCAATCCTTCAAATAAAATTAGCTGATCCATTGAGAGACTTTATTGATTGATTGAAGGATCATGAAAACATTTTTATTGCAGGAGGATCTCTTCTTTCCTCATACTACTGTTCAGAACTTGTTCTGGGATACACTACATAATTTAGTTGATCCTGTTCTTAATCGTTGGCCCCTTAACAAATTGCGAGAGAAGTCTCTACAAACAGCAATGAATCACATTCATTATGAAGATGAGGCTAGTCGGTACATGACCATTGGATGTGTTGAAAAGGCAATCAATTTAGAAATATGGCAATATGTGTAATATTATTACTATTTAGATTATAAGCTACACTCATATTTGTGAGATTCATATAATAAATGTGTTAATTGATACATGCAATCTGACAGCCGCTGAACATGCTCTCTTGTTGGGTCGAAGATCCTAATGGTGATTATTTCAAGAAGCATCTTGCCAGGATCGGTGAATACTTTTGGATTGGAGAAGATGGAATGAGAGTGCAGGTTTTGCTAAACACCTCCTTCACATACAGTTAATCCTATCTTTTTAGCTGTTCCCTGTCAATGGGATTTTCTGCCTAATTCCCTCCATCACACATCAAAGCCAATCTTTTAACCAATCCTTTTCCTTACAAAAATAGTTTGGGCCCCACTTATTATAATTTTAGCTCCGATACCATGTAAGTGCATCATCAAAAGACTCTTTTAATTTAACTCTCTAAATGTTTATTTGTTTACTTATATAGCAAATAAAAGAGTGAAAAAGGAAGTCATCTTCCAAAAGAGTATTCAAATAAAAATAAGTATATATTATTTTAATCAAACTTTTTTCTGTACAAAGGTATTAGTAATTATAACACTTCTCTCTCTCTTCATGAATTATAATATAAAAAATAATGTAATATTAAGTTAAAGATTCTAAAAGACTCTCTAAAACAAATTCTCTAAATACTATTTAAATAATATAATTTGGAGAGTCTTTTGAAACTCTTTTTATTGACGCAACTCTTCAAATAAGTGGTAAATCTCATTTAAAGAGATTATTGGTGATGTTCTAAAACCCTACAGGTAAAATAAATAATTTATTCTAATTCCTATTCTTGATTCCAATTACAACTCATTCTAATTTCATTCCATTTTAAGTACAGCCCATTTTGATTATTCATTAGTAAATATACCATAACTATGGACATGAAAATATTCGATCATTTTTATAGTTTCAAGTTGAAAAGTTATTGTTAACTATACATGCAGAGTTTCGGTAGTCAAACATGGGATTGTGCTTTTGCCGTTCAAGCTTTACTTGCTTGCAATCTCACCGATGAAATTGGTCAAATACTTATGAAAGCACATGACTTCCTTAAAACGTCTCAGGTTAATTTTCATATTTTTGTTTTGTAAATTTTATGTATAGGACACACCCACAATTTTTTTCTTCCGTTCACACATATATATGCATGCAATTTGGCAGGTCACTGATAATCCTCCGGGAGATTTTAAAAACATGTTTCGTCACATATCTAAAGGAGGATGGACATTTTCTAATAAAGATCATGGATGGCCAGTTTCTGATTGTACTGCAGAAGCCTTACTGGTAATTAGAGATTATTGAAATGGCCATTTTTGGTGGCAATCAATATGGTCATAATTTTTCCTTATAATTTTCCATGTGAATTTATAATGATTTTTGTATTTCATGGATGTAGTGTTGTCTACGGTTCTCAATGATACCACCAGAAATTGTTGGTGAAAGAATGGAACCCGAAAGATTTTATGATGCTGTTAGTTGCATACTTTCTATGCAGGTAAGGAGCGAGCAATTTCTATTTGCGACCTTATCTTCATATACATAGTTTCCAAATTTTACTACATCCAAACGAAAACTAATCTTCGACACTGGTTGTATATATGAATAAGGATTCTCTCTTGATTTATGCTTTTCTAGGTTTCTGTAGATCATGGTGATAGTATATGGTTAAAATCTAATTATTCTTATACTTTTATCTAACATTTTTTATCTAATAACCTTCAATTAGTGATGCCATAATTAAAATTATGGCATTAATGCTGTAATGGACGTGAACTGTTAGATTTGAATGAACCGTTATTTATTTAGATTTAAATAAATAAGTAACATCTTATATAAGTAGTAGGTAATTACCTTTTTTTGTACAAGTTGCAGGTTACATTTACTATTCTTATCTGTGATTTAAAAGATTAATGTGTTATTTGTCACTTAATGTTGATTTACAAGTTTTATGCAACATTTACAAGTTTTTATTTTGTTTACAATTTTGAAGACTAATTTACAACTCCAACATTAATTTACCCCATTTTCCATCAATTTACTACTCTTATATGTGGTTTACACATTTTTTGTTTCATTTTACACTTAATGTCAATTTACAAGTTCTATATCATTTTTCTAAGTTTATGTTTTGTTTACAATTTTGTTCACAATTTCTTCTTACAATTTACAATTTTAATATCAATTTACCCCTTTTTCCATTAATTTACTAGTCTTATTTGTTGTTTACAATTCTTTTTTTATTTCACACTTGATGTCAATTTACAAGATTTATGTTATTTTTCTAAGTTTTTATTTTGTTTACAATTTCAAAGAGCAATTTACTACTTCAACAGAATTCGGGTTAGCCAGCAAACCCAATCCCTTTGAAAATACAAGATCCGGCATGCTGCGATTTCTTAGACTCAATTTCATGACCTTCGAATTATTGGCAAACTTTGATTCTATTTGGAATTTCGTAGTTTTGGTTTTATATATATATTGAAAATTTTAACCAGTTAACTTTTTTTAAAATAAGTGTTTAACCAGTTGTAAACCGATTAATGAAAAAAAATTAAAATTTTTTTATTATATTATAATTATTTTCTGCCGTTGATCTAATCCAATGTTACACAATAACTACAGTATTGATATCATAATTTTTATTATGGCATTATAAAATTTTCCTCAATTATACATCCATATGTACACTTGTCTAGTAAAATTATATGACACAAATTTTATTGGATGAATGTACACAAAAATAATTGTATTAGGAAGGCTTCATTCGAGAATGTATTTAATTTGGACTCGCCAATTATTTTTCCCAAAAACTAAATCTTCTTTGGCTATTATTTATTCCAAAAAATTTTATGTAGGGTAAAACTGGTGGAGTACCAGCTTGGGAGCCAAGGAGAGCACCATCATGGTTAGAGGTAAAAATAACTTCAACATATACAAAACTTTCTAAATAACCTTACTCATGTGCTGATGTTATAGGACCATCTAACAAACTTTCGACACATGACAAATAGAGGTAATTTTTTAGTTTAGAGTGATGGGACCCACCACATAATTGTAATGGACCCTTCGGTTGGTCCCATCATCAATTTAACAATTGCCTCTTTCTTTCATATGTCAAAGATTTGTTGGTAGTCTAGCATATTAGCATGATGCTATGGTAGAATTATCTCACATAAATTTTTCTTAGCAGATAGTACGCCAAAAAAATAGATTTGAGCTTCGCCCAACTCAACCTTATATTAAGAAAACCTTCAATATCATATATATTCATGGATTTTTTGGTTTTCCATCTTCAGTTACTCAATCCTATAGAATTCTTTGACGAAGTCATCATTGAACATGAGTAAGATTTCTTCAAATTTGCGTTTGATCTTATACAAGTATCCTTGCTATAAATTTTGGTGGACTAATTAGAAATTTTGAATTGTGTTGGATTCAGTAAAGTTGAGTGCACTGCATCGACATTGAAGGCAATGACTTTGTTTAAGAAGTTATATCCAAAACACAAGGCAATAGATATTGAAAACTTTATCCGGAATGCTGCGAAATTTATTGAAGACACACAAAAACCTGACGGTTCTTGGTACGTTTTCGCCTTGAAAGGATGATTACATCAACGTGTGTGCTTCCTCCCCTCGGGCCTTCTTTTTTCAAATAGTTTGATAATAATTCAATTCTATACCATAATGAAATTCAATTCTCTACAATTCAAGTGAGTGAACAAGCAGTAACATATTATTATATGCGATAAACACTCCTTTCAATCTACAATTTGTCAATTACCCTGTAATTAGTTAGTATATTTTTAAAAATTATAAAAAAATGTCTATTATAATTTATTTTATTGTATGGAAAAAGTTTTGAGCACTTTTAGAGCACTGCTCTTTTTTATTTACTTCTTATTAAGTGTATACTTTAACCAATTATAATAATATGTATATACAAGTGTCAGCCATAAGTAAGCCCCCAAGGGCGTAGCCGAGTTGGTTGGCAGTGCCATCTGTCGCCCCCTCGCTTGTGTGGACTCATGTTCGAGTCTTGGGAGTGGGGAGGGGGTAAAAATTGATTTGGGCTTACCCACCCCCTTTCCTTTAAAAAAAAAAAAAGTGTCAGCCATAAGTAATGAATAAATAAAGAGAAATGCTTTGGAATCACCACAGACCTTCTCCGTCACATATTGTAATTTGCATGTTTGCTTTGTATGAATTTCGAGTTATATTAGATAGTAGAAATATTATTTTACCTTAGACAAACTGGACCCAATATATATAGAAGTATTCAAGGGTATTTTGGATATTTATTAAAATATAAAGATTAACTAAATAATTGACTATAGGGACTAAATGAGCAGTTTTACCCCCATTAGTTTTTGGTTCTTTCTAACTTTTCAATGGTCAACAAAACCCATAAAGTAATTAAAAACATTTAAATAGTAATTCAATTACTACCAAGATTTTAAGCAGAGCCTAGAAAATTATATATAAAGAACTAATTATGCTTTTACAGGTATGGTAGCTGGGGAATCTGCTTCACGTACGGTACATGGTTCGCAATTTCAGGGCTAGTCGCTGCCAAAAAGACTTACAGTAATTGTTTAGCCATTCGCAAAGCAACAGATTTTTTACTCAAAATTCAATGCGAGGATGGTGGTTGGGGTGAGAGTTACCATTCCTGCCAAAACAAGGTAATTTTATTTGGATTTGATTAATAATTATAAATGTACAAAAGGTTTAATTCCCTAAAATATCATTAACTTTATAGTTCACATGAATTCATCAATAAATGGGACTGCCGATAATAATAATAATAAAAAAGTTATATCCTAAAATAGGTAATAATATAAAATGAAGTTCTGGTTCTTCCACTAGATTTTGGCATTTTGCTATAGCATCGTTATGACTCAATGTGATCTAGTTTTAGTCATTCAGATACTTTTACCAAACATAACTGTAAAATTTTGACTTGACATATTTTCGGACTACGTAGAGTGTGATAGCTTTAATTAGTCTTTATATGAAATGTAAGTCTGATTTTCATAAGTAAGTCTCAATTTATTTGATAAAAACTAAATAGAATTGAAAGTATAAGTTTGAACAATAGAAGTTTTATTTTTATTTATTCATATCTAAATGAAATATGCGAGAAATGTTGTTCTAATATTGTTTTCAAATATTTATTTTCATAAAAAAATATAAGCAGGGAAAAGGTTTTATTAAAGTAAATATTACTCAAATTTATATATTCAGATCATTTAGAGTTTAGACATATTCAAATTTGGAAAAACAAAATGACAAATTATTACCAGAATTTTCAATAAGTTTTCTTGGGGTATGGTAACTAGTCTTCCAACTTCTTTGATTATTTTTTCAGTTTTACAATTAGAAGATTAGTGATTTTTGCAAAATGATAATCATTGTGTTTGGTGATGTAGAAATACATACCTCTGGAAGGAAATCGATCGAATTTAGTACAAACTTCATGGGCTATGATGGGTTTAATTCATGCTGGACAGGTAATTAGTTGCTAATTATTAAACAATTATCTCTTTAACAACTTTTAAAACTTCGATAAATTAGGTGCTAATTACTAAACAATTATTTCTCTAACAACTGCTTGTGTGATACTTAGAAATTATAGATTCTGCCAAAAAATTGAAAAAATAATTCGTTTCATTTTGTCATTACATGGATTTAATTTATTTTTATCTTAGATGGAAAGAGATCCGACTCCTCTTCACCGTGCTGCAAAACTGCTAATAAATTCGCAGCTGGAAGATGGCGATTTCCCCCAGCAGGTAATTTTTTCGTAAAATTGATGGGAAAATAATTATGTAAGTGTAAGTGTAGTGTTACTATTACTCCATTTAAGATGACTATTTAATTCAGGAAAAAAAATATTCATTCTAAAGAGGTATAATTGACTACTTGCTGCTTGATCGATGGTAGGAACTCACTGGAGCTTTTATGGGGAATTGCATGTTACACTATCCAACATACAGAAACATTTTTCCGATGTGGGCTTTGGCAGAATACCGCTCAAAGTTTCAATCGCCCTAAATTTTCTGAAACTATTTAAGACATTCTAAATATCTTTCACACAATTATGAGCCAAAATCAAGACCATAATACCATGTAATAAGAATTATTGTCATTATAATATGTAAACATGACAAAGTACCTCTACAATTATGGCATGCAATAATGCACACATATGGAAGATGTGATCAACCATGTTTTTATTATTTTATTCATAGTATTGTATGATAAATTGGGCTTTTGACCTACATTAATCCACTAGAGTGAATGTATATCATTATTATTATTTATCCTTAATTTTCATTATGGTATCAGAGAGGTTTTATTTTAAAAAAATAACCTCTAAAGAACCATTTTATAAAGACTTTTTATTTTCAAACTTCAAATGAGTGCTGCTTTTCAAAAAACCCAAAAAAAAAAAAACATATATGAATGCTACCTATCTATTTTCCATATCAAAGCATTTACACTCTTATTTTTAAAAGTAGATTTTAGAAATATCATTTTGAGAACGTTCCCAAATTCACTACAAGAATATAAGCAATAAGTGATAGAAAATATCTATTATATAGGAAGGTGCATGACAAACAATCTATTTGTCATCTATGTTCTAATTTATTTATGATAAAGTCTTACCGGTCATGAGTTTATAATAGTTTCCAATAGTCATATTATGTCACACCATATTGTAGTGGGAAATTCAAAATTATTTGAACTTTTAGCATTTGCTTTGAATTTTTTGGCAACAAAATTTTTATTATTTCAATTAATATTATTGACAAATATTTATTATTATTAATTAGTTTGAATTTTATTATTATTATTTTGTTGCTATTGTTACAAAAATCCAGCAGCAAATTTCTTAGCCCTTCTGCAGAACCATGAATAAGTAAAAAGTGTGCTAGAATTATGAAGCCAGTAGCTAAATCTTCTAACGTATAGCAGGATCATTACTCCTGCATCAAATCCCATAAGCCTGGAGTAGAAACACTAAACTGTAGTAGAGCCCATTGGTGTTGGACCAAATTTATAAGTCGATGGACCAGATCCAAGATCATGGACTATGTAAAAGATGTGCAGAAAAGTCCAAATCCAATTACCATAAGGGCATAAGACTATAGATTAGATTCTTAGTTATAGCTCAGCCGAACTCCAGGTATGGATGTACCTAAAAGCCTGATCCAAAGAGATAGAAATAAATTATGGTACCATTCATGGAGATAAAATTACAGAATATCCGAATCTTAAGTGAACTAGATGACGAAGAGTATGAGTAGTTTGAATTCAAATTCTATGCTATCAACAGAAAGCTTTAAATATAACCTCTCTTCATCCCAAAAGGGACTAGACGTTATAAAAAAAATGGTTGTGTTTGTCTTTAATGGTAAAGCCATATAATTCCTAATTATAGACATAGGTTAAATTATGAACTACATTAAATTGTGTGCCGCATTTATTATATGCTCCGACTTATTTAGTTTTTAGTTGACTAGGTTTCTGTGTCAAAAGATTAGGACCCACTCTGGGGACAGTATAATTAGTTGCCATTAAAAGCTATCAAGTGCTACAAAAGCATGAATCAATGAAACCAATGTAAATGATAGAGCTATAGACTGCCACAATTTCTAAGCCCATCATAAAGACAGCGTAACAACACTAGCCCACAACCACCACTCACACAATAAATGGCTGACTTTGACACAAAATATGACCTAGCTGCTTGAGGAGCAGCAGCATGATCAGAAAAGAAAAAGATCTCGTGGTGGCTCTCAAAGTCCTTCTCAGGAGGGTGGATTTGTTAAGAGAGCTAGAACCCATGCAAGCCAAAATAATCGTAAAAGGGCGATCATCAATAATGTTGGAGTTCAGGTAGGACTTGAACAAAGGCTGAGTGCAAGACGTAAGTCCTGATGGCATGAAGAATAAAACGTAGGCTGATTCAACAGATCTCGAAGGAGAGTTAAGGAGACTTACGAAGAGGATAGATGTTATAGAGAAAAATCCTATTGGAACAGGTGGGACCTCCCTTCATTAAGGATATATTAAATGCATTGCTTCCCTCAAGATTCGAGATGCCTTAAATAAAATTGTTTGGAGGTGAAGGAGATCTAGCTAAGCACTTAGAGACCTACAGGTCATGGATAGAGCTGCAAGGTACAGTAAGAGCAGCCATGTATAGGTCTTTTTGTCGGACACTTATAGGAGCAGCATGCGGTTAATACAAAAATTTGAAGCCAGGTCTAATAGCTTCATTTGCTCAGTTAAGCCAGATATGCTGTAATCAATTTTGTGGGAGCCAAAGACCATCTGCTTCCTCTAACTCATCCTTTGTTAGTTAAATAAAGGAATGATGAGTCATTGATAAATTATATTGACTGCTTTAATAAAGATATGGTGAGAGTAGAAAATGTTAGATGGGTGGGTCGCTTATGATGGGCTAACCTAACTTGATCTATAAATGATAAGCAGTTATCATATGGGGTTATGGGAGTTGACGGACTTCCCATGTTAGTTTCAAATATATATACAAAACTCCCTTAAAAGAAAAAAAAAGGAGTGAATACAAAGAAAAAGCTTCAGTGAAAAAACTCATGAAAAGAATGGCATTTATATATAATTAGAGAAGGATTTTCAATTGTGATTTATTTCCGACCATAGATGTGATCCAACACTCAATTACTCTGCTGCTTAATTCCAGCATAAAGGTATTTCTTAAATTCTTATTTTTCTTTCATTGGTATCAGAGCCTGTTTTTGTGTTGGATTCGTGTGAATGGTTGAGTTTATTTCATAAAAATGCATGAATTTTATGTGTTAATTATTTTTCACGAAATATATAATCTGGTGGCTATTTAATTTTATGTTCTGGAATACTAGAATCAGTGTAAAAATTTTGGAATTGAAAGACATAAAACGACCTAGGGTTTAATTTGTACGAACCCTAATTAAAACATGAAACCCGAAACTTTATTTGATCATATCTTTTGATTTAGGAAATCTAGCATTGTAATTATATATCATTGGAAAGATCTTTTTGAGAGCTTTCCAACGATATGTGATTTGTTAAAAACAGACTTAAAACGAAAAAGTTATGGCCGAAATACGAATATGGTCTCATTAGGGTTACAAAATTCAGAAACCCTAATTTTGGAGAAGATGATGAACAATACCCGAATTGATTATTCAATGATTCTAGCTTATTCTGACCTCCGATTGAAAATCCAAAGCCACCATTGGAATCAGGACGAAAAATCAAGTCGGAAGGTGCTAGACACAATATCATTGGAGCCAAAAGAGGTGCACATGGGTCCCACTCTTCGATTATGCGCATAGGCAATGCATGACACTGTAGCACTATAGTATTGTAGCTCACACTATAGTGAAACTATAGCATACTGTAGCGCCTGTCTGTGCGTGTGGGATAACATGTCCATATTGATATTTTCCATATTTTTTACTATTCGGGACTATGATTTGGGTGCAATTTGTGCCGTTTAATCTGAAATTTTATTTTATATTTATTTTTAACATAAAATCAAAATTTTTAATTTTTTAATTTTGAAATAAAATTCAGATATTATATTATTTCTTGGATGAGCATTATACATTAATAAATATTTCGCTCTAATGGGAGCTCGAAAATATTTTTTATGGAAATTAGCTGAAATTTTATTATATCTCATGATTAGTTGTTTGTTAACAACCACTAATATCAAGTTTATGTTATTTGTCTTAGATGCCTCCCATTAAAAATTTATAGAATGAAGAAGAGGGATTAATGACGTATAGAGCTTGGTTTGCACCTGTCAATCTAATTGAAACTAATGATGGCTTATCTCAAGAAAATGGAAAATTATAAGATGGACCATGATCCTTTTATATGTATGAATATAGAAGACATATACGACGTCTTTATGCACTTAATGTGTGGAAAAGCGAACACTAAGTATATAGACTAGAATAATTATCAATGAGTCCTCATCAATTCCTTACCTGATGATGATAATACGCTTGTTTTCAAGGCTCGCATGTTAGAGGAGATTAAAATTCCCTCGCATGTTAGAGGAGATTAAGAATCTCTTAAACACATATTATATGCTGAGATGTGAAATTAAGCTAATGGAGGAGCGCCATCTTGCATAAAAAATTAGGTGAACTTCAGTACTTAGCATGCACACGAGCCTTCAAAATAGAAGACAAGCTAGTCACCTTGGTAGAGGGCAGAAGTTATGGTATGAGAATACTATAAATTGAATCATGAAGGAGGAACAATTATTTTTATATCGAGATATACACGAGTATAAGTTGGCTGAAAGAGTCATGAGCAACAAAGAATATTTTTAGAACTTGTAGAAGAGTTTAGTTGAATTATGTTTGGTCATTTCTTTAATTTGTGAATTCTTTATTTATTTTGTTGGTTGAACAATATGTTACTACATTTTTTT
Organism: Luvunga scandens; assembly: GCA_030449905.1. Lineage (NCBI taxonomy): Eukaryota > Viridiplantae > Streptophyta > Magnoliopsida > Sapindales > Rutaceae > Luvunga > Luvunga scandens. Next base: position 947,293 of record JASUUG010000696.1, read on the forward strand.
AATTGGATTTTTACATTAGTTGTTACTCAATTTAATATATGTTTTTTTCGGTATCTCATAAATTATTCTATTAAGTGGGATTTCTGATCAAATTGAATTTAACGAATTCATGATTAGAATTAATAATTTTGTGCATTAAAATTGAATTAATGATTAATATAATAAAGGGAATTGGATGATGATTGGAAGCTTTGACTACCTTTTGATTCCATTCTCAATATTAGTTTGTCATTTTTTAGTTTACATTTGCAGCAAAATTAATTGTTTATGTGTAACTAGTAGATGCCTTTATTGACTGTATTTTCAATTGTCTTTGTGTTAAAAGAAAATTAAGATGACATCTACATCCAAGAACATTGTAGTCGAGTTGAACAAGGGTGAGAAGCTGAATGGTGACAATTATGATATTTGGCACCATAAGATTCAATACATCCTTGAAGAGCAAGAGACTCTAGAAGCCTTCAACAACACCTTAGCTGAGCCTAAGCATGGAAATACCGCTCAACATAAGAGAGATCTTCAGGTACACCAGGCCTAAAAAAAGAAGAATAGCAACAATCGCATAACAATGTTGAGTAGCATGCAAGATGACCTCATGTGTGAGTTTGAGAAGTATGAGATTGCTCAAAAAATATGGGCCGCTCTAAAAAATAAGTTCAGTGGCACTTCGACCACTAAGCTAAGAAGGCTTATGATTAAGTTTAATTCTTATCGGAAGCGCCAGAATCATACAATGAGGCAGCATATGAGCAACATGTAAAACATGATTTGCGAACTTAAGGCTGGTGAACATATTCTGATTGATGAACAATAAGTTCAGGCAGTAATAAGATCTCTACCTGATTCCTGGGAACACATGAAGGTGAATATAATTCACAATGAAAGCATCAGAACTTTCAATGATATAGAACATCACCTAAAACTGGAAACAGAGCACCTTAAAGTAGCTAAGCTTTCTTATCGTGTTTATATGGCTGAGTCGAGTTTTAGTAAAGCTTTAGGCTTCAAGCGTAAAATGGGTCATAAGTATAACTAGACGGGTAAGAGATTTGATTATAATCAGAAGAAGTCAAATGCTAAGAAGCATCCAAGGGGAAGACGTTCTGGCAAGAAAAAGGACAAATCCAAGATGAAATGCTACAATTGTAGTAAGCCGGGCCATTTCCCTTGTGAGTGCATTAGGCAAAAAAAGGTGAGACATAACTCTATTTTCTTAAATTATGAGTTAGTTACGAGTTTTGTACTCTTAACCGATTCTCGTCCTATGTGAATTGTAGACTCAGGAGCGACAAACCATAAATCTCGTGATCGTGATGCATTTGTGGAGTATCGTCAAATTAGTCAAGGGACTATATGGATATACATGGGCAACAACTCCAGAGTTGAAGCAAAAGGAAAAGGCACCCGCAAATTGACTTTTTGTGGTGGACATATTTTTTTGTTACACAATGTCCTATATGCACTGGAGATTCAACGAAACTTGATTTCTATCCATGTTCTTCTTAAATTGGGATATAATTTAAACTTCCATGGTATTTGTTTGGAGATTTTTCTAAATTTAGTGTTTATTGGTACTCGACATTTAGTTAATGGTTTCATTGTATTAGATACAATGTTTAATGGTTCAAGTTATAATAATAGTTGTTCTTCATATGTTACTTTTTCAAGTAATAATGAGATAGATGCTATTACTTGGCATACTAGATTAGGTCACATAGGGCAAGAAAGAATGCATAGACTTGTGAGAGAGGGTATGTTGAGTCCACTCACCAAGATTGAATTGCCTATATGTGAAAATTTTCTAGCTGGAAAAACAATTAGAAAACCATTCGGCAAAGGAATTAGAGCTGAAAAACCATTGCAATTAATCTATTCCAACATCTGTAGTCCAATAAATGTAAAGGCTAAACATGGAACCTCATATTTTATCACATTCATTGATGTTTATTCATATTTCGGTCATGTCTACTTGATTTCTTACAAATTAGAAGCATTAGATTACTTTAAATTATATTTAAACATGGTGGATAATCAACTAGACAGTAATGTTAAAGTCCTAAGGACTGATTGAGTACGTGAATACCTTTCGAAATAGTTCAAGGAATTATATAATGAAAAAAGAATAAATAGACAGCTGACTATTCTTGAAATTCCGCAACAAAATGGTGTAACAAAAATAAGGAATAGAACTTTGTTGGAAATGGTTAAGTCAATGACGACACAATCAAATTTTCCAATATCATATTGGGGAGATACTTTATTAACTGCTGCCTATATACTTAATCGAGTTCCTTAAAAATTAGTCAATTCTACTCTATATGAGTTATCGATAGGTAGAAAACCTAACCTATCTTATCTACGACCATGGGGGTCTACGACTTATGTTTATAACTCCACCCATAAGTTTGGAAAATTGAGAGATAGAAGTAAAAAGTGTATCTTTATTAGATACTTAGAATACTCCAAACGATATATGTTCATTGGTGAACATAAAAGTGGAACTGTGACTGAACTAGAATCACGAAATGTCAATTTTTTTAAAAATGAATTTCCTAGCATTCGACAAGTTAATAAGGATTTTCAATTTTATGAATTAGAAAATCCAAATGAGGTTATCACTTCCAATGTTGATGTTGGCAATAGTACAAATCCTTCAAGCATTACTACTCTAAGTGAGAGTGAAACACCGAGCACATTGATTTCAACTAGGGAATCAACTCAGAAAAGTAATCATAAGCTAATTCCTCGTCATCATTTTTAGATTGAGGGAGAAGTTTTTATTATTGCTTCACATGATAATAAGGAACCAAATACTTTTGACGAGGCTTACATCGTCTGCTAGGGATTTGTAAATGAAAGCAATGAAAAAAGAGTGGAGTCTATGAAAGTTAATCAAGTTTAGGACTTGGTTGAACTTTCGCCAAATCTTAACGTTATTAGAAACAAATAGGTTCTCTGAATAAAAGGTAAAGCGATAAGACAATCGATAGAAATAAAGCAAGATTAGTCACTAAAGGTTATACCCAAAAAGAAGGTATAGATTATGAAGAGACCTTTCCATATGATTAATTTTAGCTATCATTGCACATATAGACCTTGAATTGCATCAGATGGATGTAAAAATTGCATTTCTCAATGGAGAACTAGAAGAAAAAATTTATATACAACAACCACAGGGTTTTGTTGTTAAAGGTCAAGAGTGCAAGATATGCAAGCTTAGAAGATCTATCTATGGCTTTAAACAATCCTTTAGACAATGGAATCTTAAATTCCATTAAACTATAATTTCTTATGGCTTCAAGATGGTTAAAGAAGACCATTGTGTGTACATTCAGATGTTTAAGGACATTTTTGCAATATTGTCTTTGTATATGGATGAAATTTTGTTAGTAACTAATAGTAAAGACTTTTTCAAAATTGTTAAAGATTGGCTATATTGAAATTTTGATATGAAAGACATAAGCGAAGCCACTTATCTTAGAGTCAAAATTTTCAGGGATCATTGAAGGAAACTTCTAGCTCTGTCATAAAAGTCTTACATTAAAAAGATCCTTGAAATGTTCAACATGGCTGATTGTAAGCTAAAAGACAATCTCTCAGTCTCGATATGTGCCCCAAGACTTCTCAAGAAAAGGAAAGAATGACTAAAGTTCCTTATGTAAATGCCATTGGAAGTCTCATGTATACCATGATGTGCAAAAGGTTTGATATCATTTATGTTATAGGACTGGTAAGTAGATATCAGGCAAATTTTAGTCGGAAGCATTAAAGTGCTATCAAGAGGATTTTAACATATCTCAAAGTAACTGCAAATTATTGTTTATGCCATCAAGAAGGTGGTTTGTGACTTGTTGGATATTCATATGCCGATTGGAGTGGCGATCTAGATGAGTGCAAACTAACTTCAGGATATGTATTTTTGTTAAACAGGGGAGCAATTACACGGAGTAGCAAGAAGCAAACATACACGACTTTATCAACAATGGAACTCGAATATATTACATGTTTTGTAGCAATGCAAGAAGCTGTGTGGCTTAAGAGATTTATGGAGGAGTTAGAGATTAGTATTAACAATATTAGTCCAGCAGCTATCTATTGTCACAATCAAGCTGCTATCTCTTTCTCTAAAAATGCCAAATACCATAGTAAGTCAAAACACATTGAGACTAAATACAATTTTATAAAAGACATTTTGGCGAAGAAGAAAGTAACCATTCAATATATATATATGCATAACTTGATAGCTGATCCACTTACTAAAACTGTAACAAGAGATGTATTTGCCTCTCATGCTAAATCATTGGGGTTGCGTAGATTGTAATTTTACATTGTCAAGATGTGCTTATTTGTTGTACACATCTTTATTATATGAGTTGTTTGAAATGTAATGGTGTCTCTAATTTCAATTTATTTTATGAAAGACATAATTACACACATATGAAAGTATGTCGTCAAGTCAAGATCAGCTTTCTTACATAAGTAGTTGCAAGCTGAGATGAGATAAGTAGAATAATAAAACGATATGTTTGTTTAAGTGCCAAATAACGAAAGTTATTCTACAAGTTTTGTCACTTTCATTAGAATCAAGATGAGGTCTTACATGGTATTTATCATAGACTGACTAAATTTACTCTACTATTATAAAGACTTGATTGAAGTTAAATGTGAGATCTTATTTTAGCACTAGAGGAAAGCATTCATTTTAAGAACTTAGGTCAGGCACTGTAGAAGAGCGACTAAACTAAGATTTATACGGTGAATTAAATTAATAAGAAATACGCTCTAAAATAGAGGATTCACCATAACGTGTGCATCATACCACACATGCTTAGTGAAAAAAAGAAAAAAGAAAAATGAGAGAATATCCCTTCTTCCTCATTTTGTAAGTTCTATATGATTTTCTATAAGTCAAACCAAGTATCTTTATGACTACCAATGATGTTTTTGAGATTTCAAACTGTTGTTTACTACTTTAGCATGTTATCAATGACCTTGAAATGATTCGGTCTATGAAACATGACTAAGAAAGTGATTATTCTGAATTGATGGACATGAGTATGATGGGAAGATTTAATTTTTCTTTTATGTGATTAATTGGTTGATCAATTGTATAATATCTTTGAGATATTACAATTGTGAATACATAAAGAGATTGTGCAATTTTAGCATACCAAGTGGATTTAGTATGCTTGAGCATTAAAATAAATTAAATTTAGGATACAATGACCATATTTTGAAATTCTCTTGATTACAATTGCAATTAAGACATCTCTTACCTGAGTTAGCAATTGAGATATGTTTATTGACTCATTGAATGGATATTTTGGATATGTTCATGGTCACACGGTATATTTGGCTGTGTGATTGAAGATATGTGGTTGTTTATTTTTTCTTTGTTCATTGCTCTAGTGCTTCAACATCGTCTCATCATGTGCGAGTGGGAGATGTTAGATGGATGGGTTGTCCATGATAGGCTGACCCGACCCAATCCGCATATGGTAAGCAATTACCATATGCAATTATTGGAGTTGAATAAAGTTGATTTAAAATCAACTTCCCATATTAGTTTTAGATATATATACAAAACTTCCTTAAAAAAAAAAGAGTGAACGCAGAGAAAAAGCTTTAGTGAAACAACTCATGAAAAGGAGGGCATTTATACTGTGATTAGAAAAGAATTTTCAATTGTGATTTATTTCCGACTATAGACGTGATCCAACACTTGATTACTCTGCTCCTTAATTCGATAAGAAAAGTATTTCTTAAATTCTTATTTTTCTTTCAAAAAACTACACTAACACAGTGGTTTTAATTGCCATTATGGTGGGTTTATGATTGGGGAGATCTCATTATTCACTCATAAAAAATGCACCAAGAACCTTCACTAAGTTATTATTACAATATAGATGAGTTAAGTTATTATTACAATATAGATGAGTTAAGTTATTATTACAATATAGATGAGTTAAGTTATTATTACAATATTAGATGAGTTAAGTTATTATTACAATATAGATGAGTTAACTAATACAAAGAGGAGTATAAACCCTGAATAACAAAGGTTAGGAGACAAAAAGAAAAAGAAATGAGGAAATAGTAGAGATAAAAAATGAAAAGGAAAATAAGAGAACAACACAAATTAAAGTTGTATGTTCTCTTTTATGTTGTTCAAATTAGTGAATCATCTTCTGTTGTTTGTGCAAAATATGTCCCTTAATTTTATATAAAGCTAAGGAATGTATGAGAATAATGCCAACACGATTGGTTGGCAAAGGTACAAATATTTCACCTTTAGGTAAGTTAAAATGGAATGGTACCAACCTAATCAATTAATAAGACCAGAGATATCCCACCTCTTAAAATGAAGTCCTAGCAAAGGTTGCTCGGCTTGACATCTTAAAAGATGTACAGAAAAGTATCAAACCAAGGAAAGGCCAAATGAGTGGAGGCAACCTCAGAAAAGAATTCATACTTTCCTAAAGAGAAAGGAAGTAGGAAAGTTGAGAAAAATTCTTACTCTCCTAAAGAGAAGAGAAGTAGGAAAGTTAAAAAGAAATTTTACTCTCTTAAAGAAAAGAGAAGCAGAAAAGTGAAAAGAATTCATTCTCTCATAATAAGGATAGAAGTAAGAAAGTTAAAAAGAATTCTTACTTTCTTAAAGAGAAGAAATGTAGGAAAAACAGGTAAGTTAAATGAATTCTTGGTCTCTTAAGGAGGAAAGAAGTAAAAAGTTTAAATTTATGGTCTACCAAATAAAAGTAAAGTAAAAAAGTTAAAACTTTTCTTAGAGTCTTTAAAGATATAAGAACAAGAAAGTTAAAGGGGGGTAAAGAATGGCAAGAAAGCAGAAGTATTAAAAATGCACAACTTTATTGTGTGAGGAGATAGTACAAAAGCCATACTTAATATAGCAGGTATTACAAAATGATAGAAGGAAAGTACAACATAACACTATAATGCGCAAGGAAGTAAAAAGATATAAAAGATGCAATTTAGTCATCTTTACAACTATCCAAAAAAGAAAGGTTGAGTTGAGGACAATGTTTACTACTTATAGCTCTCAATTGGTAGGCACCCTTCAAGAATTCCTCATCTTTGATATACACAAGCTCGTTAGATGCTTTGAATCGCTCAAGAACTACTTTCTCTTTATCATGTCAATTTTCTAATTTTTGTAATTCACTTGTCAGTTCTTGGACCTATTAAATTAATCATTGATTTTCAAACAAGTAGTATACTAATTCTACTTCTGAGTTAACAATGGAAAGAATTTTCTTAAGATAAGGAATAAGAATTTCTCCCTCTCAAAGTATCTTTTCTAGAAAAAAAGGAAAAAAAAAACTTGAAGACATGAGTAAAAAGGTGTAGAAGGATGCTTATATGGAAAGTAAAGAGAGAGAATGGCATTTGCTCCTATTAGCTTTTTGTGAATATATAAGCATCCAAGCTGTCGGACTTAAGTTGCAGGCAAAGATATTGTAGCGTTGTTGAATATATGAAGAAATTTTATCGTTTGCACAAAAAAATAACATGGATGAGCTAGAGTTTCAGACTGTTACAAAATATCTTGGCAAATTGAAGCAAGAGCTAAAATATGAGATTGTACAAGCAATTTGAGATATGGGTACAACGGTTGCTAGGGCAAAGAACTTAAAAGAATGAAAGAAACATGTTTCTAGAGCTCAATAAAAGCAATTCACTAGTGTGCAAAATAAACCAAGTAGTGTTGGGGTTGAAAACAAGCAAAAAAACATGCACTTTTTGTAATCAGATGCAAGAACCAATGTAGCACCATTAAGGCAGCAACCACCCAAACATCAGTAGTGACCTAGACAGCAGAATAATCTTTTTGCAAAGCCTATGTTGAATAAGTGTTTGAAGTGTAGAGAACTCGGGCATAGACTAAGTGACTCTCGGCTTAAAAATTTGAATTTGGTAAAGGCAGAAGTTGGTGAAACATAAGTGAATGACATTAAGGATAGGGATAACAAGGAGGCCTTGGAATTAAAAGTAGATAAGGGAAATTTGTTAAATTGTATTAAGCAGAAATTTTATTACCGCTGAAGTTTAAAGAGGATAACCAATCCAATAAAATTTTCAAAACACGTGATACCATCAACGATAAGGTGTGCAACATGATAATTGATAGTGACAGTAGTGAAAACATAGTTTTGAAGGCACTGGTTGAGGTGATGGGACTTTCAATGGAGAAGCATCTAGCACCATACAGAATAGGATGAATAAATAAAGAAATAGAAATACAAGTGACAGAGGTGTGTTGTGTTCGTTTCTCCATTTGATTGATTTATAAGAGTGATGTAGTGTGTGATATTATTGGGCAGATCTTGGTAGTTTGATGTAGATGCGATCCATAAAGAAAGGGATAATATGTGTAAGTTTTGATGAAAAGTAGGAAGATACATTTAGTGCCTTTAACGAATAAAAAAAACGATTTCTAAGGCTAAATGGAAGAATATTTTTAGCTATTATAAAATGACATCTAGAAAAAATTATAACGGCTTTAAGAAGCTATAGAAGAAAGATGAGTTTGAGGTGAATTCTATTTCTGAAGAGGTACAACCATTGTTAGCTAAGTTCGTTGACATTCACCATCAGAGATGCCAGATGGACTACCACCTTTGTGAGATATGGAACATCATCTAGACCTATTCCCCTATGCAAGTTTACCTAACTTGCCCTATTTTTGCACGAGTCCTCATGATTATGCGATTTTACAATGATTGGTTGATGAATTATTGCATAAGGGATTCATTTGTGAAAGCATGAGCCTATGTGTTGTACCAGCCTTGTTGGTTCCAAAAAGGGTGAGAGTTGGCGTATGTGTATGGACAGTAGGTGGATTAATTAGATTACAGTGAAATATCACTTTATTATTTCGACATTTCGAGATTTGCCAACTCAGTTAGATAATGTTCGGGTTTTCTTGAAAATAGACTTGCGCAGTGGGTATCATCATATTCAAATTAAGCTTGAAAACAAGTGGAAAACAGCTTTCAAGACAAAAGAAAGGTTGTATAAGTGGCTAGTGATGCCATTCAAATTATCTAATGTACCAAGCACCTTCATATGCTGAATGAACCAAGTTCTTAAGCCTTTTTCCTGCAAATTTGTTACGGTATATTTTGATAATATTTGGTTATATTTTGTTGATGTGGTGATGCACTTAGAGTATTTAAGAATGTTTATAGAGATATTATGGCGAAATAAACTTTACAACAATCTGAAGAAGTATAGCTTTCTATAAAGTAATTGTAGTCTTTAGGTTTCATAGTTGGTACGGATGGGATTAGAGCTATTAAATTAAAGATACAAGCCATTCGAGAATGGCTTACGCCCAAGATTGTGGGTCAAGTTAGTAGTTTTCATGGGCTAGCAACATTTTATAGGAGATTTATTTGCTGTTTTAGCACTATAGTCACACCTATTATAGAGTACTTGAAGAAAACAAAATTCAAATAGGGAATAGAAGAAGAGGCGACTTTTGATTTATTAAAGGAAACTTGTCCACCGTTCTTGTTTTAGCCTTATTAAATTTTGATAAGTTGTTTAAGGTCAAGTGTGATACTTTTGGTAAAGGAATTGAGGTTGTTTTTTTCCCAAGAATAGTGGCCAATTGAGTATACGAGTGACAAGTTGAATGAGGCACTACAGAAGTGGTCTACTTATGACCAAAAGTTTTAAACCATCCTTAAGGCGTTGAAGACGTAGAAGTGTTACTTGATTTAGAAAGAGATTGTGCTCTGTAGCTACCATTGTTGGGTTAATTCTACAGCTATGGACGTCAATGCACAAGTGTATACAACAAGTAATATACTGATGAGTATTCAGATCGTCTCTACAGGGATTGATGTTTTAGACTTGCTACAACAATCTTAACAGTGCAATTGTGTTCTAATTAAGACAAGGCAATTTAATAAACTAATGAACTAATTAAACTAAAATGGCAATAAAGAAAATTTTTACATCAAACATAAGGATGAACCAATGAAAATAGAGTAGTTGAGTGAATAAACTCTCTTAATAGCATTGACTAGTTTGTCAATTATAACACTATTGCTATAGCATCCACTACACCTTGTTGGACATCTTATATCTATTGTAATCTAATAGTGACCAATTGTTATGCTAACAGTAAATATAGCATTACCCGATCTAGGTTCCACTTACCCTACAAGGAGAATCCCTATGTCTAGTTCTTAATTAATTTTAGATTAAGCATGACCCTATTCAAATTGAGATTTAATCAACTTGGAAAACCTAATCTAACACCAAGTATTGCCTTAATTTGTTTCCCTAAGTCAGACATTTTTTAAGCTCTTTCTTAGCTAGTATCCACTAAATGAGTGATCAATCGAAATAAGAAATTAAAATAAATACAACTAAGACAAAATGCTATAGTAAATACAGAGCAACACACATATGTCAATTAATCATCTATTAAGATTGTTTGTCACTCAACTATAATCAAATTCAATTCATGATTTGTGATAGAATAGTAAAAACAATAGTTTCAACCATCAAATACATTCCCATGAATAAATAAAAAACAAGAAAACAAAAGAAAGAATTGGAGTCGCTTAATCTTGTGATATTTCCTTCTTTTTCACTGTCATTCCTCTGTTGCAACCCTCAAATCCTTCTCATTTTATGTTTTTCTTTTGTTTTTCTCTGTCATTTTTCCTTGACTGACGGCTCCCTTTTTCTTCTCATGAGTGCTTTTTTAATAACTCAAAATTAGGGCAACCGAAAGTGTGTGGCATGCATCATCCATTTTTTGAAGCTTCATATTGTAATTTTTTAATTATTTTGATTGAAATTTTCTCTATCAATGTTCTAGGATTGCTGCGGCAACAGCTACAACATCTGCATGCTCCAGATTTATTTCAATTCTTCTGCAGCTAAGTTCTTCCATTGTTTTTACAAGTTTATTGCAACAGTATGCCTTCCTTAAAACTTGAGCTTTCGGTCACCTACAATTATACACACAATCTACACACAAAATACTCTTAAACAACTCAACTTATAGAAAATTAAACTAGAATGAATACTTATGCAAAATGTAACTAAAGTGCAATAAAAACACATCATTTACTCTATAAGTAATCTTGATTTAAGCCTAACAGTGCTATAATAATTCTCATTTCATAAAGTTATCAACTACTAAGCATTGAAGTACTTTAACAGTCAGTAGAACCTTAGCAAAATGCATATGAGATGGGTGAGTTAAATGAAAAAGTTCACTTTTGTTCTAAAACACAAATCTGGGCAGCAAAATAAAGTGGCAAATTCGCTAAGTAGGTGAGCAACTTTGCTAGTAATTCAAGTCAATAAAGCTATTGGTTTTGAGTACTTAAAAGAATTGTACACTGAAGATCAGGATTTTGCTTATATTTAAGATCGCTGCATGAATCATCAGAATATGGAGGATTTCCTCATTTAGGATGGGTATTTATTCAAGGCTAGCCAGTTATGTATGCTTGGAAGTTCTTTAAAGGAACAGATTATCCACAAATTGCATGGAAGAAGATTAGACAGACATCTTAGACAGGATAAGACCAAGGCACTTATGGAGAAGCATTATTATTGGCTGCAGTTGAACAGAGATATATGGAAAATTGTACAGAGATGTCGGGTTTGTTAAGAAGGTAAGATACATACATAGAATACGGGTTTACATATGTCGTTACTTGTTCAAGCAAATATGTGGTTGGATCTGTCGATGGATTTTATGTTAAGATTGCAGCACACAAGGATGGGTTGAGATTCCATATTGGTGGTGGTGAATAGGTTTTGGAAGATGATACATTTTATTGCATGTGAAAAGACTGAAGATGCTACCTTAGTTGCATATTTGTTCTTTTGAGAGATACTGCATTTGCATGGTGTTCCAAAGACCATTACTTCAGTAAGTTTTGGCATTATCTATGGGATAAGTTTTGTACGCAATTGTAGTTTAGTAGTGCTTTTCGTCCACAAACAGATGGATAGACGGAAGTGGTCAATCAAACTTAGGGCAACATGTTGCGCTATGTTTGTGGTGACAAGCAATGGAACTAAAAAGCTACCTTGCCTCAAGTGCAATTTGCTTACAATACATGGTGAATCAATCTACTAGCAAAACCCCTTTTGAAATTGTCTACACCCTACACGTCAGGTTTGTGACTTGGCTATGATACCATTAGGAGTTGGAGCTAGAGAAAGCAAAGCAACGGATAATGCAGCAAAAAGGGGTCTGTGGATTTATGCTAAGGTATGAGCTCACTTAGACGCTGCCACTGCCAAGTATAAGGCTAAAGTGAACAAGCACCATCGTAAGAAGGTGTTTGAGGGAGGTGATTTGGTGATGGTATATTTGCAGCGAAATCATTTCCCCAAGATTTACACTAAATTAGAAAAGCACAAGTATGGACCATTTCACGTGGCATAGAAGATTAACGATAATGCTTATGTGCTTTAGCTGCCAGACAACTAAAACAACTCTCACACTTTCAATATGGCCGATTTGTTCGTGTATCATCCAAATGTTAAGGAGTTGTATCAGCCTAACTCGAGCATGAGTTCTTTTCTAGGTGAGGGGGGCTTATACAAGATAGTTGTGTCTTACAAGTACGGTACTTTCCAGATGCCATAACTTGATCTAGAAGTGTCCATTTTTAGCATATAATATACCATTTCAAAGCTTATAATGATAAAAATCTAATCCAAACTGTTTGAGCTGCCCCAAGGTCAAGTTGGAAATTTCGATTCTTTCCTCGTCGTTTTTTAATTTTAAGATTTTTTTCCTATTTTTCCTTATTCTTGTACAATTTTTATCTTTTTTATAGAACTCATATTTGAGTGCCATTTATTTTTCTTTTCTTATTTTGATTAAGAGAATTTAATTATCATATTATATTTTAATTTTGCATATTTTGGTAAATTTGTGATATTTATACTTGTTATAAAAGGGGCTCAAAATAGTAGTTTTATTTATTTAGACTTTTAATAAAATTTATCATTATTTAGAAATCTAGCTTCTTCTATCAGCAAACTCAACAACTTTTTCGTTTCATCACATATTTTATATCATGGTAAAATATAAAGAACTCATAATTCAATTAATTATAAGCATAAAAAAATGATGGAGAGAATCACTTGTGTTTAACGTAAGTGAAAAATAGAGAGAATCAAATCATAATAATTATCAAGAGAAAACAGAAGGAAAGAAAATGGAAATATTTAATAATATGTTGTATGGCTATTGATTTTTAGTTTTGTTATTAATAAAAATAAAATTCAGCATGTAATTGATCCATCGATTGGGTGGTGTTGAAAGGCCAAGGTTTTATGGCAATTATTGTGGGTAAAAAAAAAAGGTACTTCCGACGCTACCCATGTTAATTTACTTAATTTTTTTTCTTCAATTCCATCATGTTATAAGAGAGGGTTTGATGATTCCCAAGCATATAGAGATCAGCTAACAACATGTTGATAGATTTTTGGAGCATGACAATGATCGAAGAGTGCTGTGAGCCTTTGCGTTAAAAATTAAAATTAAAAACTAAACATTTCATAAATTGAAAATTGAGATAGCAGAAAAATTTGCGAAGGATCATGAGTTCAAATAAACAATCACGGACATGCTAAGCGATACTGCCAACAAAAGATTCGAGCATGACAATTAGAGTTTAAAACTAATGAAAAGGTGTGGCTCTCAACTTGTTAAAGTTTTTTGTTCTAGGGGATTATTAAACATTATGAAAATAATAAAAAGATAAGTGGTGGGTATTCATTTTGGCAATGATGGAACCGAAATCTTCTTTTTTATAAAAAAAAAAAAGTACTCATTGACAGTGACTTTGCTTTAGAAACACGTCCAAGACTCCGAGGCCATTTTAGTAATATAAAGTCGATACAAAATGTTGGGTCTCCAACTTTAGAAGTCTTGCTTCAAAAACACACCCTACACTTTGAGGTCAATTAAGTAACCAAGAAAGTGTTGGGAAATATATTTTATTTTTTAATAAAAATTTTTTAAAATATATATATTTTTTAGAATAATTTATATTTAAGAAATAAGTAATTTTTTTGTTGAGACTTAACTTATTAAAAGAGAAATATAAATAGCATAAGAAAAAAAATATTTTTCTTATAAGAAATAATCATTACAAATAAAGAGGTTAGATTCACTTACTTGCATGGATACAATAATTAGTTCTCTGTAAGTAAACAATTTTTAATGTGAGAGAAAATGTAGTTTTATTGAGAGATTGAATGTTATTAGGATTTAGTAAAAAAATTACTAAAGTTATTGTAATAATTTTTTACATAATAAATTTTCCTCTTGTCGTCTTTAGCAACTGTGGTTTTTCTCAAATATAAAAGTTCTCCTCGTAAACTCTTCTGTTATTAGTTTTATTCTTCATCTATTTTTTATTTATTATTTATTTAATATTTTTACTTATACGATCTTGAGTGGAATTAAAATTCCTTTATACAAAGTCAATTAATCAATACGAAAGGTTGAGTCTCCCTCTTCATAAGGCTAGCTAAGTAGTGGTAAACAAGCTTATTATGGAAAGAAGACAAACTTTTCAAGGTATCCCTCCATGGTTACGCCCATGCAACTTGAGGGCAAGAAGATTCAACCTCCGTCATTTCTATTTTCTAAGTCGAATAGGCCCCCGATCAATGTGTAAAAACGCAAAACTTATGAAAATTTTAAATTGAATCGGTCCATGAACAACGTGTACAAAACGTAACACTTGCGAAAATTAAACTCGTCTTCACTCTCCAGTCTCCAGTGTATTATTTTATTTTTTAAACTTTTTATGATATTTTGTTCAACAGAGATGTCCAACGGCCGTGTTGAGCGTGCATGACTCATTAGAAGTAGGTATGTGAGTAGAGATGTTAAGAATATCCACTCGGCCTAAATTTAGATGGGACTCGGACGAATACCCCGCCCGAGGATGAGGCTGGGGAACCAAACTTCAATCCATAAGTCCTAGGTCTGGCTTGAATACAAATTTTATTAAAATATTATAAAATATATATTATTTTAAATAATTACATTTATTTGGTCCGTCTATTATATATATTTAAAATTTTAAATGTTAGAGTTCATATTTTGAAGTCCAATTTCATTAAAACAAAATTAAAAAATAATAAATCATAAAATAAATTAAAATTATATATATGTAATATTATAAAATATAAATCTAGACTCTTTAAACCAAGATAAAAAACCTGATCCAAGTTTTAAAAAAACATGTTTAGGCCAAATTCAGGCATTGTTATATCTGAGCTAGGCCTAGATTTTTGCCATCCCTACCTGTGAGGGCACAAGGGGTCGACATGACATGACCACAAAGATTGGTGTGCTGAGTGCTATGCCTAAATAAAGTGTTGGTATTTAAATTTCTTTATTTGTCTTAATAGTCCTGCTAATCACTTTCATTCTAATACCCATTTTACCTCATGTAAACTTACTGAAAAAATATATAGCTTTTAAGTATAGCCAAATATAAATTTATTTTTAAAAATCCTAACTTATATTCTTAAACGACTATCTCTTCTCAAATATATTGATTACTTTTACAATCAAAGAAAATAGTTTCCAGCACTCCTTAATCTACCATAAGTGATTTGGTATTCAATTCGACGTGGACTGAAGATGAAGCCCTTTAAAATAAGGGTCGGCCTAAGTTACGGTTAACGTAACTTGCGGCCTTTTGTTTTTTTTTTTTTTATTTTGTTTGTTTTTCAAATTTCATTGAAGTCCCTTATACTCTAATTTATTTATAAATATTATGAAATTGTTTTAAATTTATTCACAAATTTTTAAAATATTAAATTTACCCCTATAATTTTTAAATTCTTAAAATACTCTCCATTTAATTAAAAAATATAATAATTATTAAATGAATTATAATTATTATTATAATAATAATAATTTTAAATGGATTATTATTATTATTATTAACAACAAAAACAATAAAAGTTATTATAATTAATTAATATATTAACAATGATTAATAATGATTTTTTAGTTAACAATAATTATTATAAATAATTAATTTTTTATTAATAATAATAATTATTATTAATAATTAATAGTAATAATTATTGTTAACAATTTAACTAAAACATTATTGTTAATTAATGTTAATATATTAATTAATTATAAACTCATCTCCAAATCCACGCCCTCTATTTTCTCATCACACTCTCTCTCTTCCCCTACCATCCGATCAAGATCACTCTCACTCTCTAGACCCCACATCATCAAACCCATTCACTCATCTTCTCAATATGACATCGCATCAACAATACCCCCAATAAATTTACCGTCACCACCTCCACCACAAGGAGCCAAGGTACTCCCATTCTTTTTCTCTATCTCCATTGGTCCCATCCTTCGTTTCCTTGTCCCTAAATAAATAAATAAATAAAAATAATTATTATTGTTAATAATTTAACTAAAAAATTATTATTAATTATTGTCCTATTATGGATTGGATTTGAAGTGTTGTATCAAAATCCAATTCAAATAGATTGGATTTAAAGATAAGTATATTTAGATTATTATTTTGTATTTTAATTATTGTGATTATTATTATTATTCAAAAATTAATTAATAATTATTATTATTATTGTTAACAATTTAATTAAAAAAATATTATTAATTATTGTCCTATTATGGATTGGATTTGAAGTGTCATATCAAAATCCAATTCAAGTGGATTGGATTTGAAGATAAGTATATTTAGATTATTATTTTATATTTTAATTATTGTGATTATTAGTATTATTATTATTATTTTATTGTTAACAATTTAACAAAAAAATTATTATCAATTATTATTAATATATTAATTAATTATAATACCTTTTATTATTTTTGTTAATAATAATAATAAAATTAAAATTATATAATTATAATTATAATAAATTAATAATAATTATATTTTTTAATTAAATTAATAAATTTTTTAAATTTAAAAATTATATGGATAAATTTTATATTCTAAATATTTATGAATAAATTTTAAAAAATTTATAATATTTATAAATAAAATAAAATATAAGCGGCCTGAATAAAATTTTATAATAAAATAAATTAAGAAAAAACAACCACCCGTAAGTTACATGAAACGTAACTTAGGGGGGTCCTTAACATAAAGAGACAAGCCCGTGACTCTAGCTCCATTTCTAGAAAATTCGTGCCAAATTCACGATCCCTCAGCAACTGTCAGAACCCAATGAATGACCCAGTGTTTCTTGCCGGTGTACGATGAAGATATTTATCTCAATAGCAGCAACTGTGGCTAGCGCAACAGGATCTACATACAAATCAGCCCCATCTAACCCAAACGATATCGCCAATTCCATCAATAATTGCTTGTCTAATAGCAACAACTATATTAGTTACCAAAGACTTTTTTGAACTCCCCTCGCCACCATCTAACCCAAATGAATCATTCCCCTATATATTGATTCTATATTATGCCTAAAAACTAGCATAATTTAACATGGAAACCGCCTATGAAATTAGCATTCACTGAAACAACATTCTCAGTGAATCCCAACCGAGAACAATTAAGGAAATTGTTCCATAGTTATCAAAGTTAACGTGTAAATTCTTCAAGTTTTATATGATGAGGATATGAAAAAAGTTAAAAATTATAATAAGTGTAATGTGGGTGTTTGATAAGGTATATTCATAAAGAATAATTATTTTAAAATTTACAATGAGGTTAACTGAGAAATGTTGGTTGATGAGATAATTTGAGGGGGTCAAATTTTACTATTTGTCTAAATATTGGCTAGTAGCCCCAACACAACTCATTTCACATTCTTTTTTTTTCAAAAAAAATTGGATTCTTCTTTTTATAAAAAATAGAGTGACGCTATTGGCACCCTCTATTTCTCTTATAAAACACCTCTTATTTTGTATTTACAAATTTATCAGGTAATTATTTATTTAGTTCTTATGTTTTGACCTAATTGTTTATTTAACCCTTGTATTTGAAAAAATACCTTAAAACATTCTTACAGTTAAATATATTACATTCTGACTCTCACTTTTTCATAGCTTTTTATGTAATATCTTTGCAATAATATTTTTGAAATTAATTCATTTATCTTTAAAAAATTTAATTTTAGCAAATTAACCAAAAATTAATTATTAGCAAATTAACCAATAAATAGTAATATAAAAAGAACTAGTATGTTTTGTATTTGTGCAACGATATTGCTAACAATAATTTATAAATAAATTAATATTTACCAACTCAAAAAAATACTTAATATCCTTACAACAACTTACTAATCATTATTTTATAGAAAATTAATTTACCAAATTAATCATAAAAATAAAATAGTACTATAAAAATTTGGGTTTCACATCGAATGTTGATTTTTAGTTTTTATGTTACATTTGTAAGTTTTTATTTTATTTATCATAAATACACCAATTTACCACACTTATATTAATTTACTTATTTTATATTTCATTTATAAGTCTTATATTCTATTTATATAATTTATATTTTGTTTTATAGTTAATGTTAATTTATAAGTTTTATCTTATATTTACATGTCTTATATTTTATTTATATAATTTATGTTGAATTATAATACTAATACTGTAATTTTAATCACGACATTGTAAAGTAATCATATAAAAATCTTAGAATTAAAATTTTTTTCTAGAAGAACTATATAATAAAATACAATAACAGATTTAGATTTCGGAGTCAAGATATTATTGATTGCTTTCATAGTCGATGTGAATTATGTAGAAATGATAGTTCCAAAAAAGTTATGTTTAAGAAGTAGAATTATTATTTCTCCAGCCTGATCCAAAATAATTAATAACTGGCAGTGGAGTTATTTTCCGGAATTATTGTCTACTTAACAAATTGTTTCAAATTTTGTCATATTTATTGTCGAGAGCCGTTCACAACGGCGATATCCGTCTATGGTCCTCGTGACGATATTTTTACTGGGAGAGTTATGGGACCAACGGCCTTTATGTTATCAAATCCCGTTTACTTTCATCGCTCGGCCGCAGAAATTCAGAAACAATTAATACTTTTCCTGTCTGATCCAAAATTAGCGTCCTTTATGATGTCGCCTGTAATATGCATTTTCGTGGTATATAATTGTTCTGTATATTATTTATTATCATGATTCCATAAGTATCTATGTTATTGTACAAAAATAATCTATTGAGCATCTCTCTCCATTATATTGTGACTATTTGGACTTATAATATAATTTTATAATAATATATGAATAGTAATAAAATGGTACATTAACTAGATGACAGCACATTATTATAAGGTGAACGGCATCACTCAATGGATTATTATATTACAACTGTTGCTGAAGAGTGGGTTGAGCAATTATTAATATTATGGTGATTATAATTTCTAAAAAAATATAAATATAGTGATAAAAAAATATAAAAAAAATTTGAATACAATAATTTATATGATTTGCTGTAAAGTATACGTTCATAAACAAAGACTGTAATATAATTTTATTAATAAATAAAAATTTATAAAATTAGAAAATAAACTCTAAAAATCTAAAATTTTAATACATCTAATTAGATTCTCACTAGAACACTCAACTAGCTCTATCAAATCTCTCAAATTACTTCATTTACAATTGCTCGGCATTACGTGGATGCCTTCAAATAAACAAATGGCTTAGTATTTATAGCCAAAGAGCATGCATGCATTTAATCCTTGTCCCCAAAAAATCTTTGAAAAAAATGGCAACCAAAAGCAACAATTTTGACCACCACATTTTTCTCCATGCATATGTCAACAAAAACATGTCTCCAATTTTACTTTTTGAATTTGGCAAGCCATTATTCGACTTTCAACAACAACATACAAGTTTGTCATGTAGTTTTACAGCGTGCTAAATAAAGCGACAACTACATTGCGTTGACATCGCCATAACATTTATTTTATAGAGATAAGATAATAAATGACTACCCTCTAAATCCCCAAAAAAAAAAGAGTACAATAAATGACTGAATAAAAATTTTCTTGATTTCATTCTCATTAATTTTGTAGGCCATCCTCAGTTTGCGAAGGACTTGTAAAGAGCCTAGGACGGGTGAAAATGATACCTGAAAATTGATAATTATAAGCGTACGTGAAGAACAATCATTTCGTTACTTGTGTTCTTGATAATTAAGAAGCATGATGTGGGGGCTTAAGATTGAAGATCATAAGGCAAAATATGATCCATACATATTCAGCACAAACACCCATGTCGGTAGGCTGATAAGTAGAATTTTGTAATTAGCAGTGAAGCTGGGATAGAAGAAGAAAGAAGAGAGAAAGTATTGCTGCAAGCTTAAACTTACCATGTCTTCATTCCTTTAATTCCAGACTACATACATAGTTTCTGGACATAACATACTAAGCTAGAAGATAGAACAATAATAGCAAATAATCTGGGAAATAACTAACTGGTGCTGAAAATCAGCAGTCAGATTATTCAAGGGGAACCACTGAAGATCCTCAACTAACAGAGTATTAACAAACTTGATCAAGTCTGAATGATGACCAAACCTTCCACTCTCCCCCTCCTGCTTCAAGTTGAAGACGTGCATGCAATCCCCATGCATATTCATACGTGCATGCGATCCTAATGAGCACATATCATTCCCTCCCCCCCCCCCCCCCCCCTCACAATATCCTTGTCCGCAAGGATGAAATCAGGGTATGTCTTGGCAAAGCGCCACTCAGTTTCCAAGTGGCATCCTCCATTGGCGCACCTGCCCATTTAACCAATATCTGAGGCTTGGGTGATATTTACCTTCACGTATCACATGTCGATCTAAGATAGCCTCAGGCTGTGGAAGAATTGTTGAAGTATCTGACACTGGAGGAAGTCGGGGAGAAGCAAGCGGTACTGATCCCAAATGCTTACGCAAAAAACTAACGTGAAAAACTTTATGAATTTGGGAACCAAGCGGAAGAGCTAACTTATAGGCAACTAAACTTTTTCAATGATTTGATACGGACCAAAATAACGTGTAGCAAGCTTCATGGAGCCACAAAAGGCTATTGATGTCTGTCGACAAGGCTGTAACTTTAAATACACATAATCCCCCACTTTGAAATTTACCTCTCATCGATTTTGGTACGCTTGAGATTTCATACCGTCCCGAGCCTGGAAAAGACTCCGTCGTAACTCACGCAAAATAGAATCCCTGTCTCGGAGATATTCATCCACTGCTTGGACTTGTGAAGTACCCGGTACACATGCCAATAGACTCGGGGTCAGAACGCCATATACAGCTTCAAAGGGCGATACTTTAGTGGAAGAATGAGTTGTATTGTAGCTGAACTCAGCCTACGGAATCCATTCCAGCCAGTTACGCGGCTGATCTCTTGCAAAACAATGTAGATACTATTCTAAGGTGCGATTGACCACCTCGGTTTGGTTGTCGGGTTGTGGGTGGTATCTACAGCTCATGCATAGCTTGGTACCTTGCAGCTGAAACAGAGTACGCCAAAACAAACTGATAAACACTTTGTCTCGGTCGCTGACAATTGAAGTGGGAATACTGTGTAGGCGAACCACCTTGCGAACAAATGCCTTGGCTACAGTTACAGCAATAAAAGGGTGCTTTAAGGGCACAAAGTGGGCATACTTCGTCAATCGATCCACGACCACCATGATGACATTGTACCCATCAAAAAACGATGACCCTTTGATTAAGTTCATTGAAATGTCAGTCCACATCTGTTTCGGAATCGGTAGCTGCTGTAGTAGTCCAGCGGGCCTCATGTTGTCTGCTATTTATACCGCTGGCAGATGTCGTAGTGTTGAAAGAATTCTTTCATCGTACGCCTCATGTTGGGCCATAAAAAACTATGCTTGATGCGGGGAAGAGTTTTGTGGTAACCAAAATGCCCACTTACCGGAGATGCATGACAGCCAGAGATTATTTTAGGAATCAATGATGAAGTGGAACTCAAGCAGACTTTATCACGTTTGAACCAAACTCCATCTTTCTGTAGCTGCTGACTAGTCTGAGACGAGCTCCTCTGAGATAAGTCTTCATAAAATGTGTCCTGCTGTACCTCTTATTGAAGTGTCGGCCACCCCAATTTGCATGTGATAAAGAAATTGCTAAAAACTCCACCATTCGAGATAACGAATCTGCAGCTTGATTCTCACGACTTTTTTTATATTCAATTTCATAATCATATCCAAGGATCTTAGGTAGCCATCGGGTTTGTTCTGGTGTTGTGATCCGCTGTTCTAGCAAATATTTGAGACTTTTTTGGTCGGTCCGAACTGTAAATGGTTTCCCGAGTAAACACAGTTGCCATTTTCGGATTGATTTAACAGGTGAAGAAGTCAATGCTTCTTTAATTGATAAAAAGCCATTGCTGCATCTTCAGTCCAGAGGAAGCCATCTTTAGTTAAGAGTCTGGTCAAAGGACCTGCTATACCCCTAAAATTGCGAATAAACTTCCGGTAATATCCAGCCAAACCAAGAAATCCAGGAACTCCTTTTGTCGTTGTTGGTGTAGGCCAATCAATGACTGTTTGCATTTTGGCAGGATCAACTGCCACACCCTTTTCGGAATGATATGACCCAAATAATCAACCTGCAAAACTCCGAATAGACAATTTGATTCTTTGGAAAACAACCTGTTAGTTGATAAAATTTCTAAAACAAGACGAAGATGCGAGAGGTGATCTTCCCAAGTTCTAGAGTACACCAATATTTCGTCAAAGAAAACAAGGATGAACCTCCGAAGATATGGGCCAAAAAGATCATTCATGAGACTTTGAAAGGTTGCAGGAGCATTGGTGAGTCCAAAAGGCATCACAAGAAACTCGTAATGTCCCTTGTGTGTACGAAAGTCTGTCTTTGGAATGTCCTCTTCTTTCACACGGATTTGATGGTATCCTGCCCGTAAATCCAACTTTGAGAAGAATTTGCCACGTGGAGTTCATCCAAGAATTCATCGATGACAGGAATTGGATATTTATCCGTGATTGTGATAGTGTTAAGGGCTCTGTAATCCACAAAATGTCGCCAAGACCCATCTGCCTTCTTGAACTGGAGGTTAAAAAGGGCTGCTGCTAGGTCGAATCAAACCTGCTTGTAAGAACTCTTTAACCATTTTTTCTATTTCATTTTTCTGGTAGCAAGGATATCGGTATGGTCTTACTGGTTTTGTATTTAGCTCTAAGGGAATTTGGTGATCATGTATCTGTTTTGGTGGTAAGCCATAGGGTGGTTGAAAGGCATGACGAAATTTTGTTAGGAGGCGCATGAGGTCAGGTGGATATTCATTCAAGTCTTTACTGTTGATGACAGGAATAATCTAAAAAATAAAAAACCAGTGCCCTGCAAATTGAGAAACTCCTTGTCAGTGAGAGCCTCCATGCCTACTCGTTCCATTCCTCGAAGGGTATGGGCGTCTTGTCCCTTTTTGAAGGCCATCGTCAATTTCTTGTAGTCCATCTCGATAGGTCCAAGAGTTTCAAGTCATTGAACGCCCAACACCAATTGACATGCTGCGACGGGTAAAATGTAATAATCCGCGGCGATGGGATGACCTTAAATTGTGAGAGTGAGTCCCCGGCACTGTCCGGAACACTCTATCTGCTCTCAGTTTGCAACCATGACTTGAAACTTCTTGTCGCGAACCACTGGTAACCTAACTTCGAGGCGATAGCTTGATCAACGAAGTTGTGATTCTTCAGTTTGCATTGGACACGAATGGTTTGAGAATGTGTTGTACCGGCAATAGCATGAAAAGAAACTTCTGGTATAATTTCATAATTCTCTGGTGCATGTTGAGCTTATTCATCATCGGTGGTGCCCAAATGGGGAGAGTCTTCTATCATAAATAGTTGCGGCTGCTCACAATGATGGCCCGGCACGAACTTCTCATCACAGCAGTAGCATAATCCTTTCTCTCTGCGTTCTCGTGCCTCCAGGTTGGTGATTCATCGAAAGGAAATTGGTACATTACTAGGGCTCTGGTTTGTTTTTTGGACGGGCGGGGGTCCTAGCACGCTAGCTGTTTATTCGGCACCGTCCTAAGTGGCACTAAGGCTGTTTGGGAATGATACGACATGCGAGTCTTTCTTTGCAGTAGGCTCCGTTATTCGACGAGTCGAGCCACTCCTATAGCGTCTGCTAAGGTTGGAGGCTGTTTGATCTTAACGTCTAAGCGGACGTCATCTCGGCGTCCTGCAACAAACCAACGAATGAGAAAATGTTGCGGTAAGCCATCAACCTGATGGGAGAGCTTTTCGAAAGCTTCTCGGTAGGCTGCTACAGTTGCAGTTTGTTTGAGGCGATTCAAAGCTTCAAATGGGTCCTGGTAGTCGGTTGGGCCGAAACAGAGCAAGACTGCTTGGGTGAACTCATCCCAACTTAAAGGTCGCGAAACTTCATCAACCATCACTGCCACTGTAAGGCGATTCCCTCTAAAATGGAAAGAGGCTAGTTGAACTTGTTGATCAGGGGCAATATCTTTGAAGTCAAAGTATTGCTCTGCTTTGTAGATCCAACCACTTGGGTCTTCACCGTTAAACTTTGGAAACGACAATTGTATATAGTGATGGGGTCGGTCGGTAGTTGGACCATGGCGAGGACTGGATTCGTTTCGGTGGTGTGAGGATTCTGCAGGGGCAAAAGGGTTGGTTTCCGTATTGACAGTGTTTGAGCTGCAAGTGATTCGAAGGGCTTGAAGCTCTGTTAAGATCGTTTGCAAGGTGGCATTAACTTGATCAAGGCTCGACTCATGGCGGGCTAAAATTTCACTAACATCGTTGTGGAATTCAGCATTAGTCTTGCCGCAAGTATCCATGATCAGACCTGCTCTGATACCACTGATATGTAGAATTTTGTAATTAGCAGTGAGGCTGGGATAGAAGAAGAAAGAAGAGAGAAAGTATTGCTCCGAGCTTAAACTTATCATGTCCTCATTCCGTTAATTCCAGACTACATATATAATTTCTGGACATAACATACTGAGCTAGAAGATAGAACAATAATAGCAAATAATCTGGTATATAACTAACTGGTGCCCCCAAGGGCGTAGTCGAATTGGTTGGCAATGCAATCTGTCGCCCCTCATTTGTGTGGACTCGGGTTCGAGCCTTGCGGGTGGGGAGGGGGATAAAAATTGATTTGGGCTTGCCCATCCCCTTTTTCCTTTTAAAAAAAAACTAACTGGTGCTGAAAATCAGCAGTCATTGATTATTCAAGGGGAGCCACTGAAGGTCCTCAACTAACAGAGTATTAACAAACTTGATCAAGTCTGAATGATGACCAAATCTTCCACTCTCTCTCTCCTGCTGCAAGCTGAAGACAAGCATGCAATCCCCATGCATATTCGTACGTGCATGCAAGCCCCATGCATAATCATAATGAACACATATCATAGGCAAATTTGGGAATTTGATCCTGATGCAGGCTCCCATGAAGAGCTAGCTGAGGTTGAGGAGGCTCGTTTGAATTTCTTCAATACCACTTCAATGTTAAAAATTCTTCTGACCTCATCTGGCAAATTCAGGTAATTTGTGTAATGCACAAACACTAACATGTTTTTTCCAATTTGATTAACAGAACATACAAAAGTTGTTTGCTAATTAATTGCAGTTTTTAAGAGAGAAGAAATTCAAACAAACAATTCCGCAGGTCAAAATTGATGACCATGAAGAGGAGATAACACTTGAAATTGCCACAGCCGCATTGCGGAGGGCAGTTCACATATTTTCAGCCTTGCAATCTAGCCATGGCCACTGGCCTGCTGATAGTTCTGGGCCCTTGTTTTATAACACCCCATTTGTAATTATCTTTAATTCATAATTCTCGCAAATTTACAATCACAGTACCTTTTTAGTCACTCAACTATTAATATAGCTTTGAAATTTTTAAAAATATGCAGGTTATTTGTTTATACATTACAGGGTATCTTAACATTATATTCTCTAGTGAACATCGCAAAGAAATGCTTCGTTACACGTACAATCGTCAGGTACTTAAAAATTAAATCATTGATTATTGTGCCAGGTTTAAATCTCATGCACATTGAATAATTTTGAATTGCAATATTATGTGCATTATATAAACAGAATGAAGATGAGAGATGGGGATTACACGTTGAGGGGCACAGCACAATGTTTGGTACTGTTTGTAACTACATTTACATGCGTTTACTGGAAGAAGGACCCGACGGTGGCGAGAACAACGCTTGTGCAAGAGCTCGAAAATGGATTCTTGATCGCGGTGGAACGATGGGCGTAACATCTTGGGGAAAGACTTGGCTTTCAGTATGATCCATCATTCTTCTTGTCAAATCTTTCACACATATGTATTTATACCAAATATAGTTTTAATGTTGTGAAATCCTGATTAACCAAAAACATTTTTCTAACAATTTGATTTTTTTTTTCTCTCTCTGTGTAGATTCTTGGTGCATATGAATGGTCTGGATGCAACCCAATGCCGCCAGAGTTTTGGAAATTTCCTTCTTTTTTTCCCATAAATCCAGGTAATTAGCACATGGATTTTACATTATTATCAATTGTTGTGTTACCCACATACTCATATAAGCAAGCATATGGTTTTGAGCTTGAGGATGTTGATGATATTATCTCAAATCATTAGTTTGAGATTAGTTACTCGACGAATAATATAAGCATTAGGCAATCCTCTTCCGTTAGTTTTAGGGTGATTTTTTCTAAAAAGGGTTTTTAGTTTTTTTTTTTAAAAGGAAAGGGAGGACGGGCAAGCCCAAATCAAATTTTATCCCCACCTCCAAGACTTGAACCCGAATCCACACAAGTGAATGGTGACAAATTACATTACCAACCAACTCGCATACGCCCTGGGGGGCTAAAAAGGGCTTTTAGTTAGTCATGTGGGCTTTTATCATAATCAAACTTAGTAACTCACCTACGGGTGAACATAAGGGAGAGATGCGGAGGATATATGTATTATCTCATATCGATTGAAAATAGTTGTTAGGTTAATAACAATAATAAGAGCTTGAGGCAACCCTGTAGTTGAGTTAAGATCAAGAACAGATGATACAGGTTCAACCCTCCTATTTGAAGGATTGTGTTGAGCTCTATCTGTGACCTTTTTGAAGGAAAAGTTGAATTTTAAATTAAAATTAAAACTAAATGAAATTTTATTTAAATAACTTGTTTCTACAAGCTAAATAATGAAAATATCAATATTTAAAGTTCTATAAAATTTGTTCCATGTCGGATAATAATGAAATTGGAAACCAATTGATGTGATTATACATATGTGGAATGAACAAAATTATTGACGAAAAATTTTACATTTTGCATGTAATATGCAACACTAATTATCGATGGGACAATAATTTTACATTTTCTATATGGAAACATAAACTGTATCAATACAATCATGCAAACAATTTTGTGACACTCCATATATATGTGTTTGTTGATACAATCAATCCCTCTAAAATGTATTAACTATTATAATATTACCTTAGTTTGTTATAATTAAACATAAAAAGAAGGGTATATCAATTATCATCTAATTAGATGGGATTTTTCAAAAATTAATTTTTATTAATGTGCCAGGCCGGGCTTTTCACTTAAAGTCTTAGTCCAGGCCCTTAGCCATTGGGTCAGACTGAAGCCTGCAGGTTTGGGTAGGCTGGCCTGAATTTTCTTGTCCAACTTTTCTTGAATCAGTTTTTTAACATAGCTAGGCTGTGAACTTCTATGGAGAAAACTCTCAAAAATGTAACTATTGGACATGAATTATGAATTAAGCTCATGTGCTTTTGTAAAAAAACAATTGCGGAAATTTAATCCATTAATGTTAAGTTATAAGATTTATTTATTTTTCCGACAATCCAGGATCAATGTTTTGCTACGGCCGGTTGACATAGATGCCTACGTCATATTTGTATGGGAAAAGATTTGTTGGTCCAATAACACCACTAATTTTACAATTAAGAGAAGAGATTTACACTCAACCTTACAACGAGATTAATTGGAGTTAATTGCGACATTACTGTGCAAAGGTTTGGTTAATTTAGTTAGTCCTTTAAAAAATACAATAAAATAAGGCGTATTGAGAGATTTTATTCGATTGAATGATAATTGTGAAACATTTTTCTTACAAGAGGATCTCTTCTTTCTACATACTCCAGTACAAAACTTGCTTTGGGATACTCTTTATTATGTTTGAGCCCATTTTCAATCGTTGGCCTGGTATGGCGTCCTTGGTTCTACCTATTTTGACGTCTAAGAGTTTTCCTTCCACTAAAAATTAATAGTAAGTTGTATCACTTGGGTACCTCGAGGGAAACCCAAATCCTCCAATATTTGACTTCAAGTCAAGTTGGTAAAAGGCAGTTTTGTTATTCATTGAACTTTAAATAAATAAAGTGATTACAAATTTAGTTCCCTCTAATTAGGAAGACTTATTCAAATAAAATCTAAACTCAATAATCCAAACTAACAAACAAGACTAATTCAACAAAAACTAATTCAAGGCCATATAGCAAGTTGATAGCCATGTAACGTACATGTGTTTATTGTTGGTAACAAATTCCCTCCCACTTAAAGAAGTCACTTGTCCTCAAGTGCAAAATCTGGAAACTGATTCTTTATAAACCCAATTTCCTCCCACGTTGCATCCGATGGTGAAAGGCATTACCAATGAATCAAAACTTCTCCTTTTCCTTTACGCCATTGGTAATCTAATACAGCTTGCGGAGCAGGGACCGTTTTATCATCGATTACTACTGGGAGCTGAGATTGAACATTAATACTATCTCCCACCATTTTCTTCATGAATGAAACATGAAAAACAGGATGAATACAAGCATCTCCAGGTAACTCTAATTTATAAGCTACTGCACCAATTCTTTGCAAGACTTTGAAAGGCCCATAGTATTTTAGGGAGAGCTTGAGATATTTTATCATTGACAATTGCCTGTATGGTTGTAACTTCAAGTATACCCAGTCACCCATATAAAATTCCCTCTCAGTGTGCTTGGAATCATAAATCTTCTTCATCCTTGCTTGAGCAATCTTGATGTTTTACTGCAGGTCTTTTAAAACCATGTCTCTCTGTAAAAGTTCTTCTTCAATAGAAGCCACTTTAGCAGTTCCAAGAACATAAGACAGCAAATTTGGAGGCTCTCGCCCATATACTACCTCAAATGGTGTTCTCTTTCTAATTGAATGACAGCTTGTATTGTAACAGTATTCAACCCAAGCCAACCAACGAACCCAATGACTGGGTTGAGAACTTGTGAAACAACATAGATACATTTCAACAGTTCGATTCACCACCTCACTTTGTCCATCTGTTTGAGGATGATAAGCTAAACTAAAATTGAATTTTACACCATTAAGCCAGAACAATTCCCTCCAAAAAAGACTTGTAAATGTAGAATCTCTATCACATACAATAGATTTTGGCATCCCATGTAAGCGAAATATATGATCAAAGAAAGTTTGTGTAACACTCTAAGCCGTGTACGGATGCGATATTGCAGTGAAGTGAGCATATTTTGATAACCCATCAACCACCACCAAAATAGTAGATTTTCCCTTTGAAGCTAGCAATCCATCAATGAAATCCATAGCAATGTCTTCCCATATTTGACTAGGAATAGGCAAAGGTTGTAAAGGTCCAGTTGGCATTATATTCTCAACCTTATGTCGTTGGCAAATGTCACCATTCTTTATAAACTACCTGATATGCCTTCTCATTCCTTGCCAATAAAATGTGCTACGAATTCGGTGTAAAGTCTTTTGGAACCCTTCATGTGTGCTTCCATGTGTAGCTTCTATTATTTCATTAATGAGAGAAGAATCTGTTGGCAAATAAATTTTCTCTTTAAAAATGAGTAATTCATTTTGAATTCTCCATGGTCCAAGTGCTTTCCCTTCCCTTGTAAAATGTATTAACCTTTGAAGAGGTGGGTTCTTTTCAATCTCCACTTTAATAGCTTCCACCCAATCTTGTATTGGCTGAGAGAGAGCCAAAATTTCTGCTGAGCGAAATTCTTCTCTTTGGGGCAGAGCATCTACTACAATATTCTCTTTCCCCTTTTTGATAACTACCACGAAGTCAAACCCCATCAATTTATAAAACCATTTTTGTTGTGCCTTTGTTGTTATCTTCTGATCCCATAAATGTTTGAGACTTTGTTGATCTTTGAAGACTGTGAATTGTCTTCCTAACAGATAAGCATGCCATTTTTGCACAACAAGCACAAAAGCCAACATCTCTTTCTCATAAGTAGAAAGTAAGAGGTTTTTCCCGTGCAAGGCATGGCTAAAAAATGCAATTGGTATTTCTTGTCTCAAAACAGCTCCTATGCCAGAACCAGAGGCATCACATTCCACAATAAAAGCCTTTGAGAAATTTGGAAGAGCCAAAACAGGAGCCTTAATCATCACCATTTTGAGTTGTACAAATGCTTCATCAATAAGTGGAGTCCATGAAAATGAGTTCTTCTTCAGCATGTCAGTGAGTGGCCTGGCTATTTTACCGAAATCCTTGATGAATTTTCGATAATAGCCTGCTAATCCTAAGAAACCATGCAAAGCTTTAACAGTCTGCGGTTTAGGCCAATCCACCGTGGCTAAGACTTTGTCAGGATCAACAGCAACTCCTGCATTTGAAATAATATGGCCTAGATATTTGACCTCTTTTTGGCCAAGTTGGCATTTTTCAGCTTTTACAAACAATTTGTTAGCTTTCAAAATAGAAAATACTTCATGCAAATGTTTGATATGGTCAGCCCAAGACTTGTTATAAACCAAGATATCATCAAAGAAGAAGAGAACAAATTTTCTCAAATAATTTTTGAATACCTCATTCATGAGAGCTTGAAATGTCGAAGGTGCATTTGTGAATCCAAACGACATAACCAAAAATTCATAGTGGCCATCATGAGTACGGAAAGTCGTTTTCTCCACATTTTTTGAATGCATCCGTATTTGATGATAACCAGAACAAAGGTCCAGTTTTGAAAAAAATTATGTACCATGTAGCTTATCCAATAACTCATCAATCACAGGAATGGAAAATTTATCTTTGATTGTAATTTTATTTAACGCCCTATAATCTACACATATACGCCAAGAACCATCATGTTTTCTCACCAAAATCACAGGAGAAGAATATGGGCTTGTACTGCTACGGATCACACCATTGGATAACATCTCGCCCATTAATTTCTCAATCTCAATTTTTTAGAAATGAGGGTATCTATAAGGCTTGACACTTACTAGTCCCTACCCTGGAAATAATGGAATTTTGTGGTCATGTGTTCGTTTTGGTAGGAGCTCTATTGGTTCTGCAAACACCTCTCGATACTTCTGTAACAGTGGTTGTAATTGTTAGAGAATAGTGTGGCTGTCCTGAACTAGTAGGGTCGGTATAGAAAATAGGGTCGGTATAGAAAATAGTTGAAGAAGAATGCCATCTTTCTTTTTTCTAGCTTCTTGCTCAAACTGGCTTACATCAACCATTTTATCATCTGGAATGATTAACCCTTGTAATGCCACCTCTTTGTCTTGCAAACAAAATTTCATTTGTAACTTTGAGAAATCCCAAACAATAGGTCCTAATGTACTCAACCATTGAGCCCCTGGGCTGACCAATTTTTCACTCGATGCCACCATCACCTTCAAGTTCCCACTTGATTGCAGCTTCAAACCTACTTTCTTGGCTAGCTTCTCACTGATAAAATTATGGGTACTACCCGGATCAATTAGAATATTAACAACCACATGATGAATATGGCCTTTTATCCTCATTGTCTTAGGCACCCGAGCGCCGCTAATAGCATGTAGTGATATCTCAAGAGTTGCCACAAAAAAAAACCTTTTCCGCTTCATCCTCCATGACCATATCACCATCTTCTTCATCTAGACAAGCTTCAATCACAAATAGCTTTGGACATCGAGGACATCGATGCCCTAGTTGGAATTTTTCATCACAATTATAACAAAGACCTCTTCTTCTTCTATCTTGTAGCTCTGCAGTTGATAGTTTTCTAACTGGAATTGTAGAGGTGCCATTGGTTTTATTCTTAGGTGGTTGGAAGTTCGATAGCAACACTGAAGGATTCACTTTTTTCTATAGCAAGTTTCGAGCTTCAAATAATCTTGCCAACCCAATGGATTTAGAAAGTGTCATTGGTCTTCCAGCTTAGACATTAGCTCGGATAGAATCTCGTAGGCCACTGACAAAGTAACTCACTTGTCGTGCTTGAGGTAAATGCCCGACCTTGGCCAAGAGTCTTTCGAATTGCGATTGGTATTCCTACACAGTTCCACGTTGCTGTAATTTGGTTAGTTCACCAAAAAAATCAAAAAATTGGTTCGGGCCAAAGCAAGAAAGCAACTCCTTTCGAAAATCATCCCAAATGAGATGAGTCATGTCTTGTTTCAATAACTGATACCACAATTGAGCATCTCCTTCTAGATGGAATAAAGTGTGTGACACTCGATCAACTTATGGGGTTTCGTGGAATTCAAAAAATTGTTCAGCTCGACATAACCAACTCATGGGGTCTTGTCCTCTATTGTAACAGGGAAAATCCAATTTAACAAGCTTGGGAGCCTATGAGGTTGTTGAACCCTGTTGGTTTAGATTGCTATTTTGTCGTGTAGCATGTGTTCTAGGTGGAGCTTGTGAGGTTTCTTCATGTTCTCTAGTTGATTGGCTCACCAATTGGTCCAGTCAAACAAAAAGCTTATCAAACATGTCTGCCATTTTTGTCATTAGATCTTGCTGTCCACTGGAAAGTGACGCCACAGTTTGCTCTAATTGCTCTACTCTCTGCTCCATGCCTGAGCTCTGATACCACTTTGGTATGGCGTCGTTGGTTCTACCTATTTTGACGTCTAAGAGTTTTCCTTCCACTGAAAATTAATAGTAAGTTGTATCATTTGGGTACTTCGAGGAAAACCCAAATCCTCCAATATTTGACTTCAAGTGAAGTTGGTAAAAGACAGTTTTGTTATTCATTGAACTTTAAATAAATAGAGCAATTACAAATTCAGTTCCTTCTAATTAGGAAGACTTATTCAAATAAAATCTAAACTCAATAATCCAAACTAACAAACAAGACTAATTCAACAAAGACTAATTCAAGGCCACGTAGTAAGTTGACAGCCACGTAAAGTACATGTGTTTATTGCTGGTAACATGGCCCTTCACGAATTGAGAGATAAGTCTCTCAAAGTATCTATGAAGCACACTAATTGTTGATGCAAAAATCTAATGACGAATTTTAGCCCTGCAACAACGCTATTCCAGTCCTCCAATCTTATGCTTTGCGAGAATAGTCCTTAATCTTGCTCCTGCTCGGGCTAGTGCATGAATCGACCATGACTAGGAAATCTGTACTCACAACAAACGGTTAGAGGGCGCCAGAAGTTTTTCCGGTAAAAACCCTCCGACGCTCAAATCAGTAATTGGGTTCATTTTCTTGGAAAAACTCATAACAACCCTCAATGGCCTTATAAACAATTTAACTGAAAAAAAAACGATTAAGATTCAACGAGAGAGATAGAGAGAGAGTGAGAGAGAGAGAGCTTCTGCCTTCTTTTTTTCCTTTACCTTTGTTCTCCCTTCCTTTTATGAAGATGAGGCTAGTCAGTACATCACCATTGGATGTGTTGAAAAAGTGGCAATTAAGGTTGGCAAAATCTGGATCTGGATCCACATGTAGGTATCACCATTGGATGTGTTCAAAAAGTGGCAATTATGGTTGGCAAAGTCTGGACCCATATCCACATTTACATTTATACATCCGGATCCATAAAAAAATATATGGATCCGAATGCGGATAATATTCGCAACAGATGCAGCGAATATTCCGGATATCTAAATCCACAAAAATTAATAAAAAATAATTAAACAAATTAGCAAAGAAAATTAATCAAAATTAAATTAAATTGAATCATCACAGAAAATAAATTAAGCCAGCAACATTTTAAAGTTCAACAGATTTACATTAGATTAAACTCAAACAATTAAAAGCCACAATACAATCAAACAATTAACCACAATAACAAATTATTAACCAAAAAAAAAAAGCCACGCGAGGAAGCCAAAGACCGATCAACAGTGTTGCAACCCCTTCAGATTTGGGTGTTACGGGCTTACGGCTACTGGTGAGGTGAGCATGTGTGAAAGTTGAGAGCGATTTTGACTTAGAATTAAAGATTAGATTTTTCTGATTGAATTTAATATATATAATATATTTCTTAATTTGAAACACAATTCAATCAAATCTGGATATCCGATTTTTCGGATACAAGTGCATTCGGATCTAGATTCGGATCCGTGCAGATTTTAATTTTTCATATCCGAATCTGTATTTTTTAAAACACAAATTCGGATTTTCTGCATTCTTGAGCATGTGGGCCGGATCCGAATTTTATTGCCATCCCTAGTGGCAATCAATTAATTTGGGTGATATTTATTAACTTATTTTTTTTTAAGATAAAAAAAAAACATATTTTTAGACTAATATAGATGCTTATTGATATATGAACCGCCATTGAATATGCTCTCTTCTTGGGTTGAAATCATTTTTGTTTTCTTTTTGTTCACTATCAAGTTGTTCAATCCTATAGAATTTCTTGACGAAGTTATTATTGAACATGAGCAAGATTTCTTCAAAGTTTATTTGATTTTATGCAAATATTCCTACTATAAATTCCTCCTCAGAGACTTATTAGAGAAGGTGAATTTTATTCTAGTTACGTTGAGTGCACAGCGTCGATATTGAAGGCCATGACTTTGTTTCAGAAGTTATATCCAAAACACAGGAAAAAGGAGGTTAATAACTTTATCATAAATGCCGTGAAGTTTATCGAAGACTCGCAAAAACCTAATGGCTCATGGTACGTTTTTATTATAAATATTTATGTGAGTATTCCTCGCAGAGTATTGACCCAGTGATTTTTAAGTAAATTTATTTTAGTTGGCACCTATGTTTGAGTAAGAGGATGATAAAAAATTATTTACATTATCCATACCCCTAACTATTTTAATTTAAAAGGATAACTTAATTAATTAACATGTGTACTTAAAAATATTGATAATTTCATGTAAGCCCATTGAGTAATTATATCACATTGGAAGGATTAATCCTTTACAGGTATGGAAGGTGGGGAGTCTGCTTCATTTACAGAACAGGGTGCGCAATTTTAGGGCTAGTTGCTGCTGCGAAGACTGACGGTAATTGTTTAGCTATACGTAAAGCTACAGATTTTTTACTCAATAAACAATGCGAAGATGGCTGCTGGGGAGAGTTACCTTTCCTGCCCAAACAAGGTAAAATTGAAAAGCACCGATGTTTGTGGGTATTTTTTCAAATATATCTTTTATAAGAAATAAACTTTTTGGTGGAGCTTGCGCAACCAAGATCTGTTTAACATGATTTAAATACGTATTTTCTTAACTTTGAAAAATTGATAGCTACGTATGTGTAGAATTTAGTAAAACGTTTTTTTGCTTAACATTTATTGCAACAATATGAATAAGATTATTTGATCATATATTCTAGCATTGGGTAAAAAAGCCGAGGCCTAGAAAAAATCGAACTGAACCAGTGGATCCATTCAGGTTTGGATCAATTTTTTTTCTTACAAATATCCAAATAACCAATTTATAAAAAAAAATGAAATATCAGTTCGGATTTCGGTTCACTTAGCTAAATCGAATAACCAAACCGAAGAACTAGGATATTTTTATAATTTTATCAAAACATAAAATGTGTTATATATTAATTGGTTATGCAAAATAATTACAATAAACCTGCTCAATTGTTATTTTTATTTTATGTTGTAACTATTGCTATTTTTATTTTTCTTTACAACTTTATATTTATTTAGATGGAGTATTAGAATCTATATTTGTATTCTTAAATTTTAATATTTCATATTTTGTTAGTACTAGTTAGTAAGATAGTACTGATAAATGTGTTTTGAATACTTTGTATTTATTGTTAATGTTTATAATGAAACTATGATGAATTGATTGCTAAGAAAAATTATTTCATTAATGAAGCGCAATGGGCTAAAAATTTGAAATTCAAAATAGGTCTAATAGGTCCAAAATCAAAAAAACCGAACCCACCGAATAGATCGGTTTATATTCGGTTCTTTATTATATTCGGTTCTTATTCAATTCTTTTTATAAAATAATCGATTTTAATTGGTTATACTCAATCTCGATCCAAACCGATCCGTGCCCACCCCTAATATATTCCCTCTTTAAAGTAATTACTTTTCATCTTTTTTTTTTTTTTTTATTTGTTACAATTAAAAAGATTAGTAATTTTTACTAAATGATATCATTGTGTTTGGTGACGTAGGAATATGTGCCCCTAGAAGGAACACCGATCGAATATAGTACAAATTCCATGGGCTACGATGGATTTAATTCATACGGGCAAGGTCAGCAGTTGATTACTAAACAATTATTTCTTATATCAAGTATTGATTCTGCATACAAAAACAGTACCTTTCAATTATTCATTGCCTCCCGTTTTTTTTCCCCCCTTTTGTAGTGTGTGTATGTTAGATGGAAAGAGATCCCACTGCTGTTCACCGTGCTGCAAAATTGATGATAAATTCGCAACTGGGCAGCGGGGATTTTCCCTAACAGATAATTTTCAACAATTATTATAACAATAATTGACAACAATTATAACATTCAATTTTCCCATGATTAAGTATCATATTTTTATTTTAATTAATAAAATTTCATGTGAAGTTGAGTTTCGCAAATGTACGTGTGTGTGTCTATATATATATAATCATTTTCAAATGCAGGCACTTATATTTTTTTTAAGTTAAACCGTGCGGTTTAATCGTTTTAAATTTTACTTCTTTTAAATCCTAAGGTTTTAAATTTTTTTTCTATTTTTTCTACACTTTAAGATTCCGGGCCAAATATATATATATATATATAATTGTGAAGATAATAAATCTTTGGTCATTTTTAGATATTATTTGTTTCCTTTGAATCAATTGAATATTGATCACAGGAAATCGGTTGGGCTTTTTTACGGGAACTGCATGTTGCAGTATGCAGCATACAGAAAAATTTTCCCGATATGGTCTTTGCCAGAGTATCGCTCAAAAGTTTCCGTTGCCTTCTAAGAAATTTCAAAACCAATTATCTGGTTTTTGTCCTGGTGGGTTTTGTCTGATCATATCTACATTTATGGTGCGTGTGATTTGAAGTCTTTAAGGTTCACATTTGGAAACTAGCAGATGTAGTGTGTAATGCTGTTGCAAAGAGTTTGCACCTCCACCTTGCGTGCTGCTCTATGTCAGTTCCCCACACGTTCGCCACATCAGCCTACCAACGTCAGCACGAGAGAAACATTTACTTTTGGGAGTCCCTTATGTTACATTTATTGTAACGTACATTTGTCCTGGTTATTTTCATTAGAGTCCCTACAACTGTCTTCTATTATCATTTCTGCATCTATTTCTTATTCTTTCAAATATCTTTACCATTTCTCTTAAAAAGTATATATGATTGTCCAATTCATACAAGTCTATAAATTCAGAATATATATTTTCTTCTATGTTTATTAAGGATTCTCTTTCTTGGCTTAATAACTATAGTTTTTGATTTATAAGATTTATATAATTATTTATTTTATTTTCATATCCTAAATTTAAGTTTTCCATTGTATTACAAAGTTGTCTTATATTATTTAAATCATATTGGTTTTGATTATTCATTGTGCTTCAATTTTATACCAATATATTAAGAATTTTATAAATTCATCGATAAATTTCATTTGTTTTGTTATTATTATTTCACTTGACCTAGTATTTACATTAAATTTTTCTCTTTCTTCTTGTAATAAATTGAGTTCTATACTCCTTATATGATTTTTACAGTTTTTAATCTCTTGTATTAATTCTTTTATTTCATTTTTCTGATGTATTTTTAATTCATATAATGCGTCTACTATCTTATCTTTAGGATCCATTTAGGTTTCTGGCTCTGATACCATATAAGGTGCTTACAATCTTACTAAAAGTTTAAGCTGGTAGTAGAGGCGCTACTTTAATCTTATAAGCACCTTCCCCAGGAAACGTGTGCACGGTTGAACCCCCAACTCCCTTCCCCTCCCCAAACCTGGTCTACGGGGGACCCTTAGCTGGTGGGACCCACACACCTGGGCCCACAGTACCTGGCCAGTCTTTGCTGAAAATTTCCGCATGCGTCTGGAGCTTCCAAGGATTCGAACCCGTGACCTGGCTCTGATACCATTTTGTGTGCGTGATGCAAAGATAAAATTTATAATCAAATAAATGAAAATATACAAAATATTAAAAGTTTATTAAGTTTTTTATGACTAGAGTACGTGACTTGTTTGCTAGCAGTACAGACCGATCTAGTCCCCATTCGGGATAACCATCAGAATTTATGTCGCTAGATTCCCGTCTATATACCCAAGTCATCATTATTGGAATTATATCCTAAACTTGGTGGTTGATTGTCTATATTATAATCATGTTCTACATATGCTTTAACTATATCTATTGTTTCTTCTACTGTTAACATTATAATGTTATGTTTCATATTATCGGTTTCAATTTTTCCAATAATTTTCTTTTCTAGTTCTGGAGGTAATCCTATTGATTTTACGGCTAACAGGGCTTCTTTACTAACAAGATCATGTTTAGAAAAAAGATAGGAACTTTGTTTATGAGATCCCAAATTATAATCTATTATCATATTGTAATCATTATATCTTATTCTTGTATTTTGGTTTATCATTATTTCTTTTTCGTTTCCTAAATAAAACTGATTCATAATATAAACAACAAAATTTTCAGAAAAATAATTCTCCTCCTCCACAGATCATCTTGATCAGAATCATCAACAACTTCCACCAACAAATAAGAGTTTAGAATTATTACCTTATAATTCTTCAAGATTCTTTATTTCATAAAGCCCGATTCCAGTAACCTTCTGCCTATCGGTTCTTTCTCCCTCAACAGCCTTCGTGCCTACACGGGAACGGCAAACACTGGCAGCATCACTGTATGGAGTTAAGCCTTATAATCTAAAGTTTCTTAGAATTGTTATAAGGTTTCCTTCCTCCTTTTGTGGTGTTTATTTTTCCATGTTGGTTTTTTTGAAGACAAGATGTTTTTGTGAGAATGCTTAAATTTGCTCGAGTCTGAAAAATTGAATCTGAAATTGAGTCTGCCTTAGGCTTCCTCACTGTGTTTATTTATACTTGTTTTTTAATGCTCTATTACATCATTGCTTACATCAGAAAAAGGAATCTGAAACTATTCCCTTGTCACGGGTTCTTTGTTTTTATCTTCTGCTTTTTTGTTGCGGATGCTTTCTTTTTTGTCTCCATTTTCTTGGTCTGCCACTACTTTTTGTATTACCTTCCAGGTGTATCAATTGTGTAGCTCCATGAGCTGGGAAGCTTCCTGAAGTGTCCCATTGCTTGATGGAAATCTCATGGTGGTGATTTCGTTGATGAAGTCTAGAAGTATATTTGAAGGCGCATGATTATCTTCTGCTGTTAATAGTAGAAAGTTTTGGAATCTTATGATAGTCCGGAAGTCTCTTTTATAAAGATCTTTTGCAATGCTCCATATAACTTTGATTCCTTTGGCTCTTCTGGTCTGTATCCATTGTCTATTTACATTTGGAACTCTGGTATATTCAGTTCCGACATCAAGTTGGATTTCTCTTGTAACATGACCAATTGTAATCATAAAGAAAGCTTGGTATTCTATATTATTGAAATATTCTGGACTTATGGTGTAAAACTTTAGGTATATAGGCTTTTTTCTGGCAAATTTTGAGATCTCTTTTACTAGGAGTTCGTCTAACTTTAATAACTCCTTTAGGTCTATACTTGGATATACGAGGTCTAAGTATCCGTATTTGGCTAATTTT
The DNA here is from genome assembly GCA_030449905.1 of Luvunga scandens. Taxonomy (NCBI): domain Eukaryota; kingdom Viridiplantae; phylum Streptophyta; class Magnoliopsida; order Sapindales; family Rutaceae; genus Luvunga; species Luvunga scandens. Next base: position 987,293 of record JASUUG010000696.1, read on the forward strand.
TCGATTATCTCTGGATCTCCTCCTTTTATGGCAATCATTCGGGGATACATATTTTTTCCAGGGGCTTTAAACAATGTATTTTTATAGGAAGTAGTAGAGTATATCCATGTGGTGAACTGTTTATATTCTTCTTCTTTTGAATTTAGCTGTTTTCCTTCTTCAATGTCTTCTTTAAACGGGTTTTCAAAAGGGTTTTTTATTTTGATAGTCTTTTTTTTTAGGAGAAAGGGTTTTGGTGAATCTATTGATATTTTGATGCTTTTTCCACTGATGGGTTTAACTGGATCACTGACTAGTTCTGGATATTGATTGGGTCCACTGCAGCTTCCGCTATCTATAGGTTTTAAATCTCTCATGAAATCGTTTATGTATGATTCAAGGAGATGAATACCTTTTTCATGGGATTCACATGATTCTTTCAAATAATTTATGGCGTCGATCATATCAGATGTCTCTGACTTTAGTCTATTAATCTTGTGTATATTTGAGACAAATGTTTATTTGAGTCTGGATTCATTCTCCAAACTCAATATTCCTGCTCAAAAAATCTGCAAGAAAATTGTTAGATCCTTTTATATGAATGATCTTAAAATTGTAATAAGAAAAATATACTTGCCAACGGTGTAATCTTCTATATTGAGGTTCATTAGGAAGTGTTTTGTGTATTAAAGATATTACCTGCATGTTATCTGTTTCTATTATAAATGGTTTCTGTAATAAAAATAACGAGAATTTTTTTATTCCTTTATATATAGCTAATAATTCTTTCTCATGTAATCTTTGGATAATTTGTTTGGGCTTGGTTAAAGGTTCCACTCTTTCGTATCTCTGATTTCATTGATATCTGTTTTTAAGATTGCCCCAATGTAGATCCGATGCATCCGTTTGAATTATTAAGTTATCTTTTTCATCCGGTAATCTTAATCTAGGCAAGTCTTTACATTCTCTTTTAATTTTTTAACAACTTTTGTACGTTCATCTGTCCATCCTTTAGTATTATTTTTTCTTAATAATTTTTGTAATAGTATTTTTTTTCTTTGCTAAGTCTCTAATAAATTCTTCTGCATAATTTAGACATCCTAAGAATTTTTGAATTTGTTGCTTATTTTCAAGTTTATCAGGGAATTCTATTATTTTGCAACTTATATGGCTTTGTAATTTTATACGTTCTTTGTCTAAGATCATTCCTAAAAATTCTATTCGTTTATGTTCTATTAGAGCTTTCTTTTCTGATAAAAACAATACCTTCTTTTATACAGGTATTAACAAATGTTTTTAAGTGTTTTCTGTGTTCTTCTAAGGTTTCTGAGGCTATTAGGATATCGTCAACATAAACTATAATGTTTGTATGATTCTTAAATATATTGTCCATTCTATTCTGAAAGATTTGGGGTGCATTTTTTAATCCAAAGGGCATTACCAGCCATTCAAAATGTCCTTGAGGTGTACTAAATGCTGTATATGTTATACTATTTTCTTCCATTTTTATTTGCCAAAATCCTGATTTACAATCGAACTTAGAATAGTAAGTCTTTCCTCTTACTAAATTTATTAAGACTTCTTTATTAGGAAGAAAGTATCCATCAAACTTTGTATATTTATTTAATTCTTTATAGTTTATGACCATTCTAGCTTTTCCTCGTACTTGTTCTGAGCGTTTTCTTACCATGAATGCAGGGCTATTATGAGGGCTATTACTATGTCTTATCAATTTTAATCCTAATAATTCTGTAATTTGGATTTTAAATTCGTTTCTATCATCTTCTGTATATAACATAGGTTTTACTCTTATAATTCTTGGTTCTATTAATACTATCTTTGCTTTAGGGTGTGTAGGTTTCCATAAGGCTAGAGGGTTTTCTTTATATACTTGTTCTAGCTGTTGTTTAATTTTTTCTAATTGAATATTGTACATTTGACCGTTTTGAAATAGGTAAAATTTTTGATAAACGATACTATCATCACTCTGGGTTGGCTGAACTCTGTAAGGTTTAAATTCTCGAGGGAGATGAAAGAGGTGATTACAAGGAGTTTTAAGAGTGATCATAAAAGGGGTTTGCTGATAGTACTGGAATTGTTGAATAAAATCATTTCCTAGAAGGAGATCACAGTCCATGGTGTCATATTGAAATACTTGTTTGATATTGATAATTTTACTGCCAAGTAAAATGGCATAATCTAGTAAAGATTTATTGACTTGTTGTTTATCTCCGGTAATACCCATAATTTTTATACTTCCTTGATTGGTCCATTTATCAGATAAAAAGGTTTTCATTATGGTAATTTCACTTCCTATGTCTATAAGACCACAAGTATCTGTGTCTTTTTCTATGATATTTAATTGAATATATACAGCTAAAGGATACTGGATAAAGGCCTTGTTTAGCATGTTTCACAATCTAGTTGTTGCCCTTCTATTTGTAAAGTTACTTTATGTCTTTCTATTTTGTAATATGTTAAGCTATTTAAGAAATTATTTCCCAGTATTATATGCAAATTAAGGTCTGTATTCATGGAGGAATCTATAAAACAAGTAACTATAATTCTATATTCTTCTATTATTATAGGTACGTTTACTTCTCGTTTACATATATGTTTATTTCCATTAAAATCAGTGTATTCATAGGGTATGACTCTTTCTTTTTCTATTAGCCCTTTATTTTTTAAAGGATTAATATAATTATGACTTGTTCCTGTGTCCAAACATATTGGTACCTGTATATAATCTATTCCATTAAAATATTGTCCTTGGATTTTTATGATATTATTCTTTTTTTCTAAATATTTATTAGTAGTTATTCTTCTTGAAGAACTTCCTTTTAGTAATGTTTTCCCTGTAAAGCTTATTGGTAAAATGGTATTTTCATTTTCATCTTCTTTATTTATAAATTCTTTATTATCTTCTATAGTTAACATATAATCCGAGGGAATTTGATATGCGTTTATTGAAGGTTCAATAAGGGAGGCTACCTCTTCGTATTCTTTATTAATTTGTATGTAAGGTTTATTTTCATAAATTTTTCCATAATTAGAATTACAAAAGCTATATAAAGCTGAGTAATGTATTGTCATTAGCCTATTTCCTTCTTTCATTAAATTCTTTTTTAATAGTTTAAAATGTAAACTCAAAGTTTCATTTATATTTTTATCTTTAATATGTACACAATATCGAGGGTGACATGTAAACAGAAGTTTTGTATAACATAAGTTACCTTCTATTGTTCCTAGATGGCCTATTTGTGGGTTAGTAAATCTCTGGTCATGTAAAAATAAGACGATGGGGCTATCTATTCCTTCTTTAAATAAGGATTTTACCAGTATTTGTATTTCTGCTAGATATACATATTGTATTTTTTTTGTCTATTTTCTTCACTTTTTACTTTCTTTAATGCCAGATCTATTGTCCTTTTATTTATAAGACTAAATCTTATATTTCCTTCTACTTGGCTTACTGTTATAGCTTTTTCTTGTTCATAATATTCATGAAATATTACTCTTTTTCTTTTAAATATGTTTCTCAGTTTATCTAATAGTCCGTATTCAGGTTTCTCTATATTAATTTTTAATAGTTTATTATATTTTTCTTTATTAAATGTTGCAACTAAGCTATATCCACTTGCTTTATTTTCTTCTTGTTCTATCTCATCTATTTCTTAAGTTTCGATTCTTTTACTATAATTTCTTCTTTTTTACTCATATTTTATTTCTGTCATGTATATTTCATCTCTGTCAAAATCATCTTCTGATGTTATTTCTTTCAAGTCTTCCCTTATTTCTTCAAAATCCTCTTTTAGTATTCTTACTTTTTTCTTAGGACATTCGTACTTAAGTGTCCTATTTCTCCGCAATTCCAACATTTACATTTAGATTTATCATAATTTCTTTATTTTTGATACGTTCTCTTATAATATTTTCTTCCTGGTTTTCTATATTTTTTCTTAAACCTATTATATTTTTTATATTTTTCTCTTCTGCCATATTTTTCTAGATGTTTTCTAACCGGTATCCTGTTATTACATCCCCATTGTGTGGGCATTTCTGTTTTTTCACAGCATATGTCTCCTATATTTTTACTTTTTTATAAGGGTTCTTTGTATACAAATTTCTGAAAGTCTCTTGTTTAAGAATCTTATTCGAGAACCTAAAGTGTCTGGTACATGTGTAATTATTTTATATTTGTCATATTCATTTATAAAATACATACTCCATGGATATGGTAGTTTAGAATAGTATAAATTTTTATATATACTCTGGTCTTCATGACTATAAAATTGTGAATAGTAGTATTTACTAAACTCGCAGGTGTATTATTTTACATAACACATATTGCATATTGTTAAGTTTATTAATTTCATTCTCATATCTTGTTTTTCAATTGTCGCTTCTCTTTCTCTATTTTCTCCCCAGTTTTCTCCTAAGAATTCATTGGCTATATATTCTATTAATTTTTCTATTCCTTCTTCTTTACTTTGAAGGAATGCGGTTTTTGTAGCATTTTTTATTAAGTTTTGTATATCTTCACTAAGCCCTCGCCACCAATTAAAAACATTCCCTATAAAACTGGCTATTAATATATCCGAATATACTCCGATTTTTTCTTCTTCTGTATTTACATTCCACTCATCTTTGCCATTATTATATATAAAAGTAATCTCATTTGTATACCCCAATTTACTAAGACTTTTCGTGGATCTTTTTTGCAATCTATATCTAAAAATACTTCAGAAGTATTTATTGGTTGTAACGTATTAGTCTTTATTGTATAATCTGTATTTGGCTTGTAATTGTAAAAGGGTTTTTTCTTATGAGGTTTATGTATTCTGTGTCTACTTGATTCTCCTATATTAGGTTTTAATTCTGGTCCTCCACTTACATTCATATTTATTTTATATTCTTCGTCAATTTCTGCTAATTCGTTTAAATCTATTTCACTGAATTTTTCGGTTATAGATTCTAGGTCATTCATTAGTCTGTTTCACTGTCTTCTGTATCTTTATTTTCCATTTTTTCTTTACCTTTATCTTTTTTCTCTCTTGCTTCTAATTCTGTTTTTAATTTTTCTGCATCTTTTAAGATTTTAGGATATTTTTCTTTCATAAACCATTCATCGTAACTCCCCGGTTGAGGTTTTACTTGTATTTTTTCAGGTTCTTTAATTTTTCCAAATTTTATTAATTCAAAACTTTCTAATTTTTTAGGTTTTTTATGTCCTGCTTGTACAAAAGTTAACTCAATTTTTATTTTTCCTAATTCCTCTTTTACCTGTTTTATTTCTTCCTTAAAGTTTAATAATAATTCTTTTAATTCTATTAATGTTGTTTCCATCTTCTCTGAGGGTATCGTTTGATATTTTCTTTTTTGGATGTATCTTACATCGGATGTAATATAAGGGTTCCCTTACTTTTGAAGCAACAATATCAGTTGCCCACATCAGTGCCACATGCACAGTCCCATCACCATCTCGGCCCACGTCATCCTACATCAGCCACATTATCAAGATATGGGCCATAGCTTCGCCACATCTGTCTATTTATTTCAGCATGATGTCACTAATGACCTCAGCAAAACCTCCCCAGATCCGGCCCACTCGAGCTGCCCATTTTCAACGAAGCTTCAAATTCCCAATTTGTGTCTAGCCCATTGCAGAATGCCACCTTACCCAACTCAATGACAACACATAAACAACAAATGAGAACTGAAAATACAAGCTTCCATCGCGTTTCTTCATTTTTCCATGACATTTTCGACTAGCCTTCAAGCTAGTTCGTACCAAAATTCATCACGAATGGAACCAGTCACAGGTTGATCAAGTTGCTATGCTTATGAAGATTAAGCTCATGCCAACTAATGCCAACCAACTCACTCAAGTTGTCAAGTGCCAATTGTTCATAGTTTATTTTGTATTTTTCCTCTTTCAATCCTCGATAAATAGAGGGGATTTGTTCATTTGAGAGATATTGTGTAGAGAGTAGAGAATTAAGAGTGAGAAATTAGAGACAGAAGCTGTAACATTGGACAATTTTTTGTAAATTCTTTATTGTTTTTAGGGAAATTATCCACCGACCACCTAATGTTTCAGATTTTTTCAAAAATACACAATTCCTTTTTTTTTTGCCTGCATTACACCCGAAATAACATTTGTTTTCAGTTTTCCACCTCCGTCATAAAACTGTTATAACGTTATTGACGTCATAAGGGCAAATTGGTCTTTGCACCACAGCAACCCTAAAACGACGTCGTTTGGTACAGTAATAAGGAAAAAAAAAAAGGGAAAAGGCGAAGTGGTCAGAAGCGAGCAAGCAACAACGAGACCAGACCATTGTTTATTCACACATTGGGTGACCCACCACCATGCATGAAGAACTAACAAATTCCCGCCATTTTTCTCGTAATTTCCATCCATTTTCATCAATGAACTAGCTTGAGTTTCAAAGCTTTTGTTAAATCAAAGATCCGAGGTATTGAGAAAAGCCGTGAGTGTTTAAAAATCTCGACACTTAGGTTTTCTGAGGTTTAAGGCTAGTATCAAGTAAGTTTCGTTTCATTTATTTATTTTCACTTAGTTTTCTTATGAAATAATCTTATTTAAGATTTGTATTGAGACTGTTGTTAATCGTTGTTTCTTAAAACCCTAGAATATATATTATGTTGATTTGAAGTAACTTTTTGGGCGTAATGATAAATTGGGAGTAATATGCTGTTTTAGGGTTGGTGACAAGCACATACATGAAAGATTGTTGCTAGTATGTTTGAATGAATATTTATCCCCTGTATACTCATGTATCTGTGCGTATTGTTTACAAAATTTAGGGTTTTTGAAAAATTTTTGTTGCTTAACTATAGGCCGTGATTTTTTGAAAAGTTTTGTCAATATGTATCTATATCTCCCAGCCCCTTGGTGAAAGTTTGGCTATTGCATGCGAAATTTAGATTTCTCAAAGACTATAATTTATAATCTGACAAAGTCCTGCAGGGTTTTTGTTTCCATGCCTTTCTTCTAAGTTTCTTACCTGAAATATATTAATAATACGTTATTAGTTCAAGGAATAATGACTGTTGGAATATAATAAGAAGATAACTTAATTGTTTGGTTTTATTTCCTTTATATACTTGCATTTATGCCTCATCAATATATCTAACTATGTTTTGGTCAATCTATTTGTTTATTTTGGACTTTCAGGATGCGACAACTAGAGTTAGTGATATCTTTTCGAGGTATGAACCAGAACTTAGGGTTGCTTGAACTTGATTGTACTGTTGCGAAGATAAAGGAGGCTGCTGTAAACATTACGAGGCCTTATGGATTAGACTCCGCTTCAAAAATTCTATTGAATGTTACAAACCCGGAGAATAAGGTAAAGGTTGCATTGGATTCAGACTTTGCACTCAACTTTTTGCTTAGAATTCATCAGATTTTGGGTGTCAGTACGTTTATTGTTGAAGTTGTACCAGTTCTTCACCCTCAATTTCAAGATTCTTCTTTACTACAAGCACTACTTACTAACCTAGGAGTTGTGTTGCCTAATGAGCTAATTACTCAGTTGAATGAATCTGTTGAGGGAAATGCTTCTACTGGGGGATATCCTATTGTTGGGGGAGAAGCTGTTATTGGAGGACAATTTCTTTGTTGAGGAGAAGTCTTTGTTGTTGGGGTGATGAATCTAATGAGTTAGCATTGCTATCTGACTATTTAGACAAAATGGCTAGCAGTGATGATGATGTTAATGTGGAATTAATGGAAGCTAAATTTGATGGTGCTGCTGAACCTACTATTGTTGATGAAAATAGTGAGGATAGTGGGGATCGTGAGAGGGGTCAAAGCAGCCACTCAGAATCTGATTCAGATGAAAATCTATGTAATGTTAATAAAGAGGTAAAAAGGGTTGTTGATTCTTCTGATGATGATGTTGAACTCGGTACTGTCCAGTTAACTAATTACTTACAGCAACATGAGTACAAAGTAGGTGCTGATGGGAAGCATAGGTTAAAATTAGGGCAAGTATTTAGAGATGTTGTTCATTTTAGAGAGACATTGCATGAGGTGATGGTTAGGAAAAGGTTTTCCATTAAAATAGTATATAGTGAGCCAAGAAGATTTGTGGGTACTTGTAAAAAGCTAACTGTCCATGGTATGTCATTTGGTGCAAAGCTGAATGATGGAACTGGTTTTATATTGCGAGAATACAACAAAAAGCACGAGTGTAGACTTACTAACAAGACAGTGAAAGTTACCTCTGCTTGGGTTGCTTCTAAAGTAAAGGGTCTGGTTGCTGTTGACCCTAATGTAAAGATTGATATTTTGAAGAATTATGTGCAAGAAACCTATGGTTTGAAGATAGGAAATATGACATTGTATAGGGCTAGAACAAAGGCAAGACTTGAGGTGTTTGGGGATCATTCGAAGGGGTATCAGAAATTGTTTGACTATGCTGCTGCCATTCACAAAGCTGATCCAGGAGCAATATGCAAGGTATTGTGCGATGTTGTTTCTATTCCAAATAAGGTATTATTCCAAAGGTTTTTTGTAGCCTTTCCTGCACAAAAAAATGCATATCTTAATGGCTGTAGACCTTTTATTGGAGTAGATGGATGTCACTTAAAAAGTAGATATGGTGGAGTGTTATTATTTCTTTGTTGGCATTGATGGTAATAATGGCATTGTCCCCTTAGCAATATGTGTTTGTGAGATTGAGAATACAGAGACATGGGGATGGTTTATGGAGCACTTGAATAGTTATTTAGATGATGGAAGGCGGGTCACTTTCATTAGTGATAGGCAAAAAGGGCTGGTGAATGCAATTTCAACCACATGGCCTACTGCTTATCATAGGGCATGTTCTAGGCATGTTTATGCTAATTTTTCTAAGTCATTTCTTTGGTGCACAAAGTTGAAAACATTTGTTTTGGAAAGCTACCAAAGTAGTAGTAACAAGCATGATTTTGACGAGGCAATGGCAAAGATCAAAGTTGAAAAAGAAGCTGCATTTGAGTGGTTGGAACGAGAACTACATGGATATAATTGGTCGATGCACACATATGACAGAAATTGCATGGTTGATCGGACTGATAACAATGCATCAGAGTGCTTCAACAGCTGGATATTACCTTACCGAGATAGACCTTGCTTGACAATGCTCGAAGAAATCAGATGTAGGCTGATGAAATTGTTTACAAAGAGAAGAAACGAGGCAACCACTTGGAAAAAACAGCTGACACCTAAGGTTTTGAAAGATATGGACAAAAAAAATAAGATTGCACAGAAAATGATTGTACAAGCCTCTGGTGATCTAAATTTTCAAGTCATGGATAGAGCTTATAATCCATCTCGGAGGTTTGTGGTGAAGCTAGAATCCAGAACATGTGATTGTGGTTATTGGGAAATTGCCGGCCTCCCTTGTCAACATGCTATGGCTGCCATGGGATATGCAAGACATGAAGTTGAGGAGTACATTCCAACTTACTTTAGCAGACAGGCTTATCTTAACACATATTCAGTGATGTTTAGCCCTCTTCCAGATCATTGTACATGGGAGCCTACAGGAAAACCGTTGATCGACCCACCAATTGTTGAAAAAAAGATTGGAAGGCCTAAAAATCCGAGAAAAAAGCGTGACAAATGAGCCACAGAAGAGAGAAGAAAATTCTTTGTCATTTGCTCATTTTGTGGTGGTTCTAACCATAATGTGAGGTCCCTGTCCACTAAGGCCATCATTGCAAGAAGAACAAATAGATCTAGGAACAACAATTCTCAGGTATATTTAATATACTATTATTATTTATTGTGTTTATAATTATTTATTATATGTAATTATTATCATTTATTATATTTATATTTTCATAATGTTTTACGATCATCATGTTTTGTAGGCATCAATATCAAGTCAACCATTAAACGCTTCAGAGCAGGCAATAAGGAGAACAAAAGCAGTCTTTGGCTTAATTTCATTTGTTGTGCCTTTATAGTTTTTTTTTTTTTTTTTATGTATAACATAACATTCATTTACAAATCAACATGTTTTATAGGCATTAGCAGCAAAATCAACTGGTTCAAGCCAGGCAGCAGCAGCAAAGTCAACTGGTTCAAGCCAGCAAAGAAAGAAAAAGTCAACCGGTTCAAGCAGGAAGCGACTCTCATCGCATTTGAAACAACAAGAAAGGTGCTAGTTATCTTGATTGCATGTTTGTATATTTTTGTTCTTTGTGTTCAAATTCTGCAACTAACATAACATTTATCTAGATACCTAGTGGCTCAGGTCAAAGTTTCAATGCTGGAACAACAAAAAGAAGGGCTGGAGTTAGCTCACAGAGTGTCTTTGGAACAAAAAAAGACAATTGAGCCCGAGACTGAACCACTCTCAAAATCTATCTTAAGCTTCAATTGTCACAGGTTCTTTGTAATGAATGAGAGCAAACTAAACTTGTTTTAACTTGCTATTTTGGTTGTTGTTTTGGAATAATGCTGATTATTTTAGGTATATTTTGGATAATTATATGGCTGTTAATGGTCATTTGGACTATATTTTGATGATGTTATTAATGGTTATTTTGGCTGTATTTTGGATAACAATGATATCATATTTTCAACTTATTGTAGTTAACAATATCTCATTTAAGGTGTATCTTAAATGCAATTGCAAAGATAGATACTAGGACTACTAGGTTATAATTAAGCTTTTATTTCATTCATGCATGTTTTATAGGATACATTACATTTTAATAAACACAATTGCACAAAGACAGACTAGTAATGTTATTATACATTTAAGCTTTCCTTCAATGAGCCTAAGCCTTTTCTTTATCTTTGCCACCTCGTCAGCTCCAAAGTTTACTGCATTTAGCTCCAAATTCTGATTTTCTACCATTTGATCACTGCTTTACTAGGATATATGAGAGCTTGATAGTAAACCATTGCCAAAACTTGCATTTATTCAACTTACATGACCAAAACATTGTATTAGGATTTTGTGGTGTAGTGGAAACCATAGCACATGCCCGCACACCACACCAAAGAATACTTAAGAATGCATTTAATTTTTCTATGTGGCTGTCCACTAAGCTGCTGAACTTGAATTATAACTTGATGCCATTTTCAATGTGTAGATGTTATGTTTCAATGAATGGTTAAGCGGTGATGTGTGGATAATGGTTGGCATTGTTGTGTTTGAATGAATAAATGGTTGAGTGGTGTGATGTTTTAATGTGTAGATAATGACTTTGAATGAATGATACAGTTATGGTGTGTTGTGGATTATATGAACAAATTTGATAGATTGTATGAGCAAGCTTGTATGGATGGTTGTGAGGAGCTTATATAGCTGGTTGTGAGCAGCTTGCATGGTTGCATGACTTGTTTATGCATGTTGTGTCTTCTGTTTAAATACTCCAAATTGTAGCCGTTGGAAGCTAACGGCTAAAATATTAAATATGATTATTTTTTGCTTTTTTAGGATAAAATTGTAATTTTTCATTTAGGGGTAAAATAGTCATTTATTGAAGTTTCCGTTAGTTTTCTTAACAGTTTTATGACGGAGGTGGAAAACTGAAAACAAATGTTATTTCGGGTGTAATGCAGGCAAAAAAAAAAGGAATTGTGTATTTTTGAAAAAATCTGAAACATTAGGTGGTCGGTGGATAATTTCCCTTGTTTTTATTTAGTTATGAAATAATTCTCTTTTTTAAAGGTTAGCATGAAGTCCTTTAATCCCTCGTTTATGCTTTTAATGCTTATAATTCTGGCTTCACATAATTTATTAAAAAATTAAACTCTTTTCACCATTAATATCATGCAATCTTAATAGCTAGGAATAATTTTAATAAATATAAGCTTGGTTAAGTGTTTTTAATTATTAACTCTTTGTTTTTGTGTTTTTTTCAAAATGGATACATAGAATGGTTAGTGTTAACACTTTTGAGGTAAAGAAGAATTTACTTTAAAATTTCACATGTGCACTAAAGATAAAATCTTGCGTAAAACAATAGATTGATTTCTAGATTGTCACTCTGTTTTAAGGGATGTAGATTGTTACTCTATTTTAAGGGATTTAATAGATAAATAATTGAGATTTATGAAATTAATAATAATGGATTTACAAGCGTTAGTATTTTATCACTCTTGAACTTTCACCTCACTTTTATTTACTTTCTTGTTAAGTTTATCATCTTTTGCATCCTTACACAATCTTGGTTAACAAGGTTAGGATCAAATTGATATATGGATTAGTTTAGCTTTTCAGTTTTAATAGGCAATCCCTATGGGTTCGTACTTATTTTCCACAAATCTATAATTTAATAGATTTGTTCACTTGCGAGTAAAATTTAAAATTAATTCTAAGGACAGCATATGAAATACTACTCTTTATACAGGTAGTGCATTTCACGCTAAACTCTAATAAAGGAGCATTAGAATTGCTTCCTTAAAGACTCCAAAATCCCATAAATATTTAATTTGTTTCTCCATGAAGTAACCTCCTTCAATTGAGTTTCTTTAATTTCTTGCTTGATTCCAAATATTGGGGGAGCTATAGGAAAAAGATATATCAATTTGAATTTTTCACATCCTTGGCTTTCTAAAAAAAAAAAGGAATTTATTTCTTAAATTTTAAGCCCGAGGGGGCTTACCTGAAAGATTTTGAAGTACTTGTCTTTGCTTACTACCCATATTCAAATTCTTAGGGATTAGAGGCTAAAAAATAATTTAACTTTTACTTACCCCTTTTTTTTTTACATATATAAAAGAAGTTAAAAGTTGTTTTAATTTTTATATTATTGAATATTATGTATATACAACAGATTAGGTGATGTATATAGTAGGGATGTCCTGATAATGATACCATTCATTGCATGAAAAATCCTCATCCCTGAATTTATTACAGAAATGAGTGTTAACATAGACAATGGGATGGGGAAATGACTGTTAACATAGAAAATGGGATGGGGAACAAGAAAAAAAAAAAAAAAAAAACCCCACGACTCCACCTCATCCTATCCTATTGTTGCCCTTATCTCGGTTTTTTTTTTCATTTTTTTTCTTATCCTTTTCCTAATATTTTCCTATTGCTTGAACCAAACATCACTCGTGTGTGTGTGTGTGTGTGTAATTTTCATTAAACAAAGGAAAGTTAAACAAAATTCTAGGAGAAACATCTAGGAAAAAGGATATCTATACCCTTAGGCCATGTTTGGTTAGAAGAAAGGGAAGGAGAGGAAAAGAGTGGAATGGAGAGGAAGGGAGAAGAAAAGAGAAGAGGAGAATAGCGAAATTAAATTTCATTGTTTGGTTTCATATAAAATTTTATAGGGAAAGGAATTATAATTTTTTTTGTTGATAAATTTATCTTTTGCCGTAAATACTAAACTATTTATATTAGTAATGAAATAAAATTTAATATCAATACCAAACTTTTTTAATGTTAAAAAGTCTTAAAACAATTCATGATTTATTAAAATTATATATATATATATATATATATAATTTTATTGGTATATGGTTAAAGCTTTTGTGTTTGATTAATTCCTTGAAGCATTAAAAATTTGATTAATTCAGTAATGGGTTTACCTTCGGGTGCTTAGGTAGCATATGGTCATAAGTCCTGTCTAAGTGTTTAAGGGCAACAAAACCATTTCGTAGCCTAGGATTGATTTATTGTTTTAAAAGAATTTTTAAGACCTTTAAAGAATTTATTCTTACATGGATTCTTTACTCCATAGAACATCATCTTTCTCTAGCTCTTCCTCCGGAAGGACTAGTGTTTCAAAGAATGTAGTGAATTCTGAGGAATTCATAATTGCAGATTTTGATAAAGCTATTGATTGTTGGGAACTCCCAAAGATTTCTAAAGACAAAATTTATAAAATGAAGAAACTTGATTTCTTAAAAACTGATTATGTTATAAAGACTGAAGAACGTGACATAACGCTCTCAAAGCCTTTTGAAACAATCCATTTGTTTACAAACAAGTCTTTGAAGCAATTAAAAGAAAAAGGTTTTAATTATGTGCATATTGATCTAATCTAAGTTGGCATAAAACCCTTGACTAAAGAAGGTTTAGATACTTTTATCCTTGCTGTCCTTAGAGATAGGAGATTCATCTCCTTTGATGATTCCTTATTCAGTAGTATTGAATCTAGTCTCTGTAAAGGATCAATCTCATTTGACTGTTATCCAAATATAACAGTTTCTCTTAAAGACAAAAACATCTTAAAGAGCATGATTCTTCAAATCAAAACCCATAACTACCATATGATTGAAGGATCAACTCCAATAGCCTTGATATACAAAATATCTTATAAAGCAATGCATTCTGCGTTTAATACGCAACATAAATTCCAGTCAAAAAAAGATGAAACTCTTCTCTTGCAGACTGACTTGTCTAAAGCAAATACTGTCATTCCAAAACCTATCCATTGGAAAGACATCCATCTTCCAGAAGAATGGATTCTGGATGGAGCCACTGAACCAGTATTCCAAAACAACTTGAGCCAAACACGGAGTTGCAAAATGTAACTCAATATTCTGACGGCAGAGTTAAACTGTCTTTCAGAAGATCTACTTCTTCCAGATATTCTGATAAAGACTCTGTCTCTAGTTTTCCCTCCATGGAAAGAAGATTTTCTAAAATATCATCTGTTGTCAATCTTCCTTTCCAAACTATAAAAGACCAACCTAGGTTTTCTACATCAGATATACCTAGTTCTTCTATTCGTTCTGTAGACTATTCCACTAGTGTACCTCATCTTATATACACTAGTCATCCACAAGAACAAAGACAAGAAGAGAAAGAACCTTCTCCTCCAACATCTCCCACATTTTCAGCAGTTACTGAAAACGTAATAGGAGTCATCGAAAAGGATTTTGAGCTTGATAAAAACCTTTTGTATAATGATTTTTATTCGGAAAACAATAAAGAAAAGAGACTTTGGTTTTTTAAATATTTTTTAAATCAAAGAAAATCGATTCAAGAATTTTATTATGAGTTTGTAAACTTACATAAAGTTCATATTTTATTTTTTGATTGGTTTGAAATATATGCTGCTGACATCAACATTTCCTACCCGTTCAAAGAATCAAATCCTATCACAATTAGAAAGAAAATTCCTGAATGAAACCTTTCTGATAGTGACAGAACCATAGAATTTGAACATCCTCCTCTAAGGAGTTTAACCATAGACCATGGTGAACCCGCTGTTTAGATTAAGGCATCTCCTTATAAAATCTATAAAACCAATAATCCAGAGTCAAATTTAGATAGCATTATCCAGCAGAATAATTTATGTAATGCTAATCTAAATACAATAGGAAAACAGTTGTCTCGTATGGAAAAACAAATCCAACAAACAACCATCTCTGTTTCTCCTATTACAAAGCCTATTCCAACAAAGTCTGATACCTTGAAAAAGCTTAAAGAGCCTATTTTCAAACCCTTCGAGGTTTCGAAAACTAGTCAAAAGCTTGTTCAAGACTCTAAATCAGATTTTGCCAAAGCTATTAAAGAACAATTAGATAGAATAGAAGCATCCTCTTCCTCTACTTATACTTCTAAAAATCAAATTGCTCCTGATACCCAATCCAAATCTATTAGAGTCCTGGATCAGGATCAATCTTCTATTGCCTCTTCTGATCTAGAAGCCTTTATAGAAGAACCAATTTCTAAAGCTAATAAAATTCATTGGGAATTAGCACTTCCTGCTAATTCTCGTTCTCCTCCTGATTTAGCAATAGATAATAGGCCCAGTGCAATAAACCAATCACGGTTTAATGCATCTTCTGTCTATGAGTAGAACGTAGATGGAATGTCTGAGTATAATATACTTGGCCTATTACAACAAATGACTATGGCAGCTAATGCCTACAAAACCCAATCAGGGACTTCTGACAAAGCCATTGCAGAAATCCTCATTGCGGGTTTTACAGGTCAACTTAAAGGTTGGTGGGATCATCTCTTTACCAAACAGCAACAATCAGACATTTTGAATGCAATTCAAGTAAATGAGGACGGGACACCCAATCTCGACGAATTTACTAACCTCATTCAAGATGCAGTTGCAACTTTAATCTTGACCATTTCCCTTCATTTTATTGAAGACCCTTTTCACCTAAGGGATAAAAACGCTGAGTTACTACATAATTTGAGATGTAGAAAACTTAGTGATTTCCAAACTTACAAAACCACTTTCTTCACTCAACTCTTCCTAAGAGATGATGCAAATCATATTACTTGGAAAGAGAAATTTCTTGCTGGATTACCTACCCTTTTGGGAGAAAAGGTAAGGAATTCTATTAAAGCTTTATATGACAACCGTATTCCTTATGATGAACTCACCTATGGTGAACTTGTCAGTTTCATTAACAAGGAAGGTTTAAAGATTTGTCAAGATTTGAAATTACAAAAACGTCTAAAATGGGAGCTTAGAAAATCTAAGCAGGAATTGGGCAGTTTTTGTAAACAATTCAATTATGACCTTTTTAAAGCTTCTACCTCAAAAGACTGTAATGGTAAGTGTTCTTCAAAAACTTACGGAAAACATTACAAGTCAAAAGGACATAGAAAACTCCTTCCAGAACCTAAAAAACCTTATTATATGAAGCCCTCAAGGCCTTATAAAAAGCCCAACTTCTCAAAAAGAAAACAATCTAAACCCACTTCAAAACCTAAAACTTATTTCAACTATAAGGAAGCTACCTGCTATAAATGTGGAAAGAAAGGTCATACTGCAAAATATTGTAGGATGAGCAAAAAACTTCACGAGCTTGGTCTCGAGGAAGAAATTCTTTCTAAAAGAGCATCTCTTCTTGTAGAGTCTTCTGATTCTAAATCCTCTATGACTGGAGATAATGAGCCCATACAAGTTGATGAGTTAATTGATACTTCCGATTATTCTGATAGTGATTCTGAGTCAGAATCCTATCTAAAGAAAATCAATGTTTTGACTAAAGAACAGAAAACATTTCTTGAATTAGTCAAACATATTTCTGACCCAATCCTTCAAAGAGAGTATTTAGATAAACTTCTAAAAACTCTGGATCTCAGTGAAAAGTCTAAGACCTCCAAAGCCCCCATTGTCAAAAAGCATGCATATGATCTTACTACAATCTTGGATAAAAGAAAAGTCAAGAATTTGAGTCCTTCTATTCAAGATCTTCAAAAAGAAATAAAAGAAATCAAATCTGAGATTAAAGAATTAAAAGAGAAACAAAAAACTAATTCTGATACTATCCAACTTCTTTTACAAAAATAGTTGGAAGATCATTCTAACAAAGAATCAGGTTCCGATAATGGTGATAATCAAAACCTTGAAAACATTGAGTCATTGCCTAATGATTTTCTTTTTGTTTTAAAACAAATCACCACTAGGAAATATCTGATTAAAGTAACTATAATTTTTTCTAAAGATTTTGAATTTGACACTGTCGCCCTTTTTGACACTGGTGCAGATTTGAATTGCATAAGAGAAGACATTGTCCCCAGAAAGTTTCATAGAAAAACAAAAGAAAGACTTTCTGCTGCCAATAATTCAAAATTAAAAGTCAATTTTAAAGTTGATGCATCCGTGCATAACAATGGTTTTGATTTCAGGACTTCCTTTATTTTAACAAATGACATCCACCATACAGTCATTTTAGGAACTCTTTTCATAAATCTCATTACTCCCTATACTGTCAATTATGATAGCATATCTTTTAAAGCAAAAAATGAAAGACTTGTTTTCCCTTTCATTGAAAAACCTAAAACAAGAAATTTAAATATTGTTAAAGCTTGCTCAGTATACCAAAATCAAATTAATGTTTTGCTCAAAACAAAACAAAATAATTTGGTATGTTTAAAGAAAGATTTAAATTTTCACAGGATTGAAAACCAACTCCAAAATGATTTTCTAAAAAGAAAAATTACTGGTTTTAAAGCCTTAATTGAAAAAGAAATTTATGCTGATTTACCTTCTGCTTTTTGAGAAAGAAAACAGCACATGGTCAATTTACCATATGAAAACTCTTTTGATGAAAAACAAATTCCTACAAAAGCTCGGCCTATTCAAATGAATATGGAATTAGAGCAACATTGTAGAAATGAGATTAAAGATTTAGAATCTAAAGGTTTAATTGTGAACTCAAGGTCTCCCTGGTCTTGCGCCGCTTTCTATGTCAACAAGAATTCTGAAATAGAAATGGGGACACCTAGATTAGTGATCAACTATAAACCTTTAAATAAAGCCTTAAAGTAGATTAGGTATCCAATACCTAACAAAAAGGATTTACTCCAAAAACTTCATTCTGCATTAATATTTTCAAAATTTGACATGAAATCTAGTTTTTGGCAAATCCAAATTCATCATAAAGAACGTTATAAAACTGCTTTTACTGTTCCATTTGGACAGTATGAGTGGACTGTTATGCCATTTGGTTTAAAGAATGCTCCTTCAGAATTCCAGAGAGTTATGAATGATATCTATAACCCTTATTCTGAATTTTGTATTGTTTACATTGATGATGTATTAATCTTTTCCCAAACAATTGATCAACATTTCAAGCATCTAAAAACTTTCTATTTTGCCACTAGAAAAGCTGGTCTAGCTGTCTCTAGTTCAAAGATCTCTTTATTTCAAATAAAAATCAGGTTCCTTGGACATTACATTTCTAAAGGAACCATAACACCTATTGAAATATCACTTGCATTTACTAACAAGTTTCCTGATAAAATATTGGACAAAACCCAATTACAAAGATTTCTTAGAAGTCTGAATTATGTCCTTGATTTCTGTCCTAATATCAATAGAATTGCAAAACCTTTACATGACAAACTAAAGAAAAAACCTGTTGCATGGACAAAAGAACATACTAAAATTATAAAACAAATAAAGAGCATTGTTAAAGATATCCCCTGCTTATTTCTTGCTAATCCTGCATTACCTAAGATAGTTGAAATTGATGCATCAGACTTAGGTTATGGAGGAATTTTAAAACAAGTTGATAATGGTAAAGAACAAATAGTACAGTATGCTTCTGCACATTGGAATGAGTATCAGAAAAATTATTCTACTATAAAGAAAGAAATCTTATCAATTGTTTTATGCATTTCTAAATTTCAAAGTGATTTGTTAAATCAAAAATTTTTACTTAGAATTGATTGCAAAGCTGCAAAACATGTTTTAGAAAAGGATGTTCAAAACATTGCTTCTAAACAAATCTTTGCTCGATGGCAAGCAATTTTAAGCATTTTTTATTTTGATATTGAATTTATAAAAGGAGACAGAAATTCTGTTCCAGATTTTCTAACTAAAGAATTCTTGCAAAACAGATATAATGCCGGTCAAAAAGAAACCTGACAAAGGAAAAGGGATCCTCAAGGACCCTGTATCCCAAACACCTCTTAAAGCCTCCTCTCCTCCTAAAAAAAAATTGCTGTCTTCAGCAATCTCATCACAAAACCCATAAAGTCATGGATTGACATGATTGAAGATCAAGAAGCCCAAGAGGCCCAGTCTAAAGCATTGGCATCGCAAGAACAGGTAAATGAATGGATGAAATCCATTTCTAAATCTCCTGAACTTATGCTAGCACTACAAAGCTTTTCACAAACTCTTTCTCCAATTCCAGAGAAAGAAGAAAAACAAGTTTCAAAAGCATCTTCAAAACCTCTTTTATCTAAAGAACTTATTTCAAGTGGAAGTTCATCTTCCCAGATTGTAATTTCCCAACCAAACCTTTCTCCAAAGTCGGATTGGTATTATAAACCCCATCATCAAAACATTTTCACTATGGAAGATGGATTTTATAATGCTGACCCATTTCAAGTAATTGCAGAGATTTTTCCCAAGGGCTGGTTTTTCAAACCATGGGATTTAACAAAACCCCAGTCCTATTATCATGACATTTTGGAATTCACCGAGTCAGTCAAGTTCAAACACTTCTTTCTCAGTGAAGCCCATAAAGAACCTGCCTACTCAACGGCTACTATTCTTAAAGTTTTAAGCCCAAACCAATGGGGTGACCAACTCCACAAAGCTAAACCCTTCCCTTTAAATTTCCAAACCAGTTTAGACCATTGCCGGTCTTACTCCTATTGGGACTACCAACAGGCCTGGTATAATACTTTCTTTATCCAAAATCCAAAGAAAACCCATTCTTGGTTATTTTTCTTCAACTAAAAAATAATCATACGAAGCTTTCCAAATTGGTTTAAACACTGGTGGACTTTCTTTGGGCCTTGCCCAGAAATATTAACTCCCAATGCCACCAACTGTTTAAACTATTTTAAAACCCATTATATTCCATCCGAATCAGAAGTAAGGTTCTCTCCTTTCCTTTGCTTCTGCACCAATTTCTTTTTACCTTGGGTCTGGATGTGGCATCTCAACTACCACACTCAAGACTCCTAATTAATTCTTCAAAGAGGATTTAAAGTAAAATGGTGGAATAAATTCAATGAAAATGCCAAGTTAACCGAACTCCTAGTTCAAGGTTGGCTTGCGGCAAAAGGTCATCTAAAGCCCAAAATTGAGACTGTTAAAGCCCAAAGCACATTCCTCTCTCAAAAATCAAAGGCCCAATCTATGTTGGCTGGTGCAAAGTCCGAAGAGGAATATTTCAAGCTTATGGAACAACTCTTAGCCTCAAGATCAGAACCGTCTATTGAAGACTCATCTGATCAAGGTGAAGAAGAGCTGTTCATTTCCCTTGGAGATGACAATGAAGATATGTGTTTCGGCATTCTCTCTCCAGTAAAGAAATAGAGTATATATATATATATATATAAAAAGTATCTCATTTACTTTTCCTATATATTTCCCTGTACTTATTAAGTTTCCTTGTAATTTTCTTTTATCACTTAACGTCTTTTTTCAGATATTTATCCCCCTTCACTCACTATTCTCATCACAAGAAAAAACTGAGGGGATAAGAATCCTTTTGGTTAAAGAACCTTTTTCTTTTCATTCAGGTTTGTCTCCCGTGATTCCCGGCTGATCTACTTTCCACCAGCACACGTGATGACCAACTGTAGCAAAGCTGTAGCATTTCTACTGTAGCGAAGCTGTAGCATTTCTACTGTAGCGAAGCTGTAGCATTTCTACTGTAGCGAAGCTGTAGCACTTTACTTTTTGGATTTTGGGTATTTAGTTCCCATTCACCTCTAACTGAGGGATCCATCTAATTTTCTTCTCATTTATTTCCCTCTCTAGAATTTCAAAAAGATTGGGGATCTGGGATCTGAGGGTAATACACCCGTCTGAAGATCAATTTCCCATCTTTATCTTTCTTCTCTTGTTAAAGCTTTTCTGGGATCAAGAAACCCACGGATGTAAGCTTTCAATTTTATTTTAAAGTTTATATGTAATTTGATTAAAGCAAGCCTGTAATAAAGTTTATATTTTCTGAAATTTAATTTTTAAAGCTTTATTGTATGATCTGCAGACTGATCTATATCAGATCTGTCATAATATCTACTACTTTTCTCTGAGGCACAGAGACCTGATCTCTCCCCTCAGTTGTAACTTCTCTTCTTCCCCTTCACTCAGAGCACCATTTCTGGGATCCAAATCTGGTACTGTGTGTGCTTAACAGCCAACCATAATGAATGTTTAATTCTGCAAAGCCCTGTTGCTAGGTCCGCTTAAAGAAACAACTGTTAAAAGTATATCGACTGGAAACCCAGACGTGCGAGCTAATTGATTTGTACTAAGTCAGATCTAGGCTCAAAGGCAGACTTGTCTGCATCGACTTGGTTTAACAACGCCACGTATTTTTAACGCTGGTAATTATAATAAAATCTGCTTTATAACCCTGTTTAATTCACACACTCCACGATTCATGTCTTTTATATATATATATATATATATATATATATATATAAAATAAAACAGTAGTTCGATGGCAGTTTGACGGTAGCTTGGCGATATCCAGCAGAGTTCTGGCAACGGTTAATTTATATTTCTATATTTTCATATTAAATAAATAAATAAGTCTATTTATTTTGTTAAGTTTCTTAAAGCATTCATTAAATTTAACTAATATAAAATTATTTATAATATTAAATTGATAAAATAAAATTATAAATAATAATTATTAATGGCATTCAATAAGTTAAAAAGTTGAAAGGTAATTTAAAAAGTTTTGGTTTCCAACATAAAAGGAATTTGAATTCTTCACTCCTTGTGGTGAAATTCAAATTCCACATTATGATGGATATTAAATTCTAATGAAAATTAGATTCTTATACATTTTGTCTAACCAAACAATAAAAATAAAAATAGAATTTAAATTACTTTCCTCTCCTCTATTCTCTCCTCCCAACCAAACATCACCTTAAAGTGTAGAAAAATGATCGTGAAAGCTCTTAAATTTTGTATTCATTAAAAATTCTAAAGTCAACTTTTTAGTTGCTATATTCAAAGAATATTATGGTTAAAAAAGTATTTTACTGTCCTTTTTTTTCGATTTGGGAGTTTGCAGGACCATTTATCTATACTTTGAGGGCATGATGTCCTTTTCCTGAAAGGCTAAGACAAACACAAACAACATTTAGAAATGCAAAAGAAGCGCATGTTAAGAGAATTTGTAGCTTGTAAATCCATTGACATCTCTAGAAATATAAGGTTTAGTGTAGAAGGAGAAGAAGAATCCCGCCAAATGAACCAAACATCACTTGAATATTGCTTATCTTCAGCTAATTGCTATTTCTCTCCAGGGTTCGAACCATGTAATATGAAAAGCTTACAATAAGATTTTCATATTCTTTACTTAATCTACTAAATTATGATATAGTTCAAGGGATTCAGATCTTTTTCTAATCGTAATTTTTGGTTTTTTTTAGATCCATTGAATTAATAATGGTGGTTGATAATAATAAAGATGAAATTATGATACATCTAAACTATACATAACTAATAATATGCACGTGTTATAAAATCCTCAAAATACGAGCAAATTTAGGATGAGTAGAGAATCCGTACGACGCATTCATGATGCCTTTTTCCTTTTTATCAGTGCATTAACTAATTGGTTGGCAGAGTTATTGTCCCTAATTATCGTACCTAACTAGTTTTGATCTTACGTTAAAAGCTTTTTTTCAAATATGTCTTACATTTATTGTCATCAACATTTTCTTTGTTTGCTTTAAGATCGCCTTTAAGGCTCTAACCACTAACTTCTATAGACCTTTTAAGAATTTTTTTTTAATATAGTGTACATTTTTGTAGTATATGATTGTTTTTGTGAACTAATTATCATGAAGACTCGTCATCTATGCTGGAAAATTTTTATTAAATAAAAAAGTTGGAAAAATTTAGGGAGAGATGTAACGGGCTTTACTCCTAAAAAAATATATAGAGCTAAGACAAACAACAACATAAAAGTAAAAATAAAGTAGCATGTTAAGAGAATCTGTAGCTTAGAAATCCACTGACATATCTAGAAAAAAGGGTTAGTGTAGAAGGAGGAGGAGCATCCCACCAAATGAGGGAAGAATGTTATAATCCCAAACTCAATCCAGACATCACTTCAGTTTTGCTGCTTATTTCAGCTAATTTGCTATTTTTCTTCAGGGGTCAAACCTTATAATATGAAAAAATTACCATAAAATTCTCATTTTCTTTACTTAAATTGCTAAATTATGATGTAGTTCGAAAGATTCATATCTTTTTCTAATCTTATTTTTTGTTCATCTTTTCTGAGATCAATCAAATCAAAATTGATAGTTGATAAAAATAAAAACAAAAAGATAATACATCTAAATCATATAAAATTAGCTCCCAAAGGCATAGTCGAGTTGGTTGGTAGTATAATCTTTCGTCCTTTACATATGTGATTTGGATTCGAGCCTTGAGGGTGGAGAAGGGGTAAAAATTAATTTGAACTTATCCACCCTCTTTCTTTTTAAAAAAATCATATAAAATTAATAATATGTGTTAAATTAATAAAAAAAATTATAAAATCCTCAAAAGACAAGCAAATCTAAGATGTGTAAAATATCTGTACGACTGCCATTCATGTCATTTTCTTCTTTTATTAATGCATCAACTAACTGGCCGGCGGAGTTATTTTGCTAATTATCGTACCGAACTAATATTGTTATTAGGTTAACATATCTTTTCAAATATGTCAAACATTTATTTCCATCAACATTTTTCTTTGTTTGCTTTAATATTATCTCCAACTGTTAACTACTCTAGATTCTTTAATTACTGTTTTGAATACAATACGCATTTTTGTAGATATGATTGTTTTCATGAATTAATAATTATCATCGGGACTCATCATCTAAACAGTTATTCATTACAATATATATATTTATGTATGCAAACATACAAACACAAACACGCACACATATGTATAACCGGAGATGGACCTACAGGCTAGCCCTGAAAAAATTCACTAATACCCCCTAAATTTTTTTTTTCATACAACTGTATAGCTATATTTTGTTTGGACATATGTCCCCAATTCAACTCTATTTTTTTCCTCAGTTAGAGACTTATTTTACAACATGATTAAATTATATATTTATTGAATAAATTGAAATCATTAGGAGCCAAAATAATACTACTACTTTAACTTAATATAAAAATGTTTTGATTCTGTCTAAGTGATAGAAAATTATACTAATATACTATAACATCGTCGCTAGTATTAGAAAATTACAAATTAACATATAGTAACAATTAATAATATTTCATAATTTCGTGGTTTATTCCCTTCACAGTCACACTTGCACTTTTTCTTTTTAGTACATTAAATTATTTAAATATTTGACCTTCTCTATATATTAATAAAATAAAAAAATTCATAAATTTTTATATGATTTTAAGCTTATTTGTTGCATTGTTTTCATTCTTTTGTTAAATATATGTATTTTACTGAGAGTTTTATTTTGTGCTACTAGATATTTATGTTTTTTGTCCTTAATATGCACCAACATTCACCAAAAAAGAAAAAAGAAAAAAAAACCTATGATAAATATATAAATTAGCTCAAGCTAAAAAAGTCTTGAGTCACCTCAGTATATGAGACTTTCTCACTTGCATATGTTTGCGTGAGAGTGTGTGTGTGTGTCTATATGTGTGTATATATATATATATACTTATTTGAGATCAAGATAAAGGGAGAGCAAAATACAAATCAAATTTTTAAACTCCTATTTTCCTCAATATTCAAATTGGGATAGTCAACCAATCGAATTTGGATAAATTGTTCTGTAATATGAATTCAGACAAAACAATAATAATTAGTTATAATATATTTTAAAAAACATAGCTATATAGACGCAGCTCATGAAGTTAATTGGCGTTTTCAAATGCACTGAAGTCCGTAACTGAAAATTTTCACTATTTTTCTTTTTTGTTAAATGCAGAGTTTAGGTAGTCAAACATGGGATTGTGCTCTTGCCGTCGAAGCTTCACTTGCTTGCAGTCTCAATGATGAAATTGGTCCAATGCTTATGAAAGTTAAAAAAAAAACGAGTATGGGTTACTAATAAATTGGATGACGTTGTCTACACTTGGAATGACAAGTCCATACAAAAAACTCTTTGACAAGACTCCTGATTATAGTGGAATTAGGGTCATTGGGTGCAAATGTTTTCCTCATTTAAAGAACTATAACAAGATGTTATGATGAATGGCTAAATTGTCCCGCCTCAGTAGAAACTCCAAGTTGTTATGAATCCTGTTTCTAGTAAAACGCCACTTCTATGTTTGAAAGCACAAGAAGACCATATGATGCCCACTCAAATGCAAATTCCTTCGTCCGATTATGACACTCATGTTATTCACACAGAAGCTAACTTATAGAAACTAGGAGTGGGTATAAAACCCGTAACTTAAGGGTAGAGATGGCTAAACAACCCGTTCAGACGAACCCGCATAATGCGGGTCGGGTTCAACCCCGGCAGGAGTAAATTAAAACCGAAATCCGGATTCAATTTTATGAACCCAGATATTTCTTGTTGCGGATCTATGTTTAGGTGAACCAGCATATCTGGAACCTGGACCCGGATATCTTTTTTTTAATATAAAAATTGTTTTTAATATAAATTTTTTAAGTTGTTTTTAATATAAAGCAGAGAAGAAAAAAAATGGAAAAACAGCCCCAGCACAGCCGGCCCTAGTTTGCAATTCACATTTTCCTCCTCAAAAATCTTACGGCCGCCAACCATTTCCACTTCTCTTCATCAAATCAAATCGTTGTCGCATCGCTTCAGCAGCCATTTCCTCTTCAATCTGTTCATCATCATCATATTCATCCTCTATTCATCATCATCATCCACGAGATCAAGAATTTCCTTCTCACTGCCAAATTCAAGATTCGCTACTCCAAGTGTTGAAGCATTTCTTTAGTGGTCTTCCTGAATCATCATTTACCGACTTTCTTCTTGTTTTAACTGACAGAAAATGTTTGTTTCATCCCATGCTGTTTTCTAATAGTAGAAATTGTATGTGGATTTGAACTTATTTGATAATTGTTATTGTTAGAGGATGCGGATCTTTTTGCCAATTGATTTATGGACATTGAAACTTGGTTTGCACATTTTGCAGCTTTTTGCCTGTTTCATAATGTTTTTTTTTATAAGGCCTGTTTCATAGTGTTGAGTTTAATTTCTGGATTGAAAAATAAAATCATAAACCAATTCGGGAACCCAGACTTTTTCAGGTTAACCGGGACTGGACCCGGAGCTGGAAAAATTGGGTTTATATCCGGGTCTCATACAAATAAATTGGTATTCGGGTCCGCAACTAGGATGGATGAACCCAGCATCAGACCCAAATTTTACCATTCCTAAATAGTTTGGGTTGGGTACATAATGAAAGTGGGTAAGATTCGGGTTATACGTAAGCAACCAATTAATTATGGTTTGGGTGTATAGCTTACCAATGGACAAATTTTCAAAACTCAAAGTCACAGTGTCAGTGGAAATTAAAATGAAAAAAAATAAATTAATTACGTAGAGTTGTTGGCTTGGTGATTTAATTGGAATATTTGTTTGTTTTGAAAGGTTTTGATTTAGGTTTCTGGGATATGGGAATATGGGATTTGTTCCTTTATATATATATATGCTAATGTGAGTATAATATTTGATGTTAATTGTGTTAAATATGTATTAAGTGTTATTAAAAATATGAAAGTTTACACAAATAATTTTTTTTACAAAAAATATTGTACAAATTAGTGTGACATATTATAATTTATGGAACTAAAAATATTATAGGAGCAATAATTTATTTTTGTTATTTATATTTGCAATCAACCAATCATAATTATGACACATCGATTATACAAGGGCTTGTACCTCTGGAAATACTGTTTGGAAAATAATTTCCCCATATGCTAATTTTATAATGATAGACCACAAACTTTGTACAAAGTAATGCAGTCTTATTGCATATAAAAATACTCGATGATTATTTTCTTATACATACTCATTATTTAAGGATGACACAACGCTCTCAGTCATTTTCGACAGTGTCTAGAATTTTTGTGACAACAACTTTGTGTTTTCAGTATCACCAAGCATTTATTCTCACTTGACATGAGAAATGATACCTTGTGACAGGTGACAATGATAATTAATGATAAGCTTATAAAAATAATCATCATAGCCCTTAATTTTGTTTTTGATAGAGCCAGCACTAGTATTACTCAGCAGAGAATTAAGAAGAATGTGGAGGTTTAAGATTGGAGATTATGGGACAAAATATGATCCATACATATTCAGCACAAACAACCATGTCGGTAGGCAAATTTGGGAATTTGATCCTGATGCAGGCTCCCTTGAAGAGATAGCTGAGGTTGAAGAAGCTCGGTTAAATTACTTCAAAAACCGCTTCATTGTTAAAGCTTCTTCTGACCTCCTTTGGCAAATTCAGGTATTTTATTTAATGCACAACTACATTTTTTTTTCAATTGTTTGATTAGTTAATTAACAAAACATCCGCTATTTTTTTACTAATTAATTGCAGATTTTAAGAGAGAAGAAATTCAAACAAACAATTCCGCAAGTGAAAATTGGTGATCATGGAGAGGAGATAACACTTGAAATTGCCACAACCGCATTGCGGAGGGCAGTTCACATATTTTCAGCCTTGCAATCTAGCCATGGGCACTGGCCTGCTGATACTTCTGGCCCCTGGTTTTATGACACCCCATTTGTAATTATCATAATTCATAATTCTCACAAATTTACAGTCACTATCTTATATTCTTTTATTCAATTAACTATTAACCTAGTTTTAAAATTTAAAAATGTGTAGGTTATCTGTTTGTACGTTACTGGTCATCTTAACAATATATTCTCTGCTGAACATCGGAAAGAAATGCTTCGTTACATTTACAATCATCAGGTACTTCAAAATTTAATCATTTTGATTAATTTAATTTCTCACGCACGTTGAATAATTTGGAATAGAAATATTATGTGATTATATATACAGAATGAAGATGGGGGATGGGGATTACACGTTGAGGGGCATAGCACAATGTTTGGTACTGTTTTTAGCTACATTTGCATGCGTTTACTGGGAGAAGGACCCGACGGTGGCGAGAACAACGCCTGTGCAAGAGCTCGAAAATGGATTCTTGATCGCGGTGGAGCAATGGGCGTAACATCTTGGGGAAAGACTTGGCTTTCAGTACGATCCATCATTCTTCTTGTTGAATCTTTCACACATATGTATTTATACCAAATATAGTTTTAATCTTGTGAAATCTTGATTAACCAAAAACATTTTTCTAACAATTTGATTTTCTTCTTCTCTCTTTGTGTAGATTCTTGGTGTATATGAATGGTCTGGATGCAACCCAATGCCGCCAGAGTTTTGGAAATTTCCTTCTTTTTTTCCCATAAATCCAGGTAATTAGCACATGGCTTTTACATTATTGTCAATTGTTTTGTGTTAATCACATACTCACACAGGCAAACATATGATTTTGAGCTTGAGGATGTAGATGATATTATCTTAAATCAGTTGAGATTAGTTACTCGACTAATAAATATAAGCATGAAACAATCCCTTTGAGTTAGTTTTAGGGTGATTTTATCTAAAAAGGGTTTTTAGTTAGCCATGTGGGCTTTTACATAGCATTGTAACCAAACTTGGTAACTCACCTATGAGTGAACATAAAGGAGGGATGTAGAGGATATATATGTATATTATCTCACATCCACTAAAAATAGTTGTTAGACTAATAATAATAGAGTCCAACTATTAGCACTTCTCTAAATTCCTAATGAAACCTCTTCTTCAATTATATTCCATTTAATGCCAAAAATATCACTTTTTCAAAATGAACACTTTTTTTATTTATGAATTTTTTAGTTTCTAATAATTTTCTTATCTTTTCAGTTTTAATATTCGTATTCCTCTCTTCAAACTTTCTTTATTATTTAACTTCTAAAAAAAATCTAAAAGAAAAAGTAAGAAAAACATAATAATTAGAAAATAATGAATATTTCATTAATCTAATACAATTTTATTCCACCTATAAATTTGGGGTTTAGCAATTAGTTTGAGAATTCTTAAAAAATTATTTGCAGTGGGATATAATTTAATTTAATTTATTTTTTTTACTGTGTTGTATCTTAATTAAGTTGTTATATTTATTATAAGAATTTTGTTTTCACTTAGAGGATTACTTCTTAAATTCATATTATTTTAATATAATAAAAAAATTATCTTGTGGAAGTAAAATAAAATTGAAGAGAGAAAGAAAATAGAGATGACTCAATTCTATTTATATTTGTCCTTAAATGTAATTGCAAAATAAAATAAGTTTTATGAGATTAATGAAGGGCTGCTAAATAGTTTAACTCATAATAATAATATGAGCTTGAGGGAACCCTCCAAGCGAGTTAAGATCAACAAATGAGCAAATGAACAAGTTTCAGCCCTCTCATTTGAAGGATTGGGCTGGGCTAGGCTTGCCACCTTTTTTAAGGAAAAGTTGAGTTTTAAATTAAAATTAAAATTAAGCGAAATCTTATTAAAATAACTTGTTTCCTAAAGCTAAATAATAAAAAAAAAATCAATATTTAAAGTTCAATAAAATTTTTTCTGTGTCGGAAATAATGAAATTGAAAAAAATTGATGTGATTAAAAAAATTTAAATTTTGCATGTAATATACAACAATAATTATTGATGGGAAAAAAATAAATACTAATGTAAGTGCAACAAGCATTTTCTATATGGAAACACAAAATATATCAATACAATCATGCAAACAATTTTGTGACATTCCATGTATATGTGTTTGTTGATACAATCAATCCCTCTAAAATGTATTAACTATTATAATAGTACATTAGTTTGTTATAATTAAACATAAAAAGAAGGGTATATCAATTATCACCTAATTAGATGGGATTTTTTAAAATTAATTTTTATTAATGTGCTCGGCCGGGCTTTTTTATTAAACTCTTAGTCCAGGCCCTTAGCCGTTGGGTTAGGCTGACGCCTGAGTCGAGGCCCTTAGCCATTGGGTTAGGCTGAAGCCTGCCGGGTCTGGGCTACGCTGGCCTGAATTTTTTTGCCCAACTTATCTTGAATTACTTTCTTAATATGAGCTAGGATATGAACGTTAATGGAGAAAACTCTCAATTTTTGATGTAATGGTTGGACATGAATAATGAATTAAGCTCATGTGCTTTTGTATCAAAACAATTGCGGAAACTTGATCCATTAATGTTAACTTATAAGATTTATTTATTTTTCCGACAATGCAGGATCAATGCTTTGCTACTGCCGGTTGACATATATGCCTATGTCATATTTGTATGGGAAAAGATTTGTTGGTCCAAAAACACCACTAATTTTACAATTAAGAGAAGAGATTTACTCACAACCTTACAGCGAGATTAATTGGAGCAAATTGCGACATTACTGTGCAAAGGTTTGCTTAATTTAATTAGTCCTTAAAAAAATAGAATAAAATAAGGCATATTGAGAGAGTTTATTTGATTGAATGGCAATTGTGAAACTTTTTTCTTATAGGAGGATATCTTCTTTCCCCATTCTCCAGTACAGAACTTGCTTTGGGATACTCTTTATTATGTAGTTGAGCCCATTTTCAATCGGTGGCCCTTCAAGAAATTGAGAGATAAGTCTCTCAAAGTAGCTATGAAGCACATTAATTATGAAGATGAGGCAACTCGGTACATCACTATTGGATGTGTTGAAAAGGTGGCAACCAAATAATTTGGATGATGTTTATTAAATTATGTTCGTTTTTCCTTTTTTAAGATCATAAAAAATACTTATTTTTAGACTAATACATATGTTTATTTATTTATGAACAGCCATTAAATATGCTCTCTTGTTGGGTTGAAGATCCTAATAGTGATTATTTCAAGAAGCATCTTGCTAGGATCAACGAATACTTCTGGGTTGCAGAAGATGGAATGAGAGTGCAGGTTTATAATTATTGAATACACACACACACACACACACACATTTCACACACTCTAATCCCATCCCCTGCCTGTGCACAAGCATAAATTAAAGAAATCCTCCCTCTTCTTAATACAAAATAGGGCAATCTTTTCACTTCTTGTTTTTACAGCCGAGGGACATATCTGAGCATGACCCTAGATTGCGAAAGGTGAACCAATATGGTTGAAATACATGATTAAATACAATTAATTTGATGTCATTAGATTTTTATGTGATGGCAGTGTAGGATAACTTGTTCATTTTTATATTTATTCTCTATTATGGACTGTTGCACATTGTATAATATTAATTCAGACTAAACTATAATAATTAGTTATATTTTAATTTTAAAAAGGCAGTTATATAGATGCAGCTCATAAAGTTAGTCTTTTCAATTGCACTGAAGTTCGCTGCTGAAAATTTTCACTATTTTTATCTTTGGTTATATGCAGAGTTTCGGTAGTCAAACATGGGATTGTGCTCTTGCCGTCCAAGCTTTACTTGCTTGCAATCTAACAGGCGAAATTGGTCCAATACTTATGAAAGCACATGACTTCCTGAAAAATTCTCAGGTTAAATTGCTTGTTCATTTTATTTAGATTGATGTTTGCATGGCCCCGCAAAGTTTGAAAAAATATTGCCCGGTCAAGGCAAAATTTAAGATGACATATGTTTTGTCGATATAGGGTGCTTTTTCAATCTGAGAATAATTCCATACTGGAAAAGCATCTGGGATGCCTTGGTGGCCGTTGGATCAGATAAATTAAAGAAAAATAAAGTAAAGGCTGTTAGATTTCATTCCAACGGCCCCATTCCAGGTTCCTAATTGTTATAACACACAATTAGCAAATTACATTTGATTCACAAGCTTGGAATTTGGCAGGTAACAGATAATCCTCAAGGAGATTTTAGGAGCATGTTTCGTCACATTTCTAAAGGAGGATGGACATTTTCTATTAAGGATCATGGATGGCCAGTTTCTGATTGTAGTTCAGAAAGTTTTCTGGTACGCAATTGAACTAGTTTTTCATAATCCAACAAATGAAAAGTGATAGTCATGTTTTCCATATAATTTTACTCGTAATAAATTACAGTCTTTTGTATTTCAACAAATAGTGTTGTCTACATCTCTCAACACTGCCACCAGAAATTGTTGGTGAAAAAATGGAACCTGAAAGGTTTTATGATGCTGCTAATTTCATGCTTTCGATTCAGGTAAGGAAACAAAGATATCGCGCAATTGACAATTTAATTTATCTTTAAAGCTTGCTTGTTTAATGACATTGGCAGGAAAAAATCCTCCTTCACCGCTTGCATGTCTTGACTTTGTTGCTTCTGAAAATTTTTTATTTATCAATAGTGGATTTTAACTTCATTAGGGATATAATAATAAAAATATAAAAAAAAATTAAAGGTTAACAGAAAGAACGTGGCTATTTG
This sequence comes from Luvunga scandens, assembly GCA_030449905.1. Lineage (NCBI taxonomy): Eukaryota > Viridiplantae > Streptophyta > Magnoliopsida > Sapindales > Rutaceae > Luvunga > Luvunga scandens. Next base: position 1,020,141 of record JASUUG010000696.1, read on the forward strand.
AACCAAAAAAATATTTTTTGACACCCATTTTCTTAGAACACCCGGGATTTACATTTTACGATTTTACTCTATAAACCACTCAATATCCCAAAATTAACCCTAAATTACAACTTCATATTCCATCTTGTTTTCTTTCAAACCCCCCAAAATTAAAACTCAATTTTCTCTTTTTATTTTTTTCGATTCATTCCTGATTGATCATAAACAAATTAATAAGTAAATTTTTCCAAAGAAGCACTGATCGGATATGAACTAAAAACTTCAAATTCCCAAAATGGGCCGAAAGCGATAGTATTCAAATTAAAATTTGATTCTTGTAGTAAGATTAATTCAACTGAAAATCCTTTACTTAATGCTTTGTTTGTTAATCTTCCATAATCCATTGAACTTCTGCAAAACAATTCATCTGGTATATAAATTTATTAACGAGCCATTGGACTTCTACAAAAAATCGCTTCTCTTTTGGTGCAAATAAAACAATAGGACGTTACATATCAAATCAATCATCCAATAATTCAAAGATAAAACCTTTAGAAAATAAAGTACTTGGGGACATGAGAGTTAAGTTAAAAATTAAGGAGAGTGCTTGGGTTTATGGTGGGTGAATTCAATTTCTTCAATTAAAGTACTTGCCCTCTTTAGTAATTTTGTACATGGACATTTCGGAAATGAAAAGTTTTATTAAGATATGAGTGTGAAGAATATTTGTGGGTTCAAATAATCTCAACTTAATAGAAATTATTTTAATGCCTGAGGTTTGATGAATCTTGAAGTATGAGAGAAACTAATTAATTGACTAAAACCATTTTTTTTATCATTTTTCCTAAAAGAGGCTCCTGCTCCAATTAAATAGTATGTTTAGACACCCTTTAACCTTGATATTATTTAACTTTGATATTTTATATAGAGTAAAACTGGTGGAATAACAGGGTGGGAGCCAGCGGGAGCACCATCATGGATAGAGGTAAAACTTCAATATATCAATTAATTAATTAATTATTTATTTATTTTTCCATTTTGTTTTCCTAATTGTCCATATTATTATGAATTGTAATGATTTTTTTTTGTTAACTATCAAGTTGCTCAATCCTATAGAATTTCTTGACGAAGTTATTATTGAACATGAGTAAGATTTCTTCAAAGTTTATTTCATTTTATACAAATATTCCCACTATAAATTCCTCCGAGACTTATTAAAGAAGGTGAATTTTATACTAGTCACGTTGAGTGCACGGCATCAGCATTGAAGGCCATGACTTTGTTTCAGAAGTTATATCCAAAATACAAGAAAAATGAAGTTAACAACTTTATCACAAATGGTGTGAAGTTTATCGAAGACTCACAAAAACCTGATGGCTCATGGTACGTTTGTATTATGACATAATGGTTATATTTACGTGTGTAATCCTCCCAGAGACTTGACTAAGTGATTTTCAAGTAAATTTATTTTAACTGGCCACCCATATTTGAATCTTGGCAGAGGTAAGAGGATAATTTTTTTTTTTGCATTGTGCCCACCCCTACCTTTTCCAAGTTTTATCCAAAACATAGGAAAAATGAGGTTAATAACTTTATCGTAAAAGCTGTGAAGTTTATCGAAGACTTGCAAAAAGCTAATGGCTGATGGCACCTTTTTATTATGAATATTTACATGTGTATTCCTCCTACTAGAGTCTTGATCAAGCGATTTTGAAGTAAATTTATTTTAGTTGGCACCTATGTTTGAATCTTGGGGAGGTAAGAGGATAATAAAAATTTATTTGCATTGTGTCTACCCCTAACTATTTTAATTTAAAAAGATAACCCAATTAATATGTGCACTTAAAAATACTAATAATTTGATGTAAGCTCATGAGTAATTATATCACATTGGAAGGATTAATCTTTTGCAGGTACGGAAGGTGGGGAGTCTGCTTCATTTACAGTACATGGTGGGCAATTTCAGGGCTAGTTGCTGCTGAGAAGACTTACAGTAATTGTTTAGCTATACGTAAAGCTACAGATTTTTTGCTTAATATACAATGCGAAGATGGCGGTTGGGGAGAGAGCTACCTTTCCTGCCCAAACAAGGTAAAATTGAGAAGCACCGATGTTGTGGGTATTTTTACAAATATATCTTATAGGAAATAAACTTTTTTGTGGAGCTTACCCAACCAAGATCTGTTGTAACACGATTTAGTTTCACTCAATCAGTTGTTTTAAATGTGTTTGTTAACTTTTAAAAATTGATAGCCACATATGAATAGAATTTAGTAAAATGTTTTTTACTTAACATTTATTACAACAATATGAATAAGATTATTTGATCATCTATTCCCTCTTTAAAGTAATTGCTTTTCACCTTTTTTTTGTATTTTTATTTTTTATTTATAAAGAACAATGATTTTTACAAAATAATAGTCATTGTGTTTGGTGATGTAGAAATATGTGCCTCTTGAGGGAAACCGATCGAACATAGTACAAACTGCATGGGCTGCCATGGGTTTAATTCTTGCTGGCCAGGTTAGAAGTTGATTACCAAACAATTATTTCTTAACCTTGTACTATATTTATGAATTACTGAATCTGCTTAAAAAATTAATACCTTTCAATTATTCATTGTTTTGTGTGTGTGTGTGTGTGTGTTAGATGGAAAGAGATCCCGCTTCTGTTCACCGTGCTGTAAAATTGATGATAAATTCGCAACTGGAAAACGGGCATTTTCCCCAACAGGTAATTTTCAACAATTATTATAACAAAAAACGACAATAATTATAGCATCCACTTTTCCCCTGAACAAGTGTCATATTTTTATTTTAATTAATAAAATTTCCTTTACAGTTGAGATTTACGAAAATAATAATGATAACATTAATAATAACAACAGTGGAGATAATGAATCTTTGGTCATTTTTAGATATTATCTTTGACCACGCAGGTCCCTAATAAAATTCTTTTGCATCGATTGAATGTTGATGGCAGGAAATCAGTGGGGCATTTTTCGGGAATTGCTTGTTACACTATCCATTGTATAGAATTTATTTTCCGATATGGGCTTTGGCAGAGTATCGCTCAAAAGTTTCTGTTGCCTCCTAAGAATCTTTTAAAAACAATTTATCTGGTTTGTGTCCATCCTATGGGGGTTTTCTCTGATCATGTCAACATTTGTGGTGCGTGTGCTTATTAATTTGTGTCTTCTATTGTGGCCTTCAATAAGATTTGAAATCTTTTAAGATTTATATTTGGAAATTTGCAAGTTGCTGATTGATCTATTTGTGGATCATTCCTTACCCAAGTCGTACTATGTATGTTATGGAGAGCAAGACCCTTGATATATAGTGCATGCTATGTTCTCTTTCGAGGTATCACTGACTATGTTATGACTGATATCTAAATGTGAGTTCTTGTTAAGTTATATTATCTATGACTTACATCAATTTAAAATCAATTTTTTTGTGTATGATTCAGTTGTTGCTTGTCAAACAACTAGGGACTTATGAGAAACAATTTTTGAGCTACCTGAAGGTTAGCAGCCACATTAAATATGCAAGAAAGAAAAAACAAAAACTCGTTTGACTTGAGTATATTTGAGTTATATAATTACTCAGTTAACCCATGTATTTTTAAAAATTAGCCAGACGATCCATGTTGTTGCCCTCTATTTATTTTCATTAAAACAAATTTAATAGTATATATTTTTCACTTGTTTGCAATGTCAAATAGAAATTTTATTTTATAATTTAAAAATAAGATCCAGCAATTATAAAAGCCATAAAAAAAGTGTTTAGAGTTATTTTAAGAAACACATGAATTAATTAGATAATTGGCTAATAGTGCACATTAAAAGAAAATTTACACTAAAACTGCTAACAGTGCATGAAATATCTTGTGTGGTTTGATTTTATTATACAGTGAACATAAGCATATGTATAATAGAGTGTTAATTTGGTGATTAGAAATACATAATTGGCAGTTTTTGGATAAGAATTAATATAAAACTAATTAAATCTTAATTATATATTGCTATACAAGCACGAGTGGCAGAATATTATGAGGAGTTGAGAATAGGTTAGCTTAGTACTGAATCTAAATCCTAGTTGTGTATGCATATTTTCAAGGGAAACAACTAGACCTCCAAATTTTGCTCCAGCATATACATAGACCCCACATTTTAGAAATTGGTGTATGTAGACCTCTTTTCTATTATTATAATCTTTGACTAGTACTACGAATTTAGATTTAATTGTGTAGATGTTGCTTGTGAAATTCTAGCTAAGCAACCCAAGAGGAGGGGTGAATTAGGTTTTTAAAACTTAAGCGAATAAAATCACACAATAATTAAAACTAATGCCTTAATAAAATCAAAAGCAATAAATTTAACAATGCTCGAAATTAAAATGATAAGGGAATAGAGATCAAACACGTGAGTTTTTTATGTGGTTCAGCAAAATCGGCCTACGTCCACGCCTCCAAGCACACCAAGCTTGAGGATTTCACTATCCAAGTCTCCAAAGCTTCAAGTTCTTATAATTGACTTCCAAAGTGTCAATAAACTTTTACAAATGGTGTTTTGCTCACTCATTCCTTTCCCCAAGTGTTTCCCACACTTATACTCACACAAATTTGATAATAAATTTGAAGATTTCAACAAACACTCTCTATTAGAGTAGATATACAAATGGTAGCTTAATGATAACTCAATGTATGAAGATTTACAAAATGGAAGCTCTAGGGATGTTGTGTGAACTGATTTCAGCTTGAAAAACTTTCAAAAACTTGTTAGATTTGATTTTGATTTGAGTTTATATAATTTTGATGAGTAAACTAGCCGTTATTGACCTTGAGAGTTTTGCCGGATCACCGCTTGTTTTGACGGTTAGCTGCTAAGCTTATGTGGCAAGTTACCATTGTAAATTTAGCTCTAAAATTTGAAAAACTAAAAGCCAAGCGGTTAGCCGCTAATTCCCATTCGGCTAGCTGCTTACTTTCTGTCTTCTAGGCATATTTTTCATATTTATAATTTGGCCTAAAACATTTGAAAATTACAATATGGCCCAATACTTTTGCCAATTATATTATAGCCTAAAATGTTTTATATTTTTTTAAATAGGTCCAAATCCATAATTTAAAATAATACTTGTTGAACTCAATCTTTTGAAAATTATATTATGGCCCAAATTGTTTCATATTTTTTCAAATAGATCCAAATTCAGAATTCAAAACAATACTTGTTGAAATCAAAATTTGTAAAACTTTTTCATTTTAATCCATATGTTGAAAAATCACCAATTCCATAAAATACTTATCTTATGATTATAAAACCTTTGATTTATGAAAAATAATGATTTATTAAACAAAATCTTGAGCTTCTCAAATGCTAAATCATGCATACATTAAATCATACCGGCTTTACAATATTTGTAGCAATGAAGTTAGTTGCGCTAATACTTGATCTTGGTTGAGCCGTTATTTGTTGAGTGCTTTGAGCTCGATTTCACTTGATTCACTTGAATAAAATTTACTTTTAAAAAACTAGTGAAATTGTGAAATATAATAACACATGTTTGTTATCATCAAAATTACAATTTGTATAGCCCTTTGGGCTAACAGCTTGCTTATTATCTCAGATTAATTAAAATAATCAATTTAAATACATGTCATAAGATTGATAGAAAGTAGAGCACACAAGGAACTTTTACATGGGTCGGATAACAATTCTACATGGTATGCCCAACTATTAACAAGCAATTTACTAAATGAAAGAAGATTACAAAGTTAAAAAAGGAACATGAAGCGGCTATTTTGAGGCCAATTTTAAGTGAGATAAATATTGGAAATATATACTTACGTAGATGAGTCGAAATCTTCTCGGTGAGCTATTCCTAATGAATTATAGAACACTCAAATTGGCACTTTGATGAATGAGAAATTTCATCTCAAATAGTAACCATTGGTTTGAAAATATGAAGGAAAAATTCCACATGGGATTTTAACTAACTAATGCCCTCCCTTGAAACATATGAATTGGCTTCCAAGTTCATTTGCAAAACACACCAAAATCCAAGTGATTTTCTTTTCTTCTCTCTTAAGCAAACACTCTTTAGCTTTAGGTTCAGTGTGATAGAGTTCAAACATTTGCTTGAAGTTTGTTCGAATAGTGAGGCTATGCTGCCAACACTATTCAAATCCATCGTATCCTGGGAGATAGGCACTAATACAATTCAAGCACAGTTGTGAAAATAGTGAATGCGTTTTAAGGACACTATATCTTTACAGGCCTCGGGTTAGTGGGTTTTTGTCTTATTACATATTGTTGAATTATATGTTATATATTTGCTATTTTAATTTTTTTATTCTTATTATTATTATAAAATTGTGATAAGTGTGTAATAGGGTTATTAGAAAGTTTAAGTGCACTAGAAAGATTATGTTCTAAAGGCTATATACATTACCTATGGAGTCTATGTTTTAAACGAGATCTTTGTAATCAATCTAATCTTCCTAGTAGCTTAACCAATGTATTTTTGTATACAAAGTATGAGATCTTATGTCACTTGGTAATTTGTAACAATATACCAACAAATTTAAAACAAATTATTTGTTGAAATGGCGATTAACATGAGCCAACAAATAGGAACTTTGACCATCCTCCTATTGTCTCATGTGCTATTGTTGGCATTCATGCTACTGCCTTTATGGTTGTTCCCTATACAAAAAAAAAGAAAGAGAAATTCACTTGCCAAAATTTCAATTGGTGCTAACAAAAAATGTTTTTTTATTTGACTATCTTGAATTTTATGAGATTTGTGAAGGAAGGTGCTCCTATACCAAGAGAGGGTGAAGCTAATCCCCAAGTGATTAGTGCAATAGAAGCTTGGAAATTCCAATTTCCTTTGTGGAAATTGTGAGGTAAATGGCTTGAACGATTCTTCATATAGTATGTATGCTAGAAAGGAAAGAACAAACGAGCTGTGGGAATCCTTACAAAGGAATTATAAAATTGAGGATGTTGGCACTAAGAAATTTTTCGTAGGTCGTTTCTTAGTTTATAAAATAGTGGATTCCAAAATTGTTATAAGTTGAAGTTCCAGACTAGCAAATAATTTTGCTAAAAATTCATGCTAAAGGGGTGGATTTGAGTGAATATTTTCACATGACTACTATAATTGAAATGTTGCCTTCATTATAAAAAGATTTTAAGAGTTATCTTAAGTATAAGAGAAAAGAAATGAGTCTTAAAGATACAATTATTAAACTTTAAGTTGAAGAAGGCAATAAACATAATGCTAATGTTGTGGAATATAGTCAGAATAACAAGAATGAAAAGGCCAACAAGACAAAGCTGGGTTTGATAAAGGAGGGGTCTCTAAGAAGCAGCTAAATTTCAAAGGAAATGCTTCAACTGTGATAAAAGGGGTCACAAGGCTTTGGAATACAAATTGTCGAAACTAGGAAGCTAATGGATATAGTACATCTTGAAAGATGTATTAGACATCTTTCTGTTGAAGTGAAAATAGTGGGCACCAATCCAAGAAAATGATGGATTCATACTAGTGCCACTTGACATGTATGTTTAGACAAGGAAATGTTTATTTCTTGTGAACCTATTAGAAATGACGAAAAGCTATATACGGGAAATTTAACCATGTCTGAGATAGAACGTCAAGGAAAAGGGATTCTGAAAATGAATTCTAGGAAAGAGATTAGTCTAAACAATGTGCTATATACATTAGAAATTCACAAGAATCTTGAATTTGGATCGTTTTTAACAAGCATGGCTTTCAAATAGTGTTCGAGTTAGAAAAAGTAATTTTGTCTAAAAATGGAATGTATGTGGGAAAGGATTATATATCCAATGGGCTATTCAAACTAAATATATTCATTACAAAACCAAAGAATAATAAAGCTATTTGTTCTGCTTATTTTCTTGAGTTTTCTAATATATGGCATGGTAGATTATGACATGTTAATTATAATGGCTTATGTGAGTTAATTAACATGAATGATATACCCATTTTCCAAATTGATAGGAAGTATGAGTGTGAATCTTGTGTTGAGGCAAAACTAATAAGGTCATCATTTTAAAGAGTTGAAAGGAACGCGGAACTACTTCACTTAATACATAGTGATATATGTGAGTTTAAATCCATACAGTCGAATGTGGTAATAAGTATTTTATTACCTTTATCGACGATTGCATAAAATTTTCTTATGTGAATTTGTTAAAAGGAAAAGACGAAGCTATAGAGAATTTTGTGGTCAATGAAAATGAAGTTGAGAATCAACTAAATAAAAAATTAAGGAGTTAAGAACTAATAGAGATAAGTGATTATATTGTTCCATTTAAGTTACTTTTGAATAATATGGAATCATACATCAAACTATAGCTCATTATTCACCTTAATTAATGGGATTGCTACATGAAAATTTCATACCTTGAAAGAAATGATGAATGCAATGTTAGTAATTTATAATAATTCATTTTGATTCCGACATAAAATAAACAAATCAATAGTGCTACAACTCATTCCAACTTTGATTCCTATAGCTAAAGTAAATAATTATTATGATTCTTATTCTTTATTATGATTCTAGCCTATTCTAAATCCAGTCCATTCGAATACTAGCCTATTTCGATTACCAATTAGTAAATACACTATAGATAATGTTTATATATGAAAAAAAAAATGAATAGTGGAGATGTCGGGATGATGATACTATTTCTTGCATGAAAATACCTCATCCTTAAATTTATTAGAGAGTGATTGTTAAAATAGAAAATGAGATGGGGAACAAGAGAAAAACCTCCCTATGACACATCCTTATTCTACCTTATCATTGTCCCTATCTCAATTTTTTTTTATCATTTTCTGGATATTTTTCCTATTGCTTGAACCAAACATCATTTTTTTATTAAATAAACTTGAAAAATAGCAAAATTTTTATTAAATAAAAGAAAGTTAAACAAAATTCAGGGTCAGACATAATAGCCTTACTCCTTAACAAAAATATAAAGGCAAGACAAACAACAATATAGAAGTACAAATAAAGTAACATGGAAAGAGACTCTGTACTTTGGAAATCTATTGACATCTTTAGAAGTAAGGCTTAGTATAGAAGAATGAGGAGAATCCCACAAAATAAGAGAAGAATATTATAATCCTAAGCTCGAACCAACATTACTTCATTATTATAAAAAATATAAGTCAATATTATTTCTTTGAAATCCAAAACCAAACGAAACAACAATTTCGACATGAGAATAGAACTTCATGAATAGTATCTATTGGTACTATTTATACTACTGTTCACTGGTGTTGTTCTTTCAATAATGACCATAAATTCGAATGTAAGTTTGAAAGGAAAACTATAAACAATTATGACGTGCAATAACAATATCCTTAAAACAAAATTCCACATTTTAAGAATCAATTTCTTAGTACAAGAAGGACTAAAAAAGGCAGTTTGATCTCTAAGATTTAATAACTACAATCACAAAGTTGTACTGCAACATGATAGCCTAGAACAACAGAACAAAAATGATGATAAATTCCACGTTTTAAGAATCAATTTCTTAGTACAAGAAGGACTAAAAAAGGCAGTTTGATCTCTAAGATTTAATAACTACAATCACAAAGTTGTACTGCAACATGATAGTCTAGAACAACAGAACAAAAATGATGATAAAGGAAAGGGAATTGAGGGACAAGTTTTTGGATATCAATTGTGTGATATAACCAACTCTTTAAATAGACACAAGTCCTAGCCATTTTTCATCTTTTAATTTGAATTATAATTATACAAGTATTTTAAATAAATTCTAGTTTAATTAAGATTGAATTTTTAGTATAATTTCAATTAAAATAAATAAAATTAAAACAAGGGCCAAAACAATAAAAAGAGGCGAAGCCCGCGTATATACACATCACCTTGTGGGGAGGGGGTGTGTCCCCCTTGCGCTTGAGTTATTGGCCATGAGTGCCCAATTAATAGATTCTCGGAATGGGCTCATTTCTTATGCTAGGTTTTGTGCATGTGGGCCTCCTTTTAAGAGGGCTCGTTGCTTACACTATATTTGGTTTCTATAAATAAACCAACTTATGCTCTCTTCTCAAACCAATGTTGGATATTATTATTTTCAAAAACCAACCCAAATCTCTAACAATCCCCCCACATATTTTAAAATATTCAATTTCTTTCATCTTCATCATAGTCTCTAGAGTTTAATGTTTATGAACTAGTGCCTTTTAGGCTATGAACCAACCATTAAACAACTAAAAGTGCCTTTTAGGCTATGAACCAACCATTAAACAACTAACCCTATCTTACTAGAACTTGGTGAAACTTAGAATTTCTATGAACTAATATTCCTTTTATGTTAGGAAGTTGACTAGATGCTTGCACTATACTTTAATGGCCCTGTGCTCCCTAGAATTCATGAGTGCCCTAAAGAAGCTTGTCTCTCTTATAAGAAACAACTCAATTCCACACTTATATAGGTAAACCTGCATCAAGTGTATTAAATAGTTTTAACACACCACCATATACAAAATGTGGGCTATAGAGTTAATTAAAAGCTAAATTACTCAATCTCAATTACTACAATAGGCAATTATATTACTATACGAACGTAAATAAATAAATTGATAGTGTTATAAGACAACAAGTGACTTGTTATTATCCTTATAAACCTACTTTATGGATCTCTAATCACATAGGTAAGATTATTGTTTTTAGCGGATTTTGGGTGTATGGGTGAAGGCCATGAAACAAACTAAAAACAATAAATATATTTTAGGTTTGAGGGGAAAGAGTGCTTAGCTTGTTCGGAAGAAGTGTGGGGGTGATTTTTAGATTTGTAAGGAGTTGAGGGAGAGTGAGAGGATTGTTCAAGTGAGAGGTTGAGGTTTACTTCAGAAAGCTTCGCCAAGCTACCTTAGACCTGCAAAACAACAAGTAATGGGTCATAGGTGCAGCCGGGGATGGTCGATGACCACACTCCGACGTTCAAGTCAGAGTTGGGGTATTTCAGGTTAGAGAGCTTGCAAGCTCTCTGTAATAATGGCTGAAGGTGGAAGAAAACCTCATTCTATTCATTTATGTGTGTGTTTTTTATATTATGAATGAATGAATAATAAAAAACCTGAACATTATTTATGGGTTACCCCGGCTGCCGTACCACGTAGCGTCATTTTATTGGCGTTTCTTGCTGTCATTTCAAGAATATTCTTATTTCCCACATTTATGACTGCGTTGGCACTTTAAAAATATGCTTGGAGAGCAAGTTTAAAGGGTATATCCTTGTCTATCACAGTGGATGGTCCCGCGTACCTCTGCTGCAACTGTTGAAAATTTATGGGAGTGGCAGGAGAATACTGGTGGTCATCACTATCATATTAACAACTTTTTGGCTCATTTGTTGGCGTGACAGGTTACTGTCTCCCTTTTTACAACACGTCATTTTTTCGCTAATTCCTTATTTTTTTAACCGAAAATCAGCCGATCTTTTCGATATTTTGTGTCCCTTTAATCTCTCATTTCCTTTGTGGATATTTTACGATATTTTCTATCCTGACATAATGTACCTCAAGTACCTTTTGGAGTACCTAAGGTACCACGGGTACTACATAGAGCATCAAGGATACTTAAGGTACTACATGGAGCGTCCAGACTACCTCAGGTACTACATCGAGTGTAAGGATACCTTAGCTACTACATGAAGCGTCAAGGGTACCCCTCACAAGTTGACATGTGGCGCTCTGTCATTGAACCTCTTATTTCTTCCCAAATAGTTACCATCACTCTTATCTTTTGTTATAGACAGAAGCCTTATCCCTCTCAACATAATTACCACTAACCTTATGTTTAGTAATTTAGTTAGAGAATTGGGCAAATTTAACTCTGACATCACAAATCTAGGCTCACAACCCTAAATTTTAGCAATTGTTCAAAAATATTATATCTTAGATAAATTTATTTGCTTTTCCCATTGTTGTTTGCTATTTTGATAAAAAGTAAAACCCATAACTTCATGAGCTAATAGATTGCCACGGGCATAATGCACTACCTCCTTTGAGAGCTTTGGAAGATCATAAGAGCGATTATTTTCTCTAAAGGCTTTCTTATAAAAGAGCTCAAAGGTTTGATTTGGTTTCAATCCCTTAACCTCATATACATTATTCACTTTACATTTATCAATTGCTTATTTATCTCTTGAGGTTATAATGATTCTACTTCCATGTCTAAATTGTAGTCCTCCAGCTAAGCTTTCAAGTTCTAAGAATTCGTCATGAACATCATAAAAAACGATCAACACTTTATAACCTTTTCTGGATTCTTAGGGGTATAATAAAAGTGCCTATTTTGAGATGTATCCTAACATGTTGGAAATAACATCATCCCAAACATGTACTACTCCGTTTTTGTTTGATTCTTCTCCAACGTTTCTCATGAAGCACTTGTCTTGAAAGTCTTTAGAAATCTAGTGGAAAACAAAACTAGGAATTGTTATTTTACCGATACTTCCCATGCTTCAAATTCTTATAATTCAAACATCATGCAATTCGAAATAGAGGAATGATTTAAATTCGTCGATTTGTGAGTTTAAGCCAACAAAACCATCTAAATAAGTTAAGTCTGACACATCTTCCAATTTCGTATAAATATCTGCAATAATCTTTTCCACAAATTATGCCTTATTCTTAGAAAATATTATTAAGACATAAAACAATGATGAGTTAGAACAAACCAAGCTAGGCTATAAAGCCCCAATGTTCTTTAATTGATGAAAACAAAGGAATAATTAATATTGGATATAAGAAAGCATGAATTATGAAGAGTCACTTGGATTCAATGAAATCATAACCACATAAAATTTGATGCTTTAGTCAATGAATCCCTCCATTTTTTAACCTTGGAAAATTGTTTTCAAGGTGAACAAAAGCTTATCTGAAACTACCCTTTTGTTTATACACAACAGATGGATCTACTTGGTACAATATGGATATCACTATCTAGCCTTTTATTTTCTTGCAATCAAGAATCTTGACAAGTTCATTGAGGCACTATTTGGAAGAAGTATAGTTAGATAACTATTGATTTTTAGATTGCATTCAAAAGGGTAGCGGAAATCTCATCTCCTTTCTTAAGTTTTTCATAATCAAAGAATTGTATTCGTTTCCGATGTAAAGTTGTAGCTAGATGGCTGGTAAAAGTGTTATGAGTATTCTCCTCTTGAAAATTGAGGAAGACCTCCTGTTTGCCTTGAGGAATAAGGCTAGAAGAAGAAAACAACACCATTAGAACAAAAAGCTAACATGACAGAGTTTTGTTGATAGATATTAAAAGTTAGTCATTTATCATAAATATATGATAGACACGTGACAAAGTTTTTATATACCATAAAGGCATGAAAGATTTGTGATAGCTTATTTATCTATAATATACACGCAATAGAAAATTACTATTTAATGAAACAATGAGATTAGGATGAGCCAATTTGGACATAGAACAACATCATATCTTAAAACCACCAAAAAGTTCTCAGTGTTGGACTCTCCTTTGTCTTCACATGGAAAACCTTAATTTTAAATCACACTTCACACACAAAAATAAGAACAACGCTACCAACAATAAATGTGATCCTCTATAGCTCTTCATCTTCATCCCCACTCCCTACCTTGGTGGCTATCTCGATTTCCCTTTGTTTCTTATCTTAATGGTTCCTGCCCACCCTCCTACCTTTTTCAACTTTGAGCTACCATTAATGCCTTTCTTAATTTAGATTTTAAAGTTTGAGCAGCTAATTTTCTTCAAGTTCAAGCTGCTACTTGTATTACTGTTTTTAAGTTCGAGTTGCTATTACTCCATCTCGTCTCTAATGTAGACCGGCATGTGGCCTTCAGGGATTGGCTTTGAGATTGCAGACTGGCACGCCAACGACACCTTGAGAACACAAAATGGCTATAGGCAATGCTAGGGGGGGGGGGGCAGCGTGCTATTTGTGTGGAGTCAGACTGAAGGAGACTGTACTGTAAGGAGTCAATGACGTAAGAAAAATGACAAATTAGCTACTTCATCTTTGATTAAGGTAAATTTTGGTGGAATTTGTTTGGCTCATAAAGAATCAAAGTTGTAGCTAAGATATTAATACAATATAAAGAATGTCTAATAAAAGACTTCATATGATGAGGATTTGATAAAAAACACTAAAACACCATAAAGATATGAAACATCATATGCGACCAAATAAGGTTCATTCTTTTCTCTGCATTGGCTACTTCTTTGATATAAAATATGATATATCTTCTTCACCATCTTAAATGAGTGAAATAATCCCTTTATATATGAGTAGTATTTCACTCAAGAATCCAGTAATTTAAGAGCACTTGATAAAATTACCATTATAGTACTCATCTATATTTAGAACTCTTTAATATGAAATCCTACTTACATGCCAATTTCCTTTTTTAGGCCGCTAAAAATATTTTTCAATATTCCACATAATCTAATCTAATTAATTCCCAAGACTAGATAAATCTTTAATAGTAAGAAACAAATTCTTAATAAAAGGAATAAATGAATTACAATATTATTAACACAATGATGTTAATAATAAGATCCCTAACAGGATATTTATATAAAAAGTAAAGATAGAGAATGACATTAGCTCTGTCAATTGATGGTAGCTCAGCTTCAAGAGCTAAGGGATTATTGTTGTTACATGAAATGCGAGAAGTTAAAAAAAAAAAAAAAGAACCCTAGAACCATGAATCTTGCAATAGAACTATTAGTCCTGTAGCAAGACCATCCATAAGTAAAAGGTGGTGCTGGAGTTGTGAACCAGAAGCAGAATTATTAAACCTGTGGCAGAGCCCATAAAACCCAAATGCCCCACTAAACTGTAGCAGAGCCCATGGGGCAAACAGTAGAACCATAAGTCAAGGGACAAGATGCAAGATTGTGGACTGTATAGAAGATGGAGTAGAACAGTCCAAATCCAATCACCACAATTCCACGAGACCATGGTTTGAGTGCTTAGTTAAAGCTCAGCCCAACTTCAGATGTTGAAAAATCTAGAAGCTTGATCCAAAGAGATACAGATAGAAATAAATTGTGGTATCATCCCGTAGAGATAAAGTTATAGAGAATCCGAATCTTAAGTGATGGTGATGACGAAGAAGAGTTTGAATTCAAATTCTATGTTATCAGTAGTAAGGCTGTAAATAGAACGCCTATGTTAATAGCAAAGGGACAAGACATTATAGGAAAAAAAAAATTGTGTTCTTTTTCAATAGTGAAGCCATTCAAATCCTATATGTGGATATAAATTAAGTGCTGAACCATGTTAAATTTTATTTTGCATTTATTGTATACCCCACTTATTTATTTTTTTTATTGAATTGATATTTGTGTTTCATCATCATCATCATCATTTGGATTCATCAATTTTAAATCTAAAATTAATATAAAATAAAATAATTAACAAAATATTTGAAATTTAATATATATTCAAACTACAATATTATTGAACCATGCCAAGTATAGTGTTGAAGTATTTTCAAACCGCATCAACTCGAAATTTTGTATCACATAAAAATATAAGTAATCACTAGCAATTCAAAGCCCATCAAATTCCAACGGTAAAGTACTTGTAGAGTCTTAACAGCGAAGAGCTAGCTAGCAATTACTCCTCCGATCACCGCCACTCTTTTATTCTTTCCTTCTAATTGTTGTTGCCTCTCCATTCTTTCACCAGAGCCTCAATGCAAATGTAATTATGCAATGATAAGAACTAAATGGGCAAACATGCAACCATATTATCATTACTACAATTATTATCAATCATGTATCTAATTACCTGTGTAAAAAAAAGTTTCTTTAGGTGGGCTTGTCTACATATTTCGAGTTACACATTTTTCTTCAAAATAGCTATTATTAATTGTTAGACAATTTAAGCTAATTTATATTTTGGTAGTTACAGAATAAAACAACATTTCTAATCATATCCCTCAGTACAAAGACAGGATTTTGCGTTGTATCATATTTTAGGAGCACAGATACTGAAGTATGAAAGAGAATTAGAATCTTAGAACAAGCAAAAAGGTTGGATCGGTCACTACGTGTCAGCCGACTTGCCGGTTCCACTTAATACATTATATGCTTCTTTTTTTTTTTTTTTGGAGGAGTAAAACATTATGAGCTTGAAAGAACGATTTGGGATGTCGTTTAACTCACTTGTGGATCTCACATGTCTTGCACATGTAAGAGGTTGTTAAGGCAGTTACAAGAGGCGGTAAATTTCTTGGCTTGTTTTAACAAATCCAGAATGCAAGCTGGCTTCTTACCCAAATTGCTGGATCATTCCAGAGTAATATATAAAGCCATTCAGGTTGTGCCTTGGTTCATAGAGTTGATTGAAACTTTCTATGTAAGCTTATAACTTGATTTGATATAATGAAAGAACGAAGCTTTGTCTCTCAAGAGAATGTAGGCCATCATAACTAAACCTCTAAAACTCTTATTTGTCCTGTTTTCTTTATCTTCTTCTGTGTTATTCGAGTTTAAATGTATTTGTTAAGCATTTTTTATCCAAGATTAAGAGCGTGATGTATGATTTTGGGCTAAAGCTTGGATTAATCTTTGATCTTTATTCCGATAATAGAAAATGTACCCAAAGAGAGAGCTTTCCATAAGTAAATTCTAGAAGAACTTTTCTCTAACCTAGGACACTGTGGAGCAGGAATCTCTAAAGAGAATAAATTCTTCTCGTTCCCTCATTAGAGTACAATCAAATAAAGAGTTTATTTCACAACAAATATGTTTGGTGACTCTGTAGTAAATAATCCAATCTTTGTTCTCAGCAACCATACTTTCCTTGAGATGACCATAGTGGTAATTATATCATCTCTTTTACCCAAATTAGAGCATTATCAAAACACTCATCTAATTTTATTTTTCAATACTTATTTACATACCTATGTGGCAAATAAAAGAGTGAAAAAATAAGCTCTCTCTCAAAAGATTCTTCAAATATAAATAAGTTTATATTATTTTATCAAATTCTTTTACCAAATTTAAATACCCTCCATTTTTTTCAATAATGTAGTTATAATACTTCTCTCTCTTCGATAATGATAATATATAATATAATATAATATTATTTGAAGAGAGAAGAGTCACTCTTCAATATTGAAGAGAGAGAACAACAATTTTATTTGAAAAATATCATTTGTAGAATTTTTTGAAACTCTTTTTATTGATATGGCCCTAAAAATGAGAATTGAAATCTCATTTGAGGAGCATTTTAGTAATGTTGTTAGCTTAATTACAAGGAGTGAGGTGCTTATAAAATGGAAATGGAAATTTAATCAAAATTTTAAAAACCAAAACTCTAGTTAATTTTATATCTAAAAATCGGTAGTCTTTAATTAATAATTCATATTTAATACAAGTAATTACTACTTGTAACTTCCGTTGTCATTTTCATCCATCCAAAAAAAAACTTGTCATTTGAATCTGAAAATTGTCCCTCATTCGAGTTAATCTAATTTTATGGATTGTGAGATATCATTGTTGTACATTTAAAACACTTGAAACACTAAAAGTAATGTAGAGATATTCTATATTATTCTTATTTATTATTTCTATACGAAGCTCGTTATGCTGAATATTTTTGAAGTTAGAAAGATTTCATCTAGACTTGGTTGAATCCAAAGCTTAATGGATACATAATATGTTCCATTTGCTAAGATGAATAAGACTCTTCCATAGCCCTCAATCTGATCCACAGGACTCAAGATGGTATTCACATTAACTTCAAATAATATTAGGCTCATGAAGTATTTCTTATTACAAAGAATATTGTGTGTAATTGCACTATCAGTCAAACACATCTCTACATCGTGTAATCCCTTTTGCATATTTATGTCCTTTCATAAAAGAAAAAATTTATTAGACTATATTAGAATACAATTACAAAACGGATCCATTAATAAAAACTTATAAAACTAGAGGCTAATTTAATTGGCCCAGATATCTCCATCACCAATTAATTTACTCGGCTTCTCATCATGATCTTCAAAGAAGTTCGAGACATCTAGATTTATATTATCATTAACTAAAATAGCATAATTTATCTCAATAATCTTCCATTTCTACTTGATACAAGTCAGTAAACTGCCTAAGCATATGACAAGATCTCCAAAATGGCTTCCGTTTCTAATAATTTTTGTTGTAACCACTACGAAGTCTATAATTGTGACTATGACTATGACCACAGTCAAAACCATGATTTTATCTTTGATTATTACAATCACTGTGAGATATACCATTCCTTTTAGCAATAGCTTCGTATCAGTTCAAGCAATAGCTTTGTACCAGTTTAAGCAATGGCTTCGTATCAATTGGATAAGCTTGATTGCTTTAATAAGGCCGATGGCTTCTAGATGATGAACAATCATATATAGCTTCTAGTTGCATCTCATAATCCGAGATATATTATTTTCACCAGAAAGTATTACGGGCTTCAAGGTCAAGATGTATGGGCTTCAGTCTTGACACTTTAAGGCTTCAACATGAATTTTGGACACTGTAATCTTAATTTTATAGGTTTCAGTTGTATTCTTAAATTTTTGCTTGTAATGTGACTATGTGAGTCGTATAGAATAAACAAGAAAAATATAATAACTAGCATAATTTTCTGATGTGGATGATCCAAATTAATGGCAACTACAGAGCATATTTGTAAAACAACTTTTATTAAATAAATAAAATGAATACTTCTTATATCAGAGAATATATAAGAAGTAACTGATAATTTAAATAAACGACATAGTTGATATAAATATTAGAAGGGCTATACGATATAATACTCGAGCACAAAGTACTTAACTGAGGCTTTTATTTCCGTGAACTGGAAATTAAAAATCGTAATTAATACGGAAGTCTTGCAAGCCTTTTTATCGGCAATCACAACCAATCAAATTTTAACTCCTCAGCAACAACACCAATTTAAGTAGCGTGCACTTAAGCAGGCAGATAAGGCTCAAGTAGGTGATACACAGACCAAGCGGTGTGCCCATGCATGTGGTCTCCATCAAATGTAGTTCCGATATATATCTCTGGCTAGTGAACCAAGCATCGAGCATCACAAGTTTTATTCCTCAACTTACCGCTTAACAAACCACTGATGTTAATCCTCCGATTGGTGCAAGCGGCGCGTGCGCTTTACTAATCAAAGATGGCGGATAGCCACACTAAATCATCATAACATTTTAAAAGAAAAAAAAAAATCTTTTCGAAAAAATTATAAGTGAACTAAGAGTTTCGCATGGGGGTGCCTTAAAATTAAAAATCACCAAGGGTATTTTTTAAATTTTCAAGCTCATTAGGACTGTTTTTATGATATATTACAAGATCAATTTTCTTCCAAAGCCCAATTCAGACATTTCCCTCATCTCATCCAAAAACCGCCAATAGTTAAGAATGTCTTGGTTCAAATTTAGAATGTGCCTTAATCAGATTAGCCTCAATAAGGCTCAAATCTATGGAAAAAATAAATAAATAAATAAATTACAAGAATCACAGAAAAAATGCCATTGATAGTTCTGAAAAGCATGGTGTTTATGCACGAGTACTCCATTAAACAAATCCAACAGATGGAGCAAAGAGCTAATGCCATATCACTTATCTTTGATACATATGTTTCCAAGGTGAAAATTGTGATATGGTTATTTGTTTTTGGCATTCTAGAGCCTAAATCTTGGAGCCGCCTGTGAGTTAACCTTGCATATATCAAAGCTATAATTTCAGTGCCATTACTTACGAGTGGATGACTAGCTATAGCAGAAAGATTTTTTCATTGTTATGAGTCAATACTTGACATTGGAAATACAAGTATGTTATAAATTACAGTTGTATATAATGTATTTTAGAGTAACTCGGTCAGGGTTCTAATTCATCAATTTTTCCTTTGACCAAAGTTTGTTAGGTACTAGTGAAAACATTTATGGTAAACGTGTTTGGAGTACCATCTCAGTACTGAAAGATGTAGAATATATTTGCACAATAATTCAGCAAAGTGCTATCATGTTATTTTTAAAATAAATAATTGTACTCGTGGAAACTATAGATTTCTCTCTGCTCATGTGATAGGGAGTTTGAGCTCCACTTGGATACCATCTCAAAAGATTTTACTAATAAAACTAATTACTATTCAAAGACCAATCAGCCAACACATTTATTTTAATAATTCTCGAACAAATTAGTAACAATATCTAAAAATATTCCTCATGATTTATTGAATGATTATAAGAACTTTGAATCTTAGACTTCCTCCTGTCATCTTAGGAATGAAAAATATTTTGTAAGTCGGACGTATTATCTCAGCTAATTGAGATGCTATGCCCAGCTAATTGAGATACTTTGCCACTACACAGAGCGATGCGTCCCATGGTCGAACCAGCAGCGGTCGCATCAAGACACAGGCACATAGTTTTGTCCGTCAACATAAACAAAATTCAATAAATAAAAAGCCAATCCAAGGAAAAATAATTGTGCAGTGGTATGCACAG
Organism: Luvunga scandens; assembly: GCA_030449905.1. Classification (NCBI taxonomy): domain Eukaryota; kingdom Viridiplantae; phylum Streptophyta; class Magnoliopsida; order Sapindales; family Rutaceae; genus Luvunga; species Luvunga scandens. The sequence goes on from JASUUG010000696.1 coordinate 1,040,693, forward strand.
CGCCCCACATCCACTCAATCTTTGCCAAGTGGCATTACAGGTGCGTCCTCTTACGGTACCCATAAATTCTCTGCCAATTGGTTAAGACTGAGTTGACGGAAATACCACCCGCCTTCTGCAAGCTTTTGTCGAATCGAAGAGTATAGTAAGTGGATCTTGCTAGGTTACAACTTACAAAACTTATACATCCTATGTAACATGACAGTAGATTTCATTATTATATTACTAATTTAGATTTTATTGTTATGTTATTAATTTTTATATATTTTATAAGAGTTGTAATTTAGCAAAACCCGTAACAATTTGGTCATGATATATCAGAATCTTGTATCCAATCAATAAACGGTCAAAGGCCATTGTCAGCTAATTGCAGTTACTGTATCTACAACTAAAATATTTATTTATTTATTTTAACCGCAAGGAATCTTATTTTATTATTATTATTATTTTGGCTGTCTTCTCCAAATGAGAAACAATCGCTCCTTCAAACAGAAGTTTGCATTTTGTTCGAAATTTAACAATCAAGTTTCTTCAATTATTAAACTGTAATTCTTTCACATCACATTGAAGAATACAACTGAAATTATCACTCACAATTAAGTAATGAATTGTAGATACAACACCGGCAGCATTATGGGTCAAAAAAGATGTCCAGCTGATAAAACTATTTTCTTATGAAATTAACTCTACCTTATTAATTCAGCACTAATTCCTTTTCTAGAATACTATTGCTCTTTTTTTTTTTTTTTTTGGTTTCTCAATACAAAAATATTGCCTTCACAAAAAGGAAAAGCAGAAGACCAAAACAAGTACTTCTTGAAGAAGATAATTAAAACATTCATCAAGAATACTGGTTGATTTATCATCTACACATTTGAAGATGATGAGAAGGTGTCAACTCACAATCAGATGAGTGAAAACAATCAATCATCTCTTTATTATCTGCATTAATATTAAACCCTAATTCATGCAAGTAAAAAACAACATCTCTTTTCTCTTCCACCAACTTCAAGATCTTCTCAAACACACACACTTCACATGGAATCTTCAACGCTCCCTCTTGTTGAAACCCAAACTCTTCTTCAGCTTCTCTTAACAAAATCGCAAATGCTTGATGACTCAAGTACTCAGTTGGGATTATAAATCTCTTCAGCTCCTTCCCTACACACACTGCAAGAAAACCTTTTGGTACGACGCCGTTTGATGCTGTTGAAACATCAGTGAAAGAGAGCGTTTTCTTGAGGAACTTGAAGCTTTTAGTAGCATTATTTGTAGTGCTACTAGAACTTGAGAAACTGCTATTGTTGCCAGTGTTTCTGTTGCTGCTGCTTTTGGGAGCATTTGCAAGCTTCTTCCATTTTCTGAGGATCTGTTGAAGCCTGACAATATCTCTAATCTTGTTAGACTTCTTTGAATCCATGGAGCTTCTTGTGGGTCTGTGTTTTACTTGTTTGGCTCCTATTGTGTGTGTGTGTGTGTGTGAATCACAAGTGGGTGATGAAGTGGAGATTTAAAGAAGTGAGAGGGTACATGTTGTACTGAAAATAAGAATATTAAACTATAAGAAAAATAAATAATAAAAAAATAAACATAGAAGTTAGGGTACGTCGGTTGCTGGCATAAAGGTCCAAATCCAATTGCCTCATGATCAAGAACCACTAACCCCTTACAGTTATTTGTTTTTTTTAATCCCTAGATCAATTTTTCAAGCCAACAGTATTTTGGTTACCATCCTTTTATTTTTCTGTTGGCTTTGCATTCCTTTTCATTTTTTACCATCCTTCTCTCCTTATAATGTAAGACTTGATTTCGAATACTAATGCTAAATAGTTGTTACCAAATAGCTTAAATATTTTGGTTAACGTCTAACTATAATCAAGGTTTTTTTTTTTTAAATAAGTCATCAAGGTTTTGTGCTCAAATAGTAATTTCATTGTTTCAAATTTATTTATCTAAGTTTCATCAAATCTTCATGTATTTTAATTCTGTTGATTGATTTAAGCTTTTGAATTAAGCAGTTTCACTAATGATAAAAAAGAAAGTGAATAAAAATAAATATAAAATATTATACGTCAATTAATCCCGTTAGTTTATATGATAATATTCTCAGTTGACTTAAATTTTACCGTGAAAGAAAGGAGTACATAAAAAAAAAAGGTTTCGCTCTAACACTAATCTGAGAAAAGAAATTTTTTAATTTAATTGTAAGAATAATATCATTATTAAATATTTTAAATCATGTTTTTTTCAGTAAATAATAAGGGTTATTGTGACTGTGACCCAAAATGCACCCACATGATTGCATTGTGTTATTTATTGGCAAATTGCTTCTGATGCAACTGCCTCAAGAGTCAAAATCTACAGGGCATATTGGTGTGCACGCCCAAAATATTAAACTTCTCATCACTCATCAGTAGGTCTTGGTATCCGTTTACTGAATCCTGATCTATATAATGTTATATTGTTATTAATTAAATTATTGTATACTAATAATCTCTTTCCCTTTATTGGATTTTGCGTGCTTAGAAGATCGTGGAAGGTGGGACTCAAGAAATTCCATGTGATGTGCCCAATTAAAATAATAACAAAGCAAGTTAAAGATTGAATATTAGACCAACAAAGTTGACATTTAAGTACAGCATTATTGAAAAACAAAAAAAGAAAAAAGAAAAAAAAAAGGAGCATGTAAGGCCTTTAACAACCAAATGATTAATCTTTTTATGCGTTGGATTTGAATGTTGCCTTTTGATTTAATTTTTTCTGTTACGTTTTGCATGACAGCGAAAATTGCAAGCCTATCTTGATGAAGGTTGTTGGGTTACACACACACATATACGTGTGTGTGTGTGATCAAAAATTAAAAAAGTAATTATTTTTAAATAGGATGAGGCTTTTATGTGAATCGAAAACAGTACAAGCCTGTCTAAAGGGGACAATATTACACAATGTGAGAGCGAGCTGTTAATATCTCCTATTAATTAATATAATAAATATGTTCTAGCTTGTGCATAGAATATAACATTTTGTATTTTGATTATAAATTTCGGAATAGTTTGATCTTTTACCGCAAACAAATAATGTTAGTGTTCCACCTTAATAGAGTTGTCAATTTTGTCACGCTGGTTTTGCATAAAGAGTTTAATTATTACGGAGTGAAATGGATCAAGAAAACAAAAGAAGATGACAATGAAGAAAGTTAAGAACAAACTATTTGAAAGAAAATAGATTTAATGTGAATTTAATAGCAGCACAGCTGGAAAGACAGTACAAGATGCAATACTGGATAACGAATATATATTACGGATCTTAGTATAAATTTAATTCACGTAATGCGAATATGTAATTGACCGTACAGTTAATGCGTTTGGTAATATGAGCACATGTGCTCACCTTTATAACGCTGTCAATGATAATAAATTGAAGGAAGATGTGATAAATAAGGAAATAAAATGTGGAATCAGTTGGCCAATTTGCATTAAAGAATAAGTAATAATTGGGAGCTAATTATTTGGTCAAAGGTAAAAGAAAACGGACAAATCGTACATTTTGATTTAATTTTTTGTTAATTAAAGTCCTGCGGTTGGAAGGGTTAATTAAAATTATTATTACTATCATTATTAGTATCTTCATGTTTGGATTTGAGAAAGTGCGTTTGCAAGACTCGTGAAGGTGCCTAGTGGACCTTAAAATATTATTAGCCTCTGCCTACTTAATGAAGTAATTGAAAATGCCATGGATTGATTAATTCAAGAACAAGACTCTCTTTTCGTTTTGACTTGTCAACCTACATCAAGCAGCTTTGTAATTATCTCACAGCTCGTGAAGGTGCGCGGTGCACTAAAAATACAAATAAAACATATATTTAAATACAATATATTTTTTTATTATATTAAAAATTATATTTTTTTATCTTTTAACTTATTCTTATTTTAATAATTTAAAAGATTTTTTATTAGAAAATTATTTACACACATATATATATATATATATACAAAATCTTCCAATGAAGAATTTGATAAGTTAAATTTTTTTAATTAACGCATTGTATTTTATCCTATAATTTGTTTAAAATTTTTATTTTCTTATTTCTTAATTTGCCCCTTACCATATTAAAATAAGAGATCTCTTATCAAATAATAACATATATATATGTACGAGTTTTGATTTGGTTTTAAATCTTAACATAGATTAGAACATTTCTCATATATATAAATATATAATGTTCTAGTCAATGATCTTTGACTATGCTAAAGCCAGGAATAAATTAAAAATAAAAAATACATACTTTAATAAAGTATATTTGATCAGATAGTGCATTGAAATATATATGTTTTCATCTTTTAACTTATCATTAACTTTAACATGGCTAGAGGTTCCTAATTAAAAACTTACTACACACACATATATACATAGATATAGACATGGACATATAGTTCTTTTCCAGTGCGAGCACCCTTATTTTTGTTCATGTACAGTTTAATAGTGTCAATTATTAATGCTGTGAAATTGCACAGCGTTATAGCATATTAAAAATTAACTCTAATAAGCCGTTTGACTTAATAGTATGTTCGCATAATATATATAAAAGAAAATTTCTAATATAAGATCCTGATTTGCTCAAGTCCAGAAAAACTATTAAGCCATATGGTTGAATTGTGTAATCACTTATACTATTAAATCATATAGATTAATAACTCAAACTTTAATAAAGTTTAGGATCTTAGACAAGATCAGTGCTCATATATATATATATATATATATAATCATTGATCTAATAAGAATTCTTTTAATTAATTAAAGTAAGCAATAAACTAAAAAACAAGTAAAACACACTCTTCAGTACACTACATGAGAAAATACTATTAGATTATGTATTTTTCTTGTCTTTTAGCTTATCTCTTATTTTAGTTTCTTAAACAAAATCCTAAAAATATACATTCTTTTTTTAGTGAGAAAATCCTCACTTTGTGTAATTAAAATATAAATATATATATATATATATATATATATATATATATATTTCAAGAAATTAAAAATTATGTTTCTTTTATTAGTGTCTTAAAATTTGTACCTTTTTGTTTGTTAATATCATCCTCATTTTAATAAAGTGAGGACGTGGAAAATAAATATATACACACATGCGCAACTAGGGATAGCAATATAATCCGGACCCGGATAAACCTGGATTTTCTGGACTGGGTTCAACCCACAGCGGATTAAATTAAATCCAGTATCCGGATGTCATTTTAAAAACCCTCATACATCCGGGTCCCGATGCGGGCTCAAGTGAACTCGTATATCCGTAACCCGGACCTGGATTTTTATTAATTTTTTAAAATTTATTTTAATATAAATAGAAAAAAAAAAAACTCAAATGGTGCCCTAGTTTATTTACACTTCCACACCCGCAGCAACTATTTCCTCTCTCTGTCTCTCTTTAGCTCGTCTTCATCAAATCAAATCGTCTTCATCACGTCACCACCTTAGCGACTGTGGACTAGTTTGGGATTGTGGAGACTGATGAAATAAGTTGCTTGTGCTGTGCAGATGTAAAATAAGCTCCTAATTAAAAAAGTAGTTTGGTATTTGATAAAATGTGTTATTGCAGTTGCGGTGGGTTTGAAAAGTAGAGTATATACGTTTGGTAAATTTTATTACGAAGTGCTGTTTTATTATATAATGACCAAAATAGATATAAATTTTAATTATTTTTTATTTTTAGAGTATGTTTAATAAATTATTTAAATATATATTTTTTCTTAAATATGTAAAATTATATTAAAAGAACTCAATTAAAAAAATTTAAAGAACTTTGTAATTTGTTATATAAAATATGATAGAAATAAAGGTATGATTTATATATTAAGGTTTATGGATAAGTATGATATACTTGTCTTTTTATTAAAATCCAAGGTTATAATAGGAATTTTAAAAAAGTGTGGCAGCTTATTGAATAAGCTGTTTATGAAAAATAACTCTTTACCTGCTTTTAAAAACTGTTGACAAAATGGAGAAAATTATGAAATAAGTTATTTTTATAAAATTTATCAAATAATATTTTAATAAAAAATTATGAAATAAACAGTTTATTGAATTTCAACCGAAATTCTAAACTGACACTGTATTCATCATCATCATTAGTCGTCTTTTCCTTGTCTTCCCTATTGCGACAGGTAACCAACTATGATACGGGTTGAACGCCACCTTCACGAAGCGAGATCGCGGCTATGTTCATCACCATCAGCCGCCGTCGCAACTAATAACCAACTCCGATATGGTTAGAAGTAACCAGCTCACATTCGCCATTCGTTGCTTCACCGGACACCAATCCTTCAAGTTCAAACACGAAGAAGCAGCAATAACGATGATGATACCGTTGATTATAAGTGGGGGGTTTGAATCAAGAAACAAACGAGTTGATTTGTATTTGGTTTGTTTAGAACCCAGATCTATACTTGATTTGTTGAAATCTTGGATTTGTATTTCTATTTGATTTTTCAGCTGGATTTAGTATTTTCTCTTTTTTTTTAATTTGTTCATTAATCCGGGTTTATTTTCGGGTCCAATACAACAAATATTCGACCGAATCGAAAACCGAAAAGACTGAACCCGTACCTGGACCCAGATTTTGCCATCCATACACGCGACCATCAAATATTATTAATCTTTGTCTGGTTAGTAAAAACTCCCTTTTTGTTTTGACTAGTTGAGCCTGAATGAAGTAGCGTAGAGATCCTCTATTAACGGATTCAATAAAATTAATAGTTAAAAACTTTAAAGCTGTGACTGTGGTGCGTCAGTTGCATTCTACATCTGTCCTTTATAGGTGACAACTTTTTTTTGTTATTGGTAATAACTTATTGTAATTACCACGTCGGTTACGCGAACTTGTTACATCTAACGAACAATTTACCAAGAACAACTTAAATTACCTTGCAGCAGATGTACAGTGAGTTGATGCACTGTAACATGACCCAAACTTTAAAATTAAAAGTACAGAAAATAAACAAATAAAAAAGACGCAATAATTTGTGCAAATTGCAAATAGAAAGCTTAGTATAAGACCTTATATCGAAGCAACTCAAAACTATTTTTTTTTTTTAAAAAAGCCATTGTTGTTATTAATGTATTTTCAAAATGCAAAATTGCATATGATCTTTTGAATGCCTCATAAAAAAGAAACCAATGATTGCTCTTGGTGTTATATATATCTATATCTATCCCCATGCATGAATGCATGCAAAAGATAAAAAAAAAAGGTCAAAAGAGATGAATTTGAGAGAATTAGCAAATGGAAGGTCCAGGAAGGAGATAAAGTTGTCAGGATTTCTCGTTGGTCTCAAAGGGAGCAGCAGCAAGCTAAGGTGAATCGAATGGAGTCAATCGTAGCCAAATAATGGAGATTTCTGATGAGCCTCTGCTTAATACTGACTCATTTCATAACTCTTTTTCCTTTTGTCAACTTGTAACTGTTTGTACATGTAACTACCAAATTTGATGTACATAATCATGTAACCACACTGCAGCTCCAATCATAAAATTTAATGTACATAATCATGTATCCACACTGCAGCTCCAATCACAAAAATTTAATATCCATTATACATACATACATACATACATACATACATATATATTATGCATATTTAACATTACAAACGCCAACACTAAATTTTACCTTTCAAACAGTAGACCCTCAACGATCGTATCAAATAAATTTCTAAAATATTAATTTGGAATATAAAAATTGAATACAACAATAAAATTTATTTACATACAATTCTAGGCCTAGGTTTACCTTACCCACCATGCGTCTTTATACCTAATATTTATTTAAATAGATATGTATATATACCACTCTTTGAGGAGAAAATGAAATTAAATGAATACAAATCAACACCATTCACTTGATAGCCAGAGATATTACCATATCAATAAATTAAAGATATTTAGTTACTAAGCATAAATTAATTAGTTTGTATTATTGTAATAATCACATGGCGTTACTCATTGGAGATTGCGGTGACAATTTGAGTAATGCATCATGTGCATAGGTCACATGATTATCCATGTGCTAATCGATATACGTCATCTGTAAGGCTTCAGAGCCTTGTAAATAATAACAAAAAAAGGTTAGAGGATATGTCAATTTATAATTATTATTACGCCAATTTGTTAATGTGCAAGTAGTTCCACATTAAATATTGAAGTAATCAATTCTTTCCAATATATGCAATGTGCTTGAAAGTATTAATTCTACGAGGCTGATAATAAAACAAGTTGTACCAACACTACAACTGAAAAAGATTATTTAGATTTTTTTATAGACGTTTAGAAAACAGATAAGAATATTAAAAAATATTAAGACAATTACAAAATTCAAGGTTGAGATCTCTCTTGAAGAGATTGATTTACAAGCTAAAAGGAGGTAAATGTTCCTCTAAGTTTTAGAGTTTGAGCTAATTATTTAATTAGTTTATATATTTAAAAAATTATAAAAAATATCCACTTGTTATTTTCTTCTTTCTAGAGTAAATTTAAGGGTTTTCTTAAGTTACATTTAATGTATCTTTCAATTAAAATTTTCAACATTAAAAACTGTAACAAAATAATGGGTGTTGATGGATTTGTGGATAAATTTTATCTGACTCTAAATTACATTAAATATATTTAGAGAGACCCTTTGAAAATGTATGTATTTGGTCCAATGCCTTGCTCGATGATGAATTTGAAAATCATTTAATGTGTCCGAACTTTCAAGTTTCAACCATGGTTTTCAATTTTTCCTCAGAATGAGTTCACTCATTAATATTGGCTACGTGATGCTTCAATGAAGAAAACTAGAAAATTTGGTGTCTTGGCAAAGGCAATTATTTCGAGGACAAACCTAAGGGGGGTCCTCGTTGCAAATAATACAACAAAATTTATAAATGATATGATTTGATGTATCAATGAAGGATTTGGTTTCTGATCATGATCTTCCTGCAGAACAACCTGCTTTGGCATAACGGCATATAAAATACATCTTCACCATCACTTCATCAGAGAAATGAACTACAGCAGTGTTCGATACATCAAAATCAACCATGTACTTTCAACCTGTTGCACTTCATAATTCACAACTCAAGTGAAATAAAAAGTGAAAAAAATTAAAATTAAAGAAAAAATCTTTGATGATGTACGGAATAATCATCGGAAAGTTGGTGGTATGAATAATGAGAAGATGATGGGTGTGGCTTGGAACGAATATTATGGGAAAAGATTATGAATGATAGAGTGAAAATATACGCAGAGTGATGAGTAATGAAGCAGCATGGAGAAAAGTTTCTACAAGATCAGATGTGTAAATGACATACACAATGCAGAAATAAAACAGCTATTTATTCATGTATGCAAAAATATTGTCATATATTTTCTTATGTTACTGGGATTCATTTTGTTTAAATATCACCGTGAGAAATGGTTACATTAAAAATAATACAACTAATTATTGTATGTGTGAAATGTGTGGTTCAATTTAATATAACTACCATTTATATGTAATTTTTAAAATAAATAAACATATAACATAATATCATTTACTTGTTGGATGACTAATATAATAGTACTTCCGATTTATTCAGGTGAAATGCTGCAATGTGCTGGCCTGACTGACCTACATTAGTCAGACTTGACAAAATGAAGTTGAGTGGAAATTGAGGAAGTTATTTGTAAGAGATTATTGTCTTCTAACAAAGTCCAGTGAAGAAGATTGGTGGGCTCTTGATACATTCAATAGAAGTGTAGAAGAACCTGGGGCAAATTAAAATCTCTCGCCGCATTAATGTGTTTTGCCGATCCCAAACCTTCGTGTCCACGTGCTAATTTATAATTGGATCAATTAATATCCATTAATTAACAGGTCTTTCTTAGTTCAATGACATTAGCTTATCAAGGTTCTACTATTTATTAAGTCTTCCATATTCCTTTGGTTAAAGTTTATATAAAATGATCTCAATATCCATCCAAAGAAACACAAAAGCTATCTTGTCGTGGACCACATTGAAGGGCTATTGAAGAGTGTCTTACCCCAAACAGCATGAAACAGTAGAATACGACTAGTAGAACGGAGAATTATGCAGTCTTCCTTCAAGCAATTTTGATTCAACTAAGCACATTTGATTCTGGGTTTGACCCTATTTAATTTATAGAAACAGCAGCATTGTTTTAGGCCGAAGCAAGTCTAGCAAAATCCGTACGGTTTTCCAAATGAATGGAAGCAAATGTTTCATTTTCACGAATATTTACTTGAAATTTCATCCAATGAATAATAATTGCAACAAATTTCAGGATGTCTATGCAAAGATGACTAGGACTTCGAAAAATATAGTTCGGGATAATGCTTTTGCACTATAAAGAACTAAGTATTTACATCAACTATTATACACAAGGTTGATACCCAGAGCGACCACCAATCAGGTAGTAAAAGTAGAACCACTCATCTACAACAGTTGCTGGCCCTAATAATGATATTTCAAAACTTGTGAGAGATGCAGATGATTACCTCATTCCTAGCCATGAAAGGCATACTTGCAATTTTCCTTAAAAGTTTCGAATAAGGAATATCACTGTCAAGCCCATTCAAATGTTTGGACCAAAAACACCAAAAGACAAGCATGGGTGCTCAGTAGTTTGTCCCTTCACTGGTCTTGCAATGCACTTTTTGAGGATGCCACTGGAACTGCCGGAAGCCAAACAAAATGTATGTAAATAATATTTCAAATGGGAATATTAAAAACAAAGAGTTTGAAGCCACTTTGGTAACGACTACAAATGCACATTTAGAGAGCTACTACCCAGAAGCATGCTTCTCATTAGCAGAGAATCTCACACTAACAAAGAACAGTGTTAAAAAACTTACACAGAGAAGTAATGCAGCAGGCTCACCTTTTTTCCTTTTGGGTGCTCTGATGCCACCACCAGCGATTGAAGTTGGGGAAAGAGACCTTTTAGTGGGTGCTGGTTTCACCAATTCGGGCTTTTTTGAGGAAATGAGAGAAGAATAAAGAATAGCATCAACAGCTTCACGTTGTTGCTTTCTTTTTGCGATTAAAGCATCGCAACTGCCTACACTACTAGGATTTCTTCCTTGATCCTTTGCCTCTTGCTCCTTTTGAATACCTCCAGTTGCAGGATCTGAACTTTTCAATTCTTTCCAGCTTCTGTCCCGCTCAAAAGATTCGTTCGAACCTTTTGAAACCTTGATCTTCGAGTGCTTATGACTCTTACCTGCTTCATGTCCGGAGTGGTGTGATTTACCCTTTGAATATTTATCTTTCTGCCGATCTAAAGATGCACTTTGGTCTAGTCTACTCTTTGAATATTTATCTTTCTTCTGATCTGTAAGTGTATTTGAAGAACTGGATTTCTTTTTGCCACTTTCTTCACCTGTGGTTTCACTATCCAAAACATGCTCTCCTAAAACTGCTGATTTCACACTCTTTGATGTTCTGCTCTGACCATTTGCAGCAGCAGAACGATGATCAGTCTTGGGAAGATCAGATTGATCTCTGGCTCTTCTTCTGCTGGTTTGTAGATCTTCTCTCTTCGCTGAAACAGTATCATTATCTATAGCAACTGCCTTGTTACACTGAGCCATGTGGTCGATATCTCTTGTTTTTGTTTCTACACCTGCCTTACTCTTGTGACCAATCTGTTTGACAAACTGATTGGTATCTCCATCCTTTTCAGTGTGTTTCAGCAGGCTTAAATGATCATCCTGAAGTTCAGAAGAACGGTTCTTCCTAAGAGAGGATTTGAACATGTTTGCATATGGCTTTTTAATTGATATGACAAGATTTCTCTCCTTAGCATTCTTTACAAGAGCAGCCCAGTTATAATTCATCTGCAAAGTCCTTGCATTACCTAAAATCCATAAAGAGAGTCTGGCTCTCGTCAAAGCAACATTCATTCTTCGTACATCAGCAACAAACCCAATACTGGTTGAGCTGCTCCCAGATGAAGCAGAGGATGAATCTGCTGCTCTAACAGTGGAAAGTATTAGTATGTCAACCTCTCGGCCTTGGAAACCATCCACCGTATTAAATTCTATATCAGATGTAACAGAAGATCCAAATGCATTAGAAAACTGAGAACGCAGAAGCCCAAGTTGACTCTTGTATGGTGTGATAATGCCAATTCTTCCACCAACAAACTCAGATAGATACCTTCATGAAGTAGGTAATATATAAAATTAAGACACAATCAACTATGAACTGCACATTCAAACATAAGTTAAAATCAAAACTAAAATTTAGGGTGCAAAACAAATACCTCTTTCTGAAAAACCTGAGCAACTCAACAGCAGCATCAACCTCATGCTCATTATAAAGGGAGAATGCACCAGCATTCCTACCATGAAGCTCCTGGCCATCACTAATGTCATAAAATACATAGGGCCCAAGACCTCCAGTAACATGAAAAGGTGCTGATTTTTTTGACATCTCCTCACCATTCAACAACTTATTTTCATAAAAATGCAATGAAGGAAACCGGCATATGTCTGGGTGCATCCGGTACTGCCAATAGAAGAAAGCTTGTAAGTAAAACAAAATATTGGTAGGTGATCATAGAAGTCTAATTTTAATCCTCTCCAAATTTGGTTCCATAGGACAGATCTACTACTTAGAAGGAAACATATCGCAGTCCCAGGCAGATGGCATATCGGCAGCACTCATGTGATCATAATGTAAAAGTCAAATAATCAACCTATTGGCAGGCTTCATTCCCGTATTTATACCAAAGTTAGGGATAGAGTTCAATAAAACCCTTCCTAGTTGGTTTAAGGGACTGGATTACATTGATATCTAAAGAAACTAATGAGAAGTTTCTTCTCAACTTTCTCTTGTTGGACGTACTTTATTGTCTTTCAATCACTTTCTCTCATTTTCCCCGATTATTGTTAACTAACCAATTGATAAGTTGTAGACTAAATGGTAAAGTTCAAACCATCAACCAACAGTCTGAGATTCTGAATATCCAAAAGTTTCATGGTCTTCAACACAATTAATTTAGAGGCCCATGAGGAAAGAAAAATATATATTTGTATTTGACTTGACATAGGATAAACTAAATATGATAACCAGCATGTATGGACATCCAAAATTAATTAGATGTAGTGAAGTCTGATTGAAAAATACAAGACTTTCTTTTCTTCCCAGGACCAAAAAAAAAAACTTATCCCAGTCCACAAAATAGTTTTTTAATCTTCCTCAGCTTAGAGGATGCAGGAGAATAATGTAACTCAAGGCATGGCTGTAAGACAATAAAAGGATATTACAAGGAAGAGCTTGTCCCAACACGATAGAAAACACTCATTAAGTATCTGAAATTCAAAAATATTAAAAACCACCATTGGTCAAGTGAAAATGAAGCTGGAAAAACTGCTGGAGTCAAAATATATCCTATAGGGAGCCTTTAGGATAACCAAAAGCTGGAAATCAGTTCAATCCAAGCTCAGTTACCATCAGCATTTCCATCATAGAGATTCATAACTAGAATAAGCTATTAATTGCAAGTTAACAATATACATTCATCTTGTACAACCTTCTAGTTAAATTTCTGAGAATGTTAACCAACTTCATATAAGCCAAAACCAACAACCTTAATAACACTTCTCACAAGTGATAGCTTTAAATCTTGCAACGCATCTTTTGATATATACGTATGTAGAGAGAGAGAGTAATCATTTGGTGAGAGATGTTGCTTACATTATGGTGACCAACACTACTACATGGTGTTGTTTGATTCTACAACTTCAGCAACATCCACGAGGGGCTAAAGAATTGCACCACATATGCAGTTGCTCTCTACAAGGTCCATGTAGTTGCGAACAGGTCCAGGGATCCCAGATTATACTCATAACCGGAGATCCCACATTATGGTTTCAGTTTCATCCATTCCGTTACAATGAATCCAATGGCACCATTTTTTTTTTTTAATTAGTTCAATGGTGGGCCCCACCACATTGACTTTTTATTTACTCTTTACTTCTTCCAATGGTGGGCCCTTCTCTCTTTCTTTTTCTTTTTTTAATTTTTGATTTCTTTAAATAGTAGGGCCACCATTAGAAGAAATTTAAAAAATAAAATAAAAGTAGGGCCGCTGGATCCACAAAAATATTCCAGACTTGGTTCCCATATTCTTTTTCCTTATTTTTTTGGGGGGGGGGTGGGTGGGGGGAGGGGTGTACAGAGTAATGTTCTAAGGAGGGGTCCCATACTTTAATAGTATATGGGATCCCAAAAAGACAAAAACACACATATCAATATACTACAGGACAAAATACACTGCGTTGAAGGGTTTGTTCATCTTGTCTTCTAATTTATCCCTTACTTTAAAGCAAGGGATCCCTTGTTAAATATATATACACTCACACACACACATATACACATACACATATACATAAACACAAACATATACATACATCCATACCTTAGTGAATACAAGGTTAATTATAAAATTAAAGTTCTTCCCTCCTTTTTTAATTTAGTGAGGATGAAAACAACTTATTTAATAAGTTGTTTTAAATTATTTTAGCTTCTAGTGTTAGTTTCGTGAGCATGACATGTCCATGATACCTGACACCTATACAAATTAAATGAACCAAGTCTGATTCATTTCACCTGTTTGGTTAACATGACAACTGGATGCCCCGCCCTCTGTAAACGCTCAAACATGCTGCACTCATACAGGAATTTACTTGCAACATTAGACAGAACTGTTGCAGGAAGCTGCTTTGGATCGCCAACCTTAACAAATTTCAAACTTCAGTTAGAAACTTAAGTATTCAATGGAAATTCTTTAAGTATAATAGATAAATTAAGTTATCCTTACCATAACACATCTTGTCCCATATGACTTTAAAAGCTGGAGAGGAATTAAAGTAGCAGGTTCTAAAGCCTGTAGTGCCATCAGAACAGAGATTAAAAACTCAAAATGAAGCAACACAACCACTGAAACAATGAAAAGCCTGACATGCTAAAGTACACGGACAAGTATTACCTGGGCTGCCTCATCAATTACAACAGCATCAAATAGAGCATTCTCAGAAGGATTGCCAAATTTAACACCTGATATAGATTCGGAGCATACTCCATAAAGATCTCCACCACAACCACTTAAAGTAGTCACCACTATTTCAGCTTCCTTCAATATAGACTTCCTCAGTTTATGTTTTAAAGCTTTGGTTTCTTCATATGATTTCTTTTCCTGCACCTGAGCAACACTAAGTTCTCTATAAATTTGTTTCTTTTGTTCATACAGTTTCCGTAGCTTTGCCTCTAGTTCGACATAAGACAATTTTACATCATCCCCCTTATGAACTTCATCATCCAACATATTTTTAGGGTCTGAATTTCCATCCTTGGTGTTAGCACGCTTAGCTTCAAATAACCTAATACGGTCAGCTAACTTTTCCAAATTAGAACGTAGAGTAGAAGACTGCGTACAGAAATCATTCTTTGGATCAGTTAAATGCATCCGTTCTTCAGCCAAACGATGGTCAACAAGTGTATCAATGAAGAAGGGTAGTGAATTTGGATGAACTGTTTTAACATTTCCAACCCTTACAAGATATGGCTTATACGTCTTACCATCACTACCATACAGGCCTTGCTTAGATATTCTTGATACCAGCTCATCAACTGCTGCATTTGATTGAGCACAAATGAGCACCCTTACTCTCACAGAACTTTCTGAAGATTTTTTATCCCTTTCTGCATCCTCATTTATTTGCCTGGCAAAGGCAGCATCCTGCCATGCCTTTGCAATTGCAGCAGACTGGCTAATCTTTGGCCTTGAATTGATGCATGAATTATAATTTTGTTTCACATGACTTTTTGCAGAAGTTCTAGTAGCAAGCAAAGCACTAACAATGGCAACTATAGTTCGGGTCTTCCCAGTCCCTAGGTATTAGAATAGAAAAATAAAACAAAGAAAATAATGCTGCCAATGTCTGATCCACTAGAAGTTAAACAAAAAGGGAAAATGAGACCAAAGAAAGAAACCTATGGTAGTAAGAAGTACCTGGAGGACCCTGAATAAGAGACAATTCACAATCTTTCTTCGAGCTAGATGATGATCCCATAGCAACACTGATAGCTTGGAGTTGACTTTCATCAAAAGAAGTCTTTAAAATCCGCTGCAGCTGAGAAAGCTTACCCAGGTCTAGTTCTCTTGATTCATTGTATCCATGGGAAACATTGACAGGATTCAGAATAATTGGAAGTAAAGGGATACTCTTTAATGATGATAAAGCATGAAATTCTCGAAGCTGAGGTGTAATGCTCATAATGAGACTAGCATGCCATTTGCTACGTTCAAGAAGGTTCCTCCTAGCTTGATTCAAACGTACAGATCCATTCTGAAGATAGAACCTGATAAGCAGTATACTTGACCCTCTGTTGTTATCTCTCTCACGTCTTTCCACCTGAGAAACAGGTGAGTCCTTCAGAATAATACAAACATACAATGTAAATAAAGAACAAATTAGAGAGATATAAATGTCAAGCACTGATCCAACCGAAGGGTCCATTTCTACCAACAATCTAAATAAGATCCAGTACTTTGCCACTTAAATATCTAACAAGTATCAACCTTCCGTGCTTGATAGATATTAAAGTGTGGGCATGTTTAAGGAAGATGGTGAATCTTCAAGAACTGAAAACGGGAGAAATTACAAGTGGAACTAAAATTTAAGTCTTACAGCAGCAGGATGAAGGACAGCAAAACTATTAATCACCACTTAAGAATAACTTTGTTATTACAAGATACTATGGTCCTTTAAAGAGTTATCCAATAAAGATTAAGAACAGATTTGGGATGAGAATAAGATACACTCATACACATTTTGAAGAAAATATGATGTCAAAGGATATTAGAATCATTCCAAAGACTTCTTTATTTTTAAGACTTCAATATTATTTTTTAAAATGTATTTGTGAGTCTGTGCACATCCGTAGTATCTCAAACTTATCAAAAACATTCATGCCTTTATCATTTGTCACCATCAACAACTATATGCCCTTCTCATTGGCTACAGCCACAACAGCAGGTCTCAAAAGACACTCTTCTCTCTCTTTTGACAAAGGCTGTTATCATCTGGTTTCAGAGCCCAGGCTGGCAGTTATGCTAGCGATACAATATCCTAGAACTATGGTTTCTGATAATAAAAGTTATCAAAATAGTTTGCCATTTGCCTAAATGTATGGAACACTCATTCAACTCTTCACACATTACAGAAACTAAGAAATGATACCTTTCCAACCATATGAACATCATGAGGGATCTTTTGTGGAGCCACTCTAGTGAGCAAAACAAGGTCATTCTCTGAGAAGATTTTAGAAGTCACAGAATCATTGTCATCATGGACAAAGCGAACAAGATGAAAGTCATCAACCCTCTCAACAGACAGCACAGACAGACTACCATAATACATGTCCTCCCATGAAGACATCTCACGAAAAGAACTATGCAACTGTGCTTTGAACTCCTCCAGAACCAATGGCCGAAAGATGCTTACATATTGTTCAGGTGATTGAAAACACATTGGAACCTCCTTTAATTTGCAGTGAACACGATTCTCATCTTCTCTAGAAGATGCTAATCCAACCGTTGCAAAATAATCTATTTCCAAAATGGGTTTATACCAGTCATCAAGCTTAGGAGGCCCAAACCTTTTAACTCCAGTCTCCATCCTATGCAAGCCACATCGATTTTCAAAGGGTGATTTAAGTTGAATAACTTGTCGTTTAGGAACAAAAGGGCCTGACTTTGTCAGATATGTCTGCTGATGTTTCCCAGATTTAAAAGCAGACTCCAGCGGATCATTTTCTGCATCGCATACTAACTCTTTCAGTAATTTATTGGTAGGTTTTACAACCACATTGGTGCAAGCTTGATTCAAAGTTTTGAAACTGGAGGATTCAACTGATTTATTCCTCAAACCAACTCTATTTTGGAATGAAAGAGAATCAATTGCATTGAATTTGGAGTTTAATTCTTTCTTCTTTCCATTGACAACTTTTGAATCTAGAGAATCAAAAGATTTGCCTCCTGATTCATCCAAGACCTGCTTTGGGGAAGCAGGGCCAGAACCATCCAACAAATCCTTAGAAGAATCCAAGATAGAAACACTCTTCTTCAAAGATTCAGTTTGTGAAGCTCTTTTATCAGACACAGGCGCCACAGTCTTGCTATCCACAACACATTGTCTTGACTTGAAATTGGATAGAAGGGCCTCATCAACTGAAAGTTCTTTTTCTGTCTCATCATCCGAAACAACAATTAGATTATCTTTACTTTTGCTAGCTATTGTTTCAGCATCCAGGATTTCAACATCCACATCCTTCACAGGAAAAGGCCTAATATCTAAAGCTGCAGATTTTCTCTCCACAGAAAGGTCCTCAGGAAAGTGTGCCATTGACATCAAGAAGGTCTTTCCACTATTGTGAGATGCTTCCTTTGATAATGAAACACAAAGGAGTGATACTTTTTCCACCAATTCATCCATGTCAAGATGATCTAAGGAATGAAAAATTTAACAAAAAGAAAATAAGTGAACATAAAAATAAAAAAAAACGTGGAGCAAAATAGTTAATAATAAACAGGAAAGTGGTATTTCCCAACATAAGTTATCAAATGAAAAAGCTCACCGGATGAAATAATATTTTCAATGGAACTGACGGTCAACAAGGAAGTACCACTGCATGAGTCTTTTAGCAGGTTTAGCAAACAAGTTATTGTTCGTTTCCAGTAGACAATAACGACTTTAAGTTGTGACTTTCCCCAATCCATCAGATCATGAAGCCATTTGAAGTCAAATACATTTTGCGTTGTTGTTCCAGAATACCCAGAGTGCTCAGCAAGCAATGGGCAAACTTTTCCAAAAACAACAGGTAGGATCTCAAGTACCCGGATGCAAGTCATCTGAAACAATAAGGGGTGCAAGACTAAATCAGCCTGCTTGAAGAAAGCAATCCATGCTATATCCACAAGAAAATCATAGATGATGTGCACAAGTACTTCATACTTCCTAGCAGACCAAAATAGTAGAGATACTATTTTAATAGCTAATATTTACAAGGTACAGAAAAAAAAAAAGTTTTCCAATAGACCCACACAAGTAGGTGTGAATACACCCAGGCACAGACACCCACAGACATGTTCCCTAATCTAATTACTCCACTGAAAAGTAAATGGCTTGTCAAAATACTCATACAATGAAACCAACATGTAAATAATACATGAATTCACAAAAAAATCATCAAGGGTTAACAAGAACAGGAATAAAACAAAGTGGGACTAACAAATGATATTGTCCTAATTAGATCCTGAATTTACCTGACAAAGACTATAATCAAGAAATGTTTTCCCTTCTTGCAAACACCTCTTTACAGAAGGCCATGTAATTTCCGACAGTATGTAATTAAACTTGTCCCATAACTTTAAGTCAATATTTGAGGAGTATCCAGTATTTGCATTGAAAGATTCAAAAAGTGGCTGCCTTAGAAATCCGCCTTGGGAAGAGAACATTGTAATACTTGAGTGACCAGATGAACTTTTTGGCAAATCACATTTGGGTAAATGCCCTTCTTCAAATATTTTCCGGAGAACAAAGAAAAAGTGATGTAAACTCTGAAATTTCAATAGAACAGAATCTAGTTGAACCTGGAAATGCACAAAATGGGGTTATCAGTTGAGTGTAAGTTTTGTTCTTGTATCATAAAGGATCTAGACATTCCCCATCCTTTTGTTTATAGCAACCATTTATCATAAAAACATGCTCATGGAACATAACTTGGATGTCAAATGAATTTTAATAGGTTCAACAGCTACAAGAAGAGCAAAAAGGTTGAATTCTTTTTTTCAAACAAGGGAAAAAGGAAAAAGAAAATAGAAATTATCATCAAATGACAAGACCTGCTTAAAAGAACTCTTAACACTCACCATTTTCAAAGCATGTTTCAAGCCCAAAAAAATGGCTGACAAGGAAGAAGTGGATGAGCAAAGAAATTTCAAACCAGAAGCAAGACCTCTGGTGTTTGACACTTGTTCCAAAACACACTTACCAAATTGTCTCACATTCTGCATCAAGCAAAGACAGAAAAAATTATATTTAGATCTTGGTTGATGTTCAATTACAGGACAGAGAGTATGAGTGTGTTAAAATCATCAATTGATGAAAACCATAAAAGTGAAGTTACGATTTGATAAAAACTAAACATACTCACATCGTTAGGATCCACAAGCGAAAGGATCAAGCTTTCACCCATCCTTGGCTCCCAAGTCCACTGCTTTCGAAGCTCTCCCTGCCCTATTTGAACTATAAAATGTGCAGTTAACCTGTAAAAACACATCCACAATATAGATTTGACTAATTAGTTAATATAATTATAAGCAGCAGCACTGTTATATTCAATCAACATGAACACTTATAATAAATTCATCAAACCTATATATCAGAAAAGATAAATTAACAAAAGAAGATAATGAGTTTAAAAACCTCTTGAATGCCCTTATTAAAGGAAGACACATTGTTGACACCTCCATTGAGTTCTTGGACACCTTTCCACCTCCACCATCATCACAGCCGGTTGGAGCCTTCCACCCAAATGTAGGAGAAATTTCTGTAGCAGATGACGACAGCCAAGCTCTGACATCAAGTGCCATTTCTGCACTAATTTCAGGTTCTACAATAGAAAACTGAGATCGAGCCCAGAACACAACCTTGGAAAATGACACTGGTAGGACAAAGGGATTGATATCAACTAGGACATCAATCCACAACATTGGAATGCACATCCACATTCTGAACTCCTGAGAAGTAATTCTGCTTTGTGCAGTAAATTCATCCCAAGAATTACTATCCTTCTCACCAACATCTGGATCAAATGGAAACTTAAGATCATCCTCATCCTCATTCATCTCGACCGAAATTATTGTCGCAGTTCTAAGAGGTCTGGCAGACTTCAGAATGGAAGTTACCAAGCCGGCAGCATCAGATACTATAATAGTTTGTATGAGGTCAAAGGCAGGTTGCCGCAGAGAACCATGAAGGGAAGAATCCTTCAGAGAAGACACAAGGAAAGGGCCCCTGTCCATTAAAGTTACTGAAAAATGAGTAGAGTAATTTATTTGCATGTGTATGTCGGTTGAGGGGTTTGAGCAAAACTGAAAAGAAGATTTGATTTGCTACTCTTAACTCTCTAAGCTTGCTAAACAAAATGGAAACCAAGGTCCACCGTAAAAAAAATTATCCCTGACTTTGCATGAAGATACAAGTGAAACAAGCTTCATTTTCTTCAAACACTCCTACTTTGAGATAAATTTTTCTTAAGTATCTCCTTTCCACTTTGAGATAAATTTTTCTTTAGTATCTCCTTTCCACTTTGAGATAATTTTTTCTTAAGTATCTCCTTTCCATTGGCCACAGAAATAGTCATAACCAAGTACAAAGGAACTGATTTACATACCACATATGTGCACATTCGAAGGGTGGGCATGGTGGGTTCATCTTGTAGCCTCGGTGGATAATAAGAAGGGAAATCTGAAATTGCACTTTTGCAAAATGCAACAGAGATGAGCTAGAGCAACAGAACCGTCTAAGAAAGTGAATGATGAAAACAGACATGGCAACATGCCACATTATGCAAATCTGTTTAATTTCTAGAAGTAGCATGAACCTTGCAGGCCATTTGTGCAGTTAGAACACTGAAGTTGCTGCTTGCTGGGACTTGATAAAGGAGAAAGTACAGAAAATGCCGGCGCTGCTTTTCATGTTCC
The DNA here is from genome assembly GCA_030449905.1 of Luvunga scandens. NCBI lineage: Eukaryota > Viridiplantae > Streptophyta > Magnoliopsida > Sapindales > Rutaceae > Luvunga > Luvunga scandens. The sequence goes on from JASUUG010000696.1 coordinate 1,062,515, forward strand.
CCGTCTTGCAAGGCTTCAAGTGACTGAATAATTTGGAATCATACACATTAGTCATCCTGAAAGCTACCCAAACACTATGATGTAGACTTAAAAATTGAAAGAGAAAATATATTATCATATATTTATGACAGGGTGAATAAAGATGGACAATAAACATGCCTGCAGGAAAGGTGGGAAGAGGTCAAAAATGTCTTTATGGATTTTCTCACTTCGAGTATGAAAACACTGACCAAGCAGTGTATTTCGCATCACACTTGGCGACAATGTAGACCTCAACCAAAGCTTATAACCTTAAAGCAAGCATATACAGTGGAAAAGGAAAAATACAGAATGTCACTCCAACTTTAGACAAATAATCAATTTAAGAAAGGGGAAAGGCACCTACCAAGCATTTTGAAGAGTTCTCTCAGACAACTAACTGCATGAGAAAATTCAGGTGAATCTCCACTAACATGGTTAAGAACAATATCAAAGAAAATGGGGTACCGTTCAAGTATCCCTTCTTCTAATGCTGGGGGTTCTAAGAACTCAAGCCTTCAAAAATTAAACACAACCAATCATAAGCACCAGAAAGAGAGGAAAAGAATATTTATAAAGGATTAAGAGTTTTGGCCATTGCTCCCTACAATGACGTGATTCCAAGCCATATAGGTAAGCGTTCCAATCGTGCCCTAGGCCTTGAAGTCTTAAAAGTTGATTTCAATACTTCAGTCTCTAAGAAGCCAATAAATTTCTTGATCAAAGGCTGCATAGGTTCCAAGTCTGTTGCCCTCCTACAACCAAACAGACAACATTATTAGTTTAGAGAGAGAGAGAGATGACACGTATCATCTATGCCTTAACCCAGGATATTTATTGCTAAATAATGAAATTGGACATCTCCAAATATTCTGTAACGATAACCAATATTTTTCAAGTCTACACTAATTCTATTTTGTTTCCAAGGCAATTAAATGATACTATTAATTCTAAAATACCATTCCACAGAGGTCAGAATTCAATGATTTGCCATTGGAAAGAACTAGTCTGCAGAAGAAAAGTCTGTATTGAGTAAGCGGAGATCTAAGATCACCAAAGATTCTCACTTTCCTTCTAGTGGCTTGACCAGTAACCAACCATGAGAAATATAATTCCGTGGTTAAACAAACAACCTTCATGATTTCTTTATATCTTTATTATTTATAATATCAGATGCACATAAAAAGAAATACTATGATTTACCCTTTGTCAGTGTTTCTTAAATCATAAAGTATATTGGTTGGTTCATCTAGAAAAGTACAACCAAAAACAGATTGCTGTATAGAATTCAGCAATTCCAAAGTCAAACAAGTCCTAGGCATTCATGCATATAGAACTCTCAAAAAGTTGGGATTTCCAATGGTTTGATTTTGTTAGTTGGTAAAGCAATTTCATTTCAGAAGTTATAATTACACTTTGCAAGCAATAGACACTGAGAGAAATAGCACTAAGATTACTTCCCACTTAATATATATCTTCCTAAGCTTTTTATAAGACTCTCAATTTGGTTGCTTTTATTGTAAAATGAACTTTAAATTTAATCTGCATTTTAAGATAATAAAGCTCCATGTATAAAGGATTTGGCACCATAATATTATATACCACAAAAATGTAAACTTGAGGCTTACGCGATTGATGCTTTAAACTTGATCATTGTGAAAAAAATTGTGAGCTTTTGTTCCTTTAGAAAGCAGATAGAGTTGAAAATGAATAAATTAATTAAGGATGAAGAGGGTTTTCTTGGCAACCAAACATGGTTTGAAGGACAAAACTTAACGATGCAAATTTTTTTCCATTGACTTGTTGAGCTCTAGCTAGATCTAGCCATTCCTTTAGTAGTTTAAGTAAAAGGAATCATATAGCACAATTGCTAAGAATAGATAAAAAGGAAGAGTAATAATGCTTATAATTAGGGAAGCAGTGTTTGCTAGGCCTTCAAAATCATATATTTGACTGTGGGGATCAGAACATGCCCCATCTGAAAATGAGATTTTTGACTTATTGACATTCAATTGGCTTTGGAAATCAATTCTTTATAGTTGGCCATGACTTTGAATTCTTGAATGGTATAAAACTATAAATTCGGATCAATATGCCCTCATAACAAGTGAATCAGCAGTCATCCATTTCCTGGATGCTTGAATTGAAAGAAAAAACAGTTCTAAGCACCCAATGATTGGAAAAAAAAAATTGATTAGTTAAAAACTAAAGTAAATATTAATGTTAAAAAAAAGAGACACATATGTACAGTTCTTCATACCAGCTGTCTACAAAATAATAACACTAATATAAAATGTCTAAAACAAAATAAAATGGCCCCTGAAGGGTAGTTATGCCACACAAAATAGACATCCAAAAACTGCCAAAACTTATGATGAACTGAATGCAATATTTGGATTTATATAGTTAAAATGAAAAGTACAAAAAGGAACAACCATTCAGTCCTCAAAACACCAAACTTCAACCTACGATAATCTTGAAGTTAATTTTTTTTTTTTAAGCTGAAGCACAGAAAAACTGGCAATTAAAGCCCATTCCCACCAGGTAAAGAACACATTAGCAATATCATCTGCATATCTATAAAATCTGCAACATTCAAGTATACCAGTACAACCCAAAAAAAGGTAATTAGTAAACAATACCTTAATTTTCCCATAGATCTGGCTAATCTGCGACCAATCGTACGAACTTTTCTATTGAAAAAAAACAATGCCAAAACACCCTGACAAGATAGAGTGAACTTCATGAGACAGAACCTAAAAAAGAGAAATGAATGACAAAAAAAAAAAAAGCAAATAACTTATACCGGAAATAGTTGATGTCCATCCAAAGCCAGTTCATGCATATTATCAACTGCTTCAATAAATGTTTCAAATTCAGTGAACAAGGACTGATCATCCAATAGGACAGGGAACATCAAAACCTGTGATCAGATAGACAGAAAACACAAACCAGGGTGAATTCACCAAATATTGGCAGATATTATAAAGTTTCAACTGCATATAAAAAACCAGAACATACAAAATAAAATCAATTGAACAAACTACCTCATACATGATACAGATAACTTGATTATTATCAATTTGAGGATCATATTCTTGACGTGCTAATCTTGCATTTATCTCTCTTAAGTACTTAGTCACCCTTTCCTCGTCAAGACTTCGCAATACATCAAGAAGAGGACCAATGACACCTGACTCATACTCCATGCCATACATCTCTTGCACTTGGTGGTGTTGAGAAACGCATTGGATGCAATGCTGCATTTCTCCAGAGATCCTTTTCCACAAAAGTCTGAGCGGAGAGTCATGGCGCTCATCTTTAAAGTAATTGTAAAACAACTCCAGGTATGGCCCCATTATGTCCCACGAGCCACACCATATGTGATTTTTTTCAGCCAAACCAATCAAGAAATTGAACGCATCTGCAAACCTAGTTGAAAAAAGAAAAATGAAAAATTACTCCCCTTATCTTGAACAAACTAAAGCAGGTCAAATTGGAAAAACCATAAAGTTAAAATATAGCACGTTCATCCTATTAAGATACAAGCATGGAAGGCATGCTTTTCACGCAGTTATTCTACCATCATTAAGATGAAAATTTTAACAGTTTTCCCAGTGATCATTAAGGATTAAACCAATAAAAGGCTTCTGGCACAAAATGTATTAGCTGGATATAACCATGAAGAAACGCATTTATTTTAGGTGATATGCCAAGAAAGAACCAACTATATTTTTGAGAAAAACAAGGGAACATCGATGGGTTGTGGGATAGAATTCGCCTTTTGCTTCATTTTGGGCATTAGTCTCTATAAAGATAAAGATACCTCTTTTTGCTTCATTCATTTTTCTTCATTCATCTAAATAGGAGTGGGGTTTTCGAATAATAGATACATTTAAGTCTGCATGGTGTAAGTCATATATTTATCGTAAATCTTATTGCAAACTAGTTTCTTATTTCACCATAGGGTTTTCAGATGATCCTGGGGACAACATGTCCACAACACAGATGCAACAGTTTTTTCATCAGTACTTTAAACAATTTTCAGATTCTAATACGAAAAACTGAAGAAACTCAAAACTAGGTGCCTCTGCAGTGATATGTTTCAGGATTTGAAAATCAAATATTTTCCAATCAATAAGTAACAAGGAGTTCTCCATAGAGAAAAACAGTGACAGTGTCAATAAACTAACTTCAACTAAAACACGCAAAACTTGCATTGTCCAATTTGATAGGTCTCTAACTTTCCTTCTTCCAAGGTAGCTTTGTACATCCAAACAAAAGAAAAATATCAATTTCAATGCATTTCACTTCTTTTCCATCCGCTTCCCTCAACCACCCACAGTAATTGTTAAAGGCTTTGAATTAGCGCCAATTAACTATAATGAAATCAAATTCAATAACTAATCTGAAAAGTAAATTATTACTTAAACTATTAACCAAACCAAACCAGCAGTTTAATTCAATGGATACAAAAATTAAAAAAATAAATAAATAGTCCAATCTAGTTGCATAAAAATTGAAAAATTCGTTTTACATGAAATAAGCTAAGAAACTGCCACTAAAAAGACAAGAACCAAATTTTGACGATTAATTTTTACTCACTTTAAAGTATATGAACGTACATTTTATTAAAATTAAATATATGAAATAAAAATTTTACCATTTTTCTTTAAGCCCATCAATCCGGCGTCGTTTCAAGGGATCGTTACCGTCGTCCAGTTCTTCGTCTTCTTCAATTCCTCTCCATCGATCAAGTAACTCTCTTCTCGACGGATTCTTATCCGTCATTTCTTTCAATTTTTTTTGAATTTTTTATTTAAATGATTTTTAAGTTTCAGTTATTAGGGCGCATTTTAGAGTAGGGTTTCTTCAGAGAAGAGAAAAGAAAGGGAGGGAGAATTCATCATTACAGTTTGGACAGTCAGAGAGACCTTAGCTTATATATGGTGTCACGCCTCACGACACCGTTCCACTTTGCGAGCGAGGCGAAGGGGGGAGGGCTTCGTGGGGAAATTACCATTTAAGCCTCAAATTCATTGCTATGTTACAGCACCTTCAACATAGCTACTCCCTAAAAGGTAATTTAGGGAAAAAAGCTTTTCAACATGTTGAAGGTGCTGTAACATAGCAATGAATTTGAGCCTCAAATGGTTTTTTCCCTGTTGTTTTTTTCCTATAAGGCTTAAATGAATTCAAATACAAGTTTTTTTTTTGTTTATAGTAGTTTGTTAGAAAAGTTATTATGCAACAATAAAAATAAAAAGAATAACATAAGATGAAGAGTAAAATAAGGGAGTAAAATATTATAAAGTAATTTTATTGATTCCAAAGTATATACAAAATAAAGAAATGAGCTCTCTTTTTATAGTTACATAATCATTTTATGAAATTAATAGAGATATTATGGATCATAATTCCTTGTGAGATAGTGGGAGTTATAGGAAAACTAAAGATTGCTAGTGGAAGATAGTAGGGAGATAAATAGGTATATGTTATGAACATCCATATTTATTTGAATAAATTCCTAACACTTCCCATTAGATGTTCATTACAAGAATATGTATCATTAAAACCTTTACTAAAAAATACCCTTATAGGAAAAAAATTAGTAAAGGAAAAAAAGTACATAAATGATTTTGGAGATATAGAGTTGCCTCATTAAAAACTCATTAGAAAAAACCATAGGGAATAAAAACCTAGTGCGGAAAAAGAGTACAACATATAAAATTCTCTCCAAAATAAATTATTTTTCCCAACAAGTATACTCTCCCTCATCTTGAGATATATTCTAATTTGAAGAAAAATTCTTGAGTTGATGCATCTCAATTTTGTGTGCCAATTTTTTGAATGTCTTAGTTGGTAGGGATTTTGTAAATAAATCTACAAGATTGTCCTTGAGTGTATTTGCTAAATATTTATATCATCATTCTTTTGAATTTCATGTGTATAAAAGAATTTTGGTGAAATATGCTTAGTCTTATCACCTTTTATATAACTACATTTAATTTGAGCAATGTATGCTGTATTATCCTCATATAATATTGTGAGGTTATTCTTAATTGATGACAATCAACATGTTTCTCGAATATGTTGTATCATTGATCTTAACTGTATGCACTCACAACTTACTTCATGAATAACAAGCATTTCTAAATGATTTGAAGATATTGCAACCATTGTTTATTTCATTGATCACCATGATATAGCACTATTACTAGAGGTAAATAAATAACTTGTTTGAAATCGGGCTTTATATGGATTAGAAAGATATTCAGCATCTGCATATCCAATTAGTAGTGATTTTGATCCATTTGGATAAAATAAACCTATGTCAATTGTTCCACAGATATAGCAAAATACATGTTTTACACCATTCTAATGCCTATGAGTTGGCGTAGAACTATATCTTGCTAATAAATTAACCAAAAATGCAATATTCGGTCGAGTATAATTTGCAAGATATATTAGTGCACCAATTGCGCTTAAATATGGTACTTCATGACCAAAAACTACTTTGTCATCTTCTTTAGAACGAAATAGATCTTTTTTGACATCAAGTGATCGTACTAACATTGGAGTACTTAATGGATAAGCTTTATCTATATAAAAATGCTTTAAAACTTTTTAGTCTATGTTAATTAATGTAAGAGTATTATTCCACTTTACAAATACTCAATTTGTAAGCCAAAACAAAATTTTATTTTTCCAAGATCTTTCATTTCAAACTCATTTTTCAAACAAGAAGCTATTTTTAAAAGCTCTTCAGGAGTTCCAATGAGATTTAAATCATCAACATATACTGCAATTATTGCAAATCCAATTTCAGATTTTTTAATAAAAATACAAGGACAAATTGGATTATTTACATATCCCTCTTTCAATAAATAATTGCTTAGAAGATTATATCACTTACGCCCAAATTGTTTTAATCCATATAAGGATCGTTGTAGTTTTAAAGAATATAGACTACAAGGTTTAAATTTGTTTTCTTCTAGCATTTTAAATCCTTTAGAAATTTTCATATAAATATCTATATCAATAGAACCATACAAATAGGCAGTCACAATATCCATAAGACGTATATCAAGTCCTTCAGAGACTACGAGACTGACCAGAATTCGAAATGTAATTGCATCCATAACGAGAGAATATGTCTTTTCATAATCAATGCCAAATCTTTAAGAAAAACCTTGTGCTACTAATATTTCTTTATATCTCACAAAATCATTTTTCTCATTTCGTTTTCTAACGAATACCCACTTATAACCAACAGGTTTGACATATTCATATGTCAAGACTATTGGTCCAAATACTTTATGTTTCGTAAGTGAATTTAGCTATGCTTGAATAGCATCTTTCTACTTTGGCCAATCATATCTATGTCGACATTCTTCCACAGTTTTTGGATCAGGATCCTCATCATCATTTGAGATATTAAGAGCAATGGTAAATGAAAAAATATCGCTAATACTTATTTCATTTGGATCCCATGATTTTTCTGTACCAACAAAACCAATCATAATTTCATTATTTTGTTTTTTTAAAGAAAATTGATACTTCTTCAGTTGTTGGCAAATTTGCTTCTTCTGGGTCAACAGGACGAATACTATTTGATTAATCAATCTCTATTATTTGATTAGTAGTCAATGACTCTTCGGGAGTGCTAATTTCATTTTGTAACTTTTCTTGTGTTTTCCTCTTTTGGAGAATTTTATCTTTTGAGCCAATTGGCCTTCCTGTTTTTAGACGTATTTTACTTTCATTAGTTTTGTCGTGTTATCCTTCTGGAATCTCAACACGTGCTAGGTCACTTTCAGCTGGAATATATAATTCTATTATTCTTCTTGAATCATTAAATGCATCAGGAATTTAATTTGTAATATTTTACAAATGAATGATCCTTTGAACTTCAAGTTCACTTTGACTTGTACGGGGATCAAGATAAGATAATGATGATAAATGCTATGTAATTTCACGTCGTTTGTTTGTTTTTATTTTCTCCCCATAATGATGGGAAAACTTGTTCATCAAAATGACAATCTACAAATCGTGCGGTAAAAACATCTCCAGTTAAAGGTTTGAGATATCTAATTATTGATGGAGAATCAAAATCAACATAAATTCCAAGTCTTCGTTACAAACCTATTTTATTTCTTTGTGGGGGAGCAACTGGGACATAAACAACACATCCAAAAATCTTCAAGTGAGAAATATCTAGCTGTTGGCAAAAAACAAGTTGTGAAGGTGAATATGTATGATAAGAACTTAGTTGAATGCGAATTAATGATGCAGCATGTAGTATTGCATGTCCCTAACATGAAAAAGGCAAATTTGATCTAAGAATTAATGGTCTTACAATTAATTGTAAACGCTTAATCAAAGATTGTAACATATGCATCGTAACGCTTAATCAAAGATTGTAACATATGTACCGTCATTGATTTAATTGAGTGAGATGTTATTTTTAATTTTCGTTGTAATTTTTTTTAAAATCATCGAATTATTACAAATCGTTGTGGGTAATTGGATGTAATTATTAAAATTGATCGCACTCGAATAATTTAAATTTTGTCACGATATTAAATCGAAACAATTCGAACGCAATTCAATGACCGCGTAGTTAGATTTTATTTCAGCATTCGGGACTAGAATTAACTTAATTTGTACTAAGCATACAAAAAATGGGGGGGGGGGGGGAAGGTGCCAATTACTATTTAAGGAAAGAAAAGAGAGAGAAGCATTACACTTGCTTTCCAAAAATAGAAAGACGAGAGAGAGAGAGAAAGAGAGAGACCAGTTGACCCGGTTTGACCGACCCAGTTTTGCGCGCCCGACCCAATCGGATCTCGAGTTTCCAGCCACCTCACCTTCCGATTCTGGTACCGATCTGAAGCTTGTGAGCCAGCCAACGTACCTCTGCCTTTACCAACGCCGAAAAATGGCCAGAATGCCTGCGATTACAGCTTGAAAAGCCACGGCTCCACCCGTTATCACCACTTGAATTTTGTTCATTAGCTTCCCCTTATCATTTTCTGACCAACCCCGTCACCTGAAACGATCGAATTGCCTCCGATCGACCACTAGAAAGCTCACGATTTTTAAGGAGTTCGATCTGCAGTCGCCGCCGCGTGTGGGAGGTCACCGTCGGTACTATTGGACTCATCAAGATCAGAACTAGCAGACTTGAGTTTCCCATCGACGTTGACTGAGTTCCAGTCATCGTTGACCGTTGTGGGTAATTCGGTAATTTCATAAACTTTAGGGGTAGTTATGTAATTTTAAAATTGGTGGACATTTTAGTAATTTCAGATCAGGGTAGTTAGGTGATTTGAGATTTTGGGGTTAATTCAGTAATTTATGTTGTTAGGGATATTTTAGTAATTTTATATTTTTCTGGGGATAATTTTATAAATTCAAAACTTGTGGATATCTTTGTAATTGGAATTGAGGATAGTTCGATAATATGTGATTCTGAGGATAATTTTAAGAATTTTGATGTTGAGGGCATTTTGGTAATTTTACGAATTCGAGAATATTTTATTGCGGATAATTGTCGTTTCGAGCACATTAGTTATAATTTGCAATTATAATTAGTAATTATGTTATTTCCTTAAATTAGGGGGATTCACAAATGAAAATCAACCTGCAGCGTTATCGATACAGAATTCGGACACCGCCACTGTGAATGAAATATACAAAACCTATTTTCATTGTAGTTTATTATAATTTTAATATATGGTAAAACCTATTTACGAGATTAATTTTAAAGGCTTCGATTTAATGATTTTATATAAATGGATTTTATCTGTGTTTTGGTATTTATTACGAGAAATGTGTTTGATTAATGATTTTGGTTGCCGATTTTGAATATGCATGATAATATTTTAAACAAAAGAAAAGCAGATTTAGGACATGTTAAATGAAAAAGGAAATGAGATTTCGAATGATATTTTGAATGAGATTATATGTTTATATATATGTGTACAAAGGTATATGAATGTGAGTATAATGATTGTTTTTAAAATTATTAGACAGAACCCTTCCCCATCAGATATAGTGATACATATGAGATGACATATGCATGCAGTATGATGAATACAAAGATACTGATATTGAGATACAGATGATACATATGAGATGATATTTTTCGATTTATCAGTATAGCTCCGGGGCGTGACGGTACTCAGATAGCATGTCATTGCCCGTCCGTTGAGGTCTGGATATGATGAGATATGAGATGGTATTTTCCCATCGATCTATGTGGCTCAGGGGCGTGATTGTACCCAGATAGTACGTCATTACCTGTCCGTTGAGGTCCGGATATAATGAGATTATTCCCCTGGGTACTTGTTTTGTGATAGTTTTCTGTATTTAGTATTGATGATATAAGTATTATGATTTCATTGATTTTATGTAGTCTGTTGTGATATTGTTATTGAGTACATGATTTGAATTTAATAAGTTATTTAAGTTCTTGTGATATTTTGATGAAATTGTGTTTTGATATGATTATTTATTTTAGAGTAAGGTTATTTTCCCAAAACTACTATCCATTCACTAAGCTCACTGAGTTTTATACTCATCTCGTTTTATTATATTTTTTCCCTACAGGAGATTTGCAGGTACAACAGTCGACTCAGCAATAATTGTTATTTTCAGAATTATAGCCACGTAGTGGTGTTAGGAGTCGTAGATGTTTTATTGAGATATTTTCGGATTGTATAATTCATTACACTTTGAGGATTGTGGATAACATTTGTATTTCCTCTGATATTGGATATTGAATAATTTGGTATTTTATTGAGGAAATTGGTTGTTCAAAAATAGTTGTATTTGAAATTCTTTTGGGAGTGCTGGATTTATAATTTTGCAAATTTGGTTATTTAAGAATTTAAGGGAGATTCTGTCGAATTTTCTGCAGAATCCTTATTAGTTAGATTATTTCCAATTGATTAAATAGAATTAGGTAGACTCGCTCTATGAATTTAGGGTGGGTCATGTCAAAGATTCAGGTAAACTATTTTGCGTATGAGTATGTGTAACAGAATGCTCAATGTTAATTCCAATGGACATGCAATAATCATTAAAAGATTTAAATATAAATTCACTAGTATTATCAAGTCTAATTTTTTTAATGGGAAAATCAGGAAATTATGCTCTTACTTTAATGATTTGAGCAAGAAATCTAGCAAATGCAACACTGCGACTAGAAAGTAAAGAGACATGTGACTATTTAGTTGAAGCATCTATTAAAATCAAGAAATAACGAAATGGTCCACAACTTGGATGTATAGGGCCACATATATCCCCTTGGATTCTTTTTAAAAATTTAGGAGATTTAAAACTTACTTTCATTGGAGATGGTCGAGTTATTAATTTTTCTTGAGAACAAGTAGCACATGGACTTTCAGTTGGTAAAAGAATCCTTTGGTTCTTTAATTGATGTCCATGTGAATTTTTTATAATACGACGCATCATGATTGATCTCAGATGCCCAAGTCGATCATACCAAAGTTTAAAAATCTTTAGATCAGCGAACTTCTAGTTAATTGTAAAATTTATTTGTATTATTTTTATAATTATATGATACAACCTAGAAGAAAGAGAAGGTAATTTTTTCAATATATGCTTTTGGCATAAAATAGCTGAAGAATGCAAAGAAATTCAAAATTACCTTCACTAAATGTTTCAATACGGTATCCGTTTTATGTTTGATCTGCTAAAATATAAAGCATCATTTATTTATAATTTTGTACCATTTAGTAACATAATATTAACTCTTCCGGGGCCTTCAATTAGATTAGCAGAACCAGATTTTTTATTAACATTAGCCTTAGCTATTATTAAATTATGGAAATATTATTTATTTTGCAAAATTGTGTCTGTTGTCGCATTATCCACCAAACATCCATCTTCATTATTCATCAAGTCATTGTTCAAACTCATTGTATATCTTCATACATGCACATAAAATAAGTCAATTGAATATAAAGAATGTTCAAGTGGTATAAAGAAAACATTACAGAAAATGTTTTATTAAAGAAAATAAAAAATTACACACCAAATTTATAAAACATTCAAAATAATAAATAGTCTTGTAATATAAATTTAAACATACCATAATTGTAAAAAGACACACCAAACTTTAAACACTCAAGTACTTGTTTTAAAATTTAAACACACCAAATCTTTAAAAATAATAATAATAACACACTTCAAAGTATAGTACTCTTAATCAGTCTTTACATATCCATCACCAATTAAATGATCAGTTTTACCATTTGGATCTTCAAAAAAATTTGAAACATCCAAATGAGTTATATCAATTGGATCTTCATGATCAATGAAATTTGTCTCAATTTCTTTCCCTTTTGCCTTTTTGGATGCTTGATAAAGATCAACCAAATGTTTTAGTGTACGACAAACACGAGACAAATGTCCTTTTACACCACATCTAAAGGAAACATTTTCATAATCCTTTGGTGATTTCTTTTGTGGATATTTTTCTTGCTTCCCATTACTGTTATTTCACTTTGAGTGGTTTGGTCGATATTTCTTGTTATAGCCATCACGACCTTGATTATTTTTATAATCTCGGCCTCGGCCTCGGCCACGACCTTGATTAGCACTATGATAATGGGTTGAAGTACCATTCGCTTCAGGGATAAGTACAGATCTAGTCGAATGAGATTGATGGTTTCTCAGCAAAAGTTCATTATTTTTTTCAGCCACTAAAAGACATGAGATTAATTCAGAATACTTTCTAAATCTCCACTCTCAATATTGCTGCTGCAGAAGCAAATTCAAAGCATGAAAAATAGAAAATGTCTTTTCCAACAAATCTGCATCAGTAATATCCACTTCACATAATTTTAATTGAGAAACAATTTTGAATAATGAAGAATTGTATTGACTGACAGATTTAAAATCTTGTAATCGTAAGTGCATTCAGTCATAACAAGCTTTTGGAAGTATAATAGTTTTTTGGCGATTAAATCTTTCATTAAGACACTCCCAAAGGACATATGGTTCTTTGACTGTAAGATACTCACTTTTCGATTGTTCATGAAGATGGTGGTGAAGAAAAATCATTGCCTTGGCACGGTCTTGGGTTGATGCATTATTATTTTCTTTAATAGTATCCCCAAAATTCATTGCATCAAGATGAATTTCAGCATCCAAGACCCATGATAGATAATTATCGCCAGAGATATTAAGTGCCACAAATTCAAGTTTCGCAAGATTTGACATTTTCAGATAGCTATAACACAATATAAAAAATAATTAATTCATTATATATGTCATATAATCACTCACAGTAATATAACAATAAAATTTTATAATCATCACATTTCATACTATTCACGTCATAGAATAAATTTTAAATCTTATACCATCAATTATGCATATTTTAAGAGATATAACAAAGACAAGTAATATACATGCAACTTTGAGAAGTCAATGATACTGCAAATATAAACATGATAATAATAGCTTATATGACATTTTATTTTATGATGAATGATTATAGTTATATAATAATAAAAATTGCTAGATATAAGAAATAAAAGAATTAACACCTAATCAAAGTTTCGTGTTGATAACGTGTTAGAGAAGCTATTAGCAAGCAATAAAAATAAAAGGAACAACACAAGATGAAGAGTAAAATGAGAGAGCAAAATATTATAGAGTGATTTTATTCATTCCAAAGTATGTACAAAATAAAGAAATGGACTCTCCTTTTATAGTTACATAATCATTTCATGAAATTAATAGAGACATTATGGATCATAATTTCTTGTGAGATAATGAGAGTTATATAAAAGCTAAAGGTTGCTAGTGGGAGATAGTGAAGAGATAAATAGGTATATGTTATAAACATCCACATTTATTTGAATAAATTCATAACATAGTTCACCCTTTTTAAGTTAACTTTTCACATCTTTTAAGATATCAACTTAAATGAGCATGTGACATTACCAATCATCATGCCTTCCTAACAATAATTTAAAGAGTCATTCTATGATGATGTGATTAAAGTTACGGCATCAATGCCGTGACTAAAGTTACGGCATCAATGCCGTGATTAAAGTTTAACATAAAAATTGTAAATCAACATTAATTGTAAAATAAAATGTAAATTTTAGAAATTAAACATAAGACTTGTAAATAGAAAGTAAAACTAGTAAATTAATATAAAACTAGTAAATTGATGCATTATTAGTAAATAAAATAAAAACTTGCTAATTTAACATAAAAATTGTAAATCAACATTAATTATAAAATAAAATATAAATTTTAGAAATTAAACATAAGACTTGTAAATGGAAGGTAAAACTAGTAAATTAATATAAAACTAGTAAATTGATATATTATTAGTAAATAAAACAAAAATTTACAAATATAATATAAAACTCATAAATCAACATTAAGTGTAAAATAAAACATAAATTTTAGAAATTAAACATAAAATTTGTAAATGGAAAATAAAACAACTAAATTAATATAAGACTAGTAAATTGATGTAGTATTAGTAAATAAAATAAAAACTTGCAAATATAACTTAAAACCAATAAATTAACATTAATTGTAAAATAAAACATAAATTTTAAAAATGAAACAAAAGACTTGCAAATAGAAGGTAAAATAAGTAAATTAATATTAAACTAGTAAATTAATGTACTATTAGTAAATAAAACAAAAACTTACAAATATAACATAAAACTCGTAAATCTACATTAAGTGCAAAATAAAACATAAATTTTAGAAATGGAACATAATAATTGTAAATGGAAGGTAAAGCAAGTAAATTAATATAAACTAGTAAATTAATGTATTACTGGTAAGGAAGACAAACAACTTACAAATATAACATAAAACTAGTAAGTCAATACTAACTGTAAAATAAAACATAAATTTTAAAAATGAAACAAAAGACTTGTAAATAGAAGGTAAAAATGAGTAAATTACTATAAAATTGGTACATTGATGCATTACTGGTAAAAAAATAAAAACTTATAAATTTAACATAAAATAAGTAAATCAAAATTAAGTGCAAATAAAATATGAAGTTTGTAGATTATACCTAAAATTCATGAATAAAAGGTAAAATAAGTAAATTGATACAAGAGTTATTGCTAAAAAAAAGTTCACAATTGTAAAATAAAAAATTGTTATAATGTTTATTACCTTATATATTTATTTTTTTAATTTAAATTGAATAGTATTAGTTTTGTATTTATGTGATACATGTGATGTTTTCTTAAAGATAAAATTTATGCTCAACATCGGATTTTGAAAAAAATATTATCTTAATATCTTTTATAGTTGTTATAAGATGAGGTTATTTTACATCTTTTTACACTTTCTCAACAACACTAAATAGTGTCCAAATACAAGTAAAAGTTTGAGACTACATAAAGTAAGTATAAGATTCAAAATTAGATATAATTTTATTGATATATCATATATGTGTCTAGTAATATAAGAATATTTTTTTATTTTATTTTTACTTGATCGATACTAAGATAAATAATTGTACTTAATTAACATGTGTAATAAATAGATATCATTGTAGAAAATGGGAAAAAAAAGTATACAAATGCCTTAGAATAAATATAGAATTATGGTAACCAATTTAATAAAAACTGATTCCATTTTTTTTAATATAATTTTTTGTTTAATTAAAGAAAATGTTTTCTATAAATGAATAAAATATTTTTCACTAAAATTCTATAGAAACAATGGTAATTTTTTAAATAATTAATAATTTTATATGAATTTACTAATTTTACTTTACATTTACTAATTTTATGTATAATTTATAATATTTATGTCTGTCACGGTAATTTCTATTACGGCAGTATAAAATTTTCCTAATTTAAATAATCAGATCGTAATCAAATCAAATCGTGGACGAATTTAGTTAAAACTCTACTCATTCGAATTCGATTCATTTATTAAACGAATTGAAATCGTAAAATTCAGAGTCAATACGTGTATCAAATGAATAGTTAGTTCAATTCGTTTAATTCATTTAGTCTATTAATAAACAAATCAAATCAAATCTTAATTCGTTTACTACTCGTTTATTCTATAAGGACTTCATAACGAATTGAATTAAATATAAATTCATTTGTAAAAATATAATTAATAAACAAAAATTAAGCAAAATAAAATATAAAAATACCACAATTTTAACATCTTACAAAATAAAAAATTATTAACATTTATAATTACTAAATTAACCTTGAAACTTTAACATTATTTCATAAATATTAGTGGATAAATAAATAATTTAATTATTTGGATAACAAATGAATTTTAAATGAATGGATCCTATTCAACTCATTTATGACTTATTTATTTAACTAATTCTAAATAAATAAATAAATCAATATCCTCAAACCCAAATTTGATTCGTTTAATTAGCGAATTTAATTGAATTCACGCATTTATTGAACGAATCAATTATTTTAAATCCAAACCCATTTAATTCGCAATCAAATCGAATCGAATAAACAAATCCCAATCCAAATTGCCACCCCTAGTAAAAATACATTTTTTTGCATGACATGATAATTCAAGCTCTGTGTACAAATATAAACATTTTTTATTTATTAATTAAATGTGTTTATTTAGTATTGACTATCTTATTTCATGTACCAATACCATTGTCTATTGAACTTATTGTAAGTTGTTGATACACATTTGAGCTCTTGATTATGAGAAAATTTTATATGGATCGAGTACATTCCTCAACAAATTAGATTAGGTTGAATGACTGAGCAATGGTCACATGTTAGGTCTAACAAGAGGAACCAATTATTATGATTGAATTAGCTTGCATTAGATTGGACTAATTATTAGGATTTGATTGGATTACATTTAATTGGATTAGCTAGATTATATAATATTATCTTATATTTGGTACAATATTAGATCGGACTAGCTTAAATTATATTTGAATAAAATTGAATAGCATTTAAGTTAACATTTAAATATAAATATGAATTATTTATGAATATTTAATAATAAAATAATTATTACTATTAATTTAAAAGACAATTAATTAAAACTAAAGATAGAGAAAATTAGTTATTAGGCAATTATAATTATAATAAACAAATATAAATTAGATTAGGTTAGATTAAATTAAAAATTATATAAGTATTTAATTTAATTTTTATTAACTATTGTAAATATATTTTATTTTATTAAAAAGTTAGCAAATAATTTAAAAGCAACCAATATTATTTTAGATATTCAAGTAATAATTAATTAAATAAACAATTGTTTTTAAAGCTAATCCTAACGAAACCCATGTTTCAATTTGGATTGTTAATCCCATAATCGTAGAACTAAATTCAAATTTAGTCCCATAATATAATCCAAAGTGGAGCTTCCCAAATATAAGATAAATAATTAATCTCAACATTAGTCTAATCTTACATTTAATCCTAACTCCCAAACATAGCCTGACTTTCTAGGACTGAGGACTCACCAAAATGAGGGTAATGAATCGAGCTACAAAAAATACTAGGAAGGTTTGTCAATAAATGAAAGGGGTGGAATGAAATTAACCATTAAACATGATTTGGAGGTGAATGTATTCACGTAATTACAAACACCTCCTCTGATGTTCAGCGTATTAACATTTAGATATAATATTTCATATAATTACAAATATCTCCTCTCCCGTTAGCATTAAAATACTTATGGTGTCAATGTATAAGGGTAAATTTGTAAAAGCATATTTAAAATTTAAAATTTAAAATTCATGCAAATATTTTATTGATATATGAGAAATATTAACTGTTACACGTGTTAACCAATGCTTTGCGTTAACCACCGAACAAGAGAAAACATCAATTTAGCTTTCCCTTTCTCTTGCACATAACCAAAAACATAGCACCAATTTTATCTTTCTAAAGCTGTGAAGAAGCATCTCATTTTGCTTGAAGCCTTATCAAGGCTAAAAAAGATTTTACCACAAAAGCAGTTTCTGAAAATCTTTGCTTTAAGTGATATCTTTTGTTTCTCTGTTGTTTGCGGCAACACTTCACTGAGGTACTTGCCTGTGTCGCTTAACCAAGCTGTTGGAGCTACGACCCATTCTTCAACATAATTTTTACTTTTTGATTACTCGCAAGAAAGAATCTGTTGTGGCTTACTGTGCGTTGATGCGAGTTGTGTTTGATATTTTGTTGGCTAGCAACAACAAGCCCCTATTTCACTTATTTGGGTTCTTGGTTTGTATTGGACCCATAACTAGGCGTGCTTTGAAATCTGTAGTTCAACGGATTTTGTTAACGTTAGAGGCTAAAAAATTAAATTCTATGGATTTGTTGCTTTACATGGCACCCATGGTTACATCGATCTTTCTTTCATGTACCTTATATGTTGAAGGCAATGTGGTCGTAATTACAATTGAGAAAGCTTGAAAAAAAAAATTCATTGTGTTCATGTTACTTGGGAATGCCATCATTGCTTATTTGGTTAATTTGACCAATGTTTTGGTCATAAAGCATGCATGTACATTGACTATGTAGGTGCTTGGCAATGCAAAGGCAGCTCTTGTCGCAGTTGTTTCCATTCTAATTTTTAGGAATCTAGTAACCGTAAGGGAGATGATTGAATTTGTAGTCACCATAATGTAGTTGTTTCCATTCTAATTTTTAGGAATCTAGTAACCATAAGGGAGATGATTGAATTTGTAGTCACCATAATGATCATGGTGCTTTATAGTGAAGCAAAGAAGAGATTTAAAGTCTCAACTCATTGATGATGATGATGATGCTGATAGAGTGAGTAAATGATTCATTTTAATTGTCGTAACTCATAAACATGGGTACACTTTTTTTTTTTTAGGTTTTGAATTTTTTTCGTTTCACTTTGAAAGATTTGTAATATTGTGTGTTTGGTTAGCAAGAAAATTAAAGAGAAAATTGAAAAGAAAGTGAAGTAAAGAGATAAAGAAGAATCTCGAATTTTTTAGATTCCCTACATCTAAAACAATTATAATCTAAGTCTTTGTATTTAAGTCTTTGTATTTATACTTAGTAAAATACATTCAGAAGAGTTTGTTATAACTTCAACACACGCCTAACAAGTTCGTTAACAATGAAGTTGAATTAGTTAACTAATTGTTCCACATCAATTAGGAGATCATTGGCTGTACTTATCCTCACAATTCTAACCGGCTCTGAACATCCCAAAGCTAAATTGTCCTGGATGGACATTTAGCTTACTGCGAAGATAGTGAAACTGATCAAATGTTAGTGGCTTGGTAAAGACATCTGTAGTTTGATCTTCACTCGAAACAAACTACATAACAATCTTCTTGGTTGATACTTTCTCCTTAATAAAATGAATATCCAATTTAACATGTTTAGTTTTAGCATGATAAACTGGATTATAAGCTAATGCTATAAGACCTTGATCATCACACCACATTATGGATGTCGTAGCAAGATTAATATTCAATTCACTAAATAAAGTTTGAATCCAAACAACTTCATATATGGCTTTAGCTAAAGCTCTGTATTCAGCTTCAATACTAGACCTTGAGACCACTGGTTGCTTTTTAGAATACCAAAAAACTAAATTTGAACCAACATAAATAGCATATTTAACAACTGATTTTCTGTTATCTTTGTCATATGCCCAGTCAAAATCACTAAAATAGTTTACTTGTAAAGTTCCATAATAGTAAAAATGTAAACCAAAATGGATAGAACCCTTCAAATACCTTAAAAGTCTCTTGTTAATAGAGAATGTTAATTGTTATCCATTTTGGTACTACCATTTTGGTTGACCAAGAGATCAGCAATATACTTTGCTTGAGAAAGATAAAATCTAAATGCTATCTTTAAGACTTCATTCCCAAGGAAATAATTCAGCTCCCACAAGTCTTTTACAGCGAAAGTAGCATGCATATTGAGAATTACTTGCTATACCAGCTGATAATTAGAACCAATAATTATTATATCACCAACATACACCAAGGCAATAGAATATGACCATTTGCCCACTTATAAAAGTGTGACCTATCAGATTTTGAGTTTAGAAAACCCCATTGAGCTACCATAGTAGTTTTGAACCTATCAAACCATGCTTCAAGGGCCTACTTCAATTCATTGACAACCTTCTTAAGTTTGCAAATATGATTAGGCTTAATATGATCAGTAAACCCTTCAAGCTATGTCAGATATACATCCTCAACCAAAATACCATTTTAAAAAGTATTATTAACATCAACTTGCGTAAAGAACTCATTTGGTCATAACAACTAAACTCAACACTATTCTAACTGTTGAAGCTTTCACAGCTGAACTAAAAGTTTATGTATAATTTATTCCATGTATCCGATCGAAGCCCTTGGCCACTAGTCTTGCTTTGTATTTAGAAAATGTACCATCAAAATTGTGATTTATTTTGAAGACCCACTTGCTTCCTATTACTTTAATAGATGTTGTTGGTAGTACTAAATCCAAAGAATGATTGCTTTGAAGAGTTTGATACTCCTCTTACATTGGCCTAAACCATTTTGGATCAGATATTGCTTAGGAAACAGAGGTAAGTTCTAAAGGTGTAGCCAAAAGAGCAGCAAGATATGAATTTGCCTTGTAAATACAAGCCTTAAATTTGGTGATCATTGGATGTCTTATGGTGGTGCAACAGGTATTACATGTGGTGGTGATTGTGTGCATTCAAGGGTTGAGTGTCAGACAATTGTTGTGTGTGAGAATGAATGTCAGAGGATGATGATAATGATGGATAAGGAGAATTTACCTCTCTAGCCGTTATTGATGAAGGATTTGAGGAATCATCTACTAAAAGAGGTGGCAAAGGAGATTGTAGTATTGGAATATGAAAAGGCTGAACCAGACACATATAGAAAAAAAAATTTCATCAAAGATTACATGATTGGAGATATATACTCGACCAGGAGAATGAAGACATTGATATCCTTCATGGTAAGAGCTGTAGTCAATGGAGACACATTTACCTGATCTAAATTCAAGTTTGTGTCTATTATATGGTCTGAGATAAGGATAGCATGCACAACCAAATATTCTGAGAAAAGCATAATCATGTTTTTAATGAAAAAGCTTTTGATGAGGAGAAACATTATTTAAGGTTGGTGTAGGTAACTCATTTATGAGCATAATAGCCATTTGAAAAATATTCCATCAGAATTTCAATGGCAAATTTTCTTTAGCTAACAAAGTGAGAGCAATATCAACAATATACCTATGTTTTCTCTTTATTCTACCATTTTGATAGTGAATATAAAGACAAGGGTGCCTAAATTGGATCCCACACTAGGCAAGATATGAGGAAGAACTTCCAAATTCTCCTCTACAATTTGTCTTAATAGTTTTGATATGTTTGTGCAAGTGTTTCTTAATAAAACTTCTAAAGGTTGTGAACACTTAAAGTGCATCAGACTTGGTAATTAAAAGAAAAATCCATGTGAATTTGCTAAAGTCATCTAAAATTGACAAGTAATAAGAATAACCTTGAGTTGAAGTAATATAAAATGGACCCCAAAGATCAGCATGCAAGAGTTGAAAAGGCTTTATTATTTTTGTTGGAATAGAATCAAAATGTAACAAATAACTTTTGCCAAACTGACAAGCATTGCAGAAATTCAAGTTTTTGGTTTTATTTAAAGTAATATCAGTACAATCCTTTAATACAGTTTTGAAAGTATAAAAGGTAGGATGTCCTAGCTTTTTATGAAGCAGATTTATATCTATTATACTTGCATTAGCTATTAAGGCTTACTTACATAAGTGATTATTAATTAAAGAAGAATTATTCAAGACATCAAAAACATTACAAGACAAATAAGGAAAATAAACAAACATAGACTCAAATT
The DNA here is from genome assembly GCA_030449905.1 of Luvunga scandens. NCBI lineage: Eukaryota > Viridiplantae > Streptophyta > Magnoliopsida > Sapindales > Rutaceae > Luvunga > Luvunga scandens. Next base: position 1,084,422 of record JASUUG010000696.1, read on the forward strand.
TATTGTAAGAAGATTGACATAAAAAAGTTAAGTTATCTTCAGAGAATTGAGGTATAATTTGGATTTGATATAATCCTCCTTTTGCAATTCCTTTAAGCAAAATGATCCCTGAACTCCTGGCCTTGACAAAACAAGAATTTTCAAGAAATTCAATTGTCACATTATTATTAGCTAAGAGTTTTGAGACACTAAGTAAATTCTTGGTTATTTTAGGAACATAAAGAACATGATTTAGCAATAAAGGTTCATGTATGATTGTCGTTAGTAATACTAATCGAATGGGTTTAATATGCAAAGGAGAACCATTCCCAACGAGCAATTTTTCATTTCCAATATAAGCTTTTGGTTTAAGAAGTTTACTCGAATCATTGTGATGTTGTTAGTTGCTCCATTATCAATGTACCAAGTAGGATCTTCAACCATTTCAGGAGCAGGAACTAAAGGAGCTGAAGGTGAACAACTACTATAATCTCCATTAAAACTAAAACCAGGTGCAAAAAAATTGACACTAGAAAAGCCACCAAGATTAGAAACATAAAATGCAACTGGATTTGAATACAACATATAACCTTAATATGTAGAACCTCTCGGCATGCTAGAGTTTCTAAAATTAGGGTGACCAAAAACATTGCCAAAATGAGAATTGAAACCTCTGCCATAAACTCCATTAAAAAATTTACCACCAACATTTCCAAAACCTCTTCCAAAATTCCTCTGACCAAGCCTAAAATTGCCATTAAATGTTCTTCTTCCTTGATTCCTTGAAGGTACAAAAGCCAAATTATACCTATTTTGCACTTGTTTGCTCCATGGCTAGGTGCAAAAAAAAATTTGACAAATGATAGTGTTGTGCAAATTTTATTGAACTCGCAAGAACACGAATCTGTTGAAGAATAAATCAACGATGACAAGTGTCGATCCCATGATGAGGTGAATTTTAATTGCATGTAGAATTAATTTTCTAAGCAGATGGTTGGATTTATAATAAAAGTGACGTAGGCTATCTTATGATTTAAATTAGAACGGCGGGAATAAACTATTAAAATGAAGTGTTTGGTGTTGAGTACTAGAAAGTGTGTATTTATAATGGAGAAAATCATAATTTTACACTCCAAGTCTCACTAACATTCTTACTTTTATATTTTTAAGTCAATTGTAATTTAATTATGTATGTTTTCTTTTAATTAAGTATTTTATGTATTTTAGGGGATATCATGGTAATTTCACAATGAACGAAAGATTAGATGGAAAAACGGACAGCAATTTTGAACTTAGGACAGTCGAAAACCTTAGAAGGAGCCTAAAAATATAAATGGCACTATTCACATATACGGTACTGTTCATATATACGGTATTATACACGGCACTGTTTACAGCACTGTACGATGACGTGGCACTGTATGATGACATGGCGGCATTTGATTGGACGAATGATGTTGCATTGACTGCTTGTGTCGTTGACTGATGACGTGTCACGATCCTATAGGACTAAAATGCTTACCGACGATGTGACAGAATGTTAATGGATCGAAAAAATGTGTGTACAGTACATGCATATACACGGAATGACAGCCCTGATGATGTGTTCCATCCAATAAGAGCTTACCACGTGGCACAATCCTGAACGTCCAAATTGTTTTAATCCAATGGCTATGATTTACTCAGTGTATCTATAAAAAGAAGGTTTCCCCCCCTAATTTGACATCCCTGAATCCATTTTTGAGCTCCATTTTCTGTAATTCCATCTCCATCTTATATTTTCTATGTATTTTAATAAAATTCTCATTTTTCCCCTAGTTCAATTATGAGTGGCTAATTTCCTTTCAAGCTTGGGTTGAAGGCGAAGTCTCAACATGCTCTATGGGCTTAATTTGGTAAATTTACTTTTTCTTTCCCTCCAATTTATCTGAATATTTTGACTTTTCGTTAACAAATAGTAATAATCTTGTCTAGATATCAGCTGGTATAACTGTCTCCCTAGACAAGGTTATTACTATTTGGCACGGGAAGCCCTTAGCACCATATCTATTAGAGTGTGGTTTATGAGGAGTGAAAAATCCCCCTTCATGATTTAATTGGTATTAATAATGAATGTTAAGCCGATAGTGCATGTTGAGTATAGATCCAGATATCCAAGCACTTCATTTTAATAGTTTATTCACACCACTTTAATTTAAATTAATAGATAGTCTACATCATTTTCATTATAAATCAAATCACCAACTCAGAAAATTAATTCTACATACAATTAAAATTCACCTCCTCGTGGAATCGACACTCGTCACCGTTGATCTATTCTACAATAGATTCGTGCGCTTGCGAGTTCAACAAAATTTGCACAACACTTGGGTCTCTGGATATGTACTCAACATGCACTATGGGCTTAACATTCCTTATTAATGCCAATTAAATTATGAATGGGGATTTTCCACTGCTCATGAACCTTACTCTAATTAATGTGGTGCTAAGTGCTTACCATGCCAAATAGTAATAACCTTGCACTAGGGAGATGGTTATACCAACCAATATCTAGAAAAGATTATTACTATTTGTCAACGAAAAGTCAAAACATCCACATAAATCAGAGGAAACGAAAAAGTAAATTTACCAAATTAAGCCCATAGAGCATGTTGAGACTTCACTTTCAACCCAAGCTTGAAAGAAAATTAGCTACTCATAATTGAACTAGTGTTAAAATAAAAATTTTATTAAAATACGTAGAAAGTACAAGATAGAGGATGAATTATAGAAAATGGAACTCAAAATGGATTCAAGGGTGTCAAATTAGGGGGGAGCCTCCTTTTTATAAATACAATAAGTAAATCATGGCCATCGGATTAAAATAATTTGCATGCTCAGGATTGCGACACATGGTAAGTTCTAATTGAATAGAACACATCATCAGGGCTATCATTCCGTGTATATGTATGTATCGTACATACTTTTTTTTGGTTTACTAACATACTGCTACGTTGCTGGTCAACGCCATATAAGCATTTTAGTCCAATAGGATCGTGACACATTATCAGTCAACACCACATCATCAGTCAATGCAACATAAGCAGTTAATGTCACATCATTCGTCCAATCGAATGCTGCCACATCATCATATAGTGCTACGTCATTGTACAGTATATGTTAACAATGTCGTGAACAGTACCCTATATGTAAACAGTGCCATATCTTTTTATGCTCCTCCTAAAGTTTTCAACTGTCTTGAATTTAAAATTGCTGTTTGTTTTCTTATCTAATCTTTTGTTCATTGTGAAAAGACCATGATGTCCCCTAGAATACATAAAATACTTAATTAAAATAAAACATACATATTTAATCACAAGGGACTTAAAGATAAAAAAGTAGGGATGTTAGTGAGACTTTGAGTGTAAAATGACAATTTTCTTCTTTATAAATACACACTTTCTAGCACTCAATAAATAATTGAATTAACATCACCAGATTATCCCATACCACGACCATTAGGAAAACTTCCAAAACCAGTGTTGTAAGCTCCTTTATAAGATCCACTATTGTATTTTGAATTACCAACGACATTTTTTTAAGAATTAAATTGCATGCTACATTAGTCAACAAACTATGTGTAATATCACTAGCAACTTTGCCTTTCTTCTAGTCAACTCTATTTTCATGACTTAGCAGTAAAGAGTAAATTTCATTAAGATTAATCAAGTCACTTCTAGCTAAGACACTAGTAACTAGAGTCTCACAGTGAGAGGAATCCAATCTAGTCAAATCATATTGAATAAAATCATTCAATTCAACAAGTTTTCTAGCCAAAGCTAAGCTATTAGATAATCTTTTCATTTTAGCAAAGTAATCAATCATAGACATTGAACTATTTTGTGTTTGAATCTGCATTTTAAGAGGCATTATTCCAGCCTAAGATTGCAAGATAAACATACTTGTGAGTGTATCCAAAAGCTCTTTAGCAGTTGAGCAATGAATCACCATAGCAAGCAAGTTTTGCTGAATGGATGACATCATCCAACTCAGAATCAATTGATCCGTCTTCATCCAACCTGTATACTTTAGATTAATCTCTCAATTCTTTGTTCTAGTTGAAATAGTAGCTCTAATGCTAGCTGATAAGAGAAATTGCTCTAGACAAGCTCAATCACCATTGATGAAACTTTCAAAGTCGTTTCCTTTTATTGATGTTAAGATCTGAGTTTGCCAAACAATGAAATTATTCTAATCTAATTTAACTTAAGTAACAAAACTAGAGGATCCAGAAATCTGATTAAAGCTTGCCATTGTTTGCTCTAATACCATGAAAGATTTGTAATATTGTCTGTTTGGTTAGTGTTGTGCAAATTTTGTTGAACTCACAAGCGCACGAATCTATTGTAGAATAGATCAACGGTGACGAGTGTCAATCTTACGATGAGGTAAATTTTAATTGTATGTAAAATTAATTTTCTGAGTTGGTGGTTGGATTTATAATAAAAAATGACGTAAGCTATCTATCAATTTAAATTAAAGCTGTGGGAATAAACTATTAAAATAAAGTGCTTGGATCTCCAGATCTATACTTAACATGCACTATCGGCTTAACATTCATTATTAGTACCAATTAAATCATGAAGGGGAATTTTTCACTCCTCATGAACCATACTCTAATAGATATGGTGCTAAGGGCTTCCCGTGCCAAATAGTAATAACCTTGTCTAGGGAGACGATTACACTAGCTGATATTTAGACAAGATTATTACTATTTGTCAATGAAAAGTCAAAACATTTATATAAATTAGAGGGGAAGAAAAAGTAAATTTATCAAATTAAGCCCATGAAGCATGTTAAAACTTCACCTTCAACCCAAGCTTGAAAGAAAATTAGCTACTAATAATTGAACTAGGGGTAAAATGGAAATTTTATTAAAATACATAGAAAATACAAGATGGAAATGGAAGTACAGAAAATGGAGCTCAAAAATGAATTCATGCGTGTCAAATTAGGGGGGAGCCCCCTTTTTATAGATACACTGAGTAAATCATGGCCATTGGATTAAAACAATTTAGACGCTCAGGATTGCGCCACGTGGTAAGCTCTTATTGGATGGAACACATCATCAAGGCTGTCATTCCGTGTATATGCATGTACTGTACACACATTTTTTCAATCCATTAACATTCTGCCACATCGTCGTTAAGCATTTTAGTCCTATAGGATCGTGACACGTCATCAGTCAACGACACATAAGCGGTCAATGCAATATCATTTGTCCAATCAAATGCCGCCACGTCATCATACAGTGCCACATCATTGTACAGTGCAGGTGAATAGTGCTGTGAACAGTACCGTGTATAATACCGTATATATTAACAGTACCGTATATGTGAACAGTGCCATTTATATTTTTAGGCTCCTCCTAAAATTTTCGACTGTTCTAAGTTCACAATTGCTGTCCGTTTTTCTATCTGATCTTTCGTTCATTGTGAAATGACCATGATGTCCCTAAAATACATAAAATACTTAATTAAAATAAAACATACATAATTAAATAACAAGGGACTTTAAGACATAAAATTATGGATGTTAGTGAGATTTAGAGTGTAAAATGATGATTTTCTCCATTATAAATACACACTTTCTAGCACTCAACACACCCCCCAACCAGCTTGTTGCTAGTCCCTAGCAAATTAAGCGAAAACAAAACTCAAACAAAAATGATTTTTTTTTTAAGCAATTGTATTTATTCAATCAGACTAATGATAACAATTAAATAAAAGTATAAGCATTATCTACAATCTAAAGAAATATTATCCCCACATCAACTCTCCACATGAATCATTTTAGAAAATTTTGTCACAACTTCAGTAATCGAGTCACTTTCAAGAATGACATATCAAACCCCAAAATCTCACCGGTAGTAGTGATACTCTCATAAAGAAATTAAACCAAAAAATAATCACTCCAGTAAATGATAAATTAAGTGAAAATAATAAAGAAGTAATATCACACACTCTCACTAAGGTGACAGAAATATGCCCTTAGCTTAGAAATAATATGATTTTAATTCAAAAATGCTAATCAAACCAACGTATTCATCATTCCTTTTTTTTTAATATGCACTGCCACATCTTTTCAACCCATATAATTAGTTTCTATTTCAGACTATAGTTCCCTAAAATCAAGATGAACTTTTATTAGGACGTAACGTAAGCTAGGGACGTGGCTAACAAAGAAGGGGTAATAGGAAAAATAAAATATATGTTTGAAAAATAAAGAACTTTGGAGATTGTTAGGCACTTTTTACTTGAATTTTTTTCTCTTTTTTTTTCTTTATTTTATTTTATTTTTATAGCACATTTTTTTTCATGAATGCAAAATTATCTCTATTTTCAAACATAAATAGGTGGTGGGAAATATAAAATATAAGGTGATACTCCACATTGGAGTGGGACAAGATAATAAGTTACCAAAGAAAAATGGTTTTTTTTTTCAAGGCTCAAATGGGTTAACTATGGATATATATTAATAGGGTTGGCTGGAAAGGCTCAAACGGACCAAAGATGGCCTTGTTGTCATCTTTTAGGGTTCTAAATAATCTTCCATATCTACTAGTTAGATGGACCTTCAGATGTGGCAACACACATTTTTATTTTTTATTTTTTTTTAGACAATGTTAACTCCAAAGAAATCTAGAGATAGTATATAAAGCGATAAATTGCTAAGCTGAATGAAGAATTGACAAAAAGGTTACTCTCTAAGAAAAATCACAGGCTAAAAAACTCACTTATAATTTATTATGACGTGTGCATTCTTTCAAGCATCAACATATAGAGTAACAAACATGGTATAATATAACTCAAGATCAAAGATAATATAAATACTAAAATTTGAAAGTTATCATGTCATCTAATTATGAAAAAAAATCACACAAAATACTTTCTTTTTTTTTTAAATAAGAAGATGCGCTTCTAGAGTTATTATACTCTATATTTAGCCATCTTCAACTAAAAAATTTAGCCACAGTTAGTTTCTACAATAAAAATCAATAAAAACTACACCAAGATTGAGATATTCTACAATTGTCAACTATTTCCTCCCCCTAACCTGAACGGAACATTATCCTCAATGTTTAGAAGAAAATAAGGTTTAGAAGACATCACCTGGGTGCCACATCACAGAAGAAAATATTTACAAGCGAGGAGTTAAATTTAATTTGCACTTCTTACTACGGCTACTGTTACCATTATTAGTTGGTCATTCCAACACAAGGGTCTTGGGATCTGGCTCTGGTTATAAGTTTGTAACAGATCAAGTAACTCGTCAGCAGTATGAGCACAAATAAAAAAAAAATTTCGTTGTGAAAGGGATGAAATGGTTTTTTATTGCATGGTTAAAAAATGCGATAAAGCCATCATAAAAGTTATTGACATTTAACAAACCGATGGGTTTCTGATGAATGCTCAAATGGGCCCAAGATGCTAATGTGATTAATGCCTCTAGAGTTGCAAGATCTCCTAGTAGGAAAACAAAAGCATCAGCATGATTTAGCATTTCAGTTATTCTTTCTTGCATACCTGAGACGACTAACTCTTCTCCAGTTGGTGAGTCAAACACACAGCCCAACGATTTTAGGCTTCTTGGGATGATGCCTAACACTTGGCTCCCTCTGAGATAAGCAGCTTCTGAGACTAATTTTGACAACCCTCGGTCACCTCCTCCATATATCAAATGTAAATTTCTTACTGCTATGCTTTGACCAAGATCTATGGCTGCTTCAACGAACTTTTTATGTTTGCCATAGTTAAAACCAGAGAGCACACAAATGTTCTTGAATTGTTTATTGGGAGTAGCTGCCATTGTGATGCTTCTCAAAAATAATTTGTGAGTCTAAAAAGAAAAGATCATATATTAAGGATCTTGATGACAATGGTTCACAGATGTATATGAGGTAGCATATCTGTGTCAATTAACGCGTAAAAGCATATGGCTCGAGAGTAAAAAAGGAAATAGTAAAAAGAAAAAGCAATCAATTATTAAAGACAATAATGCAATTGATAAAACAACAATGAAATAAAACAACAGTAAAAGGATATTTACAGGTAGTTGTAATTGTGGCTCACATCTTCCTTTGGTTTTACGTCCAGAAACGGCTTGAACGCCCTCTATGGGTCGATGATAGGCTTCCCATCCAGTTTTCTTATAAACTGGCAAACAAGGTCGTTTATAATCAGATTCTCAAGACTATATCGTACATGCTCTTTATGAAATAATGGCCATAATTGGAGAATTGCTCTTTGTACGTATCCACTGGGATGCGTTTCAAGAGACAAAAGGACACAATCCAATGACTCTTTATTCAAGCTATTCTTAATGAATTGAATCTTATCTTCTCTATTATCAGACATCATTCCTAAAGAACAAGGATTTTTATCGCATTTCATCCTGGCACACTTATGACAATCAACATAAAGTTTTTTAGCTCTTCTTTTTCTTGAATAATTTCTTTTACCACAACCAGGCATGTATGCAATAAATTTAGGAGGCAACTCACCTGCTAAACGTACTTTGGCCTCGATTAACCAACGGATGTCAGAAGGGACGTTATTTCTCATAAGCAATCTCATGCATTCGGACCGAGCTTTATAGATTGTGAGGAAGGCATTCTAAGGAAGTGAAAGAAATCGCTTGTGAAGCTTTGCTAGAATCGCGTTTCTGTCCATACCTTCTGCTCAGAATATCAGTTATTATGGGAAATTGAAGTAACCGACTTTGATTATCACGGAGTGCCGTTATCCGCCACTTAACTGGGGTAACAAATTAAAGAACACAAAGAAGAAAAGAAAAGAAAAATAATAATTTCACAATCGTTCTCTTATTAAGTTTACCTCAAGTTCGATTTGGGTGTCGTTGATACCTTTCTCAATTTCTTTGAGTTGTCTTTCTAGATCTTCAACGTGGGATACCAACTCTGGAGGTTGTAGCTTCCAAATACGATGTGTTTTAAAAGATCATACCTGGCTTCTCAAATGAAATTGTACACGTTGAAGCTGTCTGAGAATGTTCAAGAGGAACTGTCTAGTTGAGGCATACATGATTAGAAGTGATAAAAGAAAACTAAATGATTAAATAAACACACTTTCACAAAAATTTAAATCACCAAAAAGAAGAAATAAATAAGAAAAATTCTCAATTCAAGTTTGGCGGGTCACTTAAATCGATTTTGGTGTCTTTTTCATGTGGTTGGTACTCTAGATATACTTTAATCTTTGACTATTAACTTTAAAAGTTGCACCGTTCTTTGGATCCTTAATTTCAATTGCTCCATGTGGAAAAACAGTATGAACTATAAAGGGACCAATCCATCGAGAGCGTAACTTACTTGGGAATAGATGCAAGCGAGAATTGAATAAAAGCACTTTCTGACCTAGGGTGAAAGATTTTCATTCGTTGTTTGTAAATCTTGGCATTTTCATTTGCATCATTACAAATTTCTTCAAGTTCTGCCAGTTGTAATCTTCTTTCTGAACTAGCTTACTACATGTCAAAGTTGAATTTCTTGATGGCTTAGTATGCACGATGCTCGAGTTCCACAGGTAGGTGGCAAGCTTTTCCATATACTAGCTTATAGGGTGACATCCCAATTGGGGTCTTAAAAGCTGTTCTATATGTCCATAATGCATCATCCAATCTTAATGATCAATCTTTTTTGTCTGGTCTCACCGTCTTTTCTAATATGTGCTTTATCTTTCGATTGGAGATCTCAACTTGGCCACTGGTTTACGGATGATATGGGGTCTCTACTTTGTGAGTAATGGAATACTTTGTTAAAAGAGCCTTGAATGATTTGTTATAAAAATGGGCTCCACCATCACTGATTATTGCTCGAGGGAATCCAAAGCGTGAAATAATGTTGCTTTTCAAAAATTCAATCACCACCTTGTGATCATTGGTTCTACATGGAACTGCTTCTACCCATTTTGATATGTAGTTAACAGCAACCATTATTTATTGATGGCTAAAAGAAGGGGGAAAAGGTCCCCTGAAGTCGATATCCCATACATAAAAAATCTCAACCACTAAAATTGAGTTTAATGGCATCATGTTCTTTCGTGTGATGCTCCCCATTCGTTGACATCTATCACATGAAGAACAAAAAATGTAAGCATCTTGAAATATAGTTGGCCAATATAAACCACATTGTAATATTTTAGTAGCTGTTTTCTTAGCACTGAAATAGCCTCCACAAGCTTGTTCATGGCAGAATGAAAGGATATTTTGAAATTCATTTTCTGGGACACATCGTCTGATAATTTGATCTGCACAATACTTGAACAGATAAGGGTCATCCCAGAAGAAATTCTTTATTTCTGCAAAAAAATTGGCCTTGTCCTACTTAGTCCAATGCTCCGAAGTTTACCTGTAACAAGATAGTTAACTATATCAGCATACCATGGTAATATTTCCACACTCATTAGTTGTTCATCTAAAAATGATTCATTTAATGGTAATGGTTCTGTAATTGTATCAAAATTGAGACGAGAGAGATGGTCTGCCATAATATTTTCTATGCCTTTCTTATCCTTGATTTCAAAGTCAAATTCTTACAAAAGTAACACCCAACGAATTAGTCTAGCTTTTGTATCTTTCTTTGTGAGAAGATATTTAAGAGCAGCATTATCTGTGAAAACAATTATTTTACAACCAATGAGATAAGGTAGAAATTTCTCTAATGCAAGTACTACTGCTAGCATTTCTTTTTCAGTGGTTGAATAGTTCAATTGTGCATCATTCAATGTCATACTAGCATAGTAAATGACATGGGGAATTTGATCAACTCTTTGTCCTAATACTGCTCTTACTGCATAATCAGATGCATCACACATAAGCTCAAATGGTAAGTTCCAGTTTGGGGGCTGAATGATGGGTGATGATGTTAATAACTACTTTAGTTTCTCAAATGCCACAAGACATGAATCATTAAAGACAAAAGGCACATCCTTAGCAAGGAAATAGCATAAGGGTCTAGAAACTTTGCTAAAATCTTTAATGAAACGTATGTAAAAACTCGCATGCCTAAGGAAAGATCTTACTTCTCTGACTTTTTTAGGTAGAGGAAGATTGGAAATGAGATCCACCTTGGCCTTATCAACCTTAATACCTTCGCTCGAAATGATGTGACCGAGAACAATACCTTGTTTTACCATAAAATGATATTTCTCCTAATTTAGAACCAAATTCTTCTCTATGCATCTCTGCAGAACTAGTGTTAGATAATGTAAACATTGATCAAATGAATCACCAAAAACAAAAAAATCATTCATAAAGACTACAAGGAATCGTTCAATCATATCAGAAAAAATGCTTAACATGCATCGTTGAAATGTAGCAGGTGCATTACATAATCCAAATAGCATTCTCCTATATGCAAAAGTGCCAAAAGGGCAAGTGAAAGTGGTTTTCTCTTGATCTTTTGGTGCTATAGGAATCTAATTATATCCTGAGTAGCCATCTAGAAAGCAATAAAATTCATGACCTGCTAATCTATGAAGCATTTGATCGATAAATGGTAAAGGAAAATGGCCTTTACGTGTGACAAAATTCAACTTTCTATAATCAATACATACACGCCATCTTGTAGTCACTCTAGTAGGTACTAATTCATTATCAGCATTGGTAACTATTTTGACTCCTGACTTTTTGGGGACAACTTGCACAAGACTGACCCATGAACTATCAGAAATAGGGTAAATAATACATGTGTCTAATAGTTTAAAGACTTCAGTTCTAACAACTTCTTTCATGTTAGGGTTCAGCCGACATTGCATTTCCCTGGTAGGTTTAGTATTTTCATCAAGGTAAATGTAATGCATACAGTCCATTGGGTTTATACCTTTTATGTCGGCTATAATCCATCCTAATGCTCTTTTGTGCACTTTCAAAACTTCCAACAACTTACCTTTTTGTTCGTCATCCAGGGATGATGAAATGATTACTAACAGAGTTCTTTCTTCTCCCAAGAACTCATATTCCAAAGTGTCGGGTAATGGTTTGAGCTCAAGTTTTGTTGGTGATTCTGATGATGAACTCAGTTTCTTCTCAGCTGGTGCTAGTTGTTCCACTCTTGACTTCCATTTGTTAGTATCCATAGATGGTGCTGAATCAAGTAAGGCATTAACCTCATCTACTAATCTGTCAATATCAAAATCCAAACCAAAGTGAGTTAAACATTTTTATAAAGGATCATCACTAAGGTTTGAAAGAAAAGCATTATCAACTAATTCTTCTATCAAATCCACATCAACAATTTCATCATCTGCATTGTGAGGTTGTTTGGCAATGTTGAAGATATTTAGCTCCATCGTCATATTGCCAAAGGACAACTGCATATTTCCAATCTTGCATTAAATGTGAGCATCGACAGTTGCCAAGAAAGGCCGTCCTAGGATAATGGAGATGTACTTCCTTGAATCCTAGACTGGTTAAGTGTCTATTACAATGAAATTAACAAGAAAATAAAACTTATCTACCTGTATAAGCACGTCATCCACAATACCACGAGGTTTTTTCATGGACCGATCTGCAAGCTGTAACACCACTGAAGTTGGGTGTAATTCTCCCAGTCCAAGTTTCACAAATACTAAGTAAGGCAACAAATTTACACTAGCTCCTAAGTCCAACAAAGCATTCTCAATTGTGTGGTTCCTTATACTACATGAGATAGTGGGGGAGCCTTAGTCTTTGTATTTTAGAGAAATTTTGTGTTGGAGTATAGAGCTAACGTTTTCTGTTAAAAATGCCTTTTTTTGAACATGAATGTTTCTCTTTTTAGTACAAAGGTCTTTAAGAAACTTGGCATAAGATGGCACTTATTTTATAGCGTCAAGCAAAGGGATATTAACACTTACCTGTTTAAAGATTTCAAAAATCTCACTTGTGGATTTTCCCTTCTTTGCTTTAGCTAACCTCTGAGGAAATGAAGCTTTAGAAACGTATTCTCGTGGGTTGGTTTCTTCTTTCTCCTCTGATGATGAGTCTTTTGCATTTATCGGTACAATTTGAGTTATTTTTGTCACCGACATCTCCATTTTGTTATCGACTTCTTTTTCTTTCCGCAAGGTCATGACGGCTTTGACTTCCCTATGCTGCTGAGGTGAACTGGTGCTTACTATATGCACTCCTTTAGGATTAGGCACTGGTTGACTTGGGAATTTTCCTTTCTCAACAATCATTACCAAGGTCTGAATTGAAAAAGTAAGTTGTCCCACCATTTTTTCAAGGTTTGAAACTGATTGGGTTTGTGAGTTGAAACTCGCTCTCATCTCATTTCGCAATTCATTAATGGTGCGGTTTTGTTGCTCGATTGTGGAGTGAGTAAAATTCTTGAAATTCTGAAATGTATCTTTCCATGGTCTAGGTTGAGAATAGTTTGGGTTCTGATTGTATGGTCTAAATGGTAGTTGAGAGGCTTGAGGATTTTGAGGAATTGGTTGAATTGGTGGAGTTGGAGCTGGAGCTACTGGTCCATTTTGTTGGAATCCTTGAGACCATGAAAAATTAGGGTGGTCTCTCCATCTTGGATTATATGTGTTGGAGTAAGGGTTGTAGTTTGATGGCTTTTCCATTACACCTATGGCATTGGCTTGGTCTGGGTATGAGTCCTGGTTATGTTGTTCCGTCAATTTAACAGCTGTTAACGATGCTATTTGTCGGGAAAGACCTTCAACTATCTCTTTGACTTCTTTAATTTCTAAACTTGGCTCGCTAATGTGAACCTCATTCACTCCCTTAACTCTTCTAGTATTCCTCAGTGAACGACTCCGTTGTTGGGAATTATCTGCTTGTCACTGGAAGAAATCGCAAATCTCTGATGCACTTTTTGACATTAGCTCTCCTCCACTTGTTGCCATTAACCATTCTTGCACATTCGGCTATAATCCCTCCAAAAAGTATTGGTATTGGTGCCATTTTTCGTACCCATGATGTGGACACTTTAGGAGTAGACCATTGAATCGCTCCCATGCTTCAAAAAACTGCTCTTCTTCTCTTTGGGTAAACTCTGAAATTTACCTGCGAATAGCATTGGTTTTATGTACTGGGAAATATTTATTCAAAAACTTTGTTACCATTTGTTCCCATGATGTAATGCTATTAGCAGGCAATGCATTAAACCATGAACAAGCTCTATCCTTTAAAGAAAATGGAAATAATCTAAGCTTAACATCATCATCTGAAAAATTCTCATATTTAAAAGTTTGATAAATAACATGGAAATCATTGAAATGATCATATGGATCTTCATTTTCCAGGCCATAGAATGTTGGGAGACAATTTAGCACACTAGGTTTTGATTCAAAATTCCTAGCGGCTACATTTGGGTATCTTATACATGATGTGCTCAAGTTAGCTAAGGGACTGAAGTAGTTCTTAAATGGCCTCTCTTGTGGTGCTGGTTGCAAATCCATTTCAATTTTATTTTTAATTGCAACGTGTTTGTGTGTGCGAAGTATTTTTTCTAATTCAAAGTCTATAGGCTCAAGATTAGGTAATTGTGACCTACGACCATACATGCAAAGAAAAAAATGATAACAAAATTAATAAAAATAAAGAAAAGGGAGAAATTACGATACTAACCTTATCACGCTGTTACAATTTTGCTATGAAAACAACTCAAGTGCTATAAAAAAAATAATAAATGTGTGAAACAAATTAATATAAATTAATAGGCAGTAGAACTTGCCAAATTAAAAAAAAATAACATGAAAATTAAATTATAAAAATTTAAAGAAGAAATAAAAATACTTACCTCAAAACGTAAATTCACTTTTTTTTAATAATAAAAAAATATTACAAGGAAACAGCTAAATAAATAAATAAATTAAAAAAAATTCTACGAATTAAAATAACTTACCTCCCCGGCAACGGCACCAAAAACTTGTTGTGCAAATTTTGTTGAACTCGCAAGAGCACGAATCTATTGTAGAATAGATCAACGGTGACAAGTGTCGATCCTACGAGGAGGTGAATTTTAATTGTATGTAAAATTAATTTTCTGAGTTGGTGGTTGGATTTATAATAAAAAATGACGTAGGCTATCTATCAATTTAAATTAAAGCTGTAGGAATAAATTATTAAAATAAAGTACTTGGATCTCCATATCTGTACTCAAAATGCACTATCGGCTTAACATTCATTATTAGTACCAATTAAATTATGAAGGAAAATTTTTCACTCCTCATGAACCACACTCTAATAGATATGGTGCTAAAGGTTTCCCGTGCCAAATAGTAATAACCTTGCCTAGAGAGACGGCTATACTAGCCGATATCTAGATAAGATTATTACTATCTGTCAATGAAAAGTCAAAACATCCACATAAATTAGAGGGGAAAAAAAAGTAAATTTACCAAATTAAGCCCATAGAGTATGTTAAAACTTTACATTCAACCCAATCTTGAAAGAAAATTAGCTACTAATAATTGAACTAGAGGTAAAATGAGAATTTTATTAAAATACGTAGAAAATACAAGATGGAGATGAAATTACAAAAGATGGAGCTAAAAAATGTATCCAAGCGTGTCAAATTAGGGGGGCAGCCCCCTTTTTATAGATATACCGAGTAAATCATGGCCATCAGATTAAAACAATTTGGACGCTAAGGATTGCGCCACGTGGCAAGCTCTTATTGGATGAAACACATTATCAAGGCTGTCATTCCATGTATATGCATATACCGTACGCACGTTTTTTCAATCCACTAACATACTGCCACGTCGCCGGTCAACGCCACATCATCATTTTGGTCCAATAAGATCGTGACACGTCATCAATCAACGATACATAAGCGGTCAATGCCACATCATTCGTCTAATCAAATGCCGCCACATCATCATAAAGTGCCACGCCATCGTACAGTGCAGGTGAACAGTGCCATGAACAGTGTCGTATATAATACCGCATATGTGAACAGTGTCATTTATCTTTTTAGGCTCCTCTTAAGGTTTTCGACTGTCCTGAGTTCAAAATTGTTGTTCGTTTTTCTATTTGATCTCTAGTTCATTGTGAAATGACCATAATGTCCCCTAAAATATATAAAATACTTAATTAAAATAAAACATACATAATTAAATCACAAGGGACTTTAAGACATAAAAGTAGGGATGTTAGTGAGACTTGGAATGTAAAATGATGATTTTCTCCATTATAAATACACACTTTCTAGCACTCAACAGTTAGAAAGAAAATTAATGAAAAAATTGAAAAGAAAGCGAAGGAAAGAGATAAAGAAGAATATGGAATTTACTAGATTATTTACATCTAAAACAATTATAATCTAAGTCTCTGTATTTATACTTAGTAAAATACATTCACTAGAGTTTGTTATAACTTCAACACACGCCCAACGAGTTCGTCAACAATGAAGCTGAATCGGCTAACTAATTGTGCCACGTCAGCTAGGACGTCATCAAGTGTACTTATACTCACAATTCTAATCATGCTCTGTAACACACTTTACTTTTGCTCCTTTACTTTAAAGTCTTATTATTGATTTCAATTACTTATATTTTGATGATAAGGAGAAGAGAATTAGATCAAAGAAATGGGCCAGATTATATAGTGTGATGAGAAAGGAAAGGGTTGTTAATTATCTCATCTTCTTTTCTCCTTCAAGATATTTTAAGAGAATAAAATTCTTCTCTTTCATTTTTCTGTGATTCAATTTTAGGTGATTTTTGTTTATTAACAAGCAATGTCAATTACTTTACATCAATGGGTAATTTAGTTTTTGTTCATATTTTATTTAATCATTTATTATTTGGGCAAGGGTATTTTAATAATATTAACAATTCACTAACAGTCAAGCCAACTGATAACTAGCTGCAAGGGAGGTGTCTATAATTATATCATTGCATTCTATCTAAGTGTCAAATACCCAAACATCAGGGAAGGTCCTTGAAAATTACCCATAAATGAAAGGGACAGAATGAAATTAACCATTAAACATTTGGTAGGGATATTTCCACTAGGTTATTTGTGTAAACCCACCCCACTTCAAAAGAGTATATATAATAAATGCACATTATTTTTTATAAGTACAAATCAACAAAAATTTATGTACAATTAATCAATTAAATTATTCTTATTTTTTTTTACTTAGTTTTGTTTTTACTATGAAGATTGCTTCAATATGAGTTTTATTTAATTATATAATCTTTATGGCATAAAATTATCCAATCTAAAGAATAATGTGTTCTTGTATCTAATACTTTAAGTACTTAATTTTGTTACTTATTATTTAACTTTTTACATGAAGTCTTATAATTTTTAATATTTTACATGTAAATGACATAAGTTTGATAGCTAATAATTTACATGAATATTAACTCATAAAAATATTATATTAGTTAAAGATTAATAATCATACTAATAAAGTAGAATTGACCATTTAAAAATAATAAATTTTGTATAAATTAAAAAATATTAAAGTAAATTTTTTATACTTTTACATTTTAAAAATAAAATAATTAATTTAAATTTAAATTGAAACAATCTCAATATTCAAATATAACCAACAAAAACTAAGTCAAAAAATAAATTAAGAATTTAAGAAAAATTTAATTGATTAATTATTCAGAATTCTTCTCTATTTAAAATTTTTAAAAATAATGTCAATTTTTTATAATTATTTTCTAAAAGTGAGGTGAATTTACAGAATTTATGGAAATATCACCACCCTTAAACATTAGTTGGAGGTGAAAGTGTTGTGAAATATAAAATTCAAAATAAAACCTAATAAAATTTATGACTTAAACTATCCAAGAAGAAAGAAAGGTGAAAAAGGCATAAAAAATTTGCAATTATACATGCATATGCCATTGCAAGAATAATAGCTAGGAAGAATTTACAGTACATCGATCAGACTTTCAAATTCTACAACTTATTTCTGCAATTTGATTTTCCCCTTGATACGAACCACATCCGAACCTAACACTGATGTGACTAGAAATCAATCCCAAAACCTTTAGTCATATCGTAAGAAACTCTAGAAAAGACTACAAACCCAGTAGCAACTAATCAGTATTCTTACACTAAATAGGAGGACATTAAGTTCCAACTAATCTTCATGTGAGAAGGCATCGACGCCACAAAGCGAAGTAGATCTGGGCCATCTGGCTTTGAGCTAAGTGTCCGGAACAGATTATCTGATTTCTGATTCAAAACATTTATGAATTTAGCAATGTTTGGAAGTACAAGCTCTCTACAGTGGAGATGCAATAAAGGAACTTTGGATAATACACTGCCCTTCTGAACATCTAGGCCGTCCGGCCTTCGCAGTTTGTAAGGTTTCCCAGACGTAGGCTCAATATCAACACGAGGCATTTGCTTCCATCTCCGGTGCACAAACCAACCATACTTATAGTCACCAACAATTGGAGTGCCTAGAGCTTCAGCACAATGGACACGAAGCTGCAAGAAATGGAAGAAATCAAATTTGATGTGGCCAATTCTATTTACAATATTTTTTTCTTCACCTTAAGCTTTTGTTTTCGTTTCATTTCTCTCATTAAAAAGGGCAAATCAAGAAATGAAAACTAGTCATGATAGTCAACCAATGCCGAATCATTTGATTCCTAATTCTGACCACATCTCAAATCGAACTCAAAACTTTTAGTAAAGCCCTGGGGTAATAGGATTAATCAAACTTCACGTTCTTTATTAAAATTTATTCACATAAAGAAAGGAAAAGGGCTTCAGGAATTGGAGATAATTTATCTGACATGTATTTTGTCCTAACTTTTGAAGTTTTGACGACAATACTTATGCGGCATTGTTTTATGAGTTAATGGCCTTTCATTATCATCTTTCTTAGTCCTCATGTCAATGTTTTTCCCCAGTGGGCTACGGTTAGATAAATCAACCAAAAAAAAAAATTATGTTGGACCTTTCTAAACATACTTTCATGATAACACACTGGTAAATTCTTTAGCTGGTTTACACCTACAATTACTAATCATGATGTATCTTGACACGTATACATTTAAATATAATTTTAACACAAACCTAATCATGCATGATTTTTTCTCAAGACTAACATGACCAATCATGAGCCTAGAAGAAGTTAACATGTGTAATAACAATAATAGCATTTCAAACCAAAACCATTAATTTAAGGCTTGGCAATCCCACAGAATAAGGTAGATTTGTCACGGCAGATAGGTATAATCGTGGTACCTGATGTTTCCGACAAGTGAGTGGACGCAACTCAATCCAAGAGCATCCATTTATCGTAGGACCTAGCACCCGATATTCAGTTATGGCTTCTTGAGAAGCTTCCAAACCTGAGTTTTGAGCCAAGATGATCCTCTCAGTCTTACCATCATCAAGAAGGACCTACAATCAACATAACAAATACACAATCACGTAATAATTCCGACATTATGACCACAAACACTTACATTCTTTTTTTCGTTCACGTATTGGATTTCACCGAAACAAAATGACGCATTTGCATCAACCCTTCAATAAAATACTCCTTGTAGAAGTATCACTAGATATTTCAACCATGAATTATTTTCCTTGGTTAACACTAATTGTAGTTTTTCTGATAGCCGCGGGAAACCTTAGAAAGAGGAGCATGAATTATGCCATGCTTTTCCTTGGGAGAGCCAATGACCAATGCCCAATACCGTTGATACATTGCTTCGCATGCAGCATTCCAAGCCTAAAATTATTAGTCATACGCATATAGCATTGTTTCAAAAAATTAGAATATCAAATGCCCTCTTATTTAATAGATTGGATTTTCAGAACAGGTATAATTACCTTAGACAATGATTTTGATTTATTTACGTCACTAAACAGCCAGGTTAGAAGGGACACGCTTTCTTTAGTTCTTCCCATCAAGAGTAGGCCACTAGACTCTCTGTCGAGGCGATGGACCTAAATATATCCATAGAAACTAGAAAGTAAAACAAGATAAATAAATAATGAGACGGGATTGGAGTTGAGGCATACAATTCACAAGCAACATATATAGTTGAGGTATATTTTAATACTAACAACTATTAACAATGGAACACCAAGAGCAAAATACAAAGGATAAAGCTCAGCTTTGTGGAAAGGACAACTGGCTTCCATGACCAATGAAATTGGAAGAACAATTTTACAAAATAATGCTTAATTTGCTAGAACATCATGCCTCAAAAGTCCTCACCATGAAAACAGTTGAACACTAATTCAACTCCCTTAGGCATCATTTCTAAAGTCTCCACCATGCCACTATATGCAAAAAGTTAAACACTAATACAAAGGCAGATACACAAATCCTCTTCTGTCATACAGCTCAACCGTATATCCATAATTAGCTCACAAAAACTTACGTACTTTCTAACACCACAACGATTAAAACACCATGTTAAGTGCAGTAAATCAATTTGCTATAGTGACTTGAAAATTAATTGAAAGACATACGAGTCAGAGAAATAAGACAAAGAGGATAAGTCAATAAATTTTCGTGTTAATCGAATTTGGAACCACACAAACAAACGGATAGCACATTCCTAAACCGTTGTTCCATGTATTATGAAAGATGCCGTTTTCCCATTAATTTGGGCATGCTGCTTACTCCTCTCAGAAGAAAGTTTGTTACCTCTGAACTAAGCTTTGCAATTTAAAGCATTAACTATCGGAGTCCTTTCTTCTTAAGGTCTAACGACTCTACCAAGAACCCATGATGACAACCAAAACTACTCTACTAAGTTTCACACCAGTGATAAACAGAACACTTAACAAAAAAGATAACATAGGTAATCACAATACAAGAATGTTAGGTGTCATTATTTGTCAACCTTATCAATTTATCTAGAGCAGTAAACTTACCAACTTAGGACCCTCGCTGTAATCATAAGACAAAGCTGCAGCCGCCAATGCATCCATGCTATTATGAACTGGCAGATTCCCCTGAAGATGTAAATGATACAAAGATGTCAAAAAGGGCACATTACTATGAGCCAGTGGTCAAACAGAGGAACAATTGGACTGTGTAGTATCAAACCTTGAGTGGCACTTTCGGGGGCTTATTTAGCACAAGAATAGCAGAATCCTGAAGTTTTCAGTAACTATCAGTCAGATGTAGCAACAAAATTAGCAAACACTGCAGAAAAACTATCATAAAACAGATGAACTACATCGAACCACATACACAAAGATAGACAACTAATAGAAACAATTAGATAAGTTTAAGACGTGCCCGGTACTTCACTAGTCTCTGCAGATAGTGTATCTCATCAGCATTTGGATTTAAAGTTCCACTTGGTATAGTGTCATATCTCTTTGAAATTCTACCCTCCACCATTGATACAGGTAAAAAGATTCTTGCCCCCGGTTCCATCACCTCATTAGGCTTAATCTGTAGATAAGCTGTATGGTTGTAGAATAATTAAACCCACATGAAACTAGAAACAATTATAGAATTAGAAACAAAATAATGAACACCTTTCTGATGGGTTTCATCCGTCCTTGCTCTACAAAGGAATCACCCATATTTGCACATTCCATCTGAACCTAGAACAAGAGAAGAAATCAACATATAAAATGATCTGCACACTTAGTCCTTTTCAGAACGTAAAATTCAAAAATCCAAAGTTCATTAATGTTCCATGTATTTCCAAAAACAAGAATTGGAAAACAACTAAAAACCTTATTTCGTTACTTCAAAATTTGTGCCTCCACAGTTTCATTTATCCAAATGATCGGAGCTTAAAAATTTTGAATTTCCCATTTTCATTCCACAAAACAGTTTTCATAACCATTTTCGTAAAACAATCCAAACTGGACCTTTCCAAAAATTTAGAAGAGACAGAGAGGGAGAGAATAAAAGAGCAAGAAACCAACCAAAAAATAATCACAATCCCAAATAAACAACTTAGAGTATGTTTGGGACCGTTGCACTTAGCTAAAGTGTTCCATAAACACTATGTATCACTGGACAAGTACCATTTTCGTTGACTCATCCACTTAAACCTAACAGCTCATGATTCCACAGATAACAATTCTATTCCGTAGCTGTTGTAGCTTAAAGGCCGCGGCACCTCAATACCCAACACAGTCAGATTAATTTTTGACAGTGTTCAACGACTAATTTTTTCTTCAACGGCTAGTAATTTCATTATACATCACCTTAATCCCAGTAAATAATGATACTCATTTCTAAAACTATAAATATAACTATATTGAAACTTACAAGGCCCTTGTTGAAATGGGACTGAATGACAGAGTCTTGAACTTCATCGAAGTAATACTTAACCCAGCTAACGGCAGTCACGTGACTTTGCTGGCCCCAGTGCTTCCCCGGCAGGCTGTGACCGGGAAAAGGAGGCAGAGACAAGAGCTGACGTGGCTTTGGACCAGCCTTCGGCGGACCCAAGTGGGCCACGTTCTTTTCCGACACTCGGATTACGGCCGGTCGCGGCGGTGAGATTCTCGAGTACTGCCTAATTGAAGACGACCATAAGAATTCCCCTTGCTTTTTCCACATCATTTTTAATTCATATTCAATTGTGTAAAAATTTAACCAAAAAAGGGGAAAATTTTCTGATTTTTCCTTTAAGCGATAGCTTTGTGCTTGTTTAAATTTCCCTCTTTTTTAGGGTTTTACAAGTTAAGAAAAAAAAATATTATTTTTTTAAACCGAGTTGAATTTTAAAGTTTGAACCACCGCTCCTCTAAGAACACCCAGGGTGCACTTAAAGGTGTGTGCTTAGTAACAAACAAACGTGAAATGAGGATATGTGGGCGTGGCTCGATGGGCCTTCGATTCGTGACTCAAAAACTTTTTTACGAAAAAATCGGATAAATTAATCTTGGATGAGTTGGTATCTCCATTAAAAATATGTTTTGTCAGTATTAATTTGAGTCCAACGTTCGAAGAATTAGTATACATATTACAATTTTCGTGTATAAACTTGTATGTAATTTCAGAAGGAAATTGAATAGATTACTATACCACCTCATATCATCTCTTTAAATTATTTAATTATTTTTTTTTCCATACGTGTCCATGCCAAATTAATTTGTACATGTCACTTTTTTTTTATTCTACTACACACGAGAAAAATACTTATATTAATGCTTACACTTAAGTATAATACGAAAATTTTTTCACTACTTAATGGAAGTGATTTCATTTTTTTTTATTTTTTTATTAAAAAAGAGTAATACGCACGATTGGAAATAATAATACGTACATTTTTAAAGTACCATCTTAAAATTTTTCAACTAAATAAAGTGGCATTCAATAACTAAGAATGAAAATTTACCGTTTATAAGATAGTGGGATAGAATAATCAGTACTTTTAAAAAAGATTTTCACCCAATGAATAAATAAAAAGTTGAGATAATATTAAAAAAGTAAAATTACTCTCTTCAAAATTATTGAAAATATAGTATAATGCAGCCCACCGGAGACAAAAACAGCAAATATATTGAACATTTGCTATAATTTGGTTGGGAATAAAAGAAGTGAAGCCCAAAATTTTAGTGAGTTTACAGGCAGTTTAGTAATACTATAACTTTTAAAAATAATTTGTACTATAAAAATAATTAACTGCGAAAAAAATTAATTAAATATTTGTAAATTTTATTTTTAAAAATACTATGAGTTTTAAAAGTAGTTATATATATTTAATAAATCTCATTGATAAATTGTTGTAAGAATGTAAATAACTAAATTAGACATAATGTTGAATAAAATTTATCTACACATTAGACATAATGTTGAATAAAATTTATCTACACATTTGTAAACATATATAAAAAATATTTTTGTTGCGTATATATAATAATTGATAACTAAAATAAATGTTTTATATTATTAATTTATTTTTTATTTTGTTATCTCAATATAATTTGTAATAATAATAATAATCTCTTTAAAGTTATTAGGTTTATTTCCTAATTTAATAAGAATAATTTTTAAAATATATATGGGTATATACAAAATTATATTAAGTATAGAACTAATCTTAAAAAATAACTATGTTTCTGTTTTTCGAAATCAAGATGGGATGATTTTGTCAATAGCAATTTTTTTAAAAAAATTTATCAAGTATCAAAATTATTTTTTAACTTCTCAAAATTACATTTGAGTCTTCTAAAAACAATCCCAAATAAGTTTGGGACTTTGGGATTGGTTCGTATCATGATTGATATGAACAAAACAGAAAAAATAAAAATAAAAAATGAAATAAAATACATCATACACTAAAACATTAGATTTTTGGAAGCAATTAGAATCATTGTGTGTCTAATTAATATAGTTATATTCTTATGAAATTGTTTTAATATTTTATTGAACTTTACAATTTATGCTCATAGTCATGAAGAAGGCATGCTTGTGATGGACTGACGGTGAGATTGCGTTATCTTCTTCTTCTTCTTCTTCTTCTTCTATTAGAATTTAGCATAGTCATAGATTTAAATTAAAGCATTCTAAATGTGAATTCAACATGAATGGTCCAAAAATCATATATAGCAATTAAACCTTGAATTTTTGGTTCACAAAACTAGTGTTTGTACATTTTTAATGTGACTTTTTTGCATTTATGGGGCTGTGCATTTACGATCCAGTATTTCTTTTTCAATAAGATGTACATGTGTCAATGACAATTTCCTATGTATTTGAGGATTCCTCTCCAAGTGGCATCCAACTGTTTGGCAACGTTCGCATTCGAACAAACACGAGAGTTGGCTTTCACCATCCATTTCTTTGAATGGTCCAAAAGATGGAACTTGCGTCTAGCCACCGGGAAAAAGAGGAAAAAGGTGCATGATGTACCACCACGTGGGACATGACTATTGGTCCAATGATTATGACCAAACTCTAGATATTTGGTGCGCTTGCCCTTTTCTCTCCCCTTTCGTCCAAAGATTTTTCAAAAGTTTATTTCATGATGAAAAAGTTGGTTTTCTTTTGGAATTTGGACTTGCTTTCAACTGGGAAAGTTTTTGGGTATGGATTTTGGTCTTTCATACTTGTCCGCACACACTCTCTCTCTCTTTTATTTTTTTATTTACCAAAACAGAAATTAGAGGTCTATTTTCGCACCACGAAAAGTTTTACTCTTATACAGAGCCTCAAATCCAAAATGATGTTAACCACTAGATTACGGTTATCAATAAGAAAATATCCGAATTTTTCAATTTTAAAAAGGCCAATAGTGATTAGTTTTAAATTGATACTTTATTTCAATCTCTTCCCAAATTTAAGTATGGGTGATTAATCAAATAAAATTACTTAAAAACTATTCTACCAACTCATAATGACCATACAATTATAATATAAGAGTAATTTTATACTTACTCACTTTGAATATTTAATTGAGATACTTAATAATGTGACATTTTATGTATCATCCATTAAATTAATTATGTCAATGATAGGTTAATTATTAATAATAAAATCAGGTTAATTATTAATAATAAAATCAACTAATATCATGCATATGGCATTAATATAATTTGTAACACATAAGTAAATATCCCAACTAAGGTGGCGTTTGTTTTTTAACTTAATAACTTAAAGTGACTTAACTTAATTAATTAAGTTAATTAGAGGTGTTTGTTTTTATAATTTAATAGGACTTTTCAGATAATTTTGACTTAATAAAAAAAGTTCAATTTTTTTTTTTTTTGAATAGAAGAATCAATTAAGTCAATTAATTACTAATTTCAAATATATCCCTATTTTATAATTTATTTTTCATACATATTCTAAAACTCACCCATAGACGTTTATCCTATATAATCTCATCTTTACATGAAACAACTTCTATATGAAATAACAAATCAACTATTTCAATCATTTTGTTAGTTTTTTTTCTTATATTATGTACTATTATTGAGAATTAGTGATAAAATTTAAAATTTATGGTATTTTATATATTATAATTTCAAAATCATTATGTATTCACTTGAATATAGTTTTACTTATAAATATTAAAATATTATGGTATTTAGTGTATTATTTATTTGACATTTAAATTTAATAAGGGTACAAATGTAAAAATATATATTTTCAGATTTTTAAGTTTAAAAAACAAACAACTTAATACTTATTTTCAGAGATTCAGATAAAAAAAACAAACATATTATTCAGATTCAGACATTCAGATCTATTCAGAATTCAGACGGAAAAACAAACGCCACCTAAGTATCCGAACTTAGAGTGTATTTAGGATTGCTTTTAAGAAACTTAAAAGTGATTTTAAAAAGTTAAAAGCTAATTTTGATATTTAAAAAAAATAAAATTATTTTTAACAAAATCGTCTCATCATATAACAAATTTTGAAAAATTTGAAAAGTAAAAAAGGAATAATTTTTCAAGATTTAAGTTTGAGAATCACATTTATACTTAAAGCATGTTTATGATTGCTTTAGATTTTCAAATAATCACTTATGCAACAATATAATATCTAAAAAGTGTTTTTGAAAAAAAAAATACTTTTTATTTAAAAATATGATTCTCAAATAATTTATTTTTGTATTAAGCATTAAAAGTCATTGGGAGCAGCTTTTGAAAATTAGAATTTTTTTGAATCTGATTTTGTAAGATATAATACCTAGATTATCCTCATCTTGAAATCATATTCCAAATATACCCTATACAAAAATAAGCCAATTTATTTACATTTAAAATTTTTAGTTGAAAAATAAAGCATAGTACTATCGTTGCTAGTAATTTCCTCCAGCGATGTCGTCGGCTTCCGGTGAGTTACTCTTTGCTTGAGGCTACTCATACGTTTAGATTCGAAATTGTTCGCCCTATATAATAATGATGGGCTCGTCGGCGAAATGAAATTGGAGGCGATGCACGCCCCCTCATATAGAGCAACCACCACAATGCCGCTATCAAATCCTGACCTACAATCAGGTGGTTTTGAACAGTAGCCTCGCGGTTCCAATGCACGTGCCCCTCGACAAAGCCTCTATTATCGAAGAAAATTCCACCTTTGAGTAGATCACAGGATTCTCGATCCAATAGCACCTATTTCACAAGCATACGTCAACAACTATCGCCGCCAACAATAGAAATCTGTTTTTAAATTATTAAATATTTGTACTCCTTTAATAAAAATATTTTTTTATTTATTAACAAGTTCTTATTTGTTAATAAAAATATTAACTTTTTTTTGCTAATTATTTAATAATTATTTGAAATTTAAATAAGATCTTTTAACAAAATGTTGACATTTTAGTAATTGCATATGCACAGCACACATTTAGGATCAATTTACCAAACAGGCAAACATATATATCAAATTTTGAAAAGTAATTATTCCATAATCTAAGTTTACCAAACATGTTATGAATTTATTTGAAAGCTGATGGTCATAAAATCTAATTTGGAAGTGATTAATTGAGAATCAAAGCAATTTCAAATGTATCCTTAATATAATTCCATATATATTCTCATAAATTTTATAGAAATCCAAAATATCTTTATTAATTAGGAAATAAAATGATTAACTTTAAAGATCTTGTTGTTATTATTCATAATATTAAAATAATAAAATAAAAAAATTAATAATGTAAAAAAGTTATTTTAATCATCAATTATTATATATACGTAGAAAAAGATATTTTATATATATGTTTTAAAATGTGTAAATAAAACTTACTTAATATTATATTCAATTCAATTATTTATATTATTACAATAGTTTAATGGTAAGATTTACCAAATAAATATAATTATTTTTAAAATTCAGACTATTTTTAAAAATAAATTTTATTAAATATTTAACTGATTTTCTTTAGAATTAATTATTTTTATAGCATAAATAACAATAATTATTTTAAAAATTACAACATTATCAAACTCGTCCCTAGTAAACATAGCATTGTTGATAACATAAACATATATGGAATGTTCATATTTGAGTTGGACAAACATAGAATGGCTAAATGGCTATGGCTTCTTTGCATGCCAATTGTGCTGTTGAATTTCCTTTAAAAAGAGAAAAATAAATATAAGTTATTGAACTTGTTTGTTATCATTTCCCAAAAATGAGGGAAAATCTCTCCTTAACTTAATTTTTTTTAAAAAAAATTATCAGAAGAGTTGTGCACCATAAAGCGCTCTAAAGCTTGAACACAACATACAAGGAAAGTTAGGAGGATATGGCTGGAAGACGACTAATATCATCCCAAGTGTTTCCAAGCCTTTTGAAAAAATTAAAATTGAAAGGATTGTAACAGATATAAAATTTTTCATTTTTTGAGGTATATTGTTTTCTTATTTCTACTACAAGCAACGAAGAACAAAAGCTTTTCATTACAATTAGGTAGTTTAATTAATGAAAATCCTTGTCCCTAAATATAGTATAGTTTAGTTGACCATGAATTACAATTAGACCGTGATCACCTATGTTCAAGTAATAATATAGGTAAAAATTAATTTAATAGATCAGATTTTTTTAATTAATAAAAATCTCTTTTATTAACCCACTAATCAATAATCTCAATAAGAGAAGCATAAACCTAATAAAAAGCATAATTTAAATGCTTTTCAAAATCACTCAATAGATATTGGTATTTTGTTACAATGGGGTTTGATTAAGGATGCATTTCACAACTTGCATAACAATGTATTGTATTGCATTAAGACATTATTCTTTATATTAACCCATGTTTAGTTGCCATTTCTAGTTTTGCTGCACTGCATTAAATAAGGGGAAAATATAATGAAATGTGTATAAAATAAATTTATGGGGAGGATAGGGTGTAGACAATATTGCATTAAAATATTATTCATATTTTGAATATAATTATTTAATTTTATTTAATAAATATAATAAATTTAAATTTATTAAATATTCGGTTATATTTATATTTAAATAAAAAAATTAATTTAAATAATAATGTAAAATAATAATAAACTTAAATATTTAATAAATAGATGATAATACATTATTTTACTTTCATTACATAAAATCATTTTAATTATTTTACTTTAACTACGTAAAAAGTATTTTAATTTTATTTTATTATTTACTATTTAATAAATAAATAAAATTTAAAATTTTGCTTAAAATTTTATTTATTAATCTAATAAATTCAAATTAAAAAATTATATTCGACATTAATAAAATAAAAAAATATAATATTATTTTAATTTTATAATATAATATAATTTATATTATATTATTTAATCATATAGTGTTATATGTTTAAAATATAATATAATATTAGAATATATTATTTTATAATATAATAATAATAATAACAATATAACACAATATTGTAATTTTTATTATTTAATAATTGTATATTATTTAAAAAATTTTATATTATAAAAATTAATATATAAAAAATAATTGTTTGATAATTAATTTAAAAATTAATAATAGAACCCTAAAATATTAATAAATTTAAATAACATTAATTTAGTTTTAATATTATTATAAGTAATATTATTTTATATAATATAGTCCATACTGCACCAAATATAAAATCTTACAATGCACCCTAATACAATAAATTGTAATGCAATACAATAATATAATATAATAAAATATAATTAGCCAAACACAAATTAAGAGTATTATATTTTATAGTCTAAATCTCGTTAAATTATTAGAAAGCTAACAATAATTAACAAAATTTGACCATCTTATAGGGTACGTGTTGGACATACAACCAACAATGGGCATTATCCAAGAAAATTCTATAGATTCTACACAATAAATATTAATATTGGAAAATTTTTGTTAAAAAAAAAACTTTTCAAGCCATATTAAAAGAATTCTCGTCCAAAATTGCTTTTTGTAAAAAGTAATTATATATATAAAAAATCTTAAAAAAAAAAAAAAAGCTGTATCAAAAATCTGGTGGTGGGTGACATCGAAATGCGCGCCCAAGCACTTCAAAAACAAAAACACACAAAATGAAAACGCAAAAACAAAATCGAAAACAAAACCCTAAACTAAACACAAACCTACTACTATATATATTAAAAAAAGTCCAAAAATAAGTTCAAACGAGAAATATCTATCTAACTCTCTCTCGCCAGAAGTCAAGTTTTTGTCCTCATGTCCCAAAAATCCCCATCTCAGGCAAGTCAATTCTCAACTCTTTATATTTATATAAATGGGAATGTCTTTGTTTCTTATAGAGTTGTGTTAAAGTTTGTTTTTGGAGAGAAATATTGAATTAAAAAAATGGATTTTGAAACTCAAACGCAGAAGAAGAAGTACAGAGCTGGGGTTTTTGGTGACATATACAGTGTCATGATGCTGCCTAAAGAGTTTGAGATTGAGAAAGATGTATCTGTTTCGGTTTCTTCCCCTTTAGAGCTTCGCTTTCGGCTTCCTGATTTCAAGGCTGCCTTTCAAGTGAGTTGTTTTTTATTTTTGTTTTTACTTTTTTGATATTTTGGCTTTATTTGAATGATTTTTGGCTGCTGAGGGATATAAAAAATATGAGTCTATTGGGTTGTATGTTTGGCTGTGGAAGAGAATCCATGTTGAAAGTGCTTGAGATCATGGTCTTGTGTTGCATTTGCTATGAAAATGAGTTTTCTTTTTTTTGGATTTTCAAATGATTCTTTTTATTACGGTGTCCGTATGCTGTTTGGTTGAAAGGAATTTTGACCATTTCAGGAGCAAAAACCCCTATTTATGATGGAAACTCGTAGCTACAAAAATCCATATTACATTTGTTGGTGGGAAAATTTGTTAGTTCACTTATAAAAATCCCATTTGGAGCTGTGTTTATTATTCTTGTATTGAAAGTTGAATTGGGTTTACTTAAGTGAATATATTTCTAAATTTCTCAAGAAAAACACAACATTTCTCATTTTTGGCTTCTTATTTTGCATCACTAGTCTTTCTTGATTGACTTTTGTAATGATCATTTTCTTTTGCTTTGATTTTTGGATCATTGATCTGTCATGTCATATTTTGTTCTTTGTCATTCCCCTCGCCTTTTGTTTAGTTGGTAGGAAAAGTAAGGTCAGACCGTTTATTCTTTCAGCTATTGAGAAGAGATTGGGGTTTTTCTTTCTTTTAGATTGTTATGTATCTAGTTCTTTGGTTGTGGAAAATGAAAAGTGCAGTGCAAGTAAGCCATATATGGTTGGTAGCCTTGTTTAAGTCTTGGCAATACTGGCATTTAATTAGCAGAAAGCGTTAGTGTTTGTTGTTCTTGCTTTAGTATTATATTGAGTCATTGTCAATGAGTGAGACATGTTTTGTCGCTGGTAACAGAGGAACATGCTTTGCTGTAATTCAGGATTTCACAAAGACTAGGGAAGTCAGGGAGTTTCTTAGTGGGGCTTTAGCGGGAGCTATGACTAAAGCTGTTCTTGCTCCTCTTGAGACCATCAGGTTTGGTTTTGTCTCCTTCCCACCCCCCCGCCCCCCCCTGGCGGTACATTTTCCATCAAATTTCTTAACTTTATTTCAAATATTTTAATGTTTATTAATCGTATCAGTTTATATATGATGGATTGAATAGATTAGCAATCATGTACTTGTTAATATGTGGTTGATCTCATTTACTTAGTATTAATAGTAAAAAAAAATATATTAAATAGTAAATAAAAAACTTATGGAGGTTAAAAGGATTTAGCTTAATGTTTGTAAAATTGTATTTTCTTATTTCAAAAAAGGAAAAAGAAAAAGAAATGTTTGTACAATTGTACTTGACTTTACTAAAACTTTCACTTGCTTTCTTCAAAAAAGGAGACCGATGTGTTGTATTAGGCAGAGTTCAAAATAAATGCTGGTTTTGCATTCTGGTTGGAATAGGAATTTTCTTTGTGAATTATCTAAATCAAGGTTTATCTGACAGCAAAACAACTTGCTTAACAAATAATTGGCTGTCATTAAACAGAGCAGCATAATGCTTTAAAATTAAAGGGGGTTCCAGGGACTTCATCTTTCGCACTGAAAGTTCTGAGATTTGATTCTTCGTTAACAGAGTCATACAGTTGAATTTCTTATTGAGGGTGCCTGTTATGTGATAGCGACCTACAATGTGAGCAGCTGCAGTGTATTTGCTGATACACAGCTTTTGAAATATGCAGGACAAGAATGGTGGTTGGTGTTGGATCCAAAAATATTTCTGGTAGTTTCATTGAGGTAATTGAGCAGCAGGGTTGGCAAGGACTATGGGCCGGCAATGGAATTAATATGCTCCGAATAATCCCTACCCAGGCAATTGAGCTTGGTACATTTGAGTGTGTCAAACGAGCTATGACTACGGCACAAGAGAAATGGAGTCAGCAGGAATGCTCGAAAGTGCAAATTGGCCATCTCAGTTTGAGTTTTTCTCTCTCCTGGATTTCTCCCGTTGCCGTGGCTGGTGCAGCTGCTGGAGTTGTTAGCACGCTTGCATGCCATCCTCTTGAAGTATTGAAGGTATTTGCTCACAATGTTATCCTACATTATGAATGGAAGCTGTATTTTCTTTTGCTTTTTATCCTAAGTCTTGGATATCAAATCTTCTCTTAGACATACTGTGTTTTAGTATCTGCCACCTTATGGATTTTCTGTTGGATGACTTACCTCTTGTTTCTTTTTGTGTAAAACTGATGTCTTCCTTCTGTTTCCTGTAGGATCGGTTGACTGTAAGTCATGATGTGTACCCTAGTTTGAGCATTGCAATTAGCAAAATATATAAGGAAGGTGGAATTGGTGCTTTTTATGCTGGTATTTCACCTACGTTGATTGGCATGCTCCCGTATAGTACTTGTTACTATTTTATGTATGAGACATTGAAAAAAAAATATTGCAATTCCAAGAATAGGAGGTCGCTCAACCGTCCAGAGATGCTTGCACTAGGAGCTCTTGCAGGTGAGATTCCTGGCTTAGTTTTGTTTGTTCATAACGTCACTCGTTTCATATTGACAAACTGTAGGGTCTCCTTTCTGTTCCATCTGGTGCCCCAAGTAGGATCAAGGTTCCTTGGTTTCTTATATTGCACTGTGTTAATAGTATTATTGAAACTTTGGAGACTTAGTACCTTTTTGTTTATATCAGATTTAATAGACATGCGATGATTGTTCATCTGGTCTTTCTATTTGATTGTCATTTTTCCACATGGGAGAATAGAAAAATGTTCGGGTGCAAGATGTGTTAGTTCTCATTTGTTTTGATATCTTTTTGTTTAAAGATGGAGTTGGTAATTCCAATGTACTACAGAGTCGAATATATTTGCTCACTCCATTGTTGCCGTGTGGAATATGGAGACCTTGGTTTCTTCTATTGAGTGGCATATGAAATTGCAAATGTAAGTTTTGAAATGAAAAGGAAAGAAAGCTATATTTACATGGCTGGGTGTCAAGCATCCTAATTGGATAAAACCTATAATGAAAGGCTGTTATCTTTATATTGGAGCATAAATGGTTAAACGGCTTCCATCTTCTGTGATATTTGTTATTGTCGTGCTATCTTCCTTCGCAGCTAATTAGAGTTCCATCTACATGTGATTGGTCAGGTTTTACAGCTAGCACCATCAGCTTTCCCCTGGAGGTTGCTAGGAAGCGGCTGATGGTAGGAGCTTTGCAGGGTAAATGTCCACCCCACATGGCAGCGGCACTTGCTGAAGTCATTCGGGAGGAGGGTTTCATGGGCCTTTACCGAGGATGGGGTGCAAGCTGTTTAAAGGTCATGCCTTCCTCAGGAATAACCTGGATGTTTTACGAAGCTTGAAAGACATACTGCTCCCCCTAAAACCTGCTTCTATTTGAGACAGATTGGGGTCTTTTCCTGAATCATAAGGTGGAAGGTGCTGGTAAAGGCCTGCCTTTGTACGCTAAGAACAATGTGATCTTGATTTAAGATGAAGCAGATTTTATAAGCAAGTATTGGTGAGGGCTGCATATTTCTGATCGCCCGTTGCGTTGCCTAACCAAAATTTTTGGCAAGCTACCAATTTTGGCATCCCATAAATGATTTGACTTGTGTCGATAGGTGCTTTTGTTCATTTACATTGCACATTGTTATTCAAATCCATTTGTGTCCTTTTTGTCTGTTTGGTCTTTTGGTCCTTTTATTTAATTTACAGCTTTTTCTACACCAAATTGACGGTACGGGCTAATCTAATTCTAATCCATGAGTTTGGATTTATTTTTACGCCATACGTATATTTTTGGGAAACTTATAAAAATAATTGAAATTTTTTTGTAACTTTTAAATTTGGTCCACTAAATTTGTTTCCATCATAATTAGTCTAATACTCTATTATTGGATCAAATTACTTCCATTACTTTTAACAAATTTTCAAACACGTCACTTAACAATTTTCGGCAAACTTAAAAGCTGTCAATCCTCAACAACTTAACAAATTTTCATCACTCTCTATAAACTTCTTCACTCTCAACAAATCAATAAATTTTATTAAACAAGGATTGCATAATAGAAGATATAATCATCAATTGGAAAGTTTGTTAAGGTTAGTGTTTTTATACAATATAAACTTTTAATATATTGAGTTTGGAAAATAAGTTTAAAATTAAAGTAGGTTTTGTTGTAATTGTTATTATTTTTCATTTTATAAAACAATGAGATTTATAAAATACTTAGTTTGAGTTGAGAAAAGAAAAAAAATAATTTAAAATATCAAAACCCGAGCAAAAACCAAGACCGGAATAAGTGAGATAGAGGTAGGAAAGGTGCCTGCCTTACATAAACAAAGAATCTGGTTATGGAGAGGCAGTGGGACAGATGCCTGTCACACATAACTAGTTCTGTGTTTATGTGAGACAGGCAGTGCGACAGGTGCCCGTCGCACATAGCCAGTTCTATGTTTATGTGAGACAGGCACTTGTCTCACTACCTGTTTCACCAAAGTGGCATGTCTCACTAAAATTCATATATTTTTCGAAAGTCATAACTTGGGCTACATGTGTCTGTTTTAAACGTATAATATACCGTTTTGAAACTTGTGACGAGACGAATGAAATCCAAAATTTTGTACTCAATTGTATTACATGGTTGAACCAAAATTTTGCCTGAACTTAAGTGCGATAGGAACCTATATGCCGCGTATTCACTTTATATCGTAGCGTGTAATCTTATTTATTTTAATTTTTTTAATGATCTTTAGGCTGAATGGATTCTGTCATGCTTCAATTGTGTTACGACGGTTGGTGGGAGACATTCGAAGATAGTCGTATGGAGTTGTGAACGATAAGAATACAACATTTTTAGTTTGAAAAGATTGTACATTTGATCAATTTCAAGCAAGAGTGTATGAAATTTTACAGATAAATCCTAACGAATATAGTATGATGACGAAGGCAACTTTGAGGTCTAGTAACACAATCTATCATGCATGTTCACCACCTATAGACATATTTAATGATGAAATTGTGAAGGTTGTATTGTACATGGCTACTGATGTAGTTAACTATGGATGCATTCTTATATTTGTCACCAGAGCTCCTCAAGTTCCGGCCGAAAATCCTGAGCCACTTATAGAAACTAAAAGTTCGTTTAGAGCAAATGACTTTGTCCCCGATATTAAAGAAGAGGTGTTAGCACAACCGATGTTGTTGCGGCAATGTTACTCTCCATTCCATGAAAACAATGACACCGTTGATGAGAACGACATTACATTAGCAGAGGTTGAAGAAGAAGTATTACCACTAACGACATCGTTAAACCCACATTACTCTTCATTCCATAACAATGATTTCTGCGACATTGATAATCCTATTGATGATGAGGGTATCGGTCATTCCGATATACCTATTAATGATGAAGATGAGCATCAACATGATATTTCTGTTAATAATAGAGAGAACCAACATGTTCCTCCAATGACCCGCTCGAGGAGGCAGGAAACAGTTGATCCCCTCTTGAGTCTTGCTCAAGTTTTGCCTTCAAACTTTGTTGCTCCAGATTTAGTTAGAAACTGTACTTCTGCTGATATTAGTGTGGGTAACTTATTTACTGAGAAGAACAAGTTAATACTAGAATCACAAAAAAGTTGCCTTAAGAGATAAGTTTGATATCAAGATTGCACGATATATAATGACACACTTTGAGGCCCATTGTTCTTCGTAATCATATAAATGGCGTATTCGAGCAACGAGAGGTTCGAATGAGCAGAATGTTCCTTGGGTTGTAAAAAGAGTTAATAATGAACACACTTGTTCTAATGAGATATTGCATAGTGGTCTCCATCAAGTAAAGAGTCGGGTTATTGGTCACCTTATTGCAGATAAATTTATCCAAGATAAATGGATATATACTCCAAATGACATTAGAAAGCGGCATACGGTAGAGGAATTTGGTGTCCAATTAACGATCGGCAAGCATATCGGGCTAAATAAGTTGGTCTTGAAATAAGACGTGGGAACCTTGTAGAATCGCACAACTTACTCCCCAAATACTCTTATGTTTTGACCAAATCGAATGAGGTTACGATTACTCACCTCGGCGGGATGGAAATGATAATTTCTTACACTACTTTATAGTATTTGAATCTTCCATCAAGGGTTTCATGCAAAGACACAAGGCTTATGATTGCTGTAGATGGTACTCATCTAAAGGGGCTATATCGTGGAAGCATGTTCGTGGCAACATGTCTGGATGGTAATAATCAAATGTATTTGTTAGCCATTAGGGTGATGGGATTTGAAAAACAATGATGCTTAGGAATAGTTTATGACGAAGTTACATGGAGTGATTGGCGATAGGTCAGAGTTAGTAATTATTTCTGATCGATGCATTGCCATCAAAAGGGTTGTTATGAAAGTATTTCACACTGCTGCTCACGGCATTTGTTTCTACAATGTCAAAGGTAACATTAAGTCAAAATTTAAGATGTCTATAGCTCTTTGTGATGAATTTGAGCCTACCTTTATTAATGCAGCAAAAGCATATGGACACAAAGAATTTAAAAATCAACTTGAAGGGTTGTGGATGCTTCACTCGGGTGCGGCTGATTACTTAGAGAATAATGTGGGTACATGTAATTGGGTAAGATCTGAGTTTGAAGGTAAGAGGTATAACATACTTACCACCAATATCGTGAAGAGCGTTAATTCTTTCATGAAGGAACCACGAAAATTTCTTGTTACTTATCTTGTTGATCACTTTAGAAAAACCTTGCAACAATGGTTTTATGATAGGAAAATTGTGGCTGAATCGATGAGTACTTGATTAACAACATGGCAGACAAGATAGTTGGTGAGAGGAGAATTTTGGCCGAAAGAATGACTGTTCGTCCAATGTCTCAGCATTGATTCCATATTTTGGGTGGTTGTATAAAGGAAAGGATAGTTGACATACAAAACAAGACTTGCTCCTGTAGAGTATTCCAACTCGATTAACTTTTTTGTGCGCATGTAATTGCTGCTTGCCTGACTGTCTGAGTGGATTATACAAGTCTTTGTTTGAATTTTTACTCTAAAGAATCATTGGTCATGGCATATATACAACCAGTAGAGCTAGTTGGCGACATGGCAGATTGAGACATTCTAGTAGAAATCTAGGAAATTACGATTAACTCACCAATCGAAGCATCACCACTTGGCCGTCGTCTAGAGCTCAGGATACATTCCATCGGTGAGGATGTTAATCGGAGGCTGTGAGATGCGCACGGTGTAAGGAACCAGGCCATAACCACAGGAGATGTAAGAATTCCATTGCATCGAATTCAAACTAATTGTATCATTCTAATTAATTATGTATTTTCAACTCTTTTGTTTGTATGCTTAACAATTATATGTTACGAAGTATTTTATTTTGTGTCCAATT
Organism: Luvunga scandens; assembly: GCA_030449905.1. Classification (NCBI taxonomy): domain Eukaryota; kingdom Viridiplantae; phylum Streptophyta; class Magnoliopsida; order Sapindales; family Rutaceae; genus Luvunga; species Luvunga scandens. The sequence goes on from JASUUG010000696.1 coordinate 1,122,158, forward strand.
GCATATTAACTCGTAAAATACATCAAGAATGGCTTATGTCTAAACATATCAGTGCAACGAAAATTTACATCCATTAGAATATACTATATCCACACATAAACATTCAAGAGAGTACAATGGCTTACAATCCAATATCGTCATTAAATATATCTACAGCAATTTTCTTCCTTAAATATTGCCCGTGGCTACTATCAAAATTAAGTTTGCGTCGGAACATCAAATACATTGTAAACATTAACATAAAAATGCTGCAATCACCACTTCCAGGCTCTTGTTGTGGCACATCTTTAACGATGCTTACTTTCCAAGAGCTGGCACTTTACATCTCAGGTCGACTGTTGTAGAATCCAACATCTTGAAGCCATTTGCGGGAAGATGACCTTTAGTGGCTTGAATTGACGTATGTTTTGACGTCGCGAAGTGCCACTAACGAGTCATAAATTTGTATACTCTTCGTGCAAAGGTTTACTCGTGCCACTACCCAATGATCAGCACCCAGAATCACAGGAATAAATATTTGCAAAAAAAATTAATATATTCATCATATTTTATATGCCTAAACATCGTTAAAAAAATATAGTACACAAGATTGAGTAGCATTACGAACCACGTCGATGTCCATGAACCGTTTCGACATTATATCTCCCCATCCATCAATGTAGCTGTTTAAGTTGTTGCTATATTGTAATAAATGGACATTACAGTTACTATTATTCTATAACTGCTTTAAAAGCACTTGTTACACATATTACCTGAGGATTAACAAATTAACAAGATTTCGAGACATTATAAGATAGGAAATTATAATAAATGACTAATCAGTTGATGAACTCATTACCCAAAAAACGTGTCCGTATACGTGACCCACTGGGTAAAGCATTTGGATATTGTCATTGCTTCTTACTGATCAAGCGGATATATGCATGAATATGTTGTGGATGAATAAAAATAAGTCAACTTATAACAGCATTTTGTATAAAAAGTAAAATAAACAACAGTTTGACATTTTGACTATTAAGAACACTAACCTCGTCACCAAGCCACCCCATTGAAGTATTGCCCAACAATATTTCGAAGAATTGTTTGGACTGTTGAATGGGACGATCAACAGTAATCCTATCAGCAAACCACTGATTAAACTCCTCAAATAGCCTTGGATCTTCAAGACCCCTTATCAGATTTATATCAACACTCGTTCTTTCATCAATATCACGGTCTGTTATTTCGAGTAGGAGAGGAGGCTTGGCGTTCCTAACTCTCTTGAAAGAAGGAACGAAGTAAGGACTACTAAACACATGTGATGATCTATATAGATGTCCAAACTTACTTACGCCAGGAGGCACCCTCGTGAGGATCTGCACATTGTCATCACTTACGTCCCAATACAGACTATACAACGACATGGGAGTTTAATCATCATGACTATTAGCATCAGTGTACAGAACATAGTCATCTGGGACCTGTCAATTCGATAAATACAGAATATTAAACTAACATCATATTTTCAACTACAAGAACATAACTGTTGCTTGTTAAATTACTTACCACATGCGATTGCCCAATTGGAGAATCACTAAATGAGTGCTTCGAAAAACCATCACTGAACGAAGCCATAAATCCTATGACTGCTTCTCTAAACTGTTGTTGTTCTCTACGCTCAGCTTGAAACTCCGACTTCAGTTCATGAATGGAACGGTCAATGTTGTCTATCCATCGAATGAAATAATCAAAACGGAACTTTGTCCTCTCCTATTATCATGAAACAAAAAAATAAAGAGAGTGTGGAAATCAAATATATTTGAAAAAGAAATGATTTTTTACAACAAAAATTAACCTCTGAATTTGGTGTGTCGTCATAATCATGCGCGGATACATTATGTTTGTCGGCAGGAAGCTCATCCTCAATAGGATTTTGTTGCGCTGGTGTTGGGTTCGTGGTCTCGTGTTCCTCCTCGTTTCTCTTTGTAATTGGTGGTGCGTTGATTGAACATTGATGCTGCACAAAGTAACATACAAAATAAGTAAAAATCAAGCAAAAAAATCTCTATAGCAAGATTATGTTTTACATGATGGTACGATGCAGTAAGAGATACCCATATCACGGACCCAACTTGGGATATATGACACGTAATCCTCTACACTCTTCCAATATTTTGACAGTTTTTCCTTTGCGTCCGGATTGATAGTTTGTAAAATATTTCCCTGTTATTAAAAATACCACATTTTAAGTTGGTGTAATTATTTAGTACAACGTTTAAGGTGTAAAGTAGTTATATACATACATTAAAAATTATATATTATTTACAAGACGAGTGTTGTCATTGAGATATGAATACACTTCAGTAAAGTTTATCTTGGAAGACGCCATGAGTTTCCATTATACGATCCAAGGAATCTTCTTATTAGTTTTCACAACCCATTCTATTGGCAATCCTCCAATCACCTCAAAAATCCATGCCGACATGAAAAAAAGATATAGTCATAAAATGTGTCAATAAATATTCATTACTACAAAACAAAGTCGTAAAAAAATTTTCTCCACATACATGCACTACAGACGTAAAGCCGTAAACATTGTATTTTTCAATGTTATGCTTTGGTTTGTCTTTGCAAGCCTTCTTAAATTTCTCGTTTTTTCTATTCAGTGCATTGTCAAGACTGTCGTATATTGTTTCCCATGACAAACGACCCCACGGACGACTTCGAAAGTGATCAATCTCATCAACCTGGTTCAACAATGAGAAATTAATTTGACAATGATCTTTTCTTCTATTGAGTACTTTGTCTGCAAAGTAAAAGCAGAGCGTTCTTTAGCGCATCGATGTCATCAATATCCTCGAAGTCTAAGTCTGTAAATCTTGTATTGAATTGTCCAAGATTAATCTTTCGAAAAAAACCACCAAAATACTTGTGAAGTGTTGTGTAAATTTTATTGAACTCGCAAGTGCACGAATCTATTGTAGAATAGATTAATGGTGACGAGTGTCGATCCCACGAGGAGGTGGATTTTAATTACTTGTAGAATTAATTTTCTAAGTGGATGATTGGATTTATAATGACAATGAAGTAGGCAATATATTAATTTAAATTAAAGTTGTAGGAATAAACTATTTGGATGAAATGCTTGGATCTCCGGATCTGTCTCAACATGCACTATCGGCTTAACATTCATTATTAGTACCAATTAAATCATGAAGGGAGAACTTCCACTCATCATGAACCACACTCTAATAGATATGGTCTTAAGGGCTTCCCATGCCAAATAGTAATAACCTTGCCAGGAGGCGGTTATTCCACCGATATCCAGACAAGATTATTACTATCTGTCTACGAAAAGTCAAAACAACCACATAAATTAAAGGGGAAGAAAAATTAAATTTACCAAATTAAGCCCATGGAGCATGTTGAGACTTCACCTTCAATCCAAGCTTGAAAGGAAATTAGCCACTCATATTTGAACTAGGGGTAAAATGAGAATTTTATTAAAATACGTAGAAAATACAAGATGGAGATGGAATTACAGAAAATGGAGTCCAAAAATGGATTCAGGGGGTGTCAAATTAGGGGGGGGAGCCCCCTTTTTATAGATACACTGAGTAAATCATGGCCATCGGATCAAAACAATTTAGACGCTCAGGATTGCGCCACGTGGCAAGCTCCTATCGGATGGAACACATCATCAGGGCTATTATTCTGTGTATATGTATGTACCGTACACACATTTTTTCGATCCACTAACATTCTGCCACGTCACCGGTCAACATTTTTGGTCCAATAGTATCGTGACACGCCATCGGGCCAACGCCACATCATCGCCAATGCCATAAGCGGTCAATGCCACATCATTTGTCTAATCAAATGCCGCCACGTCATCGTATAATGCCACGCCAGCGATGTAGTTGCCACGTCAACAGACAAGACATGTGAATGAAGTGCACGCGTCAACAGACAAGAATATATATATCAACCGCATCAGTATGTGTGAACAAAGATCAGTATATGGAAGCGACTGCTTTTTTCTTTTTATGCTCCTCCTAAGGTTTTCGACCGTCCCGAGTTCAAAAGTCTGCTGTCCGTTTTTAACGATATCTCGTTTATTGTGAAATGACCATAATATCCCCTAAAATATATAAAATACTTAATTAAAATAAAACATACATAATTAAATTACAAGGGACTTAAAGACATAAAAAAATAGGGATGTTAGTGAGACTTTGATCAGTAAAATGATGATTTTCTTCACTATAAATACACACTTTCTAGTACTCAACACACCCCAACCAGACTTGTTGCTAGTCCCTAGCAAATTAAGCGAAAACAAAAGTCAATTTTTTTTTAAACGTGGTATTTATTCAATCGACTAATGTTAACGATCAAATAAAAGTATAAGTATTATTATCTGATCTAAAGAAATATCATTCCCACATCAACTCTCCACATGAATCAGTTTAGAAAACTTTGTCACAACTTTAGTAATCGAGTCACTTTCAATAATGACATATCAAACCCCAAAATCTCACCGGTAGAATGATACTCTCACAAAGAAATTAAACCCAAAAATAATCACTCCAGGTGATTGGTAAATTGAGTGAAAATAATAAAGAAATAATATCACACACTCACCAAGGTGACAAAAATATGCACTCGAATTTTTTAGAAATAGACGATTTTAATGCTAATCAAACCAATACATTCATCATCCTTTTTTTTTTTTTCTAGTATGCATTGCCACATCTTTTCAACCCATATAACTAGTTTTATTTGACTATAGTTCCCTAAAATCGAAGGACTTTTATTAGGTGACGTAACGTAGGTTAGGGACGTGGCTAACAAAGAAAGGATAATAGGAAAAACAAAATATATGTTTGAAAAATAGAGAACTTTGGAGATTGTAAGGTCTTTTCACTTGTTTTTTTAATTAATTAATTTATTTATTTGTATACATTTTTTTTTCTTTTGTTTCTTTTTTTTTTTTTTTTAGCACTTTTTTTTTTTTTTTTGTGAATGCAAAATTATCTCTATTTTCAAACATAAATGGGTGGTGGGAAATACAAAATATAGGTGATACTCCACATTGGAGTGAGATAAGATAATAGGTTGCCAAAAAAAAAATCTTTATTTTTAAGGCTCAAAGGGGTTAACTATGGATACATATTAATAGGGTTGGCTAGAAAGGCTCAAACGGACCAAAGATGGCCTTTTCGTCATCTTTTTGGTTCTAAATAATCTTCCATATCTACTAGTTAGATAGACCTTCGGATGTGGCAACACACATTTTTTTTTTTTTTTATACGAAATTTGGAGATAATGTATAATATAAAGCAATAAACTCGCTAAGTTGAATGAAGAATGGGCAAAAAGGGGTTCTTTCCAAGAAAAATAACAGCTCAAAACTCACTTGAAATTATTATGACATGTGCATTCTTTCAAGAACTTATAGTTGTCTTCAACATCAACATGTAGAGTATTAAACATGGTGTAACATAACTAAAGACCAAAGATAATACAAATACTAAAATTTGAAAGTTATCATGTCATCTAATTATGAAAAGATCACACAAAATATCTTTTTTTTTTTTTTTTTTTTAAATTCTACCCCCAAACCTAGTCTTAGTCATGAAAATTATGCATGCAGAATGGTGAAAATGACATAGAAAAGCTAATTGGTAAAAGAAGTTAGAAAGATCACACTTAAAATGACTGTCAAAGCAAGAAATGTCTGAAATTTTTTTTTTTTATAATAAGAAGATGCGTTTCTAGAGTCGTTACACTCCATATTCAGCCATCTTCGACTCAAAAATTTAGCCACAGTTAGTTTCTAAAAAAAAAAACAACTACACCAAGATTGAGATATTCCACAATTGTCAACTATTCCCTCCCCCCAACCAGAACGAAACATTGTCCTCAATGTTGAAAGAAAATAGGGTTTAGGAGACATCACCTGAGTGCCGCATCACAGAAGGAAATATTTACAAGCGGAGAGTTAAATCTAATTTGCACTTCTTACTACGGCTATTGTTACCATCATTAGTTGGCCATTCCAACATAAGGGTCTTGGGATCTGGCTCTGGTCTATAAGCTTGTAACAGATCAAGTAACTCGTTAGCAGTATGAGCACAAATAAAGATTTTTTTCGCTGTGAAAGGGATGAAATGGTTTTTTATTGCATGGTTAAGAAATGCGATAAAGCCATCATAAAAGTTATTGACATTTAACAAACCGATGGGTTTTTGATGAATGTTCAGATGGGCCCAAGATGCTAATGTGATTAGTGCCTCTAGAGTTGCAAGATCTCCTGGTAAGAAAATAAAAGCATCAGCATGATTCAACATTTCAGTTATTCTTTCTTGCATACCTAAGACGACTAACTCTTCTCCAGTTGGTAAGTCAGACATACAGCCCAACGGTTTGAGGCTTCTTGGGATGATATCTAACACTTGGCTCCCTCTGAGATAAACAGCTTCTGAGACTAGTTTGGATAACCCTCGGTCACCTCCTCTATAAACTAGATGCAAATTTCTTTCTGCTATTCGTTGACCAAGATCGATGGCTGCCTCAACGAACTCTTTGCCATAGTTAAATCCAGAGAGCACACAAATGTTCTTGAATTGTTTATTGGGAGTAGCTGCCATTGGGATTCTTCTCAAAAACAATTTGTGAGTCTAAAAAGAAAAGATCATATATCAAGGATCTTGGTGACAATTGTTTACAGCTGTATAGGAGGTAGCACGTCTATGTCAATGAACGCGTAAAGCACATGGCTCGAGACTCAAAAAGGAAATAGTAAAAGAAAAAGCACTCAATTATTAAAGACAATAATGCAATTGATAAAACAACAGTGAAATAAAACAACAGTAAAAGAAAAGAACAGTAAAAGGATATCTACAGGTAGTTGTGATTGTGGCTCACATCTTCCTCTGGTTTTACGTACAGAAACGGCTTGAACGCCCTTTATTGGTCGAGGATAGGCTTCCCATCCAGTTTTCTTATAAACTGGCAAACATGGTCGTTTATAGTCAGATTCCCAAGACTATATCGTGCATGCTCTTTTTGAAATAATGGCCATAACTGGAGAATTGCTCTTTGTACGTATCCACTGGGATGCGTTTCAAGAGACAAAAGGACATCATCCAATGACTCTTTATTCAAGCCATCCCTAATGAATTGAATCTTATCTTCCCTATTATCAGACATCATTCCTAAAGAACAAGGATTTTTTTCGCATTTCATCCTGGCACACTTATGGCAATCAACATGAAGTTTTTCAGCTCTTCGTTTTCTTGAGTAATTTCCTTTACCACAACTAGGCATGTATGCAATAAATTTAGGAGGCAACTCACCTGCCAAACGTACTTTGGCCTCGATTAACCAACGGATGTCAGCAGGGATGCTATTTCTCATAAGCAATCGCATGCGTTCGGACCGAGCTTTATAGATCGTAAGGAGGGCATTCTGAGGAAGTGAAGGAAATCGCTTGTGAAGTTTTGCTAGAATCATGTTTCGTCCCATACCTTCTTCTCGAATATCGGTTATTATGGGAAATCAAGAATCGACTTTGATTATCACGGAGTACCGTTATCTGCCACTTATACGGGAAAATAAATCAAAACACACTAAATAAAGAAAATCAAATCTGTAAAATCGAATTAATCATGAAAGTGAACAAAATAAGAAAACACAAAATAAAAAGAAAAATGAACTTACATTCGTCCTCTTATTGAGTTAACCTCAAGCTCTAATTGGAAGTTATATATCCCATATTCTATTCCTCTGAGTTGTCTTTCTAGATCTTCAACCTGGGATACCAACTCTGGAGGTTGTAGCTTCCAAATACGATGTGTTTTGTAAAATCGTATCTGGCTTCTCAGATGAGATCGTATACGTTGAAGTTGTCTGAGATGTTTCAAGAGGATCTGTCTAATTGAGGCATACATAATTAGAAGTGATAAAAGAAAATTAAATGATTAAATAAACACACTTTCACACAAATTTAAATCACCGAAAAGAAGAAATAAATAAGAAAAAGTCTCAATTCAAGTTTGACGGGTCACTCAAATCGATTTCGGTGTCATTTTCATGTGGTTGGTATTCTAGATATGACTTTAATCTTTGACCATTAACCTTAAAAGTTACACCGTTCTTTGGATCTTTAATTTCAATTGCTCTATGTGGAAAAACAGTATGAACTATAAAAGGACTAGTCCATCGAGAGCGTAACTTACCTGGGAATAGGTGCAAGCGTGAATTGAATAAAAGTACTTTTTGACCTGGTGTGAAAGATTTTCTCATAATGTGCTTGTCATGAAAGACTTTCATTCGTTGTTTGTAAATTTTGGCATTTTTGTATGCATCATTACGAATTTCTTCAAGTTCTGCCAGCTGTAATCTTCTTTCTGAGATAGCTTGCTGCATATCAAAGTTGAATTTCTTAATGGCCTAGTATGCACGATGCTCGAGTTCCACAGGTAGGTGGCAAGCTTTTCCATATACTAGCCTATAGGGTGACATCCCAATCGGGGTCTTGAAAGCTATTCTATATGCTCATAATGCATCATCCAGTCTTAATGACCAATCTTTTCTGTCTGGTCTCACCGTTTTTTCTAATATGTGCTTTATCTCTCGATTGGAGATCTCAACTTGGCCACTAGTTTGCGGATGATATGGGGTTGTCACTTTGTGAGTAATGAAATACTTTGTCAGAAGAGCTTTGAATGATTTGTTACAAAAGTGGGCTCCACCATCACTGATTATTGCTCGAGGGAATCCAAAGCGTGAAACAATGTTGCTTTTCAAAAATCTGATCACCACCTTGTGATCATTGGTTCTACACGGAACTGCTTCTACCCATTTCGATACATAGTCAACAGCGACCAATATGTATTGATGGCCAAAAGAAGGGGAAAGGTCCATGAAGTCAATACCCCATACATCAAAAATCTCAACCACTAAAATTGGGTTTAGTGGCATCATGTTCCTTCGTGTAATGCTCCCCATTCGTTGACAGCTATCACATGAAGAACAAAAAATATAAGCATCTCGAAATATAGTTGGCCAATAGAAACCACATTGTAATATTTTAGTAGCAGTTTTCTTAGCACTGAAATGACCTCCACACGCTTGTTCATGACAGAATGAAATGATATTTTGAAATTCATTTTCTGGGACACATCGTCTGATAATTTGATCTGCACAATACTTGAACAGATAGGGGTCATCCCAGAAGAAATTCTTTATTTCTGTAAAAAATTTGGCCTTGTCTTGCTTAGTCCAATGCTCCGGAAGTTTACCTGTAACAAGATAGTTAACTATATCAGCATACCATGGTAATACTTCCACAGTCATTAGTTGTTCATCTGGAAATGATTCATTTAGTAGAAATGATTCTGTAATTGTATCAAAATTGAGACGAGAGAGATGGTCAGCAACAACATTTTTTGTGCCCTTCTTATCCTTGATTTCAAAGTCAAGTTCTTGCAAAAGTAACACCCAACGAATTAGTCTAGCTTTTGTATCTTTCTTTGTGAGAAGATATTTAAGAGCAGCATGATCTGTGAAAACAATTATTTTACAACCAATGAGATAAGATCGAAATTTCTCTAATGCAAACACCACTGCTAGCATTTCTTTTTCAGTGGTTGAATAGTTTAACTGTGCATCATTTAATGTCATACTAGCATAGTAAATGACATGGGGAATTCGATCAACTCTTTGTCCTAATACTGCTCCTACTGCATAATCAGATGCATCACACATAAGCTCAAATGGTAAGTTCCAGTTTGGAGGCTGAATGATGGGTGATGATGTTAACAACTGCTTTAGTTTCTCAAATGGCACAAGACAGGAATCATTAAAGACAAAAGGTACATCCTTAGCAAGTAAATTGCATAAAGGTCTAGAAACTTTGCTAAAATCTTTAATGAAACGTCTGTAAAAAACCAAAGATGCCCAAGGAAAGATCTTACTTTCTAATCTGTTTTAGGTGGAGGAAGATTAGAAATAAGATCCACCTTGGCCTTATCAACCTCAATACCTTCGCTCGAAATGATGTGACCGAGAACAATACCTTGTTTTACCATAAAATGGCATTTTTCCCAATTTAGAACCAAATTCTTCTCTATGCATCTCTGCAGAACTAGTGTTAGATGATGTAAACATTGATCAAATGAATTACCAAAAACAGAAAAATCATCCATAAAGACTTCAAGGAATCGTTCAACCATATCAGAAAAAATGCTTAACATGCATCGTTGAAATGTAGCAGGTGCATTACATAATCCAAATGGCATTCTCCTATATGCAAAAGTGCCAAAAGGGCAAGTGAAAGTGGTTTTCTCTTGATCTATTGGTGCTATGGGAATCTGATTATATCCTGAGTAGCCATCTAGAAAGCAATAAAATTCATGACCTGCTAATCTATCAAGCATTTGATCAATAAATGGTAGAGGAAAATGATCTTTACGTGTGACAGAATTCAACTTTCTATAATCAATGCATACACACCATCTTGTAGTTACTCTAGTAGGTATTAATTCATTATCAGCATTGGTAACTACTGTGACTCCTGACTTTTTGGGGACAACTTGCACAGGACTGATCCATGAACTATCAGAAATAGGGCAAATGATACCTGCGTCTAATAGTTTAAGGACTTCAGTTCTAACAACTTCTTTCATGTTAGGGTTTAACCGACGTTGTATTTCCCTGGTAGGTTTAGCATTTTCATCAAGGTGAATGTAATGCATACAGTCCATTGGGTTTATACCTTTTATGTCGGCTATGGTCCATCATAATGCTCCTTTGTGCACATTCAAAACTTCTAACAACTTACCTTTTTGTTCTTCATTCAGGGATGATGAAATGATTACTGGCAGAGTGCTTTCTTCTCCCAAAAATGCATATTCCAAAGTGTCGGGTAATGGTTTGAGCTCGAGTTTTGGTGGTGATTCTGATGATGTACTGAGTTTCTTCTCTGATGGAGCTAGTTGTTCCACTCTTGACTTCCATTTGTTAGTGTCCATGGATGGTGCTGAATCGAGTAAGGTGTTAACCTCATCTACTGTCAATATCAAAATCCAAACCAAAGTGAGTTAAACATGTTTGTAAAGGGTCATCATTGAGGTTTGAAAGAAAAGCATTATCAATTAATTCTTCTATCCAATCCACATCAACAATTTCATCATCTGCATTGTGAGGTTGTTTGGCAATGTTGAAGATGTTTAGCTCCATCGTCATATTGCCAAAGGACAACTGCATATTTCCAGTCCTGCATTGAATGTGAGCATCGGCAGTTGCCAAGAAAGGTCGTCCTAAGATAATGGGGATCTGCTTCCTCAATCCTCGGACTGGTTGAGTGTCAATTACAATGAAATCAACAGGAAAATAAAACTTATCTACCGTATAAGCATGTCTTCCACAATACCACGAGGTTTTTCATGGACCGATCTGCAAGTTCGTAACACCACCTGGAGTTGGGTGTAATTCTCCCAGTCCAAGTTTCACAAATACTGAGTAAGGTAACAGATTTACACTAGCTCCTAAGTCCAACAAAGCATTCTCAATTGTGTGGTTCCCTATACTACATGAGATAGTGGGGGAACCTGGGTCCTTGTATTGTAGAGGAAGTTTGTGTTGGAGTATAGAGCTCACGTTTTCTGTTAAAAATGTCTTCTTTTGAACATGAATGTTTCTTTTTTTAGTACAAAGGTCTTTAAAAAACTTGGCATAAGATGACACTTGTTTTATAGCATCAAGCAAAGGGATGTTAACATTTACCTGTTTAAAGATTTCAAAAATCTCACTTGTAGATTTTCCTTTCTTTGCTTTAGCTAACCTCTGGGGAAATGGAGCTTTTGGAACGTATTCTCGTGGGTTGGTTTCTTCTTTCTCCTCTAATGATGAGTCTTCTTCATTTACCGGTACAATTTGAGTTATTTTTGGTACCGGCATCTCCATTTTGTTGTCCACTTCTTTTCCTTTTCGCAAGGTCATAACGGCTTTGACCTCTCTATGCTGCTGAGGTGAACTGGTACTTACTTCATGCACTCTTTTAGGATTAGACACTGGTTGACTTGGGAATTTTTCTTTCTCAACAGTCATTGCCAAGGTTTGAACTGAAGAAGCAAGTTGTCCCACCATTTTTTCAAGGTTTGAAACTGATTGGGTTTGTGAGTTGAAACCCGCTCTCATCTCATTTCGCAGTTCATCAATGGTGCGGTTTTGTTGCTCGATTTTGGAGTAAGTAAGATTCTTGAAATTCTGAAATGCATCCTCCCATGGTCTAGGTTGAGAATAGTTTGGGTTCTGATTGTATGGTCTAAATGGTGGTTGAGAGGCTTGAGGATTTTGAGGAATTGGTTGCATTGGTGGAGCTGGAGCTGGAACTACTGGTCCATTATGTTGGAATCCTTGAGACCATGAAAAATTGGGGTGGTCTCTCCATCCAGGATTATATGTGTTGGAGTAAGGGTTGTAGTTTGATGGCTTTCTCATTACACCTATGGCATTGGCTTGATTTGAGTATGAGTCCTGGTCATGTGGTTCCGTTAATTTAGCAGCGGTTAACGATGCTATTTGTCGGGAAAGACCTTCAACTATGTCTTTGACTTCTTTAATTTCTGAACTTGACTCGCCAATGTGAACCTCATTCACTCCCTTAACTCTTCTAGTACTCCTGAGTGAACGACTCCATTGTTGGGAATTATCTGCTTGTCGCTGGAAGAGATCCCAAATCTCTTATGCACTTTTTGACATTAGCTCTCCTCCACTTGTTGCCATTAGCCATTCTTGCACATTCGGCAATAATCCCTCCAAAAAGTATTGGCATTGGTGCCATTTTTTCTATCCATGATGTGGACACTTTAGGAGTAGCCCATTGAATCGCTCCTATGCTTCGAAAAATTGCTCGTCTTCTCTTTGGGTAAACTCTGAAATTTCCCTACGAATAGCATTGGTTTTATGTACTGGGAAATATTTATTCAAAAATTTTGTTACCATTTGTTCCCATGATGTAATGCTATTAGCAGGCAATGCATTGAACCATGAACGAGCTCTATCCTTTAAAGAAAATGGGAATAATCTAAGTTTAACATCATCATCTGAAAAATTCTCATATTTAAAAGTTTGACAAATAGCATGGAAATCATTCAGATGATTATATGGATCTTCATTTTCTAGGCCATAGAATGGTGGGAGACAATTTAGCACACTAGGTTTTAATTCAAAACTTCTAGCAGCTACATTTGGGTATCTTATGCATGATGTGCTCAAGTTAGCTAAGGGACTGAAGTAGTCCTTAAATGGCCTCTCTTGTGGTGCTGGTTGCAAATCCATTTCAAATTTATTTTTAATTGTAACGTGCTTGTGTGTGTGAAGTGTTTTTTCTAATTCAAAGTCTATATGCTCAATATTCGGTAATTGTGACCTTCGACCATGCATGCAAATAATAAAAATAAAAAAAAATAATAACAAAATTAATAAAGATAAAGGAAAGGGAGAAATTATGATACTAACCCTATCACGCTGTTACAATTTGCTATAAAAACAACTCAAGTGCCGATTTAACAAAATAAAAAAAATAAAAATAAAAATAACATGAAAATTAAATTACAGAAATTTAAAGAAGTGAAGAAAAGAAAAGAAAATAATATTTACTTGAAAATGTAAATTCACTTTTTTTTTCTTTTTTTTATAATAATAATAAAAATATTACAAGGAAACAACTAAAAATTAATAAATAAAGAAATTAAAAAAAAATTCTATGAATTAAAATACTTACCTCCCCGGCAACGGCGCCAAAAACTTGTTGTGCAAATTTTATTGAACTCGCAAGTGCACGAATCTATTGTAGAATAGATTAATGGTGACGAGTGTCGATCCCACGAGGAGGTGGATTTTAATTACTTGTAGAATTAATTTTCTAAGTGGATGATTGGATTTATAATGACAATGAAGTAGGCAATATATTAATTTAAATTAAAGCTGTAGGAATAAACTATTTGGATGAAATGCTTGGATCTCCGAATCTGTCTCAACATGCACTATCGGCTTAACATTCATTATTAGTACCAATTAAATCATGAAGGGGGAACTTCCACTCATCATGAACCACACTCTAATAGATATGGTGCTAAGGGCTTCCCATGCCAAATAGTAATAACCTTGCCTAGGGAGGCGGTTATTCCAGCCGATATGCAGACAAGATTATTACTATCTGTCTACAAAAAGTCAAAACAACCACATAAATTAAAGGGGAAGAAAAATTAAATTTACCAAATTAAGCCCATGGAGCATGTTGAGACTTCACCTTCAACCCAAGCTTGAAAGGAAATTAGCCACTCATATTTGAACTAGGGGTAAAATGAGAATTTTATTAAAATACGTAGAAAATACAAGATGGAGATGGAATTACAGAAAATGGAGTCCAAAACTAGATTCAGGGGGTGTCAAATTAGGGGGGGGAGCCCCTTTTTTATAAATACACTGAGTAAATCATGGCCATCGGATCAAAACAATTTTGACGCTCAGGATTGCGCCACGTGGCAAGCTCCTATTGGATGGAACACATAATCAGGGCTATTATTCTGTGTATATGCATGTACCGTACACACATTTTTTCGATCCACTAACATTCTGCCACGTCACCGGTCAACATTTTTGGTCCAATAGTATCGTGACACGTCATCAGTCAACGCCACATCATCAGTCAATGCCACATAAGCGGTCAATGCCACATCATTCGTCCAATCAAATGCTGCCACGTCATCCTATAGTGCCACGTCAACAGTCAAGGTGCCACGTCAACAGACGAAGACATGTGAGCGTCATGAAGAACAAAGGTGTCTGATGACAAGAACATATATATCAACCGCATCGTATATGTGAAAGCGATCTAGCTTTTTCTTTTTATGCTCCTCCTAAGGTTTTCGACTGTCCTGAGTTCAAAAGTGCTGTCCGTTTTTTCATCTGATATCTCGTTTATTGTGAAATGACCATGATATCCCCTAAAATATATAAAATACTTAATTAAAATAAAAAATACATAATTAAATTACAAGGGACTTAAAGACATAAAAATAGGGATGTTAGTGAGACTTAAAGTGTAAAATGATGATTTTCTCCACTATAAATACACACTTTCTAGTACTCAACATGAAGCAACTTGTGCATCGTCTTTTACTTTTTTAGTATAATATCTTCGCCATAGAAAAGTTCAGTTACTAAGCATCATTCTCCAAACGATAAGCGTATCAAATTCTCACCAATTTGAAATCACATTTGATCTTTTTCATTACATTCCCAATGGAACACTTGCCTTAGCAACACATTGTGCACAATTACGCCACTGAAAGGATACCTTCGGCACTTTAGAAAATGTCTAAATATGTTGTCCTTAAACAATTTCAACTGTCGTTTTGTTAATTTATCTCGGATGGCTTTTACGATTATATCTAATTTACATATACTTGTGATACGTCTAGGGAAGTGATGGCCATAAGATATTTTTATGATGCCTAGTTCACTTGTCGGTCTAGGTGGATTATGTTCTTCTATTTTTGAATTCGTCATTTATCTGTAATGGAAAACAAAATTAAATTGTTATATCACACAATTAAATGTTAATAAATTCATAATAATAACAACAAAAAAAAATAAAAAAAATAAAAAAAACCCAATCACGTGGTGGGACTGGGTGCCGGTCGCATCAAGAGGCACACTTCCTATTCACACCAAGAGGCGCTGCCTCTTCGTGCGATAGGAAAGCCTGTCTCACGAGGGCGCGCACAGGCACTTGTAGCTAGCGTGCGGGCTCGTGCCAGTGACAGGCGTCTGTGCGTGTCGGCTCTCGAGAGCGACAGGTGCCTATGTGAGCCGGCTCGAGCGAGCGATAGGGGCCTATAGCTCACGTGCGAGTGACAGGGGCTTGTAGCTGCACGCGAGCGCCTAGTAAGTGCTAGCATTTTTGTCGTTGGCCTCGCGTTACATTTTGTCTCGATCATTAATTTTACTCTCCATCAAACTCCATATACAACAAACAATGCATACAACTCAACAAATTTCCCATCACACCTTCATTGTACAAAACTAAACATAAACAATCTAAGTGGAATTTCATCAAACACATAATGTGCAATATTTATAACTCATCATTCTAATTAAATTTTTTTCATTACACCACTCTAACAACCTATAATCACCTACAATCCCAATCAAATTCACTCAAATCATTATGGAATGTTGAAATTTCCTTACCTAGGGTTTGGGTTTTTTTCAATTTCTTTGATCCGTTTTCAATTTGGATAGATTAAGGTGGATTGAAGCAAAGTTTGCGTGAGTCATGGCTGTCGCTCTTACTGTTGTTGTCACCATTGCCGTCTCCGGTCGCCGGTCATCGTTTTTTGTTCACGAGCAAAAATTTTGAGTGTTGTTAGTGAGAGCTTGAGTGTAGGAATGGGAAGGGTAATTTGGGGCAAAAAAAAATAATTTTGGCTAATTATAATATGAAAATCTTGGGGGCATTATGTTTGAAAATTGAGAATTTTTTTTTAGTTATTTTTGTAAATTTCCCTATATTTTTACTGACACAAAATATGCTCATTTTTGTTTGTATTGCCATTGAAGATACTGGGATAAAAACTTAAAAGGTAAATATTTGTTTAGTTTTTATATTTTATTTAGTTCTTATATTCATTTAAGAGTTTGTTTAGTTCTTATATTTTAAAAAATATTTTCAATTATGTCATTAAATATGTTATATATTTACTCTTAATTTTTCTTTTTTTTTTATAATAATATTTTTGTAACAATATTTTTGGGAATATTAATGAAAAGAATAAAATGTAAATTTATCAAACTAATGTTAAACAGTATATACAAATGGTGAAAATTAATTTGGTAAATTAATTTTTTATAAATAATTATTAGTACGATTGTTATAAGAATATTAAGTTGACTAATATTAATTTAAAGTAAAATTATTGTAAGAATACAAAAAAAATTGGTTCTTTTGTACTAATATTTATTAATAATTTACTAATAAAAATTTATTAGTTAAGTCGTTAATTAACTTTTTTATTAATAACTTAATTAATATCAAGAATATTATTTAAAACATATTTAATTACAAGAATATCTTCAAAGATTTTTTAAACCATAAAGACCATACAAACACTTCAGTTAAAATATAAAAACTAAACAATTTCTTTCTTTCCAATTTAAGATAAATTTCAGGTTTTCATGTTTGATCTCCGTCATTTCTCCTTTAAAAATTCACGTGCTGCGTATATGGTTATATTGTGCTTCCCTGGAATCTCTCTCCAATTCTAAAACACCAATATTCCAAACCTTGTTGAATACAATTTGATTCTTATGATTCAACTGTTATGGTAATTTGTTCAATGATGGATTTTCTTTGCTGGCTTTGAACATTCGTACAATTTATCCATAGTGGATCAAAGAATGAAGTTGTATTTACAGAAATGATAGCCATCAATATGAAACTGAACACACAAAAATTGGCATTACACGTCTGATTCTGCAGTACTGCCGTTTCTTCCCCTTAGAAACCATGGCGCAGATGTGCTGATCGATTGCGAGCTCTCAGCAAACATGTAAAGGCAGAACAAGCATAATCCTGTTTCCAGTAGAAAAGACAACAATTACTTGTATTTGGTTTAAATTTACAAAATACAAATGGCATATTCAGTAGTGATTAATCAGCAATCAAAGTCAACAATATGCCAACAGACAAAATCTAGAGTGAAGTTATACGTATTTGATTACCTAGCTCAATGTTTTCCAGACAAAATAAGAGTTCATATGATTCAACTTATATTATTATTCTGGATGAAAGAGACTATCAGTTATTAGTTCTTGTGTCTGCAACTAAATCTGAGAGAAATTTGAAGAGCCTGCAAAGATGAAGGCATGAAGCTGCCTCCACATCCAAAACAAAAAAAACTCTCCATTACATTGATTACGAACAAAGTACCAAAACTTGTATCAAGTGCTCCAACTCGAATCACACAACATCTTTCAGATCATTAGAAACCCCCCAAAATAAACGGAAATAATAATTAAGCAAATCAACTCAACAGACAGGTGCTCTAAGCTTCCAATCCCCAAATTAAAGGTCTAAGAAGAAGATTTTTTATCCCACATATCAAATCGATGAACAATTCGTATCCAGAGCTGAAAAATAGACTTAATGTCAAGCAGATAAAAGATAATCTAGGAGCGAAAACATCCAGATAATCTTAGATCTAGTTGCCAATTCGAAAATCTTATCACCATTTAAGAAATTGATGACCAAACTTGCTAAGTATTTCAGTTGCATCGGAGGAAAAATGATGTTGATAGCATACATACCAGCATAAGCAACAGTAACACCAGAGACCAGTCGTCCCAAAACTGATAAAATGTAAAGACAAACAACAACCTGAAGAATAATAAGCATTAGATTAATTTTCTAATATGGAACAGTACCAAAACTCAAGAGAGATTACAAAAGGTAGAAAAGAATAAAACAGCACAGAAGAAGAGGAAGATTTTAAGAGGTAGCAAAAAATCTGGCGCTTCAAGATGGACTGTTTCATAGTTATTTCTTGCTGCATCAACCATACCATTCAGCAACCAGCCTTCTAGAGCATAACTGCTATACCATTAGCACGAACTAAAAATCATCTGACAATGCCTCAAGACTGATAAAATGTAAAGACAAACAACAACCTGAAGACTGATAAGCATTAGATCAATTTTCGAATATGGAACAGTAACGAAACTCAAGACAGATTACAAAAGCAAGAAAGAATAAAACAGCACACAAGAAGAGGAAGATTTTCAGAGGTAGGCAAAAATCTGGCTTGGCAAAAATCTTCCTCTTCAAGATGGACTGTTTTATGGCTATTTCTTGTTGTGTCAACTATACGACTCAGCAACCAGCCTTCTAAAGCATAACCCCTATACCATTAGCTTGAACTAAAAATCATCTGACATAAGCATTGTCCAGTTTGGAAGGGTAATAAATCCAACTCCCACGATGATTGCTGGCATGGCTATTTTGCAAACAGAATTTTTTGGTTTCAAATCTCATTTGAAATGATATTAGAAATTGTCAGAATTCATACATCTCAATAGAACAACTTTGAAGGAGGTATCATAAAGCTATTGCACTAGAGCTTTACAGCACATTACTAGGAAAAGAGAAATAAATAAAACCTGAAATATCTAAGAGACATTACGATGCTACCAAGGAAATATTTCTTCATCTACCTCAACTAAGACATCTTGGATCTTATTCACTCACACCATCAATGCCGAGAAATTATTTATTCTTGCTTAATGTAAACGTTGTGGTATAAAAATAAGCCAATAAATTTAGAGTAAAATTGGCATTAAATTGACAGCAAGGACAAACTGGGGAATCAAATTTATTTCACTAATGTGGATTTTTATTTCGCAAGAATGCTAAATTAGGATTCAAAAGCCAATTTTAGGTTGACGTACCTAGGAAGGCTTCTGTCTAACAGCACATCTATAAAGGGCTAAAATACAGAGCTGCTTCCTAGCAGGCTCTCGAGGCAAGGAGAGCCATTCAGAGGTTTAGCTGCACATGGCTCCTAAAATTGCAATAATATGCAATCCTCCTGAAATAATCATTATTGACCAAAGAAGAATAGTGACAGAAGCCACAACCAAAAAGTCAAAAATTGCCACAGCAACGTCAAGAGATCAAAAAGGAAAAATATCTGTTGACGACGAGCTAAATATTACTGTCTCATACATCCTGGGGTAGTTGTGTTATCATCTATTGGAACTATGACAAAGAACTTGACCAAGAATTTTCTAAGGGAGGTCATAATATGATTTCTTAATCTTTGGTTTCAAGTCAGTTGTATGCAATTCAACAACTTGCACTCAGCTGTTATTGAAACACAATTGCACATGGAAAGAAACATCTTTTCGAATTTGATATGATTATTCTATTGAAGGAGGTCATAATTTTTTTCTTTTTTTTTGTGTATGCTGGACCAAGATATATGAGTTGCATCAATAAGCATCAAATCTATAAATATCTTAGTCCAAAGGATAAGGATCATTATAAATTCATGAAATCTGTAAAACAAGCCTCGTATAGAATCTAATAAATTTAAATTGTCAACTATCTACCCTTCTGAACTTCATTGATTCAGCCAAAATAAATTCAACGAAATCAAATTGAAAACCATTTCAGCAAAAACCAATGTGTACTGTTATTTATATGGATTCAAATAATCGATTCTTTCTCAACTTCTTGCCCTCTACTGACAAGATTCTTAAGATAAGAAACCAAAGTTTCTAACTGTGCAGTTTTCTAAGCCAAAAGCAATGAAGTCAACTTTTCACCATAACTTCCCAAAATAATCAGACTTGATGGGCCAATTTGAGCTGTCAAAGACTGTATATCACATCTCTGGTGAGTGGCAAGCCATACGTCAACTAAAGTACATTATTCACACCAACCTGACAACTTGTTTTATTATTATTTATTTACGTAAAGAACAGAAAAAAACCAAGGCCTGCAGAAAAGGATTGCTTCAAAGAGGAACAGCAGTAAAAGGCGTTGCTTCTTTGGATTTTCATTTCACTGTAGCAAACTTAGTAATTCCACTTCTTTCATGCCAATGAAGTTAGAATATGGGTTCATTTTCTCTTTCCCATGCCTTAATTTTTGAGCAACTACAAGGTAATCATTAGAGTATACAACTTTTGTACCCTCTTTATAAGTTTAACCTTTGGAGAAAAATGATTTATCAACAGTACGATTCCCAATTTGACCAAAAGGTCTTGTATTTGAATCCTGGAAAAACCATTATCCTGTAACATTAGTAGTTGTGTTCTAACTTGTTTGGTCTAGCATAACCTGCAAGGATTACATCTGAGTGTCCAAAGGTTGCAACTAAATGGTAAGTCAGTAACCAGCTTTCCTTCTACGACTACGTATTCAAGAACTTAAATCTTAAGATTTTATAATAGCTCTATCTCTGAAAAGATCATTATAAGTACCTTAAGGAATAGCCTCTTGTCATGGCCAGTCGCAGCAACCCTCAAAACCGACTCTGCTGCCCCTACGGTATTAGCTAACCAAGCAACAATGCTGTTAGCAGTTTCCTGTGAGATCTGCCATTCAAGCGGGTCCACAGGTACCCTACAAAAGAAAATTTTCACAACAAAACACGATCACTTCAATGTAGAAGCTCATTGTTACCCAAGGATATCTATGTTTCACCAGATCCTAATTACATTGAAAGAACTTACAAGGAATTAATATGAGAATGAATAGTCATAGAAAACCCTTTTTTTCCATAACAAGGTAATGAAGAGACTAAATTACAATGATAGCAATATGACATTTGATATCCAGAAATCCCTTCGGCTCACTTAAGTGCTGGGTCTGAAACTTAAATACTAGAGTACAGCTAGACCCTACAATCTTAATTGACGATATACATGGTAATTTGAATCACAGCGATTATCAGAGAACATAGATTGTACAGGAAGTATATAGGTGTCTACGATTAAAACTGTGTAAGAAGCAATATTCTTGAGCATGTAAACAGACACAACCTAAGTATAGAGTTTGTTCAACAATTTCAACTTTCAATATCTTGAAATAAAAAAAAAAAAAAGGGATGGTTACCTAACACTATAACTGAGTTTCCCACGTGATTCTAAGGAAACAAACAAACCCCAAATCATATTCATAACAATCATTTAAAATGGAACAAACCCAGATACCGAAAAAGGAAAAGCTTATAAGACATGTCAATTTCATCCAAATTCTCCAACTTTATCAACAACCAAACAAATCAAGCACTCACACTGACACATAAGATTCAAACCTTAAAATGGAAAAAATACGAAACCCATCAAATATATAGTCAAATAAATGAAAAGAAGGTGGCTTACGAGATGTTCATTTGGCGGAAGAGAAGCCCAAGAATTGCAAGTGAACACAGAAGAACAATGAAAACGTCTGATATTAAAGAGAGGAGGCTGGAGTTTCGGTACGCACAGTGGTAGTACACCAGGGTACCACATATCAGCACGCCCACTGCTTTACCCACTTCACTTCTGCTGCTATTGCTGCTGCTGCAACCCATCTCTTCTTCATCTCTCCCCATTTCTCTCTTTTGCAAAAGGCTTCTTTTTTAATTTCTTTTTTGACTTTTCATTCACTCTTTATAGGTTTTGGGAATTGGGATTGCTATACTTTTCAATTCAATCGTCAAGAAAGAACAGAAAGGGAGAACAGTCAAAGTCGTACTAAAGATTTAAAATCACTTAAAATCCCAAAGTTAGTTTAAATGGTCATACAGGCCCTTTGCATTTCATAAATAATAGTAAAGATTTTTTTTTTCTTTTTGTTTTTAACTAGGATATGATTTAATTAATTTTTATTATTTCAAAAAAATATATTTTTCAATGTACTCTTTTAAATAGATAGGGAGATGGGCAAACCCTAAATAAGTTTTTGACCATTTATCTATCCTCCCTTTGATTTAAATTCAAATGACCAACTAAAAATTACCGATAGTCCCTAAAGAATAAAAATTTGAATTTACAATTTTATATGATATAATTATAACAACTCAAAAATAGACTTTAAACTTTTACGTCAAATAAAAATATAATATATAAAATAATGTAAACTTGTAAATAATTTTGAATTTAAGTGAGCCAAATATTTTTTTTATTGATCTATATCATAAATTTTAATATTAATAAAATCTATCTGTCAAAATATTAGTATTAAAAATAATTGTTTTTAAAATTAAAGCGAATTGAAATTTGATATTATTATCTCAGTATTATACAATATTTAGTATAAATTTTGAAGTCAATTGGGTTAATACATTTTAGTATTTAATACAAATTGTTGAGACATTTAGATAATATTTTATTTGAATAATTATATTTATTTTTATATTAATTTTTTTATATGTTATTTTATTTATTAAATTTACCTAACATCATATTTGTATTTATTGTAAAATTTTTGACTAAAATGGGTATAGTAGTTGAAAAAAAAAGGAAAGAGTCTCTGGAACCATATTTAAATTAGGGGTCTCCATATCTTTTGTTACTTCCATCAATTACTTTTTTTTTAAATTATTATTAGTAACTCAAGTCCTACTGTATATGTTGCATTATATATTCAATAAGTACAAATTATGAATGTGCAACATGTGAGCTACAAAACATTTTCAACAAATTAGGACAAAATTATTGCTACTACGAAAATAAGTTTTTACCAATGACTATAAAATTGAGGTGACTATAATGATAGATGATATAATTAAGCCTTGTTTATTATTGAGATATTGTAACCTTTAAACTATCGTTGCTCTAAAAAACGTTATAACTATAAAATAAAAATTAACAATATGCAGTAAATATAATTTTGACAAAATTAATAAAGATATAATAGATTTTTTATCATACAAGTGTAATATCAGATTAACATAACTTTTATGTTACAACTGTTAATATTTACTAAACACTTGAATGTTGTAGCTTAAAAGCTATAGCTGCCCAACTTTAATTTCAAACAAAAACTTAATATAGTAGTGTTATCAACCCAAAGTCTGCATAGTATCTTTCATACTTGGATCTAGCAAATCGTATAATTCTTTGAATGATGATTATTGTATTGATGTGAAATTTTTCCTTCTCCATAGCCTATTACCCAAATCATGTGCATGAAGATGCCAAGGGTGTGTCTTACTTGTGTAATAAACATAGTATTATGTCACGGGATAAGTATTTTGTATAGCAACCTATGCAGTACTTAGACGACTTTAGCAAGTAACTTGTTAAGTAAACATAGGAAACTTATCAAATTAGCCAAGAAAGGATACTTGTGAAGATGCTAGAGAGAAGAAAGAGCAATATGGCCAAATATAATTTTATTACTCACAAAAAGAAAATTACTAGAGAACTTAAATGGCTTGTATGTTGAGTGTGTGTGCTGGAGGCGAGGTGTGTTTTGTGCAAAATGGGGGGTGCTCACCTCTATTTATAGTGTTGGGTGCTAGCATATGAAGCTTCCTAGCAAGTGAGTGCAAGTTGCTGAAATATCTCCTAGGGACTTGAATGCAAAAGTGTAGAAAATTGCATGCAATTTACAATGGTAGAGAATTCTAGAATTCGGGTTGGGCTTGGTTGATTGTTAAATGCACATGAATGATTAGTATGTATGGCGGCCCAATGCTGAGCCCACCCTACTGTTGAGTACACCTCGTTGTTGGGTGGACTTTTGCTAAGCACACCAATGGGTGTTAATTTAGCCTCCATTTTTGGCAATTTTGAACGGCCTGTGACATTCCTCCCCTGCCTATGCTTGTGGCATCCTCATACTTGTACCTTTGGATGTGCTCCGTGAATTTCCATAGGACCTTTTCACGTTCTCAAGTGGCTTCACTCTCGAGGGTTTTCCTTTACTTCACCAAGTACTCGTTGTAGGTTGGTACACCATTTCTTCGGATTATTTGATCGGTGAGGATGTATTTCGCATCCTTGTTTTATGCAGTGACAACAGTGGTTGGGGCATGCCTTGACTAACCATGGCATGGGTCTTTCGTATGTCTGTGATACAACCTGAGTAAGCTCACTTGAAAAACTGAATGAATGTTGAGTCTTGGTGGAAGTTAAAGTTGATACGAGACATTGTCAACACGTTATATGACTTAGAAAGGCTTATCATCACAAATCCTTGTGGAGTTTTGAATTGATGAGGTAGGAGCTTGACCATGACTTAATTGATTTTCTTATATTCGATGTGGCATCTCCTTGAATTAGCCCACTTTTTCATTCTCTATTTAACTTTGTTGAGATATGATTACGTGATATCCGATTCCTCGTGTTATTCGCAGGTGAGCTTGTGAGTCGTTGGGCTTTTTCCACCATTTGTCAAGGCTATGGCATTGGACATCATGGGTTGAATCTCATGATGATCTCGAAAGGACTCTTGCCTATAGCCTTGCTGGGTTGGAGATTGTATGAGAATTGGGCAACATTCAGCAATTGTGCCCAATCTCGTTGATGAGCACTTATGTAATGCCTCAAATACATCTTGAGGAGGCTATTGATGTGCTCGGTTTGCCTGTCAATTTGAGGGCGGAAGCTTGTTGAGAACTTGAAATTGTTTTCCAACAATTTGAAGAGCTTTGTCCAAAAAATGGCTAGTAAATTGTGGGTTTAGATAACTCATGGTGTGTTTGATAAAGAGGCGGGTGGCTTTATCTGCTTTGTAAACTATTAGTATGGTGATGAATATCACATACTTGTTGTAGCAGTCGACCATGACCATGATGCTTCCACATCCTTCGGTCTTCGACAAGGCCAAGATGAAATCGATGATGACACTTTTCCATGGCCTTAATGTTAGTAGCAGGGGTTCCAATAATCCTATCGATAGTTGGTAATCCACCTTGTTTTGTTGACATACCAGATAAGTCTACACGTAGGCTTCCATGTTGTCCCACATGTATGGCCAAACGTATAAGGCTTGGACTAGTGCAGTCGTGCACTCTATTCTAGGATAGCCAGCCCACTTCCAGTTGTGGCACTCCTTGATGATTTTCTTTTGTAAATTTTCCCACTTAGGCTAAATAGTCGATCTCCTTTGGTTAGGAGGATGCATTTTTCTTACTAAAATTGCCTTGTTTTGCCTTCGACAACTTTCTTTAATAAGTCTTTTGTTAGAAGGTCTTGTTGGAGACATTCCTTGATCTGTGAGACAAGGTCAGACTTCGGTTGGCTCATGCTAAGTGTTGCCAACTCAACTTTGAAACTTAAAGCATCTGTAATGACGTTGACTTTCTCGAGTTTACACTGGAGTTGATAATTAAATTCCATGAGAAAGTCTTGCCACCTTACTTGCTCGGGCTTAACTTTTTTTGCATCTGGAAGTAGCTTGTGGTTATGTTGTTTGTTAAAATCACAAAATGTGGGCTAAACAAGTAGTGTCGCCACACTCGTAAGCAATGAATAATGGTGGTCATTTCCATTTCTTGCATAGTGCAATGGTGTTCTGTGTCATTGAGCTTCCGACTCTCAAACACTATAAGGTTGCCTTATTGCATAAGGACTCCACTAATGGCGAAGTCGGCGGCATTCATTTATAGTTTAAACGACTTCGTGTGGTCTAGTAGTACGAGGATGGGTTCTTTAAAGATAACCTTCTTTGACTCCTCGAATACATGTTGGCATTCCTCAGACTAATTTCATATGTGATTCTTTTTTAGTAAATCAATTAAGGATGCTGCCTTGACCGAGTATGTCTTCAAAAAGTGGCAGTAGTAATTCACCAATTCGAGAAATAGTCAGAGTTTGGGTATTTTAATAAGAGGTTCCTACTCAAGGATGGCCTTCACCTTCTGGTTCTTTATCATTAGTTTCCCATCTGCTATTTTATGGCCGAGGAACTCCATATTTCATTGAGTAAACAAGCATTTCTCTATCTTGAGGTAGAGTTTTCTCGTAGTGGTTGGAGGATTTGTCATAAGTGTCGGGCATGTTCCTCGAGGGTGGTGTTATACACCATAATATTGTCTAAGCACATGATGACGAAATGGTAAAGGAAGGGTTTAAAAACCTTATTCATAAGGGTGCAAAACGTGACTGGTGCATTGGTGAGACCAGACAGCATAATAAGGAGTTCAAAAGATACATATTTAGTCATGTATGCCATCTTTAGCTTATCTTATTTGGCGATACGCACTTGATAATACCCGAATCGTAAGTTGAGTTTGGTGAAGTACCACACGTTGCAAAGTTGATCGAAGGGATTTGCTATCAAGGGGATTGGATACTTGCTCTTGATCATGATCTTGTTGAGCGCTTGATAGTTAATGCACATCCGTAAAGAGTTATCTTTCTTCTTTTAGAAGAGGACAGATGAATCGAATAGAGCCTCTAAAGGGCGGATGTAGCTCGCGTCTTACAAGTTTTTAAGTTGTCTCTGCAACTCCTCAAGTTTGGGTGGAATCATGTGATAAGGCACCAAGGTTGGTGGTTT
Source organism: Luvunga scandens (assembly GCA_030449905.1). Taxonomy (NCBI): domain Eukaryota; kingdom Viridiplantae; phylum Streptophyta; class Magnoliopsida; order Sapindales; family Rutaceae; genus Luvunga; species Luvunga scandens. Next base: position 1,149,213 of record JASUUG010000696.1, read on the forward strand.
CGCACCTCGCTCCAGGTCGATTTTGTGATCTACCTCTCTTCGAGGTGAGAGCTTTTTTGGAAGCTTCGGAGGCATGACGTCTTTGAACTCGTCAAGGACTTCTTAGATGAGCAGAGTGACTTGGCTTACCGAATCTCTGTAATCATCTTCATCATTAAACTCCTTAATAGAGACCAAGAAGCTTGGGTCCTTCTGGAAAACCTTATTGAATTGCATGGCCGAGAGTGTTTTGTCCATGGTCTTGGCATGCTCTTTGGGAACCATGCATGCCTTACTTCCGTCAATGATGCTTAGGGAGTTCGTGGCCTGTAGCGAGAAGGCATGGATTTGGTTAAAGAATTCTATGTTGAGGGCCATCTTAAAGTTGTGCATGGACACAATAGAGAAATCGAGCTTTCCGTTCTACATCCTGGGCGTTACGCATATGCTTTGTGCAGTGCCCGTAATGGGTTTGGCAAGTGAGTTCACCAATTTCATGGTGTATCATTCCTTCATCACTTTGAGACCTAGACGCTTGGCCTTATCTTCTAAAATGAAGTTGTGCGTTGCTCTAGTTTTTAGTAATGTACACAATTTGGCCGTTGACAAATGTACTCACTTACACGAGCCCTTTCTTTGCAGTTGCTGATGGGTGGCTTTTGATTGCATTGAGCTGTTGGACAGAACCCATGCTAGGTTGGGGTTCCTTTGTCAACAATGTTGAGTGGCCCTTGAGTTGAGCAACAAGGGCACTAAGTAACTTATTTTCTGAATAGTCACGTGCCCAATGAGGGCCATTATATATGAAATATGGGCTTTGAGGATTGAGGGGCTATTTCAAATTTGATTTACTTTGCCTGCTCTTGCTGCTAGGAGGTTTTTTTCTGCCCCCATTCTTTGCGGTTGTGGCATCTATCCTTTCAGCCTTCTCTCTCACATTTTTCTTAGGTTGGGCAGAGTAATTGGCAAGTGATTTTGCAATAGCGATGACATCATCGAGAGTTTGGATGCCATACCTATAACGTTTTACCTTGGCCCAATTCTTGAGGCCATCTTGAAAGTAGAAGAGAAAATCCTTATTGGATATGTCAATTATCTTAAGCATTAGGGTACTAAAGTCGATGTAATCGCAAATGCTACCCATTTGCTTGAGCCTACGTAGGTGAGTTCGTACTTTTTTCTTCACGTTGTTTATGGTAAAGTGCTTGCGGAGTTCTCATTGGAACTCAGCCCATGTATTGATGGCGTATATGCCCTTGCCAATCTCGCCATGCTTCTACCACCACCATGGTTGTATGGCGCCTTGAAGGAATATGAGAGTAGTGCCTACTTTTGATGCCTTTTTAAGAGCACCTATGGTATTAAAGCATTGTTCTAGCTCGAAGAGAAAGTTTTCTATAATGGTGGCATTGCAAGCACCATCATAGGTGTTGAGCTTTGGCACATCGATACAGCGCACATCACTCGTGCTTGTGGAACCTGGGCTAAGTGTAAGTATGTGTTTGTTCTAAGCCCAATCCAAGCAGACCTCATCAAACTCCTCACGGATTGCTCGTAGCTCATTTTGCACGAAGCCATGTAGTTTTAGTAACTCATCATGCAATGTTGAAAGCTCCCTTCAGAGAGAGTCAACTTGTTCTTGCATGAGGGCTTTGGTGGCTACTGTGGATTCGCCATACTCACCCTTGAGACCATCGACTTTACCTCCAAAATGTCGAGGGTGTCTTAGATAGCGGATATAAAAGTTTCGAGCAGGCAACATAAGACTTCAAGGCATCGACGGAAGTGGCCTTGGACTTGCCGCGGGACTTAACTTCCCTCCTCCCTGCCACGAGTTGTCTTAAGTGACTTTACACCAACAACACCCTCTTGTGATGTGCTAGGAAGGTTGGCCATTGCTCACGAGCTAATTTGCGTGAGTGCAAACCTTAGCTTTGATACCACTTGTCACGGGATGAGTATTTTATAGAGCAACCTGTGCAGCACTTAGATGACTTCTAGCATGCAAGTCGTCAAGTAAACCTAGAAAACTTCTCAAATTAGCCAAGTAAGGATACTTGTGGAAATACTAGAGAAAAGAAAGAGCAATATGGCCAAATATAATTTTATTACTCACAAAGAGAAAATTACAAGAGAGCTTTTTGCAAGAAGGCTTAAGTGGCTTGTATGTTCAGTGTGTGTTCTGGAGGTGTAGTGTGTGTTGTGCAAAATTAGGGGTGCTCACCCCTATTTATGGTGTTGGATGCTAGCACTTGAAGCTTCTTAGCAAGTGCGTGCAACTTGCCTAAATATCTCTTAGGAACTTGAATGCAAAAGTGTAGAAAAATTTTAGGCTATTTATAATTGTAGAGAATTTTAAAATTTAGGCTGGACTTGGTTGATTTCTAAGTGCACCATGGTTGGTTAGTTGTGTTTGGTGGCCCAATGCTGAGCACACCTCGCTATTGAGTGCGTTCTACTGTTGGGTGGACTTTTGTTGAACGCAGCCGTGCACGCCAATTTAGCCTTTGTTTTGGGCGAATTTCAGCGGCTCGTGACAACTAGCATTCTTGTAAAAATAATATCCATATGTCGCATTGAAATTCGCCTAGTAAATTTCATTCCTTGTTGTAGCAATTGGGTTTTTTGTGATACTAAAATTGTCATAGCATTTAAAATCATTTCATTACCTATTGTGTCATTTTGGTTTTTTGCAACACTAAAACTGTCATAGGTTTTTAAATTATTTCTATTTGGAGGAGGGGTTTGATAGAAAGCATTTGTAAGACTTTCTTCAAGTGTAATAAACAAGAAAAATAGTTATTTTTAGGATAAATACCTTTGAAAATATACAAATACCCTTAGAAAAACTCATTTCCTAGGAAGTCATGCTATTGACCATCATTGTATTAAGTCACATTAGAAAAGCATAATTTTCAACAGGTTGTCGAAGAAAAAATTTATTTCCAATGGCAATGCCGCTGGAAGGGAAATCAAATGCCCTTGTAAATAATCCTTAAGAACCAAAAACTACATTTTTTTAATTTCATTTGTCTCTTTGGAAAGGGTATTAACTGCCATCGAAAATGAGATTGGATAACCCAAATGATTACTACTCCACCCGTAATTTGCCTTAAAAATTGCAAGATACATATTGGAGTATGCTTTTTTCTTTTATTTAATGCCTGTCTAATTTATTTAATATTATTATTCTCAAGCTTTTTTTTAATGTCTAATTTATTTAATAGTATTATTCTCAAGCTTTTTTTTAAGTATCTATAATTACCAATGCACTTAACAAAACAGTAATAGTAACACAAAAAATACATTAATGTAGCTTCATTAATTTAAAAAAATTCACAAAGATCACATTCACCAACCAAAACAACAACTAAATATCAATTTTGATAGTAGATTTTCCCAAAAAAAAAAAAAAAAATTGATAGTATGTTTCCAAGCATCATCCAGCACATCTTCTTTAGTTTTTAAAACTTCTTCTTGATTCTTTAAAATGTTTTGTTAAAATAATAAACTTTTGACAAAAACTATCACCTAAAACTAGAGACATTTATGTTGTATTATAAAAAATCAATGACTAAATATGCAGAAGCATACTTGAATCTACAATGATGAATTACCCTCTAAACCCTTATGGTTAGCCTTTTAGATCAATATTTTCTCTTAGAGAATTCTTTAAGTTTTTCATTACACTTTTTCAATCAAAAGATAATAGAATGTCATGTTTGACCTAGGGACCATAACCACTTATATAAATAACTTTCCTGTTATCTTTAGGCATTCTTATTTCAACCTATTATAAAAATAAAAATTACACTTAAGTCTCCCCACATTAATAAAATCCCATATCTTGTTAGATACATTAAAGCCTAAATTATTGAATACCTTAATAAATCACTTTTATTTAGGCTTAACCTTATAAAACAGTCTCCAACACATAATTATTCATATATAAGCTCAACATTGAATTTAAGATCCAACAATATTGGATTAAGGATCCAACAATTTCCCATTTGGACTATATGTGTAACCTTATAATTATGCATTGCAAAAACAAGCTTAACTGGACTCATCAATAGTCGCTATGCCAACACAACTTAATGACATAGATCATAATGTGGATTTGTAGCATGGTAATTTCATGCAATATGGTCTCCTATTTTCAAATGGTCTATCTTAAACCTTAATGAGATCAAACCATAACAAAATCAAAATGTAAACCTTATTTTTGCAAAAAATAATCTTAAACATACATAAACTGAAATAATTAAAAATTGTTTTTATCATCAAAGCATCTATGATCACAAACTTATACTAAAACTAAATATCCTATAAAAAGACAACAGCTGTAAGAGTAGTGTGCTCATAAAATATTTTGGATAGCATTCCCTTAATAAGTGGATCTGCAATCATGGAGTTTATGTCAATGTGCTCTATAGACAATTATTTATTTTGAACTCTTTCTCTAACAACTAGAAACTTAATGTCTATATCTTTCGACTTTGTCGAGCTCAGTTGTTATTGGAATATAGCACTGTTGATTTATTGTTACAAAATAACTTAAGTGCTCTATCAATAGCAATGGAAATGGGTCAGGTCAAGCTCAAGCCCAACCTAATTATTGAAATAAAAAGCTCGACCTGAAGGAAAACTTGATCATTTGCATTTATAACCAAAATTGTTTTTAAGATTATACAAATAAAAATTTGCATAACCTCAAAACTATTTTTTTTTGAAGATTTTTAAGTAATTCAATTTTTTAAAAAATGGATATAACCTTCCTATATATTATTAAAATTTAAATGTATTAAAACTGATAGGAAATAATGAGATAATGCACAATTAGTTGGCTGGTGGTGGAATAGAAGCTAAGTGTAGTTGTGCACGATAGCTAAGAGCAGGCGATAATGGGTTAATGGTGTTGGTTGATTGTAGCTAGGGAGCATTGGCACAGCAGATTCACGCCGAGCAGTTGACGGTGTTGGTTGATTTACGGTTTGTGAGTTTGGTACTTTGGTTTTGTGATTTGAGATTGAGAAAGTGTGTAATATGTTCATGTAACTAGTGTGAGTATGGTCCCCAAGGGCGTAGCCGAGTTGGTTGGCAGTGCAATATGTCGGTCCTTACTTATGTGGACTCGGGTTTGAGCTTTGGGGGTGATGAGGGAGGTAAAAATTGATTTGGGCTTGCTCACCCCCTTTTCCTTTAAAAAAAAAAAAACTAGTGTGAGTGTGAGTAAGGGCTATAATCGATAATTGTAAAATTTTCTGGGCTATAACAAAGTTAGATGAAACATGAAAGGTCCCGAATATAAGATGCACATAAAAGAGGTGAATTAATGTTATTTTTCATGTTTTTTTTTACTAGTGCGGCCTCGAAATATATGTAATTCAACCATTTTTTTTTTAAATTGATCAATTGTCGGTAGCTACTTGCACAAAAGGTCAATTCATAATATTAGAGATCTCAATAGTTGAGTTCAAGATTGAGTCCTAATTATTATGTGTCAATCATTTATCGGATAAAAAATATCATAACTAATAAAATTAATATTCCACTATTTAATAAATAAATGTTACATGAATTAGAATTCAAATTTGAAACTCAACTGTTAAAATCTTTGGCACCACTCAAAAATCAACAAATGATGAATAAAAGCTTTTTTGTCAAGCTCTAATTCTAAGGATACTAAAATAGCAAAAAGTACAAAAATTAAAAATCTAAAGCTATAAAATTTGAATTTTTGATGAGTTTTTAAGCACGAAAGGGGAAGTAATTAATTTGTGAGGAAAAAGATATTCTCACAATAGTGAGAACAACATTGAGTATAGAAAGGTGCGTTTTGTTGAAACAAAATTGTAAAAAATTCAAATATTAAAAATTGATCCTTAACACCTGTTGTCCTTTCCCTTGAATTTCATTAGATATGGCTTTTGAAACTAGTATCGGAGCCTCAAAAATGATTTTTGGGTAAAAATAAAAATAAAATATGAATAGTTCAATAATTGATGCATGATATAGAAAATGGTATATGCAATTAGAGAATCTAATGAGATACTATATAGGTGATATGATGGATAGACAACCTGAACCATTAGTAATTTCAAAAAATATAGAAACTATTAGGTTACCACTTTCTGTTTACAGACAAAGAGGATTTACTTACAGAAGATTTCAACCTCTTGATATGATCAACGATTTAGATATAAGGGGAAATAATCAGTTAAGTTGGATTTCTTTATATTTATTAATAAGTTAGATAACCGTAATTTATCTATAAATGATATCAAAAGGGCAAATGAAATATTAGAAATTAATAATTTCAATGAAGAAAATATGAAACAAATTAAAAGATTAAGAGATCAAATAAGTAAAGAATTTGATCAAATTAAACAAATGATAAGAAATCTTAAGATTGAAGTTCAAAAATATATTAAAACAAGAAATTGTTAACACTATGAATAGAAATTCAATACATGTAAGATTAAATAGGTTAGAAGTTCAATTAAATGAGATTGAAAAATTGTGGAACAACTTGGCAATAAATTTTCTATAAACATATATAGAAAGCTTCAAGAAAATTGAAGTATAGAAGACAAATAATAACATGGAAGACTTACTCATTGTAATTCAAGAACATAAAATCTTTTAAGATACTATAATTTACTTTAATGAAAATAAAAATAATAATGAAATTCAATCGTCAAGACCAATATTTAACAAAATACAAGAAAACAAAAAATTAATAAGTTTATGAATGATAAGCGAAAACACAAATCATGGATTAAAAAACTATGTAAGATAGATGATGATTCTAAATCTGATGAAAACGATGATGTATTTATTAACTTATAAGATATTGAAAGTATAATAGACCATCTAAATATGAATGAGGCAAAGGCAAGAATTTATGAACAAGGTAAATTTAGTAATAGAGCTTCTTGTATTAGGGGAGAAATATCAACTTATGAAGACCACATAGTTATTATTTTAGTTCTAGTAAACCTAAAAAAGAATATAAAATTGCAGGAGACAAGAATATAAAGATAGACCAATTAGCCATGATGGAATACAATTAGATATAGACTTCACTAAAGATAGAGATAAAATAACAACCGCTTGAGTTAAATCAATGAAAATTGTTCTTGCATTTAACAATTCTAGAAATAATTGTACAAAATTCCTTAAAACTTCATTTATAGGAATAGTAGGTCAATGGTTTATGGGATTGAAAGAAAGAAATAAAAATAAGGTATTATATGGAGAAAATCCTAATCCATATGAAACACAAGAATAAATCTTAAATAGATTTGAAAATAAAATAAGCAAAGAGTTCGTAGAAGAAGATTTGGAAGTTAATTTTAGCAAGAATTAAAAAGATGAAGATTGGATACAAAAGATAAAATTAGAAAAATAAAATCTAGTGATAAATCCAAGATTGGATATATTCGTATTAGAGGAATTCAGATTGTGGTAAAAGCTCATTTTAAAGAAGGTATACATTGTCCAATAAATATAGCTCTACTAGAAAATACAATAAAAAAATTGAAAACATGCACTCTTTGGAATAATACAAGGAAATCTTAGCTATAAAAAATTGATATTCAAGATTTACTCTAAATAGTCCATAAGTTTGAAAGATAGAAATATAAACAAGACTTTAACATTAAGTCACGATTTCAAATATTTTGATATAATGCATAACAGATCTTATCCTTATGGCATAGCATATGCCATAGAATGTGCATTAACTAATTTTAAGAGAAATTGATTTACCAAAAGAACAAGAGATAGATTTGAGAAGTAAACCTACTTTGATTAGGGGAAGTGCCACTAAAACTATAGAATATACACTAGAAGGAAAAATAATTTTAGGGAATAAAAAATCATTCTTTATATTTAAAAAAGAACAAGAATTAAATAAAACACAAATTTTATTAGATGTAGCCAACTTGTGATACTACCATCACATGAAATATTGACAATAGTTAGAAGGAATGATCAAAACCTAAATATCAAAATTGATATAATAATGAAAAGTCATGACATGAGACTTTTGCTATCATAGATACAAGAGCAGCAAAATCTTATGTAGATGCTAAAATAATTAAATACTTAGAAAGAAGAATTCTAACTGAACTGCATACGAATGTGGCATATTATGGAGAAAGAAAGTCGCTTAATCAATATTGCGAAATACCTTTAAATATTAAAGTGATAAAATTCATTTTTCCTTTCTTCATTGAAATAGAATACACAAGAAAAAAATTACCCTGTTATTAGGAATAAACTTTTGACACAATGAGACAAACCATATCAAGATAAATCTAATTCTTTATAGTATATATAGAAGTGATTATACCATATTATAAGCATAAGCCAAAATGGATCCATGTTTTAATTGATATTGGTTCAAGAGAAAATTTAGCTAATTCTAGAATTTATCAAAAGTCCTATTGGAAATATAATAAACCATTAATAGGACAAGGAGTAAACTAACAACAAATTACTTTAGGAACTTGTAGAATTGAAGCTTTAATACAAGAAGAAAATTATGTTCTAAGCATACCAATATTTTGGTCTTACGATCATATAGGAGCATATATACATTTAGGGGTTAATTTTCTTCGCCAGTTCATTTTTATAATGACTAATGAATCAATTACTCTTGAAACATGTGATCACTTAATTATAACACCAAGGATTTATAATCCTATTAGATAAACTATTCAAAAATTCCATTTTTGAGGCAACTAGAATGGTGATTTCAATATAAAAATCAATCAGATCATATCCGATTATGAAAAAATCATAGCAAAACTTGATAAAATTTGGTGAATATCCAACTTAATTATGGATAGTTGATAAAACTTATGACAAAATTGAATTAAAAGATCCAAATGTTATCATAAGAGTCAAGCCTATAAGATATGGTCAAGAAAACAAAATATAATCTAATGAACAAATGAAAGAATTTTTAGAGCTTAAGATTATTCGAGAATTTAAAAGTCCACAAAGTAGCCCAGCCTTTATGATTAGGAATCATGGAAAAATTAAATGACGAAAAGCCGTTATGGTTATTAATTATAAAGAATTAAATGAGTATAACAAATTTGACGGATAATTTTTACTTTATAAAGATACGTTAGTTACCTATATAATTAATAAAGAGATATACAACAAGTTTGATTGCAAATTTACCTTTTGGCAAATCAAACTCGAAGAAGAAAGTATACACCACTTACTGTATTTAGTACACGTCAAGGATAATATGAATGGGCTTTGATGCCTTTTGGATTAAAAAATGTCATAGTATATGTAGATGATATATTAATATTTTCTAATAATCAAATGGATTATATCCATCATCTTATTTCTTTTGTGAAAAAATGAAAGAAACACGGGGATTGCTTTCTAAAAAGAAAGTTGAGATAATGAAACTGAGAATAGATTACTATGATTAATCAAGATGCAACTTCATATTCCTAACAAATATTTATTTCTTGATAAGATAGAATCTAAAGAACAAATTCAAAGATTTCTAGTATGTCTTAATTATGCTGAAGGAGCAAAAGAAAGGCAACCTTTATAAAGATTATTAAAGAAAAATGATGCAAATTTTTGGGAAGATCTCCTACAAATTTTGTGAAAAGATTAAAAGAGAAATGTAAATATCTATCAAGATTAGGATTTCTAACAAGTAGTGATAATTTAATTCTTGAGATAGATGATTTGACAATCACTGGAGAATAATGTTAAAAATAGATCAAGAAAAGATTTGTAGATGTATGAGCAGAGCATTTAAAACCATAGAAAAGAATTATTGTGGTAATGAAAAGGAATTGTTAGCTATTAAAAATGGGATAGCTAAATTTACTTTCTTTTTATTACTAAAGAAATTGAAAGTGAGGTTTGATAACAGTCAAATCAAAAGATTTATGCTTAACAAATTACCTCATTTACCTTAATATAGGAAATTAATTAGATGGCATTAACTCATTGTAAAATATGCTTTTGAATAGAATATATCAAAGGATCTAGTAATTGTATTGCATATTTTTTTTAGCAGAGAATACAATGGAAAAGAACTTTGCAAAATATTAAAGGGCGTAAAGATGTGCTCTAAAGGTCAAGAATTGCTTCACAAAGGCAATTTGATAATTTATGATGTGGTTGCCATGATTGATGATGCCCAAGAAGAGTCAAGTAAACTTTGTTAGACAAATGTTTACAAAATTGAATGATATATTAGCAATATGCTAAAACATAGTTCATTTCAAGAATCAAAATGAGGCGCAGGTTACCTATAATTCTTCATAGAATTTAAAGACAAAAAATCCATAGCATTTTCTCATAAATATTGATTGTAAAGATCAGTATATCAAGTGACAAGGTTCTTAAAGCATTTCACAGAGCTTGAAGCCTCAATGTAACATAGTGGACACTTTAATTCAATGGCCAAAATCCCAGATTATGATTGTGCTTGTAAATATAATGGAATCAATAAATTAGCATATGGGATTCGTCTTAATCAAGTTATATAACTACATCATTCAAGGTTATACCCAAGAATAATTGCATACTAGGAGCTAATCCAGAAATAATAAAAAAAATATGTTTGAATAGGCGTTCGCTTCTGTAACTAGATAACTAGCGCTTACGACGTTTAGGGAGTAAAATATTTTCAGGAACAAGCAAATCATAATGATTTTTATTTCGATCAGAGGGCAATATGAATGTTCTATCATGTTCCATGAATAGGCTTACTGTCTTTGGGATCTGATGCTACACTGCTGCTCAATACTTTAGGGGATCAACTTTATTTTTATGGTTTTGTTAACCTTATTTATGTTAGTGAAAATTACAAAGGGCTAGAATTATTTCTAGAAAAGACTAAAGAAGCTATTGTCAGCTTAAAAAAAGTATCCAAGATAGAAGAAACAATTTTGATCAAATTCCTTACTGTTTACCTAGAGTACTGGAATAAAAAATGGTACCCAGCACAACACATGATATAAGTTAGAATTAATAGCAACAAAGTTAATCCTACCGTTGATATAGATCAAGTCTTCAATGGCTATGATCTTAAACAACTTGAGCCAAAAACTCTTGCCAACAAAAGGGCAATTAGAATGAAAGTCCTTTGTGAACAGCTCGAAAGGATAAGTGAAGAAATGATGTGGCTCCACCATGTCACTCAAGGATATATTATATTTTCCTAAAGTAGAAAGAAATTTTGATTGCATGCAAGGTCATCTTGAAAAAGCAAAACACTAGATATGAAAATCTTGAGATGTTTAGACATGAAATGCACCATGAGATATTTAAAGTGTTTAGGCATTAATCAAATTATAGGTTTTGCTACAAAAGGTCAAAAGAAAGATCTAACGAAGAAGATATGTCACTAGATAAAGACCTTATAATAGGCATGCAATGGGGGATCATTGAAGCGTAAAAGATGCTAGCTAAAAGCACCAATAATGTTAGAGAATTCTCACAATCAAGCAACTTCCTTATTAAAACAAATGAACTCAATACTTATTGCACTGTTTTTTATTTATTTATTACATAAGGGAAGTTTTCTAACTTCTTGATGCATAAACTAAAGAGGAGAAAGGGTATTTATATATTAAACAAACTAATCATAACCATACATCACTTTACCTACGTTAATCTCAACCACACATCTAAATACCACAAATCTTACCTACTAAACTTACAATCACAAATCTTACTACCACCGAAGCTCACCTAACTTAGAAAGTCTATGAGATGGGCTAGGCTTTGTGTTTTTTGGACTTGGATAAAGAACAAGTTTATGAACCAACACCCCTTTTTTCTCTTGCTTTTGTGTTTTTTAGACTTAGAAAGTTTTTGTCTTTTAGACTTTGGCAATCTCTTGCTTTTAAGCATGCTTCTTACATTGTTGAAGATGGTTTTATTCTTCTTTTTTGCTATGCCATTTTGTTAGGGGGATTGCAGAGCAGTCAAAGGACAACAAATTCCATTTACTTCACAAAACTCTTGGAATTCTTTGGAAGTAAATTCTCTTCCTCGATCAAATCTTATGACTTTAATCCTATGCTAACTTTCTTTTTCTACTACAACTTTAAACTTCTTAAAAGCTTCAAAAACTTCTTATTTCTACTTCAAAAGATACACCTAAGTTTTTCTTAAAAAATTATCTATGAATAAAATGAAGTTGTTATTTTTACCAAGGGAGCTTAACTTAATTGGTCTGACACATCAATATGAATAAGCTTGAATGGCTTTTGAGCTCTTGAGTTTGACTCCTTTGGAAAGCTCTTCTTAAGCTTCTTGACAAGTAAACATCCTTTACAAAGTTGATTAGGATGATTAATTAAAGGTAAGCCTTTCACGATGTTCTTCTTTTATAGCAGTTCTAGTCCTTCAAAGTTGAGATACTCATATCAAATATGCCAAATCTAGGTTAGATCTTCATGACAAGGCTTAAGACATATTACAACATCATTCTAAATATTTAAAGGAAACATTATATTCATCAACATTTTTACTTTTCTAATTATGTTTCCTTTATCATCTCTTACAAAAAGACTATATTATTTTAAGTGAACATCTTACCCTTTTTCCAATAATTGACCTAAACTGAGGATGTTACTTTTCATACTGGACACATAGTAAACATCTGAAATTAATTGGTGGCTATCATTTTTTACACGATAAAAATGTTACTTTTGCCTTTCACTAGTATGTTTAAATCATCTCTACAAGTGACATTGCCATTCATAGATTCATGTAGTTCTATGAACATGCTTTTGCTGCTGCTCATGTGATTGTTAGCACCTATGTCAAGATACCATGTATTTTCTTGACCTCCATTGGTGTCATTGTGTACTAGTAGAAGTGTACCATCTTTGTCATTCTTCTTTTTAACATAATTCATTTTCTCATCAATTCTGTTACTTGGTGCTCTATATTATAAAGCTTAAACTTTTGACAATTATAGCATTGTACTTGAGATTTGTTATATCTCAATCTTGGATTACCTTTGCCTCATCTTTTGGTTAAGTTTTTTCCTTTTTTTATAATTAGAGTTGTTGTTGTTGAAATTCTAATATCGTCCATGACCATGATTTCTACCTTGTTCTGTGCCTCTACCTTGGACATACTATCTTTTGTTATTGTCTAAGCTTTCTTCCTTTTTCTTTGAATTGACTTTCATCTTGAGGAGTTGTTCTTCGATTTTACGTTTCTTGTTTTGTTTTTCTTCATAGGCTTGCAACTTACCTTGAAGTTGCTTAATCGTCATAGCCACTAAATCTTTTATTTCCTTAATTGTCACAACAATATGATCAAACTTCAAATCCACTGAACGAAGTATCTTTTTAATGATCTTTACTTCGTTTCGTTCTTCATCATATTTTATTCATTCATTAGTAACAGTCACAACTTGAATAATATAATCTAAAATAAATTCAGATGCCTTCAAATGTAAGGATATAAATTCTCATCTTGATGTTTAGAGACGAACCTTTTTAATTTATTTTGCTCATTTTTAAGAGGTCTCTAACTTCTTCCATGCTTCTTTTGAGGAGTTTACATTAGCAATCTTTTTGAAAACATCTTCATCTAATGATTGAAATATGAGATGCTTTGCTTTATTTTTTTTCCTTTTTAAATCTTTCAAATTCTTCTTTTGTGTTGTAGTAAAAGTTACTTTACTTTCTGGCATAATAAAGCCTTTTCTTATGATTTCCATACATCATGTGCACCCAATAGAGTCTTCATTTTGATACTATAGTTGTCAAACTTGCTTCTTTTTAATTGTATAACTTGAAATGACATCATACCACCATTTTTCATAATTCACAAATTGAGTGAGAATTTGGAGATTTTGAATATATAGATAAATCCAGAACGTTGAAAAATGTTAGGGGAGACTTGGATCAAAAGTTGAATTTTGTGGTCAAAGTCAACAGTCAAACTTTATCTCAGTCAACAGTCAACGACTCGGTCAACCAAGTCAATTAGGTGCGACTCAGTGGATAGTAAAACTAGCTTTGGCTCAGTCAATAAAAATAGATTTAGCTTGGCTCAACTTGATGAGTTGACTCAAATTAACTCTAAAAACTTCCAACAGCAATTAGCGGTGCATTTGGTCTCCGATCAATCTGATTTTTGTAGTGTTTTGTTGAGCTCTTCAATTTGATATGCTATACTACTATGTGGAACATTGATTTACTAGCTTTCATATCACTTTGTTTGAAAATTATAACAATCACGCAACTTTTTTATTAAAACAACTCAACTCAACACTTATTACACTTTTTTTTTTAAATTTATTTATTAGACTAGAGAAGATTTCTAACTTCTTGATGCATAAACTAATGAGGAGAGGGGGTATTTATAAATGAAACAAACTAATCACAACCACGCATCACTTTAACTGCAACATAAATTTGAATCACACATCTAAGCACCACAAATCTTACCTACCATCGAAGCTCACCTAACTTAGAAAGTTCTATGAGATGGGTTAGGCTTTGTGTTTTTTACACTTGGATAAAAAATATGTTTATGATCCAACAAATAATTCAAAGAAAAAGAATCCAAGGGAAAAGATAAGCCTCATCAATATCCTTATCTCTAAAAGTAATCATGTGAATGCGATAATAAAACGAAATAATAATAATAAGAGGATGACAACATTCCTCAGTAATATAGAAAATGACAATACGGAGAAAGAGTCATCTTATCTTTAGAGAATCTACCATGAGGATGCAACACGTATCATGTAAAAGGAGATAATCTTATCCATTGTGGAGCTATTGTGGTGCCAACATGGACCAATCTGTGGTTGGTAAGAACTAACAAATCTATTCCAGAATGCTAAGGAATAGAACATTGGTTAATACTTTTGATTATCATCTTATATTTTTGCACAAACGAAAGCATGTTGAGCCTTGATTGTTTTGTAGAATGTTAAAATATGAAGTGATAATAGTAACTAATTTTATATAAATGGAAAGATTAGTTAATAAATTTTTAGATACAATTGATAACCTAGATTTTAGTCAAAAATATCAAGTTATTAATTCAATAGAGATTTTTAAAACTCAATTAATTATAAGTAAACGCTTATATAAATATATGAAGAGGATAAACATTGAAGATAACAATGAAATATTTGACACCTTTGAGGAAGAAACTAGGATAGCATTAGTATAATTTATTTTACCAATCTTGAAATAATTCAAAACAGATACAACACAAATAACAAGACTCAAGATCATTCATATGAACAATTAAATAATAGATAATAATAATAACAATAATAATTATATGAACTTTTTAATTCATAATTCTGAATTTAGATTACAAGATTTATGTGAAAACTTTGATGACATGTATCTTGGATGGTAAAATATATTAGAAATATATTTGGTTTACGTCTCAAGAAAGATAAGGAATTATTAACTATATATTCAGAATTCACAAGTCTTTATAAATATGATAAACATTTAGATCTTTTAAAAAATACAATAAAAATTTAAAAATTTTAAAAAAAGAGGCAGAAGATATGGAAATAGAAATCATCCAGCTTTTCAAAATCAATAAAACACGCTTAAAAGAAAGCAAGGCCAGGTAGGAGTAAAATCCTTGAATTATATAAATTTTTACAATTTCACAAGACATATAGAAAATATGACCAAAAAGCCCTTTCGGTGTTTGATTCGGTGGTGCTTAGCTCGGTGTGAATATCAGCACTGAATTTGTTAAAGCAACGTAGGAGTTATTAATCGTTTTCGCAATAAAAGTTTAATTAATAATTGGCTCTTATTATTATACAATTCTACGATCCCGGGTTATCATATACACAAAATATTCCATCAAAAAAAAAATTGAAGCTCTGTTACCTTTTTAACAAGAATCATTGATCACATAACAAATATATTTAATTACCTGATCTTTTTGTCGTTATTTATTATTCTTTTCCTTGTTCTTCAACATCATTGGATGCATTTCCACGCATCTAAGTAATATCTCCTCAAATGCTTCTTCTTCACAGGGAATTTCGAGTGCTCCTTCTTGTTCATATCCATATTCTTCTGCAACACTATCCATCAAAACCCTAAATTCTGGCATTGATAAAACGGCCATTGGAATGACGAATCTACGCAGTTCTGGCCCAACGTACACTGCCAAGAACCCTTTGGGAACTCGTTGGACAGATTTTTGATCTCGTCTTTCATTGGATAATTGTCCCAGCAATAGCATCTTCTCCAAGTTATCATCATAATCTGAAGGTTTATGTTTTTTCCCATGGTAATATTCCACCCAAAATGGCCATAGCCGGATGATTTTCTTCGGTTTTTTCATGAAGCGCGCTCCACGAATTTTTTTGATGGGGTACATAATTACTGTATATAAATGTATATATGGATTAATGTTGAAATTTTGGAGAATTATATTTTAATCAATGATTGTAAATGTATATAAACATCATGAAAAAAGGAAAACTGAAATAATAAAAAGTTATAGCAATATTAATTACTGGCTGCAAAAAGTAAATTTGACAAGAAGGAAAAATAGTCTAGCAAAATTATTTTTGTTGTCTGCAAGCGATAATATTTTGAAACTGATGAATGTTTTTGCATTTTGAAGTACAATGCAATAGCGTATGAAAATGGGGGGAGATAATAGAGCTTTTCTCTAGGAGAAAATAATAAACGAAATGCTCGGTTTGATGTAATATTAACTGTGATTGCTAGAGAAATTTGACTAGAGTCAAAATTAACAACAAAAATAGTTAATTGAGACCACAATATTTAAAATCTTTGTTAGCTCCACCACATAGTTTATAATATTGGTTCATATTAATTAGCGGCGCTGTGAACTATTTTCGGCGGCTGTTGCAAATGGGAGGTCCTTTTATGCATCGAGCTTGATGGATCTTATTCTATTGCAGTTTTATATGGCATGAATATAATGCTAGGATTTTCTTATGATTTACAATTTCAAAATTGTCTGTATATAAATGAATGTTTCCACATTTGGTTTAAGCTGTGTGTGTTTTTGACTAAAACTAAATACAATAAAGTAGCTAGTATGATCAACTTTCATCAATTCATGTGATAAATACTAAAAAAAATTGTATTCAATGGATCACTCTATGATATTGTTATAAAAATTACAGTATTAATAGTGGCATAAATAGCCATTAGATTTAATCAACAGTTTACAAAATTAAAAGTTAGTTAAGATAATATTTTGCTTTCAAATATTTAAAATTTAATTTACTAGTTAGCAAATCCATTGCTTTCAATTATTTAAAATTTCATTTACTAGTTATCAAATCCATTGAACATTTTTTTTAAGATTAAATAACAAACAAGAAACAAGTACAGGCTACTGAAACTTCTATATTTCTCTTCAAAAAATATGTACTGTAATATTAACACAACTCAATCTTAGTTTATCATCTTATTATGATCTCTTCTTCAACAAAAAATTAGAAGATTAATAAATGCTGCAACAATTAATTCAACCCAATCTTAATCAATGAGTAATTTCAAACAAAAATTAGAAAATGAATAAAACTAAGAATTCAAAATTATATAGTTCCAATTATATCTAAATGTCAAAGAGGATCTTTGTTAACATATTTGTTCAAGATTAAATAATTCATATTTTTTTATTTATACATCTAAATGAATATGCGTATTTGTACATTTAATTTTTAATTTTGTTGAGGATTTAAAAAATATTTGTTAAATAATAAAAAATAAATTATCCCCATGAATTTGAATATTATCTTTTAATTATTAAGTAATTAGTTATTTATCTAAATTAAATTAATGGTGATGATTACTACATTTAAATCCAATGGTCCATAATAACCTCATTGTCAATATTGTAAAAATTCATACAACATAAAAAAAAAATCCTAATAATAATAATAAAACAGTTGCATGAATTCATATTTGTGTGACTTCCTTAAGGGAGGTACGGGACATATAAAAACATCAATTTAGGTTTTGTTCGCCTCTCTATTTCTAAAATTAATAATACTAATATTAATATTTGTATGACTAGCATTTCTATCGAATGGGTTTGACCCATACAAATAAATAGGTCTTAATGCATTCTTGAAACTATCATTAAAATTATGAATTAGCCACATAGTTAACCTATTTTCAAGCTTATGTAGCTTGTCTGAAGAATTTGTTGGAACAACATATTTTTTGTCATCACCCAAGTGATCCATTTTATCATATATTATCTAGCCCTTATCGTTTAGAGTGTCGACTTCTGTTTTGTCCAAGAACTCCTTCTCTACACAATGATTCCCGGTGTCCGAATCTTTTATCACAACTGGTTTATGCACCTGACTCGGCGGAAAAATCCAAGTAGAAGATATGGAGTGTGATTATTTCCACGTTTCAAGTAAGATTAATGAGAAAGGCTATACATTTGAGTGGAGAGATGTATTATATAGATATATTGGGGCGAATATTTTCTTTTATTTTTTTCATTTTTTTCATGGAGAGAATAGTTTTTAGAGTCTGATTAAATATTTTGTTTTGAAAGGATTCACATGCTGAACACTGGATCGATAGTTAAGATTTGAATTTATTACTCAACACAAAATCAGTTATAAATTTTTAGTCATTTCATCCAGTATCCAGCATAAAATCAACAAAGAATTTAAATCCATTTGACAGTATTAAATTGATTTGACACAGGAAAATCAGCAGCAGCAATTTGCTGGATTTAAATTCATTGGACACAGGAAAACACATATTCCTCAAATCACGACAATGCAAATAATAGAGGCTGCAATTCGATCCTTATAACGAGTATTTAATTGAGTCCCGATTGGTTGCCAAAAAAAAAAAAAAAATTTTGAGTCCTGATTGCACTCAAATTGAATCACCCTAAAGTCACGCCAGGTCCACGTCTACAAATTCTTTCATCAAGGATACATTCATTCATATTGAATCGCATGTATCAATTCTAAGGCTTATAATTAGATGGTATTCAGCTGCAAGGACTGAGGAGAGGAGAGGAGAGGAGAGAAAAAGAGAGGAGGGGAGAGAAAAGAAGAAAAGAGAGGAGAAGAATTTAAGTTTTTGTAAGTAATCTAAATGGAAAGGAATTGTATTTGTTTGAATAATTTTAACCTTTGACTATTAATATTTATTATTAAAATTTTAATGTTTAACCCAATATATTATTTTTAAATGAACTATTTTTTTAACACAAATAATTTATTTTCAATTTTTATTATTTCTTTAATTTGAATTTTTATTTAAAAATAAGGCGTCCCCAGAGACCCTGTTGGAACTGCCCTCATCGAAAACAACTCAGGACCATTTTTCGACACACGAGTTCACTAGACTGATCAAAACTTTTACATCTATTCATCTGGGGCACTAGTCTTGCCTTATAACTTGTCAATCGCTGTAAGTAGTGATATTTAGATGAATTCGAAAACTTTGATCGAAATTTTGATCAATGGGCCAGCAATTTTTTAGGCCGAAAGCAATGTTAGCACATGGATCAGCTGTGCGCGAATCCAATGGTACCAACGGTGATGACAGACGTGCGCATGTTGGTGGCGACAGCGCGGTTCGGCAGCAGCAAGTGGCTATTCGGCACTTCCGGTTTTTTTTTAATATATTTTTATTTTAAAAAATTAAATAAATTATAAAATAAATCAATAATGTATTGGACAAAAGCAATTATAAATGATAATTATTTAACAACAATAAACGATTAAGTAAAAATCCTAAAAGGGACAAATTTGAAAATTTTAATTTGTACTTGAACAGGAATTTAGATTTTTTACTTCTTAGTGAGAAATAAAAACCCTCAATTTGAAAAAAAAAAATTGAAATTCTGTAAAAATTAAATTCACTATGTCATGGCGAGCAGGAAATAATTTCGATTTGCTTTACCTTCGCCCAACGGAACACGACTGTGGGCCGTTTCTTGCTTGGCAATACTCTTTTGTACATTTATATTACTGTTAATATTTGTTGTAATAGAAACAAGATATTGTTTATTCAATACGGTCTTGTACTTCATTAATCTAGACCCATAGTTTTTCTTTTTTTCAAAAAATAAATATTATATATTTATTTAACACAAACTGCACTTCCTTTAGCATTATTTATATTTAGTTTTCTCTGGTACTTTAACATTATTTATCTAATTTTTTATCATTTATCAAAAAATAAATAGAGATTACGGGTCGAAATATTTAAAAGAAAAAAAGAGAAGGTTTGAATTGCCATTTTCCTTGTCGAAATATTTAAAAGAAAAAAAGAGAAGGTTTGAATTGCCATTTTCCTTCATTCATCATATGTTCTAGAGAATAAAGTTTTCATCAAATTTGAGTTTCAAAATAATAATTTCTTTTTTTAGCTTTAATTTTAGGCAAACCTTAAGTAAATGTATATCAATCAAAGAAAACCGATAATATGATTATATAATATATTTTTTATATTTAAAATAATAATTAAATTACTTCTATACGACACCGTAATCCTCCCGTCTCTGGTAAACTATCATCGATGGGACACGGAAATCTAACAAAAGTTGAATGACAATCCCTGGGGATCGATTTCATCGAGAATTTAGCAAAATATATATCAATAAATGACGTAATGATATAATTCTTGACATATGTGCATGTCATAATATTCTTGATTATTGGTATTTATGTATGTCATGATACTTTTTGAATGTTAATGATATAATATTCTTGCTTTTTTCTGAATGTTAATCATATAATGATCTTGATCCTTATCATTTATAAGTGCATTACATAATTAATGGTGTTCAACCACTCATTCAAGCAATTTGTGCATCTAAGAATGACATCAATTAAGAAGGATCTTCCTGTGGTTCCCACAATTATATCTAGTTTAACTTAAATTTGAACTTTAATAAATTTTCTGAATTTAATACTATTAAATTTTCTAAAATTAATGTTAATTGAACATAATAGTGTCAAAAGGGTTAAAAAATTAATCAAAATTACGTTGTTTTGTGTTCTTTTTATTTTTTGAAATGTAATCAAAACATGTAATTTTAGATATGTTTTTGTCATCCTTTTATCAGCATTGTGTACATATATCATTTTTCATTAATCGTTTTTCATTAATGTATTATTAATAGGTTTTGTGTAAAATAATTCAATTAAAAATAAGATCGTACCTCCAATAATAGTTGGACAAGCTTTAAGTGTTCTCTACATTCACTAAATTTCATAATGTATCTTGTGCCTACTCCTTTTTATATCCTTTCTCCTGTAATGGAAAACAAGTTCTTACCAAGTATAAATTTGGCTAGATTAGGGATCCTTTATACAATAGTATTTTGTAATTTAAAAGGCTTTACAATTCCTTCCATCAAAGAAGTAATATTAATAAGTTTTATCACTTCTATTGCAAAAGTGGTTGGTAATCTCTTGCATATCCCTTAAAACAATTGGGTCAATAATACGAGTTTACCTATTTATTTATACAAACAAGTGACTTATCATGTGGACCACATAATGAAAATTTTTACATTTTTTTCACTTGGTCCACATGGTAGATGAAGATTCAACTCATTGTTGGATCCTTAATTTAACATTGGGTTTATATGTGAATAATTATGTGTTGCAAATTGTCTTCTAAAGTTAAACTAAACTAAAAGTGATATATTAACGTCTTTGATAATTTGAGTTTAATGTATCTAATAGATTGTAGGCTTTTAATGTGTAGAGATTTAAGAGTAATTTCTATTTTCATAATGAGTTAAATTACGAATATCTAAAAATAACAGGAAAAGTTACTTATATAAGTGGTTGCAGTCCCCAGGTTATATGTATCATTCTACTCTTTTCTGACATTTAATCATCGAGAAAGTGCATAGAGAAAATTAAAGAATTCCCCAAGAGAATGTTTTGATTTGGAAGACAAAGCATAAGGCTTTAAAAAATAATTGCGCATTTTGTACTCAGGTACACTTCTACATGTTCAATTATTAATTATTGGTGGTGCAACATAAATGTTCTTGAATTTTAGGTGATGGTTTTTATCAAAGTTTGATTATTTTCTAACTCTCATAACTTACTTTGACCATTGAACTTTTAATTACCCATATATAAGTAAATTTTATGAACTTAAAAGAAAATTTTGATACACGAACCATGACGGTTATGTTTCTCAAAAGAAGAAACATTTCTTTCTGTTTATTACTAATATGAAAATTCTTAAATATAAGTACCTATGAATGAAATTCCATAAATCAGTTAGTGTATAACTTAGATTGTCCAAATGGACTTTCCAAAATTCTTTATGTGCACAAGTTACACAACTATATTCTTCACTGTAATTATAAAACCAATGTAGAAGCCAATAATAAAGCTAAAAGAAACCCAAATTCAGCCTATAAAACCATACAATCCACATGACCATTATACACTTTAGCTAGCAAAACTTTATTCGCTGAATCTTTTAACATGAGCTTTATCTCTTTGTATGATCAATAATCAACTCATACTTATTAACGTACCTCTTATAACTTAACTTTATGTCGATAAATTTATTTTTGGTTACTTTAACAATCAATGATCTTCATATTGACCATAACTTTCAAACCATCGATAAAATTTCTTAACCAAAATTAGTGTATATTTCTTTCATAGCATGTATCAAATTTATTCTTTCATAAAGGATAAAATCATTCACTTTATGCATAATAACCTTAACTTTATTGCAAAGTTATCATCTATAAATGAAACTAAATCATCATAGTTTCCACTAACCTTAAGATTTATACTTTGTGTTGGGAAAATAACTCACACGAGCAATTGTAAATTAAGCTAAAATAAACTCTTTTCCTTTTTATGTTTTTAAAATAGGATGTTTTCCACAAATAAATAAGTAGAACAATAAACCAAAAAAATTCAAGCAATAAACCAACCATAAGAGACACAGATTTTATGTAGAAAACCCAAAATAGGAAAAATCACGGGACCATAGTCCAATATAATCTTCCACCATATTAATGGGATTACAACACAAATTTTTTTCTAAATAATACTAGAGGCTAATGACATCAAGAATCTCAATATTCTTGGCTCACAGTAACAGTCTAATATTTTTCTCTCTAATAAACAGGTATGTCAAATAACAACTAACGAGAGGATAAAATAAAAATCAAGACTAATAGGATTATAGAGGGCGATGTTAGGAACTTACCCTCAAAATTTGGGAGAAATTGGAGTTAAAATCGCATTTCGATCATCCAATAAAAGATTAAAATTTCTATTTCCAAAACCAAAATAATAGTCATTGCCTTTTTCTTCTTCGCACTTTTTTTTTTCTTCCTTTTCTCACATTGCTGTCGCCGCTTGCTTTTCCTTCTTTTTATAGTGTTTTCAAAACTTAAATTCATAAAAAAATTCATTACCCCCTTTAAGTTACCTTTAATTGCTTAATTGTCTAAACTTATAAAACTTTAGGCTTGGGCCACCCAAATGAGATAGATCTAACAAATCTCACCCCCTAGATCATGTGGGGGCACCACCAAGCCTGCTTTTTATATACAGCTTTTTAGCTTCTTTTTGGCAATAACTTTATCATCATATGTGACACATTTTTGATTGTGTGAATCTTTTCAAGATTCAATTATTTTTTCTAAAGCACGTCTTGTATCCAATGATATATCACATCAATATGCTTGGATTTTTATTGGTATATCGAATTCTTTGATAAGTGAATGGCATTCTGACTATCACTGTATACAATAAAGCTATCCTGTTTCACACTCAACTCTTGTAGGAAATTCTTCATCCACAAGATTTCTATAAACTTTAGTGATTGGAATATATTATACTTCAGTGGTAGACAAGGCAAAACACTGCTGAAGTCTGAACTGCCATGAGACTACTACCCTTACGAAGGTGAGCAAATATCCTGATAAATATTTTCTAAAATCAACATCTCTTACCATATTTTGCATCCATGTATACTTGTAATACAGGTTTGTCACCACCAAAACATAAATATCTCTTGGAAGTGCCTATGAGATATTTGAGAATCCACTTCATTGTTGTCTAATGCTCTTTGCCTAGATTAGAGAGAAACAGGTTTACTATACCAACTATATGAGCAATATCTAGTCTTGTACAAACTATGGCGTACATCAAACCACCAACTGCTGAAGCATAAGGAACTCTTTTCATCTCTTACTTCTTTTTCTCACTTGTAGGACAATGTTCGGAACTAAGCTTATAATAGCCTGCAAGTGGAGAACAAAACATATTTTAACTTGCTCATGTAAAATCTTTCAAGAACAACATTTGCTTTTTGAGATAACCATAACTTCTTACATTTTCTATTGTGGGAAATCTTCATGCCAAGAATATGTTTCACCGATCCCAAGTTCGTCATTGTAAAAGATTTGCTAAGCTCTCTTGTAAGACTTTCAATCTTACTAGCATTCTAGCCAACTATCAACATGCCATCTACATAGAACAAAAAAATAATAAAATCATTATCACCAAACTTCTACACGAAAACACAATGGTCACATATAGTCTTGTGGAAGCTATGATTTTCCATAAAAGAATCAAACTTCTTGTACTACTATTTTAGTGCTTGTTTCAAGCCATATAAACTTTTCTTTAACTTGCATACAAAGTTCTTTGCCTTTGACCCTGAACCTTTCGGGTTGCTCTATGTATATTTTCTCCTCTAAGTCACCATGTAGGAAAGCTGTCTTTACATCGAGTTATTCAATCTCCAAATTCAAGCTAGCGGCTAATCCTAAAACTACTTGGATAGAAGATATCTTTATCATAAGAGAAAATATTTCTTCAAAATCAACATCTTTCTTTTAACCAAAGCCATTCATAACCAAACTAACTTTGTGCTGCTGTTGTGAATTATTTTAGTCTTCAACTGATAAACTCATTCATTCTTTAGTGCCATTTTTCCCTCAGGCAGCTTCACTAAATTATAAGTGTGGTTCTCATTCAAGGATTGCATCTCCTCTTGCATGGCTTTAACCCACTCACTTTTATACCAGTGAAACATGGCTTCTTCAAAACATCCTGCTTCCCCTCCATCTGTAAGCATCACATACTCATGTGGAGGATATATGGTGGAAGGTCGCCTTTCTCTAGTAGATCTTTATTCTGACTCAACTGGTGTTGTTGGTGGTTTTGGAGTTGCTTGTTGAATTGGTTCTTTTGGACCATCATTTTTATTCTTTCCAACTCCTTTATGATCATTATGAACTACAGGTGGAGAAACTGAAGTTGGAATAATAGGAATATTTAGAGATGACTGAGACTCATCACTTTTCTTTGCATCACCAACTATATGATCTTTTAGAAACATGACATCTCTACTTCTAATTAGTTTTCTTGCCATTGAATCCTATAATCTGTACCTAAATTCTTCATGCCCATAGTCTAGGAATATGCATTCATTGGCTTTATCATCAAGCTTCGATCTTTTATCTTTAGGAATGTGAATATATTATCTGCAACAAACACTCGTAAATGTTTATAAGTAACATCTTTCCCTATCCAAACTCTCTCAGGTACATCACCATCTGATAGAGCTGAAGGAAAAAGGTTAATCAAGACAACTGCATTATGTATAGCCTCTCCCTAGAAAGATTTAAGAAGCTTGGCATCAAAAAACATACACCTGATTTTTTCTTCAATTGTTCTGTTCATCCTTTCTGAAACACCATTCTGCTGAGGGATTTTTGGTACAACCTTCTCAAGTTTGATTTCATAGAATCTGCAATACTGCTTAAATGGTCCTCTATACTCACCACCATTATTTGCCCTCACACATTTTAATTTTATTCATATCCTTCTCTCAATATAAACAAGGAAGAACTTAAACATATTAAACACCTAGTCTTTCGATTTCAGAGCAAAAGCCGACACTTCTCTAAAACAGTCATCAATAAAAGTTACAAAATAAAGCGCACCTCATTTTAATCTACTTTGCATCATGCAAATATTGGTGTGAATGAAATCAACAATTTACAACTTTTTAGATGGTGAAATGCTTTAAAAAGCTACAATGTGTCTTTCTAGCTAAGTAATGAACACAAGTCTTGAGGGACATACTTGTGAAGTTGGGTAAAAATCCTTTTCTAATAAGAGTTTCCAACCCTTTCTTACTAATATGAACAAACCTTTTATGC
Source organism: Luvunga scandens (assembly GCA_030449905.1). Classification (NCBI taxonomy): domain Eukaryota; kingdom Viridiplantae; phylum Streptophyta; class Magnoliopsida; order Sapindales; family Rutaceae; genus Luvunga; species Luvunga scandens. The sequence goes on from JASUUG010000696.1 coordinate 1,175,400, forward strand.
CATATCTCAATGTTAGAATCTTTTATAGCAACATTTACATCTTCTTTCTTGATCTTGACTTCTGGCATATAGAGAGTGTTTACTTTCCTCCCTTTAACTAAAACTAGGTAGCCTTTAGTGAGCTTCTATTTTCCTTCACCAAATTGGTTACTATAACCATCATCATCAAGCTTGCCTGTAGAGATCAAGTTAAGGCGAATATCTAGTACATGTCTGACATCTTTAAGCAACAACTTACAGCTAATGTTGGTTTTCAAACAAACATCTCTTATGCCCATAATCTTGGATGCCTCTTTATTTCCCATCCGAACATAGCCATAATCACCATTAACATAAGATGTGAAGTAATCACGATGTGTAATAATATGAAATAAAGCACCCAAGTCAATCACCTAATCACTAGTGTGGCAAGTGAGATTTATAGAGCTCTAATCACAAACAATACCCATATCATGATCAACTATAACTGTAGTGTTCTCTTTTCCTTTTTTCCATGCCTTATAATTTTCTTTTGCTTGTTCTCTTTTTTACAACGTACACTCCTTTTTAACATGACCCATTTTCTGACAACGAAAGCACTTCTTTTTTCTCCACTGGAACTTAGATCTTCCTCTGGAGTTATCATTATTTTGCTGGCAGAAATTTCTACTGTGGCTTCTTCCTCGACTTTCTTGCTTTTTTTAAACAAGTGCATCTGACTCAGAGAGAATTGCTTCAATACTCTTTCTTCTAGATTCTTCATTCCGCTGCCTGTTTATAACCATATCCAAGGTTAATTTCCCATGTGATGCTGAATTATTCATTAACACTACTAATGTCTCCCAACTGTCAGGCAAAGAGCTAAGCAACAACAATATTTGTTACTCATCATCTAAAATAATCTTCATTGTAATTAACTGATCAACTAAACCCTAAAATTCACTAGTATGTTTAATTATACTGTACCGTTCCTTGTATTTCAAGTTAACAATCATTTTCATTAAATTAGCTTTATTCTATGTTGTTGGTTACTCGTAAATTGTTTCCAATTTCCTCTAAAGAATATCAACTCTTGATTCCTTCGCGACATGATGGTACACACTTGGATCAATCCATGACTTAATAGTACCCACGACCTTCTGGTTTAATAAAGCCCATTTTTTATCATTTAAATTGGCGAGTCTAGCTTTTTTACCTTCAATGGGCTCATAAAGTCTTTCATGTATGGCAAATCCTCTATTCTAGACTTCCAAATATCATAGTTCTATGATTTGAATTTAATCATGCATGCCAAGGACTCCTTCATCTTGACCATACAAGTACTAGAAACACACAACCTGACACTCTGATACCACTCTATTGGGAAAGGAACTCATACAAGCAATTGTAAATTAAGCGGAAACAAACTCATTCCCTTTTTGTGTGAGTAAAATAGGATGTATGCCATAAATAAATAGAAAGAAAAATAAACCAACAAAATTCAAGCAATAAATCAACCATAAAAAACACAGATTTTACGTGAAAAATTCTAAGTGGAAAAAATCATGAGACTATAGTCTGATATAATCTTCCACTATACTAATGGGATTACAGCACAAATTCTTCTCTAGATAATAATAGATGCTAACAACATCAAAAATATTAATATTCTTGGCTCATAGTAACAACCTCATATCTATCTCTCTAATAAGTAGGTATCTCAAATACCTGTCAACGAGAGGATAAAATAAAAATCAAAACAGTAGAATTGTAGAGGGCGATGTCAGGAACTTACCCTCAAAATTTGGGAGAAATTGGAGTTAAAATCGTATTCCGATCATCCAATAAAAGATTAAAATTTCTATTTCCAAAACCAAAAAAATAGTCATTAGCCCCTAAGGGCGTAGCTGAGTTCGTTGACAGTGCTATCTGTGGCCCCTCACTTGTGTGGACTCGGGTTGGAGACTTGAGGGTGGAAAGGGGGGTAAAAATTGATTTGGACTTGCCCATCCCCCCTCTCTTATAAAAAAAAACCAAAAAAATAGTCATCGCCTTTTTCTTCTTCTCACTTTTTTTTTCTTCTTTTCCTCACATTGCTGCTGCCGCTTGCTGTTTCTTCTTTTTATAGTGCTTTCAAAACCTAAATTCATAACAAATTTCATTCGCCCCCCCCTTCAAGTTACCTTTAATTGCTTAATTGCCAAAACTTATAAAACTTTGGGCTTGGACCACCCAAATGAGATGGATCTAACACTTTGATCAACAATGCTCTATACAAACCAAATGAAATTAACATTGTAAATATTATAAATCATAAATGAAAGAATTATATCTAGTCCATCTTTCTAATTTGCAAATCAAATTAGGGTGATGGCCAATAACTTGTGAGAAGTCACAAATTGTTTTTACACAACCTTTATAAAAATTTAACCCATGAGTAATAAAATTACCATTACATTTTTCCCTACATGAAATTTAAGCTTAATAGATTTAATTCTCCCACCACTTGAATCCATCTTTTTCATGTGTAGTACTTTTTGCAAGAACAAATTGTTCATAAACATATACGTTTCATGATATGCAATAAAAAAAAAAAAGAGAAACTTAAATTTTAAATTAATTGATGTTAATTTAAGAGCAAATTCAAACCTTTTTGTTGGTAGAAGTTGCAAAATGCATTGAGTTTACTATATCTTTATTAGAGATGACAAATTAATTCGGGCTCGGCCCAGACCCAGAAAAACCTGGATTATCCGAGCTAGGTTTAACTTAGATCAGATGTTAAATAATGCGAAATTCGGTAGTAATATTTTGAATCCAAACATATTAGGGGTGACAAAAATACCAGCCCAATCCGAACCGGAGCAATGTGGTTGGGTATTTATGAAGCGAGGCCAGTCCTGGATATCATTTTATAAACCCAAGAACTAGCTCAGAACCCCGATTTTATTAAAAAATATTATAAAGTATATATTATTTTAAATATTTATATTTATTTAACCCATCTATTATATATATGTAAAGTTTTAAACATTTAAAATTTATATTTTCATGTCAAATTCGATTGAAATAAATTTAAAATTTATAAAATTACTAAAAAAAATAAAAAAATATACATATATAATATAAAAAATTACAAAATCCAAAACAAAAACCTGAATTAAAAACCCGGCCTGTTGCAGGGCTTTTTAAACCCATCTCGGATGCCTAAAATTACTTTCGAGCTGCATCCTAGAACTTGGGTTTTGCCAATCTTATCACATGTCCGAGTTCGATGCCAGGTTTACGTTAACCAAAATATACAGAACCCGGAACCGGATTTTTTTATTTTAACATTCATTAAATAATTAATTTTAAATATAAAAGGGCAAAAAAGGAAAACAAGAGAAACCCTAAAGGCCTAAACAAGCATACTTCTGACCCAACACTTTTTATGACTCTACGGTGGCGTTTGTTTTTTAACTTAATAACTTAAAGTGACTTAACTTAATTAATTAAGTTAATTAGATGTGTTTGTTTTTATAACTTAATAGGACTTTTCAGATAATTTTGACTTAATAAAAGAAGCTAATTTTTTTAGCTTTTTGCTGAATGGAAGAATCTGAATTAAGTCAATTAATTTCTAATGTCAAAAATATCCCTATTTTATAATTTATTTTTCATATATATTCTAAAACTCACCCATAAACGTTTATCCTACATAATCTCATCTTTACATGAGACAACTTTGAGATGAAATAACAAATCAACTATTTCAATCATTTCGTTAGTTTTTTTTTCTTATATTATGTACTATTATTGAGAATTAGTGATAAAATTTAAAATTTATGATATTTTGTATATTATAATTCTAAAATCATTATGTATTCACTTGAATATAGTTTTACTTATAAATATTAAAATATTATGGTATTTAGTGTATTATTTATTTGACATTTAAATTTAATAAGGGTACAAATGTAAAAATATATATTTTCAGATTTTTAAGTTTAAAAAACAAACAACTTAATACTTATTTTCAGAGATTCAGATAAAAAAAACAAACACATTATTCAGATTCAGACATTCAGATCTATTTAGAATTCAGACTAATTCAGATCTATTCAGATTTCAGACGGAAAAACAAACGCCACCTACGTCTCAAACAGCTGCTGCTTGTTGAAGAGCTCCAGACCTTTGCTCCAATGCCACCGCGGCTGTGTACAAAGAAGCCCAGAATCGTTGGAAAGTATGGTACCCATTGTGTTGCCAGTTTGAGGAAGCAAATTAAAAAGATAGAGGTAAGTTAGCATAGCAAATTTTTCTGTGAATTTTGCGGAACGTATGCAGTGAATTGCAAGGATTGCGGGAAAGTCAAGGTAGGCATCCCTACACTTCCACCAACCAACCTGAAATTTTTGGCTGTGTTTTACTCTGATATGTTCATTTACCATTCAAAAAAAAAAAAAAGACTCAGCTGCCATTTATCGTTTCCCCTTTTCTTGACTTAACCTTGCAAAGCACAATTTGTCATTATCATCACCAAATTTGTTTGAAAATTTAATTTGTATGCTCTGTTATCTTGGGCTTTATTTCTAATTATTTGATTTTGAATTATTTTTCATTATTGTTGTTAATAGATTGGAGATCTGAAAAGGAATTCACTAAAAGAAGAGATGGAAACTTGCATCTCTGTGGTTTAACCTGTACCAAAACCTGGAGAAGAAATATCCCGGTTTACGTCTGGGTCCAGCATTAAAAATTGTGGTCAAGGTCTGAAACTAGGAATGCCAAACCCGAATTCGGACTTGATTTTTGCCATCCCTAATCTTTATTCCCATATTCCAGATATATATATATATATATATATATATATATATATATATATATATATATATATATATATATGGGTTCCCAAATATAAGATTAGTAAATATAGACAAAAATATTAAAAAATTCCAGACCTATGGACCTAAGAAATTTCATAATTTAATGTCCAATTTACTATCTTATTCCAATTAAGTCAATAAAATAATTATCTCCTTGTCCCAAATAATGAGTAATTGCAAAACACTTGATGCCATATACCATCTTATTCATCTTTATATGACTATATATTTCATCACATATATATTATCATATCTTGAAATGCTGTGGCTATTCTTAAGATATTTATTTTGACTCTAATAAATCAAATAATGCAATAATGTCAAAAGTATTTTGTATGGTTCAATTACAGCAAACAAAAATTTAGATTTATAAATTGGTAATGGCTACCTTGAAGCTGGCCCAAGGTAGAGCATAAATCACAGCCACATGCACAAAGTGATAAATAATAAAAAAAAATATTATAACTTTGATTGTGTAGTTATTAAAATGTACTATTGTGTAATTATTAAAACGTACTCTACCTTAGAGCGGTTCCGACATCGTCGGACCCATATAAATTATATGTCTAAACCTTATTCTTAAAATAACACATATATCAACATTCAAATCTTATATCCTCATGCATAACTATAATTCCAATTATCAAAAGAAAGAATATGTACTTTATTACAAACAGAAAAAAAAAATTATGAAATTTTCTATTGAAATAGTTGAGAGAATAGGCAAAAGAAATAGAAAGTTTCTAAAAATTTGTCAAACAAAGACACTTGCATTTGCTTCTCATATTTAAATGATCTTTGCATCATTGATAAACGAACACTCAAAACTTTTATGTAGGGGTGGGCACCAACCTGCCTAACCTATGAAACTGACCCAATCTATATGATTTTTTACGATTTACGTTAGATTGATAAAATATACAGGTTAGGTTGGATTGTTAAATTTTCAGTTGGGTTAAAAATGTTTAACCAAACTCAACTCATCAACCCATATATATATATATATATATATATATTGATATTTCATATAAAAATAAAAAAAATATAAATATAAAAAATTTGAAATGTTGGATTTGTTGTAAGGATTTTAATATTTACATTTTTTTTAGTTTTTCTAATTAATTAATTTATTTTTGTTCACTATTTTATTATATTATAAAAATACGCTTTTTCAAAAGTCCAACCCAATCAACCTAATCTAACCCATGACCACCCCTACTTTTATGCATGCGGTATTACTTATTGCTTTAATTTATAACATCTATTTGAAAGACAAATATTTTAAATGTTGGACAAAAATAAAACAGGCTTAGTTAGGGCCTAAATAAATTTAGTACTATAATCCTTTTCTTGTGTCCATGGGGTATTATTGGATAAGGAAATTCTCATCTCCTAAGGAAGTGGACTTAGAGGAGAATATTCAAACACCCATTAAAATTAGTCCAAACAGTAAATTTATCATTGTTAGATCCAACAAAGAGGAACTCCAGTCTTAAGGGGGCCATCCTCGATTGAAATTATGACCTAATTAGTTGGGACAAAATTTACACCAACACAAAAAGTAAGATTTCAAAACATGATTCACAAGATTGATCAAGTTATAACATATCATAAAAGTGGTATACAATACAAACCGATAAAACTAAAGACACATACATCTGCAACTAATTTCTTTCTTTATTTTTATTAACTTTATAAATGCTTAACACTTTATTCATGATATCATCAATTGTTAGCATAACAAATCCATGAATCAATTCATGAACTCTATATATTTACTAAATACTCCACCATAATAATGGCATTTATGCAATAATCATATGAGATCACATGGAAAATTAAATAAGTGATAAATGTTAAATTTGATAATTGTAAACATTAAGCTTTAAAGAACCCAGATCAAAAGAATTTTTTTTTTCAATTATATATCTATTATACCAAGCAAGACATATTAATCCCATATTACAACATATGAAGATGAATCAAGTACAAAATAATTCACGTCGGATGCATATTGCTCAAGTATCTCTTAAATACTCCTACTGCAAAAGGAATATTAGGGTATGTATAAACTTGAGCATACACAAGTTACCCACAACTGATGCATGTGGGATTATTTGCATTTCAAGTTTACTTACATCATTATTTGGAATTGAGGCCTAGAAAATTTATGACTTCTTAAATTTGGTGCTTTTCCAAGAGCACAAGATTGGAAACTAAATCTTTTCAAAACACAATCAATGTAAGCTTTTTAAGCATTCCTAGAATACCTTTGTATCTGTCTTAAAGAATCACAATAGCTAATATGTATTAAGCTTCACTGAGATCCTTATATCAAAGTTATATGACAACCTTTACTTTATCTCAAGTAAAAAATCAATGTCCTTAGCTATGATCAATATATCATCCATATAAAAGCATCAGAATAATATAATTTGCTCCCACTGACCCTCAAGTATGCACATTGATCAAGAACATTCTCTTTGAATCCATAAGAAGTGATGATATCATAGAATTTCAAAAACCACTGCCTATATGCCTACTTAAGTCTATAAGTGGACTTTTTACCAAACTTTACAAAACTATCTGGTTGCACCGTGTGTACATCTTTAGGGAAGCTTCTAGTAAGAAAAGTTGTTTTTGCATCCATCTCTTATAGTTCTACATTAAAATGAGCTACCAATGCCATCGAAATGAGTTTCTAGTAGAAACAAGAGAGTGTGTTTTTGTATAATTAACACCTTATTTCTAACTGAAATCTTGGTTATAAGCTTTGTCTTGTATCTCTATACCTAACTTTTGGCATCTCTTTTGGTTTTGAAAACCTATTTGCAAAAAATTAGTTTGCATCTATCTCACAATTCAACCAACTCTTAAATCTAACTTTAGTTCATATATGTTATTTGATCATAGTATATGTCCAAGATGAGGATTCTAAATCACTAATGGCCTCTTAAAAAGTAAAAAGATCAGATGACATGTTAATATCAAAATCATTCCCCTATAAGTAAACCATATAAGGTTGTGAGGCCCAATACTCTAATTATTATGATCATCCTGAAAATAGATGGCATGGTCAATTCATATTCTCGTATGTGTAACTGAAAATTGAATTTAGTACTCTTTAAGCCTATGCAATAACCAATTGAATGACCACTAATAGTTTTTATATGAAATTTCCTTGTGAATTATAAGGCCTCACTTTGGCTGTACATCCCCAAACATGAAAATGAGATAGACTAGTTTTCTTCCTTGACCGTAATTCATGAGAAGTTTAAGTTGGGCAATGACTTGTTAGGTACCAAATTAAAAATGTAACCTCTAGTTCTTAAAGCTTTATCTTATAGAAAATCTAGTAAAGTGGAGTTATTCAATATGCATATATACAGTGTCAAAAATGGTACAATTTCTTGTTTTCACAATTCCATTGTGTTCAAGAGTCCTAGGTATTGTATATTTATCTTCTATTCCATAATTATGAATAAATTTAACAAAAGGTCCAGGATTGTGACCAATTTCATCATACCCTTATATTACTCACAACCTCTTTATGATATCTCTCTCTCAATCTTCTTGGCCTTTTCAAGCTTAACATTAGCCTTAAAGGCTTGAATGGCGAGCAAAGATTCAGATTTTTAAGCAAGAAGTTCAATTTGACCATAATGAGAAAAATCATTGATGAACGTGATGAAGTACTTATAACCTCTAGCAACATGAGTAAATGGGCCATATATGTCTATATGTATTTACTCTAGAAACAATTGACTTTTTTAATTCTCTATTTTCTAGTTTGGCACTAAGTTTGCCTTTAACATAATCAACACAATTTTTAAAGTTAGAAAAAATTCTAGATTATGGAGAATACCATCTTTAATGATCTTTTCCATTATCTGTTTAGAAATATGACCTAATTGCCACAATGTATGAGTAATTTTCATTAACCCTTGTACATTTAAAGATAATATTCCTAACAATTGCATTAGATGATGATTCAACAATGTGAGAACACAAATAAATCATATGCAAACCTCTATATAGAGTGTCAACACCAACTAGCTCTGAATTATGGAATAAGTAAACTTTTTTTCACCAAAATAAAAGGTATAGAAAAATCTATCGAAAGAGGTACAAATATCAAGTTTCTCCCAATGGAAGAAATATAAACTATATTTAATAGATTAGTTTTGGCCTTTACTTTATTGCCCATGTGTACCGTCAATTTTCCTTCATTGGGTTCCTTCATGCTTCTAAATTCCTATAAGGAATTCGTTGTACTAATGGTCACACCAGCATCCAACCATTTAGTATTAGAAGGAACATCAATTAGGTTGGATTCAAAGCTCACAAAAGTTATAGGAATGCCTTTCTTTTCTAACTATGCTTTGAATCCTTTGCATTTAGTTTTCTTCTAACTTAGTTCCCTATAAAAATGGCAATTTTCTTTAAAGCCTTTAGAAGTAAAACCAAAACTAGTGGTAGAGTTATCACATGCAGCTTTCTTTCTTAACTTTTTCTTAAAAGGTTCGTTGCTATCCTTTGAAAAGTTTGTCTTCACACCCTCAACTTTCATAAGGACCATCATGATAATGTAAGACTTGCCTTTCTGCAAGGACTCCTCTTCCTGAACTGCAAAAGCAGTACTCATTCACTTTCCAAGTATTTTTCCGAGTGCTGTATGGGCTCTTCATATTGCCAAATTATGGTGGAAGAGATTCAAAAATTTGGTAAACCAGGTAGTCATCAGAATTAACATCCATTTCTTTTAGCTTTTTATGGTAATTAGTCAACTTAAGAATACACTCTTTTACCCAAGAAGCACCATCATACAGGGTATTGGCAAGCAACCTCAAATAGTTATCCTCTTCAGCCTTGCCAACTTTCTTAAAAGTTTTCTCAATGACTACTAAGTGATATGTAACCTTCTCATATGTAGGTATACTATCCTTTATAGTTCTATCAATGGTATATTTTACTATATCTCCAAACAATGCGTATTAGATTCATCCCAAACATTCCACTTTGCTTTCTCATTGTTAGTGCTCTTTTTTGTGGGCTTTGATGATTTATCTATTCTCTATGCCAAGTTTTTATTCATAGTAGATAGATAAAACATAACTAGTCCTCAAAATTAGTCCTAGTTAAGGTTTTGATACAGGCAATTTAGAGAAATAAAATAATATCATGTATTTCTTTTTATTCCTATGAAAGAATACATAATTAGTCCTCATGTATTTATTTTTTATGCTAGTCACTTGATTTAAATTTTTAATATTTTACATGTTTTTACATATAGTTTAATGAATTATATATTATAATAATATAATCATTTTAAAGAAATTTTGTTCAAAAATTGATTATCCACTCACTGAGGTTTATACCCACTCTATTTTAAAATAATTTTTCTCCCTATAGGAGGTTGTAGGTACACCAGTTTAGGGATCGTAAAATCCGGATCCAGATCCGGATGTAGGTGCATCCGGATCCAAATCCATAAAAAATTATGCATATCCGAATATGGGAAATATCTACAATGGATGCGGGCGGATATTCTGGATATCCGGATCCACAAACATCAAAATTAAATAATTTAATATATAATTTAAAAAGTCAATAATTCACCAATAATACCAATAAAATTCCATCATAATTAAAAAATTAATAATTCAACATGAATAACATACAACAACATCACAAATAAAATATATATATATATACATACATATTCTTAATTTAAAATAAAATTCAATAATTTAATTAATAATATCAAATAAATTTAATTACTTAATAATATCAAATAAATTTAATCCACAAATAGAATTTTAATTTAATTTATATATATATTCTTAATTTAGAATAAAATTCAATAATTTACTTAATAATATCAAATATAATTCAACAATTAATAATTTAACATCGATAATACACATCAACATCATAAATTCACATATAAAATTTAATTTTTAATATATATTTTTAATTTAAAATAAAATTTAACATGATCCGAATATTTGATTTAGTACATCCAGATTCGGATCCGGATCCTTGTGAATTTAAAGTTTATAGATCCAAAACCGTATTTATTAATATGCCGCTCCAATTTTTTTTAGATTAGGGCCAGATCAGGATTTTAATGCCATCCCTACACCAGTTCACCCAATGATTGTAGTTATTTTGAGTTTTGGGCATGTGACAGTACTAGGAGACATATATGATATTATTAGTGCTTTTTTATCATCTCATTATAGATTATATAAATATATTTTGATTTGATGATTATGGATGTTTATTGTATGTTATGTTAGCTACAATATACTATTTTAATACTTTCAAATGCTGGGTGATATTTGATGACATCATTTAATGTGGTGTGTGATATATGTTTTAGGAGGTTGAGCGATGAAGTTGGTTCATCTTGAATTATTTTAGAAGTGTTTATTTTATAGAATTAAAGGTTGGAAATGACAAAATATAAAGGATGTGCTAAATTTTCAATAAAATTCTTATTGATAATTTTATCTAGTCAGATTAGATAGAATTAGCTAAACACGCTCTTAGGCCAGAACTCTTAAATATATTTTTGATGGACGGAAAACCTAAAGCGGGTTTTTTTTTTTTATATATATATAAGTAAAGCGTCTTAAAATTGAAAACAAAATTTTAAACAATTTAAAAGCATATAAGTGGTTGAAGTTACTTGTAGGTAGAGATGGGCAGATGACCATTGTCCTGACAGTAAGAAATGGCCCAATTGTGCCATGGGCCTATCACGACACAAAAGATAAAATTGACAGCCCTACATGACACACGTAAGAGGGATCGTTGGCCGGTTCAACATGACACAGTGGGTATTTCTCAAATAGCATTTTGTAGCCATTTCTCACAAGTCACATTTCAACTTTCCTCAATTTCACTTTATTATAAGCTAATTGAATTGCATTTTTCACACTCACTTTCTTCATTTCTTTTTTAATTAATGTATCAATCCCACTCAAATATGGAGCAAGGTTGTGGGAATTATGAACTTGATCCAAATTTCAATTTTATCATAGTAGGGAAAGGTGTAGAAATGATGCAAGATCAATATAATCAGTGTTTGAATGATCCTAGAATTGCACATTGTCAAAGCCAAAGTGCATTTGTTTCTAATATTGTTGATACTTCTTCAAAGTCCAACAATAGAGTGTTACCCTCACAGTGGATCTTAGATTTTTAATGCTATTTTGGGTATTTTCTGAGAATACAGAATGATTGACAAAATTTTTAGCTTAACACTTGATAACGTATCTACAAATGATGTTTCTATGGATTTGATTTTGCGGAATATCACATCGATGTAGGGTTCTTAATTTTCTTATATTAGATGTGTTTGTCCAACTATATATGAATCACCTTTATCTAAATTGTCGAGTCATGTTTACAGTATCAGTGATGTTTTAGCCCAACACACAAATGATGTATTGCTTACACATGGAGGTGAAAAAAAATAATAATTAAATTATTGGCAAATTATTCAGTATTTGTTTGTTTATGCTTTTCTTTTAGACTATGAGTTTAACATAGAAGGTACACAAGCTTTGGTAGAAGGGATAGTTGAAAATTTAGAAAGAATACTTAATACTAGTATTAATGAATATTTAACCTCAATAAAAGTACTTTTTCCTGGTTATGAAGTGAATTATGAAACAAGCTGAAACATATCACAATCAAAAGCATTTGAAACATCTCCTACGCGATATGAAAATGCATCAATGCGTTTGATTCGAAATGGTGAGGGCCCAGTGGGTGGTGTACAAGTGATGGTAACTCTACAAAAAATGAACTATAGAAGTGGTTTAGGTTTCAAGAGATATTAAATACCCAATTTCAAATTGTAATTGTTATGGAATTTTGGAAAATAAAAAGTCATCATGTTTCCCATGTTATCCATAATGGCCTGTGATTAACTAATCACTCTAATCTCGACCATAGAATTCAAAGTCTACTTGTGTAGGTAATAAAGTGGTAGTTAATCATCGGTCAAATTTAGTAGGAAAGACATTAAACCGATTGATGTGCCTTAGAGATTGGGAAGTTGTAGATCGTCATAAACAATAAAATTGGCAAAAAGAATTAGCTAAAGAGATAGCAGCTTTGACTATAGAAATTGTTACGATTGATTATGGTCATACAAATGTTGATGATGACGATGTTCATGTTGAAGTTGATGATGACGACAACGACGTCGGCAATGAAAATAAAAATTTAGGAATGCTTTTAGTGTTTAAAATAGTTGTATTATACAAATAATAACAGTTTAGTAGATGCTAACCTAGTTGAGATATGTGGTAAATTATAGTGATGCACATTATGTATATAGTTTATCTATATTTTAATAATGATAACATTATTCAATTAAATTTAAATTAACTCACTTAGTAAATGTACCAATATAAAATTTCATATTTAATTTTTAAAGTTTGAACTTTAAATTTTTAAATTTGCATTTTATTTTTTAAAACAACATAAGTAAAAAAAATTAAAAAATTGGAGTGGACCGATGGGCTGGCACAATGAGCCGTTAATGGACTCTTGCCCATCCCATGCCGATTATTGTGCCATGTCTTGGCACAGCTCATGTCGTGCCTAACCAAGGCACCACCCATTGACCATCTCCAAGTTTTTATTGGATTTGTTTTATGAGAATTTTTAAAATAGTATTATTTTCATTAGTTTATCTAGTGAGAATTTTAATTTTATTAATAAATCAAATTAAAAATATTTATTCTAAGTTAATGGCCGTGATAACGGTACTCTAAATGTATTGTATCTTACAATCTAGACATCATTAACTAATTAAATTTTATTAATATAATTTTAAGAAATATTTATATTTCTATATCGTTAATAAATATGATACTGGCACGTGATATAAAATGGTATAAACTTCAACTAAATTTATAGTATTCCAGAGTCTCAAAAACGTTAAGATTATGAGCACACAAGACTCACATAAGTTCACGTCAGTTTTATCTTAAAACTGCGAATTAGAATCAGATTTCTCTCTCTATATTGGTCCTTAATTTACAGTACCGATGTATTGTCTTTGTCAATCACGTGGCAGAATACTGTCAGTACCGATTTCTCTCTCTACTTTTTTCCCGTACCCCAAGAATTTTTTGTAAGCTTATGTGCCATTGTCCCCTGGCAAGCACAGAAAAATTTGTCTTCCGTGTAGATAAATCTTCTATTTTATATTCATTAGACAAATCCCCTTTGCAACTCAGAGTGGTTTGATTTTACTAAATGACCATTCTTATTTAAATATTTACTGTAGTGAAGGCTACCGTAATCTCTTATTGGTCCAGAATTTTATAGTGAGGAGTGTGAACTTTTAGGGCTCAATGCCATCATGCTTGGTTAAAAGGAGAAAGAATTTTTTTTTAAAAAGAAAGATTTTATTATCTTTCTATGAATATCTAGAAGAATTCAATTATTATCCCTTGATTTCTTAAGCCAACTTCACATCCATACTTCCATTGGTACTCAAGTACTCAACTGTGCTGTCCAAATAGTGCACCTGAGCCTGTTGTATCCGAAGAACTCTGCACGTGTCTTTCTTTTATTGATCTTAAAAATCAACTCAAACATTATTAATACTACAAGTAAAAGACTCGATCAGATTACGGATAAAAGCTAATTGCTACATTAGCATGGAATTTGATGTATGTGAATAATATGGGATAGTATACACAAACCATCATTACACTACCAAGCTTTAAGATACAAGGAAATTAATTAACCAACCAGTAGCTATTGTATTTTATAAACCTCCAAATTTATTATTCATAACAAATTAAAAGAGCAAGACTAATAATCATATAGAGTAAACATGGACAGGAAGTCGAGGTTGAGGAACAACAAAAAGTGGGATTTTTTTAGGAGTTGACAGCCCAAAACTTTCCTCCATATCTAAATCCTCTTTCTTCATATCGCCTGGCAATTTCCATTCAAATCAATGTAAAAGATTAGACAAACTTGTTTGAATAACCTTAAGCCCTAGACCATAACCAGGGCACATTCTCCTCCTAGCTTCAAATGGCAACAACTCAAAATCATGGCCTTTAACATCAATTTCTTTTCCAAAGAATCTCTCCGGCCGAAATTCATTAGGGCTTTCCCATGTGCTTGGATGTCTACCTGTTGCCCATACATTGACAAGCACACGAGTGTTTTTGGGAATGTCATAACCAGCAACTTTTCAATTTTCTCTAGAAAATCGAGGAACCAGCATGGGAGCTGCCGGGTGGAGACGGATAGTTTCTTTAATAATTGCATTTATGCATGGAAGGTCAACAATGTCTTTCTCTTCAGCCAGTCTGTTTCTTCCTATTACTCTATCTAGCTCTTTTGTTGCCTTGTAAAAAATTTCTGGCTTTTTCTTGAGCTCAGAAATTGCCCACTCTAGTGTCACCGTTGAGCTCTCAGTTCCACCAGCTAAGAGGTCCTAAAAACTCAAAAAAAAAAAAAAAAAAAAAATCGAGTGTGATTAAGATTTTCAAACCAATAAACAACTTTGATAGTTGTGTGCATGATTAAAGTTTTCATACATTTAAGGTATGTATACATGTACAAACCGTACGTATCTCATGATTCTTTGTTAGTTATATGTAAAGAATGTATGAAGTACTTGAATAAATCATTAGAAACGAAATAAATTAATAATCTTAGTAAGTAATATAAAACAGTTAAATTGCTCCAGGGTTTTAAGTAGTAGATTTATTTAACTGATCAACTGAGTTCAAATACATCCAATCAAATAGTCAAATATACATATACCTGGATTAAAGCCTTAACCTGGTCTCTTTCAAGCTTAAATTCAAGAGTAGGATCATCAGCAAGCTGCAACAGAACATCCACCATATCACTAACCACAAAACCCGTAGATGATTTCCTCTTAGCGTTGTGCTCATGCAACACAAGCTTATAATATCTATCAAGATTCTTCATCAAAGCTTTCATTCTCTTTATGTGCCCTTGCAAATCTAAAAAACCAAGCCAAGGGACTGAATCCCCTATCTCTAAAACTCCATTGAGGTAGAGCAATTCTTGTAGCATTTTTGTGTACTCTTGTGGTGTAACAAAATCTTGTTCAGTTTCACTGTATATCTTTGTCTTATGCACTGAGCGACTAAGTCATGGCATTCGCAAGGCAGTTAACACAGGAGATTGGAGGCCGATTAGATTGTCTCGAAATGGTACCCCTGTAAACACTGCTTGGCAATCGGATATACGGTGGCTTCAAGTGGAGGTGGATAGCTTATGTGTTTCTCATATGGTTGCCAGCTCTTGTCAGTTCAACAATGAAGTTTATCCGCTCATCTGGTCCATCAAAGAGCTGCTCTAGTGCGATTGGCAAATTCACATTAGTCATATTTACCGTGAGGCCAACTATGCTGCAGACCACATGGCAACCTTGCTACTACTCTCCCATTGGGTCTCTATGCATTTATGAGTCATCCCGAAAATGTGAAGCCTTTACTTATTCATGATAGGTATGGGGTAGCTTATCCTTATTGGAACAATTTTCAAAATAACTAGTGTCCTCTTTTAAAGACATGTCTATTTAATTGTGCCTTATAGAAAAGATGTCTTATTATAAAGACATGTCTATTTAATTGTGCCTTATGAAAGAGCTATCTTGTCATTTAAAGATACATTATTTCGTGGTGACATTTCATTTGAAATGGTAATTATTCAATTTAGACCATTGATTAAAATTAAATCTTAATCTAATGACCATAAATGAAGGGGTATCATGAAAGATGACAACCCTAGTGGAGAGGCACAAGTATGTCTATAAATAAAGGCCATATTTAGGCCATTTAAAAATAAAAATAATGATCCCAAACCACTCTTTTCTTACCCCTCTTTCCTAAAACGAATTTTATCATAAAACATTTAGTTTTTGTGCACTAAACATCCAATATATTATTTTCTGCGAGAACAATATATTGTTTCTTAGCAAGCTTGCAACATTCAAGCGTACTCTGGTTTGTTTTCGTCAATGCACAACGCAAGCAAATAATTAAGTGCTTCATTGTATCATGGAGGCGTATTTGCTTAACCCATGTGCATCACTCAATTGGTGGAGGCAAATAACGTCTTAAGGAAAGCGACATTTGTAACGTACCTTGAAGTACACATTATTTTCTACAGTTTACCTATTTCTTCCTAAATACAGAGTTGTAAAAATATTTTACTTTACACAATAAAGTTCTACCATTATTACTGTAATTCTCTACATTTGTAATTCCCCACAAGAGTAAATTCCTCCAACAACCCCCGTTTAGTTTCTTTTTACCTCTTTATTAAGAGCCCTGTTGTAACAAACAAAAAAAATCTTGTTTAGTTTCCTCTGCGTAATTTTTCCCTAATACCATTCTACTAATCACATTGAGACTAAGTTTTGAAAGATGATCTTTCAAATGAACAGGCTTGGCTAATGATTTGTACAAGCCAAAGAGAAATTATTTTGTTTCTTATACCCGTATGAACTCAAATGATTCTAATGGCTTTGGACAAAAAATTTCAATCAATAATATTTTACGTGCCTGACGCCAATATGGACCATACGTAGGGTGCGTTTAATATTGAGGTTGAAGAATTTGAAAGCTTAAAAGTTCTAAATTTCTAAAGTGTTTAGTAAACACTATTTGTCAGAAATTTACAAGCTATATTGATATGATTTTTCACTTTGATTATGGAAAATCTATTATATCTTTAATAATTTTGTCAAAATTATTATTTAAAATTTATATTTACTACATAATATTAACTTTTATTTCATAATTACAGCTTTTTTTCCACAGCAGCTGCAGCTTAAAAGCTACAGCACTTCAATCCTAAACGCGCCCGTAGCCACACCTTATTAGAATAATTGTAGGTTGTGTATTTTCCGGTAGCTATTCTGGGCCGGGAAGCAAAGTTAGCATCATGGGTTTTGAGGAAAAGTTTTGCCATTTTAGCCGATGAGCCAACAACGACTGGGAACGAACCGAACCGGAGTTGCATTATGGGTCCATATTTTTGGGAGAGAGAGTGGATGCACCGGTGGGGGAGAGACCATGGGCTTGGGCCGGGTGGCAAATTAAGTTTACGGCGACAACAGCTGCCCCAAATTAAGAGGAGAGGGAATAGGAGGAGGATTGAGTAAAACATAGCTAAGTTTGAAGGCCATGAATACTCCATTATTACATGAGTTATGATTGCCGTGAGGAAATATTGTAGTGAAGGGTCATTCTATGATGCCGTGATGAAAGTTACGGTATTAATGTCGTAATTAAACATAAATTATGTAAATGAAACATAAAGGTTGTAAATTTAACATAAAAATTGTAAATCAACATTAACTGTAAAATAAAATATAAATTTTAGAAATTAAACATAAGACTTGTAAATGGAAGGTAAAACTAGTAAATTAATCTAAAACTAGTAAATTGATGTATTATTAGTAAATAAAATAAAAACTTGCTAATTTAACATAAAAATTGTAAATCAACATTAACTGTAAAATTAAGCATAAATTTTAGAAATTAAACATAAGACTTATAAATGGAAGGTAAAATTAGTAAATTAATCTAAAACTAGTAAATTGATGTATTATTAGTAAATAAAACAAAAACTTGCTAATTTAACATAAAAATTGTAAATCAACATTAACTGTAAAATTAAGCATAAATTTTAGAAATTAAACATAAGACTTGTAAATGGAAGGTAAAACTAGTAAATTAATAGAAAACTAGTAAATTGATGTATTATTAGTAAATAAAACAAAAACTTGCTAATTTAACATAAAAATTGTAAATCAACATTAACTGTAAAATTAAGCATAAATTTTAGAAATTAAACATAAGACTTGTAAATGGAAGGTAAAACTAGTAAATTGATGTATTATTAGTAAATAAAACAAAAACTTACAAATTTAACATAAAAATTGTAAATCAACATTAATTGTAAAATTAAGCATAAATTTTAGAAATTAAACATATGAATTGTAAATGGAAGGTAAAACTAGTAAATTAATATAAACCTAGTAAATTGATGTATTATTAGTAAATAAAACAAAAACTTACAAATTTAATATAAAATTGTAAATCAACATTAATTGTAAAATAAAACATAAATTTTAGAAATTAAACATAAGACTTGTAAATGGAAGGTAAAACTAGTAAATTAATATAAAACTAGTAAATTGATGTATTATTAGTAAATAAAACAAAAACTTGCAAATATAACATAAAACTCATAAATCAACATTAAGTGTAAAATAAAGCATAAATTTTAGAAATTAAACATAAAA
Source organism: Luvunga scandens (assembly GCA_030449905.1). Taxonomy (NCBI): domain Eukaryota; kingdom Viridiplantae; phylum Streptophyta; class Magnoliopsida; order Sapindales; family Rutaceae; genus Luvunga; species Luvunga scandens. The sequence goes on from JASUUG010000696.1 coordinate 1,194,564, forward strand.
TTTGTAAATGGAAAATAAAACAACTTAATTAATATAAGACTAGTAAATTGACATATTATTAGTAAACAAAATAAAAACTTGCAAATGTAATATAAAACTAGTAAGTCAACACTAACTGTAAAATAAAAGATAAATTTTAAAAATGAAACAAAAGACTTGTAAATAAAAGGTAAAACAAGTAAATTAATATAAAGCTAGTAAATTAATGTACTATTAGTAAATAAAATAAAAACTTGCAAATATAACATAAAACTTGTAAATCAACATTAAGTGCAAAATAAAATATAAAGTTTGTAGATTATGCCTAAAATTTATGAATAAAAGGTAAAATAAGTAAATTGATATAAGAGTTACTGTAAAAAATAAGTTCATAATTGTAAAATAAAAACTCATTATAATGTTTATTATCGTATATATTTATTGATTTTTTTATTTAAATTGAATAATGTTAGTTTTATATTTATGTGATATATGTGCTGTTTTATTAAAGATGAAATTTATGCTCAACATCGGATTTTGAAAAAATTATTATTTTAATATCTTTCATAGTTGTTATAAGATGATATTATTTTACATCTTTCTATACTTCCTCAACAATCCTAAATGATATTCAAATATAAGAAAAAGTTTGAGACTACATAAAGTATGCATAAGAGTCAAAATTAGATATAATTTTATTGATATATCATATATGTGTCTAGTAATATAATAATATTTTTTTTATCTTATTTTTACTCGATCCACACCAAGATAAATAATTGTGCTTAATTAACATGTGTAATAAATAGATATCATTGTAGAAAATGGGAAAAAAAAGTATACAAATGCCCTAGAATAAATATAGAATTATGGTAACCAAATTAATAAAAACTTATTCCACTTTTTTTCAATATAATTTTTTTGTTTAATTAAAGAAAATATTTTTGTATAAATGCATAAAATATTTTTCACTAAAATTCTATAGAAACAATGGTAATTTTTTAAATAATTAATAATCTTATATGAATTTACTAGTTTTACTTTACATTTACTAATTTTATGTGTAATTTATAATATTTATGTCTTTCACGGTATTGATGCCGTAATTTTCATTACGGCATTATAGAATTTTCCTTGTAGTGAAAGCTTTATTTATAATGATAGAGCAACAAGTAAATGCTTGAGTTAATATTATTTATGATCAACATTCTTCTTAGTTTTTGTTCACCTTTTAGGAAAAATAAAAGAGATATCATTATATACCCACAAGAAGTTTCTTGACATATTAATTTTCGATCAAGATTTTCTGAAAACTACCTTTTGTCACTTAATGTTTTAGTTGTTATTATTTTACCATCAAAACGTTAATGCTATTAAAAACTTGTTGAGATCACAAGGACATTTAAGGATTTTTTTAGCAAAAATTATTTTCCTAGTTTTTTTAATAGATTTTTATCTTTTTTTTAACATCCTTTTTATGAGTCAATTTTTTATTTTCTTTAGCTCAATTATTAGAGTTTTATGGTGCGTTTACTAAACTGGAATCGGAATGAGCTAGAATCGGAATGGGCAGGAATGACAATGGACTGGAATGGGAATAAGAAATGGGAATCAGAATAAGTTGTTTATTTGAACTATAAGAATCGAAATCAGAATGAGCTGGATTGCCATTAATATGTTTACTTTATCTTGGAATCGGAATTGGGATGAATTTGATTGTAATAAATTGCCAAAAAGTACTTAATGAATTATTTTCATAATCATTATTTTTTATATTTTAATTATAGTGATTATTTATTTAAAAATTTTTATTATTATTAATTATTGTCAATAATATATTGATATATTAATTAATTGTAAAATTAATTAATTAATTATAATAGTATACTAATTAATTATAATAATTATATTATTAATTATTGTGATTATTTAGTCAAAATAATGTTTTTATTAATAGTTATTGTTAATAATGTATTCATATAATAATTAATAGTAATTTTTATATTAATTATTTATTATTAATAATAAATGAATTAATTATAATAATAGTAATATATTAATTATTGTGATTATTTAATCAAAAACTATAATTATTCATATATTATTGTTAATAATATATTTATATATTAATTAATAGTAATAATTATATGAATTAATTGATGATAATATACTAATTATATTATAATAATTATATTAATAATTATTATAATAGTAAATTAATTAATTATAATAATAACATATTAATTATTGTGATTAGTTAGTCAAAAACTATAATTATTAATAGTTATCATTAATAATGTTTTAATATAATAACTAGTAGTAATAATTATATTAATTAATTAACAATTGTATTAATAATTATTATAATAGTATATTAATTAATTAATTATAATAATAAAAATATATTAATTATTGTGATTATTTATTTGAAAACTAAAATTATTACCATATTATTGTTAATAATGTATTAATATAATAATTAATGGTAATTTTTATATTAATATATTATTAATAATAAATGAATTAATTATAATAATAGTAATATATTAATTATTGTGATTATTTAATCAAAAACTATAAATATTAATATATTATTGTTAATAATATATTTATATATTAATTAATAGTAATAATTATATCAATTAATTGATGATAATATATGATTTAATTATAATAATAATAACATATTAATTATTGTGATTATTTATTAAAAAACTATAATTATTAATAGTTATTGTTAATAATATATTAATTAGTTATAATAATTATATTAATTAATTAACTATAATAATATTATATTAATTATAATAATAATATATTAATTATTGTGATTATTTATTCAAAAATTATAATTATTGATAATAATTAATCAATATATTAATTAATTATAATATATTAATTAATTAATTATAATAATATATTAATTAATTACAAATGAGGACAAAGTGAGTATTTTCAATTTTGGGGAGAGGCAAAATGAGAATTCCAGGAAATGGGAGATTGATTCCCACCTCCCCCCATGGGAATCAATCTCCCATTCCTCATTCCCAAATAGTGGTAGGCCACACGATTTTGATTCCGATTCCTGCTCCATTTTTGCGAAGTAAACGCCATCAATCATTCTGATTCTGGATTTCGATTCCCCAATCCGGGAAGTAAACACACCATTATTGTTTTAAAATACCCTCAAAATAAAATTCTAAGTTTTTTGACAGAGTGACAATGATTAAAAGTTTTTCATGTATCCATAAGCAAACTAATTCATGATATTATTTTTACTTGTACAAATAAATTGCACCATCTTAAACTTAATTATAACCCCCTAAAATAATTCATATAATTTTATATTGTTATATTTAATTGGTTTAATTATAATTAACCTTAATATGGTGAAATTTGTTTGTACAACTGAAAAAAAAAAGCTAGCAAATTAGATGTTTAGAGAATAAGATAAAATTCTAGAAAAGAACTAGGAAAATAAAAAAAACAATTTCAGTTTAAAATTATTCAAATACCCTTATGACCTCAACAATTTTTTAACAGTACTAAGGTTTTGATGGCAAAATGATAACAGCTAAAACATTAGATAGTTAATTGTCAAAAAATTTTGATAATGAATCCAAATGTCAAGAAATTTTTTACGGGTATTTAATAATATCTCAAAAAAAAATAATTTTTAAATATAAATGACATCTTCAATCATGATTGGCAGCGGATCTACTTTATCCACCAATTAGTACAGGAACATATAGGGAATTATGCACATTGTGCAACGTTATGTTGGACCGGAAATAGCGATAATTGTTTTCTCTTTAAAGAAAGACGTTGCCAATTTGTAGACACCTTCTTATCTCGTCTTATCGATGAAGACGACATTAGTGAAATTGACAACATATAGATAGCAATTTGTAGTTGGGATGGGAAATTGGGGGTTTGTTGGGATGGGAAATTGTCGGTTTGGGTTGGCTTTTTTCAAGCCTTAGCCCAAGTTCCATCTTATTGGTAATGGGTCCAAGTTCTCGACAAGTTCGTTATACATAATATATTAATATTCTAATATACCAAATGCTAGCAACACAACATAATAAATTACAAATTCAATGACTTGAATTGGCTGTTTTCTTTTTTTTTTTTCTTTTTATTTATAAATTATAAAACTCGTGCTTTTTTCATGGACCCTTAACTAGTCCCATTCACAGAACGCTTTAAAATTTTTTTGTCTATGTCCAAGCCCTTCATAGCCAAAAGCCTGCAAGCCTGACTAAGCGAGCCCAACTTGAGCTGGCTTGGGTTTTTGTTCACCTTGAGCTGTGGTTAATAATAAACTCATCGTCGGTTCTCAAAAATTAAAAATAAATTAAGAATTGTGATATAACTACAAATTTTTATATAAATTTATTTTGTATAAATTGATTGAAATAATTAATTAATTGGATGAAAATAAAAAATAATAAAATAAATCATATGGGCCAATATATATTTAAATTAATCAATTTATTCATACCACATCAATTCATATAAAAATTTGTGGTTATATGATTATAGTAATCTTCAATTAACTAAATCCTTCTTGATTTCCTTCTATCACTGAGATCCTTAGGCTTTCTCCTTCTTTCACGATTAAGGTTGTTAAACTTATAGTAACCTTACAATTTAGAAAGAATCAAATTGCTACACATGCTATTTTACCATAATATTTTAGCTATTAACTATTTAGTGTTAGTTTGGTTATACAGTAATTTTTAAAATAATTGATATTAGATGTGGCTTAAAATAAATCAACTATGGAGATAATTAGTTAAACAATCGGTAAAATTTATATTTAAAAGTATTGTCAGCTTCAAAAACCATTGTATGTATTTATAAAATCTCAATGTTGTACTGTTATAAGAATGTCAATGTCTAAAAATATACATAATATTAAATAAAATTTATTTACGTATATGTATGTGTGTGTAATATTTTTGTTGTGTATAACTAAAATAAATTTTTTAATTTTTTTTTTATTTTGTTATGTCAATATAATAATAATAATAATAATAATAATAATAATAATAATAATAATCTTTTTTAGTTAAAATTTTTTTTTCCTAATTGAATAAAGATAATTTTAGATTTTTATAATATGTGTCAGGATATATATAAAATTATATTAAGTATAGATTTAATTCTCAAAATTGAATTTTGACAAATTATTCCTCTCTTACTTTTCAAAATCTACTGTAAGAGGAGGTGAGTATGCTTTTCAAAGTTTTTATAGCTTGGTAGATTAATTTTCTGGATCATCATTGACAAAAAAAAAAAAATATTATCTCTGTATAAATTGTGGGTGTTCGTTATCATTCAGCTAAAGCATTAAAATCACTTCGGGTTGGAACAGTAGATTAGAAAAATATACAAAGATAGATCCTGAACTAACCAAAATCTCAGTAGAAAAATGGAGACGCCATGGCAATGATAGTTGATATCAAAAGTCAAAAAAAATAAAAATAAAAAATTGCCAAAGAACAATAAGATATTTTGTGAGAGTCAAAATAATTTCATACGGACAACTGAGCCCTTTTCGTTTCAATAATAAAAAAGTTGAATTAATTTCGTATTAAAGAAGCAATAAAAGTTAAAGATAGATATGGTCGGGGGCTCAAGGGGGTCCGGCATGTTAGCAGATATCTTAACATAGCTGGAACTTAATTGATAAAACAACCATATAATCTTAAATTTTGACTCATCAGTTCTAAGTACTTTAATTTTTGGAACTTAAATCAAAGGGTGAAGATGTTTTTTAATTATTAATTCATACAGCCATCATTGAACTTTTTTTTTTTTTAAATTACTATATACACCTACTTAAATTTCAAATATGTCATTGATAGAATCAATTTTTTATTTGTACTAAATAAATTAATTAAAATAATATATAAAAAATCAATTAAATTATTTACATGCCCACTAGTCTTAGCTCCATCTCTCTAGCAATTAACAATAGAATTCTATTACTGACTCAAAGTTATCAACTATAAGATGCAGAATAAATTCCTCAATAAGTTTGAAGTATATGACTTTGCCTTCAAATCCTTGTTAAAGAACTTTTAAACTTATTCATCAAGGTCCTAGGTGCAGGAATAAGTGAAGAATAAGTTTTAATTTTTTTTTTAAGAAAAATTGATTTAATTAGGTGTAGATTTGTCAATTATGTTATTACATATCTAATTCAAGTAAAGTCTTGATACATAAGTAACTGTTAATATTAGAATTAAAAGTAAAAATCTACACCTAAAGAATAAAAAAAATACATTATTAATTGTTAAATTAATATATTTTTATTACACATTGACATTATTGATTGTATATTGAATACGTATTATGAAAAAAATATTAAATACAAATTAAAAACAAGAGATTAAATTCATATTCACATCTATCATAAATATATGGTTTATAATTAATATATGGTATTACTATATATTAAATTAATTAATTAATAAGAATGAGTATTAATTTGAATATATTAATTCAAACATAAGAATAAGTCATTTTATCGGTGAAATTAATTGTCAATACACCTAAGTGTAAAAAAATTAAAATATTATGGACTTATGTGTTGGAATTTTGAACTTTTTTACTTTTTTAATTTTGTAGCAAACATGGTCTATAGTGTTAATATCCCTACAAAAACATCTTAGCCATTAAACTAGTTTTGAATATATCTTAACGATGGATTAAGCAAAGACAAAAAATAAAGTGTGTTACAACAATTGTAACATAGCTAGAACCCCCTAGTTAAGGATTAATTGAAAAAAAATAAGGATGGATTTAATTGATGGGATAAGATTAGGAGTGTTAAGTATAAGCTCATGCCTGGTTAAATTAAGCTTAGCTTACTAATTAGTTGTAGTTAGTTAGATTACTTGCTAACATGGTTGTTGAGTCAGCCAAGGTTGTCACAAAGTTTGTTATTAGTTAATAGCATTAGATACATCAAGTATACGTCTAGAATCTTCCAGATGCACATATAAATGAGCTTGTATTTTTAGATTCAGTTTAGATCAATAATATAGAAAATTCAGCTTCATACATTCCCTTTATTTTCTTAGCAACCAAACACAATTACAATATTATACAAAAGTTAATTTGGTATTAGAGCTTTGATCACATTCTTTGATGGCTTCTTTTGGCTCGAACACAAACACTTCTTCATCTATTTCATTATTCACCTTCACAACACCAATAAAGCTTGATCACTCAAACTATATAATTTGGAAATCTTAGATCCTGTCCCCAATTCAAGCTAATGATCTAAAAGGTTTTTTTGATAGATCAAAGACTTGTCCAGAACAAGAAAACAACAGTTTGGATCTAAAACTATAGGTAAACGGTTTACTTGAAAATATAGTTGAATAATCTCAGCAAAGGCTCTATGTCCATTACTGAATATTTTGGTAAATTGAGTGTCTATAACTAATGAGTTAGCTATTGCTGTTAGTCTAGTTAGCAACTTATACTTCATCACTCATTTAATTTCTAATTTAAGGTAGCCTTATTATCGTGTTGTGGTGTTCATTGAAACTAATGTTCTTAAGATGAGTGTTAATTAAGCTTATTCTATGCTTTTAACTCATAAGGCTAGATTGGAAAGTAATCAATTTTATGCTTGTAAAGAGGCCAAGATGAATTATGCTGCTAACCTGGTTCAAACTAGAAATAATAGAAAAAAAAAAGGAAATTAAAATGCTGGATAGAACAATAATACCCCAGGTAATTGGATTGAAAATTACCAAGGTAATTATATTGGAAATTACCAAGGTAATTGGATCAGAAATTCTGTGAGCAAGTTTGAAGGAGGAAGTTGGAATAGAAACCATGATAATAGGGGAAACTTAGGACCAGGGAGAGGAGGTTATGGTTTAGGAAGAGGTCAACGGAGTGGAAACTCCAGGCACAGGTGGAATTCCTATTGGTTTTAATGGTTTTCTAAAAGGAGGAGGCAAAGTTATCTCACATGCTAATTTTTTTTTCAAATATAACCACTCAGCTACTGAGTGTAGAGAAAGGTTCAACTAAAACTTCATTTCAAATCGTCTAGCACAAGGTTTTTTTCCAAATCAAAGTCAAAGTCTAAGAGCTACTTACATGGTGACATTAGAAGGAGTTGCAGATCAAGGGTGGTATCTAGACAGTAAAGCTACTCATCACTTCACTCATGTTGTTCAAAATCTAACTAATGGTAAGCCTTACATTGGTTCAAAATTGCTACTTGGAGATGGCAAAGGTCTCTCTAGTACTATGTTGGCTATAACTATTTCTATACTTCCCTTGGAGCCTGATTGCATTTTACTAATACATTGTGTATTCCAGTTATCACCAAAAACCTAATTAGTGTGCCAAAATTTCTTGTTGATAACAACGTAATAATAGAATTCTTTCACATTTTTGTTTTTTAAAGCATAAGATGAAGAGGAACTATTGGCATAATGAATTGCTAAAGATGGCCTTTACAAGCTATTGTCTCAAGATAATTCATTCTCAAATTCTAAAGTTTAGTTCTTGAAAGCAAGTTTAACGTTCTGTGTTATTTCTAAAAATAAAACTGTAGACTCTCTTTCAGAGTCTATCAAATTAGTGTTTGTTGGTTTAGTTTCTTTTAATAATCCTTCGACAAGTTACAATACTTCAGGTTGTATCTTAATTCAATTGCTGCACAATAGACTTAGTCATCCGAGCAAAAATATCAGGAATATTCTCTTAAATAATCAATCTTTACTTGCTATCAATGTTCATTCTCTTGTCTTTTGTGATGCTTGTCAACATAGGAAACCACATTAGTTTCAATTTCCTATTATTGAAATCAAATCTAGGTCTCCACTTGAGTTAATACATGCTCATCAATGGGGACTAGCATATATGTAATCCGATGATAGATATAGATATCATATTTCTTTTATAGATGACTATACTAAAAACAGTTGGCTATTTCGTCTTATTTTAAAAGCAAAAGCTTTAAATACATTCAAATGTTTCAAGCTTCTTATTGAAAACTAGTTCTCTATATTAATTAAAGCTTTCGTAATTTGACGTATGGGGTGAATTTAAAGCCTTTAGTTTCTTCAATAGTAAGAGACACATCTTAACTATAGAACACATCATCAAAATGATGTTATAGAGAGAGAAAATAGACATCTTATTCAAACTGGCCTTACTCTTACTTTAAAAAAACTTTCACTTACCTTTTGATGGGAAGCTTTTCATATGGCTTCGTATTAATAGAATGCTTACACCTCTACTAAATAATGAAACATCTTAACAAATATTGCATCATCAGACACTTGATTATCAATTTCTCAGAGTCTTTGGATATTCTTGTTTTCCTTTATTAAGGCCTTACAATTGACATAAGTTTAATTTTCGTATACAAAAATGTGTTTTTATCGGTTCCAGTCCTATGCATAAATGTTATAAATGTCTAGAAAAGTCAATTAGAATCTATATTACTAGATATGTCGCCTTTAATAAGTTTAGGTTCCCTTATTCAGAGATATTTTCTATTTTTCACTCTTCTTCTATTTCAGAAATTGTCATTGCAAGTCAGTCCTTCAGACATTTTTCTTTCTCTGTTTCTTTGTATCTTGATGATAATGGTGTACTCAGCTGTCAATAGTAGCTTCTAAATTAGAGAGTGAAGTTTAACTCTCTACCACATCCTTGAACCAAGTTCAATTCCCGTCCTCAATCAATCGCCACATATTGGTTCTTTAAGTCTTCTCTTATGAATTAAAACATTCTATGATGGCAAGAGTTAAATCTGGAATATGCAAACCCAAAACTTATCTAGCGATAATGAATCAACTAGTGTTAAAGCAACTTTGTCAGATTAGCAACTTTGTCAAATCAACAATGGTATATGGCTATAAAAAAGAAATTTAATGCTTCAGAAAGGAATCATATCTGGACTTTAGTTCCTTCTGATTCAACAACCAAGGTTCTAGGCAACAAATAGGTATCAAAGTCAAATATAATCCAGATTGAAGCATTATAAGTATAAAGCACGCTTGGTTACTGAAGGGTTTTATCAACCATATAGGGTAGGTTTCTTTAGAATATTTGGTGCTGTTATCAAGACTTATATAGGTAGAGATATTTTTAGCCTAGTAATGATTCAACATTGGACCATTAGGTAGTTAGACATCAATATTGCATTCTTAAATGAAGTGCTTACAAAAGATGTCTGCATGTACCAACCAGAGGGTTTCATTAACTCTAGATTTCTTTCTCATCTCTACAAGTTGAACAAGGGTTTATATGGTCTTAAGCAAGAACAAAAAGCCTAGTATGATCAATTGAAAAGGTTAATGGTATAGTGGAGTTTCATAACCTCTAAGTCTAACACTTCTATCTTCATTACACATATTGCTGCTAATATTTTTGTCATCCTAATCTATGTGGATGATATACTTTTCACTAGTTCCAATTAAAATTTAATAGAAGATATAATTAGTCAACTTGGTCACACATATGCTCTTCAAGACTTAGGAGAGTTTAATTATATTTTTAGTATAGAGGTTATTTCTAATTTGGATGGTTTTCATCTCTAACAAACTAAATACATTAGTGACATCCTTAAAAAGGCTCATACGTTGATGTGTAACACACTCATAAGTCCCTTTGAAAAACATAAGAGAAAAAATGGTACAACATTTGATAATCCCTCTCTTTATCGAAGCATCATTGATTCTCTTCAATATTTCACTTTAACCAAACTTGATATTGCTTTCACAATTAACAAGTTGAGTCAATTCCTTGTTGCCCTTATAGTTCACCATTGGTAAGCTTGTAAAAGGGTATTATAATATCCTTAGAGCACAACATATTATGGTCTTTAATTTTCCAATTCCTTCATCTTGAAAGCCTATTCCAATGTAGATTAGGGTTCAGATCCTGATGATAAAAGATCTTCTTAGTAATAGCCTAATTTCATGGTCTTCTAAGAAGTAACCTATTATCTCTATATTAACAGCATAGTCAGAATAGAGGGCACTTGCTCTTGCACCTTTAGAGGTACTTTGGGTTACTTATCTATTACATGAACTCAAGGTCTCTTTAAAGTAACTTTCAATTTTATATTGTCACAATAAAAGTATTGAGGCTTTGGTAAGTAATCCTAAGTACCATACATGTACCAAGCACATAGAGCTTGACATTTCATCTTGTTTGTGACCATTTAGCCAAGCAAGAACTCTTTATTGCTCATGTTTCTAATTTTGATCAATTGTCTGACATTCTTATTAAGCCTTTAGCATTTGATTAGTTTACTAAGCTTCATCTCTTGAGATCTTCAGGCTTAATTAAAGAAGCTTAACTTATTAATTAATTTTAGTTGATTAGAGTGCTTGTTGATATGGCTGCTGAGTTAGCCAAGGCTATTACAAAGTTTGTGATGAGCATATAATATATACAAATTTTACTCTTAATTATATAATTGCTAATTATTTTTATTTGTTATTTTTAATTAATTGAATTATTTTGTTGAATAGGGAATTAATGGGAGACTATGGAAAAAAAGGGCATGAAGAAGTTTAATTTGGAAGACAATGATAAAGCCAAGAATTAATGGAATCCGAGAGAAAGAAATTAAAGCAACTAATTAATCCAATTCTAGAATATTGAATAATTAAAAGATAAATCTTGCCAAATGAAGTGCGCGTGTAAGAGCTTTTAATTTCAAAAGTGGAAACAAATTCATGGCTTATGGTGGCATTAATTTGGGAGAGTTATTTTAAAATTGGAAAAAGGATTGCAATTAGAATTAAAAAAGGATTTGGATGGCTTTAGCTTAAGTGATGGGACCGTGCTGAGCAATTAGAAGTGGAATGGAATTAATGGTGGCGTGGCAACTAGTTAAAAAAAGGAAGTTGTTTGATTTGTTTCCACATGTGAGCTGGTGACTTGAAGTTCAAGTATTGTAATTATAATCCAATAAGAATTCGGCTTATGCCCATATAAAAAAGGAGCTTTGGCTTTTGAATAGGGGGAGGAGAAACGCAAGAGGAGGCACACGGCAGAGAGAAGAGCAGCGGCTAGGGGTGGGCACGGTTCGGTTCGGATCGGTTCGGATCACAATTGACCAGAACCGAATTAAATCGGTTATTTTATAAAAAGAACCAAACTAAAACCGATCATTTCGGTTCGGTTCGGTTTGGTTTTTTCGGTTATGGGCCTATTGGGCTTATTTTAAATTTTTAAATTTTTAGTTCAATGGACCTCGTTAATGGAATAATTTTTCTTAATAGTCAATTCATTGCAATTTCATTACAAATGCTAATAATAAACACAAAGCATTCAAAACGCATTTATCATTATTGTCTTACTAACTATTAATAAGGTACTCACAAAATATGAAATATTAATATTTAAAAACACGAAATTAGACTCCATTTCTCCATTTAAATAAGCATAAAGTTGCAAAGACAAATAAAAATAACAACAATTATAACTTACAACACATAATAAAAAAAAATGCAAACAAACACCAATAACATTCTCCCATCTTCATCAATATCAGCATCAGCTTTAGGCATTTTCCAGCTCAATATTTGAATCTATTAAAAAAAATTAAAATAATAAATAATTAAATAAACAATTTATATAAACAAGATACTAGTCCTTTTTTTTTCAAAAAAGCAAAGAAAACTTACTAGTCAAAGACATCAATCAACTGCCATTTGCTTATCAGCTACTTGTTCTTGTTGTGATAGCATTGGCCTAAAAAATTCTTCAATAAATTGAAAAAATTATATTAAAATCATTAATTCTAATATACAAAATGTTATAAGTGAGATTACAAAAAATAACATAATAAATAACAATATTACCTGTTTCAACTAATTCATAAAATTCAGCTTTCTCTTGACTTGGTTGTATTGTATGCTCTCCTAATAGAGTTGAGCGAAGCCAATTTTGAGTGCAAATTAATGACTCAACTGTTTTGTGAGTTAAAGAGCTCCTAAAAGGATCAAGAATGCGGCCTCCTGTGCTAAATGCTGATTCAGAAGCTACAGTAGACACTGGAATTGCCAAAACATCTTTGGCAATCTGAGATAAAATCGGATACCGAGGCCCATTCAACTTCCACCAAGTCAAACTATTAAAATGAGGATTACTAGTACTCTTACAAGTCTCTGACAAGTATTTTTCAACATCATTTTTTCCACTAATGTCATCCTTTGAACTTTCTTTCATCTTTCTAAACTGTGTAAAAGGATCAAATAACCCATAACTACTACAAGCACCATCATACACAGCACTATTTCTCTCACCTCTATTTGAATTACTCTCACCACCATAGCTTTCAAAAAGTTTCAGCAGCAACTCTTTAATGTTAACTCTCAATTCATCAACCTTTCTATTATCATACAAGCTACTAAAACACCATGTAACAAAGTCAAGTTTGCAGCGAGGATCAAGCACATTTTCCACAATCAACAACATGTTAACCTTTTCAAAAGAATAGCCCCAATATTTGACAAACTTTTCCTCCATCTTGTAGCCCATTTTATTTAACAAAAAATCATTAGAATCAACAAGTGACTTCACATGAATATAAACTTTCCACATTTCATTTAAATAATTATTGGACGTGACAGTGAGGGAACTACTAAATTTTAAGGTCACATGATAAAAAATCGAAAGACATTTGACTAACCTCTTGGCATTTTCCCAATCCTCATTAGTCGGTGGCCCTAGCCTCATTTTTTCACTCTCATCCTCATCAAACAAGTTTGTATAATGCCCATCATCTTCCTTTAGGCTATCAAATGCTTTCTCAAATGCTACCGCTTTTTCTAACATTAAATACGTTGAATTCTACCTAGTCGGCACATCTAACACCATAAGCCCTCCACATGAGATTTTCTCCTTCTCAACACATGTTTTAAACTTTTGTAATCTTGCCGGGGACGATCTAACATATTTTATAGCATTTCAGATGCTAGCTATTGATTGATTCACTTGCGACAGCCCATTTTGCACAATTAAGTTGATTATATGCGCCGAACACCTCACATGCATATGCAAACGATTCAAAACCATCGAATTTCCACTCCAATTTGCCAACTTCTTCTTCACATAAGATATTGTAAGTGTATTAGCACTTGCATTATCTACTGTAATTGTGAACAGCCTTTCAATCCCCCAATCAATCAAATAATTTTCAATCAACTTCCCAATTCCATCTCCTTTATGATTTGATATAGGCGTAAAAGTCAGAATCCTCTTATACAACACCCATTCTTCATCAATAAAGTGAGCTGTAACTACCATAAAATTTGACATTTGAATTGAAGTCCAGGTGTTGGTGGTAATACACAATCTCTGTTTATTTGCACTCAAAACACTTTTCAGCAACCCCTTTTCATTCTGATACAAATCAAGAATATCCCTTGTAATTGTTCTTCAAGATGGCACCTCAAATTTCGAACAGCAAGTTTCCATGAACTCTAAAAACCTTTCAGCCTCTACAAATCTAAAAGGCAACTCATCCTTGATTGTCATTTTTACAAGTGCCATTCTACAAGCTTCTTTATTAAATCCTACGTGCATAACCTTAGCAGTGCTATCATCTTTACCTTCACTCTTTTTACGAACTAATGTCTGTTGCTTTTCATCATTTACAGCCTTCAATTTTTTGCGCACTTTACATATATCCAAATGGTTCTTTAAACTGCTTGTTCCAGAATTAGTACTATGGGCTGCATAACTTTTGCCGCAATAATGACACTTAGCTTTTTCTCCCCCAGGTAGCCTCGAAAAATGTTTCCACACAAATGATCTCAACAGAATTTTTCTTTTTTTACTCCTGTTGACCTCTTCATCACTACTAACTTGTTGCACTTCATTACTAATGTCTTGCACTTCATTTTTAGCCTCTTGTACTTCACCAACATTGTCAACCATCCTACAAAATCAGCAGCCATATTTGTAAATCATACAGTTTATGGCCACTGTCCAACATGCAATCGGCAGCTATATTATAAACACAAGTGACAACCATATTTGTAAATAATGCAATTTATAGCCATTGTCCAACATACAATTGGTAGCCATATTATAAACACAATCGGCAGCCATATTAATCATCAAATTTAATTTATAGCCACCGGCCAACATTTCTTTCCACACACACACACACACACACACACACACACATTCATATTATAACTTATACATACATATATACATAAAACTAAATTATGTTTTAAACATAAACAAATTATGGTATCCTTTAGAAACTAAATCATGCATTCAGTTGTAAAAGCACTGAAGCAGACATCTTGCACATACATATATTTTCCTACTTTTATTAAAACAGATAATGATAAAAAAAATCATGTATTAATTATAATTGTAGAAAATTAGAGAAGCAGGGCATGGCGGCATGCGAGGCATGAGGTATCTGTCATTATTTCAAACCTACCTAGTGGCACATGGTGGCTGGTGAGCAGAGCATAAGCTGTTGCATGGTGATCGGTGAGTAGAAGCTGTCGCACGGTGAAAAGAAGCCTTGGGCTTTCGTGCTGTGAGAAGAAGCAAATGGTTGTCGCGTGGTGAGAAGAAGCAAACGGCTGTCGCGTGGTGAGAAGAAGTAAACAACTATCGCGTAGTGAGAAGCCTTGGGCTTTAAACAGCTCTTGCGTGGTGAGAAGCCTTGGGCTTTCGCGCTGTGAGAAGAAGCAAATGGCTGTCGTGCGGTGAGAAGAAGCAAACAGCCATCGCACGGTGGAAGAAGTGTTGCACGGTGAGTACAGGTTGTTCAATTATGATAGGGTCGCCGGTGAGTAGCGTCGGCTGTGATTGTAGTGT
Organism: Luvunga scandens; assembly: GCA_030449905.1. Lineage (NCBI taxonomy): Eukaryota > Viridiplantae > Streptophyta > Magnoliopsida > Sapindales > Rutaceae > Luvunga > Luvunga scandens. Next base: position 1,210,395 of record JASUUG010000696.1, read on the forward strand.
GTTTGGGTGGGTGATTTTGATTTTTTATTTTGATTTTAGGATTTGTTTTAGGTGAAATTGTTACACATATTGACATATATACCAGTAATTATGTGTGTGCAAGTTTATTATACTTATTTTACGTACCCAATTAAAATATAACACGTGTCAAATTTAATAAAATTAAAAAATAATTCAATTTTTTCAGTTCGGTTATTCGGTTTAGTCGAGTGAACCGAAAACCGAACCGTTATTTTAGTTTTTTTCTAAATAATATATTTCGGTTATTTATGCAAATAAAAATTGGTCCGAAACGAAACCGAACCGCCGGTTCGGTTCGATTCGGTTTTTTTAAGGACAAGGTTTATTTGCCCAGTGCTAGCAGCGGCATATTTCAATTTTTCCATGGCTGATTTTATTTCTTTTGTTGCTCTCAATCCAAGTATGTCGCCGGTTCGGTTCGGTTCGGTTTTTTTAAGGACATGGTTTATTTGCCCAGTGCTAGCAGCGGCATATTTCAATTTTTCCATGGCTGATTTTATTGCTTTTGTTGCTCTCAATCCAAGTATGTCTAGCTAATTTTTCTTTTACCAAGGTTAAGGATGAAACCCTATTCAATGAAATAATTATTTTATTTATTTAATTAATTTCCTACATATGTTTTTTTAATGTTTATGGTTCTTGTTTCACATAATTAGTTGGATATTATTAAATTTTTTCACCAATTCTGTCATGCATTATTAATTTTTAGGATTAATATTTGACTAATTCTATGCTTGGATCTATAAAGTCTACATATGATTATCTTTGATTCCGTGTTTTTCATTAAATTGTTTACACAGAGTGCTTAGAAAAACTTTGACTCTTTATTATTCAATATGTTTATATGGGATGCTTAGATATCATATCATTAAGCAGAAAAAGAACCTACGCAAGATTAATTTTAATTGGGCTTAATTGTTAGATTCATGAGATGACATAGATTTGATTTCAAGTTATCACTCTAAAATTGGGGATTAATTGATAACTAGATAGTTACTAATTGAATAGTAGTGGATTCTAAAACCTTGGTAACCTTTGTCTTATTGAATTCTCCTTTGCTTTAATTATTTTGTTAGTTTAATTTATTTAATTCTTCTTAAAATTTAATTTGGTTAACTAGGTTAGGATTAATATTAATTTTAGATTTAAATTAGACTTTCCAATTTTGAGGCAATCTCTGTGGGTTCAACCTCGTTGCCATTATTCTATTTCTAGATTCGTGCGTTTGCGAGTATATTAAATTTTACACAATAAGTTTTCGGCGCCGTTGCCGGGGATTGTGCTAGAAAGTCAATTTAATCTTGGTTGATTTGATTCTTCCACTAGTTATAATTTAGGTTGTCTTTTATTTTTTTTTTATTACTTTAATTTGAAATTAGACTTTAAATTCATTGTCTAGTTGTTTAATTTTTTTTATTTTTATTTCATTTATTTTCATTATTGTTGGTTTACTTTTCTTTCTTTTTCTAGTTAGTTTATGAGTGTTTGGGAATGCGATTCAACAAATCGTTTGGTCAAAAAAGAGTCTAAAATTGATAGTAATCAAGCTAGTTCTTCTCAAGTGATGGATGACCCAAATCGAATATTACCAATATTACCACCAGTGCAAGCAGAGAAAACCCTTAGAGAATATTTTTCACCACTTGCAGTCAACCAACCATCTTGTATTGTGTTGCCACAAACTACAGCAGCCCACTTTGAACTTAAGCCTTCTGTCATTCAGCTTTTACCATCTTTCCATGGGTTAGAGAGAGAGGATATTTACATATTAAGGAATTTCTTGACATGTGTTCTACATTTCGTTTTCAAAATTTCAATGATGAGTCAATTAGGCTTCATATGTTCCCTTTTTCATTAAAAGACAAAGCAAAAGCTTGGTTGAATTCACTTCCTGCTGGATCTATTACTACATGGGATGGTTTAAGCAATAAGTTCCTCACTAAATTCTTTCCCATGTCTAAAACAAATGCCCTTAGGAGAGAGATAAGTGATTTTTATCAAAGAGAGGGTGAACAATTTTATGAGTGTTGGGAAAGATTCAATGATTTACTTCTTAAGTGTCCCCACCATGGTTTTGAGAAATGGAGACTTATACAATGCTTTTATAATGGTCTAATTATGTCAAATCGTCATATGGTAGAGTCTATGAATGGTGAGAGATTTTTGAACTTACATGAAGGGGCTATATAGGATTTCTTTAATTCACTTTCTGAGAATTCTCAACAGTGGGATTTTTCAAATCAAAGGGAAAAATCAACTCAAGTTTCTAGAAAGGGCCTATATGAAGTTAAAGATGATTTTGATGAAAAAGCCACTCTAGCTACTCTTTCTAGGAAAGTAGATGCCTTAGCTTTGAACCAATCAATGAATTATCACCCTAGTGTAGCTAATGAGGTTTGTGCTCTTTGTTTTAACTTATCTGATACAGCACAAAATTGTCCTTCATTACCATCCTATCAAGAGGCTTATTCTGAGCAGGTACATGCTTTACAATCATATGAGAAAACCTCCAATAGTCCATATTCACCCACATATAATCCTAATTGGAGGAATCACCCTAATTTTTTCTGGAAACAAAATCAGCCTTTATCAAACCAAGGAGGACAACAATTTAGCATGCCTAATCAACAATTTGTCCCTCCTAACCAAGCATATTCCCCTGCCCAACAGCCTATGTCTTAATTTGTTGCACCCCAACAAAGAAAACCTTCTTTAGAGGATACGCTTCAAAGTTTCATTTCGTCAACCCAACAAGCCTTTCAGTCTAACACTCAAGTTATTTTAAAGCTTTAACATCAATTGGGTCAATTAGCAACTATTGTAGTTGAGAGAGAAAGAGGAAATTTCCAAGTCAACTAGTTCCTAATCCTAAAGGAGTGCATGAAGTTGGATCGAGTTCGAGCCATCAGCATGAAGAAGCAAAATCTATTATGACCTTGAGAAGAGGAAAATTATTTGACAACAAAGTGGAAGTTCTAACAAAAAAAACATCTGAACCTACTTCTTCAGATCTAGTGCTATCACCAGACTCATCACTAAATGATTTTAAAGAAAATGGCCCACCAGTTTACATTCCTAATGCTCCTTTTCCTTAAAGGTTAACAAAGGTAAAGAAAGGGACTTCAACAGGTGAGATTATGGAAATCTTCAAACAGGTAAGTATAAACATCCCTTTACTCGATGCTATTAAACAAGTTCCCTCGTATGCCAAGTTTTTAAAGGATTTATGCACTAAAAAGAGAAACTTGCATGTCACAAAAAAGGCATTTTTAACTGAACAAACTAGTAATATACTTTAATGTAAAATGCCACCTAAATTTAAGGATCCAGGTTCTTCTACTATCTCATGTGTTATAGAGAACCAATTATTTGATAAAACATTGTTGGATTTAGGAGCTAGTGTTAATCTCTTGCCTTATTCTATTTACATGCAGCTTGGCCTTGGTGAATTAAAGTCAACTTCTATTATTTTACAGCTGGCAGATAGGTCAATGAAAATGCCTCGTGGTATTATAGAGGATGTGTTGATATAGATTGAAAAATTTTATTATCCTGTTGATTTTATTGTTATTGATACTCAGCATGTGCAGGATCCTAAGAAACACACCCCAGTTATTTTAGGTCGTCCTTTCTTAGCTACAGCTGATGCTCTTATTAATTATAGGAATGGAAACATGCAGCTGTCCTTTGGTAATATGACCATGGAATTAAATATTTTTAATGTTACCAAGCAACCACGGGAAGAAGATGAATGTGTTGAAGCGGATATGATAGAAGAATTAATATAAGATTCATTTATTTCTAAGCACAATGATGATCCATTAGAAGCATGTTTAACTCATTCTAGTTTATGTTCTGATGATGACAGTGTAATTGCAGAAGTCAACGCCTTGCTTGATGCAACTCCAATTATGGACACAAATAAATAAAAGACAAATTCAGAACCACTGCTTTATTCTGAGGGGAAGCTTAGCTCATCTGCGGAGACACCACCGAAACTGGAACTCAAAGCACTGCCCAACACTCTGGAATATGCATTCTTAGGAGAATTTGACACCCTACCTGTTATTATTTCTTCTTCCCTTAATCTTGAGCAAAAAAAGGTGAGTTGTTGGGTATTCTAAAAGAGCATAAAGGGGCGATAGGATGGACTATTACTGATATTAAAAGTATTAATCTAGTAGATTGCATGCATCGCATTCATTTTGAAGAAGATGCTAAATCTATTAAGGAGATGCAACGTAGGCTAAATCTTAATATGAAAGAAGTGGTAAGAGCTGAGGTAATAAAATTATTAGATGTAGGAATTATTTATCCTATTTTAGATAGCTTTTAGGTTAGCCCTGTATAAGTTGTTCCAAAGAAATCTGGTGTTATAGTAGTTACTAATGCTAATAATGAATTAATCATTACTAGAGTAACTACAAGTTGGCGTGTTTGCATTGATTATAGAAAATTGAATTTAGTCACAAGAAAAGATCATTTTCCTCTTCCATTTATTGATCAAATGCTGGATAGACTTGCAGGTCATGAATTTTATTGCTTTCTAGATGGATATTCAGGTTATAATCAGATCCCTATAGCTCTAGAGGACCAAGAGAAAACTACTTTCACTTGTCCTTTTGGAACTTTTGCATATAGGAGAATGCCATTTGGTTTATGCAATGCACCTGTTACCTTTCAAAGATGCATGCTTAGTATTTTTTCTGATATGGTTGAGAGATTTCTTGAAGTGTTCATGGATGATTTTTCTGTTTATGGAGATTCTTTTAATGAATGTTTACATCATCTAACATTAGTTTTACAGAGATGTAAAGAAAGGAACTTGGTTCTGAATTGGGAAAAGTGTCATTTCATGGTAAAACAAGTTATTGTTCTTGGACATATAATTTCCAGCAGAGGTATAGAAGTCGACAAAGCCAAGGTAGATTTAATTGCTAATCTTCCACCACCCAAATCTGTAAGAGAAGTAAGATCTTTCCTTGGACATGTTGGTTTTTATAGAAGATTCATTAAAGATTTTAGTAAAATATCTAGACCATTATGCAATTTACTTGATAAGGAGGTACCTTTTATCTTTGATGATTCTTTTCTTGATGCTTTTGAAAAACTTAAGAAATTGTTGACTTCTTCACCTATCATTCAACCACCTAATTGAGATTTGCCTTTTGAAATTATGTGTGATGTATTTGATTATGCTGTAGGAGTAGTTTTAGGACAAAGATTAGATCGTTCACCTTATGTTATTTATTATGCTAGTATGACACTGAATGATGCATAGTTGAAATATTCAACTACAGAGAAAGAAATGCTAGCTGTGGTGTTTGCACATGATAAATTCAGATCTTATCTTTTAGGTTATAAAGTGATTATTTTTACTGATCATGCTGCTTTAAAATATTTGCTTACTAAGAAATATGCCAAGGCAAGATTGATTCGTTGGGTGTTACTTTTACAAGAATTTGACATCGAATTTAGAGATAAAAAGGGTTCTGAAAATGTTGAGGCAGATCACTTGTCTCGCCTTGATCTTAAATTTATCCCAGAATCTTTACCTTTGAATGAGTTTTTCCCAGATGAACAACTTATGAGTGTAGAGGTTTTACCATGGTTTGCTGATATTGTTAATTTTCTTGCTACAGGTCAAATTCCAGAACACTGGACCAAGTAAGATAGAACAAAATTCTTAGCTGAAGTGAAGAATTTTTTTTTGGGATGATCCGTATTTATTAAAATATTCTACTGATCAGATTATTAGGAGATATGTTCCAGAGAGTGAATTTCAAAGTGTCCTATCTTTTTGCCATGAACAAGCTTGTGGAAGCCATTTTAGCGCCGAAAAGACAGCTACAAAAATTTTACAAATTGGTTTTTATTGGCCTACTTTTTTTCATGACACTTATGTTTTTTGTTCTTTGTGTGACAGGTGCCAACGCATGGGTAGCATTTCAAAGAGGAATATGATGCCACTCAATCCTATCCTTGTTGTTGTGATCTTTGATGTGTTGGGTATTGATTTCATAGGACCTTTTCCTCTATCTTTTGGTTATCAGTATATATTGGTTGTAGTTGATTATGTGTCGAAGTGGATTGAAGCTGGTCCATGCAAAACCAATGATCATAGGGCTGTGGTGAAATTCTTGAGAAGTAATATTCTCTCTCGTTTTGATTTCCCTAGAACTATCATTAGTGATGGTGGTACCCATTTCTGCAATAAACCTTTCAAGACTCTTTTGAGTAAATATTCCATTACACATAAGGTTGCCACCCCATACCATCCTCAAACCAGTGGCCGAGTAGAGATTTCTAATTGAGAGATCAAGCAAATTTTAGAAAAAACCGTTAGGCCAAATAGGAAGGATTGGTCTTTGAGACTTGATGATGCATTATGGGCTTATAGGACAGCTTTCAAAACACCAATTGGGATGTCACCTTATAGACTTGTGTATGGAAAAGCATGTTATCTACCAGTAGAGTTAGAGCATCGTGCATATTGAGCTATCAAGAAATTTAATTTTGACATGCAACAAGTTGGTTCTAAGAGAAGATTACAACTAGCAGAACTTGAAGAGATTAGGAATGATGCATATGAAAATGCTAAGATTTACAAGCAGCGCATGAAAGTCTTTCATGACAAGCACATTTTGAGAAAATCCTTTATGCCAAGTCAGAAAGTACTTTTATATAATTCCTGATTGCATCTCTTTCTAGGTAAGTTACGTTCTCGATGGTCTGGACCTTTTATAGTTCGTACTGTTTTTCCTTATGGAGTAATTGAGATTGAAAATCCTAAGAATGATGATTTTTTTAAAGTGAATGGTCAAAGATTAAAACCATTTTTAGAGTTAAGAGCATCAGAAGTTGAGGAGATACTTTTACATGATCCTGTTATCAAGATTAATTAATTCTGTTTTTACATTATTTTACTTAAATAGTAGGTTTTCTTCCCATTGTCTGTTTTTCGTTTCCAGTATTTTTTTTATCTAACTTTTTTTAAAGTTTTTTTAAGCTTCCCCAGCCTATTTAGGTGTGATCTTTCTAACTTCTTCTTTTATTATTTATGTGTTTATGTTTTTCATCTTTTTCCATGCATATTTTCTGATTATGAAACATTGAGGACAATGTTCTGAATAAGTTTGGGGGTGGGAATAATGTGTGATTTGTTTATTAAAGAAATAAATAAAATAAATAAAAAAATTCAAAAATTAAAAAAAAAATTTTCTTATGTGTTTTTATGTGAAAAGCCAATGATAAGAACTTGATTGACAATGAATATGGTTCTTAGAAAGGGTTGAATATTGTCTTAGTTTATACTTGGTTCTTGTGTTAATTCCTCTTGATTGAGATTCTTTAAACATTATGAGCACTAATATCAATTCTTCCATATTTTTGACTTGAAATCTGAAATTGAAGCAGCCTGAGTTGGGAATTTTAGATTGAGTAAATTACTGTTTGCCTTGATTCTTATCTCCATAGTACAAAATGGTATACATAGGCACCAAAGTCAGAAATAGCTACCTATAACCCTTAAGAGTGAAGCTATCCTTGAGTAATTTGGGCCTATGTACCACAAGTATGTAGAGGATTATCTACCATGAGAAGAAGACTACCTTAAGAGGTATAGTGAAAGCTCCTGACTATGGTTATTAAAAAAAAAGAGAAGAAAAAAAAAAGAAAAAAATCAAATCAAGTGCATGTGCTGAAAAAAAAATATCAAAAGAAAATGCACATAAAAGCCTGTGAAAAAAAATGGAGATCAAGATGATAAGATTAGTTTGACCTACTCTTTTCTTTGTTCATGGCAAAGTTTGTGGATATTGAAGATTTTGGGAATGGACTATAATTGAATTGATTCACACACACACTACAAGAATCAAAAGAGAGATGGAATTGACTAATGAATTAAAGTTAGAACTTTGCCAATATTTGAAATTTTCTTTGAGCTATATAATTTATGCAATCTTTGAGGCTATTTTCATGTTTTATTTAATGTGTGTTGTTCTTTTTATGTTTTTTTTAAATGATGTTTGTGGGTATCATCGCTGAAGCCCTCACGAGACTATAACTCGTCCACTAGGGCCGCCTAGGGGTTTAAAGGCTTGTTGCATACGCTAAATGCAATCGCGATAACCTGCGAAAGTGGTTTAGTTAGGATTTACTTTTTGTTACTTTTATTTTTTGTTTTTTTCTTATTTTTAGTTTTGCTCGAGGACTGGCAAAATCTAAGTTTTGGGGTATTTGATGAGCATATAATAAATACATATTTTACTCTTAATTATATAATTGCTAATTATTTTTATTTGTTAGTTTTAATTAATTGAATTATTTTGTTGAATAGAGAATTAATGGGAGACTATGGACAAAAAGGGCATGAACAAGTTTAATTTGGAAGACAATGATAAAGCCAAGAATTAATGGAATCCGAGTCGAAGAAATTAAAGCAACTAATTAATCCAATTCTGGAATATTGAATAATTAAAAGATAAATCTTGCCAAATGAAGTGCGCGTGCAAGAGCTTTTAATTTCAAAAGTGGAAACAAATTCATGGCTTATGGTGGCATTAATTTGGAAGAGTTATTTTTAAATTGGAAAAGGATTGCAATTAGAATTAAAAAAGAATTCGTTGAGAAGTGATAAAGGATTTGGATGGCTTTAGCTTAAGTGGTGGGACCGTGCTGAGAAATTGGAAGTGGAATGGAATTAATGGTGGTGTGGAAGCTAGTTAAAAAAAGGAAGTTGTTTGATTTGTTTCCACATGTGAGCTGGTGACTTGAAGTTCAAGTATTGTAATTATAATCCAATAAGAATTCGGCTTATGCCCATATAAAAAAGGAGCTTTTGCTTTTGAACAGGGGGAGGAGAAACACAAGAGGAGGCACACGGCAGAGAGAGGAGCAGCGACATATTTCAATTTTTCCAAGACTAATTTTATTTCTTTTGTTGCTCTCAATCCAAGTATGTCTAGCTAATTTTTCTTTTACCAAGGTTAAGGATGAAACCCTATTCAATGAAATAATTATTTTATTTATTTAATTAATTTCCTACAAATGTTTTTTTAATGTTTATGGTTCTTGTTTTACATAATTAGTTGGAAATTATTAAATCTTTTCACCAATTCTGTCATGCATTATTAATTGTTAGGATTAATATTTGACTAATTCTATGCTTGGATCTATAAAGTCTACATATGATTATCTTTGATTCCGTGTTTTTCATTAAATTGTTTACACAGAGTGCTTAGAAAAACTTTGGCTCTTTATTATTCAATATGTTTATATGAGATGCTTAGATATCATATCATTAAGCAGAAAAAGAACCTACGTAAGATTAATTTTAATTGGGCTTAATTGTTAGATTCATGAGATGACATAGATTGATTTCAAGTTGTCACTCTAAAATTGGGGATTAATTGATAACTAGATAATTACTAGTTAAATAGTGATGGATTCTAAAACCTTGGTAATCTTTGTCTTATTGAATTCTTCTTTGCTTTAATTATTTTGTTAGTTTAATTTATTTAATTCTTCTTAAAATTCAATTTGGTTAACTAAGTTAGGATTAATATTAATTTTAGATTTAAATTAGACTTTCCAATTTTGAGGCAATCCCTATGGGTTCGACCTCGTTGCCACTATTCTATTTCTAGATTCGTGCGCTTGCGAGTATATTAAATTTTACACAACAGTTTGTTGTTAGTTAATAGTAATAGATAAAGCAAATGTATGTGTAGTGTTATGCAAATTTTATTGAATTCGCAATCTCATGAATTTATTGTAGTATAATTAATGACAACGAGTGTCGATCTGACAGGGAGATAGATTTAATTATGAGTAAGCTTAATTTTCTAATTTATTGTGTGAACTAGTCAGAAGTGATTTTTGAGCAGTGCTAAAATTAAAAACAAAAATGCTAGGAAAAAATGTACGATGAAATAATGCCAATGAAGCACTTGAATCTCTAGATTCACACTCAACATTACACCATGGGTTTAATGTTTTTTTTTTAAGTGCCAATTAATTTATGAGGGGTGAAATTCTAGTCTTTATAAACCTTACTCTAATAAATATAATATTAGGCACTCAATTGCCAGAGGTTAACAATCTTTCGCTAAGTGTGTTGTCAAGTACACGTTGTACCAGAAAATAATAATTCTTCTATTGACAACGTGGCAAGACCATTCGTCAAATAACTTAGATGCACTTTCTATTAACATTGAGTCAAGACAACCTATAAATACTAGGAGGATTCCCTTTCTAATAAGTATAGTGTAAAGTACTCATTGCACTAGACAATAATAATCTTTCATTAGTGAGCTGGTATATTGTATAAAATTTATACAAGATACATTGTCTATCGACAATGAGTCAAAACAACCCATATAAATCAGAGGAAAAAAGAAAATAAACTTACTAAATTAGGCCTATAGACCATGTTGAGGCTTTATCTTTAACTCAAGCTTAAAACTAAATTAGTTACTCATATTGAATTTGGGTAAAATGATAATTTTATATTTAAATACATAGAAATACAAGATAAAGTGAGAATTATACAAATTAAAGCTCAAATTTGGATTCAAAGCTATTGAATTAGGGAGAGTTCCCTAGTTATAGATATTATGAGTAAATCATAGCCATCATATAAAAATAATTCAGACGGACAGGATTGTGCCATATGACAAGCTTTGATAAGATGAAAACGTCATCAGGGTTGTGATTCAATGTATTACATGAAACACAAGACATTTTTGGTCCAATAATATATTATTACATCATCAGTCAATGCAAAAGTCAACATGCATTGATTTAGTGTACTACTTGTAATGTAAGCCCATTTTTCTGTCCAATAGCATACTACTATGTAATTAGTCAACACAAAAGTCGATGGGCATTATTTCAATGAATGTAGGTCCGTAGTAAGCACACAATGCGGTCAAATAGGATGCTATCATGTTATCAATCAATCCCATGTTAGTTGAGCCTTACTAAAATAAGCATACATCCTACCACAGTAGATTCGGACCTCTATATATCTCATTTTAGGCAATTGGAGTCCGTTTGACCTTGGTTTCTATCATTCTTTAGGTTTTCAAAGCTTCTAATTCAATTAATTATGTTAGTGCTACCATTCGGGATCTTGAACATGAGTAAAATTATAATTTTATCCTTTATACATTTTTTAAGGTTTTAAGATGGTCTGAGCTCAAAATGTCTGTTCTGCTATCCAACTTCTCATTAATCATGAAATGACTCAATACTCATAAAAGTACATAAAATACTCAAATTATAACAAAAGATACACAATCACAGTTTAAGAGATTTAAATACATAAAAGTAATGATGTTAATGAGACTTAGAGTGTAAAATAAAAATTTTATCATTTATAAATAGGTACTCTCCAACACTCAACATGTAGAATTTTCCATATGCATATATAAATAAGCTTGTATTTTCTAGATTCAATTCAGATAAATAATATGGTAAATTTAGCTTTATACATTATCTGTTTCCCTCTTTATTTTATCAGCAACCAAACATAATTATAATATCATACAAAATCTTATTAGGAGCATTCTTTTTTTAACAAAATAATATACACAAAATCTTAACCTTCCAACACAATCAAATCAATGGATCGAATTAAATTCCGACTTTTATTTTTATTAATAACAAAACTAAAAGTTAATTTACCACATAATATATCACTAAATATTGCTCCTTTTCTTTCTTCTTATTTTCTCTCTATAATCAATATGAGTTTTATTCCCTTTATTTTTTTCACTCATGCTTGATAGTACCTCCTTTATTTATATTATCTTTATTCAACACATCTCTTTCATCATTTTCTTTTGCAGCCACATGTCTTCTTCCCTCCCCCCCTCCCTCGCCGTGGAAAATCCTTTCCTTGATGGGCACACAAATTGCCTACGAGTTACATCACTTGAAACCCATCTAATCTTAGATGAAGTTCAAGTTCGAATCCAAAATCATCCTTTTCGACCATAACTTCCAACTCTGTCCATTGTTTCAAAATTCATTCCCATGAATGGTATTTTAAATTGCCAACATGATTTTTCAAGCTACTCTTTTCATCATTCATCTAATTGAATTGTTTCAACCACTTACACAAATCTCATATTTTAGATCATGGCCAAATTTAAAGGAGTCATTAATCAAATAATCAAATAATATTGAAAATAATTTAAATTTTATATATTTATTTTAACATTATTTTCTATTTATTACAAAATTTAGTTCAATATAATATAAGATTGTAAAATATTAAAGTATTTTTTTAAATATTGAAATTATTTAAAATGTATATACTATTTCATTTGTTTTATATTATATTTCTATTTATTATACAACATTGGAGACAATTTTTTTGAGTTAATAAGAGTCAAAGAGTGTCATAATCAAAAGGCCATATTAGTATTTTTTATTAAAAATTTTAAAGTTTGCATGACCATTTCCTTAAATCTTATGGGTGTAGGTGTCATTTGTCCTTTTAATTATGAAGAGGAATTAAGAGGAAAAGAAGGATAAAATATTTAATAATATACAGTGGGGACCAATAGTTGTTAGTTTGTTATTAATGAAAATAAAAGTTAGCATTTAATTTGATCTATTGATTTGATTGGTGTTGAAAGTCTAAGATTTTATGTATATTATCTTGTTAAAAGACAGAAGCTCTTGGTCCTATCCCAATTTATTAATTGAATAAACTCCTAATTTATTTGGATCTTTTTTTTTTGAAACTATAAGTATTTTTATTAATGTAACTAAATTTATATTTAACAACACTAAGTTATTTTCCTACTGAAACTAAAATAATAAATCTTATTTAAGGGACTTGACTAAGAGGTTTTTAAGTAGTTTTTTTTTTATTGACCATCCAGAGTTCTATTCTTGAGTGAGGAGATGTTGAGTGCTAGAAAGTGTGTATTTATAATGGAGAAAATCATCATTTTACGCTTCAAGTCTCACCAACATTTCTACTTTTATGTCTTTAAGTCCCTTGTGATTTAATTATATATGTTTTATTTTAATTAATTATTTTATGTATTTTAGGGGACATCATGATCATTTCACAATGAACGAGAGATCAGATAGAAAAACGGACAGCAATTTTGAACTCAGGACAGTCGAAAACCTTAGGAGGAGTATAAAAAGATAAATGGTATTGTTCACGTATACGTTATTGTTTATATATACGACACTGTTCATAATATTGTTCATGGCACTGTTCACCCATACTATACGATGACGTGGCAGCATTTGATTGGACGAATAATGGGGCATTGACCGCTTATGTGGCATTTACTGATGATGTGGTGTTGACTGATGACGTGTTACGATCCTATTGGACTAAAATGCTGATGTGGTGTTGACTGGTGAGGTGGCAGTATATTAGTGGACAGAAAAAAATGTACGTACGGTACATGCATATACATGGAATGACAGCCCTGATGATGTGTTCCATCCAATAAAAACTTGCCACGTGGCGTAATCCTGAGCGTCCAAATTATTTTGATCCGATGGCTATGATTTACTCATTGTATCTATAAAAAGGGGGCTTCCCCCTAATTTGACACCCCTGAATCCATTTTTGAGCTCAATTTTCTATAATTTCATCTCCATCTTTTATTTTTTTACGTATTTTAATAAAATTCTCATTTTACCCCTAGTTCAAATATGAATAGCTAATTTCCTTTAAAGCTTGGGTTGAAGGTGAAGTCTCAACATGCTTCATGGGCTTAATTTGGTAAATTTAATTTTTCTTCCCCTTTAATTTATGTGGATGTTTTGACTTTTCGTAGACAAATAGTAATAATTTTATCTAGATATCCGCTGGTGTAACCGCCTCCCTAGGCAAGGTTATTATTATTTGGCACGAGAAGCACTTAGCACCATATTTATTAGAGTAGTGTTCATGAGGAGTGGAAAATCCCCCTTCATGATTTAATTGGTACTAATAATGAATGTTAAGCCGATGGTGGATGTTGAGTACAGATCCGGAGATCCAAGCACTTCATTTTAATACTTTATTCCCACCATTTTAATTTAAATTAATAGATAGCCTACATTATTGTCATTATAAATCCAACCACCTACTCGAAAATTAATTCTACAAGCAATTAAAATTCACCTACTCGTGGGATCGACACTCGTCACCGTTAATTCATTCTACAATAGATTCATGCTCTTGCGAGTTCAATAAAATTTGCACAACAAGTTTTTGGCATAGTTGCCGGGGAGGTAAGTTATTTTAATTTGTAGAATAAATTTTCAATTTCTTTATTTATTTATTTTTTCCTTGTAATTTTTTTATTATTAAAAAAAGAAAAAGAAAAAAAAAGAAATGAATTTGCATTTTGAAGTAGGTATTTTTTTTCTTCTCTTCTTTAAATTTCTGTAATTTAATTTTGCATTTTATTTTTTTTATTTTGTTAAATTGGCAGGTTCAACCGCCTATTAATTTATTTTAATTTTTTTCACGTATTTTCTTTTCTGTATATAACACTTGAGTTTATTTTCATAGCAAGATTGTAAAAGTGTGATAAAGTTAGTATCATAATTTCTCCTTCTTCTTTATTTTTATTAATTTGTTACCATTGTTTTTTTCTGTACATGCATGGTTGTATGTCACAATTACTTAATCTTGAGCCTATAGATTTTGAACTGGAAAAAACACTTTGCACACACAAGCACATTGCAATTAAAAATAAAATTAAAATGGATTTGCAACCAACACCACAAGAGAGGCCATTTAAGAACTACTTCAGTCCATTAGCTAACTTGAGCACATCATGCATACGATACCCAAATGTAGCTGCTAGAAGTTTTGAGTTAAAACCTAGTGTGCTAAATTGTCTCCCAACATTCTATGGCCTAGAAAATGAAGATCCATATAATCATCTGAATGATTTCCATACTATATGTCAAACTTTTAAATATGATAAATTTTCAGATGATGATGTTAAACTTAGATTATTCCCATTTTCTTTAAAGAACAGAGCTCGTTCATGATTCAATGAATTGCCTGCTAATAGCATTACATCATGGGAACAAATGGTAACAAAATTTTTGAATAAATATTTCCTAGTGCATAAAACCAATGCTATTCACAGGGAAATTTCAGAGTTTTTCCAAAGAGAAGACGAGCAGTTTTTTAAAACATGGGAGCGATTCAATGGACTACTCCTAAAGTGTCCACATTATGGGCACAAAAAATGACACCAATGCCTATACTTTTTGAAGGGATTATTTCCACATGTGCAAGAATGGCTAATGGCAACAAGTGGAGGAGAGCTAATTGCAAAAGTGCATAAAAAATTTAGGATTTCTTTCAGCGAAAAGCGGATAATTCCCAACAACGGAGTCGTTCACTCAGAAATACTAGAAGAGTTAAGGGAGTAAATGAGGTTCATATTGGAAAGTCAAGTTCAGAAATTAAAGAACTCAAAGAGATAGTTGAAGGTCTTTCCCAACAAATAGCATCGTTAACAGCTGCTAAATTGACGGAGCCACATGACCAGGACTTATACTCAATCAAGCCAATGCCATAGTTGTAATGAGAAAGCCATCAAACTACAACCCTTACTCCAACACGTAAAATCCCAGATAGAGAGACCACCCCAATTTTTCATGGTTTCAAGGATTCTAACAAAATAGACCAGCAGCTTCAGCTCCACTAATGCAACTAATTCCTTAAAATCCTTAAGCCTCTCAGCCATCATTTAGACCATACAATCAGAAGCTGAACTATTCTCAACCTAGACAATGGGATGATGCATTTAAGAATTTCAAGAATCTTACTCACTCCACAATCGAGCAACAAAACCGCACCATTAATGAACTGCGAAATGAGATGAGAGTGGGTTTCAACTCACAAACCCAATCAGTTTCAAACCTTGAAACAATAGTGGAGAGGTCAAAGCCGTCATGACCTTGCTAAAAGGAAAAGAAGTCGACAACAAAGTAGAGATGCCGGTGACAAAAACAACTCAAATTGTACCGATAAATGCAGAAAACTCATCATCAGAGGAGAAAAAAAAAACCAACCCAAGAGAATATGTTCCCAAAACTTCATTTCCTCAGAGGTTAGCTAAAGTGAAGAAGGGAAAATCCACAAGTGAGATTTTTGAAATCTTTAAATAGGTAAGTGTGAACATCCCTTTACTTGACGCTCTAAAACAAGTGCCATCTTATGCCAAGTTTCTTAAAGACCTTTGTACTAAAAAGAGAAACATTCATGTTCAAAAGAAGGCCTTTTTAATAGAAAACGTTAGCTCTATACTCTAACATAAAATTCATCTAAAATACAAAGACCTAGGCTCCCCCACTATCTCATGTAGTATAAGGAACCACATAATTGAAAATGCTTTGTTGGACTTAGGAGCTAGTGTAAATCTGTTGCCTTACTTAGTATTTGTAAAACTTGGACTGGGAGAATTACACCCAACTCTAGTGGTGTTACAGCTTGCAGATCTGTCCATGGAAAAATATTGTGGTATTGTGGAGGATGTACTTATACAGGTAGATAAGTCTTATTTTCCTATTGATTTCATTGTAATTGACACTCAACCAGTTCAGGATTTAAGGAAGCACATCCCCATTATCCTAGGACGACCTTTCTTGGCAACTACCGATGCTCTCATTTAATGCAGGACTAAAAATATGCAGTTGTCCTTTGGCAATATGACAATGGAACTAAATATCTTCAACATTGTCAAACAACCTCACAATGCAGATGATGAAATTGTTGATGTGGATTTAATAGAAGAATTAGTTGATAATGCTTTTCTTTCAAACCTTAGTGATGACCCTTTAAAAACATGTTTAACTCACTTTGGTTTGGATTTTGATATTGACAGATCAATAGATGAGGTTAACGCCTTGCTTGATTCAGCACTATCCATGGACACTAACAAATAGAAGTCAAAGTGGAACAACTAGCACCATCAGAGAAGAAACTAAGTCTATCATCAAAATCACCACTAAAACTCGAGCTCAAACCATTATCTCATTGGTTGTAAAATAATTATTTTCACAGATCATGCTACCTTAAATATCTTCTCACGAAAAAATACAAAAGCTAGACTAATTCGTTGGGTGTTACTTTTGCAGGAATTTGATTTTGAAATCAAGGATAAGAAGGGTACAGAAAATATTGTGGCAGACCATCTCTCTCGTCTCAATTTTGATACAATTACAGAACCATTACCATTAAATGAATCATTTCCAGATGAACAATTGATGAGTGTGGAAGTATTACCATGGTATGCTGATATAGTTAACTATCTTATTACAGGTAAACTTCCAGAGCATTGGACTAAGCAGGACAAGGCCAAATTTTTTGAGGAAATAAAAAATTTCTTCTGGGATAACCTTTATCTTTTCAAGTATTGTGCAGATCAAATTGTCAGATGATGTGCCCTAGAAAATGAATTTTAAAATATCCTTTCATTTTGCCATGAACAAGCTTGTGGAGGCCATTTCAGCGCTAAGAAAACAGCTACTAAAATTTTACAGTGTGGTTTATATTAGCCAACTATATTTCGAGATGTTTATATTTTTTGTTCTTCATGTGATAGGTGTCAACGGATGGGGAGCATTACGCGAAGGAACATGATGCCATTAAACCCAATTTTAGTTGTTGAGATTTTTTATGTATGGGGTATCGACTTCATAGGACCCTTTTCCTCTTCTTTTGGCCATCAATACATATTGGTCGCTGTTGACAACGTATCGAAATGGCTAGAAGCAGTTCCATGTAGAACCAATGATCACAAGGTGATGATTGGATTTTTGAAAAGCAACATTGTTTCACGCTTTAGATTTCCTTGAGCAATAATTAATGATGATGGAGCCCACTTTTGTAACAAATCATTCAAAGCTCTTTTGACAAAGTATTCCATTACTCGCAAAATGGCGATCCCATATCATCCGCAAACTAGTGGCTAAGTTGAGATCTACAATCAAGAGATAAAGCACATATTAGAAAAAACGGTGAGACCAGACAGAAAAGATTGGTCATTAAGACTGGATGATGCATTATGAGCATATAGAACAGCTTTTAAGACCCCAATAAGGATGTCACCCTATAGGCTAGTATATGAAAAAACTTGCCACCTACTTATGGAACTCGAGCATCGTGTATACTGGGCCATTAAGAAATTCAACTTTGACATTTAGCAAGCTAGCTCAGAAAGAAGATTACAGCTGGCAGAACTTGAAGAAATTCGTGATGATGCATACGAAAATGCCAAGATTTATAAACAACGAATGAAATCTTTCATGACAAGTAAATTATGAGAAAATCTTTCACCCCAGGTTAGAAAGTACTTTTATTCAATTCTCACTTGCACATATTCCCAAGTAAGTTACGCTCTCAATGGACTGGTCCATTTATAGTTCATACTGTTTTTCCACATGGAGCAATTGAAATTAAGGATCCAAAGAACAGTGTAACTTTTTAAGTTAATGGTCAAATATTAAAGCCATATCTAGAGTGCCAACCACATTAAAAAGACATCGAAATCGATTTGAATGACCCGCCAAACTTGAATTGAGATTGTTTTTTATTATTTTCTTCTTCTTTTTAGTGATTTAAATTTTTGTGAGAGTGTGTTTATTCAATCATTCAGTTTTCTTTTATCACTTCTAATCATGTGTGCCTCAACTAGACAGATCCTCTTGAACATTCTCAGACAACTTCAACATGTACAATCTCTTCTAAGAAGCTAGATACGATTCTGTAAAACACATCGTATTTGGAAGCTATAACCTCTAGAGTTGGTATCCCATGTTAAAGATCTAGAAAGACAACTCAAAGAAATTAAGGGAAGTATCTACGACACCCAAATAGAACTTGAGGTAAACTCAATAAGAGGACAATTGTTAAATTATTATTTTTCTTTTCTTTTCTTTTTTATGTTCTTTAGTTTGTTACCTCGGTTAAGTGGCGGACAACGGTACTCTGTGATAATCAAAGTCGGTTACTTCAGTTTCCTATAATAACTGATATTCTGAGAAAAAGGTATAGACAGAAACGTGATTCTAGCAAAGCTTCACAAGCGATTTCCTTCACTTCCTCAGAATGCCCTCCTTACAATCTATAAAGCTCGGTCCGAGCGCATGCGATTGTTTATGAGAAATAACATCCTTGCTGACATCCGTTGGTTAATCGAGGCCAAAGTGCGTTTGGCAGGTGAGTTGCCTCCTAAATTTATTGCATATATGCCTGGTTGTGGTAAAGAAAATTACTCAAGAAAACGAAAAGCTGAAAAACTTCATGTTGATTGTCATAAGTGTGCCAAGATGAAATGCGATAAAAATCTTTGTTCTTTCAGAATGATGTCTGATAACAGGGAAGATAAGATTCAATTCATTAGGGATGACTTGAATAAAGAGTCATTGGATGATGTCCTTTTGTCTTTTGAAACGTATCCCAGTGAATACGTACAAAGAGCAATTCTCCAGTTATGGCCATTATTTCAGAAAGAGCGTGTCCAATATAGTCTCAGGAATCTGACTATGAATGACCCTGTTTGCCTGTTTATAAGAAAACTAGATGGGAAGCCTATCCTCAACCTATAGAGGGCGTTCAAGCCATTTCTAAATGTAAAACCAGAGGAAGATGTGAGCTACAATCACAACTACCTATAAATATCCTTTTACTGTTATTTTACTGTTGTTTTATTTCATTGTTGCTTCATTAATTACATTCTTGTCTTTAATAATTGTTCTTTTTTTCTTTTTACTATTTTCTTTTTGACTTTCGAGCCATGTACTTTACTCGTTAATTGACACAGACATGCTACCTCATATACAGCTGTAAACCATTGTCACCAAGATCCAAGATCTTTGATATATCATCCCCTTTTTTTAGACTCACAAATTGTTTTTGAGAAGCATCCCAATGGCAGCTACTCCTAATAAACAATTCAAGAACATTTGTGTGCTCTCAAGATTTAACTATAGCAAACATAAAGAGTTCATTGAGGCAGCTATAGATCTTGGCCAATGTATAGCAGAAAGAAATTTACATTTGATATATGGAGGAGGTGACCGAGGGTTGTCAAAACTGGTCTCAGAAGCTGCTTATCTCTGAGGGAGCCAAGTGTTATGCATCATCCTAAGAAGCCTAAAATCGTTAGGCTGCGTGTCTGACTCACCAACTGAAGAAGAGTTAGTCGTCTCAGGTATGCAAGAAAGAATAACTGAAATGCTAAATCATGCTAATGCTTTTATTTTCCTACTAAGAGATATTGCAACTATAGAAGCACTAATCATATTAGCATCTTGGGCTCATCTGAATATTCATCAGAAACCCCATCGGTTTGTTAAATGTTAATAACTTTTATGATGACTTTATCGCATTTCTTAACCATGAAATAAAAAATCATTTCATCCATTTCACAGCGAAAAAAATCTTTACTTGTGCTCATACTACTAATGAGTTACTTGATCTATTACAAGCTTATAGACTAGAGCCAAATCCCAAGACCCTCATGTTGGAATGGTCAATAAATAATGGTAACAGTAGCTGTAGTAAGAAGTGCAAATTAGATTTAACTCTCCTCTTGTAAATATTTTCTTCTGTGATGAAGTACCCAGGTGATGTCTTTTAAACCATATTTTTTTTCCAACATTGACGACAATGTTTTGTTCTTGTTGGGGGGAGGGAATAGTTGACAATTGTGGAATATCTTAATCTTGGTGTGGTTTTTACTAATTTTTGTTGTAGAAACAATCTTGGTGTAGTTTTTACTAATTTTTGTTGTAGAAACTAACTGTGGATAAATTTTTGAGTTGAAGATGGCTGAATATGGTGTGTAGTGACTTTAGAAACGTATCTTCTTATTAAAAGAAAATTCAAATATTTCTTGCTTTGACAGTCATTTTAAGTGTGATTTTTCTAACTTCTTTTACCAATTAGTTTTTCTCTGTCATTTTCACCATTCTGCATGTGTAATTTTCATGATTAAGAATAGGTTTGGGGGTAGAATTTAAAAAAAAAAGTATTTTGTGTGATCTTTTCATAATTAGATGACATGATAACTTTCAAATTTTAGTATTTTTATTATCTTTGGTTTTGAGTTATGTTACACCATGTTTGTTACTCTACATGTTGATATTTGAAACAAATATAAGTTGCTTGAAAGAATGCACATGTCATAATAATTTCCAAGTGAGTTTTTGAGCTTGTCATTTTTTTTGGAGAGTAATCCTTTTTGCCAATTCTTCATTCAGCTTAGTAGTTTATTGCTTTATACATTATCTCTAGATTTCCTTGGAGTTAACATTCTATAAAAAAAAAAAATATGTTGCCACATCTGAAGGTCCATCTAATTAATAGATATAGAAGATTATTTAGAACCCTAAAAGATGACAGAAAGGCCATCTTTAGTCCGTTTGAGCATTTCCAGCAAACTCTATTAATATGTATCCATAGTTAACCCCTTTGAGCCTTGACAAAAAAAACATTTTTCTTTGGTAACCTATTATCTTGTTCCATTCCAATATGGAGTATCATCTTGTATTTTGCATTTCCCACCACCCATTTATGTTTAAAAATAGAGATAATTTTGTATTCACGAAAAGGTGATATAAAAAAAAACAATATATATATATACATACATATATATATATATATATACATACATATATATATATATATATATATATATATATGAATAAAATAAAATAAAAAGAAAAAAAAGAATTCAAGTGAAAAGCACCTAATAATCTCCAAAGTTCTATATTTTTCAAACATATATTTTGTTTTTTCTATTATCCTTTCTTTGTTAGCCACGTCCCTAGCCTACGTTACGTCTTAATAAAAGTCCTTAATTTTAGGGAACTATAGCCTGAAATAGAAACTGGTTATATGGGCTGAAAAGATGTGGTAGTGCATGTTATTTAAAAAAAAAAAAGAGAAAAGCAAATGATGAATATATTGATTTGATTAGAATTTTGTTTAAATTAAAATTGTACTATTTCTAAGTTGAGGGCATATTTTGTCATCTTGGTGAGAGTGTGTAATATTACTTCTTTATTATTTTTACTCAAATTACCATTCACTGAAGTGATTGTTTTTGGGTTTAATTTATTTGTGAGCGTATTACTACTGACAGTGAGATTTTGGGGTTTGGCATGTCATTCTTGAAAGTGACTCGATTACTATATCTGTGAGTTTTCTGGACTGATTCATGTGGTGAGTTGATGTGGGGATGATATTTTTTTAGACTGGAGATAATGCTTATACTTTTATTTGATTGTTATCATTAGTCTGATTGAATAAATACGACTGTTTTTTTTTTTAAAATCGTCATTATTTTTATTTGAATTTTATTTTTGCTTAATTTGCTAGGGACTAGCAACAAGCTGGTTGAGGGGTGTGTTGAGTGCTAGAAAGTATGTATTTATATAATGGAGAAAATCATCTTTTTACGCTTCAAGTCTCACTACACATTCCTACTTTTATGTCTTTAAGTCCCTTGTGATTTAATTATATATGTTTTATTTTAATTAATTATTTTATGTATTTTAGGGGACATCATGGTCATTTCACAATGAACGAGAGATTAGATAGAAAAACGGACAGCAATTTTGAACTCAGGACAGTCGAAAAACCTTAGGAGGAGCATAAAAAGATAAATGGTACTGTTCACGTATGTGGTACTGTTCACGGCACTGTTCACCATACTATACGATGACGTGGTACTGTACGATGATGTGGTAGAATTTGATTGGACGAATGATGTGGCATTGACCGCTTATGACGTGGTGTTGACTGATGACGTGTCACAATCCTATTGCACTAAAATGCTGATGTGGTGTTGACTGGTGACGTGACAGTATATTAGTGGACCGAAAAAACGTACGTACAGTACATGCATATACACGGAATGACAGCCCTGATGATGTGTTCCATCCAATAAGAACTTGCCAAGTGGCGCAATCCTGAGCGTCCAAATTGTTTTGATCCAATGGCCATGATTTACTCATTGTATCTATAAAAAGCGGGCTCCCCCCCTATTTTGACACCCCTGAATCCATTTTTGAGCTCCATTTTTTGTAATTCCATCTCCATCTTGTATTTTTTTACATATATTAATTAAATTTCTATTTTACTCCTAGTTTAATTATGAGTAGTTAATTTCCTTTCAAGCTTGGGTTGAAGGTGAAGTCTCAACATGCTCCATGGGCTTAATTTGGTAAATTTACTTTTCTTCTCCTTTAATTTATGTGGATGTTTTGACTTTTCGTAGACAGATAGTAATAATCTTGTCTAGATATCTGCTGGTGTAACCGCCTCCTTAGGCAAGGTTATTACTATTTGGCACGAGAAGCACTTAGCACCATATCTATTATAGTGAGGTTCATGAGGAGTGGAAAATCCTCCTTCATGATTTAATTGGTACTAATAATGAATGTTAAGCCGATGGTGCATGTTGAGTACAGATTCAGAGATCCAAACACTTCATTTTAATAGTTTATTCCCACCACTTTAATTTAAATTAATACATAGTCTACATTATTGTCATTATAAATCCAACCACCTACTCAGAAAATTAATTATACGAGCAATTAAAATTCACCTCCTCGTGGGATCGACACTCGTCACCGTTGATCTATTCTACAATAGATTCGTACGCTTGCGAGTTCAATAAAATTTGTACAATAGGAGACATCATTAAAAAATTGATTTAAATATTGCCTAACCCTCTGCTCTAAAACCCAAAACTTTTTACCAACAATAAGTTGGCAAATTGAAAATTGTTCGTGGTAATTATAATTTTTAAAAAATAAATTTCCTTTGAAATCTTAATCTTGGTCTTTGTTTGATTTCAATAAAATTTAGGGCATTACATGAACTTTAAGTTATGTTTTTGAGTAATTTAGGATTAGTTTGGAATAGCGGTGGCAGATAAAATACGATACATTTGTTATGCGATGAAATAAACTGTTAATTAAAAAAAAAAGAAGCTTATGTTTGGTAAATTGTTTTCGTTGTGGTTGTTACAAATTTGAAAAACAGATTTTATGCATTTAGTAAATTTTATTAGAAAAGTACTATTTTATTATATAATAACTAAAATAGGCAAAAGTTTATATTAATTATTTTATATTAGGGTTTATAGAAAAATAAGATGTAATTGTCATTTTGTTAAAATATTAAGATTATAATAAAAACTTTAAAAAGGTGCAGTCGCATAATTAATAACTTAATTATAAAAAGCAATCCCTTATTTCTAAAATCTACTATCAAAATGAAAAATCTTAATTGTTTTTTGATAACCCTTGCAAAAACAACGAAAACATAATTAAAAAGAAACCAAAAGAGTTTACAAATCATGGGGAATACAGAACCGGGACCCCGACAATCCAACAATAAATAATAAAAAACAATCAAAATAAAAGCTAACCTAATATTACTGATAGGACTAAAGGCCACGAGTATCTTTATGAAGAAATGATAAAATCTGAGCAAGAGAATCATCCAACCAGAAAAGCATCCACTTTAGAACCCATGTTAGCTATCATATCTACAGCCACATTACCTTCTGAAAGATATGAGGAAAACAAACATCCATGGAGTCTAAGTGAAAATAGACAGCTAGGCCAACAACACTAAGAGTTTATTTGGAATTAAGGTTGGATACCTGTAACTTTTAAAATACAAGACTAAAGTGTTTGGTAAACACTAACTGTTGTAACTGGGAAGGTATGCTAATATGATTTTTTACTTGTATGATGAAAAATCTATTATATCTTTAATAATTTTGTCAGAATTTTTATTTAAAATTTATATTTACTATATGTTACTAACTTTTGCTTTATACTTACAGCTTTTTTTTCATAGTAGATATAGCTTAAAAGTTATATACCTTAATCTCAAACACACCCTAAGTTACCAAGGAGGGGGGAGTCAATAATTCTAAAGATGAAGAAACGTAAACATGGAATCACACTCAATAACAAAATGTTGCCATTGATGAGCATGACCTTGATCAATAGATGAAAAATTGAAAAAAAACCTATGAAATAAGTAGTTTTTAAAAAATTTACCGAATATCATTTTTGTCAAAACTTATGAATTAAACTAATAATATTTCAATTATAATTCCAAATGGAGCTTTAGTCATTATATGTTGAAATAGGTAGTTTTGTCATTTTAGGCCATAACCTAATGGCATAGTGATACATTAAAATGGTCAAAGCAGTGAACAGTTAAAAAAAATCAAATTGTTGGGGCTAAATTGATTCAAAATATGGAGGGTGCAGTTATTAGATAATCTCAAGATTCCAAAATCTTTTTAACTTAACCAACAAAAAACAATCGCTTCTATTTTTTACTTGTATTGTTTTCCTTGATACTTCCATAGTTCCATGTATATTTTCCTTTATTTTCTCTTTGTTAGTTACAAGTGATGTATATAAATAGAAGCATTACTGTCAATGAAATTATCTATAAACACTTCACTATTCAATAGTCTTGTTTCCAATTTTATTTCACTTATTGTTTTTATATGGTATCAAATAGCTATTACTCCCACGAGTAAACCTATAACATGGCTTCCAGCTCAACCTCAATTGCCTCTTCGTCTTCTATGTCTGTTTCCCTTTTTCTTTCTGATCGCATGTTTAATTGTTCAAGCAACCTGATCGTTATAAATACAGTTTCACATATTTATCTCAAGTGAGCCAGTATAACTTTATGACTTGGAGAGCATAATTAAACGTTCCTGTAGGATATGATCTTCTTAGTTTTGATACAAGTGTAATGAAGTGTCCCCCTCTAACAATAACTGGTGACAATGGAAAAGCAGTGATTAATTTAGCTTACACCATGTGACAGTGCCAAGATCAATTTATTCTAAATGTAATAATTGTGTCAATAGAACCTAAAATCACTTCTCTGATTACCTCAGCTACAAACTCCTGCAATGCACTTATTACACTTGCAGCAACATTTCAATGTGACAACAGAACACAGGTAATTAACCTCAAAGCCCGTATGTCACCAATGAAGCAAGACAACATGCCAATAGCGGAGTACTTATAGATTATGAAAACGGAAACTGATGAGCTTGTATTGGTTGGTACTCTATTTTTCGAAATCGACCTCACAATTATAATTCTTAATGGACTGAAACCTGAATTCAAAGAAATTGCTACAGTAATTTGAGTGAGGGACACACAAATGACTTTTCCCGACCTATGTGACAAACTTATTGATGTTGAATATCCTCGCAATCCTCACAAACGGAAGAAACACCATACAACCCAGTCATATCAGCCTAAGCTACAGAGATAAATTACTATACACTACTAGAAAAAAAAAGGCTTTACTGACACCGATTTAGTGTTAGTAATGCTCCCGCCATAATACACTGACATTAATTTTTGGTATCAGTGATTTTTTATCAATAATTCATGTCACTATAGTATCACCAAAATAGTGACATAATGGTGTTAGCATCTTTTGATACTATTTAAATGTCAGTAATTCCCAATACTATAGTATCACCCAAATAATGATACAATGTTGTTAGCATTTAAAGATACTATTTACATATTAGTGATTTATATGACTACAGTATCATAAACACATTGACTCAATAGCATTGAAAATTATTAACATCATTTTAAATATTTAGTGTTAGTGTTTGGTGATGTTATACAGCTTTTGATTAATAATATATTTTTGTTTTAATTATCTTTTTCCTTTTTTTTTTTACAATTAAACGAAAGGTTAAAATCCAAAATACACTAAATCCACAATACAATTCATTTAATAAACATCCCAAATATAATACTTAAAGTAACATAATTCAACTACACTATTTGAAAAAGAAAAATATAAGTACTAAATCAAGTTTTGGACAAGTTGTAAACAACAAAATATGAAATAAAGTTTGAACAACCAACATGAAGCATAATAATGTCACTGATCATCCACATGTGCCTTTCTTTTATTTTTTTTGGTTCCACCTGCAAGTACATAAAATCAATTAGTACACCATAAAAACTAAATCTTACATATATGAAAGGAAAAATAATTATAAATTACTCATATACTACCTCACGATTGTAGGCTGTAATTAACTTAGCAACGTATGTAGCCCATTGATCACGAAGTCTGGAGAGGTCCTTCATGGTGTATTCATCAATTCCCTTGAACTTAAATTTCAAAACAATAAGTTATTCACCAAAAATCTTTTATAAAACTATTTAATTATCATTCATTTAAATGTATCTATGTAAAACAATTTAACTTTAATAAATGAACTCCAAGAATATTACTCTTTTATCTAATATTATACACAATCACCAAACATCTTGACCATGCTGACAAATAAAAAGCATTTCAACAAATAATTATTATATCAATTACTAATTTTTACTGAACTTATATGGTAATGTTTGAAGCCGACGCAACTTGTGAACACCAACAATAACCAATTCAAATAGGAAATATGGATGTAGTATACCTATTATTGTAAGTACCTTTACTTACAGCATACATCATATATAATACATACAAAATGTGGTAAAAATACAACAATGAACAAGTACACATTTGGTCTAAGGTTGAAGATTCTTTTGAGCTGAATCATTTCACAATGCAATAAAACATTATAAAAAAAGTACTATAAAAACTATTTTCAATACTTACATTATTTTTTAGAATGTTCACATTTGAATATATTTCATCACGTAGTAGCCACAGTCAAAGCTGCTAGGCTACCTCGAGCACTACAAAATAAAACTGACATGAATTTTCTTTTCTTTTTTTTTAAATAAACAATGATTACTTATGTTTTTCTCATTTTTACCTTGACAGAGATCCATTGAACATTGACCTTTGCATCAGAGTTTAAAGATTGGTGTATTCTAATCCTACTACAGTGAAGACAAAGCAAATGTTAGCAAATAATTGACATAAAAAAGAAAAATAAAATATTATGATCATGAATAAAAATAACACTTAACTGATTCACAATCTGCGTCATCTCTTAATCAGGATTACCATCCAAAGGATCAAGATAGTAGATTATATGTCTCACTATATCAATTGCATATAACACCCAATGGCCACTAAATAAAAAAAAAATGCTTGAAAACATGAATTATAAGTAAAAATTGTTTACAAAATTAATTAATTTACTAAATAAAGAATATGGTTAGCAAATGAAAAAGATTATACCCAGGGTTGTATGGGAATACAATGACCTGTCCCAACTATGCCAAGCCTAATAGTTTTGAAATGTATTGAGACTTATCTTTGAAGCAGGCCTTTGGATGTAACCTCTCAAAAAGTCTAAACTAAACTGGGTTGGCACTTCTATCTCCTTATACAAGTATCTAAGAGGAAAGAAATATATATAATAAAGTAAGTTTAAATAAAGGAAATTGAATAATGGCTTCAAGTTTAATAAAACATAAGCTACGTACTTGATCTATAAGTTAATGATGCAGTTAGAGACCTCCTTAAACTCAATGATTTCATGACAAATGATTTTATCCAAGTCTGTTTCCCAAACTTCATCAAAAGTTATTGTATCTTGCCCAATCATGATCATCTGAGGCAAGGAATTCTCAATGAACATTATAAACATGTTGATGTATTCACTCATGTTATTCTTTTTTGCCAGTGCAACTGCCTATGTATTCTTCACACCCTGCCTAAGGACTTTTACTGCTAGTTTGATGACTGGTGGTTCCTTTTTTGGAACTCTCTCATCTTTTTCTAAGAATTGCACATCTAATACTTTAGGAGTTAATCTTGGAGATCTTCTTACCGTACGGTTTGAAGTAGCTTCAACCTCTACTTTTTTTGGAGTTAATTTGAGAGATCTTCTTGGTGTAGGGTTTGAAGTAACTTCAACCTCTACTTTCTTTGGAGTTTATTGAGGGGTTGGTTCAGAAATTCTAACGGGAGCATTATTTATTTTACTCTTCACTGATTTTAGAGTCGACTTATTCAATGGAAAATTAGCCTATTAAATATTTAAAATATACATGCATACCATTAGTAGTAATACATGTATATATAAATAGGAATAAAATAATGTCATGTAATATTCCCTTTACTAACCTTTCTTTTTTCAACACTTTCAAGGGATTGTTTATCAATCTCAATATAAACACTAGTGGAAGGTTTGAGCTTAAGAAAATTAGAACTACCCACTTCGGTATTGCTGTAGGCATTTAACCTTGCATTTATGTGTTCCAGTTGAGCAGACATAAATTGAAAACTGTCTTGATACATCTATCTTTCTCTTGTCAACTTAGTAACATCAGTGACATGAAAGTACATGGATGGGGTGATGAATTGTCCCACTCCTTGAACTTTGCTTCCATTTGGCTGGTTCTGTAGGGCTTCACCTAGAATGTCATGAGATCCATGTGACTGGAATGTTCCTTGATCAACTTGACTCTTTAGCTCATTCTACCAAAAAAAAAAAAGAAGAACACATTATAAATCTATAAGTCGAATTAAGGAATTTTTATGACATTTTAAAAGTTAACAGCCATGGCAAAAGCAACTAACTATTTCCATTTGACTTGAATCCACTCAGATGATAAAGAAACAAGAAAATTTAATTATATCATAAATGAATGGAAAATAAATATGATGATAAAGAAACAAGCAAATTTAATTATATCATAAATGAATGGAAAATAAATCTGACTTTAATTTACTGAGATATTTATTCTAATTAAATCTGACTTGAAAGAAAGATAAATTAAGAGATGAATCAAGAGATATTTAGGTATGATATTAGAATTTCAGGAACCTTTTCGATCTCATTTTAACCTAGTCTAGACTCTAGATGAATCAATATCGTTTTTGTTATAAAACAATAAGATTATAAGAATTGGAAATGTCATTGTTGCATATCTTATACGTATGGTAATAGAATCACTGTTGCACATTGATTTTTATTTTTGTGTTGCAATGATGTCTTTGCTATGTTTTCAAGGAATAGCAGGACTATGCCGCCTATGGTGGCTAATGAGCTTTTATTCTTTTTACTAATTTTTATTTGGTGTCTCATACTATCTTTGATTTCTTCATAAGGTTCAACTTGTAATTTTGTCTTTCACTTTTGTAAATTTATATTGCAGTGATGGTGGTTATTTTGAGTTTTGGGGGATTATTCGCTACTTTAGGGCTTTTTTAAGGTTGTTTTTATCGTTTCTCCCAATTTTGGGCTTTAAATTTATGCAAATTTGAATACTTAGAAAATTTTTGTTGTAGCAATGCAAAATGTAACAAGGTTTTATGGAATATTGGGACTGTTATTCAAGGGCATTTGTAACTAGTTTTAACCTTGTTATTTTTTCACTTATATCTATGCAAACTTATGGCAGATGTTGGTTGTTTTTTGCAAAGTTTTGGGTTACGATGCTATAGAAATAGCCTTACATTTCAAGTAAATATTTCATGCTTCTACTTTGTGGATTTTCCTATTGTAGATTTGCTATGATATGATTATGAGTTTTTGAAGAATGTTGGGAGTCTGCTACTTGAGGTTTAAATTGAGTTTTTCAATCCCTTTTTACTTGTTTGTTGCCTCATACTTCTACTTATCTATATTAAAACTTCAAAACACTACTACTCAGGAAATGTTTTATTAGTTTTTTGTAACTGACAGTTTAGTAGTGGATTCCTACGGAGTAATTTTTTCTAAGTGATAGTTCAATAATTAATTGTCAAGAGGAGGAGGAGTTACGTTTATATTCACTATAATTACCATCTAATAAATGAAATTGATGACTTGAAAATAACCCCAATTAGAAATCATGAAAGCAAAACAGAGGAATTATATAATTGTATTCAAAGAAGTCAGTTCTTATATGCAAATCATTATATATATATATATATATATATATATATATATATATATATGGACACACACACACACACACTATAAGGGTAATTCTTAATAGTCTCAATTATAAAACTACACTAAAATTTGAAATCTGTATTTATAATAATCACAATTATAAGGACAGTTCATAATAATTACAGTTATAAATGTATAAATTATTAGTTGAAATACATAAGAATTAAGTTTACAAATGACTTACTATTTTCTTAGCAATTGGCGTCACTTCAAGTGCATATTTGCCATCTCGGTCAACCTGTGCCATTAACCAAGCTTCTTTGTGATCAATCTCTCGCTCAGAAACTCCATTCTCCTTTTTCTTATTCAGATTGACAGAAAACAAATAAGATTGATTCTACTATATTTTATGCATTAGTTGGGTTATATTGTGATAACTACATTAAATAACTTATCTTACATACTTTTCTATACAACACGCCACCATATCCAGTGCTACCGAACCGATGGTTATAGACATTCTTTGCTCTGTTATCTTTTGCTTTCGTACTTTTTTCCTACACAAATAGTATGATAAAGATCAAAAGGATTACAACTAATTATTACTAACTTGTAACAAATAAATTAGGAAATATTAGCAAACGACACACCTGAAATTCCTCAGACAAAACTTTTTGAACAAAAAGTTTCATGTCTTCCTTTTTAATGCTTGGATATTCAATAGGAGGTAGCCTTAATGACTTTAGGTCGTTTTTATAAGGTAGAACGAATTCATTTGCCAGCTCACATATAAAGTTTCTTGATGCAACCCACATCCATTTTAACACTTGGCTCTTGCTTTTCAAGCTTAATTTGAACTTTTTCTGTGAACCAGTTATGAAGGATTAATATCAAGTTTAAATAAATATAGAAGTCATATACAATAGTTAAATATACAAATACGCAACTAAAAAGAACCTGAAAATGAAGCCACAATGTTTTATATTTTCAGTGGTAAACGCCTTTAGTTATCAAGTAAGATTGAAATTGTTTCAAGTACGATGACGTCAATGTAACTTCTAAGATCATTTATCCCCTTTCCAACTGGAACGCCGTAATAATTGTACTCAACTACAGATTCACTACTAAATTCCTTTTTCTTGCCTTTCTTTTTTGTTTTTTTTCTTCTTGTTGGTCTTCCCCCAAGCTTTAGAAGAGTTAACTCATCATTTTCAACCATATCTCCTACAACCTTGAAAATGATTCAAATATATAAGTACATCAATTCAATTAAGTAGTTAATACAATAGTAATGGAATATAATAAAATAAATAAATCGCTTACTGGAAAAATAAAAAGATGGTGCTAAAAACCAAACACCATAATGCATTTAGTGAATTTCTAAATAAATATCTGCTGGAATAGCATCATAATTGTTTCTGTCATAAATTCCTTCGTCATCCTTCTCATCCAACTCACATACTGGAAGTTTGTTGGATAATAGTGAAAATATATCCAAGTCTCACATCTTTCCCTATTTAAATTATAAGCTTTTTCAGCCACTAAACACACTATCGATTTACTATTATCTAGCTGATCCTTTACATAAAATACTTGCTTTGCATGACAAGCTAGAATAAAGCAATCAGATTTATAGCCGATACGATTTAAATCAACTACAGTGAAACTTAAATTAACAACACTAATCCCTCTATCATCTGTCCAATCACACTTGAAAAGTGTTCTTTTACCCATCAGATAATTAAGCTACTAAATCTCATTAATGACTCCATAGAAAGTCATGTTTCCAGAATGAGGATTTTTATCTTTTGAGCTTGAAATTTATAGAGTGTTAACGACAACCCTAACACCACTATTTTGGTTACATGATTATTATCCCGGTCTATAGTTGCAAAAGTGGAGCCATTGATTTGGTAGCCACGGCATGTCACCACACTTGAACGCAGTTTGTTTGCCAATGACCATACTATTTCCTCAACTCGCACATTATTTGCTTTATCATATGCTACCTATAATTTAAATTAATAAGTTTAGTAATTAATTACTTGAAAAAAATCTTGTTGATGTTAATGCTTGTATCCTATATTGTATTTAGTGAAGCAATAATTCTAACCTTTTTTTGTAACCAACCAGAAAATGTACGAGTGTATTCATTTTCCAGCTATACATTTCTTTTTACCTTATAAGGGTTTCTTGATGCCAAATAATGAAAATGCTCCATACAATGAGACCATATTAAGACTTAAGAGGTAGTATAGTAACTTACTCGATATATGATTGAATTTCAAGGGTGTTCATTAAAATGCATTGGTGTGCTTGAGACAATAAAATATCATCAATCACCTTAACTACAACACCTCTCAAAGGCCTTTCGATTGAGAAATCAATTAGACAACCAATAGCTAGTCTAATAACATCATAATCTGAGAGGTACTTAGCACAAAATTGAAGTGCTTCTTTTGTAATATAACATTCTGCAATACATCCCTCAGGGCAGTAGTGATTACGAATATAATTCTTAAGATTTTTCATCTCTCTCTCAAAAGGATACATCCATCTAAGATAAACTCGCCCACATAACCTAACTTGTTCAACTAAATGGATTGTTAAATGGATCATTATATCAAAAAAGCTAAATAGGAAGTACTGACACAATAAGCATAAAGTGATTACAAGTTCCTCTTGCAATTGGTCAAGAGTATTAAGATCTACCACTTTAGAACACAATAAATTAAAAAAGAAGCACATCTTAATTATAGCTCTTCTAACATTAATAAGCAAACAATTTTGAATGGCTAATGAGAGCAATTTTTTCATCAAAGTATGACAGTCATGGGACTTAAGGCCTTGAAGTCGACAATCATCTATTGACACAAACTTTTGGACATTTGAAGAATAACCATTAGAAACTTTCACATTTAATAAGGTTTTACAAAACTGTTTTTTTTCTTTTTTGCTCAAAGTATATGGAGCTGGAGGTAGGACTTTATTTTTTTGGTTTCTTTTATCAAGAACTAGTTTTCCTCTTATATCAAGGTGCTCAAGATCTTTTCTAGCATTAATCCCATCCTTTGTCTTGCTCGGTTGATGACGTACTGTGCAATATATGTTTTCACACATATTTTTTTCAATGTGCATCACATCTAGTTGATAGCAAACTAATAAATGCTTATAATATTCTAAATTAAAAAGGATTGACCTTTTTTTGTACAATTTTTTTGTTATGTTCTCATCACCATCACCACTACCACCATCATCATGTTTCGGCTTTCACCCTTCTTTTTCCCAAACTTAGTGTCAATATCTTCCACCATGTCAAAGATTTCCTCACCAGACAAAGTTTTAGGAAGGTTATATCATTCTTGTTTCCCATTGAAAACCTTTTTAAGTTTCTGAAATGGGTGAGCAAGTGGTAGAAATCGACGATGAGCCATATATGAAATTTTTCGACTATGAGGTAGCCAACATGCTCAAGTGTTGATTCCACAAATTAGGCAACCATAATAGCCCTTAACAGTACACCCGGAAAGGTTTCTGTATGTTAGAAAATCACTGATTGTCTACATCAATACAGCCTGTAAATTTAAGGTTTCTTTTCCATATGGATCATAAACATCAACTCCTACATCCCATAGAGTTTTGAAGTCCTTAATCAAAGGTGCTAGGTATACATCTAGATCATTTCTAGGTTGTTTAGAGCTAGATATCAAAAGAGACAACATTATAAACTTTCTTTTCATACACAAGTATGGAGGAAGATTATATGTGATTAACGTAACGGGCTAACAACTACAAGTAGTGCTAAGTGTATTATGTGGATTAACCCCATCGGTTAAGAGAGCTAAACGGAGATTTCTAGGTTTTTATGCGAATTACGGCCACTTATTGTCAATTAATTGCCAGGCAGGTGTGTCTGCTAGGTGGCGAAGATTACCATCTGTAATTCTTTTATTAGCATGCCATGTTAAGTTTTGAGCTGTTTGTGGTAATTGAAACAATCTCTTCAACCTAGAAATAAGAAGGAAATACCATAACACTTTTTCAGGAACTCTTTTTTAAAATTTTTTTTACCCATCTTTTTTTGTTTGCCGTGTAGATGCTCTACAATTTGGACATTCATCAAGATCAACAAATTCAGCAAATTCATTCCTATATAAAATGCAATCATTTGGACAAGTGTGTATTTTTTCATAATCTAAATGTAACACTTTCATTGTTTTCTTGGCCTCATACATTGACTTAGGTAACTAATTATTATTTGGTAAAATATCAGCAAAGACTTTTAACAAAACAGAAAACCCTTTATTAGACTACCCATAGTTCCCTTTCACATTATAAAGTCTTATTAAACCGACAGCTTTGATTGTTTTGCACTTGGATACAAAGGCTTTTTAGCATCTTCAAGCATATCCTTAAAAGAGCTAAGATCTCGATCATAGTGCTTGTAAGCATCTTTAACCATGTCGTATATGTCATTATAATCATGACATATAAATCTTCCACTATATGGATGGTCTTCACATTTTGTAGATGTAGAAATAGGGTCAGTCTCACCATGCCAAGTCCAAACTTTATATGCTGAGCGAAAACCTTTTTTAAATAAAAGATTCTTAACTTGTTGAGGAGTATGAAACTCCATATTACAAAAAGAGGTGCAAGGACATCTAATTGACATTCGGTTTTCAGCATTTAAAATGGCAAAATTTAAGAATTCCACAACTCCAATATGATACTCTATAGACACTCTATGATAAGTTATCCAAGTTTTGTCCATTTCAAATATTTTTACCTATTCATATATTATATACTGTCAATTGCATAATTAATTACAAACGTTTAAAGTTATTATGATTATAGCTTCAATAATAAATCTATAATTCAGACATCCTCTATAAATTAATGAATTACAATAAAAGACAATAATTTATCCAATAAACATATTAATTTGTAAACATTAATAATCAGTGGACCACACACAAATCACGGCTTTAAAATAGCGTAAATATGTAATAGTCTAGTACCTCTATAGGTTGGCCACGTTGTAAAGCACCAACTCAGCTTGAGACCGTACCTTTGGGCTTTAGCAACGTTTAATGCCTACAGCAAAAGCACAAACAGAAAGAATCAATTGAGCTTATTTTTGGAAAAACCTTCCCTATAGGTTAGACTCTACAGCCTTGTTAGTATTTTTCATTTGATGGCATGGCATTCATATTCTAGTGGGGAATATAACTTTCTTATCAGCACACCTAGACTAAGATTCTTTCAAAATGTCAACTATAGCCAAGCTAAACACACACACTATTGTTTAAAAATTTTTCAGACAGTGGACACCCTTCTTTGCAAGCCAGTTTTTAAGATTGTATAATTAACTTTTTAACTTCAAAATTTAACAAGCAAAACTGCCTGAAAACAAGAATTTCCTTGTTGAATTAAAGAAAATTCATGAACTTTATAAAATCTGGAAACACTTAGACAAACATGAACTTAGTTAATTTATATCATAGTCATTGTCTCTATTAAAAGCCTTCCAACAAAAAAAAAAATTTCATAACTTTCTGGACAGTACCAGGCTTACACAAACAAAATGAACCACGAATGCCTTAACAAAATACAATGATTATGTACATACAACAAACATCCAAGTAGAATTCACACACATACTAATTAATGGCATTTCAAGCGTTACATGCATACAATATGTGTGGTTACTGATATGGGTGTGATGTCAACGAAAGAATTAACAATCTGGTTTTAATTAAAAAAACCCAGAAAATTAAAAATTAAAAAAGTATTAATCATAAGCTAAAATAAAACAACCCATTAATTAAATTCAGAAAAATATAAAATATTAAGCCATTACCAACTGATAACCTCCTCTATAACAGTTCCTCCTCTGGACTTTTCTTGTTGCTGAGAATGGGATTGCTTGAATACGAAAGTGATGGTGCCACTTTACCTTGTCGATGGTTTTTGGTTGCTTGGCCAGTCAAGGCACTAAATGTTTAGTTAGAGAAGAGATCCATTCTATAATAGGCAATTAAGGTTTTTATTTGTTTTTCAATTTAGTAAAAAATGGAAAAAAGAAATAGACTATAAGCTTTCCATTATCTATTTGAATAAATTGAAGTCAATTTGTAAATGGACACTAGAGAATAGAAGAGATCGAGAGAAGAAAAACAAAAAAGAAATATAAAGGGAAATGTTATGATAGCGATAGAGTGTTTGAGTATGATAATAAGACAGAGAAAATTGGCTAAGTCTAGGTTTTTGCTTTACTTATTATACTTTTGTTTTTTTAAATCTTCAAAATAATA
Source organism: Luvunga scandens (assembly GCA_030449905.1). Taxonomy (NCBI): domain Eukaryota; kingdom Viridiplantae; phylum Streptophyta; class Magnoliopsida; order Sapindales; family Rutaceae; genus Luvunga; species Luvunga scandens. The sequence continues at coordinate 1,247,599 of JASUUG010000696.1, forward strand.
ATTACATCTTAATTCAACAAGGTTTGTTGGTCTGTGCTTCAAACATTAGGGTTTTAAATTTAAAAGTCTTAAGTTCGTGTTGGAACTGAAATAAGTTTTAATGAATTTTTTTTTATCTTTGATACTTTAGTGTTAATGATCGTTGATGTTTAATTTACTTACACCATAGTATCAATTATCTCTAATACCTAATTGTTAAAAGTGTGAAATAGTGCATTTGTATATAATTACTGTTGGTGTCAGTAAATGTCATTTTTGTAGTAGTGATAATTTCTCACACTATCCTCAAAATCCTCAAGCACCTCTTTAGCCATTTTTTTTCACTAAGACAACATATTTTAATTCCACCTCCCAACCTTACAAAATAACCAAAAAATACTCAGATCCAAATCTATACCAATCAAACCACGAGTAATAGCTAAAATCAATAACCAAATCGTAGGAAAGGTTATTAAAGCACTTGTCAATTTTGTCATAAAAAAGGACATAGTGCTAAGAAATGTTCTGATGGCTATAATTATTATGTAAAAATGCAAGCTCAAACTTCTAATCCTATAGCCAACTTTACAGCAGCACTAACAAATACATAGATGCATTATCCAAGCCTCCCAAGATGCAACTACAATAATCCATCTTTGAATGTGAATCAAACTTGGCTTCTTGATTTTGTAACTTCACACAAAATGACTAGCGGCCTCAATAATTTATTTGAACATGCTCCTTAAGCTGGTTCTAATGAAGTAATTATGGGCAATGGTTCAGGTTTGCCCACCCCTCATTTTGATTCACTTTTTTTTTTCTTTAAAAGGAAAGGGGGGTGGGCAAGCCCAAATTAATTTTTACCCACCTCCCCTCCTCCAAGGCTCGAACATGATTTGGATCTAGTTGTATGTATATATCATGTCATGTCATTTTTTACGAATCTAATGCTCTTTATCATAATTTAGGCTGTGTTTGGTACATCTTTTCAAGTAGAGCTTATTTAAGTAGAGTTTTTACAAATAGAGCTTTTACCCAAAAAATTTTAATTGTTTGGTTGTCAATAAGAGCTTTTATTAAAAATTTATGAAGTTACTTTAATAGATAATGCTTTTAAAGTTATGTTATGAAAAGAATAAAACAAGATTGTTAAATATGTAAATGATATTTTAGATATTTTAACATTTAAAAAAAGTTTTTCAACCTTTACTCTCAAAAGTCAAAAATTTAAGCCTTTATTAGTAAAAGCAAAATAACTTATTTAAGCTTCAAAAGCTCTACTAGAAAAATTACCAAACAACAACAAAAATTATAATAAGAGCTTATGGAATTAAATAAGCACTTATGACCATAAAATAAACCATACCAAACAAGCACTTAGACTTATCACACTTTCTTGTTTCCACTTCTTCTTATTCTAATTGGAATCCATTTATGGAATCTATTTTTTCTCTACCTATTTTTTTTTCCTAACTTTTTTGATACAGATAATGGTGCCACTCAATATGCTTTCTTACAGGTTGAGCCTAGTACCGATTCTTTAGTGACTAGTCATTTATCAATTAAAATAGATCCATTGCCTACCATGTATATGTCTCCTTAATCTCCTAACTCACCATATATGGACTCCATTTCAACCTTTTCCAGACCACAAACTAAGCCAAACCACCCTATGATAACCTGAGCTTAAATTAATATCTTCAAGCCTAAAATAAATTCACTCTCGTTACCACCAAACATTCCCCACTTAATACCTTGGAACCAACATTTGCTACACAAACATTACAAGATCCCAACTACAAGGCTGTAAAGATATATGAATATAAAGCTTTCATCTATAATCATACATGGGAATTGGTCTCTTAATCACAGTCACAAAGCATCATTGGCTGTAAGTGGATCTTTCGCATCAAACGACATCCAGATGGTACTTTAGTGTCCTACAAAGCTTCACTGAAGGTTTTAATCAATAAGCTGAGGTTGTTGTAAAATTAGACACGTATTTGATAGAAAAAAAACCTCACTAAATTCTTTATTGGTGGTAATTGGCATTAACAGTGTTATTTATACAAAATTAGACACGTATTTGATAGAAAAAAAACCTCACTAAATTCTTTATTGGTTGTAATTGGCATCAATGTTATTTATACAAAATTAGACACGTATTTGATAGAAAAAAAACCTCACTAAATTCTTTATTAGTGGTAATTGGCATTAACATTGTTATTTATACAAAATAGAGTCTTGGGGAACAAGTAGTATTGAAATAAAAAAGAAAAAAGTAAAAAACTATACCTATCTATAATTTTTATATTTACAAAGATACTGTAATATTTACAAAGATATGGAAATTATAAAATCGTTAATACTCCCCCTCAAGTTAAGGTGTGAAGATCAACAACGCCCAACTTGCACATATGATGAAGAAAAAGATCACGACCAAGTGGTTTAGCGAAGATATCTACGATTTGCATAAAGTTGTGAATGTGCAACGGAAGCAACAATTTGGATTGCACCCATTCTTGCACAAAGTGACTATCTAACTCAATGTGTTTCGTACAGTCATGAAAGACAAGATTTTCAATAATGTATAATACTGATTAATTATCACAGTAAACAGGCATAGGAGCAGCATGGGATAATCCAAGATCAACAAACAAAACCTTAAGCCACTGTAACTCACATGAGAGGCCTGTCATGGAATAATACTCAACTTCAACTGTAAAGTGAGAAACAATATTTTGCTTCTTTTTTTTTAATAAAATAGGACTATTGCCAAGAAAAGTACAGTATCTAGTAACCGATCGACGAGTAACAGTACAACTTCCCTAGTCAGCATCATAATACCTATGGGCACGCAAATCATTAGTGGAAGACAACAGGATACCTTTTCCTAGAGATCCTTTTAAGTACCAAAGCACCATCAAAGCTGCATCCATATGTATTTTGCATGGTTCATACATGAAACAACTTAAAAACATACACAGAGAAAACTATATAAGGTCTTGTAACAATTAGATATATCAATCTCCCAGCAAGACGTTGATAACTTAAAGGATTGGGTAAAGTATCCCTATCTGTACGGGAAAGACACAAGTGCTGTACTATTAGAAAAGGTGAAGACGAGCATCAATTGGTCTAATATCTTTCAAAATGTCCAAAGCATATTTTCTTTGACATAAGAATATCCCAAGATATGATCATGTTACTTCAATATCCAAAAAATATTTTAGAGTGTCCCAAGCTTTAATGTAGAATTTCTATGCAAGAAAATCTTTAACACTGTTAATTTTTGCTAAATCATCCCCACTTATAATAATGTCATCTATATAAACCAATACAAAGTTGGAAGAAACTCTATTGATTTTCACAAATAAAGAATAATCTACCTTGGATTGACGAAGGCCTACTTGCTGGATGAAAGTAGAGAATTTGGAAAACTAATTTCATGAAGCTTGTTTTAAGCCATATATGGACTTGTTTAGTTTGCAACACAAAATGCTCTCCTTAGTTGGAAAACCCCTATGAAATTTACATGTAAACTTCCTGTTCAAATCACCTTGGAGAAAAGTATTACTTACATCTAATTGTTTTAAAATCCAATTGTTAACAGCTACAAGAAAAAGCAAAGCTCTTACTATCACAATTTTATTTATAGGAGAAAAAGTATTATGATAATCAATGTTTTTGGTCTGTGTATAACATTTTGCCACTAATTATGCCTTATAGCACTCAATGGTACCATCTGCTCAATATTTTATTGTGTAAACCCATCGACTACCATAGCCTTTTTACTTATTGGCAAATGAGTAAACGTCTAGGTGTTATTTTTCTTAAGAGCTTGTATCTCATCCTCTACTGCCTTATGCCATTCAGGTAATTTAACTCCATTATAAAAAGAATTGGGTTCTACCCTAAAGGTAACAGTAGAATAAAAAGATTTATGTGTTTGTGTAAAACGGTAATAAGAAAGGAAATTTTAGAGAGGATATTTCTTACATGGTAATAAAGAAACAAGATTGGCAGGTGATTAGTGTTAAAAATTGTATATTTATTAAAGGATAAAAATGTTATTTTGTGTATATATTATAATTTATATTTGTATTCATGTAATATATTAAGAATTATTAATTATGTTTTAATTATATTTAATTTTAAGTATTTTTATGTATTTATTAGGTAAAATATTGATTTCACGTAATTTAAGGCTCCAAATGGAAAAATGAAGGTCAAATTTGGATTCCGGAGGTCCGAAAACCTTAGGATGGGTGAAGACCGGCTTAAAATCCAGCTTTTAGAAGAAAAATTGGCTTTTTCAGTTGATAAAGCATTGATTGGATAATAAAATGAGCTTACAATAGATATGGATGCACTGGATAGTTGTCAATTTTGGCTAAATCTCAAACGTTCATTATTCAATGGCCAAGATTGTGCCACGTGGTAGTGGTTGGTGAAGCAAGTTGAAGGATCCGAATCTTTGTATTTGGGTCGACCCGATCCACCCATTAACCCGCCAAATCTCAACCGTTCTTTGATCAAATCGGACGTTTCATATGATACCACGTGTAAGGTTAACTTTTGAAGTTTGACCAGCCGTTGGATCTTGATCTAATGGTTGTGTGGAGCGCATGCATCAAGCTTATCATAGACCGCAAAGCACTGGATTATGAACTTATTTTTTTATAAATAGAGCCTCATTTTTGTGTTTTTAATCATCCCTCTTCTTCTCAAATTCTCTCAATCCCCTTGTAATCCTCTTTGCCAAGTGTGTTTTAATATTTTGTGTAATTATTTTCATAAATAATATTAGTTTTATTTTCAATTTTAGTGTTTTATTTCCTTTTAATTATAAGTAATTTAATTTCAAGAATTATTTTTATTTCAATCATGCTTAGTTAAATAATAATAGTTAGGATAAGGTGAAACTCTTGAGAAATAAATATGATTTAATCAAATTCTATTTTTAATTATATAAATTAAATTATTTTCTAATTAATTTTATACATAATTTATATTTTGAAATTTTGATTTATTGTAGACAAAAAAATAGATTTTGGCACAATAAATTCTTAATATCTTAATATAAGATATGGTAACATGGTATTTTAATTTATTGTAGACAAATTAAATTTTGACACAATAAATACTTAATCCATAATAAAATTAATGAGAAAATAATAATAATTTCTATAATTAATCTTTTTGGCAATAAATCTAAATAAAAATGGCAAAAGGAATTTGTTAAATTTTATTTACTATTAAGAGTGAATCTATAACCCTAACTAATTCAATTTCATAGTTTCACTTAAATTAAGTTTCATATATTCAAGTTTTATTTTTATTTTTAGAAAAAAGAAAATAAACAAATTAAATCTTTTCTCTGTGAATCGACCTCGGACTTACCTAGCTATAATACAACAAGACACTCTTATACTTGAGAGTTGAAAATCACTTTTAAGTCATGTCAAGTTTTTGGCGCCATTGCCAGGGAGAGATATTTATTTTGTTTTATTTTATTTCGTTTTTATTTTTTATTTTTATAAATTTTCATTTACCTCCTTTTTCTTTTCTTAAATTCTGTTTTATCCTTAAAATTCTTCAAAATTTCACTTTCAACCCAAAATATTTTGTCTCTAGCTCTTTCTTCTCATAATTGCAGTTTAACCACAAAATCCAAAGAAATTTACAATTAAATCCCTTGCTGAAATTTCCCATATTAATCAAATTTGGACTTATAACTTGAACTTTTTTTGGACTATCCTTGGACTTATTTAGACTTTATTTGGACCTTATTTGGACTCAATTTGGACTTTATTTGTACTCAATAAATTGAATATTGACTTTAAAAATTACCAAAAAGGCCTAATAATTTGAATGAATTATTTAATTGGTTGGTAATTTTTAAAATAAAAAAGAAAAGAAAAAGAAAAAGGGTCTACACGTTGAGGTAAGTATTCCTTCTTTCTTCTTTTAATTTTCGCATTTATTTTTTTCCCTACTTTCTTTAATTTTTGCATTTTAATTTTTGCAATTTAATTTTCTTCCTTCTTTCTTCTTTTAATTTTTGTAATTTAATTTTTACAATTTAATTTTCGCATTTATTTTTCTTCTTTATTTATTTATAAGACAAGTTCAACCACCTATTTGATTTCAGTTAATTAATTTTCATTTTGTTTATTTCATATTTTTTTTCTTGTATATTTATCTTGTGTATTTAATTTTCAGTCTGCTTTCATTTTGTGTAATTTTCATTTATTTATGTATTTATTTTTGTGTATTATTTTTACACTATAATTTCACACACATAATCATCATCATCATTGCATGAGACATTGGTCTCGAACTTCGAGTGGTATATTAATTCATAGATCTCAATCACCGCCACCAATAATGGCTGAGATTCAACACGAAAACCTTTTGGACCAACTTAATCCTCAAATTGATCAGGGAGATAATTATTCTCAACATAATCAGAATCAACAAAGAACCTTGTGAGACTACATGAATCCAACCAGAACCGGAGCCCCCTTGTGTATAGTATTTCCTCCAGAAGCAGTACGATTCAATTTCAAACTAGGTATTATCCAACTTTTACCAACATTTCATGGTTTAGAATCTGAGAATCCATACTTGCATCTAAGAGATTTTGAAGAAGTTTGTAATACATACACAAACCAAAATTGTAGCATGAACATAATTAGATTAAAGCTTTTTCCTTTTTCATTAAAAGATAAAGCTAAAACCTGACTACAAAATCTTAGATCTGGATCAATAAGAACTTGGAATAACATGCAAGAACAATTTTTGAAAAAAAAAATTTCACCTCATAGAACCAATTCTTTTAAAAGACAAATCACTTCGTTCACTCAAAAAAATGGAGAAACATTATACCAATGTTGGGATAAATTTAAAAAATTTCTTAACATATGACCACACCATGGTTTTGAAACTTGGCGATTGGTCACTTATTTCTACGAGGGTTTGACACCCCAAAGTAGACAAGTTGTAGAAATGATGTGTAATGGTGAATTTAGAGATAAAAATCCTGAATATGCATTAGATTATCTTGACCAATTAGCTGAAAATGCACAACATTGGGATACTGTTGGAACTTTTGATTTGACAAATAAACCACAACCATCTCTATCTAGTGGAGGAATCCATAACCTTAGGGAAGATCATGATTTACAAGTAAAATTTGCATCCCTAGTTAGAAAGGTTGAAGCTTTAGAAAATAAAAAAAATGATCAAGTGAAATCTGTTGTAGAAATTGCATGTAATGTTTGTAGTTCTAATGATCATTTCACTTAAAATTGTTCCACTCTGCCTGCACTTAAAGAATGTTTGTATGATCAAGCAAATGCCATTAACACTTTTAATAAGCCAAACCCATATTCATAGACTTATAATCTTGGTTGGAGAAATCATCCAAATTTTAGTTGGAGGAATAATAATAATGCACAATCTTCACAAGCACCACCTCCACAAAATTTTCAAAATGCTCAGCCTTATGTACCATATGTTCCACCACTATGAAAAAATTTGGAAGATACAATGCGTTCATTCATTATGAAGCAAGATGTTATTAACAATCAAAATGCACAAACCTTTTCTGATTTGAAAGATACTCTTGCTAAAATTACTTCTGCACTCACAATTCAAGAAAAAGGAAAATTTCCAGCTCAACCACAACCAAATCCTAAGATTCAACAAAATCCACCCATAGACCAAGTCAAGTCAGTTATAACTCTTCGTAGTGGTAAGGTTGTTGATAGACCTATTCCTGAACCTTGTGAAGATGAAAATTCAAAGGGTAAGGAGGGACTAAATAAACTTACACCTAGTGAAGAAATAACCATTGTTCCATCTGAACTAACATTTCTGCAAGCATTAAATAAACCAAGAAAATCAAACCACTCTTCTGAAATTTATGAAATCTTCAAGCAAGTGAAAGTTAACATTCCTTTGTTAAATGCAATCAAGCTAGTACCTTTATATGCCAAATTTTTAAAAGATTTATGCACTGTCAAGAGGAAATTGAAGGTAAAAAATAGTGCTTTCATGGCTGAACAGGTAAGTACAATTTTGTCTACTAATAATAAGGTTAAATATAAAGATCCTGGTTGTCCTACTGTTTCTTGTATTATTGGTGATCACAGAATTGAACATGCTTTACTAGACCTTGGTGCTAGTGTAAATTTGCTTCCATATTCAGTTTATCTTCAACTTAATATTGGTGAGATAAAATCAACTTTAACTACACTTTTGCTTGCCGATAGATCAATTAAAGTACCAAAAGGAATAGTGGAAGATGTTTTAGTGCAAGTTGATAGATTTATATACCCTGTGGATTTTATTGTCTTAGAGACTGAACCTGTTGTGAATAATTATAAACCAATTCCTGTAATTTTGGGTCGACCATTTTTAGCAACTGCTAATGTTTGATTAATTGTATGAATGGTTTAATGAATTTTTCATTTGGAAATATGACTTTAGAATTGAATGTTTTTAACATGTGTAGGCAACCTAATGAAGAAAATGAGAATGAAGATGATATTGATGAACAAAAGGAATTGCTTGAATCTTATATAGAGGAAAATATTCAAAAAGGAAATTTTTCTAAGCTTAGTGATGTTTGTTTGGTTAATGCAATTGAATTAAATAAGCAACTTGAACATAATACTTCTAATATAAATTTGTTGCTTGACTCTGCTCAGACTTTACAAAATAATGATGAGAAACTAGAATTTGTCGAGCTTGGAAAAACTGAACAACAAGAAGCACCTAAATTGGAATTGAAACCTTTGCCGAAGGGATTGAAGTATGCTTATCTTGGGGAAGAACAAACTTATCCTGTTGTAATTTCTTCTACTCTATCAAGCGACCAAGAAGGTAAGTTGTTATTTATTCTTAAAAAGTATAAAAACGTAATTGGATGGACTTTAAATGATATTAAAGGTATTAATCCTTTAATTTGCACACATAGAATCAATTTGGAAGAAAATGCTAAAACATGTCAACAACCTCAAAGAAGATTAAACCCACACATGAAAGAAGTAGTAAAAATAAAAGTCCTTAAATTACTTGATGCCGGAATTATCTACCCTATCTCTGATACTAAGTGGGTAAGCCCTACGTAAGTAGTGCCTAAAAAATCTAGAATCACTGTTGTCAAGAATGATAAAAGTGAATTAATCCCAACACAAATTACATCTAGTTGGCGTATGTGCATTGATTATAGAAATTTAAATGAAGCCACTAGAAAAGATCATTTTCCCTTGCCATTTCTTGACCAAATCTTAGAAAGAGTAGCTGGACATCCTTACTACTGTTTTTTAAATGGATATTCAGGTTATTATCAAATTCCTATAGCACTTGAAGATCAAGAAAAGACCACATTTACTTGTCTCTTTGGAATATTTGCATTTAAAAGAATGTCATTTGAACTTTGTAATGCTCCTGCAACATTTCAAAGATGCATGCTAAGTATTTTTAGTGATATGGTTGAAAATTGTTTAGAGGTCTTTATGGATGATTTGACTATGTTTGGGAATTCTTTTGATGATTGCCTTAATAATTTGGAAAAATTTTTAAAAAGGTGTGTTGAAAAAGAACTTGTGTTGAATTGGGAAAAATGTCATTACATGGTTACTTCTGGAATTGTTTTGGGTCATGTTGTATATGTTAAAGGAATTGAAGTTGACAACTCAAAAAGTGAAGTCATATCTAAATTACCACCACAAAAAACAGTTAGAGATGTGAGATCATTTCTAGGACATGTAGGATTTTATAGGAGGTTTATAAAAAATTTTAGTGCCATATCTAAACCACTTTGTAACCTTTTATTAAAAGATGCACCATTTGAATGGACTGATGATTGTAAAAAATCTTTTGAGAAAATAATTTGTCTTTTAACATCTGCACCCATTATGCAATCCCCTGATTGGTCTTTGCCTTTTGAATTAATGTGTGATGCAAGTGACTTTGCCGTTGGTGCTGTTTTAGGACAAAGAATGGATGGTAAGCCTTTTGTGATTTACCATGCGAGTAAGACTTTGAATAGTACTCAAATGAATTATTCAACAACTGAAAAAGAATTACTTGCTGTGGTATTTGCATTAACCAAATTTTGTTCGTATTTGCTTGGTTCTAAATCCATTATTTTTACTGACCATGCTGCTGTGAGATATTTAATGACTAAACAGGATGCCAAACCAAGACTAATTCGTTGGATTTTGTTACTTCAAGAATTTGATCTCACCATCAAGGATAAAAAGGGTGCTGAAAATGTCGTTGTTGATCATTTATCAAGACTCACATTTGAAATTTGCACAGACATAACACCCATCAATGATTCTTTCCCTAATGAATTTCTATTTTCTGTGACTTCAATGCCATGGTATGCTAACATTGTTAATTTTCTTGTTATAGGTAAAATGCCTTTACAATGGAATAGTCAAGAGAAAAAGAAATTTTTGGTTGAGGTAAAAAAATTTTATTAGGATGATCCTTACTTGTTCAAATATTGTCCTGATCAAATTTTTTGGCGTTGTATTCCAAACAATGAGGTAAGTAGTGTCATTAATTTTTGTCATTCTGAAGCATACGTTGGACACTTTTCTTCAAGAAAAACTACAACTAAAATTTTACAATGTGGATTTTATTAGCCTACCATATTCAAAGACACATGAATTTTGTAAAACTTGTGAAAATTGTCAAAAATTGGGATCAATTACTAAAAGAAACATGATGCCTTTACATCCAATACTTGAGATTGAAGTATTTGACTGTTGGGGAATTGATTTCATGGGCCTATTTCCACCATCTTTTGGATTTGTGTACATATTAGTTGCAGTTGATTATGTCTCAAAATGGATTGAAGCAATTTCTTGCCGAAATAATGATAGCAAAACTGTAGTTAAATTTTTAAGAGAAAATCTTTTAAGTCGATTTGGAGTTCCTCGAGCCATTATCAGTGATGGAGGTAAGCATTTTTGTAATAAGTCATTTGAGTCTTTAATGAAGAAATATGGAATTACACATAAAATTGCTACCCCTTATCATCCTCAAACAAATGGTCAAGTTGAATTAGCAAATAGGGAGATAAAACAAATTTTAGAAAAGACGATTAACCCAACCCGTAAAGATTGGTCTGTTCGATTGACTGATGCACTTTGGGCCTATCGTACTGAATTTAAGACATCTTTATGAATGTCACCCTATCAGTTAGTTTATGGTAAACCTTGTCATTTACCTATTGAACTTGAGCATAAATCATTTTGGGCTATTAAAGCTTTTAATTCAAATTTGGATGATGCTGGTAATGTATGAAAATTGCAATTGAATGAACTTGAGGAATTGAGGAATGATGCATATGAAAATTCAAGAATTATTAAGGCAAGAACAAAATTTTTTCATGATAAAAGAATTTTTCGGAAAACATTTAAAATTGGTCAAAAAGTGTTGCTTTATAATTCTCGTCTTCATTTATTTCCAAGAAAGTTAAAGTTAAAGTGGAGTGGCCCATTTGTTGTAAAAAATATATATCCATATGAGGTCGTAGAAATTGAGAATCCAAATAATAGTGTCACATTTAAAGTTAATGGACAAAGATTAAAACCTTATCTGGAATACCAACCATGTGAAGACAGTACTGAAATAAATTTGAGTAACCTACCAAATTTTGATTAAATTTTTTTTTATTTTTTGGTAAATAATTTAACTTTTTACTTTCACTTTATCGATTGAATTGTTTGACTTTTATTTACGCGTTATTATGCTTAAGTGTGTTTAATTATTGTATTTTTTTTTTCATTGTACATCATGACAACCTCGATAAGAAAATATCTTTTAAAACGTCTCGGAGAACTTTTACGAGTGAAATTTCACTTGAGACGCATGATACAAAGTTGTAAATCACATCCAATTTAGGATCATCGACCACCAACATTTGTGTCTTATGTTAACGATCTGGAAAACCAACTCAGAGGAATAGATGATGGAATATATGACTTCCAATTAGAACTTGAGGTTAACTCAATAAGAGGACGAATGTAAGTTCATTTTTCTTTTTATTGTGTGTTTTTTTATTTTGTTTGCTTTCACGTTTGATTAGATTTTACATATTTAATTTTCTTTATTTTAGTGTGTTTTGATTTATTTTCCCGTATAACTGGCGGATAACAGTACTCCGTGGCTTTTTAAGTCGGTATTTTCAGTTTCCCACAATAATTGAAACCCCAAAATCAGACATGGAAGAAATACAACATAAATTGCATAAGCGCTTTCCTTCTCTCCCTCAAAATGTTCTCAACAAAAATTTATAAAGCTCGTTGTCAACGATTACGTTTGTTAATGATCAATGGAATTCCTCCTGATATCCATTGGTTAATTGAAGCAAAGGTCCGATTAGCAGGTGAGTTTTCTTATTCATTTATTTCTTACATGCCTGGTTTTGGTAAAAGCACAAATGCTAAAAAAAGAAGAGCTAAAAGACTTGGCTCTGACTGTCATAACTGTGTAAGACTTAGCTGTAAGCGAGAAATTTGTAAATCTTTAGGAATAGTTTCTGATACTCAAGAAGATAAAATTAAATTCGTTAAAGATGGCTTGAGTAAAGAATCGTTGGATGATATCTTACAATCCCTTGAGACGCATCGAAGCGGATATGTGCAACGTGAGATTCATAACTTATGGGGACTATTCCAAAAAAAAAAGTACACAGTTTAGTCTTGGGAATTTGACTCAAAAAGACCCTGTTTGTCCGTTTATAAGAAAACTAGATAGGAAGCCTATCCTCGACCCATAGAGGGTGTTCAAGCCTTTACTGGACATAAAACCAGAGGAAGATGTGAGCCACAATCACAACTACCAATACATATCCTTTTATTTTGTTCTTTTATCGTTTGCATTATTAATGGTGTGATTTTTGTATCTAATTATTGCATGTTTACTTTTTACTGTTTGTTTTTAGTCACTATTTACTTTTTCTTTTTGTTGTTTGCTTTTGAATTATTGAGCCACGAACTTTACGCATCATTTAACAAATACACCAACTCATTTACAGCTGTGTATCATTATGTCTGTCACCAAGATCTTTAAATATGAGCTCCTTTTTCAAATATTTACAACTTGTTTTTAAAAATTTTTCCAATGGCATCATCTTCGAGTAAACAATTCAAAAATATTTGTGTGCTTTCTGGTTTTCATTATGGAAAATACAACGAGTTTGTTGAGGCAGCTATAGATCTTGGTCATGTAATAGCTGAAAGAAAATTACACCTTGTATATGGAGAAGGTGATCGAGGGTTATCAAAACTTGTCTCAGAAGCTGTTGTTACTAGAGGAAACCAAGTACTAGGCATTATTCCACAAGCTTTAAAACCTCTAGTATGCATACCTGGCCCACCAATTGGAGAAGAAATAGTTGTCTCAGGTATGTATGCTTTTGAATTATTGAGCCACGAACCTTACACATCATTTGACAAATATACCAACTCATTTACAGCTTTGTATCATTATGTCTGTCACCAAGATCTTTAAATATGAGCTCCTTTTTCAAATATTTACAACTTGTTTTTAAAAATTTTTCCAATGGCATCATCTTCGAGTAAACAATTCAAAAATATTTGTGTGCTTTCTGGATTTCATTATGGAAAATACGAGTTTGTTGAGGCAGCTATAGATCTTGGTCATGTAATAGCTGAAAGAAAATTACACCTTGTATATGGAGGAGGTGATCGAGGGTTATCAAAACTTGTCTCAGAAGCTGTTGTTACTAGAGGAAACCAAGTGCTAGGCATTATTCCACAAGCTTTAAAACCTCTAGTATGCATACCTAGCCCACCAATTGGAGAAGAAATAGTTGTCTCAGGTATGCAAGAGAGAATAACTGAAATGTTAAATCATGCTGACGTTTTTATTTTCATGCCAGGAGATCTTGCAACTTTAAAGGCATTGATTACATTTGCATCATGGGCCAGTTTGAACATCCATAAAAAACCCATCGGTTTGTTAAATATTAATAACTTTTATGATGGCTTGCTAACATTCATTAACCATGCAATTAGGAATTATTTTATTCCAATCTCCGCGAAAAAACTCTTTATTTGTGCTTCTACTGCTAATGAGTTACTTGATCTTTTACAAGCTTATAAACCAGAACCAGATCCCAAGACTTTGACATTGAAATGGTTTACTAATGATGGTGACCGTAGCCCTCGTAAGAAGTGCAAATTATATTTAAATCTTCGTTTGTGATTATTTTCTTGAAGCAGATAAATAATGTCTTCTAAACTCTACTTCTTTCCTTTAAGACATTGGGGACAATGTCTTATTCTGGTTGGGGGGAGGGAATAGTTGATAATTGTGGAATGTTCTGTTATGGTGATGTTGTAAAACTAACTTTAAAAAAACTTTGCGTCAAAGATGGCAGAATATAGAGTGTAATACTTCTAGAAACGCATCTTCTTATTCATAGAGTTGTTATTTTTTTTTTTTGTTTTTTGTCATCTTCTTCAAGCTTCTGCAGTTGATTCAGGTATGATTTTTTTTCTTTATTTTTTTTATTTTTTTACCTTTTTGCATGTATATCTTTAAATTATGAATAATGTTTGAATTTAGTTGGGGGGAGGGGATAGTAATGTACATTATAAATAGATGTGTTTATCTATTTTTCTAAAAAAAAAAACAACAACAACAACCTTTTTTTTTTTGTGTCTAGGATGGCTGTGTAAAGAGTCAGGACTTTTGATACGCATTCTAATCGTTTTGTTGTATTATATTTTGATTTTTAAATTCGTAGTAAGTTGTTTTTATTCCTTTTTTCTTTGAATTACTCAAATTTTTGAACTCTCCAATTGGTTATTAAGTCATTTTTTTTGCTCATTTAACAGGTATTATTAAATCATTCTACACACATATACTGCGACACATACTAGTGGGTTATAATTTAAAGTTTTTGCAATATTTAGTTCTTTTAATTTATTAGAGATTATATCTAAAGTAGTAAAAAAATATAAATTGTAAAAAAAAAAAGAAAAAAGAAAAAAGAAAAAAAAAGAAAAAAAAAAAAAGAAATTTTTTTTTTTTACTTTTGCTATATCTAAAACCCAAGTAATTAAGTCCATCGGGGTGTTTCAACACCTAGTGCCCTAAGGCCAACTAGTCTGAGAGTCACTGGCCTAAAGCTCGCTACCTGGGTTATAGATATATTGTTTACATTTTTATAAAAACCCGAGTAATTAAGTCCGTCGGAGTATTTTAACACCTAGTGCCCTAAGGCCAACTGGTTTGGGAGTCACTGGCCTAAAGCTCGCTACATAGGTTAAAAATGTAATATTTTAAAATATATATAAATAATCTGTTGCCTAAAGATAGAGTTTCTAATGAATTTTAGAACGAAAATGTTGTTTTCTTTTAATGAAAACCCATAAGTATTGTGTTAATAAGTTGAGCATAAAAGAATATTTAGTGATGTCCTGGATAATGAGTGAACAACAAAAAGTTAAAGAAATTTAGGAGAGTTTATTTATTTGGTAATTTAGAGGTTAGATGAATAATTATTAACTTGCATGTGAATTTTATAAATCTTAATTTAATATAACGTTTTAATTGCTAGAGAATAGCAATAAGCTGGTTGGGGAATATGATTAGTGTTAAAAATTGTATATTTATTAAAGGATAAAAATTTTATTTTGTGCATATATTATAATTTATATTTGTATTCATGTAATATATTAAAAATTATTAATTATGTTTTAATTATATTTAATTTTAAGTATTTTTGTGTATTTATTAGGTAAAATATTGATTTCACGTAATTGAAGGCTCCAAATGAGAAAATGAAGGTCAAATTTGGATTCCGGAGGTCCGAATACCTTAGGATGGGTGAAGACTGGCTTAAAATCCAGCTTTTAGAAGAAAAATTGACTTTTTCAGTTGACCAAGCATTGATTGGATGATAAAATGAGCTTACAATAGATATGGATAGCTGTCAGTTTTGGCTAAATCTCAACCGTTCATTATTCAATGGCCAAGATTGTGCCACGTGGTAGTGGTTGGTGAAGCAAGTTGAAGGATCCGAATCTTTGTATTTGGGTCGACTTGATCCACCCATTAACCCGCCAAATCTCAACCGTTCTTTGATCAAATCGGACGTTTCATATGATACCACGTGTAAGGTTAACTTTTGAAGTTTGACCAGCCGTTGGATCTTGATCTAATGGTTGTGTGGAGCACATGCATCAAGCTTATCATAGACCGCAAAGCACTAGATTATGAACTTATTTTTTTATAAATAGAGCCTCATTTTTGTGTTTTTAATCATTCCTCTTCTTCTCAAATTCTCTCAATCCCCTTGTAATCCTCTTTGCCAAGTGTGTTTTAATATTTTGTGTAATTATTTTCATAAATAATATTAGTTTTATTTTCAATTTTAGTGTTTTATTTCCTTTTAATTATAAGTAATTTAATTTCAAGAATTATTTTTATTTCAATCATGCTTAGTTAAATAATAATAATTAGGATAAGATGAAACTCTTGAGAAATAAATATGATTTAATCAAATTCTATTTTTAATTATATAAATTAAATTATTTTCTAATTAATTTTATACATAATTTATATTTTGAAATTTTGATTTATTGTAGACAAAAAAATAGATTTTGGCACAATAAATTCTTAATATCTTAATATAAGATATGGTAACATGGCATTTTAATTTATTGTAGACAAATTAAATTTTGACACAATAAATACTTAATCCATAATAAAATTAATGGAAAAATAATAATAATTTATATAATTAATCTTTTGGGCAATAAATCTAAATAAAAATGGTAAAAGGAATTTGTTAAATTTTATTTACTATTAAGAGTGAATCCATAACCCTAGCTAATTTAATTTCATAGTTTCACTTAAATTAAGTTTCATATATTCAAGTTTTATTTTTATTTTTAGAAAAAAAGAAAATAAACAAATTAAATCTTTTCTCTGTGGATCGACCTCGGACTTACCGAGCTATAATACAACAAGAAACTCTTATACTTAAGAGTTGAAAATCACTTTTAAGTCGTGTCAGCAGGTGTAGAAGTATGAGTTGTCGTGGTGCAATAATCGTACAAATAAGTTGGAGGTCATTAGTCTGGTCATGTAGGTGGTAGTTATTGGGGTTCTATGGCTAAATGAATGTCATGCAGTAGATCATCTAATTTTTGAAATACTAGTTGTATTGGGTGATCTGAACTAGATTCAATGAAATGGGAATTAGTATTTTCTATAGGTTGACCGTGGCTAGCTATTGTGGCTCGCTCTCTTTAAGAACATTGAATGCATTAGTGCTTTGATTATAAGACAAAATATCATAGGACTCAAAGGAATTATTATTCATAAATAAATAATCTCTAATATATTTAAAAGTTGCTGAAATACTTCTATCAACTACACATCTTCAAAAACAATAATATTTACATTTACTTTTAACCAGCCTTTGGGAGGAGGATACCATTGCTGTTGTCTAAATTCTTCCTTTCTTGTAGCATAATCATTTTCAGGTTGCTTTATTCTCTTTAAAGATTCCACAATAGACTCAACTCTGGCCACCAAACTAGCTGGATCTTCTTTTTTCCTTTTTAAACAATGGCTTATTTCTTGTTGTCTAAATTACCCAACATAAGCTACTATTTCTTCCCTATTTGTCTTTTGTTGCTGAAGAGAGAAATAGTGAAGCATACCATTAGGGTCATGTCCTAGCCCATCTTGAAGGTCTTCTGTCAACTGAGATTTTTTCCAAACTTTTCTAGCCATTTTACATTGGAACAAAATATAGGAGATGGTTTCTATTCTATGCCCATAAATCTGACATCTTACTTCTTGGAGTAATTTTTTCTTCTATAATTTTTTAGCAGTTGCTAAAAGATCCTGGATAGCTCGCCACAAGAAAATTTTAACCTTTGCTGGTAATGCTAGCTTCAAGATTGCTAGCCAAAAGTTTGACCTGTGGCCTAAGTGTTGTGCAAATTTTATTGAACTCGCAAGTGCACGAATCTATTGTAAAATAGATTAATGGTGACGAGTGTCGATCCCACGAGGAGGTGGATTTTAATTGCTTGTAGAATTAATTTTCTAAGTGGATGATTGGATTTATAATGACAATGAAGTAGGCAATATATTAATTTAAATTAAAGCTGTAGGAATAAACTATTTGGATGAAATGCTTGGATCTCCGGATCTGTCTCAACATGCACTATCGGCTTAACATTCATTATTAGTACCAATTAAATCATGAAGGGAGAACTTCCACTCATCATGAACCACAATCTAATAGATATGGTGCTAAGGGCTTCCCGTGCCAAATAGTAATAACCTTACTTAGGGAGGCGGTTATTCCAGCCGATATGCAGACAAGATTATTACTATCTGTCTACGAAAAGTCAAAACAACCACATAAATTAAAGGGGAAGAAAAAGTAAATTTACCAAATTAAGCCCATGGAGCATGTTGAGACTTCACCTTCAACCCAAGCTTGAAAGAAAATTAGCCACTCATATTTGAACTAGAGGTAAAATGAGAATTTTATTAAAATACATAGAAAATACAAGATGGAGATGGAATTACAGAAAATAGAGTCCAAAAATGGATTCAGGGGTGTCAAATTAGGGGGGGGAGCCCCCTTTTTATAGATACAATGAGTAAATCATGGCTATCGGATCAAAACAATTTGGACGCTCAGGATTGCGCCACGTGGCAAGCTCCTATTGGATGGAACACATCATTAGGGCTATTATTCTGTGTATATGCATGTACCGTACACACGTTTTTTCGATCCACTAACATTCTGCCACGTCACCGGTCAACATTGTTGGTCCAATAGTATCGTGACACGTCATCAGTCAACGCCACATCATCAGTCAATGCCACATAAGCGGTCAATGCCACATCATTCATCCAATCAAATGCTGCCACGTCATCGTATAGTGCCACGTCATCGTACAGTGACACGTTAGCGTACAGTGCCACGTCAACATATAGTACATGTGAAGCGATTGCCAAAGCAGTCTGGTGTGTGCGAACGTATATATCAACCGCCATCAGTATGTGTGAAAAGATCGAGTATATGTGAACAGTACCATTTTTCTTTTTATGCTCCTCCTAAAGTTTTCGACTGTCCTGAGTTCAAAAGTGCTGTCCGTTTTTTCATCTGATATCTCGTTTATTGTGAAATGACCATGATATCCCCTAAAATACATAAAATACTTAATTAAAAATAAAACATACATAATTAAATTACAAGGGACTTAAAGACATAAAAATAGAGATGTTAGTGAGACTTGGAGTGTAAAATGATGATTTTCTCCACTATAAATACACACTTTCTAGTACTCAACACTAAGCTGCTTAGAAAATCAAGATATTTTAATCTCAAAGCTACATGATATCCACTTTTTACTAATTATTGGCCTCTCATATCATAATGCCATATCACCTGATCGTTATTTGTAATTCTAGGTAGAGGAATTTTAATAATTTCATTAGCATCTTCCCTTTTAAAAACTTGATATATAGACTCCATGTTCCATTCACTCTGAGAGTCAATTAGGTCAGTAACTCTAGGCTCATTAGGCATTGAGGTGGTGAAGTAAAAGTTAAGGGTCTTTGGAACCAATTACCTTTTTGTCACCATAATCTTCTTTACATCACCTACTCTCCATCTATAGACTTGTTGGATCACTTACCTCCTTCATAAAATATTTCTCCATATGAAAGAAGATTTGAAGCCTAATATAGCATCCAAAAATTCTGTATGTTTGAAATTGTAGCCAGTGAATTTAAAAATTGTATGATTCTCCATTCTTGTTTGGCTATAAAGGCTTGGTTGAAGCTTGACAAGTCTCTAAACCCTAGTCCACCCCTCATCTTTGCTTGACTCATTTTATCCCATCTAGCCTAATGAATATGCCTAATTTTTTCTCTTGATCCCTACCAGAACCTAGCTACAGGTTTTTGAATGTCCTCACACAACCTCAAAGGAATTCGGAAAACACTCATTGTATAGGTTGGGACATCTTGTGCTACTACTTTAATTAGCTCTTTTTTCCCTCCACTTAAGAAGCATTTATGTTGTCAATTGGACACTTTATTAAGAACCTTTAATTTTACATCATTGAAAAAGCTTTTTTTCTTCTTTCCAACCATCGGTGAGAGGCCCAAGTATCTTTCATGCTTTGACACAATATTCAAATGAAATATGTCCTTTACAGTTGAGACATACTTACCCTTCGTGCTTCTATTAAAGAACAACAAGGATTTATCAAAATTAAAAAGCTAACCAAAAGCTTTCCCATAACATTCAAAAATGTCTTTCAAATGCTTGCAATCTTCCACAGTTGCTCTTGAGAAGATCAAGCTGTCATTTGCAAATAGCAAATGAGATATTGAAACATCTTTTCTAAATTTTAGCCTATGAGTTAACTGATTGCTCTTTGCCTGCATCAAACGTTTTGAAAACACCTCTGCACACATTATAAATAATTATGGTGATAAAAGGCACCTCTGTCTAAGGCCTTGTTGATGGTATATCATTCATTTTGCCACTTCATTGATGATAATAGAGAAAATAGAGGTAATGATGCAGTCATGATCAAATCTACCTATTTTTTTAATAACCCTATCTTAAGCATATTTTGCTTTAAAAACTCCTACTTGATTCTATCATAAGCTTTGCTTATATCAAGCTTAAGGGCTACAAGCCCATGTTTTTTTTCTTTTTTATGCCTACTTTTATCCAAGCATTCATACCCGATGATCATATTGTCAATAATCAAACGATTAGGTATAAAAGCACCTTGTGTTAGAGATATAAATTGATGGAGTATGTATTTTATCCATTATAATCCTATATATTACATTACACAAACTAATAGGTCTAAACTAAGACACCTTTTTAGGTTTTTCAAGCTTTAGAATCAAAGCAATATAAGTGTGATTAAGGGGAGCAATTGTACCTTTCTCATTGAGTACATAGACGCAGGTGAGGATTACACCTTGTTTGATTGAGCTCTAAAGCTTTTGAAAAAATGCAGTTGGTAAGCCATCTGACCGAAGGGCTTTTGTTAGGCACATTTGAGAGAATGTTGTAGAGACCTCCTCTATTGTGAAAAGCTGTTCTAAGAACTCCTTCATATCTTTAGAGAGCCTTAGTGTCATCCCATTTAAAGACTTTTCAATATGATTTAAAGTTTAGTTAGAAGTTATGAATAAATTTGCAAAATATTCACAAAACTCCTTTTCAATTTCCTTGTCATCTTCTGTCTAAGCATTTTCTTTATTCATGATTCCTCTTATTTTGTTCTTTCTCCTCCTTGATGAAGCCAAAAAGTAAAAGAATTTTGTGTTTCTATCCTCTTCTTTCAACTAATCAGCTCTCAATCTTTGCTTGCAACATATTTCATCATCTATCACCAAGTTCTCAATTTGCTTTTTAAAACTTTTATTTCATTTTCCTCATCATATTGCTTGTAGCTGTGCCTTAGATCTGATAACTTGTTCTTCAGTTATTTCAATTCCTTTTTTCAGTCACTAAACTTTTGTTTACTCTAGATCTTCAGCTGAGCCATTGATTTCATGGCTAACGTTTTGAAAACTTGTACTAGATTCTCCTTTATCCAGCAACTATTAATCATCCATTCTTCTTTAACAATCCTTTTGCAATCTTCATAAGGACTTCACATGTCTTTGGAATGGATCTTAAAGCTTGATTCCCTTTGATATCTCATGACTCAGTGCCTATTTTGTAATGGTATTCCTAAATTCACCCACCATATTGAAATTCCTATCATTGCCTCCTGTTTTCTTATTTACTTGCAAAATCTCATTGAAATCACCAAAACACAACCACAGATAAGAGAACAAACTTGTTAATCTCCTGAGTAATGTCCATGTGTGTCATTTTTAGCCAAATTCAGGATGCCTATAAACCCCTGTACATCTCCAATTTCTTCTATTTGCCTCATGGATGATAGCATCAATTTAATGATTACTGTAATAAGCAATTTGTATATCAACTTCTGCATTCCACATCATTGCCAACCCTTCTTCAAGACTATTTCTACCAACAGCAAAACAACTATTAAAGTTAAGAATTTTACTTTTTTCCATTATTTTACGAGACTCTAATTTCATTTTACATAGGAAAGTGATTTGAGGTTTGTGTTCATGGAGAATTTCCATCAAAGCTAGGAACGTTGGGGTATTCCTCAAACCTTGACTATTACAACTGAGGATTTTCATGGCTGTTGGCGAGGCTGGGCACTAGCCTCCACTGATATTTCCTGCATTGTTGTTTCTACTTCCTCTATTTTCACCATTACTATTTCGTCCCAATACATTTTGGAATTCATTGCATTCTGATTTGGGTTACCCTTTGATGGACCTTCAGATCTAGCCTTTTTACTTTTGAGGCTAGATTGGTTAACTTCATCGTTTGGTATTTTTATACTGTAGGCCCAACTTTGATGCTTTCCTTTTTATTTGGATTCTAAGCTTGCCTTTTCCGCCTTTTCCATATTGCCTTTAGTCGATTTGGTTTTGATCCATTATCCACTGCTCCTTCCTCAGCACAGCTCATTTGGGTTGCCTTAGGCTGCTGACAATGATTTAGGCCGATTAACCTCTCTTGACACATTAAATCTCTCATTATTTTCTTGTTATCAATCTCCTTTCCTACCTCTTTATTTAAGTTCCAATTCTTCCCTTCACAACCAACTGTATTATGCAGCTTTGCATTTACTTGTAGCTGCCTCAGTTCTTTCCCCTTAGACATTAATGGTTCCTCAGCTACTCTGTCCACATGGCATTCTCTTACTTGTGTGTTGGCCATTCCGGTTTGATGATGTGTTGACTCTTGTTCAGTTTTTTCAATCATGTTTGGGTGGGAGGCTTTTAGTCGCTAGGTTTCTGCATTGTCTGAACTTCTATCTCCTCCATTCTCCTTTTGCTCTTTTTGCCATCTTTCTCTATTTTTGTTTTGCTTATAATGATCTATCAATGGGCTTTTAACCATTCCCCAAAAGCTAATTTTTCTTTTGTTTAACCTTTATATGCAGCACATTCTTTATATTGGTGTCTAATATAGCCATAACATAAACAAAAGTTAAGTCACTGTTAGTATTGCACTGACATTAGGATTTTTTCCCCATCTTCTTCAAAAAACAGGTTATTCTTCAATTGCTTTGTCATGTCCATTAAAATTCTAATTCTGACAATTTCCCCAAGACATTCACCATTTATATCAATGGCTACCTCCTCCACGTTCCCAACCTTTTCCCCTATCTTCCATATGGTGCTTATGGCTCTACATATCAAGGGCACATTTCAAATTTGTACCCAAATCAAGACATGCGAGAAAGATTGCTTGGTAACATTTCTAA
Organism: Luvunga scandens; assembly: GCA_030449905.1. Lineage (NCBI taxonomy): Eukaryota > Viridiplantae > Streptophyta > Magnoliopsida > Sapindales > Rutaceae > Luvunga > Luvunga scandens. The sequence continues at coordinate 1,271,004 of JASUUG010000696.1, forward strand.
TTTCACTCAGCTCTTTCAAAACAATGAGGGCTCTGTCAAAGTGCCAAGGTCCTCCAGCCATAACCCTTCATTTTTCCTCTTATGAGGCAAACTTGAACGTGAAAATATTGCTACCCAAACTCTCAAACTTCATTTCCTTTATGGTATGCCATACTTGTTGGAGAGCAATTCTAATTCCTTTGCCCTGTTCTCTCTCATACTGCTCACGAAAGTTATTTTATCTACTTTCTTTGATTTTAGTGTTACAGGTTGGCATTGCTTAATTAACTCCTCTATTTCCATTGATTAATAGACCTAAAGGAAGATAAAATCAACACAAGGCATTTGAATTCCAAAACTCCCTTGTAAAATCCTCACCAAACCTACAATATCTGCAGCGAATAATAATGAATCCCCCCTTAAATTTTTGAGACACACAATAACTACCTTCACTTTAACTTAACAAAGAAACAAATATTAAAAGGAAAAAAACTAGTACTCAACTAGGTGAGTAAAGAAGCTGAGTCATAACAACTCAAAGAAAACTGGGTCATGACATCCCAAGTCCCATTTATTATAAAGTTGTAGTTAAGGATAACCTTTTTCATTTTTTTCATCTTAGATCTTTTTTAATTATGTTAAGTTGAATTGGCAATGTATCATCCTTAAATGGAAAAATATGTTAAAAAAAAATCATGTGACATAAATGGTTTTGGTTTCAATATTATATATACGATATCCTTTTTGTCTAAAAGGATACCAATAAAAATGCCAGTCCTACAACATTGATCAAATTTATTCTTTATGTGAAATCTTTTGCAAAACATAAACAATTAGAAACCTTTAATCAGGACAAATCAGGTGCTACACTAAAAAGCATTTCATGTTGGGATTTACCTTGTAATACTTCACTAGGCAACTTATTTATCAAATATACCACTACAAGGACACATTAACTTCAAAATTTGATGGGCAAATTAGCTTGAAAACTTAAACTTTGCATAACCTCAAAGAGATAGTGATGCTTAAGTTCAACGACTCCATTTTGCTATAGTGTTCTACACAAGTTCTTTGATGAATAATACCCTTATCAAGAAAAAATTATTGTAAATCTTTAACAAGTAATTTAGTCCCATTATCAGAACGCACCATTTTAATGTTAAAATTAAATTGATTTTTAATCAAAGCATGAAAGGAACAAAGGTGCATTTTGGTTTTAGTTTTTGTTTTCATTAAATATAACCAAGTGCACCTTGTATAATCATCAATAATAGTTAAAAAATAATAAGCACCTGAAGAACTAGTCGTAGAAAAAGGACCCCAACAATCATAATGGACTAATTCAAAAGAAGTTTTACTTTTAATACTATTAACAGAAAAAGGCATTTTAGCTTGTTTGGCTTTATGACAAATATCACAAACATAAATCTTATTAAAACTAACCAAATAATAAGATTTTGAATATAATTCTAAATGACTAAAAGAAGGATGGCCAAGTCTCCAATGCTAAGTATCAATCTCACAAATTGAAGCCATTTGGGAAGTAAAGGAAGATGCAGTAGGAGGTTGTATATAAAAAAAAGAGCTCAATTTTACTTCAATTTTAAATCAAAGTACTTTAATTTTATATGCCCTAATTTCCCATAATGTTTACACGGTAGCCTACCTTGATTATTTCCAGAATTGCTATTCAAATTTCCACCTCTATTATCAGCTGAAATATTATTGCCCCAAGTTCAATTATCAAGGAAATTTTACTGCAGTGGCTGTCTATTTTGTGTGGCAAGAGTTATTATTTCTAGAGGTCCCCTTAATGTATGAAGGTCTTGCTGTTTTTCTTCTTACCTTACAAGTGAGTAAATCTTGTTTGCATTAGGAAAAGAAACTATCAACAAAATCTGGCTTTTTATTATTGAATATATATCTCTTGAAAGAATTTCATCTTACGATCTAACTGTTGCAACTGATTCATAGTTTTTACATTACCATAAACACATGGCTCTACAAATTGTAATGAATTTAATTTATCCCAAAGTGCTTTCATTTTAGTATAATAAAGAGAGACAGAAATATCACCTTGTCATAAATTATAGATGGCTTGTTTGAGTTCATAGATTTTTTATGCATTAATTTCTTCAAAAAGTTCCTACAAATCCTGCCAAACTTCTCTAATAGATTGTGCATACAACACATTTCCCACAAGTTCACTTGAAATAGAGTTCAATACCCAAGACCTAACAAGATCATTACAACGTTGCCATTTACCACCACCATCATCATTGTCCTATCAACAAAACCGAGTTTGTTCTTCACTCGTAAAGCCATCCTCCTATTTATTAATATTTTAAACTCTTTGATGACTAACTGTCAAACATGGCTCTAACACCATGTATATTAGACATGTATTTTATGGAAGAAAAACCTCACCAAATTCTCTATTGGTGGTAATTTACATTAACGATTCTATTTATACAAAACAAAGTCCTTGGGGAATAAAGAGTATCGAAACAAAAAAAAAAAAAAGAAGAAACGATGCCTATCTATGCTTTCTATATTTACAAAGATACTACAATATTTACAAAGATATAAAAATCATATAATCATTAATAGTTGACTACTCCGATACCTTTAGTCTAGTTGTCAAGCATACAATAGTGCATATCATCCTTTGTCTTGCTCTTAGCACTGGTTGGCCACTCTAACAACTTGATGTCAACAACGCTTTTCTCCACAGCACACTCTCAGAAGCAGTCTACATGTCTTAAACCCTTGGGTTTATTAATCATCATTTTTCCTAATCATGTTTATAAGTTACAAAAACCATTATATGGGTTAAAGCAAGTACATCGTGCTTGGTACCAAAAATTATATTCTTTCTTGCATCAAATTGGCTTTCGCAATGCTATCTCCGATGCTTCCTTATTTATTTACAATCACAAAGGCATCATTATATTCTTTCTAGTCTATGTTGATGATCTTATCCTCACTGACAACACGGTAGTTTTCTATCTATATTTGTTTACTTATTGATAAAATGTTTCGTAATTAAGGACCCTGGTAGTTTGCACTATTTTTTGGGCGTTAAAGTCATTCCTACAACTTCTGTTTTGTTTTTGTCACAACATAAGTACATATGTGATCTTCTCTCAGAGATTAATACGCATGGAGCTAAGCCAATGTCAACTTCTTTATGTTCTACTACATAATTAAAATTATTTGATGGTACATCTTCAATAGATGTTATAGAATACAAGAAAATCATTGGCTCTCTTCAATATCTTTCTTTCACAAGGCTTGACGTTTGATCACCATCAATAAATTGTCACAATTTATGCATAGCCTAAGTGTTCTTCATTGGAAAGCAATCAAACATTTTTTCATTACTTAAATAGCACTACTTCCTATACAACTTATTTTTTAAAAAGAATTTACCTTGCCCTCTCCATTGTTACTCTGATGTTAACGCTAAGGGCTGGGGGGTGGAAGGAGATGAATCTATCTATTCTACATCAGTCCATATGGTTTATCTAGGTGGCAATCCAATATTGTGGTACGCAAACAAATAAAAATGGGAAATTGACAAAAATAACCAAAAAATTTTTACAATTTTCAGATTTAGCCCATTGAAATTTTTTCTATCATAAATAGCCAACTACCATGTTATTAGACTAAAGTACCCTCATCACTTTCAACAAATTTTCAAACACATGCCATTTGAAAAATTCCAGCAAAATTAAAAGCTCCCATCCCTCAACAATTAATCAAAACTTTCATCACTCTCAACGAACTCAACCATTCTTCATAAATCAATAAATTTCATCAAACAAGCATTGTACAACTGAAGATATACATACTTGAAAAGCTTAATAAGGTTAGTATATGTTCTCACTAATATTTAATTTCAATATATTGAGAGTTCAACAAATAAGTTCGAAATTAAAGTATATTTTGTTAGAAATGTTATTATTTTTCATTTATAAAAGAATAGGATTTGTTAAAGTTCCAATTTGAGTTGAGAAATGAAAGAAAAAATTGGAAACAATAAAAATTTGAGCAAAAAATAAAGCCCAGAAATTTAATGAGATAGGCAGTGGAACATGTGTCTATCTCACAAAAAATTAGAACTGATTATGTGAGACGGGCACCTGTCCCACTGCCTATCTCACTAAATTTGGTGAGACAGGCTGACTGTTTCACTTGTTGAAGACTCCTGTCTCACCAAATTTAGTGAGACAGCAAAGGGGACAGTGCACGCGTCTCACATAATCGATTCGATTTTTTTGTGAGACAGCACTTTTGTCCCCACCGCTGTCTCACTAAATTTGGTGAGACAGGCTGCCTGTCCATTGTTGAAGATGCCTGTCTCACCAAAGTTAGTGAGACAGGCAGTGGGACAGGTGTCTGTCTCACAAAAAATCAGAATTGATTAGTGGGACAGGCACCTGTCCCATTGCCTGTCTCACTAAACTTCAGAAATTTTCTGAAAGGTATATATTTGGCTATATGTGTCCGTTTTGAACATACAATATACCGTTTCGAAGCTTGTGACAAGAAGAATGAAATCCTAAATTGTATACTTCATTCTTTCACTTGGTCGAACTAAAATTTTTACTGAACTTATTAGTTATTATGTAGCATGTAATATAATTGCTTTTTTTTTTTTATGATTTTTAGGTTTAATGGATTCAGTTGTGCTTCAATTGTGTTACGACGGTTGGTGGGAGACATTCATAGATGGCCGTGTGGAGTACATGAATGGCAAGAATACTGTTTTTTTAGTTCGAAAAGATTGTACATTTGAGCAATTCCTGGCAAGAGTGTATGAAGTTTTGCAAATAAATCCTAATGAATATAGTATGACGATAAAAATAACTTTGAGGTCCAGTAACACAAGCTACCGTGCATGTTCACAACCTATAGACATTTATAATGATGAAATGGTGAAGGTTGTGTTGCACATGGCCGCTGATATGGTTAACTATGGATGCATCCCGATATTTGTCAGCACAGCCCATCGAGTTCCGGCCGAAGATCCTGAACCATTTATAGAAACTGAAAGTTCATTTAGAGCAAATGACTCTGTTCCAGAAATTGAAGAAGAGGTGATACCTCAGCCGATGTCGTTACAGCAACGTTGCTCTCCACTCTATGACAATAATGACACTGTTGATGGGAACGGCATAACATTAGCAGATGTTGAAGAAGAAGTGTTACCATTAACGGCATCGTTGGGGCCACAATACTCTTCATTCCTTAACAATGAATTCCTCAGTAATGATAGTCCTGTTGATGATGGCGGCATCGGTCCGTCCGATATTCCTATCAATGATGAGGCTGAGCAGCAGTATGATAATCCTATTAATAACAGAGAGGGCCAACATGTTCCTCCAATGCCCCGTTCGAGAAGGAGGACAACAGTTGATCCTCTCGTCAGCCTTGCTCCAGTTCTACCTTCAAACTTGGTTGCCCTAGATTTAATTCGAAGTTGTAATTCTGCTGATATTGGTGTTGGTAAATTGTTCACTGAGAAAAAAGAGTTAATACTGGAACTCCGCAAAGTTGCCTTGAGGGATAAATTTGACATCAAGATTGCACGGTCCACAACGACCCGCTTTGAGGCCCATTGTTCTTCAGAATCATGTAAATGGCGTATTCGAGCAACGCGAGGTTCAAATGAGCAGAATGTTCCTTGGGTTGTGAAAAGAGTTGACAATGAACACACTTGCTCTAATGAGATAGTGCTTGGTGGTCTCCGTCAAGTCAGGAGTCGAGTTGTTGGTCATCTGATCGCTGATAAATTTATCCACAATAAACGAATATATACTCCAAATGACATTAGAGTAGACATGCAGCAGGAATACGATGTCCAGTTAACGTATCAGCAGGCATATCGGGCAAAAGAAGTTGGCCTTGAAATAGTTCGAGGGAACCCTACAGAATCATATAACCTACTTCCATCGTACTCTCATGTTCTGACCAAAGCGAATGAAGGTACTGTTACTCATCTTGAGCGGGATGGAGATGACAATTTCTTATACTACTTTGTATCGCTTGGATCTTCCATCAAGGGTTTTATGCAGTACATCAGGCCTGTGATTGCTGTCGACGGTACTCATCTAAAGGGGCTATATCGTAGAAGCATGTTCTTCGCAACATGTTTGGACGGTAATAATCAACTGTATCCGTTAGCAATTGGGGTTATGGATTCGGAAAATAATGATGCTTGGGAATGGTTTATGACGAAGTTGCATGAAGTGATTGGCGATAGGTCAGAGTTAGTAATTATCTCTGATCGATGCATTGCCATCAAAAGAGCCGTTCTCAGAGTATTTCACACTGCTGCTCATGGTGTTTGTTTCTACCATCTCAAAGGTAACATTAAGGCAAAATTCAGGATGTCTAAAGCTCTTTGGGATGAATTTGAGCCTGCTTTTATTAATGCAGCAAAAGCATATGGACATGAAGAATTTAAACAACAACTTAAAGGGTTGTGGATGCTCCACCCGGGGGCAGCTGATTACTTGGAGAATAATGTGGGTACGTGTAATTGGGCAAGGTCTGAGTTTGAGGGTAGGAGATACAGTATACTTACTACCAATATCGCGGAGAGTGTGAATTCTTTTATGAGGGAACCTCAAAAATTTCTTGTTACTCATCTTGTCGATCACTTTAGGAAAACATTGCAGCAATGGTTTTATGATAGGAAAATTGTGGCTGAATCAATGGCTACTCGACTAACAACATGGGCAGACGAGATAATCAGTGAGAGGAGAAATATGGCCGAAAGAATGACTGTTCGTCTTGTGTCTCAGTATCTGTTGTGTAAATTTTATTGAACTCGCAAGTGCACGAATCTATTGTAGAATAGATTAATGGTGACGAGTGTCGATCCCACGAGGAGGTGGATTTTAATTATGTGTAGAATTAATTTTCTGAGTTGGTGGTTGGATTTATAATGACAATTATGTAGGCAATGTATTAATTTGAATTAAAGCTATTGGAATAAACTATTAAAATAAAATGCTTGGATCTCCGGATCTGTCTCAACATGTACCATCGGCTTAATATTCATTATTAGTACCAATTAAATCATGAAGGGGGAACTTCCACTCATCATGAACCACACTTTAATAGATATGGTGCTAAGGGCTTCCCGTGCCAAATAAGAATAACCTTGCTAGGGAGGCGGTTATTCCAGTAGATATCTGACAAGATTATTACTATCCTGTCTACGAAAAGTCAAAACAACCACATAAATTAAAGGGAAAGGAAAAGTAAATTTACCAAATTAAGCCCATGGAGCATGTTGAGACTTCACCTTCAACCCAAGCTTGAAAGGAAATTAGCCACTCATATTTGAACTAGGGGTAAAATGGGAATTTTATTAAAATACGTAGAAAATATAAGATGGAGATGGAATTACAGAAAATGGAGTCCAAAAATGGATTCAGGGGTGTCAAATTAGTGGGGAGCCCTTTTATAGATAAACCGAGTAAATCATGGCCATCTGATTAAAACAATTTGACGCTCGAGGATTGCGCCACGTGGCAAGTTCCTATTGGATGGAACACATCATCGGGGCTGTTATTTGTGTATATGCATGTACCGCGTACACAAGTTTTTTCGATCCACTAATATTCCGCCACGTCACCGGTCAACATTTTTGGTTCAATAGGATCACGACACGCCGTCATCGATCAACGCCATCATCATCGGGCCAATGCCATGCGGTCAATGCCACATCATTCGCCCAATCAAATGCCGCCACATCATCGTATAGTGCCACGTCATCGCATGCGATGCCACGCGTCAAAGATACGATGCTGGTGAACATCTGCGTGAACGAAAGGTCGTAGCGATCGTATATATCAACCGCATCAGATGTATGTGTGAACGATCAGTATATGTGTGAACAGCACCATTTTTCTTTTTATGCTCCTCCTAAGGTTTTCGATCGTCCCGAGTTCAAAAGTGCTGTCCGTTTTTCCATCCGATCTCTCGTTTATTGTGAAATGACCATGATATCCCCTAAAATACATAAAATACTTAATTAAAATAAAACATACATAATTAAATTACTGAGGACTTAAAGACATAAAAATAGGGATGTTAGTGAGACTTGGAGTGTAAAATGATGATTTTCTCCATTATAAATACACACTTTCTAGTACTCAACACACCCCCAACAGCTTGTTGCTAGTCCCTAGCAATTTGAGCGAAAAACAAAATCGAAACAAATATATATTTTTTTTATATCTTGTGGTATTTATTCAATCAGACTAATGATAACAATCAAATAAAAGTATAAGCATTATCTACAGTCTAAAGAAATATCATTCCCACATCAACTCTCCACATGAATCAGTTTAGAAAACTTTGTCACAACTTTAGTAATCGAGTCACTTTTAAGAATGACATGCAAACCCCAAAATCTCACTGGTAGTAGTAATACGCTCACAAAGAAATTAAACCCAAAAATAATCACTCCAGTGAATGGTAATTTGAGTGAAAATAATAAAGAAGTAATATCACACACTCTCACCAAGGTGACAAAAATATGCCCTCAGCTTAGAAATAGTACGATTTTAATTTAAAAATGCTAATCAAACCAATACATTTTTTTTTTTTTTTTAGTATGCATTAACACATCTTTTCAACCCATATAACTAGTTTCTATTTCAGACTATAGTTCCCTAAAATCAAGAAGGACTTTTATTAGGACGTAACGTAGGCTAGGGACGTGGCTAACAAAGAAAGGAAAATAGGAAAAACAAAATATATGTTTGAAAAATAGAGAACTTTGGAGATTGTAAGGTGCTTTTCACTTGATTTTTTTTATTATTTATTTTTTTTTTTTATTTATTTTTTTTTTATTTGTAAACTTTTTTTTTCTTTTGTTTCTTTTTCTCTTTTTTTTTTTTTTAGCACTTTTTTTTTTTTATGCAAAATTATCTCTATTTTCAAACATAAATGGGTGGTGAGAAATACAAAATATAAGGTGATACTCCACATTGGAGTGGGACAAGATAATAGGTTGCCAAAGAAAAAGTATTTATTTTTACTTTATTATTATTATTATTATTTTTTTTTTTTTTTAAGGCTCAAAGGGGTTAACTATGGATACATATTAATAGGGTTGGCTAGAAAGGCTCAAACGGACCAAAGATGGCCTTTCTGTCATCTTTTAAGGTTCTAAATAATCTTCCATATCTACTAGTTAGATAGATCTTCAGATGTGGCAACATACACTTTAGTTGTTTTTTTTTTTTTTTTTTTTTCTTTTTGTATAAAGCAATAAAATTCTAAGCTGAATGAAAAATGGGCCAAAAAGGGTTACTCTCCAAGAAAAACGACAGGCTCAAAAACTCACTTGGAAATTCTTATGACATGTACATTCTTTCAAGCAACTTATATTTGTCTCCAACATCAACATGTAGAGTAACAAACATGGTGTAACATAACTAAAGACCAAAGATAATACAAATACTAAAATTTGAAAGTTATCATGTCATCTAATTATGAAAAGATCACACAAAATGCCTTTTTTTTTTTTTTTTTTTTTTTTTTTTTTTTTTATTAATAAGAAGATGCGTTTCTAGAGTCACTGCACTCCATATTCAGCCATCTTCGACTCAAAAAAATTTAACCACAGTTAGTTTCTAAAACAAAAATTAGTAAAAACTACACTAAGATTGAGATATTCCACAATTGTCAACTATTCCCTCCCAACTGTAACGAAACATTGTCCTCAATGTTGAAAGAAAATAGGGTTTAAGACATCACCCGAGTCTTTGGATCGATCACGAAGAAAATATTTACAAGCGGAGAGTTAAATCTAATTTTTGCACTTACTACTTTGCCATCGTTACGTATCATTAGTTGGCCATTCCAAAGACAAGCGGGTCTTGGGATCGCTCGTATATAAGTTCTTGTAATGTATCAATTAACTTGTTAGCAGTATGAGCACAAATAAAGATTTTTTTCGCTGTGAAAGGGATGAAATGATTTTTTATTGCATGGTTAAGAAATGCGATGAAGCCATCATAAAAGTTATTGACATTTAACAAACCGATGGGTTTCTGATGAATGTTCAGATGGGCCCAAGATGCTAATGTGATTAGTGCCTCTAGAGTTGCAAGATCTCCTGGTAGGAAAATAAAAGCATCAGCATGATTTAGCATTTCAGTTATTCTTTCTTGCATACCTGAGACAACTAACTCTTCACCAGTTGGTGAGTCAGACATACAGGCCAACGGTTTGAGGCTTCTTGGGATAAACAGCTTCTGAGACTAGTTTTGATAACCCTCGGTCACCTCCTCCATAAACCAGATGCAAATTTCTTTCTGCTATGTGTTGACCAAGATCGATGGCTGCCTCAACGAACTCTTTATGTTTGCCATAGTTAAATCCAGAGAGCACACAAATGTTCTTGAATTGTTTATTGGGAGTAGCTGCCATTGGTATGCTTCTCAAAAACAATTTGTGAGTCTAAAAGAAAATGATCATATATCAAGGATCTTTGTGACAATGATTTCTTTGTATAGGAGGTAGCATGTCTATGTCAATTAACGCGAAAGACATGGCTCGAGAGTCAAAAAGGAAATAGTAAAAGAAAAAGCACTCAATTATTAAAGACAATAATGCAATTGATAAAACAACGGTGAAATAAAACAACAAGAAAGTAAAACAACAAAAAAAAAGGATATTTACAGGTAGTTGTGATTGTGGCTCACATCTTCCTCCTCGGTTTTACGCCCGTAAACGGCTTGAACGCCCTCTATGGGTCGAGGATAGGCTTCCCATCCAGTTTTCTTATAAATCGACAAACAGGTCGTTTATAGTCGATTCCCAAGACTATATCGGACACGTTCTTTTCAAATAATGGCCATAATCGGAGAATTGCTGTTTGCCAGACGTATCCACCGGGATGCGTTTCAAGAGACGAAGGATATCATCCAATGACTCTTTATTCAAGCCATCCCTAATGAATTGAATCTTATCTTCCCTATTATCGACATCATTCCGAAAGAACAAGGATTTTTATCGCATTTCATCCTGGCACACTTATGACAATTAACATGAAGTTTTTCACTCTTCGTTTTCTCGAGTAATTTCCTTTACCACAACCAGGCATGTATGCAATAAATTTAAGAGGCAACTCACCGCTAAACGTACTTTAGCCTCGATTAACCAACGGATGTCGCAGGATGTTATATTTCATAAGCAATCGCATGCGTTCGACCGAGCTTTATAGATCGTAGGAGGGCATTCCGAGGAAGTGAAGGAAATCGCCGTGAAGCTTTTGCTAGAATTGTGTTTCTGTCCATACCTTCTTCTCAGAATATTAGTTATTATGGGAAACTAAAGTAACCGACTTTGATTGTCACGGAGTACCGTTATCCGCCACTTATACGGGAAAATAAATCAAAACACACTAAATAAAGAAAATCAAATCTGTAAAATCGAATCAAACATGAAAGTGAACAAAATAAGAAAACACACAATAAAAAGAAAAATGAACTTACATCCGTTCTCGTATTGAGTTAACCTCAAGCTCTAATTGGAAGTTATATATCCCATCTTCTATTCCTCTGAGTTGTCTTTCTAGATCTTCAACCAGGGATACCAACTCTGGAGGTTGTAGCTTCCAAATACGATGTGTTTTGTAAAATCGTATCTGGCTTCTCAGATGAGATCGTATACGTTGAAGTTGTCTGAGATGTTTCAAGAGGATCTGTCTAATTGAGGCATACATAATTAGAAGTGATAAAAGAAAATTGAATGATTAAATAAACACACTTTCACACAAATTTAAATCACTGAAAAGAAGAAATAAATAAGAAAAAGTCTCAATTCAAGTTTGACGGGTCACTCAAATCGATTTCGGTGTCATTTTCATGTGGTTGGTACTCTAGATATGACTTTAATCTTTGACCATTAACCTTAAAAGTTACACCGTTCTTTGGATCCTTAATTTCAATTGCTCCATGTGGAAAAACAAGATGAACTATAAAGGGACCAGTCCCATCGAGAGCGTAGAATTTACCGGGAATAGGTGCAAGCGAGAATTGAATAAAAGTACTTTTCGACCTGGTGTGAAAGATCTTCTCATAATGTGCTTGTCATGAAAGACTTTCATTCATTTGTTTGTAAATTTTGGCATTTTCGTATGCATCATTACGAATTTCTTCAAGTTTCACAAATTTGTAATCTTCTTTTCGAGCTACCAGCGCGATATCAAAGTTGAATTTCTTAATGGCCCAAGATGCACGATGCTCGAGTTCCACCGGGTAGGTGGCAAGCTTTTCCATATACTAGCTTTATAGGGTGACATCCCAATCGGAGTCTTCAAAGTCGTGCTCAGTATGCCCATAATGCATCATCTAGTCTTAATGACCAATCTTTTCTGCCTGGTCTCACCGCTTTTTCTAATATGTGCTTTATCTCTCGATTGGAGATCTCAACTTGGCCACCTGCTTTGCGGATGATATGGGTCGTCACTTTGTGAGTAATGGAATACTTTGTCAAAAGAGCTTTGAATGATTTGTTACAAAAGTGGGCTCCACCATCACCGATTATCGCCGAGGGAATCCAAAGCGTGAAACAACGTTGCTTTTCAAAATCTGATCACCACCTGTGATCATTGGTTCTACACGAATCGCTTCTACCCATTTCGATACGTAGTCAACAAAATGACCAATATGTATTGATGACCAAAAGAAGGGGAAAGGGTCCCATGAAGTCGATACCCCATACATCAAAAATCTCAACCACTAAAATTGGGTTTAGTGGCATCATGTTCCTTCGTAATGCTCCCCATTCGTTGACACCTATCACATGAAGAACAAAAATGTAAGATCTCGAAATATAGTTGGCCAATAAAACCACATTGTAATATTTTAAGAGCTGTTTTCAAGATCGAAATGGCCTCCACACGCTTGTTCATGGCGTAATGAAATGATATTTTGAAATTCATTTTTCGGGACATCGTCGTCGATAATTTGATCGCACAATACTTGAACAGATAGTGAGTCATCCGTAAGAAATTCTTTATTTCTGCAAAAAATTTGGCCTTGTCCTGCTTAGTCCAATGCTTCGGAAGTTTACCTGTAACAAGATAGTTAACTATATCAGCATACCATGGTAATACTTCCACACTCATTAGTTGTTCATCTGGAAATGATTCATTTAATGGAAATGGTTCTGTAATTGTATCAAAATTTAGACGAGACAGATGGTCTGCAACAACATTTTCTGTGCCCTTCTTATCCTTGATTTCAAAGTCAAATTCCTGCAAAAGTAACACCCAACGAATTAGTCTAGCTTTTGTATCTTTCTTTGTGAGAAGATATTTAAGAGCAGCATGATCTGTGAAAACAATTATTTTACAACCAATAAGATAAGATCGAAATTTCTCTAATGCAAACACCACTGCTAGCATTTCTTTTTCAGTGGTTGAATAGTTCAACTGTGCATCATTTAATGTCATACTAGCATAGTAAATGACATGGGGAATTCGATCAACTCTTTGTCCTAATACTGCTCCTACTGCATAATCAGATGCATCACACATAAGCTCAAATGGTAAGTTCCAGTTTGGAGGTTGAATGATGGGTGATGATGTTAACAACTGCTTAAGCTTCTTAAATGCCACAAGACAGGAATCATTAAAGACAAAAGGTACATCTTTAGCAAGTAAATTGCATAAAGGTCTAGAAACTTTGCTAAAATCTTTAATGAAACGTCTGTAAAAAACACCCGCATGCCCAAGGAAAGATCTTACTTCTCTAACTGTTTTAGGTGGAGGAAGATTGGAAATAAGATCCACCTTGGCCTTATCAACCTCAATACCTTCACTCGAAATGATGTGACCGAGAACAATACCTTGTTTTACCATAAAATGGCATTTCTCCAAATTTAGGACCAAATTCTTCTCTATGCATCTCTCAGTAACTAGCGTTAGATGATGTAAACATCGATCAAATGAATCACCAAAAACAGAAAAATCATCCATAAAGACTTCCAGGAATCGCTCAACCATATCAAAAAATGCTTAACATGCATCGTTGAAATGTGAAGCAGGGCATTACATAATCCAAATGGCATTCTCCTATATGCAAAAAAGTGCTCGGCAAGTGAAAGTGGTTTTCTCTTGATCTTTTGGTGCTATGGGAATCGATTATATCCCGAGTAACCATCTAAAGCAATAAAATTCATGACCGCTAATCTATCAAGCATTTGATCAATAAATGGTAGAGGAAAATGATCTTTACGTGTGATGTAATTCAACTTTCTATAATCAATGCATACACGCCATCCTCGTAGTTACTCTAAGAGGTATTAATTCATTATCGCATTGGTAACTCATCAGTGACTCCTGACTTTTTAGGGACAACTTGCACAGGACTGACCCATGAACTATCAGAAATAGGGTAAATGATACCTGCATCTAATAGTTTAAGGACTTCAGTTCTAACAACTTCTTTCATGTTAGGGTTTAACCGACGTTGCATTTCCCTGGTAGGTTTAGCATTTTCATCAAGGTGAATGTAATGCACATACAATCCACGGGTTTATACCTTTATGTCATGGCTATGGTCCATCCTAATGCTCCTTTGTGCACTTTCAAAACTTCCAACAACTTACCCTTTTGTTCTTCATTCAGGGATGATGAAATGATTACTGGTAGAGTGCTTTCTTCTCCCAAAAATGCATATTCCAAAGTGTCGGGTAATGGCTTGAGCTCGAGTTTTGGTGGTGATTCTGATAACGTACTGAGTTTATTCTCTGATGGTGCTAGTTGTTCCACTTTCTTTGAAATTTATATAAAGCTACCAAGAGGGGTGAATTGGGTTTTAAAACTAAGCCAATAAAAATGCACAATATTAAAACTAATGTCTTAATCAAAATCAAAAGCAATAAATTCAACAATGCTCAAATTAAAAGGATAAGGAAGAGAAATCAAACACGTGATTTTTACGTGGTTCGCCAACCGTGCCTACGTCCACGCCTCCAAGCTCACCGGCTTGAGGATTCCACTGGCAAGCAAGCCTCCAAGGCTTCAATACACTTACACTTGACTTCAAGGTGTCAATGGACCTTTACAATCAAGAGATTATTCCCGATCTCTTAACCCAAGTGTATCCCAACACTTACAATTGACTTCCAAGTGTGTCAACGGACCTTTACAATAAGAGATTAAACCCAATCTCTTAACCCAAGTGTTTCCCAACACTTACAATCACTCAACGATAGAGATTTAATAACAAATAATCTCTCACACACTCCAAAATGATTACAATTGAAATTTTAATGTGTGAGGAATGAAATAAAACACAATCAAGCTCAAAGAAGATTGTTTTTAGTAAGCTCAAATATCAAATGTTGGATCTTCTTGTTTGAATTTGATTGAGCCTTTTATAGTTGGAGCTGTAAACTAGCCGTTATTGACTTTCCGAGAATAATCGGATCGCCGCTTGTCTCTACTCGGTTAGCCGCTTTGAATTTCCAACTAGCCGTTATCCTTTGACTTCAAATAAACGGTTTGCCGTTAACTTTATCGGATCACCGTTTATTTCAAAGAACCCGCAAAATGTAACTCGGCTCTCCATTTTCGATAAACGGTTCAAGTTTTCAAGAAAAGAGAGAACTTCTACTCACCTGGAAGTTATCGGTTAGCCGCTTTTAAATAAACGGTTCAAGGCTAAAACATTTTTACTCATCGAATTGTTCGTTAGCCCTTTTAATTAACGGTTGCTCGTTAATTTCCGTTGTTCGTGACACAAAACTTTGCTAACCGTTTGGGCTAATCGGTTCAAGGCTAAACCATTTTTTACTTATGGAATGTATCGGTTAGCGTTTTAAATAAACGGTTCACCGTTATTTTCCGTAACACGTGAAATGTTCATCATCAGAAATTATCGGTCACCGTTTTCCAAGAAACGATTTCACCGTTAATTTCCAATTTCATCATTTTTGAACTTAAAACAAGTGTATTTGCTTTTAGAAAATTCTTTTTAATAGCCCCAACACTTTAATCATCAACATATAATTTTTGTTATCATCAAAATCATTATTATAAGATTAACACTCTTAACTTCCATTTGTTAGTGTCCATGGATGGTGTTGAATCAAGTAAGGCGTTAACCTCATCTACCGACCAATCAATATCAAAATCCAAAACCAAAGTGAGTTAAACATGTTTGTAAAAGGTCATCACCGAGGTTTGAAAGAAAAGCATTATCAATTAATTCTTTATCCAATCTACATCAACAATTTCATCATCTCAGACATTGTGAGGTTGTTTGGCGATGTTGAAGATATTTAGTTCCATCTTCATATTGCCAAAAGACAATCGCATATTTCCTTCCCGCATTGAATGTGAAGATCGGAGAGTTGCCAAGAAAGGTCGTCCTAAGATAATGGGGATCTACTTCCTCAATCCTCGATCTGGTTGAAAGTGTCAATTACGATGAAATCAACAGGAAAATAAAACTTATCTACTGTATAAGCACGCCCTCCACAATACCACGAGGTTTTTCATGGACCGATCTGCAAGTTGTAACACTACCTGGAGTTGGGTGTAATTCTCCCAAACCCAAGTTTCACAAACACGAGTTTAAAATGATTTACACTAGCTCCTAAGTTCAACAAAGCATTCTCAATTGTGTGGTTCCTATACTACATGAGATAGTGGGGAGCTTGGGTCCTTGTATTTTAGAAGGAAGTTTGTGTTGGAGTATGTAACTAACGTTTTTATTAAAAATGCCTTCTTTTGAACATGAATGTTTCTCTTTTAAGACAAAGGTCTTTAAGAAACTTGGCATAAGATGGCACTTGTTTTATAAAGATCAAGCAAAAGGATGTTAACACTTACCTGTTTAAAGATTTCAAAAATCTCACTTGTAGATTTTTCCTTCTTTGCTTTAACTAACCTCCGGGAAATGGAGCTTTAACGTATTCTTGTGGGTTGGTTTCTTCTTTCCTCCCGAGGATGAGTCTTCTTCATTTACCCGACAATTTGAGTTGTTTTTAGTCACTCGCAGATCTCCACTTTGTTGTCGACTTCTTTTCCTTTTCGCAAGGTCATGACGGCTTTGACCTCTCCATGTTGAGGTGAATCGGTACTTACTTCATGCACTCCTTTAGGATTAATGACGGGTTGACTTGGGAATTTTCCTTTTCAACCATCATTGCCAAGCTCAACCGAAGAAGCAAGTTGTCCCACCATTTTTTCAAGGCTCAAAACTGATTGGTTTCATGAGTTGAAACCCGCTCTCATCTCATTTCAGCGGTTCATCAATGGTGCGGTTTTGTTGCTCGATTTTGGAGTAAGTAAGATTCTTGAAATTGGAATGCATCCTCCCATGGTCTAGTTGAGAATAGTTTGGGTTCGATTATATGGGTCTAAATGGTGGTGAGAGGTTTCGAGGATTTTGAGAATTGGTTGACATTGGTGGAGCGAGTCGAGCCGGGTCCATTCGCTGGAATCCTGAGACCATGAAAAATTGGGGTGGTCTCTCCATCGGGATTATACGTGTTGGAGTAAGGGTTGTAGTTTGATGGCTTTCTCATTACATCTACGGCATTGGCTTGATCCGGTATGAGTCCTGGTCATGTGGTTCCATTAATTTAGCGGTTATTAACGATGCTATTTGTCGAGAAAGACCTTCAACTATGTCTTCGACTTCTTTAATTTCTCGAACTTGACTCGCCATCGTGAACCTCATTCACTCCCTTAACTCTTCTAGTACTCCCGAGTGAACGACTCCGTTGTGTTGGGAATTATCCGCTTGTCATTTGGAAGAAATCCCAAATCTCTCGATGCACTTTTTGACATTAGCTCTCCTCCACTTGTTGCCATTAGTCATTCTTGCACATTCGCAATAATCCCTCCAAAAAGTATCGCATCGTGCCATTTTTCGTATCCATGATGTGGACACTTTAGAGTAGCCCATTGAATCGCTCCCATGCTTCAAAATTGCTCGCCTTTCTTTCGGGGTAAACTCAAATTTCCCTCGCGAATAAGATTGGTTTTATGTAATCGGGAAATATTTATTCAAAAATTTTGTTACCATTTTGTTCCCATGATGTAATGCTATTAGCAGTAAATGACGAACCATGAACGAGCTCTATCCTTTAAAGAAAATGGAAATAATCTAAGCTTAACATCATCATCCAAAATTCTCATATTTAAAAATGACAAATAAAGCATTAAAATCATTCAGATAATTATATGATCTTCATTTTCAGCCATAGAATGTTGGGAGACAATTTAGCACACTAGGTTTTAATTCAAACTCCTAGCAGCTACATTTGGGTATCTTATGCATGATGTGCCAAGTTAGCTAAGCGGGATCAAGTATCCCAACTCTTCTCAGGTCTGGCCACAAGTAAATCCACTTCAAATTTATTTTTAATTGTAACTTGCTTGCCACAAGTTGTTTTTCCTAATTCAAAGTCATATAGGCTCAAGATTGGTAATCGTGACTCACGACCATGCATGCAAATGGGAAAAAATGATAACAAAATTAATAAAGATAAATAAGAGGGAGAAATTACAATACTAACCTTATTAACTAATTTGTTATAAAAAGACTCAAGTGCTATATATAAAAGAAATTATTTAAAACAAATTAAAATAAATTAAGAGCATTGCCAACCTACCGATTTCACAAAATAAAATAATAAAAAAAAAATAATGAAAATTAAATTACATAAATTTAAAGTAGAGAAAAAGAAAAAAAAATAATACCTACTTCAAAATTTAATTCATTTTTTTTTTTTTTAATAATAATAATAAAAAAATATTACAAGGAAACAACTAAAATAAATAAATAAAAAGAAAAAAAAATTCTACAAATTAAAATATTTACACTCCAAGAAGCGCTACTAAAAACTTGTCAGGCAAATTTTATCAACTCGAAGTCTTGCACGAATCTATTGTAGTATCGTTATTAATGGTGACGAGTGTCGATCCTACCTATGGGCGTGGATTTTAATTATGTGTAGAATTAATTTTCTCGAGTTGGTGATTGGATTTATAATGACATTATGGCAAGAATGACAATTTGAATTAAAGTCATTGGAATAAACTATTAAAATAAAATGCTTGGATTCCTGGACTGCCTCAAACACGCACCATTATCGGCTTAATATTCATTATTAACATCAATTAAATCATGAAGGGGGAACTTCCACTCATCGCTTAACCACACTTAATAGATATGGTCTTGAAACTGGCTTCCCGTACAAATAAGAATAACCTTCAGGGAGGCGGTTATTCCAACCGATATCCGACAAGATTATTACTATCTATCACGAAAAGTCAAAACAACCACATAAATTAAAGGGAAAGGAAAAGTAAATTTACTAAATTAAAACCCATGGAAAGATGCTTGAGACTTCACCTTCAACCCAAGCTTGAAGGAAATTAGCCACTCATATTGAACTAAAAGGTAAAATGGAAATTTTATTAAAATACGTAGAAAATATAAGATGAGATGAATTACAGAAAATGGAGTCCAAAAATGGATTCAGGGGTGTCAAATTAGTGGGGAGCCCTCCTTTATAGATAAACCGAGTAAATCATGGCCACCTGACAAAAACACCACGCTCGTATCGCGCCACGGGCAAGCTTCCGTATGGAACACATCAGGGGCTGTTATTCTGTGTATATGCATGTACCGATTAATAAGTTTTTTCGATCCACTAATATTCGCCACGCCACCGGCCAACATTTTTTGGTTCAATAGATCACGCACATCGCCATCGGGCCAACGCCATCATCGGGCCATGCGCATAAGTTTGGGCCAACGCCATCATTCGCCCAATCAAATGCCGCCACATCATCGCGATAGTTACCGCCATCGCATACACACAAGATACAAGA